>CP139769.1:3750000-5000000 GCA_034370585.1 Fragaria x ananassa | reverse complement strand
ATTGATCCAAGCTTGCCAAGAATCAAGAGAAACTGCACTGAAGGAAGAGACTTGGTAAAAATATCAGCAAGTTGATCAGCACTTCTGGTATACACTGTTTCAATTATCTTGGCCTGCACTTGTGATCGAATATAATGACAGTCTACTTCAATGTGTTTGGTTCTTTCATGAAAAACTGGATTGGAAGCAATGTGCATGGCAGCTTGATTGTCACAATGCAGAGACATAGCATCAGTGACAGGGAAGCCAAGGTCGAACAATAAGCTCTTAAGCCATATTAACTCACAAGAGGCAGACGTCATAGCTCTATATTCAGCTTCTGCACTTGATCTAGCCACAACCCTTTGCTTTTTACTTCGCCATGTAACTAGGTTCCCTCCCACAAATGTGCAAAAACCTGTGGTGCTTTTTCTGTCCACTGCATTCCCTGCCCAATCAGCATCAGCATATCCAACAATGCTAGTATGATGATTTCTTTGGAACAGAATACCTCTACCAATTGACCCTTTCAGATATCTCAGAATTCTCTTGACAATACTCAAATGAAAATCAGTAGGAGAGTGCATAAACTGACTGACAATGCTAACTGCATATGAAATATCAGGTCGAGTGATAGTGAGATATATCAATTTGCCAACTAACCTCTGATAAGGACACACATCAGAGAGATAAACACCCTCAGTAGCCAGCATAAGTTTACTGTTAAGAGGAGTGCGAGCAGGTTTGCAGTCAAGAACTCCAGCTTCAGACAGAAGTTCAAGAATATATTTTCGCTGACTGAGGAAAAGACCCTTTGAAGATGCAGCCATCTCAATTCCCAGAAAATACTTGAGAGCTCCAAGGTCTTTCATTGCAAACTTGGCTTGCAGAGAACCTTTAAGAGAATTTATCTCAGCAATACTATCACCAGTAATGATGAGATCATCAACATAGATCAAGACCACAAGTTTCATGCCATTCCGCATCCTAACAAACAATGAGGAATCGGCACTACTACTGACAAAACCAATATCTTCAAGGACTGAGCTGAGTTTGGCATACCAGGCTCGAGGAGACTGTTTTAAACCATAAATGGCTTTGTGAAGCTTACAGACCATCTCAGGGTGGTCAGAAAGTTCATGACCAGGAGGAAGTTTCATGTAAACTTCTTCCTCCAGGTCACCATGCAAGAAAGCATTCTTTACATCCATTTGATGCAAAGACCAATTTTGATTGACAACAACAGAGAGTAACACTCTTACAGTGTTCATTTTTGCCATAGGTGCAAACGTTTCCTTATAGTCTTCTCCATAGGTCTGAGTAAAGCCTCGAGCTACAAGTCTTGCTTTATGCCTCTCCAAAGTCCCATCTGCATGGAGCTTTGTTTTATAAATCCATCTGCACCCAACAGCTTTCTTCCCTTTAGGCAACTGCACAAGACTCCAGGTATGATTGTCATCAAGGGCCTTAAGTTCAGTATTCATAGCTTGCCTCCAAGCTTCAACTTGACTAGCCTCTTGAAAGGTTTGAGGGTCAATATGACTGTCTATGGCACTTATATACGCAGCATAAGCAGAAGAAAACTTTCCAATATTCATATAGTGTGCAACAGGATACCTGGAAGTGTAGGACACATAATCTTTGTGTCGAACTGGAGGATTTCTAGTGCGGCAGGGATTTCTTCTAGGAAGAGTTGGAACAATGGAAGTATCAGCAGCAGCTTCAGGTTGATTCTCTGCAACATCGTGACCGAGAAACTCATCAATGGCATCATGAGCCTCAGTACCAGCATCAAAACTAATAGATGGCTCAGGAACACGATCATTCCTGATCAGACTAGGAGATAATTACATTGCCACATCTGTACCAACATTTGGAACTGGAAATAGATCCGTGTAAAACTCCCCCTGAGTGCTTGTATCCAACTGCTCATAAAAATAAGGAACAGTCTCATTGAACCTGACATCTCTGGAAACAAATTTCTTCTTACTAACGGGATCATAGCAACAATACCCTTTCTGAGTTGAGGAATATCCCAGAAAAATGCATTTGATAGCTCTGGGATCCAATTTATCTCTATATTTGGCTTGAACATGAACATAGCACACTGAACCAAACACCCTCAGATGAGACAAATCAATTTTTCTATGCTTTAGAACTTCCAGAGGAGACCTTGAATTCAGAATTCTACTGGGAAGACGATTAATAATATAGGTGGCAGTAAGAACAGCTTGAGACCAAAATCTTTTTGGTACATTAGCATAAAACATCATAGCCCTTGTTTTCTCAAGCAGATCCCTATTTTTTCTTTCTGCAATCCCATTTTGTTGTGGTGTTCCAACACAGCTGGTTTGATGAATGATCCCATTTCCATTTAAAAACTGAGACATTTTATGGGACATATATTCTGAGCCATTATCAGATCTGAGAATTTTAATTTTGGATGAAAATTGAGTAGGCACCAGATCATGAAAATTTTTAAACACATCAAATACTTCACTCTTAAACTTCAATAGATACAACCATGTAATCCTAGTAAAATCATCAACAAAGGTTACAAAATATCTAAACCCATCAAAGGATTTTAGAACTGGTCCCCAAATATCAGAATGGATGATTTCAAATGGATTACAAGCCCTAGAGGCAGAAGAATTAAACGGTAACCTAGTAAACTTAGAAAAATGGCAGACTTCACAGTTGTGGACTTGTTGACTGAAGGAGGGAAACAAAATGGATAACACCTTCTCTGATGGATGAGCTAGACGGTGATGCCACAACAGATGATCAAAAGAGCTACTGGAAGATGCTTGAAAAGCCAGGAAAGGTTTGGACACATAATACAAACCATTTAGAAAAACTCCTTCACCAATCTTCATCTTGGTGGTGATATCCTGAAAAATCACGTTATGAGGAGAAAAAATGGCTAGACAATGTAGAGTTCTCACAATTCTACCCACAGATAACAACTGGAAAGGAAAAGAAGGAATGTATAAGGCATCTGACTCTATGTTCTTTGAAAAAAGATTAATTTTCCCTTTTCCTAAGACTTCTGCTCCTTTCCCATTAGCAACAGAAACATGAGAAGATAATTTTTCAAAATCGTGCAAATTCTCAATCTTATTTGTCATGTGATCTGTGGCTCCAGAATCAATAACCCAAAAATCACTCTCAGAATTTATAATAAGTGCAGTCTTAAAAGCAGTCAAGATACCTGAAATATCACTGTCCTTGACATGGTCTGCTACTGCAAGAAATTCTGAGAAGTTACTGAGGAGAGCATTGTGATCATGCTCATTCAACTTCTTTTTCTGTTGGAGAAAAACAGCAAAGTCGTTGATCAAACTACATGGATTGGTGGTAAAGTCCACGGACACAGAGCTTGGACTTGAAGCAACTAGTGCAGCACTAGGACCAGCAACTGAGTTAGAAGAGGAAGACACTGAATACGCCTTGGCACTTCCCTTAGCCTCTCTCTTGGCTTTCTCTTCAAGGAATTTCACCTTGAGTTCTGGAAACAATATCCAGCATTTATCTCGGAAATGATTACCATTGCAATGAGTGCACTTGCCCTTCTTTCCCTTGTACCCTCTGTCATCAGACTGCTTATAGCTAGACACATAGACACTGGACTCAGCATGATTAGTCCTTATCTCCACATTCATAGCCTCCCTTCTAGTTTCCTCCCTCCTTACAGTAGCACAAACAGATGAGAAGGAGGGAAGCACAGAATTCATGAGGATGTGACTCCTCAGATCTTCATAATCCGGGCTCAGGTTGGCTAGGAGCTGGAAAACCTTGTCTTCATCAGCTCGTTTGCGCAAGATAACTCCATCCGTAGTATGAGGTCTGTACAGATCAAGCTCATTCCACATGCTGGTTAACCGCCCAAGGTAATCAATGAAGGGTTTACCTTCTTGCTCAAACTTAGCAATATCCTTCTTTAGCTGAAAAACACGAGCAGCATTATTCTGATTCCCACAGAAATCTTCAATCTCCTTCCACATAGAGCCTGCAGATGAAGAATAGCTGAAGATAATTGCCATTGATGGCTCCATGGAGTTGATAAGCCATGCTCTAACAAGTTGATCAGTGCTCAGCCACGAATCAAAACCTTCGGTACCAACTTCTGGAACATCAACTGTCTCATAGATGTAACCAAGCTTCTTCTTGCTTCCAAGAGCTAAGGTCACTGCTCTGGACCAGTGAAGATAATTGAAACGATTCAGCAACACTAAACACAAACGTTGATTCGGGTTCCCATCATGATCAGAAGATCCAGACCCAGAATTAGGAACAGAACCAAAAGGATTTACAGTTGACGAGCCATAGTCCTCCATTGAAAAAGGTAGAAAAGGTGAGATTTAAGAAAAACGAAAGACTGAAAGCAGAAGCAGGATACTAATGATCCTGCTCTGATACCATGATGAAAACAACTTCATTATGGCGAATGCAGAAGAAATGTCACAAGACTGATAGAAAGGATAGCACACAACACAAGAGCTTGGAGAAACTTTTCTCTCTTAAGTGTTTTCTTCTATTGAATTGTGTATAAGGAAACTGAACAACAAGGCTTTTATATGAATGAAGGAAGATAAACATGGAGAACAGCAGCAGCAGCATGGAGCAGCATGGAGAACAGTAGCAGCAGCATGGTCTAAACTTAGAAAACTAGATAATCACCATGCTATAATCATGACAATCATGATGCAGCCATACTCTAAATATCTTCAACAAGAACTATATCATGCACCTTTCTTTTTTCGATTGTTTTCGACTGCATCATATTGAAGCATATATAACAGATGGACAACGTAAATGAAAAGCCAGCTCAAAATCTAAGGCTTAGATCTATACTTATCTTATCCAGAAGAGCAGCCTGAACCAGCAAAGCATTCCCCATGAAAAGCCTTAGATTTACCATTAACGTGACATTGTGACAAACTGAATCAGTCGACAGCAACAGAATGAAACTGAAAATGGTTCTGTTGGGCCTATTGTTCAGACCCGCTAAACGGAGCCCGAAGAGGCCCATGAGACAAAAGCCTGCATATAATGAAAGTAGAAAAACCAGCAAGGAAAGAAGGAAACCATCATTTGCTCAAAACACCGATGAAAGGAAACAGAAAATTAAAGAAGGTGGAGATTTCTCAACTGAGTGAAGATTTATTATGTCAGATCTTGAAGCGGGTCAGCGACCAGGGTGATCGGAAACAGGTTCTCCAAGTCTGCAAACAATGGTTCACACTGGAGGGTCTAACCAGAAGGTCACTCTGTCTCCTCCAAATCAGTCGTCTCCGTAAGGTACTGCCTCGATTCCCGAATCTAGTTACATTCCAGACATCCCGGTCTATTTCTGAGGAAGCCGACCTCGAATTCATAGCCCAAACTGAAGGCCGTCAATCTATACGGGGTAGGGTTGTTACCGAAGAACGGTCTTTACGGTTTGTCAAGTGGCGGCGGCCTTCCCAAACTGTCTAAGGTTTCGGTCAGAGGGAGAAAGTGTGCAGGCATTGAGAGGTGGTTAGACAGGTTTCCTAATTTGACTTATTTGGATTTGGGAGGGTGCAGGGGGGTCGATGACAATGCGGTTGAAGCAATTGGGCTGCTGTGCACTTGTTTGAGCTACTTGAATTTGGAACATGCCGATATATCGGACGATGGTTTGAGATTGTTGGCACATGGAGGGTGCTCAAAAACCCTCAAAACATTGGTGCTTGCTCACTGCTATGATATAACTGACTTGGGGCTCTCACATTTGCAGAATATGCAATGCTTGGAAGAGCTGGATTTAGAAAGCTGCGGGGGCGAAGACACTGATTTCACTGATACTGGAGTTATAGCTTCAATCTCTTCAAATCGATCCCTCAAGAAATTGAACTTGGGCAGGTTGACGAATGTGTCGGACCAAAGCATGGCGTATGTTGCTGGGAATTGCCCCAACTTAGAGATTCTTGATTTAACTGGTTGTTCTAATGTAACAGGCGCTGGAGTACGTGCATTTTCTGGTCACAGGTGTCTAGAGACTCTTGGTTTGCGAGATTGTGGTGAATTTTGTTGGTCTGATATCGAGCACATGGTGCTTGGATGCAAGTCACTCAAGTCTATGGTCCTGGGTACGCCGCCTATGAATGACTCAGTTCCGGAAAGCATTAGCAGAATTGTGACGTTGGTTGATGACTGGTGGTGAAGACGGCTTCAGCTTCAGCGGGTTTGTTGTGTTTTTCCATTGGTTTATGCATGTATCTGTTGCTTGAGAAAACTGAATTTAATATGCTGCAATGCTATCCCTCAAGAAATTGAACTTGAATGGTGCACAGTTTTGTTGGCCTATTGCCTTCTTAAAAGCTGGAGGTCCACTGGACTTTCATGGTTAGACCCAAAGAAAACAGATTAGGCCCAGTGGTATTTCTATTCATGGTCAGGAAGGACACTATTACATCAATTTAGGCTTGTGATATGAATTCCCAAGAGCTTTCTGGTTACAGCTCATGGATTAAATTTGGAGAAGAAAAGGAATATGATGTAAAAAGGAAAATCAGAACAAACTGGTAACAAAAAGTTAAATGAATCTGCAGCAGAAAGCAGATCATGGATATGAATGAGAGCAAAAGGCTTGTTTAGTGAGCAAGAAAAAAGTCCATGACTCCATGCAGGGTTTTCAGTAACTCCAGAAGAGAAAAAGCCAAAGGGCAAAACATATTCAATCAAACATGCCATAGGGTAAGTGATTGTGTTGATATTTTATGACAGTGACAATTGCAACCATTAATTTCTTGGGTCCCTGTGAACCCAGCATTGTACCTATCTGCTTCCTATATGAATGGTCTGACTATAACACACAGGATCCCTGTAAACTGGCCAATTGATTTGCATGTCTCAATTCTAGCTTCAAAGATAAAATGGAAAAACTAAATTTTTTTCAAAAACAAAAAAACAAAAAGGAAAAAGAAAAATGGTACTGTCTTTGCCTCTTTGGAGTTTGGATACTGGTGACACTTTGATATATTTCTATTTCAAGCTCCAACAAAATTATAAATTAATGAAGAACCCAGACCGTGGCTAAAGGAGGGAAAATTACAGTAATGTTGATGTAGTGCATGTGTGGTTAATTAGTGACATTTATGAAATTTGATAGGTATATTTCAAAGGCCTGGGAGGTTCTGTAACAGTTGGGGCCAAGATGAAGATAAGGATGAAGCATTCATCTGCTGTCTTAAATTTGATACATAGAAAATAAAGACAACTGAGTTTGAAAGCCTCAATCCCAGAGCTGCATTAGAGCCAAGTATACATCTTTCATCCAAAAGCATAGGACTAAGGCAGGGTCACATGAGGTGCAAGTTGACAGAGAGGGAATAGTGTGGTCCAAATAAGAAATGAGGGTGTGGGTTTAATTTTTTCTCTTTTGTAGGTCTCCTTGGGAGAAACAGGAGTCCTGTATAGGGAGCAATGAGAGTGAGTTTTTGACTATTTTTATCCCATGTCAATTATTTGGGCAAAGCTAGTTTTAACATTAAGGGGTTCCTTTCTTTCCTTCAGTGTATCCAATGTGTTTTATTGGATGGATAATCACAGCACCTGAGATGGATCACCTGTCTCATTGAGCTGTAAAACCTGCATAAGATGCAGCTTGATACCATTCATATCAACTCCTTCTCCAGCTAAAGGATTTTGGGACCATTTTCTTGGTTACATGTGCTTTGGACTTTGGATGATGAATAACAAATCTATCCAAAAGCTACAACTTGGGGATCTCTCCAATCTTCTCTTGGGTTCTATCTCTGTAAGTTTATACTCCAATTTCAATTCTGAAAAATGAACCAAAACAACAATTTCAGGATACTAATCAAGGGCAAGTGCAGCTTAACTTGTTTAGCAAGTAAGTTATGTGAACAGTTAATAAGCTACCAATTGTCCTGAACAGTTCGGTACAGTTATAATATCAGAAAGGTCACTGCATAATTGAGTATCATAAAATCCAGCAGTTAGAAAATTGAACGCTCAATGCAGAGGAATAAATGTCTTTTAGCCTTTCAGGGTGGATTGATAAGTATGAGGGAAGTTACAAAGGGTATGGTGAAAATTTAATAAGCTTGCTATCTATGGTTTTGCAGTACTAATGTACTATAGGTTGAATTTCTTCATTTTGTCCCTTTCAGTGGATTCATCTTAGAACAATATTGATTCTGCTAGATATTGTGAAATTGTTGGAGTAGATTTTACTCATTTTAGCCGTATAATAGACAAGGAAGTTTAATGTTGTACCTGGGACATGTATATGATTTGTGGCTTTGGGCTAGGACAGCTCAATTCAAATCATATATCTACGCAACACATCTAGATATATAATGAAATTTTCTCTCTATGGTTCTTAGTTAAACATATCTACTTGTTTAAACTTTGAACTTTATTTACCTACCTTGATCACATTCACATGGTTTCACCTTCTGTATCATATCCTATATTGATCTCTATGTTAAAAAAAATATATTTGGGGGGATTATATTGATCTCTATTTGATTAACTGATGGATTGTTTTTCAGATATTCCAACCTGTACACAACCAGCTTGGTAATCATAATTGTTGACAAATCTCCAGGAGGGTTGAAGAAAATTGATGCTAGTGATATGATACTTGCTTTTCCTTTGTTAAACTTTATTAATATGAGGTAGCAATTGCTTTGCAATCTTTTTCCACACAGACAAATTTGTAATCTTTTTGACCATTGAATTCTGTTGTCATTTCTGTCATCTCCATATATGCTGCTGTGGGTTGTTTCCCTCCTTCAATTATATGCCCCTCTGCCTATGTCCATTCATGGATTTCTCACCTTAAATGACAAATTGTTTTGGTTTCCACTGTTTTCACAGGTTCATTTACAAATTTGACAGTAGGAAGCAGTATATGATCATCTTACACAAATTTGACATTTAGGCCATTTGGAGATCATGTGAATCTTAAGTAAGTCGCTTGAGTCGTAAACTAAAGCAGTTGAATTTCAATAAAACATGGTTTAGCAGTGTTGGATTCGATTATAAAATGAAGCAACTTTGTTACGCGAAGTTCGTAAAAGCTTTGTTGTATGATTCTCTCTTATAAGTTAAAACAAGCAGCTTACTGAAATCATCCTTCTCTACATACTATATATTATCAATAGGGTGCAAATTTCCCAACGTTAATTCATTTGTATCGACAGATGCATTCAAAGGGATTTAAATGAAAAAAGAAAAGAAAAAGGCTTTCATAGATAATGGAAAATGAGGTAATTCCAACATAGCTTTTCCAGCTTTCCCGGCACAAATTCCTCATTGTCCTTCACAAAAACACTTCCTAGGTCAATATTGCACTCGAGCTCACACGTGAGAGGCAAGCACTTAGAAGTGAGATAGTGAATGATTTCATTTGAATCCACACAAGGACATGGAACAGCTTTTGGGAGAACAATATCTCTTTGGATTAGAATTAAGAAAAAGCTAAAGAAATTTTTAATCACAGCAGACAAAGTGATTGTTAGTAGTGATGAACATATAAATAAGCAACCGAAATCACAATCTCTCTAGTGGGAGGGAAGGAATGAATGTTTGTTCCTTTGAGGAAAGCTGAAACAAGAAAGGGGGAAGGAATAGGATTGCAATGATGGTTTGCAATGCAGATTGAGGAGCATGAAAGAAATTGGTTTAGTCAAAGCAAAGAGTTGTATTGCATTGCATGCACCTTTAGGCTTTTGCATTATTGGGGAAACATTGAGCTGGTTTTGTACTTAGGAAATGACCTATAAAAAGTTTGAAAAGCAATTCAATTATGGAAGGGTCACTCCTATGTTAATAGCCAAAAACATCATTTCATGGAAACTTAATCATTAGGGCCTTCCTTTTAATTCCCTCCATATTGCACATAATATTCTGCTCATATGATCCAAAAGGTTTGGTTTGAGAAAGTTTGTTACACTTTGGTTACAGACATATTACTGGAACCCACCTTTGTCTTTTGATTAAATCCTACTTTCCTCCACTAAACTCTTGAAATAACATAAAGATTAACATCCCCTTTCCTAATTTTCCCTCCCTTAAACACTAAAACCCACCGATTTCATCCTTTTTTCCATGTTCATGCAAAAACTTTAAGACAGTTCACCCCAAGCTTTCTAGGTGTCACTCCAGGCAGCAAAGAGAGGCAACTGAGACATGGAGATGGAAGCTGCAGGCCTCAGCTGAGCTGAAGGGAACCAAGAGGTAACAGCAACAGAAGTACTTGGACTTATGAACTTTGATGCCATTGGAGGTTTTGCAAACAGCAATGTGGGGGCCGATTTGTCAGGGCTATCTTCTCTTGAGCTGCTGCTCAGACTGGTCACCAAGGACGAAGGATTTGAAAACTGAGCGCCAGCTTTAGCTGAGTCATCCATCAATTGCGGGCTAGAGTTAACTGATTCAATGCGAACAAGGTCCTGCAATGCCATTGAGAAAGATGCAGGACTTCTGTAATTCCCTGAAGACATTGATTTTTGATCAAGTGTTTGAACATAAGTAGCAGCAGTTGCTTGTTGTTGCTGTGCAGCTTGGAACAAAGCCATTTTCCAATCTGAACTATTCCCAGGGCTACTTTCAGGTGGACTGGCTTCCACATTGTTCTGTGCAGGTGAGCTGTACTCAATGACTTGCTTGTTAGGTTCAACCTCTTTGTTACGCCTAGCGAATTCCCCAGCAAGCAAGGTATTGCTGGCCATGATTTTCTCAACATCATATCTGGTAATGTCGAAGTTGGTGACCGCATTTACCCCACGGAACTTGATTGCAGCTATGTCATAAGCTTCGGCTGCTTCCTCTTGGGTGGCTGAAAGTACAATTTCATTTTCAGTGAGAATTTGTTCAAAACTACATTTACTAAAGCTATGTCATCAAATTTGTATTTTAGTTTTAGCTAGGAAGTGTTTGTTGGTTCTCTTTATTATCAACTATGAGATGAACAGCCTTAAAAGGGCTCATTTTCACAGTGCGAAAGCAGAATACTTCAGCCTTAAAAAAGTGTGCGGGAACTGAGGCGCCATAAAAAAGAATCCTTTAACTTTGGAAAAGTGATTAATCAGAGCAAGAGCCCTTATGGAATTAAGAACATGACCTAAAACTAAAGAAAGTCTGCAAACAGATAAAGAAGTTTTGGCATGTAAGAACTTACCAAATGTACCAAGATAAAGGTCCTTGTTTCCTGCAACCCTGCCAATTCGAGCTTGCCATCTCCCATGCTGGTGATGTCTGCAGAAAACCAAGAGGATGTTGAGTCAAAAAAAAACTATATCCACCTTAACACTTGGGTATGTGTGTTGATGGAAATGAAAAATCAGCAAAACCTTGTAACTCCACGGTAAATCGAAGCACCCCTTGAAAATCCACTGCTTTTCCTGAAAAATATAATGTATGGAAGCTCATGAATACATTCTTTAAGTTTAACAAGCACAAGAAACACATTTATAAGATAAATAATAAGTCTACCTCCTCAGATGCGCAACGTATTCTTGCCGGTTCATATTTTTCATTTCTTCAATTTGTGTTGTGTAATCCTCCAACTGCCAAAACAGACCAACAGAATCAAATATCTGCAGCTAAAATCTTCCACAATAGCAAGTTCCAAAAGTTGAACCAAATTTACTTACTGGGAAGTTTATGTGGGTTGAAGATCCCCAGTACTTAAGAGCAGCAAGATCATAAGCCCTTGCAGCTTTCTCTTCCATATCATATCCTCCTATAGTTAATTCAAATGATAAAGATTATGAATAACAAAAGTTGCTTATTAAGATTAAATTCTTCACTATTGAGGACAGAAGCCTTACCAAGATAAACTGCATTATTTGATTGGAATGGCATCCAGGAGCAGCATAAACACGACAGTCAGATCACCAGAGACCAAGTAGGGACCAAAAATTGCGGTAAAACAAAACAAAACAAATACTTCCAAACATATATACTATGAGCTCTATTTTCATGTTTTTGATTGACCAACCTTGCCTTCCTTTTCTGGTTTGCCCCTCCTTCTTGCAACTGTTGTCCCATAGATGAGCTTCATATCTACCAGTCCATCTATGCCTAGTATGAGTAATAATTAACAAAGGGTCACATGAACATTCAGAATCAAAACAAAACAAAAAACAAACAAAATTTTGACCAAAAGGGATTTATGGAGACGTTCTAACCTTGTGACTCCTCTATACTGTGAAGTTCTCTGCCCAAATGTGTCAATGGACTTTCTATGCACTGGCTGCTTTGTTTGGCTAAGTTTACCAGAACCTCTCTTCTTGGTTTCAATGGCTAGACACTCTGTTTCAGTAGGGGAAATCTGCCTTGGAGCTGTGACACAGCTGGACTGAGATCCAGGGCTCATGGACAAAGTAAGAGACTGTAAATCCCCACACTGCATCCCACCATTAACAGACCCAGAACCTCCACCATTCTCCAAGCTGTTGTTACTCATTTGCTGCTGACTCAAAGCATGAGGAGCAGCAGAGTACTGCCTAGTCACCCAGTTCTGGGTCATTTGGTGACTATCAGAGCCAACAATGTGGGCTTGCTTAGACGACTCTTCCTCCATTTGAGCTTGGTAAGCTCCATGGAATGGGATTCCAGAGTAGTAGTGCTGCTCTGTCTCTGTGTTTTCATTGTAGTACAAGCTGTCTAAGCTGAGCGCCATTGCCAGCTCTCTTTGTTGGGTTCCATAATCATGAGCCCCGATGCTTGCTCCTCCTAGAAAGTCCTCAAGCTTTGGAGACGAGTTTGGCACCATTCCTATTCACATGGAAAAGAAACAATCAGAAACTGAATCACAGAAGATGAAAAAATGGGTGCAAAAGCTTTGAAGCAAAGTAGTGAATACCTTCAGTTTGCGAGCGAGTGAGAGCTTCCATGATGCAAAGAGACCCATCTGACTTGAGTGGCATTACACTCAGGGTAGAATGAAAGCCACCATTTTCATAGCAGAGTGGGGACAAATTGTAGAAGCTGCTAGGAAGCTGAGCTGAAGCAGAGGAGGCCTGAGCTTGCTGATGATTGTAGTGGTGATGAGGGTCAGAAGAAGAAGTGACCTCCATTTTCATATGGGGAGCTGAGAGTGAAAATCCCAACCAGTTGTTGTAATTGTTATTATGATTATGATCATTTATAGGCTTCATCTTCTATTTCTACTTCTTACTTCTTCCTTTCTCTGTTCTCTCTCTCTCTCTCTCTCTCTCTCTCTCTCTCTCTCTGCCTTTTCTATAAACTTCTAAAAGCTTAGAATTTGCAAGGCAGCAACTCAATCATTGACAGCAACTAAGCTAATTATCTCCTACATGAAAGAATGAACAAAAACTTGGGCTTCTTTTGTTGTCTAGCTTCTAAGGATTCACCTACACAGCTCTCTTATTTTCCCTCTCTCTGTGAGGACAACAAAGCATGTGGTCTCTTTAAACCTAAACAAAGAGAATGAATATTTCTTTATACGAAGATATACCAAGCAATGCTGGAGAGCACCCCAGCATAAATCCCATAGGGATCCGTGTATGTGAGAAAGACCCAAACTTTGGTTTTTTTTCTTAAACCCTACCAAAACCCAAGATTCAAGATTAAGTCTTGCTCATTACTCAGTAACCCAGAAGTAATAATATTGGTGAAATTTTGAACTATCTGCTCTTCTCTCTCTGCTTCTTGTTCATTCATTCATTGACAGTAGTCAGAAACTGAGTTGAATCTAGTGGGTCTGAAAGGGACAACGAGAGAGAGAGAGGAAGCGTCAGATATCCAAAACTGGGTCTGAAATTGCTTTAATTTTTTACAGTCACAGAGCCTAAGATAGATTTGACGAGCAGGACATCTGCCCATCCAGTCACTTCACCACGACACTGGTACCAGCTTTTGTGCCCCTCAAAGAGTATCTTAAATTCAATTTTCAGAATCTATTGGCTTCCTTCCCATTTCATTTCAAACTTTGAAAACTGCTCCAGTCACACCCTTTAATTCTTTTCTTTCCTTTTTCTTTGTTTATGTAGTGTTTCCAGTGACAAAGTTCACGCCTTTCCAATAAATTACAACAATGGAAAATCTCAAATTGTGAGAAATGAACAATATTTTCTTTCCTTAGGCTAACACTCTACCAAAAAACACTCCTATAATTAAGTTATTAAGCTTTTGTATTTCAAATGGTACCTAAAATCTAACTATTTAGAGAAATTTGGAGTATGTAATGCTGGTTAAAATGGTAAGGTGTGATTTGATAAGGATTGGAGTGGGGATTGTGTGGATGCATTTGATCTGACGGTGTGAGCTCAGCTAACCTTGGACGTATTTCAATACTTTTTCTGAAATGGTCTGAAGGTCATTGACTAATTAGTCATCAGAATCGGATCCAAGCTAGATTTTCTTTATTTATTGGTTTGTTTTGGCCTGGCATTACATTATGCTCCTATGATTGGAAACTAAAAGATGCTAACTGCACCACATTTGACATGTTTCTTGGAAATAACGAACTTGGTTAAAATTGTTGGTATTACCGTAACGGATCAAATTCAACCCATCTTCTACATGTGAATGAAGCTAAAATCTGGGAAACTGATGCCCTGGATTTCATTCTGGTAGAATTGTAAGAGCAGCTTCAACAATAAGTGTTATTTGAATATTTTATTCTCATTTTAGCATCTCTTATGACGTTATTTATGTTTTATTAATTTTTCATCTCCAACAATGAGGTGTTAAATGGAAGTGTTATTCTCATTATTCTAACAATGAGATGTTGTATCATATGAGGTGTGTCCATGTGGGTTAGTCTTGAAAAATTATTAAATATAAGACTTGAGATGACACTTGAGACTATTATTAAGATCCACACTTAATTTTTTTTTACTGTTAGAGATAGATTTTTCTATTTCAAGGACTGGTTTTGGTTTTTAACTCCACCGTTGGAGTTGTCCTAAAGAGGGTCTTAGTTTAAATTTACCATAACTTTGTTATAAACACCAACCTGAATCAGATTCTATTGCTAAGCAAGTGATTAACTCAAGCATATCATTGAAGTGAATGATATGATTCACTTGGTGAAAACCAAGCATATCATTCACTCAAACAATGCTACGTTGAAGTGAATGAAGAACACGACATAACACAGATTGACTATTACCATTGTTGAAAGCATATATATCTGCCACCATTATCAAGCTAGCTCTTTGTTTGTTATAAGAACAGAAACCCAATTAGCCAATTGCTTTAACATAGCAAATCAAGTGTTTAGTCAACACCTGCTTCTGGACAAAGAAAAAGGGGAACTATTACTGAAATGATTATTAAAGGCCCCCTTAAAGAGTAGCTTTTTCCCTAAAATTGGATTTAGAATTCTTATTAGATCAACTTTTAGGTTTGATTCTCTGTTTAATTTTCTGTCCTGCTACTCAACCATGCATAAAATTCGTACCAGTTTTTCTGTTTCATCACATGCATATATAGTTTGAGAGAATTGTTTAATTGGGTCTGAAATTAATGGGTCAAATTTTTCTCTTTTTTGCTTTTTTCTTCTGCTGAAAATGGCAGGGAGTTGCCCACTTATATCTTTTTTCAGTGATGGAGGTTTTTCTTTTTGGGTGGGGAAGAATGTTGTGTTCGATGGATCTAAAAGTTGTTCATGGAGAGACAGATTTTCAAATGGAAATGATTTTGGTTTGAACCTTGGGAAATATTAACTCAGTTTTTGGAGGGAAAACTTGGTTTCCCCTGCTACACTTACTCCAAGTAACTTGATTCACTTTCATGCTCGGGTTTTTAACTTTAACTAATTAACCTCGATCTCTAAAGGAAAAAAATGAAGCAAAGGTGGTAGGGTTTGGGGGTGATGCTTCTTCTAAGTAGTTTTGTCTCTGCTAAGTGCTAATTAACTCATCAACTGCAGCCTTGATCTAAATGGCCAGGCATTCTGGAACCAGAATTAAATTATGTTTAGTAATGTCATTATCGTTGATTTTGTGGATTAGATAGAAAAAAGCCAGGAAAAAGGGACGACAGAGAAACAATAAAAAGACAACATTTGCCAATTTGTATTATTTTGTTGGTTTCAATTAGTCAGAGATGTGGACCTTAAATCATATATTGGAAAACTGTTAAATGCAGCTGTATACACTATCAAACAATCACATATTTAGTTCGTATACGTCTGAGTTCTAACGTATATTTCAAACAAACAAATCGCAACAGTACTATTCATTAGTAACAATGACTCAATGAGCACCCCTACAAGGCCACAACTGCAACCTTCCACAACTTTCAGCCTAAATCTGAACTTAATTTTACTCGAAACAATAACGACCAACCGATTGGACGTTGAATTCACTAGGGTTAGAATGGTGAAGCATTTTGATGCATTTTACCCTCAAAATGAAGTGTTTTCTTTGATGAATAATCTATCTACATGGGTTATAAGATACAAGTATGTATGAAAGTAATGACTCGATCAGGAACTCTCATAATTTCTGAGTGCTAATAATGAATCTTAATGATCTTTAAGGAGTCCTAGAAATCAAAACCATGTAGTAGTACTAGTCTGATGTTTTGTGGAGATGGCAAAACCAGGCTCCAGTGCATTTGCTGTCTTGTGTTTTTGAACTAGTTCCTAAGCTTGAAGCTTTAAAAACCACACCAGCGATCCCACACCGGTCACCAGGCCAGAGATAGAGGGGAATTAAATGGAGGGCAGGAGTTAATAAGAATCACGTGAGACTTTGAGAGAGAGAGAAGGAGGAACTGGTCCAGTCTAGTGTAGTCCAGAGAGGAGGAGGCAGTCCAGTGATCTCATAATCCCAGTTTCTCTACTATTGGCTTATATGTGATGTGGCCTCTGCATGCCTGGGGTGATCTTTGCTTAGATTTTGTTCTCTCTCTCTCTCTCTCTCACACACACAGCCCTACAGCCCCTACTAGCTGTGATTCTAGTCCGTCTCTCGCTCATAAGTTATAGTACGTCCTCCTCAAATTTGTCTGTTCAAAAATGCCTAGCAGCAGCTGCTATCAGTCTCCCTCCCTCTCTCAGACAGAAATATTGCATTTGCATTTTGCATGCAGCTACCTAGCTGCACCAATATTCATGACTTGTCCAAATCTGAGGCTCCCTGTCATGTCTCTATCACCGTACCCTTTGATTCTCTCTTCCATCAAATGCTTACCTACTTCTCCTTAACTACTCCATCTATTTAATTCTCCGCCCGCTCTGCTCTCTTATACAAATACAGGATCGTCAATATTACTCAGATTAGCTTGATATATGAGACATAATGAAAGATTTATATTTGATGTCTTCTGTAACTTTTGTTCAGTCTAGTAAAAAACCCAAGTAATATTCCTATAGTATATACTCTCATAAGTCATAACTAGCATAGGGTTTGTACAAAATTTTCAAATTCACACAGTTGATACTTATCTTTCACTTGCACTAGATAGAGGAGGCAGATGGGTAAAGGTTCCGTAACTAGTTATGAACACCATTCTCTAAAACTGTACATACAGACCCATATGTATGTAATGTACGGTGGAGATCTGCGTCTGGCATGGCTTTAATGTTTGATGCTGCATTTTCTGGGAAATGAATGATATATGGGGATGGGTTTGATGGATGATTTTTCCTGTGGTTTCGTTTTGCTTGTTAAATGGAACAAGAATACGAAGAAGAAAGCATTTCTTTTTATGGTATGGTATTCTGTGGGATTTATCTTCTTTTAATTGTGCAAACATTTTCTGATCCCCCACCCCATGCCTATCACTCACGCCCCCCTCCGCCCCCCCCCCCCCCCCCCCCCCCCCCCAAGAATTTGGTGAAAAAGAAAGCCATCCCACACCTTCTCCAGTAAAACAAGTAATGCCCATAAATACAAACCCTATACAACTATTTACTTAGGGATTTCATTTTATACATTATGAGAATCCATACATATGAATTATGAATATATCGTTCAAAATTATCATCCGAGAACATTTTAAGGATGTAAGATATCTAAATCAAATGTGAGATCAGACAAGAACAAAATTGCTGGCATTCTTCTAATCATAAATGGCAGGATATACGAGAAGGTCGACATTCCAGTTTTTTTTTTGGTCTGAGACATTCCAGTTGACTAATCAGCATTACGATGAAAAAAAGAGATGGAAGGGTTAAGCTTTAAAGGGGGCAGTGGGTCTTTAATTGGCAGATTCTGTGGGATGGGACGTCTTAGGCAGCAACAACTATTACAAGAGAACGGCTACAGCAGCCTCCTCCTCTAACTAGCACTACACATATTACAGTCTAGTTTTCTTACTTACTCCCAGCTAGCTATGCCTTTTGTGACAGACACAGAGACATGTCATGTCATCTTGGTTTACCTTCTGTCATTCCTACCACATAACCACTTTTACCAAAACCCACAGTAGGCCTATGAGAAGCTTGCCCAATAAGATGTCATCTATAAGCCTGGCCATTACCTTATATCCTATCTAAAGTCAGGCCCATTTCATGGGATGGCCTTGTTTCTTTTTTCAGTTCAGCCTGTCCATCACGCACTATTACCTTACATATCAATACTTTGTCAGTTTAAATGAGCTTGGCAATTAGAATGAGCAAAACATCAGAGAATTTCACCATGGGATTCAAAACACTACTCAAGCACGGCAAGAATTTAGAATTCTATGTGATATATTTGTAACCATGCAAGACCAAGGGATAGATCCTCTATCAAAAGCCAACTTCTCGGCAAATTATATGGAATACAAAGCATCAACATAAACACATTAGTTGACAGTTGTTAACAGTCAACCAAAGAGTGCACAAGAAGCAGATTCTTACAGAGTCGACCTATTCTCTTAGTTTTGCATACGACTTCTTGAGTATGAGAAGAGCTGATGTCAGAATCAGTATTTGCCTATAGGACATTCAATAACTGATATCATCACCATCTTCGTACTAGAGATGTGAGCAACTGCAACAATTACAAACAGTTCTTGATTAGCAAAAGTATGTCAGAACAGATTCTAGAAACATCAAAAGAGTGATAAAAGAAATATAAGAGAAGGCTGGTCTTAATTGGGTAATTCAGTTAGTATAATCAAATGCAAGTGTAATATGTCGACTTTGTCCAGTTAAAGTACATTTATCTATAAACAGACATAAGAATATATTTATATTACAGATGACATGTTATACTACTGGGACAATATTTTCAAGTAGGTCATGACGTATTTGCTTTTCATATTCTGAAAATATTAACCGAGAGGTAGAAGGATCACAGATTCACCGGCACTATTTTCATGATTTCCAATTTCAACTGCACTTTCTAGGGGACGAGGACATAAATTTTACTTACCAACAAAGATCAAAACTTGAAATAGTAAGTTGTGAAATATCAACTCAAATGTTTCCTATGCAGTGTAACAGTAAAGATGCACAATGTCACAATGAGCAGCTTCCTCAAACAACCATTCAAACACAGAATAGATTCGTACCTCAAACAATTCAAACGGGCTACCGCGGCGATATACATCACTCTTCTTGCCCTTGTCACCAGGAAGGAATTTATACAATAACGTCCTCCATCCCAAAAGAAGAACAGCAGTGCTTCCCATCGATACCAACACAAAGCTGAGGGAGGGAATGTGACCTGCTGTGTATGCCCTTATGCCTATCCCAAGCTGCACCAAAGAAAATCGGAAGATCAAGCTTCAGCGAGTAAACAAAATGTACATAAACACACAGTTATTGAAACACAAATCAAACTGTAGGATACAGAATACGCAAACTTACTGGGATTCCAAGGGCCCATGACTTAGCAGAAGCAATGACAGCCTTGGACAGACCATTGGTTCCCCGTCCGTCTTCCCCAAAGCCGCCGAGGAAATAAGCACTCAAAAACCAACCTGCTCAACCACATTTCCAATTTCCATTTTCCATCAACATAAAAATGAATCTTTTTTATTCGAAACTTGGGAAACAAGTAACAATGCAGAACAGTACCAGCAATAAAAGGGTCAGCCGTGCGTAGGGTTTCGACGTCGAAAACAGGGAAGCCATGACTGAATCTCCCAATAGCAGCAAACGTCAGCAAAGCCAGAACATCCCCGCCGGCGAGCAATCCCACCTTACTGAATCACAGCAGTCCCAAAATCAATCAATACCAATTGAAGTAATGGAAATTAGGGTTTTTTTGAATCGATTTGAATTAGTTACCCCCATTTTCTGATACGAGCAGATGAGCTGGTCCTGTCGAACTGAATGACGCCTTCCAGGGGCATATTCTCGCCGGCGACGAAGACGGGCTGGTCGTCATTGTTCAACGGCGGAGGATTGGAGAGGGGCGGTTTGGAATTGACGGCGGCGGAGGTGGAATCGTCGACGGCTTTAGCGAGGGTGAGGTTGAGGGACTTGGAGGAGTTGGGTGTGGAAGAGAATTTGGATTTTCGGGTCGAGAAGATCGGCGGGTTCGGGTTGGTGAATTTGAGAGGGGGCTTGCGGGAACAGGTGGCCGATAAGGCTCCGGTGGGAGCTTGGCTCAGAATTAGCATGGCTTCAAAGCTTTCGCCTACCTCCCACCACTGGTTTTCCTAATACACAAAGGCCTATATCATACCACGTGCACTGCACGTGCTTCCTAATTAGGCTGAAAAATCTCTCACCCGGCCCTCTCTCTTTTTAGGAAGATGTTGCTCCTTCTGTGGAAACTTAGCACAGATGGAATTGGCCTAAAAAACCAGCAATGATGCAAAGTGTTTTGGCCACAATCCTCAGCAAGGGTAGAGAGATACTTAGCGGTACCAAAAGTAAACAATGGGTGCGGGGCGTGCCACCGCGCGGACGCGGAATGAGAATGCGTTGGTGCTGGACTTCTAATCAAGTGAAGGGCTCTGGAGCCACCTCGCGGACGAGGCATTACAAGTAGCTCTCTTCTTCACTTGCAATCGATACTCACTATTTGTAACGAGCAGAGCAATAAATTGAGACAGTAACCAAGGACGAGACCGAACGGGCTCTGTAGACTAAGCCAAGATGCGCTTAGTGTTAGAGTTTCGAGAAGCTCGAAGAGTTTAGTTGTAGTTTGTAAGATTTGATTGTGTGTTTTTTGAGATCCTCGAGCTCTCCCTATATAGCGACTCGCAGCCTGCTATCCAATTCGGACTCAACAATCAGAATACCACAAGGACACTGTTTCACTCGCGAATTAATCATCTACATGACACGTGTCCAGCCAGACTCCGCCTCGATCATAAACACCGCTTCCGCGTTATCCAACTGTAGTCTCCTATTTGAACTAAAACAACGAGCATCCTTATCTCACTAAGTGCTACAGTCCTTATGGAAACCTATCTCGTGCGCTTCCGAAGCTCGCGCTTCTTAACAAGCTTTATATTAAAAGGGCCACAGGTATTGGCACAAATGCTATCCAAAACTTTACATGCAGTCTTGGACCTGTTGGGGACATTTTGGATAGAGGCTGCTAGATTTGCTTGAATGACTTGATTTCCTTTTTCTACCCCTTTTGAGTTCCAGAACTGGGCCCAAAGCTCCTTGAAGTTTTTGTGTGTGTTTTCCCCAGGATCTCCCCTGTAGTAGTATTGGCTTGCTGCGAGGATGATAGCCTGCTGCGGTGACATGTTGCTTGTGATCTGGAGCCATGGATTTTAATGTGGATTTGGTAGCATGACAGGTGAACAAAATACATGAAAGAGCAAGCAAAGATGACCTCGCGCGGAGGATGAAGCCCTAAAGCAAAGGCGAGGTGACTTTGCGAAGAGGGGGAAGTCCAGGAGAGGTGAGGTGACTCCGCGAAGAAGAGGAAGTCCAGGCGAGGTGACTTCGCGAAGAAGACGAAGTCCAGGCGAGACGAGATGGCTTCCAGGCGAGGCGAGGTGACTTCGCGAAGAAGAGGAAGTCTGGGCGAGGCGAGGTAACTTCACGAAGAAGAGGAAGTCCAGGCGAGACGAGATGGCTTCCAGGCGAGGCGAGGCGACTCCGTGAAGAAGAGGATGCCCAGGCAAGGCGAGATGGCTTCTGGGCGAGGCAAGATAGGGTGACTTCGCGAAGAAGAGAGTTGCGCGGCCCGCATTCACGCACGAAGTAAGAGGAGCTCCATATGGACTTTAGTGTTGATTTGGTAGCATGACAATTGAACAAAATACATGAAAGAGATTGCAATATGGCATGAGGTGTGGGAGCTGGAAGCACATGAGTTGCAGAAGATGAGATTTTCCTATGGCTAAGGGTTTGCTGCAAGGTACTTTATTGCAGTGAGGAGAAAAAAAGATCTTGTGGTGTTTGATGGGTTTAGGGTTGTATAGAGCTTGAAAATGGTTTTGGATTGGAAGCTAGGGATGTTTGGCTTGATGCTTGAGGCTTGCTAATGTTATCTAGGATGTATTGCTTGGGGGGTTGCCTGTTCTCTCCCTCTCCCTTTCTTCCCTTCTTGCAGCAACTAAAGCCTTTATTTATAGGCTGGAGGGGGTGAGGCTAATACACAGGTTCATGAGATAAGTTTACTGGACAATCAAGGAGATGCATCGTGTTGAGTTCAAATATACAAAACACTGTAGTGACCACAAGATTAAGAGGTGATGCGTGAACTTGGAATTGGAGCAGCATATTTTAAGGAAAAGCTGTTGTTACGTGTTGATAGATGTATATTGGAATAGCTGCGGGGTAAAAGCAAGGATGATGCAGACTTGTGCATAACGTGGAAGACAAAATTGCTGCGAGGTAATTGGATAACTATTGCAGTGACCGTATTAGGCTATATTTGGTCTTATGGGTTTAGGTTCTCATCTTCGCATGCCCGTTAAACAATTTAGGTTGTTGGGCTTGGATTTTGGTCCCAAGTCCAAAATCACCAACAACCAAAATCGAGAGTGAGCCTTATGTGCTTCTGTTACCTTCCACACCACACCCAAACTTGTATGTGATGAATGATAAAGGATTCTTCCCACCGAGCGGACCACTTTCCTCTGCCGTCAGTTTTCTCTCCGAATGGTAACACTGCGCGCCACACTTTTTGGCCTTCGGCATAGCTTTCACCTTTGGTAACTCTATCAGAGGACCGCGTAATACGCTGCTTCTCGAGGATGAGATTGTTGAAAGCAGTGATGTGGTGTTTGTCAAGGTCTTCTAATTCATGCCACATAACCTGAACATAATCGTCGCCAAGTAGTTGGTGCTGTACTTGGACGCATAGCAAAGCAATGTTAATCTCGAGGGGAAGGACGGTGTCATGACCATACATAAGGGCATATGGTGTGGTATCCGTCGGTCCGCGCTTCGAAGTGCGATAAGCCCACAGTGTGTGGTAAAGTTCCTCATGCCAGACACGCAGGTTTAACTCTAGCATCTTTCGTAAAATACCAAGTATAACCTTATTACTTGCCTCCGCTTGGCCATTGGACTACGCATAATATGGCGTTGAATGCAAGAGGGTAACATCATAGTCGTTGAGGTATTGACCACGGAATCTGCCATGAAAGCTGCCCCCGGTCCGTGATGATGCACTCTAGAATACCAAAGCGAGAGATGATGTTGCGAAAGATAAAGTTTCTGACCGAGTTCACCGAGGCAACTTTGAGCGGCTCCGCCTCGATCCACTTAGTAAAGAAATTGGTGGCCACGATAATGAACTTATCCTGCTCAGAGGAATGCGGGTGGATGATGCCGATGAAGTCCATTGCCCATTCGTGAGCCGGCCATGGTTTAAAAATAGGTTGTCACGAAATGTTAGGGATCAGAGGAATGCGTGTGGATGATGCCGATGAAGTCCATTGCCCATCCGCAAGCCGACTGTCAAGACCCTCCCCGAATTTCACTCTGAAACCCGATGTGAGTCCTGCGGGGACCACCTCCAAGGAAAAACTTACCGAAGGACTCGGCAAACTTCCCTTGAAAATGGACAACCCTAACCCGGAACAATTAAAGAACATTGTTAACCAATAATATAAATTCTTCAACTTAATCCAAATAACCAAATAAAATAATACACAGTTATTTTTCCGAAAGTATTCAAAGCTACTACAAGAAATACAACGGAAGCTACTAGAAATCCTAGTGGGTTAAACAGATGACCTACTGGTGAACAGTAGTGGAGAAATGAGTGACTATGCCTCGTCGCCTCCTTCTAGACCACACCCGAACTCTGCAGACTAGGCATTTAAAAACGAAGGAAAAGCCCAGGGGAAAATATTTCATCACGTCAGAGTGAGTGGACAAAATAATCTCAACATCAATAATATTTCCCCAAGAAATTTAACAAGGCAAACGACTAGTTCTGGCTAGTCCCCAAATCATAAACCAAACAGCCTCTCAGGCTCAAATTATAAAATATATATATCAGTATGTATTAACCATTCGTATGCTCCATGTATGCTATCTATGAATAAGCTTTAAAATAGATAGTCACACCAGGCTAATACGATTGCGTCTAACGCTCACGTCACCCCAGACTGGCATTTTTCCTCAGAATGGGGGATAATGACCGAGTGGGTATAAATACGTGCTTACTCCTTGTACGATTTCTATGAATGAATGTAAAAACATAGAATAATCTCAACAAGTAGAAAATCGTACAAGGCTACTACGCTCGCGTCTAACGCTCACGTCACCTCACACTGGCATTCGTCCTCAGGACGGGGGCTGCCACGTATAGCTAGCTAGCATTCTCTCTCATACATACTATTCTCGGAATTTTGCCTCGAGTATAATCGCCGAAATTCTCAATTTTAGGAAAAATATCCAATAAAGGAAATTACTCAACAATAAAACAATTCAAACACATTATATAAAACAAAAGTCCACTCACAACTTAGGCCTAAGCCTGACGTCGGTCGGAGGTCTCCTCTGCTCGAACCTCCTCGCGTCCTGTTCCAAACATAATTAATTCCTTAAAATAAAACACCGACAAAAATGCATAATTAAATATGCTTCGCGCTCAACCAAGCCTAACACTCCAAAATCTTAAATCCACTGCCAACCTCAAAACTCCACAAATTTTACCGACATCCTCAAAACCACATTCCACCAAATAAAATCCAATGGCCGGATTATAAATTAATAATCCGTCAAAAATACCAAACTTCAACAAATCTCAAACCTATCCAAAACTCCTCCAAAAATTCTAAAACTTAATCCATTAAACTCCTCACATTTTTCTCCACCAAAAACATTTTATCGGCGGCGGCTCCGCCGGCAGCGGCGGCCGGCGACCAACTCCGCCGACCTCCGATGGTCACCAAAATTTGAGAGCATCTTCCTCTCAACCTCCTCTACAACATTCCTAACTACCACAAACTCCAATTCTAAGCCTAAGCACATCAATCGAACGCACAAACACAATAAGCCCTAGAAATTTCAAATTCTGATTTCTCCTCACCTAGCTCGAGACGGAGCGAGCCCTTTGGAAGGATTGAAGCACGGAAGGAGGGCTTCCTTTTGAGCCAAGGCTCGCCGGCTATGGCGGCCAGAGGAAAGAGTTCCAGCGAGAAACTCTTCCCGGCAGCCGAAGCTTTCGGGCTTGACCGTTCCTTCACGGCGGCGTTCCACGTGCGAGCACCGGTCCAGGAAGAGAGAGGGAGAGGCGAGGGTCCGAACGGGACTGGTCCGGCGGCAAACGGAGGCCGGACGATGGCGAACGGCTACCGGCAAACTTTCGGCAGAATTGGGCTCGGGAGTGGGAGCGGAAGAGAGAGAGAGAAAGAAGAAGAAAAAAATTGAAGCTGGGCTTGGCCCGATCCGGGTCCAAGCCCTTATTAAACCCAAATCCAAAAATTCAACACCCCAAAATAATACCCCAATAAAATTACCTTTTACTAGCAAAAATTACCAATTTTTACCGTCGTCAAAATTTCTTCCTTAGAATAATTCCCTCAAATAATCGTCCCATACACCTCTCTGGGGATCAATTATATTTTACACTTAATGACGATCACGGTAAAATTCTTATTACCACTATGCCAGTAATAAAGGTAAAAATTATGGGTCGGGGCATGACACAGACCATGGTTTAATAATAGGCTATAACGAAATGTTAGGGATGTGTTGCACTGGTCCGTGACCCTGGTAATCCTGACAACCTTTGGTGAAGGCAATGCAATCCTTGAAAATGGTAGGCCAATAGTACCCATAGCGGCGAATTAATCAACGCATTTTTGGCCCTGCCTGGTACGAGCCGCAAACTCCACAACGCACCTCGTTGCCATACACGTAGCAGAAATCGTTACCGTCCTCGCCTCACCGACGGAGCTCGCCGTTGCATAGCACAAAGTTAAGGCGAGGAAGCACGTTTACCGTGAGTGAGTGACGTATTGTGGGTTATTGAGGTAGGTAATGAATGGTAACCGCTAGTCCTCGTCAATAGGGTCTTCTAAGGAAGCGACTTCTGGAGAGTCTGCTTGATATTGCCCCTAGCAATAAAAGAAGGAAGAGTGTGGCGCTTGACCTTGAGTAGTTGTTCACACACTCCATCGCGCTAGCTGAGTCAGGATGCGATCTCTCCTAGCTTGTTTTCCGTGAAATTGAACTTGCGTGGTATGTATTCGATGTGAACGTCGTCGAATTGATCCAATACGTCGAACGCTTTGCGCATGTAGGGCTCGATTGACAAACTTAAGCATTTGAACTTCTCCACCAACTAGTTAACGACCAATAGGGAGTCGCCGATGACGTAAACATCGCAGACACCCAAGTCCAACAAAATTTCCAGTCCTATTATGAGCACCTCATACTCGGCCTGGTTGTTTGTGCATTTGAAATCGAGCTGGAAGGAGTACGAGAAGCGGTCTCCTGCGAGGTTCTCGATGGCGATCCATGCACTTACGGCGAGGTCAGTTCGCGACCCATCAAAGTAAAGGGTCCACGGGGTGAGTGTAACAGCGGCGAATTCCAACTCATGAAACTCCGTGAGCTCAGGTGGTGAGTGATGGGCTAGGAAGTTTGCTATTGCTTGTCCTTTTACTGCTTTTTACGGAACATATTGCAACGAGAATTTAGACAAGGCTAATATCCATTTGCCTATGCGCCCTCGGAGGATAGGTCGTGATACCATGTACTTGACCATGTCAGACTGAGCGATCACCACCGTGGTAAAGGTGAGCAGGTAGTGGCGCAGCTTGCAACCTGTAAAAAAATAAGGCGAGACACAACTTTTTCATAGTTAGTTAACACCTTGTTGAGGTAATAAATGGTGTGTTCCACCCCGTTTTCATCATCTTGTGCCAAGATTCCGCCAATAGACAGGTCAGCAACTGCGATGTATAATTTAAGCGGAGCACCTGTGCGAGGTGGAATTAAGACTGGAGGGTTCGTAAGGTAGTCCTTGATACGGTCAAGGCCTACTGGTATTATGGCTCTCATACAAACTCGGTTGCCCCCTGGAGCTTGAGCGAGGGTGAAGAAGGCTGGACCTTCCCTGCCATGTTGGAGATGAAACAGCGGAGAAAGTTGATTCGCCCAAGCAACTGTTGGAGCTCCTTTTTGGTTGTAGGGGGCGAGGCGTCTATTACCGCCTGCGCTTTGTCTTTTGCGATTTTGATGCCCTTTGATGTACCAGAAAACCTAGAAAATCGCCTACCTCTACAAAAAACACACACTTGGCAAGGTTCATCTTCAGGTTGTGTCGTCGCATCTGCGTGAAAACCTGTAGGAGGTCTTTAAGGTGGCTCGCCCGTATCTTGGTCTTAACCACCACGTCGTCTATCTAGACTTTAATCAACTTCCCCAGGATGTCGTGAAAGATAAGGTTCATAGCGCGCTGTTATGTTGCCCCCGCGTTCTTGAGTCCGAAGGGCATGACAACATATTCGAACGCACCTGTAAACCGTGGGCAGCGGAAGGCAGTATTGTGTCAGTCTTCTTCGGTAACCCGAGAATCTGGTGGTATCCGGTGGTCCCATCCATGAAGGATAACACTTCATGCCCTGCGGCTGCGTCAATGAGGAGGTCGGCCACATGCATGAGGTATATATCTTTGGGCGTTGAGTTATTGAGGTCCCGGTAATCAACGCAGACGCGCATTTTGCTGTTTTTCTTGCAAACGAGAACAACACTAGATAGCCACTCGTAATACTTTGCCACGTGAATGATACATGATCGGTGCATGTTTTCAATCTCTTCCTTGACTACGATTTGGGTCTCAGTCCGCATGAATCAGATGTTTTGCCTCACTGGACGTTGGTCTGGATAGGTAGGCAGCCTGTGACAGACAGTCTCTATATTCACGTAGTAGGGCAAAAAGGTCTTCCTTTTCTTGCTCCACCAGTTTAGCGCTAATGGAAATGAGTAAGGGTTTCTCCGAAGTCCCTATATCGACTCGTGAAATGGGGTTAGAGACCTGAGGTGGTGTGTTATCCAAGATGGCGGGAGCTAACTGAATAACTTTCTCCTTGATATCGGAGCTAACTACGTATTCCATAGTCGTGACCTTGTCGTAGGCTTCGTGTTCCGCCCAATAAGAGAGAAGTCTCTCATACAAGGACTCGCCAGCCTCGCGTGCCTCTTCTGAGAATGCACTATCCATCTATAGGTTGTGGGGAATCCGCGATGGTGTGAGAACGTTGTAAGTCGTCATTCGCCTGGGTGAGCCCCCATCGCGCTAAATTATAGGCCGTGACCCCATAGGGGTGGCCTTTGTAATCGACGCCTTGAAAGTCTAATGGGCTCAAGTCGGTGTTATAATATCGGGCGTCATTGAAGTTGGTGGAGATAGAGAACCAACGCAGGTCAGCTTTAATTATGACAGCCTTACTTTTCTCAGTATCCCAGATCATGGGTTCTTGGTGCATTGGTGCATGAAAGAGGGCACGCAAAAACTTTTGTAGATCCAATCGCGGCCTAGAATCATGTTGTAAGACGAAGAGCATTCAGCCACGGAAAATGTATAAACCTGCGATGCCGGCCCCATCTTGACTAGTAAAAATAGCAGGCCGAGGGTTCTAGAAACTGCCTAGTGAAGTTCTTGACCGTTAAGGACGTGGTTTGGATCAGTGAGCATTAGATGCCAATGAGTCCCATGGTTCGGGTTGTAACGACATTGACTGCGGCACCGGTGTCGACCATGACTTTGTTGACCATTATCCCTTCAACCTCGATCGTAATGTATAACGGTCGCATGTGAGTAGCCATGTCCAAGGTTGGTGTCGATAATGTCAGAGTCTGCTTTTGTTTAATGCTGCTCGTAATTTCCATTTGTGGGGCGTCCTCAGGCTATGCCAAAGCTGGACCCATCTCGCTGCTACAAGGCGAGGGTGTGGCGTTGATGCTTTCACTGCTTTCTGGGATATCCACCGCGTTGCACGTTGTGTTTAGCGGTAGAGCATATCTCTCAGATATGAAGAATATCATCCCTAACTGAAAAGTGAATGATTCATGAATTGGGATCAGCGGAGTCTCAATGACCCTGTGCTCCCCTTCTAGCACATCAAATGCGCCTTCTTCATGGTTGACATCTTCTTCCTCAGCCCATCCTGAGACTTCTACCATATTACAGGTGAATGATTACCCATGCTCTTCTTCTTGGTCTGCATCTAGGTTAACATGAGGCTCGGAGTGGGCCTCGTTGTCCAATGAATTCTCATAGAAACGCTGGGCGAGGTTAGGTCTATAAGACGCACTTTCAGCAACTGGTGGTGCGTTAATCGCTATCTGCCGCGAGCGCCATACTGATTTGGTTGAGGACTGCTTATCCCCGACTGGCTATTTATATGTGGTCAGATGAGCCTTGTCGTTGTCATCATTTTTCAACCGTTACAGGGTGGAGACTTAGGGCTCCATCCTGGCCTCTGGCTCCGGGGTGGATTGTATCCGGGGCTAATGTGGTTGTGATGGTTCCCGTTTGGTTTCGGGTTCCGGGGTTTGAGGTTCTCGACGCCGTGATGGCTGAGGTGGCTTTCCCCTTGGTTCTGGTTCCGGGGTTGAAAACAACTTGCGCCTTGGTGGAGTAGGCGGTTCCCTTCTCTTCTCAAGCTCCTAGGTCATTAACGGCCTGCGCCTGGAAGGAGGAGGCGGTTCCCTTATCCTCTCAGGTTCCGGCGTTGTCGACAGCCTACGTCTGGAAGGTTGTGGATCCTGTCTTGGTGGAACAGTAAGTCGGCAAAAGACGTTTGCCTTTGGGGTAGGATCTCCTATGACTTGCTCACACATCCTTTGGGGTGTTACGGGTGGCATTTGGAGCAGTGCGTGCAAGCCTTCTGCCTCTCTCCACATCCGCTCAGGTGTTTGTGTGAGTTGTGAGGGACATACAACGCCTTCATCGACAGTTCGTAAGGCACCCATGATGCTTTCGTACCTTTTCTGTAGCTTTCATTTTTTGGACTTGCTGATGGTAACTGCCTTGCCCCCTTACTGCGTGCACCATACCCCATCCTTAATTACTGACTTAGATGTCGGGGGAATATAAGGGTCGGTCAAGATACCTTGACAAGAGCTCGAGGCCTCGTTTTCTCGATACTCGCTGCTGAAATCCGATACGTCCATCTCACTTGTGGCTGGAGACAAAGGTACTTTTTTTGTCCAGTGTGTATGGATGAACGTCTCGAGACGTTCTTTCCTTTGTTCCAACTCTTCTTAGGTCCTGGGATTCATAGGCTGGTAGTTTTTAGTGGGGGACGGTGCATCGTCTCTTATGATTGCTTTGCCCTTATCTTTTTGTGAAAGGAGATCTCGCTCGAGTTTGGCGACCAACTGTCTCGCCGGGTCATCTGGGTTTCCCCTCTGGTTAGCCGTTTACGATTTTGGCCTGGCGGTTTGCGTGGACCCACGTTTGGAGATAGGTCCAGTGTTATTTTGTGTTGGCCGACCTGAGGCCAAGCGATGTCAGCCATTGCGATCATGAAGTCGCCCTTATCCTCAAAACGAATGTATCCGAGGTCGAGCTAGTCTTGGACCTGGTCTCTAAGCTGCTGACAATCACGGGTTATGTGCCCCCAACTATTGTGAAACTTGCAGTGTATGCGGCCCTCCTTGTATTCGATGTAAGGTAAGGATCTGGCCATTGTGACAAGTCTTCATCAATAAGGTCGTCTAAGACCTCGTGTGCGAGGTTGACGTTGTATGTGTACTGGTGAGATGGTCGATGAGCATTATCATTGCCTTCTTTGCGGCCTCTCTTAGGTGCCCGACGTCGGTAGTCATCTTCCGGGTTTGGAGATAAGTCCATTGTTATTTTGCGTTGGCCTCTCTTGGGTGCCTGGCGTCGGTCGTCATCTTCCGGGTAATCGGCCCAGTTCACCTCGACCATGCCAACTACAGGCGGGAAAGGGTCTACGCCCACCAACGAGGTTGTGCTGCCTAATGTCTTTAGCTTTAGTGCACCAGAGTTCAGCCATGTCTGTAACTGGTCTCGGAGCTTGACACAATCCTTAGTGTCATGATTGTAGACATTGTGGAAGACACAGTATTTCTTGTCTTTCAGCTCCTCCTTGGGTGGGATCTTGTGGTCCAAGCGCACATATTTTTCCTCGATTAAGTCATTAAAGACCATATGGGTGTTCTTCGCATCATAGGTGTACGACTCGTACTCTGGCTTGGTCCATCCAAAGGACTAGATGGTGATTGGCTCGCGCGTTATTTTCAGATTCTTCAACTTGTGAACCAGGGGCTTGTCAGTCAGTTCAACCGCTTTAATGTCCTCATGGTCTTTATTTGCATGAGTTTCTTCAGGCCTTTGATAATAGGAGTCATAAGTAGGGGAATGCAAGCATAGTGCCCCCACTGTTCTATTCTTCCCTGGCATGTAAGTCCCTTTGGAGGCATTTATCTTCTCATCCATTTCGTTGAGGATTAGTTCATAGTTGTCGACCTTGTTAATTAAGTCACCTATGGAGGCAATGCTCAAGGCCTCGAATAGCCAACTTAATGGCTTCCTACTTAGGTAGCAGGTAATCGCACTTGGCCTGCTGGATTTTGAAGCGTTGGAAGAATGAGACTCTAGACTCCATGCTTTGCTGGCTCATCTGGGTAATTGAGTCGAGGCCGACTTCTGGCTCGATAGTGTCGTAGGTCTCCAGGAAAAGCCTTTCCATGGTAGGCCAATTTGCAATTGACTCAGGCTTCAATCTGGAGTACCAACTGAAAGCGGCTCCGGACAGAGAAGTCCCAAACAGTTTGAGTTTGAGAATGTCATTATTCTCATATTGACCGCATTGGACCTTGAAGCGGGTCATATGCGTTATTGCGTCTTCCTTTGTCTCCCCAGAGAAAGTTGTGAAGACAATGTTCTTAAACCCTTGGGGAAAAGGGTATTGAGCCACACTTTCAGGGTAGGGGTCACGATATTGCAAGTTAGCATCACATTTTCCGGTTTGCTCCTTGACTATGCTGGAAATGAGCTGGCGCCAATCAGCTGCCGTCATTGGTGTAGATTATGCCTCTTCCTCATGGTTTGGCCATGTAGAGAAGCTAGCAGCCTGCCCAACATTCTTAAGGGCTGGACTGGAATGGGCTATAATTGGGTCATCTAGTGTCCCAATCCCCTAATATGGAGAGCTACTAATGCCCTTTAGTCCGGCACCAGGGTTGCGTGGCAGAGGTGTCTTTGAAGTACTAGATTCTAACCCAAATTGAGGGGTTTTCTGAGCCCCGACCTTCGGATTAGCCCTAGTGCGCTCATTAGGTGGGATGTATCTAGATGAAACCTCGATTGCACCCGAGCCAATAAAGTCGAGGGCAAGATTCTTTGGTGCTTGAGACCTCATCCAATCTTCCACTTGCAGGACCCTCAAGCTCAACCTATCATGTTGTTCTTTGAAGTCGTCTAGCTTTTCCAAATTGTTCTTGCTCCTGAAGAAAGATGCATTCTGCTGATCAAGTAGCTTGGTATCGTGTTCGTCCAAGCGACGAGTTTGTTCATTCACAGTTGCGCGAGTAAGCTTCAAGGTATCCGTGTTTTGGTCCAAATCCTTTTGGATTTGTTGGAGGGACCCTTCAACTAAGCCCTTGTTCTCTGTGAATTGGCCTGAAAGATGGCTATATTCCTCGCTAAGCACAAGGAGGTTTTCTTGGTTAGCCTCTCAAAGGGTTCTATCCTTTTTGGCATGTTCAGCACGGTCTTTGACACTCTGTTGAGTGGCCGAGACCTAGGTTGTCAAACCCTCGATCCGGCCTTTTAGCTCCTCAAGTGTTTGGAGAATTTGCTCTGTAGGCAGAGTAGATACTGAGTCCTAGGTTGGCTATGGACCTACCATTATGGTTTCGCTAAAGTCTGGGTTACCAAACTGAGCAAAAACCTATTCCTTGGTGAGAGATCGGCAAGCCGCGCTGTTATGGGGCTTATATCGTGGTGACTCATGCTTGAGACAAGAAATTTGGGGTTTCATGTATGGTGATTCACCTGGTTTCCCAATGGTGAATAAGATGCTTGTACTCCCGGTCCTACTGGGCGTGCCAATGTTTTGGCCACGATCCTCAGCAAGGGGCAGAGAGGTACTTAACGATACCAAAAGTAAACAATGGGTGCGGGGCATGCCACTGCGCGGACGCGGAATGAGAATATGCTGGTGTTGGACTTCTAATCAAGCGAAGGGCTCCGGTGCCCCCTCGCGAACGAGGGATTACGAGTAACTCTCTTCTTCACTTGCAATTGATACTCATTGTTTGTTGCGAGCAGAGCAATAAATTGGGACAGTAAACAGGGGCGAGACCGAACGGGCTCTGTAGACTAAGGCAAAGATGCACTTAGCGTTAGGGTTTCGAGAAGCTCGAAGAGTTTAGTTGTAGTTTGTAAGATTTGATTGTGTGGTTTTTGAGATCCTCGAGCTCTCCTTATATAGCAACTCGCAGCCTGCTATCCAATTCGGACTCAGCAATTAGAATACCACAAGGACACTGTTTCACTCGCGAACTAATCATCTGCATGACACGTGTCCAACCAGACTCCGCCTAAATCACAAACACCGCTTCCGCGTTATCCAACTGTAGTCTCCTATGCGAACTCAAACAACGAGCATCCTTATCTCGCGGGGTGTTACAGTCCTTGTGGAAACCTATCTCACGCGCTTCCAAAGCTCGCGGTTCTTAACAGGTTTTATATTAAAAGAGTCACATGTATTAGCTCAAATGATATCCAGAACTTAACACGCAGTCTTGAACCAAAATATCCACTGGGCTCAAACACAAAGAACCGAGCAAAGTTGAGAATCCAGCAAACAATTTAGATTTGTATTTCCAATCGATTTGGAAAGAACAATACATGTTTGGGTAACACCGATCAATTACAACAAAAAAGGTTTGTGAGCAAAACAGACAGGTAGAAAACCGATCCACAAATAGGACTAATCAGTAAACCAATCCGGCAAATGGCTCAAGCGATTCAGGTTGCATTGCGTCCGGTCATGTACCCAGATGCATATTCTCAACGAAGAACATGGGATTTTTGGCATGCGAATCAAATACAAAAGGAGATTCTAAGAAAGGGGCAAATATCTACATTTTCAACACAGATCGAAATTTGATTCCCAAATAAGAAGACTGATGATTTTTACAGATGAAATGAATCCTGCAAATGCTTAAGCTCCAAAGTAAACTGTCTGAATCATGAACGCAATTATATTACAAAAGGGCATCCTGTACGGATAGAATGGTTAGGCTACAGTCATCTGTCAAGACCTAGTATGGTGTTCCTTGTCATGCAGCACCATCAAGTTTCTCCCCTTCAACCCCAGACGACTTCACATCAGCTGGTGCATGCTGGCTCACAAAACCACTCTGATTCATAGCTGGCTCGAACACTCTGTTATACAAGTTATGCCCACCTGCAGCCGCCACCCATCCCCCGCCACTCATGTATGCAGGATAAAAAGTGTTGCCATACGGATACATCAACGCCTGAGGAACAATTGAGGCAATGCCATAAGGAACACCTGTGTATCCACCTGCCGGGTACCAACCTCCATAGACACCTGTTCCACCAGTAAACCCTCCAATACCAGCATAAGGTGTAGGAGTAGGAAGAACTCCATATGTAGTAGGACTGCCAATATAAGGAGAACGATTACTGCCAGGCTGATAACCCCTGTCAGGATTGTAACTCTCCTCCCTCGGCACAGCCCTCTTGACCTCCACAAACTTACCACTCACCTGATGGAAGTTTTTCTGCATCACATTATCCACAGCATCCTCAGACTCAAAGGTGATAAAACCAAACCCACGAGGGCGGTGAGTTGTGCTGTCCATCATCACCACTACATCAGTCACCCTACCAAACTTCTCAAAGTAATTCTTAAATTCTAACTCTGTCACACTCGCTGACAATCCCCCCACAAAAATCTTCCTTGTTCTAAACCGATTGTTGCTAGTCTCAAAACTACTACTCTGCAATTGCTGCGGCGGCAGCGGTTCCTGGTTTCTGGGGAGCGCAAAGGATCTTCTGGGTTTTGCTCTCTTCACATCTACCTATCAACAATAAATTACACACTCCCATAAATTAAATGTAGCAATTTTAACTTGGCTAATATTCCAAATTTCCAATTCCGCTTCAATTCACTTTCAATTTTCCTTTTACAGCAAACCAAATAAAGCTAATAATTACTAACCTAAACAAGAACAGCGAAATTGAAATGGAAATTGAGAAAGGTGGTACCTTTCTTCCAAGAATGACATGGGAGTCTTGGAGGGCTTTATCAGCCGAAGACGGATCAGAGAACCAGACGAAGCCAAACCCTCGAGGAATGCCAGTGGAGCGGTCCTTGGCAACCGTCGAGCCCAAAACGGCGCCGTATTGGCCGAAGTAATCTTGCAATGTAGCTTCGGTGGTCTCCGGAGATATACCACCGAGGAAGAGCTTGGCTTGATCAGAGTCCATTGGAGAGAGTTAAGAGCCCAGAGAAGGAAGCCTGTACAGAAACCCTAAAACCCTAAAATTGAAGCAAAATCCCAAAACAGGGGGAAGTGAAATAAAGAAATATAAAAAAGAAAAAGAAACTGACCTGAAAGCGTTGCAGGAAATTTGTAATAATGGAGGAGGTTTACCCTTTTTAATATCCTAGTAGGAGGCCTCTTTGGGTTTTGATGGGCTTTTGCCTATTATTGGCCCAATTTCTCAGCAACCATTTTCCCTTCTTTCTTTTTGTTTGTGTTTGGCGATTTTCTATCACCTTACAAATGACTTGAGAATTGAGAGTGGCTTCCAAGTTCCAACACTGCAAACCCGTGGAAATTGGAAGTATTAAAAAAAAACAGGATTAATTATCAAATGGTACTGGGTAAATTTACGATATAATTGGGTCACAAGAATGTCACTTGAAGCACGTCACACATATATACAAATAGTCATAATGTTTACTACCGTATAAGAAATGAGTGATGTTGAAAATAAACCATAAAAATTGATGAGTGAGGTGATTCAAGTAACGTTCCTGTGACTCAATTATATCATGAGTTTTGTTCCATCGTTTTTGTTTATATACCACTACATAATATTTTGGATCCATTGAAATAATGGAGGAAACTAATTAAGGCGGTAGTGTTGTTGATGTACATATTAGTGCTTAAATAAAAGAAGCATCATTTGTATTTTCATCCTCAATATATTTCAAAACTTGCTTCCATAGCATAGTGTGTGGTAGTGAGTTCGCTTCGTAAGCGAAAACTTGTGAGTTCGAGCCTCACTGTGAGCTAGTTTGTGTTTTCGTTTTCAATCAAAAATAGTAATAATATAAAGTCCCCAACATCAGCGTATCCAAATCAGTTTAACGTTTCTATTTATAGGAAAAAAGTGTACTCGACTATGAAAGTATTTTATGTGAGTCACTACAATATCAGTTTAAGGTTTTTATTTACGTGAAAAGAGTGTAGCTGGCTTTGGAGGTATTTTATGTAAATCATTGCAATTTGTATTGTGCCATGAAACACTAGAAATGAGATCAAGCCTTATTTCGCACAGTATCGAAAAACATCCAAAACGTGGAAAGTTTAAAATTTTATTTTATGTAAAAAAAGTGTCCTTAATTTGAAAGTATTTTATGTGAATCACTACAAGTTTTCTTGTGCTACATATAGAACATTGGAACGAGACCGTCAAGTCTTATTTCGCTCGGTAACGGCTCTAGTTATATGCATGCCAAGTTTTATATAATTAATATTTTGTAATTGTTTGGATTTTGCTGTGTGGCCGATCTCATGATAAATTATAAGAAGAAGAAGAAAAATACAAAGCTCATTTATAGTGCCGATGTGCGTATTGTTGCAAAATCTATAATCCCCAGATCCCCTCACATGTAATCCCCGATGTGAATTACACAATGCTCGTTCTATAATTTTCGAGACCTTACGCACAACTGTTCGAAATGCTCATATACCAATAAGTACATGATCATCAGGATCGGTGCTTCTTCTTTGACGTGTCCTAGAAAGTTTGGTCATTTTTCTCTTCAAAGTAGGGGCGGAGTAAGGATTTAAACCTATGGGGTATCTGTATTTAAAATATTGATTATACAACTGATTATTATAATATAAGATGAAAACACAATAATATAAATCAATGGTTAATTAAAACAAAATTCATATAAGTAATGAGTACTCAAACATAATCAATCAAAATATAAACAATATGTATTTCTCACTTACTACAAATTAATAAAAACAAATAATGTGTCATGAAGTAACCTAAGTAGTACCGCAAATCCCGATATAAGAACGAAGCCGTGAAAACTAAAAAACTACAAATGTTAATGATTGTGAGGAATTATTACTAATTATTATTTTAGTTGTAAATTGAATACTACACTTATTATTTATTGATAATATATGATGATCACATGCGTAATACATGGGTAGGAGAAATGTAAACTCTCTTAACATCACTTGATCTTAGTCTTTAAAGAGGTTCAGTAACAATAAACGTACATATATCATTAATTTAGTTAATAAAATACTTATGCATATGTAAAAAAGTCAAAAGTGGTTCGGAACCGTGAGGCCGGAGTGTATCTCCGTCTCTGCTTCAAAGACCTTCAAATTAAACTTTCTGCAACTCACTGAGGCTTCCACGAGTATCAGAATACCGAAGAGCATACCTAAATTATCAAGAAGATAATTAGTAAGTAGTAACCCTTAACATAATGAAAGGTCAAGAGTGAAGGCATTCACGAACAGTTAGTTTTAAGTTTAAACCAAGTGATCGATGACGTGAGAAGCATGCATCGATCTCAAAAATAAGAAATAAACGACGTTGTTTAGTAGCCTCATGCATTTGGCTATTGGTCATCTTTGTCTTCTTGTCGTTGCCGAAAACAAGACATATAATACCCAAAGCTCGTTCTTTCTTCATAAAACCTCCCAATCTTCGAGCTAACTATTTCTTTAATCAAATGCTAATCTTAGGGTTCTGGGTCGTGAATAAAATCCATAGTGGATGCCATGAGTACGTAGTACCCAGATTCCAATATACTAAACTAATCCAACTCGATGAAACAAGAGCCTAAAACAGATTAACATAAACCAACTTCACTGTTGGGGTTTGATCCACGATTGGTTTTTGGTTTGGCTTTACCACCAACCCACATGGCTCGAGAGACTCAGATACATATGGCGTGGTGATGATGATCTTGAGCCATGTGGTCTTCGAGCTCTCGAACATGGCATGCATCTTCAACATTTGGCTTTGGCGGATTGTTAATGAACGATGATGCTACTTTTCATTCTGATCTTGGTATTGAATTGTGTATATAGAGTCGTATGGTATTTGAAATTCATGATCAAGAACTGTTCGATTAGGCCATTCTGGGAAACAGATTGGTGGTAGACAAAGAAATAGTGTCGTGTCGTGTATTTACTCGTTAAATCTTCATAAACAGATTGATTGTACATGAGTATCGTGTATTTACAGGGCGGTGTACGTACTGAAGTCCGAAGTTTTTTTTTGAAAATTTTGATATTTGAGTTAAGATGTCAGAAATGACTTTTTGAAGTAGGAGAAAGAAAAAGTCTGGGAAATGGAAGACCTAGCTAGCTTCTTCCGAGCTATAGGAGTCCTTTGTTTATAAGACATGCCTCAAACTCTGGGATTACACGAACCCTGTGGACTTGGACTTGGCAAGCCCTATAGATAAAATAGGGTTTTTGTTTCTTTATGCTCTGGCATTGAATCGAAAGCCGTAGGTGTATTGTTGTGATCAGAACACGATGAATATAGTAAAATCTCCGACCAAGATAAGAAATTATAATATGCAGGGAGCTTTCCCTATGCAAGACATTTGTGACCCACTATCAAATGCTAACTAACTAACCCAATCTTTGTGTCTATTTTATACTTTCTTTGTACTACTTTCCGATGCATCCTGCATCTTATGCCATGTCTTGGAAACGCACACTACTATACCTGTTTCCTAAAACTCAGAGCTAGTCATCGATGAAATGCCCAAGTTATTTTTTGGTGTTTGGTTGATTTTTGTTGAAGACAGTATTTGTCATAACAGGATTTCCTGTCACAATCTATACCTCCTTCTCAAACACACACCAGCTTAAACTACGAATGTAAGTAATTGAAAAAAAACAAAAAACGATGTACAATGAATCACATCTTACGTAAATAATTGAAATTTTGAGTATCCGAAAAACACCATGAATTAATTAAAATAGTAGTCGTATCCCTAATGGACCCTATTAGCGGCGAGAAATCCATAGACGTCATACTACATTTAACCCATTTAAATCGGGAAGAATACACGGTACATTTCTCTGACAACCAAGAGCGCACTTATATATTAAAGCATCTTCCATCATAAACTAAATTAGAAGCTAAATTTAAAGCTAAATTTAACTAAGAAAATAAAAAAATTATGTGAAATTTTTTTTGGCTTACCAAACTCTCCTATTATAAGCTAAATTTTTAGTTAAATTAATAGTATTTTGGTTTTAGAAAAACTCACACCGTAAGCTAAATCTTAATGTAAAACTATTTTTTTTCTTTTTTCATAATTTTTTTAAATCAATAATTAATCATGAAAAAATATTATATAAATATATTTTATATGAGACTCGTATAGTTGTTAGTAACGAATTTTAAATTATGATGATAGTGTAAATTGGAATGACAAATATAAAGTTAAATAAAATAATATTTTATTTTAGTTTACAAACTTTATAAGCCAAAATTAACTTACCAAATAGCTCAAACTAAATTTTTTTACCTTAAAAATTGTAATTTAGCTTATGATAAGAGTAACAATAGGCTAAATTTGGTTTTTAAGCCTATAATGAGAGTTTGTCTTATATATGCGTTTACCACCGTTCTTCACCAGGCACTACTCTTTACACTTTGTTATGTTCTATTGTCTTCAAAGGCCATTGTTCATTAGCATATTGTTTTGTAAATGCATGCTCACTTATCCTTCAAAAGTCTTCTGATTGAAAATGAATGGGCAGTTTTAAGTTTTAAAATTTTTGACTTTATATTTAATACATATGTTTGAGATGTATTTATCCCACATAATTATTAGAATCGTCACTTATGTGAGAAAACATGTTGTTTTGTGATTTAAAAGATGGTTTGATACATAAATGTTCATTTGGTCATCAATAAAACAATGCTCAATCATCATTTGATATAACTTTAAAGGCAGAAAAAATTATCTGTAAGTTCACTTGTTTGATTTAAAGATTGCAAGTCTAATGATTTAAGTATAATTGATTAAATGGCTGAAATGTGAACATGAATTTTTTATTTTTTTATAAACCAACAAAACAGAGGTATTTTAGAAAACCTCATTTTTAGTATGAGGTTTCATCATAAAACCTCTCTCTCTCATGTTCACATGGTCAGTTACTGACTAAATGATTCATGGTCAATCACCATTAGATCTATATCTAGGGGTTAAGAACAAAACAACTCTGCTTAAAAGCAATTATCCCCACCATTTGATTTGCATCCAATATAATAGTGATTGACCATGAATCTTTTGGTCAGTAACTGACTATGTGAACACTACTGCTTTCTCGTCTCTGCCAAAGTAACCACCAGGAAAGAAAAGTTTTTCTTTTATTGCGTTTGAGAATGCCGAAAGAAAATAAATATTTTTTTGAAACTTGAGAAAATGTGAGAGAAAGTTGTTCATTCCAAAATTCATAGGAACTACTTTCTCATCTTTTATTATTACATTTATTACTCATAATATATTATTTTATTATTTTAATTAATAACATTTCTGGATAGTTTTCTTTATATTGTTAAACATCAAAACAGATAGTTATCGAACGGAGCGGATTCAGTGCACCTGGTGCACTTGAACCAGTCAATTGTACTAACAGACTCGTTAATGACGGTTAACGACAAAAAAAATCAATACGGCAGTAAAAACCAGAAAACAATACCACCTAGCCTCTTTCACTCTCCACAAGAACCCAGCCTCCAGAAAACAATACACGTCGACCGCCGAAGCTAATCTCGACAATAGACTTTGAGGACGATCTCGATGCGAAGGAATTTGACGGCGAGGGTTGGGGAGTGGAAGGAGGAGTCATTGAGAGGTGTTGGTGGTGGTTGTCGTCGTCGCACGTCGTCGGAAGCTCCGACTAGAGGCTATGGTATCAGCGGCTTTCGGGTCTAGCAGCGCCGCCAGCATTGGTCGTCGATGTGGGAGACTGGTATGGGAGAGACTAGAGAGAGAGGGATTAGATCTGGAAGAAATCCAGATGGGGAGAGAGAGATGAGAGATTGAGAAGGAACGGCAGTTTTGTTAGAAAAATTGAGAAAAATTAAATATTTAGCTAGTGGGAGTCAATGGAAAAAATCCCTTACAAACAGGCGGACGGGAAAAAACCCTTAATTTATAGAGGTTTACATTAATGTGTGTGTATATATATATATATATATATTATAGGTGTAGGCAAGTTTAAAAACATGTCTGTAATTAACTTAAATAAGTATTAACCGTATTTATGTGGGAATGACGATTTACAAGTTAGGCCAATTTTTTGTTTATTTTTAAATAAGCATGATAATTAACTACAGAGAAAATACACGATTAATTAGGTAAGATATCGAAAATTTGTACAATAATTGTTGAAGTTCAGCAATCGATCATCAAAGCTTATAGTCACCAAAATTTGGATATCGGATTTAAATGTTATTTATTTCATTTTAGAAAAATAAAAAATTAACAATTCGTTGTCTTAATTCAAACCTAAACAATGATAGACATAACTACTTTTTTCACATGATTCATATTACCAAGCCATATATATGTTAGAGAGGAAATATCTCACATCAGAAAATGGACAAAGAAAAATATAACTTATAAGTGGATGGATTATACCTAATTGTACCGAAGTTTTTTATAGTTAAAACCCAACTTTTTAAAGATGGTTAAATTGAGACAGTATCAGTACAATAGTGATCTACATACCACACTTGTCCTTGTTCAAGTATCTATAGGCAATGTCGAGTGATTCGAGTCTTTTTTGTTTCTCACATAATGCAATTTAGGATAAAATAGCTATGCAAAATAATTGTCCTTATGATATTCGTTTGTGTCACAATCGACATGATCAAATGTACTATATTAAATAACGATACTCATAACCAAACTTTATCTAAATAATGTAGGATTCTAAAACTAAAAAAAAAATATACAAGGTTGATGAGCATGAGTAATGGATCGGAATCATATGTTTTGATATCATCACATAACATTTTATTTAGATAATATAGCTCATTTGAAAAATAACTATAGAACGAAATGGAGTTGGCTCAATCCGACAAGATGAAAATAATCTCAAGAGATAATTTTGATTCAACTTAGTTGACTCATGTACGTTTATTCCCTTTAATGTAATTTGAATATTCGATTAATTAGGTTAATTTTAATTAAAAATAAATTATTTATTACAAATACAACAATAAAAATAATAAATAGATAATCATACATAATCATAATTCTAATAGCAAATTTTACTCACCTGCCCCTTATAAGATCACATGGAATCTACATTATTAAGAATGGGTTAATAGGTAACTTTAATATTTAATACGTTTTAACATAATAAATAAAGAAGGATAAAAAATCTCGCTAAAATATTTAAAAATCATATTAATTGCGATTTGGAATTAATTGCCAATTAATATTTACCTTAGCCTTACTTTTACCATGTTCATTTAATTTTTTTTTTGTTTCAATTCTCTTTAACGGTGTTAGTATTGGTGTTAGTGTTATATAGTTGACTGCATTAAATGAATGATAGTGATTGGTCAGTCATGATTGGTTCACATGCACCATGGTGCATACAAGAACTTTCGGTTATCGAAAACCAAAAAGGGTCATACCTTAAGCGTATGAGGTTGAGCGCATAGGAGTGCTACTCACCCAGAAATATCACCCTTCAGTGGGCCCATTTAGTGGGTTGGGGTGAAAGCCCGGGGATAAAACGAAGGAAAGGTGACGCAAACTGGACAGAGGCATCGGGGGTAGGGCCCAGCACAAATGTGTCGGCAAAGAGGAGGCGAACTAAGTCTGAGCCCAAAAACGACGCTAAAATCAGCGTCGTATTAAGCCTAGAGGCAACGACTTTTGTTTGGGTATGATAATGGGGTTCGTACCGACTCACACACACAACTTGTCCTTTGCCGCGGTCAAGTTGTGACTAAGCGCCCTATTCTATTAGGGTGTAGGGGGATGGCGACTGGGGAGCCGTGCCTTCCGTTCATGTGGCACCACTACCGCCACGCCCTTATTGACACGTCAACGTCACAGTAAACCCCGCTTTCTCCTATTTCTCCCTCAATTTTCTTGTGATTTCCGATACGATCCGATAGAAGATTATGTCTTCTGCATTTAAAAAAAAAATAAGAAAAAAAATGGTCTTTAACTTCACCATGAGAAAAATGAATTACTTTAAAGATTTACGATCGTTAATTCCAAAATAACCACATAAAGAAAGCATCGATTTACAAACAAAACTGATGAACTTTGTTGCATACAATCTAGCTTACGTCGGACACTAATCTTTTCATAAGTTTTGATTAAACTTCACTATCTCGAGTGTTATGTTGTAGTCGATTTATGTAATTTTATTCATTATAAATAAAAAACATAATAAAAATAAAATATAAGATAAATCCACTTAAATTTTGGTATGTCTACAAACGCTTTTATACTTCGATCATGTTTTCATACTTGATTCGAATGGGTATAGATAATATTTAGCGACAATTTAACGTTCTAATACCAAAGTTAAAACAAAAATCTATGTACATCATAATAATATTGTAAGTTACTTTGATGAATTTGTTATTCACCAAAACAAAAGAAAAGAATGAAACAATTTGGCCTATAGCGTAGGGAAGAGACCAACAGTTATCATGTAGTGTAGAGTGTTATGATGGGATAAAAGTAGTCGCAGAGAATAATTGAGTCTCTTGAGAGCAGCTACCTCAAATTTGAAAAACTGAAAAGGATGCATCAGAGGAACGGAGTATCCCTAGCCAGTGATCTCGTCTGTTTTCTAGCTCTTTAACAGTGAGCTTACTCTCAAATCACCAATGGATTCCGATCGTTGCCCCCAACTACGTACCTTGATGCTGTTGCTTAATTCTAATCACTGCAGAACCGCACTAGCAGAAAATGAAGTTATTAAAATTAGTTTCTTTCAGTTGCTTGGTTATGTTCTTATGTTGAACAGATCGAATGTAGAAGCAGGGCAAAGAGTCCCAATTAACTAGAAGAAGAAAATGAAGAATCAAGAAATGCACGATTATAACATTTAGTAACCAATTAGACCACGTCTTTCCTCTTTGAATCTCTCAGGCGCGCATGTGCAGAAGAGCATGACCACATAAAGATATTAGAGAAGAACACATCGGCCTGAATAACATGTTTAGAAATTATCAAGTTGATGGAAGAACAAACAGGATTCGAGCAACATGCACACCAGGTTGTATATTTATCTATATACTGAGCAAGCTCCATCTTTGACCCAAAAACTGGGTTTGGAACTTTGATCCTTGAATCATCAACTGCTACCAAGTTGACGAGGGATAAATATAGAGTTTAACTGTGTACTTCATATGAGAGCAATCATTTTATATTTTTGTTGATAAGTAGAAAAATAAATTAGAACAAAAAACCTCTAATACACCTTAATTATACCAAGTCAAAACGGACAGTATTAGAAACAGAATTAAGAAAGTTGAGCTCCAGCTAGCACACTATAAATTATGTCCTAAGCTTGCCAAGACATCGGCTGCGAAATTTGTCTCCCTCCAGACATGGTGAAAAACACAATGATGAAATGAAGAAGACAAGATTTTAATATCTTGAACCAGCATGCAATACGCCGAGGGGTTGGAAATTGATTATTTGTACAATCTATCATAATCTTGGCATATAAGACCAACCATTGTTGTTTTAGTGATGAATCGGTGATTAATTTTGAAATTTATCTAAAGTTCAATAGTATTTTAAAGTGTGAAAATTTACAGACCGTTACATTAATTAGTATGTAAGGGCTCGATCGAAACGGTCAACTATAATCCATCGTCACTTATCACACGAAAACGCTCATATCTCCCTCTATATTACGTAGTTTGGTCAAACCTTCCACACAAAAAACTCTCACGTAGATGAGACGCAACTGCCCATATAAAAATTTTGAGACATTTACCTTCCGACGATAGGGCTCCCCATAAACCCGAATAACGGAAAATAGTAGATCATTATGATGAAAGATGTCTATGATAAAAAATTCAATTGGATTCGACAAAGTTAAGGGCTCGATCGAAACGGTCAACTCTAATCGAAAATAAGAAAACTGCATTTTCAAGCACGGACTCGGATGGCCAAAAAAGCCTATACGTCATGGCGTTAGCAATGAGTTTGACTCGTATCGCCGTTACGCTTCCGGAAAGGTATCACAATAGTCAATCAGACACCAAACGCCAAATCTGCAGCATAGTGAATAATAAGGGTAAGTCAACTATCTGCACCGAGACTTTACCGGAATACCGTCATTTTTCAACCGTAGACGTATTTCACCATTCTGGTCATATCTTATTTCACGACTTTTTTGCATTTGAAGGTTCTACGCATAGTTTTTTTTTTCCAGATGAGTTATTGTCCAAATCTGTAAATATAAGACACTTTAGCCGACGAAATTATATTTTTCGTCGGCTAAACTTTTAAAAATTTCGTCGGCTAAACTCTTAAAAATTTCGTCGGCTAAACTTTTGAAAATTTCGTCGGCTAAACTTTTGAAAATTTCGTCGGCTAAAGTTCACAGACTATAGCCGACGAAAAAAATTATTCAGACGACGAAAATTTTTAATTAGCTGACGAAGGAAAATTTCGTCGGCTAAAATCCACTTTAGCCGACGAAAAAAAAATTCGTCGGCCTGGTTTTTTTTTTCGTCGGCTAAAGCCTTTCTTCTGGTAGTGATTTGTTATATGTTATATTTCAAAACGTTACAGAATATTCAAAAGTTTTGAATATGAATTTTAGTTCGGACTACAAGTTGTGGTTATATGTACACAAGATGCATCAAATACACGTGATTTGAAACAAAGTAGACAACAAAAACATGTCTAGTGGTATTTCAATGTGTTTATTAGACATCTTTATTAGTGATGCACCTTTTTACTTAGAGCGAAGAAACTTTACTAACGGTTAATGAATTCAACAAGGCAAAAACTTATATATAACTTCTCGCACATTTTATTTTCAAAATTGATGGAAATTGAAAATGTATAGTGTTTTTTTCGACAAACAAAAAAAAAAGTATAGTTGTGAAAGAAAATACATAGTGTTGATGTCCATGTGATATCTATAAACATGGTGATAATTTTTATTGCTTTAATAATTTTCAAATTTTCATTTCAGTAACAAATAAGTTGCAATTTATTCTCATAAAAATTAATGAATATTCACAATTAAAAATCTTTCACGACTTCCATACTTGTTTATTTGAAAAAGAAACTGAAGCTCTAGCTAGCTATAGCATCGAGCTGGAAGAAGAGTGTACACATTTACAAGGATCAAGGTCTCACAGAATTTGGTGAGAAGTTTACCTGGAAATATGAGTCAAATAAGTAAAGCTAGACCAACAAAAAAATACCAATATAATATTGACTCCCACCAATACTACAAGAACAAACAAAAATACTTGTAGTTGTGAAGAAGAAGAAGAAGAAGAAGAAGAAGATGCCATAATAAATCGAGGGTTATGACCAAGGCTTTCCTTGCCTCTACATGGTTCGTTGCCCTTTGTACAAACCTTGCTCAGTAGTAGTAGTCAGTTTCATCCCCCACCTCTCTTTCTCTGCCCTCTTTCTCCTCTCTGTCTCTCTCCAATTATTCCTATCCTTCACTTAGAATAACATCAAAAACAAAACCATTTCAGTTTCAGCTTCAGTTTCAGCTCAGTTTTTAGCTTTAAAATGCTCCTCTCTCCACTTCTCTAATCTCAAGTCTTTTTCACTCAAATGCTGCACACAGTGGATACCAAGCTCTAAGTTTCAAGTGGGGTTTTTTTCCTTATGGATTTTGGGGTTGTGGGTTTGGATGGGTTTGGGGGTTCAGACATTGGCATTGGTTTTGTTGCTAGTTCAGAACAGGAGGGAAAGAACAAGCAGTACGGATCTGGGTTCCAGAAGCAGGAGAGATCTGGGACCGTTGATGAAGAACAACATTGGAGGAGCTCAAAACAGGCCAAGAGTAGTGATGATTTTTCAGCACCCAAGAAAATGCTGCAGCTTAACACTGGTTTGATGAGGACTAATTCCACTAGCTTTGATGGGCAGCAGTTACTGAGCTTCTCTAGCTCACCCAAATCAGAAGCTCAAAATGCCTCATTGCCTAGCTACTTTCAACAAGCAGTGTCTGCTTACCATAGAAATTCAGGTACTTGAATAATCTGGTTGAAGATGGGCTCTTTTTTCATGTGGATAATGAAGCATTTTAAGAAGGAATTTAAAATGTGGGCTCTTGCATGTGAGCTTTGGTTGATGAGGTGGGTGTTGGGTTCTGGTAAATGTTTGCTGTATGATTTTTTTGGATAAAATTTGTGTACAATTTTGTGCTCCCAAAGAAATGGGTTGGGAACTAGTGAGTGTCTTTTCAAGGAAAATATATTGTCTTGGTTTTGAGTCTTGTCAAACAATGAAAAAGTGGAATTTTTTCCCCTCCCTATCTGAAAATCTTTGTCACCCTGTTTTAGGGGAATATGATTTGTTTTGGTAAAATTTTAGCACTGTATAGTGGCCTAAAAGAAGAAAAATTTATGACCCAGGATTGGAGGAGAAATAAGAGCAAGCAAAGACATGTTCTTTGATGGGTTTTGATTCATCTTTCTCTCCTTTTTATCTTATGTTCTGCCAAAAAAAAACAGGAAATTCATGATTGAAGCAGCCATAAACGCTGCAGCAAAGCTGTAATTTTTGGGAACACCTTTTTCCTGAAATTCTTTATCTTCTACATTAGGAAGTATTTTTGTTTTTTGTTTTTCATGAGATGGATTCTGAGTTCTTGTACTTTTTTGTGTAGTGTTCTTAGTTCTTTCCTGGTTTGTTTCAGGCATCAACAATAGTGGGAGCTTAAATGGGGCTACAGTGCATTGGACTATAGCAGGAGGCAGAGGACCATTTACTCCTTCACAATGGATGGAGCTAGAACACCAGGCCTTGATCTACAAATACATCACTGCGAATGTTCCTATACCATCTAATCTACTCATCCCTATAAAGAAGGCCCTGGACTCTGCTGGGTTATTTTCACCAGGACTACTCAGATCCAATGCATGTAAGTTCTTCCCTGGTAAAGAATAGAAGGGTCGTCTTCCAATATTCATGCTTATCTTCCTATCTAAATGTGGCTATAATATGCATTTTGACTTAGTACAGTAACTAAAAAAAAAACCTAACCAGTACTATTCTTGTATAAGAATCTGAAAATGTATATGATCTGAGCATAACTTGGTCTACTTAAGTCTTGAGTTTTTCCTACTTTATTGAACTTAAAAAATTTGACAATGCCTTTCTTGCTTTATAAACTTATTCATTTTGTGGGGGTGCAAATTGTGCAGTCGGATGGGGTTCTATCCATTTAGGATATGCCAACAACACTGATCCTGAGCCAGGAAGGTGTCGTAGGACAGATGGGAAGAAATGGCGGTGCTGGAGAGATGCTGTCCCTGACCAAAAATATTGTGAGCGGCACATCAATAGAGGCCGCCATCGTTCAAGAAAGCCTGTGGAAGGTCAAACCGGCCAGTCCGTTGCTGGTACCGCCACCCCTGCCCCCTCGAAGCAGGTTATGCCTGGTGGAGGTGGAATCAGCAGCCTCGCTATTGCCAACCAACAGCTCAAGAGCTTGCAGCCTGCTATTGCTGCATCTAATTCTTCTGCAGCCACTCAGATGAGCAGGTGAATGGTCCTCAGCTTGTTATCTTTTCAGCATCTATTCGCTCTGAGGTTTTGTAACATCTAGATTGGCATCATGGAGTAGTAGTCCCATATACATTACTTTCACTATCTCTTTCATTGGAATCCATTATCATCTTTGCAGTGCTGATAGTGACTGGTCTATCACTAGCTGAGTTTACTACACTCTACTTCTCTTTGGACAATGTTCATTGCATTGGTGGTCCAAATTGAGATTTCGCTTTGCAAAATGGATTTCTTCATTCCTTGAGAACATGTCTGTACATTGTCATGCCATTGATAGCTGTTTTTGATACATTTGATTTCTGTGCAGGATGTTCATGAACAAAGATAGTGCAAGTGAGAGAATGCAACACTCTCCTGACCTCTCCATGTTATCCAAGGAAAACACATTGTTGAATCAGAAACAGCAACTCGGGTATGGGGAATCCTCAAGCTCTGAGTTTGGGCTCGTCACCTCTGATGCCCTCCTCAACCCTTCACAGAAAAGGTCCTTGAGTTCAATGATGAGCTGCGGAAACTATGGTGGTGCTTCACAGAACCTTACAGTCCAAGAGATAGATTCACAACATCCCCCTCGCCACTTCATTGATGATTGGCCGAAGAACCCGTCTGATCGCCCAGCTGTTGTTGCCTGGCCTGACCAACTTGATATGCAATCAGCCAGGACTCAGTTATCCATTTCAATCCCCAAGGCTGCTTCATCGGACTTCATACCATCCACTTCCTCTACCAACAAGGAGAAGCTCACTCTCTCACCGCTCAGGATGTCTCATGAGCTCGACACAGTCCCAATGGGTTTAGGAGTAAGCAGCAGTATGGAGCAACACAAGAAACAAGCAAACTGGATTCCAATCACTTGGGAGCCTTCACTTGGTGGTCCTCTGGGAGAGGTACTGCACCATACCAATATCAAGGCAGCAGAATGCAAGAAATCTTCAGTGCTTAACCTCATGACCGAGGGCTGGGATAACAACAGTCCTTCCTCGTTAGGATCATCTCCAACCGGGGTCTTGCAGAGGACTGCATTTGGGTCCGTGTCTAGCAGTGCAGGGAGTAGCCCAAGAGCAGAAAATAGGAGTGCTCATGAAGGGGCTAGCCATTGCAATGAGCTTCTTATGTTTCCTGCCTTGTAAGTTTGTAGCCATATCAAGGAAGGATGAGTTTAATTTGTGTTCTTCTTTAAACGTGTACTGCCAATCATCATAGTCACTGTCGTTTGTAGTCGCTTTCTTGAACTTGTAGTGAATCTGCAAACTTTGAGGTTAACACTTAACAGTACTAGTTGTGCACTAGTGACTGCTTATCAATTTGTGATTGATCACTGGGTCTCAGATTATCAGAACCTTTGATACGATACCAGATCATCAGGAACATTATTATCAGATCATCATAACCTATCTACATTATCAGAACATTTAGATGAAATGCATAGATTTCTTGGTCCACGTATCCAAATTGCAGTACCAATTACAAATGGTGCCTCCACATCCTCCATAGATTCAATTCATCTGGTCCCAAAACCGGCTCATTTCATTCGAGGGGCTCCAAAAAATGATCAAAAACTCGCTTACAGCGTTCATGGGTTAATATAAATTTTCTTCTTTATCTACCATCCAATTTTCAAGGGATGACAAGCCTATACAGATAACAGTGTTTTTGTTCAGGCTCTGTTTTATTCCTTGGCCAGTCTGTAAACTCGGGTGGTGTTCAGTTTCCCGGGTTCTTTACAAATCTACAGAAAAGTAGATAAAAGCAAAATGTGGAGGCATGCGTAACCCGAGACTCTGGATCATTGGTCAGTTAGGGCTTTAAACACCACCATGGTATCACTTTAAGGAGTTGCTAAGCACCGAGCACCATAGTAAGATGCTCAGTGTAATACTGTAGTTAAACTCCTATTCTTGAATCAACTTGAAAATTTGACTACCTGATCCAGTAGTCTAAAATGTAGAAGTCAAAAACAGAGGAACCCAAAGAAAATTAAAGGAAGAAAACCAATCTAAGACTAGTAAAAGAGAGGGTTTTGCAGCAGGAAACGTAACCAGTATTGATGTTCAGCTTGAATGACTGAATGAAAGTAGCCCAGACGTGAGATGAAATACCATAACAGTTTGATCAGGATATTGCATCTCACATCATATAAAACAAAAAGAAAACAAGAAGAATGGGTGATAGATTGAAAAGGGTTGGTGTTGTGTTGCTCAGATTCTATGGGTGTAAGGTGTCTGTCATGCTATAGCATTCAGTACGAGGAATTTTTTATAATCACTACAACAACAACAATCCCATTCATCAATCGAAATCAACAAAACCAACTACAAAACGAGAACAACTAACACAGAAGAGTGGAAAGAGGAACTGAAACAAACTGGGGTAAAGGAGAAGAGAGAGCGCGGCTGTGGTACTGGTCTAGGTGATGTCCCTTTTTTTTATAGAGTCGAGAGGAAACCCTAGTCTCGATGTTGGGTTGGGCTAACTTGAGGAGAGAAGCTTCACCTTTGCTGCAAGTACAGATTGGGCCGGCCTTTGTTTTGACCTTATGAAACACAATACTAACAACTTGCGACACACCCACACACCCCTATCAGCTGATTCAAGTGGGACGCAGTGGGAGTAAAATGAGGAGGAGCCAATATTGATAGCTATGTTGCACGGATACTGTGTGGGACACTCCGACACGGCGCTCGATATAGTAAAATACGTTTCTAACACGTCACGTGGTATGTCGGAAAATATTAATTTTTTCGACACGTTGACCGACACCTCACATCATCCCCGAACGTCACATCATCATTTATCAATTTTTTTAATTGAAAAAAAAAACCAAAACATGAATAAAGCTACTGTCCACTTTTGAAAGCAAGTTGCTGCCCAGTTTTGTCAGTAACCTACTGCAAATTTGATTTTCTTTAATGTTATGTTTTAAGTTAGAGGTCTGCTACTTCTAATATTGTTAATTATGCACTTCTATCATTTGCATTTGACTCTCTTTAATGTTATTTCTTATGGTTATGCAATGAATTGAATCTAGAATATTATTTTGGTAATGTAATAAACTTATTTTATATCTTAGTATATTTTTATTTATTAAAAATAATAAATATATAATTTTATTTACCGTGTCTAAACCGTGTCGGATATTCAGTTTTTGAGTTTTATCGTGTCGCGCTGTGTCGTGTCGCCGTGTCCGTGTCTGTGCAACATAGATTGATAATAAACTATTTCTTCTTCACGAAAGCTAAAACTATTTTTTTCTTGCTTCTTGCTTCAATTTGAAACTTTCATGTTCGATTTTGTTCTCATTTATTATTCCGCATAATTAAACTATCGTGGCTTATATTTGAAGGATAATTGGATTAATGTTCTTCTACAACATTAAAACAAAAGAAAACCCTGGTTTTATATCTTATTGTTGAGTGATTCACACACCTTACTGACCTTAGCAACTACTGTATGAAAATCTAATAGAAGTATAGATTAGTATCAATAAAAGATGAACAAGATATTAAATAGCTTGGGTGAAAAATATGGATGGAAGATCATTTTCTTTGGATCACCTTCCCATACTGATAACTACAAGTAATTAAAACCAGATGGAAGAAAAATAAGTCATACCTAACCATGAAAATTAAGTATGTGTTTTCCGCTAATATATCTATACGACGTAACTCATCTAAGTTACAATATCATGTTTAATTATATAAAACTGCCTGATATGTAGAAAGGTAAGTGCCACATTGTTTGACTATCTCAGCAGGACATGCATACTGTTGCATTTTAAAGTCATGCATATAGATTGGAATCAGAAACATTTATGTCCATCAATTCGAGTTTGTTAAATAAGCTTAATTTGCTAGACCTAGTCCATGTTAAATACAACATGCTCCTCAATCAAAAAAAAAAAAAATACAACATGCTCGATCGCAACATTTCTACGTTTCTCATGACCTCAACTGGATAGGAGCTTCCCATCTTCCCCTAATATTAATTACTCGTCCCGTCTCTATGATCCTACAAACTTATTTTGAAAACTATGTATGAAGCTAACTGATTGAATATATATAACAAGCTCTAGTTACTTAGCTAGCTAGCGGTTCCTTGTATATAAGGAGCTGCTTTGTTCCTAACCAACACATCCTGCATGTCAATGCAGTTTGATCGACGCACACACGCCATGATCCGGCCGAGGAGACCAACCGACGAGGGAAAATCGCCGTCGTTTCGGGCGAATGTACCCTTCTCGTGGGAGAGGAAGCCCAGGATGTCCAAGCTCAAACCGTATTCTTCCGATCGTCGTAGTTTGGATCACTACTTCACGACCACTAGCAGGGGCGGATTCAGAAATCGCAATCGGGTGGGACTTGGATTTTTAGTAAGAAATTTTTTTTGACGGTGTTAGAGAAATTTATAGATTGAAAATAAAGATAAACCTAGTCATAAAAGACGTAGTGGGCCTTTACCACTCCAATGTTTGTTTAATTCATAAAACACTTTAGATATAACAAAAAAAACTAAATAAGCATTTCAATAAGACCGACAACCTCGCGTCCTCACCGATGCTGCGTGACAAAGGTATGGCAAGGAAGAAAAGAAAACAACAGACAACATAGACGTTTATCTTTTTTGAGACGATAGAGAACCTTATCTCTTTCTTTAACAAAAATGAAATTAAATATACGATAGACACTTGGATCACGTCAATGCTAGGTAGGACTTGAGTGAGACTATCCCAAAAAATATTTGATTAGTAATTGTGCAAGATGAAGGAATTTGAGTGGGACTTAAGCTCAACAATCTTACAATCACACCATAAAACTGATGATAACTATAAGTAGTAATTTTTTTCCCCAAAATATTTGGGTGGGACTTGAGTCCCATGGTACTTGTACCTAGATCCGCCCCTGCCACCACGTCGTCCCTTAAGCTGATACCTCCTCCAGCTCGTCTCTCATCGCAACTTTCTGCTACTAGTAGTCCTGCTGGTCATCGGCAGCGCCGCGGTGGCCCTTGTCTATGCTCCAGTGTTGATGTTCAGCCATCTGTACGTAGCTGCCACATTCCGAAACTCATTCAGATTAACAGGTGATGCCAGTCCTAATCCTCTCCAGGAAGACCCATTTCTTGCTGCTTTCATCAAATGCACTCAGATGCACGGCTCCGGAATCACTAATAGTGGCAGAAGGTATGCAGCCGATTATAAACATGATGCAGCAGCTAGGTTTTCTGCCAGGAAGAAAAACACAATGTTCTTAATGTTTAGTACTTTCTCATGTAAATACTCCTCCGCTATGAGGAACGACAATGTTGTAGTAACAATGCCACACAAATGTTCCAGATAGATAGAAACCTCCATGGATGATTGATCGAATGCTACAATGCTTATCATATCAATGCCTATGTAAACATTTTGATTATATAAATTGGAAAATTTTAGAGTACCACCAGTTTTCTATATCGTGATTTTTTTAATATTTTTTTTACAAACATAAGAACATTTGGTTAAAACTTTTATATTAAATGTCCATATATTGTAATTACAAAATGTGAACCAAATTTACATATTTATGACCAATTTTACAAAATTGAGGACGAATGTGTTGTCGAATTGTAAATTTTCAAATTTGGACCAAATATACCTTTGTCCTCGTTCACGTAATATGATTATCGGTTTTGTAATTAAGTTGAGTTTTTTGTATTGAGAAAATAATTACATCTTTCACAATGCTTTTACAAATATAAGGACATTTAGTTGAAAATTTTGTAATAAAATGTTCATATATTGTAATTACGAGATCTGGACCAAAATTACTGATTTATGACCATTTTTACAAATTGAGAACGAATGTGTTGTCGAGATGGTAAATTTTTAAATTTAGACCAAATAGACCATTTGTCTTCGTTCATGTAATATGGTTTTCAATTTTGTAATTGAGTGGTGTATTTTGTATTAAAAAAATAATAACATTTTTCACAACGCTTTTACAAACATAAAAACATTTGATTGAAACTTTAATTTGTAATAAATGTTCATATGTTGTAATTACGAGATATGAACCAGATTTACAAATTTATGACCCGTTTTACAAAATTGAAGACCAATGTATTGTCGAAATTGTAAATTTTCAGATTTGGACTAAATAGATCATTTGTTCTTGTTCATGTAATATGATTATCGGTTTTGTAATTGGGTGTTGTTTTTTGTATTGAGAAAATAATTACATTTTTCACAACGCTTTTTCAAAGATAAAGACATTTGGTTGAAACTTTTGTAATAAATGTCTACATGTTGTAATTATGAAGTCTGAGCCAAATTTACGTGTTCTGAACGAATTTACTTATATTTATGTAATTGTGTTGTTAAGTTTGTAAAATAAAAAAAAATAAATGTCACGTGTTAGAATCTAAATAGGTAAATACAAAAAATATATTAAATATTGGTGTGTATGCTAGCTTGTCTCATATAAATTAATAATGGCTTCTACATTTTGGCATGAGAGAAAAAACGAAATTTTCAACTCTGGTTTTTTAAATTGTAGAAGACAAGTGTTTAGCTTGTGTAGTTTTGCGCACGTATGTTTAAACATGAACTGAGTCAAAACTCCAAGTTTTGTCTGATGGCATCTTGGAACTGGTTCATTTCACCAGTTAATTAGTATTTCAATAAGCTAGGCTTGGCCCGCGATAATTCAGTCTTCTCCCTTTTAATTTTCAACTTAATTTTGTTTTTACAACCCCATTGTCTTTTCCTTCCAATCTTTCACGGATAACTAGATAAAAAAAATAAGAAGTCGGAGATCATGTAAAATATTCTGTGGTTTTTCATATCAATTTGGCCCATATCTGGAACTTTGTTTGATGTTTTACACGAAGAGCATGAGATCAAAACACACTTGCATAACTCTTCTGCCGTTTAATTTGTCCCTCCATTGTAATTATATTTCAAACACAAAGCATCTATTCGTTTTTATGTGTAACAGTTTCTTGACACACACTTTATAAGTTACTGCTCTGTCGTATGAGAAAGTATGCAAACCCAATAACTACTGGATGACTCGATCAGTGCTATATATCACTAGCAGAAATTAATGAAAGATTCCCTTCGCGTTTTATTCACTTGGCCTTCTAAGACTTCTGCCGCCTTCGTTATAAAAAGATAGCATCAACAAAGTCTGCTTCCATCATATCGTCCTCGTATGTATATATATGTATATCACCCTCCTCCATAAATCATCCATAAACTTCATTATTACACACAAATTATATCAAATTAACAAGCAAAGAGATCCCGACCATGGCTACTACTATTACTACCACTCGCAATCGCAGAGGTAGCAAGCTCCAGTTACACTCCAGAGGCAAGGTGCCCTTCTCTTGGGAAAACAAGCCCGGAGTCTCCAAGCCGTCACATACCAAAACCGCGGCGAAAACGGAGTACTACTTCATCAAAGACGACGATTACAAACTACCACCACCGCCTAGGGTTTCTTTCCACGGCGGCTACCAGCTCCCTCTTCCTCCTCCCTGCAGTTTCCACGCCCCCATCTCTAGAACCTCATCCATGAAGGGTTTGATCAGCAACAAAGTTGAAACCGCTGACCCTTTTCAAGTTGCCATCTTTGAGTGCACCAAGTCGATCCAAAATGGCAGCGGCAATGGTCGCAGTGAGGATGTTGCTACCAAAGGTAAGAGGAAAACAACGTCGTCGTCCCCGAAACATTTTGGTGGGTTTGGATCTGGACTCAGGAGTTTGTTCGGGTCTTTATCGTGTAAATGCTCCAGCAGTGTAAGGGATGATAGTTTGGTTAAGGTCTCTAGGGTTCCATATCACAGAGATACAGTACTTATCAATTATTAATCAATTCATATGGGATCTCTAGTCTTTTTTTCTTCCTTCTGTTTTTCAAGTACTCAATTTTCTTTTGCTTGTCATGTACTAACCTCTACGTCAATTTTACCAAACTCTTGAGATTTTGTGAACTATATTATCATGACTATTCTTCTTTCTTGGTCTGGATTTTGAGTTTAGACACGAGATCTTATTTCATAATTCTTGCACACATTTTAACATAGAGGTACGTACTTACTCTATATAAAATAAAAACATAGAGGTACTTACAAGATGGAAATGATCTAAATGGAACGTTGATGATCCAAACAAACTATAAAATGAAAAAACTTTACGACCCCCTTAAGAACAGTACATGAAAAATGATCCACTCTTAATTTTGGTGTTTTAAGTTTCAAAATAATCATAACGGTACATTGACTTGTAATCTCAACCGAAAATATATATATATATATACCGTTACATTCTCCGTTATCTAATGTGTTTTCCGTTAAACTTTGAGGGGAAAATCTTTCACTCCTTAATTTAGTAATAATATATTATTAAAATCAATAAATAAATTAATAATTCATAAAGAGAGAGAAATAAGAAAGGAAAAAGTTTGTTGTCTCTGTTTTTCATCCCCGTTCAAACCCAATATACACAAAAATGGTGATCGAGGTAGGAATGTAGGAGAAAGTTGGAAGATGATTTGATTTGGTAAGTTATGGAAGAAAAAGTTTGAATATATATGGGTTGTAGGTATTGATGAGTAAGGTAACTTATAGTGAGAAAACTATGTCGTAATTTTACTTGGATTAGGACGAGCAACAAAGTCTTTTTTATTTTTTTTATTTTTTATTTTTTTTATGAATAAGAGCCTTTCATTAAAACTAAACCCAACAACTTACAAATCCAACGAATAGTAAGTAAATAAACCATGTAAGGGGAAAACAACAAAGTCTTTGAGAATATGTCTGAGTTTACAAGATTAAAAAAGTATATAAATAGAAAAAAAGAAAAAGAAAACATAATATAAAGAAAGAGAGTGTGAAGAAAACTCGAAACCACAATTTGAAAAGTGAGAAATTATATAGAGTTAACAGTGTTTTTGACGATATGTGCTAAAATTGTGCTGACTTTTAAACGTCATGTATCATTTTGATTGTTTTGAAACTTGAAACACCAAAATTGAAAGTGGACCGTTTATCATGTACTGTTCTTAAAATTTTTCCTTATGAAAAATTGAACTATAAGATCAAAGGAAACTAATATGCAACAAATTAGTACGCCTCCTGATGAATATGATGAATAGTCACAAACTCAAACTGAGGCAGCAAAAACTTGATATCTTGAACCTACCATACAAGAATGATATGCACTATCTTCCTTGTACTCGGAACACCATGTGACACTGCCATATGGTGTACCCGGTCAATCATATAACTCAGATTCATGTAGGGACAAACATGGGTAAAAGTAGAGAAATTAAATACACTAATAAGAAATAATGATAAAACACTTAGATCAATAAGATTAAATGGAACATAAGACATGTGGTGCACTAGGTATAAATAATAATTTCTCTAACGACGAAAGACTAAGCATAAAAAAAGTAAAAGAAAAAAAAATTCTACCAGCGGGTCGGGCTTTAATGAATCCGACCCAGCTTGCAACAGTAAATGCAAAGCTGTGACCGCGTGTAAAATATATAGCGGGCCGGTAAACGTTTATACACCCCATAACTGTCTCCGACTCTGCGATTCTTCTTCGTCTTCTTTAGCAAATCCTTCTAGAAAACCAGAGCGGTGAAGAAGACGACTCAGAGAGATCTCTCCTCCTCGGCGCCTCAACTCCTTGCGCCGCTAATTGCCCACTCGCCCTATCCTCTGTAAGTACTGCTCACTCTCAATACTCCAAATCCTCATTCTCTTTGTTCTTCTTCTTCCTTCATTACTCCATCGTTTCGCTTAGCTTCAACTGCAGAGCGCGATTGGATTAACCTACGTGATTTGAATTTTACATAGATAGATGTCGAATTCAAACTTATTTCAATGAATGTGCGCGTATATATAGCGCATTAGGTCAATTCGAGCCTTTGTTTTTCATCTCTGGACCGGAGAGCTGCTTAATTCAATGTTTTCTACCTGTTTGAGCTACTTATCGACTGTTTTCGGCTTTTTCGCAGTTGAGAGGACTGCCTATGCGCTGAAATGGCGAATAATCCTCAGTCCTCAGCTGCTCAGGTACAGTATTTCTAATTTCATTTTGGCTAAACAGTCCTTTTAAGCGCTTATTTAGATCAATTTTGTTATATTCATTCTCATTAAGTTGCACAAATCACGACTCAGTTTCTAGCTTATGAGGTAATAATGTTACTGTACCTGCAACATGTCGGCCGTAGGTGACAAATAGACTTGATTTTCGATCATCCTTGCTGTCAGTTGGTCTAGAGTTTTACTACCTTTGAACGTTTGCAATTTTGTGTTATGTAGTTTTTGCTTTCAAGGCATATGTGGTATTTGTGGATTTTGAATTTCAATTCCATTCTGTTATACCCCCTCTATGGAGTAGCCACTCTGGCCTCCTGTAGTTGATTCACTGGGTCCTTAAAGTTTCTGATCCACCCTCTTAATCTTCATATAGTTTGTTTTCGTGTCCATGCTTGGTGACCTCTTTGTTTGTTTTTATTGTTATTAAGTCTTGTGTTTTAAAATCCCATTTTGTGCAGTATCGACCAATGGTACCAGCACAGCAAGGACAGCACTTCATATCACCAGGTTCCCAACAATTTCAGCCTGTGGGACAAGGTCAGCCATTGCAATATTCTCAACAAATGCAGCCGTATCCTCTCAGGCCAAATCAGCCTGGTCATGCTCAACCTTCATCACAGGCTTTACCTATGCCATACTATCAGCCAAGGCCAGTTACATCTGTCCCACCACACTCTCAGCAACCTGCCCCACCTTTCAATAATCAGATTCCTGGAATGCCCTATCCTTCATCATATATGGTATGACTTCACTAATGTTAACTTTCTATGTGTTTTATTTGGTCAAATGGCTCTAAATTATGCATGTTATATATTTTTCTTTGACTTAAAGAGCACAGTTCTCACATGTTTGCATGCCTCTGAATTTTTTCAGTATGCACAGCCTTCTTTTGCCCAGCCACAGAATAATGCCAATTCTTCATCACAGTTTCAGCCGATGTCTCAAGATCAAGCACATGGTGTACCTACTGCTGGACAACCTTGGATGTCCTCCAGTACTCATCAGGGTGCAGCAGTTGTTACACCACAACAGCAGCCCAGCCAGCAACCTACAAGCACTCCTTTCCCAGATCCTGTAAGTGCCTTGTTTATTGTAATCATTTATGCTCAACACCTTTAAAATTGATTTCACGATTTGATAACAATGAATGAAGCCTTTTCCAACGATTTTCTATTATATTGATCACAGATATGCAAAGCAATAAATCCTCCATAAACATGTTAAACTTTTGGTTTTCAGAGATTGGAAATGAGCCATTTGTTGTTATTATTAGAGACAACTTAGTATTTTGGCCACTTGATCTTTTCTGATGAGAATTAGTGATAGACATGTCCAACGGTGCTATGAATGGTTTTTTGGTAGCATTTCCCGTTTTCATTTACTTGGAATCTACGTACAAAGTTATGATTTGGCTTTTGACGATAGAAGTTGATTGAAAATTAATGCTAGCAAATAGGATGTTTGTGATAGATCTTGTAAGTTTTAGCCTTCTTATTTTTGTATCCCGATTTAGGCATCAGGTGCGTGTATATTTACTGTTTTTAAATGCAATAGAATAGTGAATAGGAAATTTGCGATATGTTTTTACGTTTCTGACTTTTTATTTCCGAATCCTGGTTTATGTAATACGGTGAATAATGAATAGAGATTTTTACTAATCATGTAATGTCTACTCTTATGTTCAGGCAGTAAATGTTCCTAATCTGACACAGCCGTCCTCTTCTGATTGGCAAGAGCATATGGCGTCTGATGGGAGAAGGTAATCTATGTTATTTTCATTTTTTGTCTGAATTTATAATTTGTTAACGGGCCGTACATTCTAATTTTCTCTTGACATGATTCTCAAGTTATATCGGTAAGATATGTCTAGGCCTACAGAATATTGTAGTGGTTTGTTATTGCTGAGTTAACTTTCCGATTTTTTCTTTACTTAATTAATCCTTTCCTTAATTTCTTTTTTCCTCAGATATTACTTCAATAGAAGTACTAGACAATCTAGTTGGGAGAAACCTTTAGAGTTGATGACTCCACTGGAGGTGAGTCATATTGCTGACTGGTTACCGCAGCTAGAACTCTCATAGTAGTTTTCATTACGCTTCTGATCATGCATTCGAAATATGTTTACATATTTGCCATTTTTGGATGTTTAGAGTTTTAAGTTCTAGCATGTGCATGGGCTTAAATTGATCACAATTGTTTTTCGCGAATTGTCCTTTTATATGCATGTGCTTCAACTGGTTTGTAGATGTCATGGCAAATCTGGAGAAATTTTACGACTGCTCTATAAGCTCACTTTGAAGACGGGGTTTCAGTTTCACAAGACAGGCAATAATTGCTATTTATATTTTGTTTATCTCTTAGTTGGATGTGTTTAGAAGATGCCAAGCGGTGATTGTTGCCTTCCCCTATATTATGCATTCTTCTTGGTGGAGTTTTAGAATGAGGCTCCATTATGGAGGCAGTTTAAGGTTTCTGTGGGTTTTTTTGGTTTGATATTTCTTCATTTAGTTTCTGTTATCTTTCCTTCCAAGTATATAAGTCTATTTATATGTTACGGTTCTTATAACATAGAAGGCAATGACAGAAACAGATTAGTCTGTCTGCGTATTTGCATGTATAACCTGTGCACATGCATTCTTGTGTGTGCACACAGCATATTTATGGGATTTGGCTTAAGTATTTCTACATTTGCTTTTCTTTTCCAATTCATGCCTCCAATAAGGGATCAGTTTAAAGTTATTCATTTTTTCTCATGATCCACCTGTCTGGTGTGTAATTGGCTGCAGCAGGGCAGGACACTTTGCTTACAGACATGTATGAATCTCATCATGATGATGAGAAAGATGACATATATTTCGAATTGATTGTCCTTTGATTTTCTTTCTCATAATGTGACCATCTCAATGTAGAAGCTTGTATAATGTTAGTTTCCAGTTGACTTAGTCATTTTTACTGTTCACTGCTCTTTGCCATAAGTTTAACATCATATCCTTTAGTATTCTTTCTCAAATTACTTGACTACTATCTTTCACTTAATCATTGTTGTCACTGTAATAGAGAGCCGATGCATCAACTGTTTGGAAAGAGTACACTTCTGCAGATGGGAAAAAGTATGTTATAGTTATTTTTATATTTTATTTGATATGGTAAAAGTAAAATAAAAATAAAAATGATTATTTTCCCTTAGTATGTTTGTTAATTTTATGGTTTTTATCCCTTTATATTCGTTGTTAATGTGCAAATGGCTTTTGCAGGTATTACTACAACAAGGTTACAAGGGAATCTAAATGGACAATTCCAGAGGAGTTAAAGGTTTCTTCTCATGGCCTGTTAATTATTTTTATTTTTATTTTTTTACACCTTTTGTTTATGTTCTCACTTTGAACTATACTTGCTTCCAGCTGGCTCGTGAGCAAGCTCAAAGAGAACTTACTCAGGGTACACAACCAGAAATGACTTCAACTTCTCATGCCCCTCCTGCTACTGCTTCAGCTGAAATACATGCTGGAGCTAGTTCATTAGGGCCCAGCACTTCTTCAGCCCAACCTGGGACAGTCTCGAGTCCAGTTGCAGTGACACCCATCTCTGCCTTCTCTAATCCTTCTCCTATTACGCCTTCCGGATTATCGGTTGCTCCTGGTGTACAATCTTCCATGGCAACGGGGTCTGTTGGAGTTCAACCTGCAGTGGTAAATGTCTCCCCACTGCCTGCTTCTAATGTGGGGAGTACTGGTCTTCCCTCTACTTTGGTCAACACCATTACAAAATCAGTGTATGGATTTATTCCTATGTTATTACTTTTATATTTATCTTTATAGGAGTTTTATCATGGTTTCTAATTCCAAGTGGTCTTGCATGGTATGAAGTAATGAAAATCAGGCACCTCAAGATAGTGCAAGTTCAATTGATGGAGCTTCTACTCAAGATATTGAGGTAATGCTTGTCTTAATGGTGTTTGAAAATTTTCATCCAACTGAAGTTTTGGGTTACATAATATGGAAAAATTGTACATGATTCCATTTTACATATCTTTCTAGAGAGCTTGCATGTGAAGAATGCAAGCCAGTTAAATCTAACTAGTGTCAGAGTTCTTTCTGGCAGGAAGCGAAGAAGGGAATGGCAGTTGCTGGGAAAGTCAATGTAACTCCTTCAGAGGAGAAAGCAATTGATGATGAGCCATTGGTGTATGCCAGTAAGCAGGTACTGACATTTGATTTTATGCCTTTGTTCTGATGTGCTTTCATCTCTCTCTCTCTCTCTCTAATATGAAAAGATTATCCTGCGTTCTGTTAGGAGGCAAAAAATGCATTCAAATCACTCCTGGAATCTGCAAATGTACACTCTGATTGGACCTGGGAGCAGGTAGCATGACTATCATGTTATTATGATCACCATAGTATATTGTAAGAGAAGCTTGTAAACTTTTGAGATTTTATTTCAGGCAATGAGAGAGATCATTAATGACAAAAGATATGGCGCTTTAAGAACACTAGGTGAGCGGAAGCAAGCATTTAATGAGGTAAGGGTGTAATGATTATAACTACTTGAGAGGTTGTGCACAACTTTCTTGTGTTAATGTGTGCTGGGTATGCATAGCTCTGTTATATTAGAGCTGGTTCAAATGACTGCTTGACATTCCAGATTTGCATCAATATTGCTCCCATCACATTATGACCTAAAACTAAACAATTGGTTTATTTATAGTACTTGGGCCAAAGGAAAAAGCTGGAGAATGAAGAGAGGCGCATAAGGCAGAAAAGGGCTCGGGAAGAATTTACAAAAATGCTGGAAGTATGTACTGTATGTTGGTTACAAGTCGTACTTGATTCTTACATTTTGTTGATACAATCTATGATCTGAACAACAAATTCATCTTTGGTCTTTTTTATAGGAGTCCAAGGAACTGACATCAACAATTAGATGGAGGTTTACTCCTTCCCTCTGTCATAAATATATGATTCAGTCCTTTTTACATGTTAATATATGACTGGATAGGATGGAATATCTGACATGTTCAAATGGATGTTTTCATGATCAGCAAAGCTGTAACTATGTTTGAAAATGATGAACGATTCAAGGCTGTTGAACGAGCTAGAGATCGGGAAGATCTCTATGAGAGCTACATTGTAGAACTTGAGAGGAAGGTAAAAGTTTTACTTTCATTTTTCTTTTCTAAGTCGTGCACACTTCCGGATGGTAGATATTATACTGAAAATATGTTTGATCTAAAAATTCATCAAGAAAGATTCTTGCAACCTATTATAAGTGGAGAATTGGCACTTTAGGCTTTGTTATGTATTAAATATGTCAAAGATTCACAATTTGGCCTGAGAAAGACGTATTCATTGGCTACCTGTCTAACTTATGAGGTTCAATCTTTGAATTTTGTAGTTATTCTTCTCTTTCCAGTTTTACTCAATATCTAACGAAGGTTGCTACATATTGCCTTACTGATTAATGTTGCACTGCTCTTCCTAAATGGAGATATATGTGGATCTTGAAGTTATCTTTTAATTTTGTATTTCTTCTTCTCTTTTCAGTTTTAATCAACAATTAACAAAATTGCCTTACTGATTAATGTTGCAGTGTTCTTCCTATATGGAGCTATATGTGGATCTTAAAGTTTTTAAGTTTTGTAACTCCATATTAAGTGTAACTAGAATAGTGCTATTTCTCCGCATCTCTAACCTTGATAAATGCTACTGAAAATAAAAAAGCTTTACCAAGAACATTTCCATAGATTATACTGCATATTGGCACATAAAGGGAGAAAAACATTGAACTATGAGCTATACTGTGAATTGGTTGCCATATGTGTGCATCATATTGTCCCCTTCCCAAGTGGACAGCTGAATTAGGTAGTTGTATGTAAACAAGGTCGCCAATCTTTCTGTTTAAGTTGCAATATTTAACTGCAGGAGAAAGAGACTGCTGCTGAAGAGCATAGGAGGAATATATTCGAGTACAAGGAATTTCTGGAGTCTTGCGACTTTATTAAGGTAAATCTTGTAATATTAATGGATGCATGTATATGTTGTGATTGCTTTGTGGATATCCTTTTTCATGATTGCTATGCACTTGTAGGTGAACACCCAGTGGCGTAAAGTTCAAGATCGCTTAGAGGACGATGAGAGATGCTTGCGTCTTGATAAGTTTGACCGCTTGCTTATTTTCCAGGTAGACACATTATATATGATTCATTGTATGTGTCTTTGAGAGGATTGGTTGTTCCTATATGCAAAAATTTTATCATGGTCTGTGGCAGGACCATATTCGTGACCTTGAGAAGGAGGAAGAGGAGCAAAAGAAGATACAAAAGGTATGATTTGCATGAAGGCATTTTAATTTTCTTAAGGTTTTTTCTTATATTTTTGTTTCACTAAATTCCAGGAACAATTGAGGCGGATTGAGAGGAAAAACCGGGATGAGTTTCGCAAGATTTTGGAAGAACATGCTGCTGACGGTACTCTTACTGCTAAAACTCAGTGGCGCGATTACTGTATGAAGGTTCTACTCCAAATTTTGATAATATATGAAGGAGAGCTATATATTAAATTAAAATGCAACGGTATGAGAGTATTTCATGCATTAGAAGCTCGTTTAAAACTTATTCATGTCTCCGGATTGATTGTAGGTCAAAGACTTGCCACAGTACGAAGCTGTTGCATCAAACACACATGGTTCTTCAACACCAAAAGATTTGTTTGAGGATGTTGCTGAAGATTTAGAGAAACAGGTGTTTTGCTCGTCATTTTATACCAAATTCTGACTCATTTTATACCAAATTCTGACTCATTTACTGCGATGATTGGTTTATTTATTTTTTTCTTTGGTTCATGTTTTTTTTTTTTTATTCAATCAAACTGACACTAAACAGATGAACCCCTTCGGACCATAAACACGTTAAGGGATTCTCATCTGGTGCAAAATTATTGAACCAAATACTGGATTCGATATATTAGGCCCTAGAATAGCAAACTTACTATGATTGTTTCTGGTTCAACTTTAACTAGAACCTCAGTGGGCATCACTTTTTTGTGACATTTTACTTTCACTTATTGACAGTTTGTGGAAGATAAAGCACGGGTAAAGGATGCAATGAAGCAAGGGCAGGTAAGATGTTATGAACTTGCTTGGCATTTTAAAAAGCATGTCATTTATCTGGTGCATATTTTTCCCTCACAGATTACAATGGTTTCCTCATGGACATTTGAAGAATTTAAGGCTGCTGTTGTGAATGATATTGGCTCCCCATCAATTTCCGAGCTTAATTTGAAGGTAACCATAACCTTCACAATTTCTTTTTCATTATTTTCTTTTTCTGAGTTGAACCAAATGAATTATTGTCATTTGCATATGTGAAATTGGAAGGTCCATAAAACTTGATTTGAGTGTGTTAAATTGGTTCCGGACATATTTTCTTCATCTCTGCTTGAACGAAATAAAAGTGGTTTGTGTGTTGCATCAAATTATGTCGAAATTGCTTTTCGTTTATAACGTTTGCAGCTGCATCGCTCCTGGTTGGGAGAAAACACAAGTAACATGCTTCTTGGTTTGAAAGCTTTCTAGTAATCAGTTTTTCTTCCCCTAAGCCACATATTTTTGTTCATTTGAATTCAGATGGCTTAACTTGTATGGGCATGATGCAAAAACAAGTCATTGTTTTTTACATGAGTGATTGCTGCTTACTCATTGGTTAGTGGCTAAATGCTGAAGGATCTAAAAGATGACAGTAATTAATTGAAGGGCACCATTATCTTCTTCTCATCTGGCACATTGTATACATGGAAATGCTGTCATTTGTATCACACTCGATTCATGGATGAAAAGATAAACTTTGTTTTGGTCTTTAAATCTGTTAATACCAACTTTGTTTGGCGACTTTTCATTCCATTCTTATAGCTGTTAATACTAGTAGGACATGCACTTTTTACATACTGTGCCGCTTGTCAGTTTACTAATATTTTGACTGTTTACTAATATTTTACTTCTTAAAGCTTGCTTATGAGGATATATTAGAGAGAGCCAGGGAGAAGGAGGAGAAAGAAGCAAAGAAGCGTCAACGAATTGCTGATGACTTCCATAAGCTTATGCACACGTTCAAGGTCTGGTGGCACTCTAACAGACAAACTGTTAACTTATGTGAGATATCAATCATTGAATTATTGTTTTGCCTTGTAGGAAATAACTGTTTCTTCAAGCTGGGAAGATTGCAAATACCTTTTTGAAGAGACCCAAGAATACAGGTTTTTCTGATCATACCTTGGGTTCTCTTTTTGTTTTTTGTTTTAACTTGCTTTGAATGGATTATTTCATTCTATTATTACTTTATTTATATATACTTTTTTTTTTCTGCCTACATTATTTTCAGATCAGTTGGGGATGAGGACTTTGGAAGGGAAATTTTTGAAGAATATATTACAAGTTTACACGAGAGGGCCAAAGAGAAAGAACGGAAGCGTGAGGAGGAAAAGGTGTGGCTTTTATTGTCTGTTATAAGCTGTGGCTTTTATTGTCTGTTATAAGCTGTGGCTATCATTATACTTCATTAGTAGCTAAGACCTTAAGCCACATGGCATTTTAAATTTTGAGCTCGATGATGAAGTGTGTGTTAAAATGTTTCTAGTGTGGTTTATAATTTGGTAACTGTTTTCATGCCTAACCCATATGCTGCTCTAAAGAAGTTCCTAGTTCCCATTCAAGGTACTGACAGAATGTGTTTGGTTAGATTTTCATAACTGAAAATGGGAAGCAGATCATTTTGGCAATTGAGTGAATGAAGAGATATTGAAGGGTTGCATTGTTGTGGTTGATACATATTATTGCTACTCTCTTTGCCTATATACTAGTTTGGAACCCTTTCCCCATGATCATGGTTTCCCTGTGACAATGATAAATTCGCTGTTCTAGATCCACTCAAATTATAGTTCCCCTGCCTGACATGGTGTGGAATTGTTGACCATCTCTTTGTATATCTTACTCGGGTGGTAGAAATAAATATGGGTGGGTTCTGAAATATATATGCTGGCTTGATATCTAATGTTTTGGCTTTTTATTCAAGCGCATGTAGAAATTTTAAATCAGCAGTGGTCATTGTTATATACTAATATCAGGAATTTGACATTCTTGTCTTGGTCTTGTCGTGTGCAGGCGAAAAAGGAGAAGGAAAGAGAGGAGAAAGAGAAGCGGAAGGATAAGGAGAGAAAGGAGAAGGATAGAGAACGCGAAAAAGAGAAGGGAAAGGAAAGATCTAAGAAGGATGAAACAGATAGTGAAACTGTTGACATGACTGATAGTCATGATCACAAAGAAGATAAGAAAAGGGAGAAAGACAAAGATAGGAAGCACCGGAAGCGGCATCAAAGTTCCATTGATGACGTGGGTTCTGATAAGGATGAGAAAGAGGACTCTAAGAAACACAGACATAGTAGTGACCGCAAAAAATCAAGAAAAGTATGTGAAACTTCTTTTATGATATATCTGGTTTAGACATTTTAGCTATTTTTGAAAAAGTAATTTTTATTTCATGATGTTTCATTGTAGCGTGCATATACACCTGAATCTGACAGTGAAAATCGACATAGAAGACATAAGAAAGAACATCGCGACGGTTCTCGTAGAAATGGTGGATACGAGGAACTTGAAGACGGAGAGGTCGGTGAAGATGGGGAAATTCAGTAGATCTGCTGTTCTATCTTTATGTGAGTTTTTGTGTCTGTGTGAGATCCACGCATTTCATGGATTAGTTATTGCAGATCAAACCAATTTTTGTTAATACAGTTCTCATGGTTATACATGCGGGGGAGGATTATTTCAATGTACTTAAAAAGAATGGATATCTAGGACTTTGGGGTTTATACCACTTCTAGAAGTGTAAAAGATTAGATACCTGCAACTTTCACTGTGGTCGATTTTAGTTGAAGTGCAAGTATTTGCCCCGGTTCATTTGTATCAGTATGGTTATGTTCATATGTTAGAAATGTAGATTTATGCGACGTCGATAGTTAACCTGAAGGTGTTTTGTTCTCTGCGAACTCTTGTTATTTCGGCCTTTGTGGTAAAATTGTTGTTGATTTCAAGATGGTTTAGCTTCAGGTTGTCACAGGGGCAGAATAATTCTTGGTCTAGAATGTCACTACCAGTTATACATGAAGTAATTAACCTAACGCGGTAGATATTGTACGAGGAAAACAACACTACAGCCAACAAATTTGTTCCCCAATTGTGTGCTGGAAAAGAAAATTGGTAAGCAAATTTGATGCTACAAATCGGAAATCAGAGCGAGACGGGAAGGTAAGATGATCTAAACTCAATGGGATAGCAACATATTTCTTCAATGATGTCCTCCAAAATGGCGTCCCCAATTTTGCAACAAATCTCTTTCTCTTCTTGTTCATTACAATTCCATTCTTCGAAGTCAGAGTCCAGCAAGAAATCGATGTTGGTCTCATTCCCAGCATGTCTATCCCAAATCCTTAGTCTCTCATAAATCAGCTTTCCTAGTTCTTCTGCCCCCAAAAACTTTGTGCTGTTCTGCCCTTTCATTTGCTTTGCATGAGTTTCTGTCATCTCTCTTACACAATCAAACAGAAGCTGCCTTGTCTGCTTCAACATCCCTTTCGATTTGTGTGGAGAAGGATTTGATCTGATCACCGGCTCTAGCATTTCTGGAACTCCAGAAGTACCTTTTGGCTTCTCTAACGGTGGCTGGAAAAGTAGTTCCCAAAGAGAAGATGATAACGTGGATTCCTCGATGACCTTGTTGGGTACTGTTTAATAAACCAAAGCAGAAAATTGACCAAGTTAATATAGAAGCACAATAGCTTACTTTTAAGCTCTCAGTTGCCAAAGATTTTCAAGAGCTAAACCTGCATGGTAAGGTCTATCTTCCAGTACTGAAATTGAGGTGTGTTCCTCAGACTGCTTCTTCTTCGACGATGTTTCCCCATTGAGCAGTGCTATCTGTAGCAGCCTGCTGGCTTTGTTAGCAATCGAATCAAATCAACAATTTTGTAAAGATTGAAACTTGGTTTCATGGTTTGCACATGAGAAGATTTGAAAGAGTTATGAGCAAAATAGTGTTTCTACCTTTCTCTCAACTTTCATATTGCAGAGATTTGAAATTCGAGAAGTTCCTTCTACTGCAAGCGAGACTTGATCTTCATTCTGGAATGAAACTGTGGCAACTGCTTCATCTTTTTCACTATCACAGCATGATGCATGCTGTGTTCTGCTACTAGAAGAAGAAAATCCATCCGAATCTTCAAGGCAATCTCGAGGAAGAGTAATCTCAGTGTCGGCATCAAACTTAGCCTCTTCTTTTTCGGAATTGTTGGTTCTTGAGGCACCATTTTTGGAAACAAGCTTGTTATAGACAGATCTCAGTATCTTGGAGAAGCTAGGAGTACCCTTTTTGCTCTTGTTTTGTCCCCAACTACATGATCTCTTCAAACTCTTGCTTGAATTTATGCTATTGCTTGTACTCAAGCTCTTTCTGAGACACCCTCTTTCAAATAGGTAAGCCTCTAGGACAAAGGGTTCTTGCTGCTCCCTGAGAAGCTCTCCAAGTTTAGCTGGTTTTGTTGTTGTGGAGGCCATTAGAAAACTCTATGTTGCAGCAGAGGCTAGGATTGAACATAGAGTAACTGCAAATTGGAAAGATGGTGATGAATGTTTCTGGTGAAATAAATGAGAGAGACAAATCGTATCTGTCAGTCTTGGGACTGGACAGAAGCATAGAGGAAAAAGGAAGATTAGAGAAACTTATTGAGGTCAGATAGAGAAAGACAGAGAAAGAGGGCCCCTAAATCAATCTCTTGGTCATATATGAATAAGTGTTTAACTGCTTGAGGTAGGAGGATAAATGTATATGACCTACAAGTTCAAATTTGGATTAGATCATTTATCTCAATGTTATGTTCAAATCAGTAGGGTAGCTGTCTTTTTATTGAGTCTTCCTCATTTCACTGTCCAGCATAAATGTATAAATTTTGATAAAATGGTCCTCAACTTTCTTGTCCCATATATTGATGATGGGTGATTATATCATGCCAGATGAGAGACAGAGGCAAATGGGATGTAATTACTTCTGGATAGTTGACCCTCATAAACTCAACTCCTACACTTCCACAAGTTTAGAGTATGTTTTTTTTACTTGTTCGAGTAGGTATCCCTAAGTTGTGGTTGATTGGTTGTTCTCAACTCAAAGTTCTTCAAGAATTATATTAACAGTTTAACAGCATTGCATGCTTGACTGTTAGACTGTATGTATTTTTTTACATTATGCATGTCTGAATCCGTACAAGATAGAAGATACGCAAGTGTAATCTTTTTGTATAGATGTAATACACAAACAAACACTGTTACGCTTGCATCATGATACATGATATTCGAACCGCCTTGCCTCTTTTCTTCTTCGTTTTGTTTTTATGTTCGAAAATTATACAGCGCACCTGGGTGCGCCGCGCACCCGTCCATCTCCGTCGTCCATTTGATGCGGACTTTTGACTTTTTCAAAATGGACGGCGGAGATGGACGGGTGCGCGGCGCACCCGGGTGCACTGAATACGCTCTCTTTTATGTTCCAATAACGAAATTTATACATGCATTAATATATAAACTTCTCATGTAAAACTATCATTAGGACCAATTATGTCTGATTATTTATAGATGTTGCATGATTTGCTGGTTCATCTTCGTTCCTTGATTTGTGCTAAATTTACGGAGTGGAAGTGTGTTCTGTAATCTGTTGTACCTAACAGAAGGGACATATCCTCAACAACTAAATATCATTGCTAATGGAAAATTTATAATCGGTTTAATTTCTGTGGGGTTTTAGATTATGATTTCAAAATCGCGATGGCCCTGATGGTGGGATTTCTGTCATAATCTTTTATCTACGACCCAATGGCCTAAACAACTCATCAAAAGCATTGGTTCCTAATTTTTTTGGGAAGACATGATATGAGTAGGAGGATATATATAAAATTAGAAACCCATTTCGTTACGTTCAGTTCGTTATATTACAAGCAGACTAAATTAAGGAGCAATAGTAAACGAAATTAAGTAAGCAGCAGCAGCAGCGGATGATGGATCAAATGGGAATGGAATTGGAAACTTTGGGGTAGACAACGGTGGCGGGATGAGCCATGATCCGGCGACCCTTCATGTGTTTGAAGATGTAAACGACAGCCCCCACAGGCCACTCCACGACCGCCGCCACGGCGAAGGCCAGGCACCCCAAGGTAGGCCCCACCACCTTGCACCGGCAGGGGTTGCTGTGCGTTCCACGCTGCACGCATCCAAAGTGTTTCGATTTCTTTGTCTTGCTGTCTTCTTCTTCTTTTCTCTGTAAACTATGTGAAAGGAATGAAATGATTTGGGCATTTGGCAAGGTCCGATTCGAAATGCTTGATATGATTTCTTCGATATGATAGTATTTTCTTATGTAGCTTTTCAGGTTGTCCATATTCGACAGTCGACATATCTATCTTGCTTAACTAATGCTCATCCAATGCCCAAGCAAATAAAATTGATATCAGACGGTTTCGCAGGTCTCATGACAGAATTAAAATTAATTTTGATGACTCAGTTCGAAGTGACTATACAGTTAGAGGTTTTATTGTAAGAATATAAGCTGAAAATTCTCTCGCCACAACATGCTTCAACCTTGACACCACCACTGTTCCAGTTGCAGAAGCGATTGCCTTATGCAATAGCCTTATCTACGTGAAGAATCAAGGCCTCTCCAAAATTGAAGTTGAAGGCGATTCTAAGCTGGTGATTGATGCTGTGAATGGAATTTCGAGTTCTCCTTGGAAGCTACTTAAGTTTGTTCAAGATATTAAAACTTTGAGTAGTTCCTTTGAGTTTGTTAAATTCAAACATGTCTTTAGAAAAGTCAATTTTGTGGCTAATGCTTTGACCAATCTTGGTCACAGGGTTGATAATATGAACATGTGGGAGGAATTGATGTTGTGAACATTGGGTGCTGCAGACCGTCCACTCACTTTGTTAGGGATATATTATTTTGACGAAATGTGGTTAGATGAGACTCTTATTATTATTTAAGATATTTTTTACAATGTTATGTTAGTCTTGTACCTCGGGATTCATATTTTATGTCCCTTCGATGCAAATGTTATTGTTTGGCAAAATTTAACTTTTGGCAAGAAGCCTGTGATATAGTAGACAGAATACTTAATTTCCTATGAAAATCATGTGTTATAGTTGCTGGAGGAAAGACCACAACCTGCCCAAAGTATTTGGTTCAAAATCCGAAGTGTTGACAAGTCGAACCAAATCAACACATAGAAACGATCTACCTCTTTGCATTTCTAAATACAGTTCTGTTTATACATAATCTTAATCAGAGAGCCTAGAGAGTTCTTTAACTTAAATGGCAGAAAATAAATAATAATAACAAAAGTTGAGAAGAGATGTGGAAGAAACAAGCTGAAGCCTCCCACATTACACACTATTGAACCACATTACTAGATTTGGGAACTGAAACTCCATATTCGGCTTTCAAACTCTCAACTTTAGACTTAAACTCACTGTGAAAAGACACAAGGGATGTCTTCCGATTGCAAAAGGCAACACTGAACTGCTTGATTTTTTCTTCGAGATCTTTCCTTCTCTGCAACTCTTCTTTCATATACTTCACAATGTTTTCCTTCTGGTCAGTAACTAGTAATAGTTTTTCAGATGATTCAGATGCCATTTTGTGCAAGGAATCCCTTTCTTCCTTCAACAGCTCAAACTCAGTTTCCAAAGTCTCATATCTTTGTTTAGATTTCTTCAAAAGCTGGTTATGAGAATCCAGCTCTTTTGCCAGGTCATGGTGTCTTTCCTTGATGATGTTCAGCTCATTGCTCAGTTTTTCCTTCCAAGAAGCAGCGTCTCCTCCCTTTATCACAACAACTATATCTTAAAGACAAAACAAAAACAGCCTAAATTGCTCTCTTATTTTCCTAGATAGCTAAATTTGATTATCTCAAAAAATTCTCTGGGATCAGCTAAACTTGGCATGCCAGAGCATACATGCACAGACACAAATATGAGACAAGTTCTTGAGATCAAACTAACTACTAGCATGTGAATAACAGAGAGGAACTATTGCAGTTACTTTCATCATTAGCAGAAAAGCTTAACTAGATGCTTCCACAGAAATATGAAAAACAGGGAAACAATAAAGAAAAGGTATTCAAAACTTGAATAGATTGCAAGAAAGACTCTGAAAAGAAATGTGCCAACTTTATACATAATGGCATCAGCTTGAATAATTTTTAGGCTATTTTATTAGTTGATCATATAATGTATTACAATTCTGTAGAAAGGTAACATCGGTAACTTTTGTTGCCTGTAACTACTACTTTCAAGTATCAAAGCAGTTTTATAACATACAAAATATCCTTAACAACAAGGCAGAGAATAAAATTATAACTAATGAGTGATATTTTGTTAATTTTGACCAGGCAGATACCTGTGACTTCCTTGCTTGTCCGTCCTCAAGGCTTACTGTTTCTGATGATACCAGTAATTTAACTGTGTTGCTCAACCTCTCAGAGAGCACTTTATGCTGTTCTTGGATCTGAGATCTTTGGTCAGCAATTGGCACTGAGAAATCGACTTCTAGAGTTGTAAATAGGCTAGTGCCAATTTCAGTTATACTTGAAAGCAATTTCACCGCAGAAGATTTTTCATCAGATATATAACTCTGCCCAAATCATCTTAAGGTTAGCAAATTGTACAGTAACAAATACGGATTGAGATAGTCTCAAAAGAAAATCAGCCGTTACCTGAGTCGTTGATAAAACATCCACATATATATCCTTGCAAGTTGCTGCACATTCACCAAGCCTTTGAGGGATTTCTCGAATCAGCTGTGCTTCTTGTTGGAGCTCAGATATCTCTGACACTAATTGATTGTTCAGTAAAACTTGTTCCTCGTGCTTCCTCTGTACATATAAAAGAATATCAATAAATAAGCCACAGAAGTGTGCGCGAGTATAAACCAGTGTGAAATGGTATTCAGCATACACTTGTGAGAGAGCAATCTTTTCTAAATTTATGAAGTATACCGAAAAGAGACAAACAAACAACTATCAGATGTGGTAAACAATAAGAGTATGAATTCAGGTAGCAATGCTCATTCAGGTGGCTCAAATTTGAGTCTTTTATGAGGGAAGCTTAGACATGCTGAGTTTAAAAAAGTAGCGTATCCTCAACCTACAATGGATAGTTAGAAACTGACCTTAAGATCATCTTTTTCTTCAATAGCAAGTTCTAATTGCCTCTTCAGATTTTGGACCTCCTGCTTATGATTCTCATTTGAATTTCCCTGAATATTTTTTAGGAAACAATAAAAGCAACTCATTAAACCTTACACCCCCAAACACTTAATAAAGTACAGAAATATAGTCAGGGCATTACTGCATTTAGCCATATGTATCAAAACAAAGTTACATAAAAGATTTAATATATGTCTGTCCTAAGAAGAAACTACAATATGCAGTGCATTGAAATAGAGCTGGAATGCAGTTTCAGTATATAAAAAAAAGTTTAAAGTTAACAAGTTGAAACAATTCATTTTCCTTTTTCAATGGTCTGAAGGGAAACAAAGACGACCAAATTTCAATCTTACCAGATGTAGCATACTAGCATGGAAAACTTCACCACAGAAACAATTTAAGTGAGTGTACACAAACATATACACATAGTGATGATGATTGTCGCTATTTTTATTTCACTCATTGAAACAAGTAGAAAACAGAACTTCAGATGACAAAAAAAAAAGGTTAGGGTAATAAGAAAACTCACCGGAGTTGCATCACTTGGTGGAAAGGATTGAACTTTTCTTGCAGGAGTCATTTGAATGGAATCAAGGTCGGCTATGTAACCTTTGTTCATTTTCATCCACGTGTCTTCATCAACCACATTGCTAAAGGCATCTGGAAGGGGGCTAAAACTAGGCAATTGTGAATAATTTGATCTCTTGGCAACAAAAGCATTGGGAGCTGCCTTGCTAGAGGGGGTTGTAAAGAGAGCTCCTTGAGATTTACTAATGCTGTCATTACATTCTTCCTTAAGGCTTTGTCTCCCAGAATCTTGTGGCTATACACAGTAAACATTATCAAGTTATGGCACACTTGTCTCAGACAATTAAACTGATCCAAACCAAGTCAAACATGAAACTATGGTATTGATATGACTCAGTAATTACATAACATGTAACAAGCCAGTCTTACCTGACAAGAACTACCGCCAAAGTCTGAGAGTGTATCTAGACTACCAAGATTGTTCAATTTTGATTTCCTCTCCTCTTCCAATTCTGTTTCCAGCTTTTCACGCTCTAGTTCATTCTGAACCATGAAAATTAACAGCCACGTATGAAAGGTAAAAGAGCTTATGGTTCAGATGATACTCACGATTCTGCAAATTGAGAGAGAGAGAGAGAGAGAGAGAGAGCTCACCTGAAGCAGGTCATTTCTCAATTTCAATATCTCCTGCTCTAACACCTCAGCATGGGATCCCTAAACATTTTATATTTTTTTTAAAAGAGTTTGTGTTAGCTTGTGTTCAGTCTCTATTTTGTGATACAACATGAAATGATTCTCACCTGAAGCTTCTTACGAAGCTCTTCTATCTCTTGTTTTTGCCTCTTCAGTAAGGCTGCTTCTGTCAAAATCTGTGACAAATTTAAATATTTAATAATAATTAACTTCACAGTTATATTCAAAGTCATAAAAAACAAAAAAAAGGCTGTGAAAGGAGACAGAAGTATAAAAAGAAATGACTGGATGATACACCAAAATGATGGTAAACACTCAACAAACAAGTTCCAGAAAAGTTACAGATTTATCTTTTACAGAAGCTATAAGAAAATAAGACATGAGATAGAAAAAGATTCCACAGCAAAAAAGACGCACATGTAATATGCTATGATCATGAACCAATTTACAAAAACACAAGTTACAAAACCACACAACAAGAAACAAACCTCGTTCACTTGAGCACAATTAGTGATACGCTTAGCTCTGCTAGCAAACTGAAGGGTTCCCTTTGTTTCCTCAACATGTACCTAAATGCATCCATAACACATTAAACACCAAAATATTGAAGTACGCTATAAATTGTTTCAGCAGGAAGTACTAGACTACCTCTTCTGGTGCTATAGTGCATATTATTGAAGTTTTTGCATTACCACCAAGTGCAGGTTGAAGTATACGGGTTAGCTTACTATCACGATAAGGAATATGACCCCTGCATTAAAAGTCAACATTAGAACAATAGTCTTATATTCAACTAAAGATGATTTACTAAAACGGAGAAAATACCTATTTTTGGTACCATCACTTAGTTTGTTGATCACATTACCAAGACTCATTAAGCTCTTGTTTATGTGCTTTCCTTCTTTCAAACGTACTCCCCCAGCTCCAGTTTTAGCAATTCGTTCAGAACCAGCTAAATCAACCAAATTCTACAATACATGCAGCAATCATGATTAAGATATCAAAAGGCACGAGATAACTGTAACTCTGTCAACTTTTCATAAAAAGGAAATGGCATAAAGAATACAAACCAAGACTGAGACTCGAATAACATCAGCATTTGCATTAATGTCCTTCTCTTTGCTTTCAATTACCTAAAAGCATAAGATATATGGGATCAGTAAGAAGCAAATCCGGTATTTAGTTGAAACTTTACAGGTGAAATCTAAGTATGAACGCACCATTCTGAATATTGTGTGAGATCTACTACTCCGAGCATTCATATTTGTTTCTCCAAAGTGTCTATTAACTGTAAAAAGAAATTTTGTAGCCACATATAAGCATGAAAGTTCCATCAATAGAAGATACAATGACCTAAAAGCCTCAATATTCATGTGTTGGTTTCAAAGTGCAAACCTTCTCCAGATTCAAGCAGCTTCAAAACCTGTTCTGCATTACTGACAATCTCCTCTCTTAAGCCAGCAACAAATATTCCACGCTAAACAATACAAAAAAGTGATTTCAGTTATTTAAATAAGCCACCTTTATATTTAACTCCAAACGGTGGTCAAGCAACCAACCTCCAAACTCTCATGAATCTGCAACTTCTGGTTCTCTACAGCCAGAAGGTCATTAATTTCTTCGTTGTAGATCTCCATGTATGAAACTCGAATCAGAAACTCCCGGTGCGACATCTGTATCAAACTCAACACATTAAGCAAAAATGCAAAATCATCAAGCATTAAACACAACAAGCCACAATACAAAAGCTCATTACCATGTGGATTCTCTCAAACACTTCCCTCACCGCCCGGTGAATGATACCGGGATCTGTATCGGAACCGTTCATGGTGAAAGTCTTGCCACTGCTGGTCTGCCCATACGCAAATGCAGTTCCTATTACATTACAAATTCCATCAGACAACTACTCGAATCAAATCAATGACCTCATAAACAAAACTAACAGATTCGTATTTTGAAATTACCATTGAAACCTTCTACCACGGCGAGAATTATGTCCTTGGTAAGAAGATCATAAACCCTAGAATTGCTGCACATTTCGTCGAACACATGGTCTGCAAAATTAAACCACACAGAATCAAACTTCGCTGCTACACATACATAATCAAAAGCATATAATTGAAGCATATACGATTCCTGTTAGGGATTCGGGCATTACCGAAAGCGTAGGAGACTCCGGAGATCGGAGTGCCGTGAACCTTGTGAAGAGAAACGCGGTTCTCGTCGACCTTCCAGAAGGTTCCGCCGGAAGAATCTTGAGTTTCCGGAGGTCTCAGGCGAACGGCGACGCAGATCTTCTCCATTGATGACTGTGACGGTCTCAGCCTCTCTCTCTCTCTCTCTCTCTGAGTTTAAGCAACGGTCGGCCTACTAGTCCGGACACTGGTTTAGTACAACTTCCCGATTTGAATGTGTGTTAAGATTACGGAAATGCCCCCTTCCCGTAATATGATTATTGATGAGGTCAGATTCGAAATTCAATTTTCAAAGGCGCACTACGAATCTAGAGAAATGGGCTTCGTTCTGAGAAGCCTGTTATTTACTCTGTCTCGTTTAAACTGTGTATGGACCTTTGGGCCTGTAGACAGTAGCTTCTAAAATGTACCCAATAGGTTTTTTTTTCGTGTTTTTTTTTTTGTTAATAAGTACTCAAAGGTTTAGTCTGTTCACGGACAAGAAATTGTTAGTGATTTGTTACATTGTATATTATCTTGAAAAGGAAGGAAATGAAATTATATATTATATCAGGCCCTTTCAACGAGGGATTCTTTTTTTTGTTCATTTCTAAGGATAAGGTATTTGATGAACTTCCCGATCACAAAATCACATCTTCACAATTCAATTTGTAGCTCTATATGAGTAGATCGCTTCCACAAGTTTTCAAAATATTTGATGATCGTTAAGTCATCTAAAACTTTGATTTATTTTTAATAAAGTTGAATGGTTCATGTTTGTCAGAAAGTATTGAAATTATTATTTAATTTCAGTCATCCAAGATCATTAAAAAACATATCTAATGATGGCTTGCTATCCTTAGAAATGAACAAAAAAATGATCCCTCATTGGAATGACCTTGTATATATCCCTATATATATATATTGTTCCTATTCAAAACGATTTAAAATTAAAGTGTGAAGTTCCTTATTTGACTCACTTTTAGGCCATATTTCCACATCTTCATCGTTCAGTTTGTAGAACCTAATGCATAGATCACTCATGCAAAGTTTCATCAAATTTGAAGATTGTTTGAGTTTTCGTAATCGTTATTTACACAGACAGTTAAGGTTAGACAGATTTATTGTCCGTTCATTAATTTAATCTAATTCAGTACCTTAACCGTCATCAATTTAGATGAAATTTTGCATGAATTATCTATATATACATTAGTATCAATAAACTCAACGAGTGAGATGTGGAAAAATGACCGAAAAGTGAGTCAAATAAAGAACTTTACATGTTAATTTCAAAACGAAACTTCGCTTTGGATAGAAAATGTATATATATACAAATGGTTAAAAAAACAAACTTTATGTTTGCTCTATCTCTTCTCAAGTTAAATTTCAGTCATGTATTTTGAAAAGCAAATTTGGTAATTAACAAATGCATTAGTAGAATTTGGGCATAAATCACAAGATCAAATATTTTGTCTTTTTTTAATAATGAATAACTACGTCTGATGTCTCCTCTCTGCCTAGCTTCAATATTGACCAACTAAGGTCAAGTACATTAAAGGTTTGGCCGGGATTGATACTTTGAAGTTTATCTCTTGCTTTGAAACAAAAAGAAAAAGGCGGCAAACGATTACATTACTATCACCTTTTTCTAAATATGAGGTAAAAATGAACTCAATCCATTATATCCATGAGTCGAAAAGAAAAATTAACATTGCTTTCAACAACTTGAGTCATTCCATTTTGTTTAACTCAGCTACCGACAATCAACTTCTGCATCTAAGAACTATTTCCAGCACCTTTCATCGTTGTTCCTTTTGAATAAACATGTCTTCTAAGAACTATCAAGATCGAAAAAGATGATCATTGATCAAAGCTAGTAGTAAAGAGATCGACACAGCAGCACTGTGCTCTGAGATCGATCGCGAGCATTCGAGCAAGCTAGAGTTAGAAACAGTAGCAACTATTAGGCACTTCCAGTGCGTCGACCTCGACTCTCTTCATATATCGTATCTTCCTTTTACTTTTTCTCTCTCTTTTTTTCTTTTCTTTTTATATGCATGCATGGTTGAATAATACTAATGATATCCAATAGACATTGTCTCTCTCTCTTTTGCTTTGCTATTTCTTAAATTTCCTTTCTAATTTTCTCTTAGCTTTGGTGATTTGATGGGGGCTACAAATCCAAAATTCAAATCCATTAATTCCCTGCATCTGGAATTCTTGATTGATCGTAAAAGCCTCGTGGCCCTAATGCTTCCGGCCACTAGCAAATTCTCAGGTATATTAAACTACTCCACATATGCAATCCTTAACTATATATTTTATATCCAATATTAATCGTGTTCGTGGGCTCTGAAATTATTATACTTGATCATAAATTAATTTCTTGGAATGTATCTAGCTATAGCAACTAGAACTTATTCTACAAAATAAAAAAAAACATCACCCTAGCTTGACTAGCTAATTGTTTTAAATTAGTCATATATGACTGATTTCTTTTCCAAATCAAAAGATTAAGTAACCTGAAACCACTTGACACTTGGACACCAACTCATGGATCGGAGCGGGAGAATTTGTTATATAGAAAAGCAGTACGTGGTCAAAACTCAAAAGATTCGGATGGTATATATGCATGCATATATAGATTACAGAGATGTACGTGAAGAACTGAGAATCTTCCACCCTTGTTCTTGGCGCAATATATTTGATCCCTTAATGCTAGACTGCTTTTGTTTGAATGGACGCGCGTCGACTAAAGTTGGACGTGGTGGTTGCTCTTGCTGAGTGATACCAATCGCTAAGAAGCAACTACCACTAATACTAATCTAAAAGCTAACACAACCGAGCTAGCAAGCTTTACAGCTATCATGCATGCATGCAGATAAAGATTCATAGCTCGCAGCTGGTGTTGATCATAAACTTTAAGTTCATGTACAAGTGATCGAGTCCCATGTTCAATTGATGGTACGTATCAGACTTTTCAATTAGTTGTTAAACAATAAAACAGCCAATAGGTATAAGTAAGTTTTTGGTAATATGCGAAAGAAAGTTCGCTATATATGTGTTCAACGCATGACTCCGTTACGTATATATAAGTTGTTGAATCGTAAATTCGACTTCGCATCTCAAAGTCGATATGTGTTTTGATGGATATGTTCTTACATGTACAGGATAATGGGCTAAGTAATAAGTAGTGTTTGTCATGATTATACATAATTATATACAAATCACAAATGAAAGCGCATACAAACATATGAATCGTCTGTTTGATTAGGTAAAGTAGCATGCAGCTGGAAAATGTTGATGATTTGCGGGTCCGACAGACCAAGAATAGTATTACACAGTTGAACTTTTATACAGATATACGTGGTGATCGTTCATGGCCTTAGCTATATAGCATCAATATAATTGGAATCAAACAATGAAATTAATTTGAATAGAAATTAAAGAGGTACTACTTGTTCAGCATGCACGACCAAAAAAAGCCAGTTAATTAGCTGCTGACGGCTGACGCTCGAATCTTTACACAGACCAACAACGTGAAACAAACATGCAGCAGCAAAACCTTTCTAGCTAAAATTTTATAATTTGAGAGATAGAGATCGTCAACGAAAGTTTGCTGACCCATGATGATGATGATGGTAACTGAATAGTAAAAAGTAAAAAACTCAAGCACTCATTTCCACTGCATTATTATTCCTCCAAGAAAAAATATTTACACGAAGAAGCACATCAAACACGGCCTTCTCAACTACAGCTAGCAGATGACCTTTAAACCCTAGATAATTATATGCCATACTATTAGCTGGCTAGCAAGTTTTGAGCAGCAAAATGTATCCCACTAATTAACCAAGTCTGTAATTCTGGTCTAATTGATCCTGGTTTCGTTAGTTTTAGGTGCCATTTTAGACTTTTAGATCAGATATAAATGTTTAATATTGCGACTGCTGCATCGTCTGCATGGCAACTAAAACCCGGTTCAGATGCGAAAGTCTAGCCCACAGAGCTAGGGATTCAGCTTCCAACCGCTCATTTTCTCTCCACGTTACGTGACACTTCTCAGCAGCAAACCCTAACCGGTTCTTCAGCTCCCGGTTCTCCATTTTCAACCGGTTCGCCTCCTCCGTCAAGTCCTCCAAATGCCTCTTCTTTCTCCACCTGGACCGCCTCGCCGACTCCCGGTTCGACGTCATGCGCCTCCGCTTTCTCTCGTCCACCGAGTACACCCCCCGGTTCGAGCCATCCGAGCCGGAGTTCGGACTTGCCGAGGTCGATTTTGAGTTTCCTTCTTGCAGCAGGGCCAGGAGCTCCTCTATCAGCCCGGTCTCTTGGATCGGGCATTGGAACTGGACCGGCTCGTCGGCGCCGGTGAAGAAAAACGGCGAGGAAGTACATGGAGCACTCATCATGATGATAACAAAGTGAAGAATGGGGAAGAAGGGAAGGAGGAGAAAAGGGGGGGAGGAGAGTGGAGGGGACGAGTATTTATCGTTGAGGGGGATGAGACACTAGGGGCCACCGGAGCAAAAATTTTGGGAAGGCGAGGGTAGAATTGTCCAGGAAAAGTAAACGTAAGCACCCACTTCCGAAAAATAATAGTAACCTAATGATGGTTAATTAGTTTAATAATGATGGTTTTGGTTGGTGTAGTGCATTACGTGCAAACTTTTTTTTGGTGCAAAGGTTGGTGTGGTAATGGTGGTGGGACCCTTGAGTGTTGTTTATGGCTCAGGTAGCCCTCAGGTGGGAGCCCACAGTGGGATTAACTTAGCTTAATCACGAAGAATCAAACAAATTTGTATAAAGAACAATTATCTGAAACGCTAAAGTTTATAAACAGTTGATGATCTAATAACAAAGGAAAAGTTTAACGGTGACAGACTGCGCCGATGTTGTATGGAGTACGCAGTTGAAATGATAATGCATATAATAAAATCTTGTTAATACACGTGAGTCGTCAACTTTAAAATAGTAAAATAAGTTTTTAAAATAATAATATTAATACCTAAAGTTGTAATATTATTTTAAAAGAAAAAACAACAAAATTCTATTCAAAACAAGAAAAAGAATTACAACGTTTGTGAAATATTGGTGGTGGAAGCAACTTCTCCACTCTCATCCCTCATACTTGACCAAGTCACGGGTCTGTCAATATCAATGACATCCATGAGTCAATCGGGCCCAATTTTAAAATTGTAATATGAGTCCTTAAAATTGTAAAAAAAATTTGTTACAATATTAGTCTTTATTTGTCCTTAAATTTGTCCTTAAAGTGGTAATTGAGTTTTCAAAGTAGTAACAACTTTTTTTAATCACTTTGAGGACTAAATTACCACTTTAAGCACACATTTCACTACTTTAAGGACACATGATGACTAATGTTGTAACTAGAAAATTTTACAACTTTAAAGACTTATATTACAACTCCGATAACTAATATTACTAGTTTGAGGACTTAATTTACAAAGTTGATACATCACATCATTCATATGCATTAACACATTGTAGAATTTTCCCTTATTTATAAAAAAGAAATATAGTACAAACATGTTAATTCAGAATTAGTAATCTTGTTCTTGATATAGTTTAAAAATGAAGTGAATGCGATCGTTCTTCTTTTGATTTATCCAAATAAAATGATTAAAAATCAAAATCTCTATGTATTGGTTCATTTGACACCTTAGTGAGTTTTTGTTTAATTTGACAAGTTAACGAGTTTTTTTTCTTCCATATGTTTAAAAGTCATTCAGGCCCGGATTTCATTTCATTCAAAATCCATTCAACGCGGTATAAAACTTTAACGCGAACATTCTTACATTATCTTACTTAAATTAGAGTAGTTTACCTTGTTTTTTATCTCGTCAATAAGACGAGAGATTCTTTCAATCCATCACCGTCTATACTCTAGACATAATCCAATCCCAACTTCACGTACCTGAAATCTGAAATGCATCAGTAAACCATACAACTATACCTCGTTTGTCGAATTATTCTTTTGTTCCCAGCCATAAACATTGCATCTTAATAAAATAGTTCGACATACATTATAGATTTTGTGGAGAGAATATTCGTGGACGGTTTTTTAGTTAGCAATTTTGGTAGTTTTCTTGGTTGGAAGTTTATTTATGGCCTTGGCTACGATCAGTAAATCCAAACCAAATTATAAGTGGAGACTAACATGCACATGTTCTGATGTTTGTTGAAGCTTTTTAACCCATCTAGGAATTTAAAGTGTTTCATGTCGCCCTCTTAAGTCTGCCTCAAAATCCGAAGTAGGCTTCATGTGCAGCAAAGTTTTGAAAAGGATGATGCCACCAACTTTAAGTTCTCTGTGTTTAGTTTATGGCCTGCAACTGCTTTGCTAGTCGTCTTCTTCCTCTAGAAACCATCTGCAACATGCCCAACACGACCTTGTTTCATTCGATTCAACAATAACGAAATGGTATAGCGATGGCAAACGACAAATCTGTCGTGCAAACTGAAACCGACGACCGCCCCACGAGGCGTTTCGTTTAGAGAGTAGAAAATGAAGAAGTTCCAATAGAAAATCATCCACACTTCTGATAGAAAGAGAACATTTTCTGTTTCAGTGGTCTGGATTTGCATTCCTTTTACGCTCACAAATCAGATACCGTACTAGGCATACAAGAAACACTAGCTATCAGCCTACGAGAAACATAACAGGGCAATACAAAGTGCTTCCACTCACCAATATACAAATGTAGAACTTTAGTGTACCCTAAACCTGGAATTAAAGTAACATGTTGCTTTGTTTTGTATGTATGAAACAGAAAAGTGATCTACAAGATGCAACACATCTTACAACGGCCCTTAGCCCAGTCTAGTTTCCAATCTTTACATTTATTGCAGGGTGGGTGAACATTTCCACTCGTCTTATGTTTTTGTCTTGGACGTGCATTGTCATTTCCGAAATTCATTGCCAATGAGAACGTACATAAGATGCCCCAGTTACAAGTTCACTGGAGGAGTCCCCTGAATTTCATAAACCTGGAGTTTTAGTACTCTTCACAAGCAGGGTAGAGAGTAATGAAGAAAGAAAATGAGAGAAATAGCTGTTTTAGTGATTAAATCAAAGAGTGTACAAAGCTTCCCAACGAGGAATAGTTAATTACCAAAAGTGCATCTTTTTCATTCATTAGAAACTGGAAATAAACTGACCTTAAAAAGAAGATCATATGCAATGTGTTCCCACGGTAATGAAATGGACATTAAGCAGCATTTGAGAGGGATCAACTCCTCATCAAAACTATGGCTAGAAGCAGCAGCCGCATAGGCATTCTTTGCTGCAACAGATGCAACAGAAGCTGCTTTACGAACCATAAAGCCAATCCCGAATCCTCTCTTGGACGTAACAGGTGAAAAAGGACCTGTGTCTTGCTGGCTCCGATCTGATAATATATTATATACTTTCAGCATTTGACATGAGTGTTGTGATGAACTATTTACTATATTCAACTTGCCACAAAACAATGAATCTTAAAACTAGATTGAATTTCCAACTGCCACACAAGTAAATTTCATACCTACAACACCAGAAACAGCCACCTCAACTTCCCCATGGCCTCCAGGTCCTTTCATGTACAGTCTATCTTGTTTGCCAGGGGAATGAGCAAGTGACAAAAGGTTCCCAAATCGAGACTTGCCGGCTGTATATGAGAGACATAAGTTAAAAGGGCAACTCGCTTGCACCCAAAAATTGGGGGAAAATGCAGCAAGATAATAATGATGTATCCGAACATACTTATAATGCATTTTCAAGATAAACAGTGATTATTGAGGCGAACCCATGTGTTAAATTGATTATTTAGAATCAGAATACTTTATCAAAGAATCACAGTTAAAGTTGGGTGGAAGTCGAGTGAGTTCATAAACACTTCAACATATTTCAGTTAAAGTTGACACCCATTTGAAAATTATCTGCATATGTAAAAGTCAAAAAGAACTTATAGGACCATACAGCTTAAAGCAATGAATAAGAATCGATCAAACAGTTGTGGGCAAAAAAGAAATTTAATTATGAACAAAACTAAGATCATCTCAAGTGACAGGTAGTGCGAGCCAAATGCATACAACATGAAGTTATCTGAGGCAAACATACCATCATATGCATCTCGTACCATTTGATAGCTGACAAATCCCGAAAAAAGAGTTAGCTGCAATCATAGGCACCAGGAATCAGAAGGTCTAAAGAGTAGTCCTTGAACTAACACGATGTGTGACATTCACCGATCTAAGATTAATTCTGGTATGTGAACATAAATTAGAGAAGAACCTTGGAACTTTTGGCCTTTACAGAACTAATGTCAACCTTCAAAGAGGAAGTATCACTAGAACTACAATCATCCTGCTCCTTTGCCGTGGGAAATGCTGCCCCATCATGTGCATTGAGTATTACACAATAGCAATGGTCTGTTTCAGTCAATACCTGAAAAATTAGAAAACAAAATCACTTCTTGCAGCATACATTTCAGATATGTCGCAAGACTATACAACTGAAAAATTAACAGGTACTAACATTCTGACAGATATAAGCTTTAAAGAAGAAAAATAAAAAGTCATTAAAACAGGCCGGTTCTTCAGATTGACTGATTACAGCAAAGTGACCTGTACGACTGAAGAATACGACATAACACCAATTCATTCTGGTAACGACATCATATGACCGGTAACGTTTGATATCACAAGTCTAAATGATCTCATGCCCACAACACATACAATAGAAAAAGCTTCTTACCACGGCATCAAAAGTGGAGTCAAAGTCATCAACTGCAAAACATATATCTGGATAAGCAGGTGTTGTCTCCACTTCCTATATAAATGTCAGCAAAGATTATGAGAATGAAGAGGAAGATAAAGCATGGTTCAGTGATATCACATTAATCAGAAAGTAACTAAACTTGCCTTTTGCGAGTCCAAATGAAAGTTGACACGGCTGGGAGATGCATAAACAGTCTTTACTACCTGTGGAGAATACCATGAGGGATTCTAAAATCTTACATTATATTAAACGCTTTGTGCTTCTTAAGAACCAAATTATGTAATATATGAAGAAAAAACAAGGACTTGGTTTCTTTCATTTGAGTTCTTGCGGCAGCAGACATCTGGTTTGCATGAGAAGGTCCTCAAGTCCTACCTCATCGGAAATACGTCCCATCCTTTCTTTTCTTCATAAATGCCATAATTTGGTTGCAGTATTTCCATCAATAAAATAGGAGAAGAAGATGAGTAAGACATGTGCAAACCTTGTATATTGGAGATAACGGTTTATCTTGCTCAGCTTGATGATTCCGTAGGTCCTGATGACTAAAACCAAGACTTAATTTAACTTCTACCATTAGCTCTGGTGAAAAACAAATGATAACATGAATATTCCACAAGAATTTCTACAAATACACCTGTAAAACTAATCTATTCCTTATTCTACGATTTTAGGATAACCAAACTGCAGTACTGAAAAAGTTATTCCAGAGAAACTACAATCAGTGATAGAAAGTAGCAAGACAATGCTGTACAAATGGAATCACATTCACTGAACATCTGAACTGTTCTAACTCTATCACTCAAATGACAACACGTATTACAAACAAACATTATCAAACCACGGCTCGACAAACAAACATATACCAGTAAACACAATGTGTGCAGATTACAGGACCAAAACACAATGCAATTCATTACTCAACACTAGTAAAGTCACCTGCAAATAGCGACTGTGACAGTAAATGTAGTGTGAGCAATCAAATTCAAGTGAAACGAGCTTCTCCAATCCACCTCTAAAGCTTTTTCACCTATCAAATTATCCAACTGTTTGAAGAAAAACATGAAACAAACTCCAATTAGTTTCCACTACCAAAAGCTTTCGAAAATTGATCAAAGCGGTTTCGAAACAGCTTGATACCTTAGGAGCCCACCTGCGCACAAAGTAAGGCGGAACGTCGTCGTTGAAGCCTTGCGAGCTCTGCGAAGCAATTGCAATGTGATTCAAAATGAGCGAAAACTAAGTGAAAATACTGGAAGAGGTATTAGATAGAGAGAAGGAGAGTACCAATTTGCTGACAAAGAAGACGAGATCGTCGTCCTGGCGGCGGCGAGAGTCTTTGCCGCGAAGGAAGTACAAATCGACGACGTCATGCCAGAAGCGGGGGTCCATTTCGACATCGGAGGCGTCGACGACTGTTTTCCACAGAAAGGTGGAGTGCTTCTTCACCATGGTGAGGAGCTCGCATCTGCGGTAGAAAAACGACGCCGCATTGGAATTGGAATCGGAATCGGAATCGGACAAGTTTAGTCAACAGTGGAGTAGGTTACGTACCTGGAGGGGGTTTCTTCACCGTCTCGGAGCATTTCCGGTTAGGCTAGTTTGTTTCTCTCTCTAAAATACAAGTGAGAGAGAGAAAGTCGGCGAAGGAGAGTGGTGGTTCACTCGGCGATCTGGGGCTCTGTAACAGAATCACTGTTGCGTTCCATCTGGGAGCAACCCGTGTAGGACACGGAGCGAGAGAGAGATCTTTCCTATGCTTTGGAAATTTCATTCGCTTTGTTTAACTTTTTCTTATTGGGATAATCAAGCAACAAGGTCGTTGTAGTATAGTGGTAAGTATTCCCGCCTGTCACGCGGGTGACCCGGGTTCGATCCCCGGCAACGGCGCAATGTGTGTTTTTACAATTGAATTTTCATTTTTTGGGCCATATATAAGGTGTGGAAGGCCCAAGTAATTTTATGTTTCTTTTCGGGCTTCACATCTGCAGAGCACAGGCCCAATTACATCAAATATATGAATGGCACCGTGTATGGAGAAGTTTTTTTTATTTTTTTTTATTTTTATGACACTGTGTATGGAGAAGATGAAGCAAACAAAACCAGAGATATGTAATTTGGTTCACTTGGGGATTGCCCCCCAGAGTCAAAAAATACCAGTTTTGAATAGATAGGATTTTAGTGAGTGGATTACTCTTTTGTTTGGGTGGTGGCGTCTAAAAAGAAGATTACAAAGTAGATGATCCACCATTACAGCAAGTAAACATCAAGATTCATGTTCATGATTAGAAACAAAATGACAGCATGATTAATCACGCATGTAGAAAAAGCATAAGTGCTTTTGCCCCCTTTTACTTTCCAAAATCTACAGTTTTTCTGCGATTAATTTTCATAGTTCAAACAAAATATTACAGTACGTAGAAAATAGAAAATCATGCCAGTTTTGACAGGAGCATATATGCATCAGATCATATAATCAAGCAAATTAATATAGCTTAAATTCAGTCGAGAAACATATAGATCGATATAGCTGCTTCAGAAAAAGCTGTAGAACTTGTACAATTCATTGATATAATCGCTTAATCAAACTTCCAGAATCATAAGAATCAACAAACTTAATTCCATGACAGCTCCAAGAAACCTCGATCATAGATAGCTAAGACATTTATAATTTTAACTTGTAGTTATACCCTTCTTCCCTTTGCCGGCCGTTCTCCTCCGGCTAGTGACGGTGTCACCATTATAACAACGTTCAAGATTCCCATCATGAAAGATCAACGGCAAGTCGTTGCAGTCGTCAGTGGCGTCGTCGTGGGTGGCGATACGCATGCACGAGCATCGCTCCAGGGAAGCAAAGAAAGCAGCTGAGACGCTGTTGATGAGCCACATGCCAACACCATCAACCTTGCCACGACAGCCGTGGCTCGTCGATGAAGAGGCTCGGATCTTCGGCGTGGTACTTGACCGGAAGTTGAAGAAGTTAGAGCAGTTGGAGGAGGAGGTAGTGGCAGCCATGGATGTAGAAATCACATAGTGACGAGAGAGCTGGAGAGGATGAGAGGGCTAGCTTTAAGCATTCGTAAGGGGACCTATATCAAGGGTTTGCAATGATGATTATAAGATCTGAGTTTCCAATACAGGACCTAGGGAGGTTTCGGAATTACGACAATGACTTGGTAATGACTAATGACATATGCAAAATTGATTCGCATTGGTGTCCTAGGCCTTTGTGTGCTTGCTGCACTGTTGAGCCGTCTAACTAGTAACTTATTACATACATATATCTGTACATTTATATTGGCTTTTTCTTTGAATATTTGAGTACACCAAATGATGGATCTAGCTACCTCTCTATGAGTTTTAAGGAATAGTACTATTATGAATCCATCTAGCTTCCCTTCATTCTTAAGTTATCAAAAGTAAAAACGAGTAATTCCTTGCAGCTTATAAAACCACCGACATTTTGGCATTAATATGTTTCAAACATATTGAATATATATATATATATATATATATATATATATATATATATCAATGTAAAAGTGTAGGTGGATGTAATCGAGATTGATACTTTCATTTCCATTATCGTAAGGTATCTTCGTTCGTTTATATATACGTCTTAAGAATTTTCAGACACATAATGCATGTACGATACATAGGAGTATTGTCGGGTTACTAAAAACTAAATTGATGGATCGATGGTTGGATATACATGTATATATGAATGTATTTTTGTGTCAAAATTTGAAGTTATAGTTTGACAACCAGTCTGTGGAGGCCATGTTTTGGTTTTAAATAAAAAGAGCCATCTGATATCAGATTACATAGCAATTTTGTATTGTTTTGTTTCAATTTTGTATATCTTTATATTTTAAAAAGCTAGGCATATTTCTTCGAATCTTTTCTAATATAATGTACTTACAAATGTGATGAGTTACTCGTCCCCAATTAGAATTGAGAAATAGGAAAGTGATCTGACTATCGGAGTTAGAATTGTGCAGCATAAAGCTAGCTAGGAGCTGTAGGGGCATCCACAATTGCACACTAGAGCTATGATGAAAAGAAAACATATATACTTATTCATGTAGATAAACATACAAGTATAATCTAGAGCAAGAGGCCGTTTCATGATGAACATGTAGGGGTATTGTTTTTCCAAAAGAATGACAGTATAATTGCATGCGAATATATTAAAGAATGGAGGAGCGAGGAAGCAAATGATGACCTAGCTAGACTCGACCAAATATGATGACTAATATCAAAATTGCTTTTCATCATTTACATGAATCATTATCCACCCCATTTCATTTAATTTGTTATATATATATATATATATATATATATGTATATGTGATGTGCTGCTAATTGGGATCGTAATTCAATTTCTTGGTTTTGATCGTCAATCTTGGCCTTTCTGCAACAGATGGGTGTAATTAAGGCGAAAAGAAAAAAAAAAGCATAAGAGCAATTTTAGCAAATTCTTTATTTTAGTCTTTAGTTATTTTAGATAGGGTGTTTGGTTTTTGTTTTTTTTTTTTGTTTTTTTTTTTTGAAGCTCTAGCAGACTAATCAAAATTTAGTTATTATGACTTTTAGCTATCTCGCTAGTTAAATATAGAGAACGAGATGACTTATATGAGACTAGCTAGTTAAAGCATCTTTAGCAATGCTAGCCATATTTGAGTTAAATTTTCGTCAAATTAGCTAAAATGTTATTTTGGTTAGCTTTTTTAGAAATGTGTATGCATCAATACTCTCTATTTACATTAATATTATTCTTCAAATAAAGATTAAATAGTTTAAATGCATTTATATATCACCTAAAATATCTTAAAATGAATATAATAAATTATAGCTAGTCTCATTTGAGTTATCTCGCTAGCTAAATATAGCTAGCGAGATAGCTAAAAGTTAAAATAGCTTAAGTTTGACTAGTCTGTTGGAGCTCCTAAAACATCCGAAAAGGTTAAAGTTAAAGTTAAACACGCTCTCTAAAATAGCTAAAAGCTAAAATAGAGAGTCTCCTAAAGTTGCTCTTATACGTTAATACATTCCTTATAAGATATTATACTTGAGGTGGATTCGACTCTTGTCCTTCAATATCTTCGAGATCTTCATCTTGTTCCTTGGCGATTAAGGGTGGCTTAGAATAATTGCTTGCACCATATCTCACATATGCATTTTCGGTCCTCTCATATTTTTAGAGAAGGTAATCAAGTGGCAGATGAGCTTGCTAATATTGGGTTGTCATTGACTAACATGTCTTGGTGGGATGTTCCTCCTCCTTTCATTGTTGATCATTGCCGGCGAGATGCACTTGGTTTCCCAAATTTTCGTATTTGTTAATGTTTTTATCATAAGTCCATTGATGTTTTTATGTGATTACTTGTTCATTTACAAAAAATGTTATTTGTTCTTTATGGATGTCTTTAGCCTAGTTCTCCAGCTTCTTGTTTCTTTTTTTTATCAATAAATTTTCGTGGGGAGACGATGAGTTAGTCCCTTTACGCTTACCAAAAATATATATATATATATATATATAAATATATTTGAACTATTTAATCTTTATTTAAAGAATAATGATGATGCAATATTAGCTAACATAGAGAGCATTGATGCAGCCACAATTCTAAAGTGGCTAGCTAAAATGACATTTTAGCTAATTTGACTAAAATTTAACTCAAAAATAACTAGCAATACTAAAGATGCTCTAACACTATAAACTCACCATTTTTAGAACATGATGTTTATAATGTGTCCCAATTGATTGGACACTGAAACTTGTAAGGGGTGGATTTTTTTTTGCTTGACAATAAGAACATGAAATTTCGGTCATATTAGCAAATCCGTGATCTTACAAAAAAAATTCTACTATTTTTGTATTTTTATATGACGTTCAAATGACTTTAAAAGAAAGGAAAATGACAGCCATGAATGATAAATAATCATTTCATGAATTTCTAATCCTTTAGCACATAGTTTCTAGGCTCATTTCTAGTAATTTGAGTAATTTCAGGAAATTGATAATTTAGTAATTTACAAATTACAATCAGATTATTGTGATTACTAACCAAATCCGCGTTAAAGGATTTGCCAGCTATTCTTTGATTTGGTTCACGTACGTTAGAATGCTGTGTTTAGATAGATTAGAATGTTGCAAAGTACAGATTCGGGTTAATAATCCACAATATTGTGGGTGCAACACTAACAAAAATGATCTAATATTAAGAGCTGACAATTGGCTTTGTTTTAATCCTCCAATCCAAACCTACCACCCAACACACATTCCACTATAAATACATGCACTCTTGTATTTCAGTCTCATTCATCCTTTGCAAGAAGTCAATTTGCATTCCCTCATACACAAGAAGAACAACAACAAAATGGCCAAGTTTACCGCCCTTTTCACCATCGCCGTCCTTCTCCTCCTCAGCTCCGAGCTGACCTCCGCGGTTCGCCGGGAGCCCAACAGCGAGCTCAAAACCGTCCAACACCAAGTAGGTTTTTTTTTTGTCAGTGTAGCAAATCAGTCTGTTTTCTTTTGTGTATCAGTTAAGATTTTGGTTTTGTGATCAAACCGGTTCTAAATAATTTGAATCTCAATGTGGTGTTCAGGATGCAGGAGCAGATCGGAACATTGATTTCGAGGATGGCGAGGTTAGCTGCGAGGGAGTGAACGAGGAGGAGTGCCTGATGAGAAGAACCCTGGTTGCTCATGTGGATTACATATATACTCAGAAGCACAAGAAGCCTTGAGAAATTGAGATCCAATTACTAGCTAGCTAGCTCCATCAAAATGCTAGCTTCTTAGTGTTATACATATATTTGTATTTGGCGGAATTTACGCCATGCAAAAACATAGAAATAAAACTTTGTTGCCAAATTATTTGCATCATGCTGCCGCGATAATGGGAAATTTGTTTTCTTACATATTTGCATTCTTTAGATTTGCTTTAGACAAGAAATAGATAAGTCTGAATCCGGTTGAGTATTTATTTTCCATTTGCAGAAGATTCTGGTATAATTTGGACAACTTAAAGGTTCTGATCGCAATAGAAGGGATTGTTGTAATCCACTCTATGTTATTAGAATCAGTGCCGCCGGAGAGGCGGTGAGTATCTGATCGGTGGCTCACTGATTCGAATCTGCTTGTCTCCGACTCGCTCGTATAACGTGGATGTCAAGTGCAGATGATCTTGGTACAAGGTTAGTACTGTGATTTTTGTTGCTAGCTAGCTTCACATTCGTGAAACTTGCTCGCCGTTATTTGACCACATTTTACACCATGATAAACAAAGTTTCAGGGAAGACGATGGATATCGATGTTAATTATATATCTATGATACGAACAAGTTAACCAGTAAAGATCAACTGCTGATGATATTAAAACTTGGTGGATTCTAATACGACCCTGTTGATTAATTTGGTCAGCTATTGAAAGCAACCACAATTTTCAAATTCACACTAGACGTAAACAATGGGGTAGATATTCAGAAACAAAATTAGATAGACAAGCAGGAAAATGGTTTAGTCGCAGTGTGTTGTGTCAAACACGGCTGTGTTTCCATTGGGAATTTGAATATAGAATATTGGTTCATTATCACATTGAGAAATCCAATCTGAGACGAACTTTTCTTATAAGATTCCAACATCACCATCATCATGAATTCGTAACAACCACCATTTAGGACGTGCATGCATCTAAATCAAATCCGCATAGTAATCTTCAGCTGGATCATCAGTAGTCCTCGCTCAGCAGCAACAAGAGAATTGACGCCATATTACTCCTCTCCAGCGAATGAGGTGATCACAGATTCACAATCCCGAATACACTTCAATAATGTCAAAGTGAATAGAATTGATCCGATAAATTGTTAGAATGGAAAACTCGATCATATGTCAGCTGAAGTAATGGGCACAGTGACGATCGATCACTAGCGCCACACCTTCACATCCACAAAGTAATGGTCAGTGCAACTTAATGGTAGGATACCTGAAAATGGCTTATGGCTCTGAGAGCTTTTATCAATGAACTGGCGTGGACGGCACAACCCAATTCCACTTCCATTTATACAGTATTATTCTCAGCTGCTGAGCTCAGACCTCGCCACAACCCTAGACTACGTACAAGCTAGTACTCTACTGGAAGATGTATGCCTTTATATGCTATGCCAAATTGATCGATAAGCGATATCGACCCTTGATATTATCAAGGCCATCTCTGGAACCACGGTAAGTAATGCAGTGTATGCATTGGGTCCCATTACGGGAACTTCATAATATGAAATCCCACGTCCAGGAACGTTAGTGTTGTTCAATGTTATTTGTTGAATTATAAATATAGTCAGTAGATGCGCTACAATGCCTTGTTGGCTAGCGGGCCCTCAGCGGGTTAGTTTTTAGACCTAAAAAGCTTTTGAGATCCGAAAAAGAGGGTGTCAAAAAAAACACCAAGTCCATCTCTGGCAAACTAGATCATATTTTCATGGTGTTCGTGAGAGTTGAGACCTAGCTCTGCTACTACTACCATTCTCTTTATATATGTATGAATCATTTTCTTGTTTATATATGTATGAATCATTTTCTTGTTTGCAAATGCTTGGCGCACAGCATATTATATTCATTTATATATGCATCTCATCCCCTTGAAAAGTGATTTGTTACATGCATGCTCTGAAGAAGTCGATTCCAAGTAATGAAGACAAAGTTTTCTCCTGCCGGTGAGTAGTGCTCTAGTTGGCTAAGTTGTTTAGTTAACAACTTTAAGATCATGAAGGCCCGACCTTGTTTCCGCAATTCCGCTGTTTTCTCTCCAAACTGAAAAGAATCTAATTCGAAAAAAAAAAAAAAACATTTCCCCTGAGAGGCCTCTCATTGTAGTCGGCCTGCTATGTTTTGTGAGCTCGGCCCAAAATAAAGACTCGTGATTCACCCAAACCGCATGCTTAACAACCCCAAAGAGGTCTCTAACAAACTCCACACTCACGAGCTCCCACACCTCCACGTGTCGAAACTTTTTCCCGCCAAAATAACCGATAGCCCTCTCCCTTAGAAATCCCAATCTGCTATTTATTCCCAAAGCCTCACTCAGAACCTCTCTCTCTCTCTCCCAGAAATGGCTTCTTCTTCTTCTTCAACATCACTCTCTCTCCTCTCCGTCTCCTCCGCCCAATCCATCACCAGAGCCTCCGCGATTCTCTCCGATTCCGGCTTCAAATCCATGTCCCTCGCCCTCGACATCGCCTCCGACTCCCTCAACACCCTGTCGCCGTCGCTGACCGTCTTCGCTCCTACCGACGCAGCCTTCTCCACCTCCGGCCAGCCCAGCCTGGACCTCATCCGCCTCCACATCCTCCCCGTCGCCTTCCCTCTCCGATCACTCAAGTCCCTCCCTTTCGGCGCCAAGATCGCGACTCTGCTCGACGGCGACTCCCTCACCGTCACCACTCTCCCGGCCGACGGCCTCGTCTCGCTCAACAACGTCACCATCACGGCTACTCCAATCTTCGACGACGGGGCCCTGATCATCTTCGGAATCGACAGGTTCTTCGACCGGTATTTCCGGATCTCAGGCCCGATTGGGAGCCAGAGCCCCAAGATTCTCGGCAGCTGCTCGGCGCCGCGAAACCCTAACGAGACGGCTGCGGCGGAAATGGCGGAGTTCAGTGAAGCAAATGAGGTGCTGAGGTCGAAAGGCTGCTCTGTTATGGCTTCGTTTCTTGATATGCAATTCCATGGGTTTCTCAAGTACCAGACCATGTTGACCGTCTTCGCTCCCGTTGACCAGGTCATGATGAGCCGGATAGGAGATCTGATGCAGTACTCGTCGGTCTTGCACCGCCACGTCGTTCCTTGCCGGCTTTCTTGGAGCGACTTGAAGAGTCTTGAGGATGGGAGTCTGCTGCGGACTAATTTGCAAGGGTTCGACATCAACGTGAGTCGATACGACAGCGTTTTGGAGCTTAATGGGGTCTCGGTGATCATGCCGGAGTTGTATCACAACGACTGGCTTGTGGTTCACGGAATCAGTGAGGTTCTTGAACTTCCACAGAGCACAACTCAGAATCCAACGGAGCCCAATCCAGTGGTGCCTTCTCCACCTCAGTCTCCGGCAGATGGAGGGCGCAGCTCCGGTGAGGTTCTTGTTTTCCGGGAGTATCTTTTAGTGTTCTTGGTAGCTTTAGTGGTCTATTACTTTTTCAGGGATTGAGGTTACTGTGAAAATGTGAATTGCTACCATCTTAGATTGTGAAGAGTAGGTTGTAAAAATTGGGATCGAGTTTTCAGCGCCATAACATTGTGAATGTTTTAGGCTTAATTGGTAGAAAAATATGGTGCCAATTCCAGTTCATGAGGATTTTGTAAAGTTCTGTTCAGAATTTGATAAAGGTGTTTGGGAATTGGAATGTTGATCTTGTACTTTTTGTTTTCGATTTTGATTTCGTCTCAAGAAATGAAACTAGGTAGGTTCAAGTTGATATGAGCTATGCAGTTCCAGGCACAGTGATTCAATTAGCCACAAATTTCAGAACCAAATTCTGTTCTAATCGGCTATAAAGCACTGAAATATGATTAACTTTACATATAACAGATCTACATAACTGATGGGAACACCTTCTGAATCCACATTTACACAAAAGAAGCTAACACATACAAACGATAAACCGCAAAAACAACGGTTCATACAAAAGGTAACTGCATGTTTGCTAACATGACCAAGGATGAAGCAACCATTTCACACAGGCGCTTCTTTGTTTACATGCCTGCAGAATGATCTTGGTATAGACCTTTTCTTTCTATGAAGATCAAATGCTGGCTTCATATCAGTGCAGAATGATTCAGGCTTGGTTTTAGGAATATGGTAATCTTGATTTCCATAGTTCATGTATGAGAATTCTGTAAAGCTTGTTCATAGTTGATGTGTGTTTTGAGATTGAATGCCTCTGAGATGCAGTAATGGTTAAATTTTAGGATTCTTCATTGTTTGTAAATACCATAAAACCAATTCCACATTTCTGGGCACAGTGACGATTGATCACTAGCACCACACCTTCACACTGTTGGTCAAGTGCAACTTAGTGGTAGGATACCTGAAAATGGCTCTGAGATCTTTTATCAATCAACTGGCGTGGACGGCACAACCCAGTTCCACTTCCATTTATACAATTTCTCAGCTGCTGAACTGCACTTCCCTTTTCTGTAACGTAACTGTTACAAAAATCCATTTCCCTTTTCTCCTGAGACACTAATTTAGGTAGAGACTTCAGAGCAATCACATTTACGCATGCCCATATACAACGAGTTTATCAGTAGCAAGTCAAATCAGATGTAATCACAATTTTCTCGGCACATATCATACGGTAACACATATCATCCATGAGGAAATCAGGGAAGGGCAAACACATATCACATTGGACCCTGATCCTTGAACCTGATCAATCTCCAGCATAAAGAAATTAACAGCTAGCACAAAGTAAATGACTGCTGAGTCTACAACTTAATACTATCCGCCTTGCTAATCAACTCGATGCATTAGTTAAAAGGAAATGTTTTTCGCATACTGATAGAAAGATCAAATCATAGCATCACAAGTTTTCATATATCCATTCATCCCCATTACCCTGCTTCCCACCCTGAAAATCCCATCTATGCTTCAGAATCAGCATGTCTCATGATCTCTACTTAATGTATGATGTTTCAGAATGATATTGGTACGAACAAGCTTCTATAGAAGAAAGAAAAATAGCAACAAAAAGAAATTTCAAATTGATTCATCGAGGTCAAGCCATTAATCATTGATCTTCTTTCACAATAGATTAGTGTCTAATTGAGCAAAAGGTTTATTGAGGCATGCTGACAAACATTAAACATCACATGGAAGTAAGGATTTTCCAAGCCTCTGTATACTAGCAACATACAGACATACATACATATACTAATAGCAGAGTATGCAATTTGCTGAAACTAAAATTATGCATCAATATATGAAACTAAAATTATGCATCAATATATGTCATAAGTCAAAGATTTAGATATAGATTCATACACAGGAGGTTATATAAACCAGCCAAACTAAGCAGTCAAGAGAACTCTAGTACCACTCAAGACATACAAATGCAAAGCAAGACATATGGTAACAATAGCTGAAGACTTTGCACCAAAATATCTGATAACTTGCAACCCCCTACCCACAATCTCCCCATGAACCATATTAACAGTTCTTCTCAACCCCTCTATCAGTGTCCACATCATAAACTGAACAAAAGATCTTACAGTCTCGAATGTCACCCTCCCAGTCACGTCAAGAACAAACTTCCTATTCTGTGGCACTGCCAATGTAGACGAAACCTTTCCAATCCACCCGCTATCCTGAAAACCCTCCGATGATGTTCCCTCCTTCGGCTGCATTGAACATGCTTCCTCCTCAAGGCACTCATCCCTACTTCCACTCACACCTTCATTATCATCAACAGCCGCTCCAGAACCCAAATTTGACCCCGAATTCGAACCAGAACTCGTCAAAACCTGATGAGAAGTCTTCACAACAGTCTCCACAGCTCCATTACAAACAGAAACCAAAAGCTCCCGGACCTTCTCCTCATGCTTGGGATTCGTCATTCCAACAAACAAGTCATCACACACATTAATATCCTTCGTTTTCTCCAAGTATGCCGCAACCGCAGTCGACACGAAAACCTGTATACAATTCCCGATCAGCTCCTTACTTCCATCGCTACAAACCACATTAAGCACATCCGAAGCAGAAGAACTCGAATTTCGACCCGAATTATCACCGGAGTCGTAAAAGCCCATAACCATGTTCATCGCAAAGCTTCCAACCACAACCGAAACGAACCCAGTGCCGGCTTTAGAGAAAACCTTCTCCGAAAACCCCGTATTCTTCTCTGATTCGACTCCATTCCCCTTCTCAGCCTCAAACCCTCGGTAAACCCCGATCGTTAAAGCCTCCGTGAGCCTCTGCAACGACCCAGAGAACTCCTCCGACCTTGCAATCTTGGAAATCTGCTTCAGGCTTCTGGGCATTTCGTCGGAATCGGAGCTCAGAAACTCCTTCAAGTCTTTAGAGACAATGCCGGCGGTCTCGCCGGAATCAGACACCATCTCCACCATGGAAATCAGGGCTCCGACGACCTTGGTGAGTCTCCTCCGCTTCCGGGCCAAAGAGGGTGAGCCGTAAAGCCTGTAAGCGCCGTAACCGGACGCGCCGAAAGCCGCGAGTATGAGAAGCCATTTCTTGCGGCGCGGAGAGAGGAAGGAGGCCTTCGTGACGAGCCCGGGTTCCATGCGAGCTCGAAACGAAGGAGGTTAGGGTTTCGGATTGTGGGATGTGATTGGATATTGATGGGTAGTTTTGGAAATTTACGGGGTGATTTGGATCGGGGTATGCAATGGTTTTGGAATATAGATTTGGGGGAAACGAGATTAAAACCAGAGAGGGTGAGGAGGAGGAGGAAGCTTCAGGTGTGACTTGTCCTATTGTCAGTCAATTTGTGAGGGAGGAGACGCCGGAAGTCGTTGTCCAAGTGGCGTTCGTTTCTTGGTTGATACGGGCCGTATGGTCTATAACACCCAAAGGAACTGGGCCCATACGATTATTGGATTTTATCATTTATCTAGCAAAGAAAGTAATTCAGGTAAACAAAACGGGAAATTCGTCTGAATGGTATATGAACTTTTGCTCCTTATAAACTTTGGTATATTAAGTTTTTAAAATATCAGATTGGTATCTCATGTTTCCATTCCGACCGAAGATTGGTATATATAGCCATTAAGATTACTAATTTACCCTCAAACCAAAAACAAAAATGACCAATTTACCCTTAAATTATCTTCTTCTTTTTTTTCTTAGTTTTTCTTCTTTGTTTTCATATTTCAATTTTCTTTTCTTTTTTGGCTTTTTATATTTTTAGGAACGTAGACAAAAAAATCCATCGTCATTTTATTCTTACTAATAATCAATTCTTCATCTCAATCTTTAAATGTCTACGGCAACAACAAGATCTTTGAGTGTCAGCGAAAACAAGAATGATTGAACTTCTGTATGTTTCTCATCTTCAATTTTTTTTAAGTTTATAAAGGTCAACCCAAATCATCAAATTCCAAAACCTCTTTTAATATTTTTTGAATATGAAAACAAATATATAAAAAAACTAAGAAAAAAAGAGAACTTAAGGGTAAATTGGTCATCTTAATGGCTATATATACTAATCTTAGATCGGGATGGAAACATGAGATACCGTTCTGATATTTTCAAAACTTGATATACCAAAGTTTATAATGAGCAAAAGTTCGTATACGATTTAAACAAATTTCTCAAACAAAAACAACAGTAAAATGAGGCCATTGGTACCGACCTCAGCTTCTGAAAAATATCTATTGGGGAGGGATATCTAAAATTACTCCTGCCCTATAGTTTACTCGCTCATCATTTTCTATCCCAAAAAAAAACAGTAAAATGCGAAAATAAGAAATTCATGAGCCTAAATATTAGGCACAGTGTGACAGTGGTCATGCATATAACAATAACTGTGTGTCATGTCCGATTCATTTCTTATGTATTTAAACTTTCTAACGTGCCCTATACTTTCTAGTAATTATCGTATGCATGCATAAAGTTTTATCAAATTTTCGCTTGTTTGAATTCTGAGTTAGATGAGATATTGGAGTGAACTGAAAATGATTATAGCTCATGTCTTTAAACTATAAAAAGTCACTAATTGGCTATTGGTTAAAAATTATAGAAATCGTGATCTTTTAGAACCAGTTACGACCATGGTGACATTTGCCTGTTATAAGCGGCATCCAATGGAAATGATCATCATGGAATCACCGAGATAGAGACTAACTAACAGTTTCCTATTATAGCTAGGTTGTTGTAACACCGAAGCCTTATCACTAAAGGCTAGGTTTGTAAATGTACATAAAATCCTAAGGTGTGTAGAGTTTTGTAACAGACTGTTTATATAGCTTGTAATACAGCTTTCATTCAATAAGAAAGTCAACCTTCTTCGGCCATAGTTTTCTACATGGTACCAGAGACACACCGATCCTAAACACCATAATCCATCACAAAACCTAACTTTCAATCTCAAATATGACGGTGCCGAAAAGAAGGACATCAAGTCCAATACTTCTGACTCGAACGCACAGAATCCATGCGACAACACCAACCATGCTCTTCACCTGCACCACTCGAATCAACAGGGCGTTGTTCTTGTCACACATGCCTTAATAGAGGATAACTTCACCGACTGGTCGCAATCCATGAGCGACGCCCTGAAAATCAAAAACAAATCGGGGTTTGTTCTCGGAACTCAAATCAAACCTAGCATCAATGAGGAGGAATTGCAGCAGTGGGAGCACTGCAACACCCTTGTGAAAACATGGCTTGTTACAGCAATGTCCAATCCGATTGCCAGCAGCGTCCGACATTGCAAGACCGCAAGAGATGTATGGGTTGAGTTGTCTGAGAGGTTCTTATAGACGAACACCGTCCAATTGTTCAACATAGAACATGTTATTCATGGCTGCGTTCAAGGCGCAGAATCCGTAACGAGTTTCTACACAAGGCTGAAAGTTCTATGGGACGACAGAGATGCCCTTTGCAGTCTCTCACCTTGAAAATGTGAGCTAATGGAGTATATGAAAAACTAGAAGACAATGAAATTTCTCATAAGATTGAATGATAGCTATGACATCCTTCGTAGCAACATCGTCGCAATTGATTCATTGCTGACCGCTAACAAAGCTTATTCTATGGCTTTACGGCATGAGAAACAAGCAGCTGCTTCGAACAACAGCAAGCAGATTTCACAGCCAGAGGGAGCCGCTTTCTCGGTTAAGCAAAACCACCGAGAAGAAGGAGAGTCCAGTGAACGTGATGTTCGATCTAATAAGCGTGAAGTGAGATGTGAAAAGTGTAGCAAGAAGCACCAAACCAAAAATTGTCGCCAACATCTCAAGTGTACCTATTGCAAATGGAAAGGTCACACCATTGAGGATTGTTGCACAAGAAGGAGAGATGAGGATAGAAAAAGCCGAAGCAATCATGTCAATTCCAATGATCTATCCGAGTTAGACATCGACTTTTCCTTCTCCAAAGAAGTGTGCAGCAAAATTGTCAAGTTACTGAGCCAACACAAAGATTCGGCAGCCAACAATTTCGGTAACAACTCTCACTTTGATAACCTATCAGGTAAAGCCTTTAAATTTTCGAACAACAATAGTGTTTGGATATTGGACAGCGGAGCCACTGACCATATAGTTTGTCATCCTAATCTCCTCACAAACAAATATCCTACACAAAATCGATTCGCCAAGTTACCCGATGGCACAAAAGTACAAGTCTCTCATATAGGGACAATAGCCTTTTCTCCTAATTTCATATTACACAATGTCCTCTGTGTTCCCATATTTTATCTCAACTTAATCTCCATCACCAAACTTACCCATGATTCATTTTGTGTGACTATATTTCTCAAAGAGCTTTTTTTTATACAAGACCTTCACTCGGGGAAGATGATTGGGACATGGATTGAGAAGGAAGGATTGTACTGCCTCAACCAAGCTCATCAGATCAAATGCAACACAGTTTCAGTCAATAGGCAGTCCTCAACGTGGCACTAGCACCTCGGTCACCCCTCTACTCGAGTGTTCCCTTATTTCCTTTCCTAGCAAATAAAACTTGCGATGCAAGTAGTTGTTCAATTTTTCCTTTAGCCAAACACACCAGAAATGTTTTTCCTTTGAGTTCAATTTATAGTCACAAAGCTTTTGATTTGATTCATGTAGACATTTGGGGATGTTATCATGAACCCTCAATTTCTGGAGCAAAGTATTTTTTAACTATCGTTGATGATTTTACTCAGTGCACATGGGTTTATTTGATGATTCAAAAATTAAAGGCTCGTCAATTCTTGATCAATTTTATTCATCTTGTCGAAAATCAGTTTGATATAACAGTCAAAATTGTTCGTAGTGAGAATGGCCCCGAATTCACTCTCAAATTTTTTTATTCCTCCAAGGGCATTGTACATCAAACTAGTTGCGTCAACACACCGCAACAAAATGGTGTTGCTAAACGTAAGCATCGACACTTGCTGAATATGGCTAGGGCTTTATTATTTCAGGCACATCTTCCTAAGCCATTCTAGGGAGATGCCATCCTCATATCATGCTATTTGATCAATTGCACTCCTACGCCTCCCCTCAAAGATCTTAGCCCTTTCGAAAAATTATTCAATACTGCACCGAAATATGATTATTTAAAGGTTTTTGGATGTCTCTGTTTTGCGTCAACCCATCCTCTTAAACCTACCAAATTTGATGCTCGGGCTACTCGATGTATTTTTCTAGGTTATCCGACTGGTTAGAAAGGCTATAAACTTCTTGATCTCGATCAAGAACGGGTCATTATCTCACGGGATGTTATGTTTTCTGAAAACCAATTCCCTTATGCCGATACTACTTCCTCTTCATCTTATCAACTAGTCTCTCCTCAAATTTCGAGTCAAACACCTAGTCAACCTAGGAGTCACAGTCCGCCCCCATCCAATCGAGTTTCTGATACCATGGGTAGTGATAGGGTTCATACTTTAGGTCAAACACAAATACCTCCAGTCACTAGTAATCCCAATCAAAACAACCATGCTAAAGATATACATCCAAACAATATCAATCTGCCTAGAGAGTCTGATCAAACACGGCATGCTGGGTCTTCGGGTGATCTGATATCTACAAGGGTTTTAGGAGATAACTCACAGGTTCCATCTTTTGTTGAAGATAGGGTTACAACTGTCCCTCCTCATCCCTTATCCACACAAACAGCTTCCGCTCATACACCCCCACCACCTTTGCATGCTCCTCCTCTCGAAAATCAGTCCCATCCTTTGCCCCGCAAGTCTTCTTATCCTACAAAAACTCCATAATTTCTGCATGACTACCATGTTGAGGTAGCACTTCCTTCTCGTGACCTTCCGGCATCTTCTACGGGTTCAGGTACTTCCCACTCTATCTCATAAGTTCTTTCTTATAATCAATTGTCTCCTTCTCACAAAGCCTTCACTATTAATATCACCCTCCACAAGGAGCCTTCTACTTATGAACAAACTATGAAACATCAGGTGTGGCGGGATGCCATGAGAAAAGAGATCGATGCCCTTCAACATAACTATACTTGGAGTCTTATCCATCTTCCTACACATAAACGTCCTATCAGATGTAAATGGGTTTACAAAATCAAACTCAATCCAAATGGTTCTGTTGAACGATACAAAGTAAGACTTGTTGCCAAGGGATATAGTCAGGTTGAAGGAATTGATTATAGAGAGACATTTGCTCATGTTGCCAAGCTCACCACAGTGTGTCTTCTTCTCAGCTTTGCCGCCCTCTGGAATTGGCATATCTATCAGCTTGATGTCAACAATGCCTTCTTATATGGTGACCTTGAAGAAGAAGTGTACATGAAACTTCCTCCCGGTTTTGGTTGAAAGGGGGAGCATAAAGTTTGCCGGTTACATAAAAGCTTGTATGGCCTCAAACAAGCATCGAGACAGTGGTTCATTAAACTGTTTTTGGCGCTTAGGGTAGCAAGATTCACAAAGCTGGTCAGACTATTCATTGTTCGTTTGAAACCGAAATGGCAAGTTTACAGTACTCTTAGTTTATGTGGATGATGTAATATTAACTGGCAACAGTCTTAAAGAGATTCCATCGATCAAAGAGTCACTCTCTCGGCAGTTCACGCTCAAGGACCTTGGAACCTAAAATATTTCTTGGGAATTGAAGTGGCACGGTCGAGACAAGACATAGCTCTCTAATATGCATTGGAGATACTTGAAGATGCAGGATTTCTTGTTGCTAAACCGTCTAGCTAGATTCCCAGTAGATCAGAACCTGGCACTTACGCAAACAGGGAGAGAGTTGTTATTTGATCCATCACAGTATAGAAGACTTGTTGGGAGGATGATCTATTTGACCATTACTAGACCGGACTTGACCTATGCAGTTCATATTTTGACTCAGTTCATGGACAAACTACGCCAACTGCAGCCTATCATGTATTGAGGTATGTGAAGAACACTTCAGGCCAAGGTATTCTTTTACCGTCTACAGGAAAGCTTGAGTTGACAGTTTTTTGTGACGCTGATTGGGCACGCTGCGAGGATACGAGAAGGTCCATCACATGTTACTTTGTCATGTTTGGAAAAGCACTTATATCATGGAGAACGAAGAAGCAAAGCATAGTTTCACGTTCTAGCGTGAAAGCCGAGTATCGATTTATGGCATCCACATGCTGTAAAGTTACATGGCTTAGAAACATATTAAAAGACTTGCACGTCAAACAGGTACAACCTACAAAATTATTCTGTGACAATCAAGTTGTTATCCACATAGCTACAAATCTAGTATTTCATGAGAGGACAAAACATATTGAAATAAATTGTCATGTTGTACGTGAGAAAATGTAACGTGGAGTGATCAAAGCTACACATGTAAGTACTAAAGAGCAACCTGTAGATCTTTTCACGAAACCTTTGAGCTAAATTTTGTTTGAGAACCTTCTTAACAAGCTAGATGTAGTCAACATACACACTAACTTGAGAGGGAGTGTTGAAGGAAAGGATCATCATGGAATCACCGAGATAGAGACTAGCTAACAATTTCCTATTATAGCTAGGTTGTTGTAACACCAAAGCCTTATCACTAAAGGCTAGGTTTGTAAATGTACATAAAATCCTAAGGTGTGTAAGGTTTTGTAACATACTATATATATAGCTTGTAACACAGCTTTCATTCAATAAGAATGTCACGCCCCGACCCTTAATTTTTACCTTAATTACTAGCACGGTGGTAATAAGAGTTTTTACCGTCTTCGTCATAAGTGTATAATTTAATTAGTACCCAGAGTGGTGTTAGGGGACGATTATTTTGAAGGAAGAAAATGTGATGAAGGTAAAAATGATAATTTTTGCTAGTAAAATGTAATTTTCGTTGGGGTATTATATTTTTTTGGGTGTTAAATTTTGGAATGAGTATATGGGAGGTTGAACCCGGCTGGGCCGAGCCCAACCCATTTCTCCCTCTCTCTCCTCGCGCTTGCCCTCCCTCTCTCTCTCTCCTCACGCGTGCCCTCCCTCTCTCTCTCTCCTCGCGCATGCCCTCCCTCTCTCTCTCTCTCTCTCTCTCTCCCCGATCCTCTCTCCGCCTGAAACTTATGGCCTTCCGTTCACCGCCGTCCGGCCGTCCCAGACGGCCGCGCCTCTCCCAATCGGTTGGCCTCCGACCCAGCTTCCATTCTAGACCGGCGAGAGGCTCCCTAGCGCCTCCGATCGGGAGGAAAGCTCGTTGAGAGGTCCGACTGCCCAAAGGCTTCCGTCGCTGGAACTCCTTCCTCCGGCCGTCATAGCCGGTGAGCCTAGGCTCAAAAGAAATTCCTCCTCTCGTGCAGCAATCCCTCCAAAGGGTTCCCTCCGTCTCGAGCTAGGTAAGGAGAAATCGGTAATGAAAATTCTAGGGTTTTTATGTGTTTTCGTTCGATTGACATAGTTAGACTTGAAATTGGTGTTTGTGGTAGTTAGAAAAGTTGTAGAGGAGGTTGAGAGGAATGTACTGTCAAATTTTGGTGGGCATTGGAGGTCACCTGAGCTGGCCGCCGCAGGGAAAAATGTTTTTGTAGGGAATTTTATGAGGAGTTTATTGGAATGAGTTTTATAATTTTTGGAGGAGTTTTGGATAGGTTTGAGAATTTTTGAAGTTTGGTATTTTTTGCGGATTAATAAGGGGAAATCCGGCCACGTGATTATTTAAGGTTAGAAATGTGAAAGGTGTTTAGAGGATGTCGGTTAAGATTTGTGGAGGTTTCTTGGTTGGTAGTGAATTTAAGATTTTGGGCGACAGGCATGGTTAAGCGCGCAAAGCTCATTTTTGGAACATGACGCGAGGAGGCTCGAGCTGACGAGGCCTCCGACCGACATCAGGCTTAGGCCTAATTTGTGAGTGGACCTTTGTTTTAAATAATGTGCTTAAAATGCTTTATTGTTGAATAATTTTCTTTTGTTGGAATTTTTTGAAATTGAGAATTTCGGTGATTATACTCATATATAGTTGTTTATGAGAGTAGCTAGTATGTATGTATATAAATGCTAGCTAGCTATACGTGATTTTCTCCTATACTAAGGTACAATTCCAGTATGGGGTGACGTGAGCATTAGACTTCAGCGTCGTAGCCTTGTACGACTTTCTATTCTTCGAATTCATTCATAGAATTCGTATAAGGAATCAGCACGTATATATACCCACTCGTGATTTTCCCCCATACTGAGGTACAATTCCAGTATGGGGTGACGTGAGTGTTAGACGTCAGCGTCATAGTCTTGTATGATTATCTATTTTTCGAGCTTATTCATAGATATCGTATAAGAGATAGACGAGTGTGAATACATACTGATATATATATAATATTCTAGCCTGAGAGACATTTTTCTTAAAGTTTGGGAGTCTAGCGAGGCTAGACACCAGTTCAGAATTTTCAAGTTAAGTTTTTAAGTTGTCGCTGGTAAAGCGTTTTCTTTGAAAGTATTTTTGGGGAAATATTTATTTGTTGTCGAAATTGCTTTTGTCCACTCACTCTGACGCTTTTGAATATTTTCCCCTGGCCTCTTCGTTTTTAAAATGCCCAGTCTGCAGCGTTCGAGTGGGGTCTAGAAGGAGACGTCAAGGCATAGTCACCCATCTATCCGCTAATTTCACCAGTAGGTTACCTGTTTAATCTACTAGAAGATTGTCAGCTTCCGCGTTGTTTTTAATTTTTAGTATCTCTGAATACTGTTATGATTTTTTTGTATAACTTATTCTGGCTACTTTTAAGTTGTAGCGGAAGATGTTAATTTATTGGTTAAAAGAGTGGTTCTATAATTTTTTCCGGGTTAGGGTTGTCCATTTTCGAGAGAGGTTTGCCGAGTCCTTCGGTAAATTTTCCTTGGAGGTGGTCTCCGCATGACTCACTTCGGATTTCAGGGTGAAATTCGGGACAGGTCTTGACAAAGAAAGTCAGCCTTCTTCGGCCATAGTTTTCTACAGATTGTTGTAATATTTGCAAAATCAACAAGTAAACACATTGTTTGTTTGTATATGATGGTAGTATGTAAATTCATGAAAAGAGACTGCATGCATATTGGCTTTGAATCATCCCAATGCATATCATAAGCAAACTCAAATGCAAACTAGCTAGACTGTCTATTATTCTGTATCATTTAGCTTCCAATGTGAAAAAGCATGTATCCTTGATATGTTCTATGAGCAAAGCCATTCCAAGCAGCAACAACAGCAAAGAGCAGCCAGACTGCACAGACATTAAGAAATGATATAGTTAGTGTACAATTTCCTCTTCCCTGATTGGTTAAACATATAAGACCTACCTAACAATTTGGTATTAGTAATAAATAAAGGATCTGGTTCCTCTAAAGTGAGTGAGGAGAGTGTGAATTTAGTTAACACTCGAGTGACCCGACTACTACTGATTTAGTGATTTACAAGTAGTTGGGACTGTAATTAATGACGGACATATAGAAGAAATAAACTACCATCCTTCCATGCATCCAGTCGATTGTGATTGTTGCGGTGGTGGTGGTGGTTGTTGGACAATAACTTGAGGCGGAGGAGGCTGAGGATAGCCAGTTGCTGGTGGTGGATATCCACCGTAACCAGGTGGAGGATAACCTACAGGTAAAGAACAACAAAAACATAAAATTTGAAGGCCAAAACTAAAAATGACTCCATAGATAAACTGTATGGGAAGCATATATAACATACCAGAACTCATATTTTTCGACTCGAACAGAGGAGATTCAACTAATTTCTTCAAAAAGAATCGGACTAGCTAACCTTATAGAATTACACAGCTGTGATTGAGAAACCTTGGTTCTGGGTCCTATACATATAACATGTACCTAAATATATGCTTTCTCCGTTAGGAATGTAATATGAACACATATGGTATTCCTTTAATTGTTTCACAGAATTGCTGGATTCTTTTCTTTAATGATTCCAACGTATATCTTCTTCATTTCATGAAAAGTTGGCTTTTCCATTATTATAGAATCCCTTTTCTGGCATTCTCTCATCTCCAGAATCCAGATCCTGAGATCCTCTGTTAGTAATTCACCTAACTCTATGTTACACAGGTTTAAAAAAGAACATCTAAAACCGAATGTTTACTGAAAAGGTGTCGACTCAAAATCGACAATGAAACGTCTGCATTATTCATCACAAAAGTAGCATTGATGCATTACTATTCAAAAAGGACGAAAAATATATAGACATATATGTCTATAGTATGTAATTTTGAAAATCTACGTAGTGACAACACCCTTGACCCCTTCATATGTCCAGGAAAACAAATACTCAGCTATCTGTCCATAGGCCAGAGAGTTGCACCAAAGGCAGATGCAGCTGGTTCAGACAGTCATCAAAACATCAGGTAAACTTGCCTCTATCAAGCCATTCCTGAAAAGCGAAGATCGGCAAAGAGATGTACACAGATGATGCATAGCACGAAAGGCAAAATGAAGGCAAAATGAAGGCAAAATGGTTTTATTCATTCCGATCATTTCAAGATCACACATTCAGCATACACATCTTTTAACCACCAAAATTTTGAGCAAATTCTTCTTTCCATCACTGAACCACTATATATTGTAATTACAACTCCTATTCAAACCAATCAATCAATCAAATATAAACTTTTCTGTAAAGACCTGAATTGGCAATAAAAATCATGTACAATTTGGTATAGAACAGTATCATCAACACAGGCTGTCGTCCCAGCGCAGGATGATTCAGTAGGACAGTTCAACATGTGATTTAGAAGAGTCCCTGTGTAGGGCTACTGAGTAGGGAATATGCAAGTTATCTAAAATTCCTCGCCCCTCCAGTTCATCAGATGACTTAAAGTAACCATCTTTTCTCCAATGAGCAGAGCCCATGCATAGTCATTTACATGTATTGTCCTTGATATTTCTTACTCCTTTGGGTTGAGCTTTAATTTGGAGGGTGCCTGAAAATCATCATTCTCAAGATCACTGAAAGATATGTCTTCTTCATTTATCAAAGTAATAGCTGTGTCACTATGCCCATAGAATTCATCAACATCCTCTGGCCAGTCGTCATCGTCGTCATAGCTATTAAGTAGTATCTGAGAGGATGGACCAACCGTCACATTGTTATCCTCAGTCCCAATGGAGGGATTTTCTTCAATAACAGACTTATCAATGAATGGCATATCATTACTCTCAACTGCGTGCTTCTCAGTCTCATAGGCTGTGGAGGGCATGGTTGATTCAAAAAAAAATGTCCTATGAAGTGTATCCTCATAATGAGGAGTATGTGATGAGACTGGAGAGTAATCATCATACTCTTCATGTATTGTAGTTGAACTCTCTTTTAAACGTGAAGTGCTTCTTCCAAACCATTCATGTTCTGACATTTTAGAACTTGATGGAGTCTGACATTGTAGCTCCTGCATCCACATTGCTCTTGCTTCCATTACCTGCAAGATTTCACCATTCAAATGTTTTCTGCTTAAACTCTGCAATAATCTCAAAAATTGTACAATTAATTCAGGAATCATCTTTCTAGTTATTTCTAACTTCCACAAGACAAAAAATCAGATACATACAAATGTGTGTTTGAAAATATTTGAATCCATCCATAAATTGATAACAAAAGAAATTAAAAGACTTCAGACAACTTCAAATGCAAGGACTCATTGGCCTCTTCTCCTTTTTGTCTCTTCCATAAACTTAGCAGGACTAACTGTAACCTACAGATTACTAAAGTTGAAATATGAATATCCCTGGAAAATCCCATAGAGGAGTTCAAGCAATTACTTGCACTCAACATCATCGACACTTGTGTATATTTGAGATACTCAAGCTTGGTGTCGCATAAGAATAAACAAATGGAATCTGAAAGTCAGGGATTGGCATGAAGCACAGTTCACAGTCTGATATATTCAACAGTGATAACCTAAAGGTTAAATTTTGAAACAGCATTGAATTGGATCCTTTGATAAACGGACACTGAAAGTAATAACACAAACAAAAAGCTTACCTGAGGTGTGGACAAAATTTCAGCATCCTGCTTGTTGAGTCTTGAATGCAGAAGAACGAAATAGACTTTCCAGAAGTAACTCTCACTCATATGGCACGGACAGAGCTCAATTCTCAAAGCAGCTAATCTCGGCGCAAGATGTTCAACTATCATAGTATGCTCTTGCTGGGCATCAGACATTTCAAAATCTAGAATAAGAAATGTGCATAAATTAGGCACCAATTACAGAACTGCATCACTCCAAAAGGCACATCCTTGATCCAAAAAAAAAAAAACGAGAAAAACCTACTTTCAATCCCAATGTAATACATTTCCACTTCAAATATTCACTACCTCCAAATTTCACAACTATTTTCAACTACATTATTCGGATCATAAATCTTAATACCACAGCTAAACACAGCATACAATGTACTACCAAAAACATTCGAATTCGAAGATCAACAATCAATTAAACAAAGAATTACGAGAACTGAGATATACATTCACATATAGATACATGTATAAATACACATTTATACATACCTCCCAAGTCTTCTTCTTCATCAAGAGGAAAGTCCAACCACGTCTCTGGATGCATCGCGATGTTTCTAGCGAAGTTCAACACCTCCTCAGTGACACCGACGGCGTTCTCCTCCTCTACTTCTTCGTCTTCATTGGACGCCATAGGCGGTTGACCGGGTGGTTGATCTGGCGGATCAGCCAATCGATCAGAAGACTGTGGCGGTGGAGCAAGGAAGGAGGCGACGCCCCAGAATTGACGCGTTAGGGTTTGCTGGAATTCCGAGAGGTCGTCCTTGACGCCACGCGTTTGGGCGTCTTCAAATTCTTCTTCGTTTGCGTCCGATTCAATTTCATTGAATTTGGTGGAGGCGATGGTGGTGGGTGGGACGTGAGCTTCATTGTGGATGGGGTGGGGCCGGACGACGTCGAGATCTTCGGCGTCGTCGTCGTCGTCGAGCCGGAGGGATTTAGAGAGCGAGTGGGCGAGCCATGACATTTTTTTTTTTTTTGGGAGTTGGGATTTGCGGGATTTTGGAGAGAAGAAAGTGACGGATTGGAAATGGAGGTTTCAAAAAGTGTACGGGCGCAGTGAAAAGTGCGGGTATCTACTGGGTCTATGAGCAAATCGGTCGAAGTTGGTGGGGCGTATCAGCTCCTGCCATGTGTGTATTATGCACCTGATAAAACAAAATTATTACAGCATCCCATCATGCTCGTCGTCCGGCACTACTAAAGTGTTCATTCTTAAATATGCCGTGCCACGTGTCTGTGCAACCGGCCGACGGTCGTGCGACACGTTTTTTTTTCGCAGCGGTTGTTTTCTTCTGGCGAAGTTTCTTCTTTCTTTCTCTAGAGAATCTTGGCTCATCGGAGCTCTGGGAGCAAATAGAGGGGAGAGGAGAGGGTTTCGGAGAGGTGGAGAGGAAGAAGAAGGTGGAGAGAGGAGGGGTAGGGTTTCGGAGGGTGTGGTGGTTGCGGAATTTGGGGCCGGAAATGAGGGAGAGCAGCGGAGGAGGATCTGCGTCGTGGTTGGTGATGGTTTCCGCCGGCGAGGGTGAAGAAAAAACAGAAGAAGCTTCGCTAGAGGAGAACACAACGGCTACTGTGAAAAAAAAAAACACATGTTGCATGACCGTTGGCTGATCGCACGGACACGTGGTACGGCTGTCGCATCGAAGTATTTCTCTTTGAATATTTGCATCGGACATTTGCTATGTTGCACGGACAATCCACTAGGGTTGAGTGTCGGACACGTCAACATGGCATCCGACATGCCACGTGGCGTGTCGAAAAATGTTGACTTTTCTGACACGTTAATCGACACGTCACATCATCATTTATTAATTTTTTTAATTTAAAAAAAGATACCAAAACCTAAATAAAGCTATTGTTCACTTTTAAAAGCAAGCTACTGCCCAGTTTTATGAGCAACTTACTGCAAATTTGATTTTTTTTTAATGTTATGTTTTAAGTTAGAGGTCTGTTACTTCTAATATTATTAATTATGCACTTCTATCATTTGCATTTGACTATTTTTAATGTTAATTTTTATGGTTATGTAATGAATTAAATTTAGAACATTATTTTGGTAATATAATGAACTTATTTTATATTATAGTATATTTTTATTTATTAAAAATAATAAATATATAATTTTATCTGCGGTGTCCAAACCATGTTGGATATTCAATTTTTTAGTTTTGCCATGTCGGCGTATCGCGCTGTATCATGTCGCTATGTATGTGTCCGTGTCTGTGCAACATAGGACATTTGACTTTGGCATTTTGATTTTTGTTTTTGGGTTATGTTCTTTCTCATTTTTATTTGACTCTTTGAGCTCGATAGCTAGGCTCGTTATCGAAATCAGTTTGAACTTGAACGTCTCATGTTTATTTGGGAGAAAGTGAGAAGTGAGAGAATGATTTCGGAATAAGAGAATTCATGGATTTACTTACACATGATGAGATCGGAATGATACGAGTCTTGTCTTAACAATCTAGATTTCAAAATACTAAGAGGGAAGGTGGATTTAGGACTAAAAGTGTTCGTAATCAATTTATAAAACCCACGATAAACTCTCTCATATGGTAAGTAAATAACATCAAACGTAATTAGTTCTATTACATATGATTAAGTAAATAACTTAATGAAAATGAACATCTCCGTACCAAATTCCATTTTCTCTCACATTCCTTCTCTTATACATTCGTGATCAGTTCATTTCCAAATAAGTAAACATTTCACTGCAGTATTTGTGACTTGTAAAATTTTTAATTGACTCATTTTCTTATGATAAAAAATTTAACCGCATAAAATTAGTTTGAAAAGGTACGATCATAAATTGATTTTATTTCTCATTATGTAAGGTCATTATGGATGAACTGAAGTGTTTATGACAATAAATCAATAGCCCAAAACGAAGCGAAGAGATGCCGTTTGTCGAACCAATATGCACATTCATGTTCTTGTGTATCTATTTTTGGTAAATATTTGGAATAATAATTTTTTTTATGTTTAGAAAATTATAAGTAAATCTTAGACAACCCAATTGATCCAAAAACAAAAAACAAGAACAAAATTTAAACAACCTATAGCACCATAGCACTGATAGCAGCAGGGTCGCCTCCTTGTTCTGTTGGGTACTTCTGAATTGATGCTGGGTGTAGCAGTTAATATGAAATAGCCTAATATGTTGGGCCTAATTAATACAGCCCATATATTACTGGGCAAGTGTGTTCCATCCTGCTATTGGATTACATTTGAGGCATTGAGCCCATGAAGTTGAACATGTGAAACTCAAAACGATGCAGAAAGGTTTCATTCTTTACATACTAGGAGCAGTAGTGTTTCGGTTTCGATTTCGAAACAGTAGTTTACGTTACGATCACATGATACTTGGAAAGTCCCTAAAACTTAGCTACTGTACCATTCTCAAGGGACAACTACGTCGTTTTACTCGACCCTCTTGCGAAAGCATCGAAATTTTTATGTGTTTGTTTAAAAGGGAATTAGACTCGCTAATTACATTCAAAGATGCCATGGTTGCTAATGCCATCAAAGAATTTTTTGGTCCTTGTCCTCTCTCTCCTTTTCAGATAGACAAGGTTTCAATGATCTCTTTTGTTTTTGGGGTACAAATATCTCTTTTCAATTTTTCATTGCTTTGGGAGCCATCCATGTGCTTATGTGCGCCCATTCGTGACAACAAAAGTGGATATGAGGGCCCTTAAGCTTCAAAGTAACACATCATTTTCTTTTATTAACATATCCCGCAAAAATAAAAATAAAAATCATTGAAGCTTTGGGAATCCAAAAAGCTCGAGCCAAATCTGGCTCATGAATGGAGGTTGATGATTAATTGAAAGGATAAGACTGGATTTATCTGTTAAAGGTTAGAGAACCACCATTTCAGCTAATGTCATGATTCGATTCAGAAACCATTTGAACCAAGTGAAATAAGTACACAGAGACTCTTTGTGGGCGATAACCTCTGCGTTCGACTCCGCTTAACTCCGAATAAGCTGTTGCGATTTCTACTCCAGAATAACCAAATGTATAGGTTGAAGGGTTGGTCATCTATGATTGTGCTGCAATTTACAGTTGGATTTGCTTGTCTGATGTAAAGTTTAAAGTCCAGTCAGTTTCTTCTCCTTTTTATTCATTATGAACAAAGACACTGTTTCCATCACAGCTTTCTTCAGAAGAGTGAAAGAGTGTACCACACGACCAGTCAATGTAGGTCTTAAAAGAAAAACGAACAAAACAAGCAAACCTATCTTTCTCAGCTAGTCATCTCTGAAAAGACATAATGCAAATGGGAGCCTATGACAGTATCCATCATTAATACCCGATTAACTGAAAGTGTCAACTCTACAATGGTAAAAATTTCCAATTCAAGAGAAAGAAGAAGCTCTACAATGGTGGAGAGACTGATGGATACACAAAGCTGCAAAGTGCAAGCTTATACACTGTAGAATTGTAATAATGAAGATTGCAATATGGTGCCCAATTCATCCATCCACATTATGAAGTTATGATCCTTTTCTGGTGGTGGAAACAATTGTTCTAATACAATCAAAGATTTCTAGTATACACAAGAAAGAAGGCTACCTCAGAAACACCAATTGGCTTTTAGTCTTGAATTTTCTTGGATCGGATAAGCTCTCTGGCTTCTTTATCCATTGGGACAAAGCAAAATTGTGTGAATGAAGTATATCAACAAAGTGGGGCAGTTCACCAATTTTTTCACTTCACTGTATTGTTCTAGTAAGCTTACACTTTGAAATGAATGTAGTGGTGGTGTAATTTAGACTACACAACTTCAAGAGCTCAGCAGCCCTTTGCTTCAGTGTAGGATTGCATCCACTCTGAATCACTAGAAGCAGTTTTGCTGCTAGGCCAGCTTCTACTGCAACGGAAGCACATTCCTCTGGGGCGAGCTTGCATACTGCCCACAAGATTGACAATGCAAGCTGTGTACACGTCTCCGAAACCTTCATCAATAGTCCAACCACACTTGGGATCGTCTTGGCGCAACATCTCAAAGCCTCTCTTCCTTCTTCAACAGTCGACAAAACTTCTAGGATGTGAAGCGCTAGCTCCAAACACTCATGATTCAAGTTCGGCAAGAGCTCAACCAACTGAGGAACTGTCCCAACACTCACAACCGAGCTCCTGACTGACTCGTGTGAACAAATCGTCTTCAACAAACTGAGTCCAGGCAACACCCCTTTCGAGTGCCTCTTATCTCTAATTAGCCTCAACAATCCTACCACAAGACTCAAACTCGAGGCAATTTCCGACTCCAAATCCTTTCCCTCCATCAAAACATCAATCAATTTCGTACAATTGATCTTGGTCTCAATCGACCCCTCATTCAACATATCAACCATTAACGAAATCTTTGCCGGTTGCATCAGACTGTTCTTGGACTCAGTACTGAGGTCCAAATGCACAAGAGTCCCAACTGCTTCGGACCCAACAGCATGCGAAGTAAAAGGACCCAGTAAAGAAGAAATCAAAGCAGTACCTCCATTGTCCACAACAGTGTTCTTAGCCGAAGAATGAGCCGTCACTACCTGCCTCAGCTCCTTGAGAGCCTGAACTCTAGCTTGGCCCTTTACCTTCTTCAATGTCTCCAAAATCTCCAACGCCCTCCCCTGCACATCCTCAGACCTCTTCTTCATCGCCGAGTACTTCTGCGAAAACCAGCTGTGAATCAGCTGGTGCAGGGTCTTGTTCGGCGTCACCGAATCATCCCAAAGCTCCTGCATTGTGGTGGGACAAGTATAATGCCCCAAGCTGAACCATTTGAGAATGTTGGATCTCTCATAAGTCTGACCCGTGCAAAGCGTCACAGGGTCTTGCATTGGCTCCAACGAGATTGGGCAAATGAACACCGAGGGAATCTCAATCGACTCCAGCTCTTCTATCATCTTCTTCAGATCCAACTTCTCCGCCGCCACGCCGCCGCAGACCAAGCCACCTCCGCCGCCCAGAATCCCATCTTTCACGGCAGTCTCCAGATCTAGCACCTGCCCACCTCCGCCCACATCAAACTTCAGATCCCCAACTCTTCTCGCACCGGACGGATGATACATCGGCATTTTGAACAAGCAGAGAATGAATACTAAACCTATAATCCTTACAGACCCCAAAACAGAAAAGTTAGCTGAACAAGAGCAATGAGTCCCATAAGAATTGGGTGAGCAAAAACAAGAGAAGCTGAAGCTTTAGCTTTCTTTCACTCTCTTTGACAATTACAAGCAACAAAGACCATGAAATTGGTTATCTTTTCTCACACTATTTTGCTTTATCCGCTCCTTTTTTTTTTCCACGGTCAATAAAGGCCCCCACCCTTGTTCTTCTTACTTCTCCACCACCATCGCCATCATCACCAAATCAAACCCCATAATGAAGCTGCAATCTTCCTCTCTCACTTCCTCTTCAAGCTCAACTAAAAAGTTGGAAATCATACACACCCCCAGATCAGAGAGAAAAAGAATCAAAAGCAACCAAAAGGTCGAAACTTAACACATACCACTCAAACACCACCCACCCAAGAAGCTTGAAGAAAGAAGAGGGCAGAGGAAAAGCAGAAGAAAACTCCCAAACCACCCAAAAAAAAAAGGACTAATCTTGTTCGCAGTCTCCCCTCCACTCTGTGCTGGTCTTCTTGTGGGGGCAGGTGACGATAACCCCGAAAAATAAATTAAAATTTGTTTAGATTAGTAATGGGGTGAATAAATCGGAGAGGGTTGTGACCGGTGATAGCCAGCGGTGGCCAGTTCGAAATCTTGTGCAGTGGGACTGTGCACCACACGTGCAGACTGGGCAGTCTTACAGGGACCTCTTTTTTTTATTTTTCTGGGGGTTTTTATTGGAATCATGTATTTTCTGACCCTGGAGAAAATTAAATTTTGTGGGTTTTGTTATTTTGTTGTTATAATTATAAATAAAGGGGGCGGATTCCAGAGAAGCAGAGATAATTAAGAATTATTATGTAACCTAATGCCAGGTTATGCTAAAGGTTGCTTTTGACTGAATTTATTTTTTGGTCCGTATGATTTGCTTTTTCTTTGACTGAAAAATTTAGTAGGTTATGTACAAGATCTGAAGCTGGTAGGAGAATTGAAATTTGAATATTCCTAAGCAAAATAAGTGTAAAATTTGCCAGCAAATTCTAATGTGCCACCAAATCTTCACATTACATTCATAGCTAAATCGTATAAAAGTAAAAGTGGTTTTATTGTGTCATTGTAACATAGTAAATGTTTTAAAAAACGTTAGGCGCTAGTTGAGCGGTCGGGAGAACAACCGGCGCCTAGTGCCCAAAGAATTAATCGGACATCTAGGCGATGTCTATACAGTTTTGTATTTTTCATATTTTTTATTTTTTAATAGAAAATAAAATATAAAAATAAATTTATATAATGCATTACAATGTTCTAAAATAGCAAATATCTTCAAAATACTATGTTCTTAGAAATAAAATAAAAAACAATTTGAGATGAACAAATTAGATTCTTACGACATCCTTTGTAGATCTTTCTGCATTTAGAAAACTGTTGTCGATGTCATCTTTGTGTTTTGAGTTTAGGTAAGCTTTGATGTTTGTTTGTTTGTTTGTTTTTTAAGATTAATTGGGCCACACAACCCACCTAGGCAGCCGTTGTTCGCGCTGCCGCCCAAGTTGAAGGATTAGTGAGAAATCGAAATGGTGAGCTGACACCTAGTCCCTAGGCAGCTCTAGACGGTGTTTTTTAGAACATTAAACATAACCATGGCTGGTCCTGAGACTTTTGATGCCTAGTGCGAAAAAAAATTTGGTGCTCAAACATAATAATTATTTCAAGCCAATATATATATATATATTTTGATCAAGCCGATTTATATTAGATAAAATATAAGCATTATGCATCGCTTTCGGGTTGCGACGCAATATGAGTTTTGCATTGATCAACAATTTACAATGTTTTTTTTAAAGAGCATGTATATGTTAGATTATAACAAAATGCCAAAATTATAGAAAATTTGGCCTAAAGAATGGGTAATAGCTAGCGGGTAAGTTTTAGAGAGCTTATTCATTAAGAAATACATAAAGACAAAATAAATATGAAAAGTTTGAAATATGACAAATGATTATAACTACGATAACTATTGAAAGTTAAAATTAAAAAATAATAATAATTCTAAAATTTTGGTGAATGAGACTCGTGAAGTACGTTTGTTATAGTTGTACGTGTTTATTCATAAAAAATAACAAAAAATGTTAAGCCGCTATACTTCATCTAGAAAGAAATAAATAAAATTTATAGTTGTATATTACATTGTTTTATTCATGTATCGAAAAGTTATACATTATTATTTTTGTACCATAAAAACATATACTATTATTTTATATTATTATTACACTGAAACTTTTTTAATGGTGGGACACAGAATTTTATAAATAACTAAATCAACTTTATTTATATGTGATGTGTTAACTGATTAAATATTAATTAAATGCTAAATGACTAATTATGATTAAATATAATATTAATTAATTATAATAACTATCTATTCATATGTGTTGTGTGCCCCCAATCCGTTTGTGCTCATGTGCGGTCGTCCTGCCAGCACTGGGGCATGGCCGGGTATGAACATACCACTCTTTAGACTCATGACTTATTTCATTGGCGTATGTGAAATATATTAGTTATACGTTGTATTATGGTTTATGACACTAACTTTGTGAATGAAACTAAGGTTTTCGAAGTTTTCTACTTAATGCTCGTCGATAGAGCCTGGTTTACTAAAATGAAACTTAAGTAGCAAACCATTTCGTTTCACTTTCCTAATTGTTTGAGGATTAAGTAATATTTGGGTTTGTGTGGGAAAATATGTAGTGAAGAGACGCAATTCGATATGACTTGACTTGGAGACGCAACCTCAGTCAATATTCAAAAGGGGCAAATGATGTTGCCAATGCAATCCAATGCAAAAGTGCACAAAATAGCATGCGGGATGTGGCAATCCACTTTGCACGTTCTTCTTCCCAGTCGGTCCAACATTTTTTCTCTCCCTCACTCCCAACTAATTAAATTATTAACCACAGTAAGCTTCCATGCATAACGACATTAGCTACAATTTGATGCTAGTCTCTATCTTCTTTTCATTATTTCGTGGTCATTGTCTTCGTCAATCGCCATTGCTAAAATGCAATTAATTCCCCATTAAAAATGATCTTCAAAACTGACATAAAAATTTGATAAAAATCTAAAACCAACCTTATTATTTTGTGCATGAAAAACCAACCTTATTATATAGCTTAGAACTCAATTAAAAATTCGAAGCATATGATGATTCATCAGTACTGACAATTTTCTATAGATATGTAACTTGATATTTTTGTTTATTTAAAATGTTCTAACAATGCATGAGATATGTATTTGCAGAAAACATGTTATGAATGTTTAGTAACGATGTTAAAAGATGGAGTAGAGACTTACACATCTAAGAGATCAGGATAGATTCATCTTATATTCTTATTTACCCAAACCTCCACAAGACAGTCTACATTGTTTTTCTTTCTTTCCGATCAAATCAACGTGTAGAATGCGTGGATTGCCGACCTCACCATTAGAGGTCGACCAAAGAGCGAAAGCAAAGAAGGCAAAGCTTGAGTGATTGATCATTCAAACGCATTATTGTATAGGTACAGATCACGGGTGAGTGGGTAACTCGGAACACCCGAGCTGTCATAGGTGTGGATGCAGTTGGAGAGACACGCACTTATAATCCAACTACAGCAATAGCACTATTCCATTAGGCAATGTCACGCATCACACACATCAGTGTTACTATGCTAGTGAATAGTGCATGATCGAGCGACACCACACTTGCTTGTAGCTAGTATTCGATCTACACTCTTGCTTTCTTTCTTTCTTTGGGTTAATTATTAGTCAAATCCATACTTCCCAAAGTTCTCACTTTTCAGATTCCCTTTTAACAATTTTAATTAGAGAAAATGCCTTGATGCCTAAATATTTGTAAACTAAAGCCCATTCCAATTAAAATCTTATCATTGTGCCTATTTCAATGATTCTTGAGAAAAAGACGGTATTACCCTGTGTTTAATTAAACCTACATCATTCTTTTCTTATCTCTTTCTTCTTCTTCTCTCTTCCCGATCCATTCCTCTCTCTCTCTCTAACCGAGTTGCTCCACCAGAAACCTGCTCCAGAAATCGAAGGCGATCAAGCGCAAAATCCAGGCCCTAGAGCACGAGACCAAGGAGAGTCTTGACGAGCTGGAGCAGAGAGAGATCACCATCAACCAGAGCGTCGAGATCGCGCTAGTCAAGGTGGAGGAGACCAAGAAGGTCGCGCTCAAGGTCCTGAAGCGGGCCCGCTCTGACGACGAGTACGGCGAGGTGGACAACAGCGAGGGCTTGCTGATGGAGATGAAGTCGCTGTGCTTGAAGATGGATTCTGGAAGGTTCTGGAGGTTTGTGACCGGGAGGAAGAAGGAGCTGGAGTCTCTGAGGGCGCAGATGTCTTTGGCCTTGGCGGAGTGCGTGGATCCGGCGAGGTTTGTGCTGGAGGTGATCTCGGAGGTGTTTCCGGTGGACAAGAGGTCGGAGAAGAGTGATAGGGGGAATGATTTGGGCTGGGCTTGTGTTCTGGTGCTGGAATCGCTTATTCAGCACCAGAACACAAAATGATTATTGGGTGTCAGTAACTGAAAACTAAAAGTTATTGGGGTCAGTAACTCGATTATTAAGGTCAGTAACTGGTTACTGGGTGTCAGTAACTGAAAACAACATGATTATTGGGTGATTACTGGGTGTCAGTAACTGAAAACAAAGTGATTATTGGGTGTCAGTAACTGAAAACTAAGTGATTACTGGGTGTCAGTAACTGAAAACTAAAAGTTATTGGGGTCAGTAACTGGTTACTGGGTGTCAGTAATTAATCAATAACTGGTTACTGGGAGTTAATAACTGGTTATTATGGGTCATTAACTGGTCAGTAACTGATTATTGGGGATCAGTAACTGGTTACAGGGGAAAATCCGGTGACCGGAATCCGGCGGTCGGGGAAAATCCGGTGACCGGAATCCGGCGGTCGGGGAAATTCCGGTGACCGGAATCCGGCGGCCGGTGACCGGAGTCCGAGGTTCCGGCCAAGTCTTTTCATGTTGAAGAGGTGGGGGCAAAATAGTCTTGAAATAATATGGTTTGTTAAGACTTTAGTAAAGATTTGTGCATTTGGGCATAAAAATGGTTACCTTATATTGGAATGGGCTAATGCAAAAGATTATCATTGGAATGAGAAATAAGAGGTTTGAATTAGTACTAAATGGGCATTTTCCCTTTTAATTACTGCTATATTTTAATTAGTGTTAATTAGCTTAATTAATCAAAAATGGCAGAGAGAGAAGAGAGTATCTTTAGTACACGACGTGTATCTTCACATACATACGTGGATGGTCAGGATTAGAAGAAATAATATAGAAACATGGTGGTCAAACATATGAATTGTTATGAACGGTTAAGATTGTGTCGTGTAAATACACGTCGTGCATACAAAAATTTTGAGAGAGAGAGAGAGGTAAAGTGTCCGAGACGTCTGTGTGTGTAATTGCGTCATCAGAGACCAAAGAATTAAAAAAAGGAAACTAAAGTGGTCAAACCGGCTACCGGAAAGCCCAATATTGCCCGATCCAGCCGTTTAAAACAATTTTACGAATCTTAGACCCAGAAATCGGAATGGTCAAACTTCCTAGCTGGACCTGTGGGGCCTTTTTTGTGTGAAAGCCACGCTCTTGGTGGGTCCCTTCCCCCACACGGGGCTTCTCAGTCTTCCCCGTCTTTTTTACTCTTACTGCTACTTTACTCTTTTGCCCCTTTTACCCTCCAAAATCCAAATCATGTCGTTAGGACGTTTACCTCTTTGGGCCTATTGGGTCAGTCTGCCGAATTGGGCCTCATACCTTGTTTCTTTTTTAAGGAAAATATCAAAAATTTTATTTAACCGAAAAACAATATTACAATCATTAGAGATATCAGTGGTAAAAATAATTCCCCATTGTCTCCCTTCCCGAAACGCCAGCGATTACAGCAAATAAGAACCGCTCATATCGTGTTTATAAATGATGGAAGAGAAATATTATTGATATATCGCCGTAAATAAAACCGATATGACAGAACACCCTATTCATATTCTGAGCTATGTAATTTTCTGTATTTGGTTGGATTCTCATATATAAGATTCGATAAGTTTATTTACCAATGCTATAGTATGAGCTATGGCCGGTGGAAATGCCATGGTTTTTTACATTTCCCTAGTGGACAAGGAATATGAATTATGTTTATGTTCTACACTTCATCCGAATGAAAAAAAGATTGAAAGTAAGCGTTACAGTCGGAATGAAATGAATCTTTACCGTCCTTGTGTGCTTTTGTACCACTGGTTAGTTCATTGCACATTTACATTCTCAGCAAACTTGAACTGAGAATTGATTCCAGAGATTTCTCTAACAACTTCACCAACTGCACCATCATCTTTGAGTATCTCGGTATGAGTCACCCCAGGAACTCTGATCGTTTTCAGAGTTTGATTTTTCGCATTAGACCATAGATATTCATGTCCCAGCAAGCTCACCATGTTAACAGTTCCGTCTCCGTCCCCATAAACAATCTCCGGTTGCTCATCAAAGCCTCTTTTGTCATAGTACAAAGTCTCTGCTGTGCTCACACCGGTTCCGATAACACAAGTGATAGGCACTCCGGGAGCTTCAAGCTGATCCATCATGGCCAAAATGCGTGTTTTGAAGGGATGAATTCCTTCGGGGAATCCAATGTCATTGAGGAATTGGGGAATGTTATGAGCTGAATATGTAGCATTTGGGGTAATCACTATTGGTTTTTCGCTCCTGAATAGCTTCGGATTAGGCATCAGCCATAGATTGCTTTCTGAGCTTCTCTGCTCCTCTCTCACTAGCAATGGATTCACTAGTGGCACTCCTAGTGTGTTCCCTGAAGCAAAGGTGAGCATTTCGTCAACAGTGCCACCCCACGGTGCAGAGAGTGCAACAAAATGCTTGATGAACTTTTGCCGCCAAGAGGGCTTGTTACGATTTAAAAGTTGAAGAGCAAAGAGGCCTCCTAAGCTGTGAGAGACAAGTATCACCGGCTTTCCCCCATTAGAATTGCTGGCTTTTTCCACCAAGTATTTTAGGTCTTTCAGGAACTTAGAACCAACATGGGATGGATGATATTTAGGTGCTAAACCATATCGAAAATCGTACGGCGCTCCGAACATAGTTTTGCCGTCGACATAGCCAATGTTTTCCAATGATTCCACTAGGGGTGCCATGTATGTTGTGATCTTCCTATATATGTAGCCACCATTAGCAAGTATGAAGTCACATTGTATAGCGTGAGGCATAGGCCTATCTTACTACTCTCAATTAGAACCGTACAATTTCTAAATCAGAAACATATACGATCGTATCTACAATTTAACAACATAACGTATCCGCCCACTGTAATTAATTTGAGTCAGCAATAACAATATGAAAGCTTACTTGAGATTGGGGTCAAGGAATAGAAGGGACTGAGTGGAGCCGACGTGGGGGACTCTGGTTTCAACCCCAGGGGCATTGCTGTAATCATCCTTCTCCTGGTCGTAATAGAGCGTCATCCTCTGAGCAAAGCAAGTAGTGAACGGAGCTAACAGAACAGTCGAGTCAAACCAGAGCCGGAACCAACCCTCCTTGTTCCTCTCAATCGGGTACCAACGATTACATAACAAACTACTGGGCTTGTAATCTTTGGTCAGTCTCGCTTCCAACTGATTCCCGCCATTTCCAGGTATCAGGATCAGAGGGTGGAGGTTGCTGACTGCTTGGCACGTGTACATCATCATAGCCATCCAAAACAGTATTCCTAGCTCCTTCTTCATTTCCTCCTCCTCTTCGCATTACTTCCCCATCTTCTTCAATCGGATTATACACTTGCAGAGACCTGCCTCAAAAGTAGTGGTGCAGAACGAGATACGTCATCATGAATTATCACAGTGTGACAGTTTACATGGCCCAAGATTACTGATATTGGGCCTTCAAGCCCGTTATCTGCAAATAAAATTGTATTTGGGCCTAACTATTTTCTCATCACTTTATTATTGGTGAGCAGTTGTTTTTGAAGCATGCCTACATTGGGCGCACACAAAGTGAAAGCGTGGAAGTGAAACAATACCATGGCCGATCCCTTATCCAAATCTAGGGTCTCATGCATATCTTCCACACCTCCACAAATCCAAAGCTTCGTCAGATTCTATCCCTCTTTTCCTTTCTTGAAATATTTCTTGTTATATGTACACAAGTCTCTCAGTGCGTGAAAATATTAGTAGACCTTAAATATATGTTTTTAAAATTAAACTACAGATCGTTAATTAGAAACTCGTTATTACGGTCTTAAATTTTATTATATGTGAACGATTAAAATTTTACTTATTTAAGATGTTAGGTACAATTTTGCTACAAACTATAACATTATTTATACACCAGAGTGAAAGCCGCCTCTAAACACAGTAACTTAACAAGTGATCACAGTTAACACATAAGGAGAAAATTGACTGAGGGGTAGTTTTCATTGAAATTGATCCTTCTTTTTATCTCATGCTTCCCATGAAAAGCTAGTTCATTTGATAAGGAATAGAGCAGTAGTAGTAGTTGGATGGAAATCCTGACCATCGAAGCCACCAGATGAGATCGACCGCGCGCCTGAACTAGAATAATTTCAAGCCAGACGTTGAAATTGAATACTTGTGCACCCTTACTGTTAGTCAGCTTAAACTTTGTTTTCAATTTTGGCCTACTTTATTAATAGAATTTATTAAGCTTGATTCTAGCACACCCTCGATCATCTCTGTGTTGTTCTTATCCCATTTGGCCTTTCTCTAATCCTGTGGGTTTTGAAAAGTCTAAACTAGTCTAAACCCACCTAGTTGTTCATACTTTTCTGAGCCACAATGTCTCTTGGTCACCCTATTCAAAACCACGTGTCATCTTAACCACAGCCCACAGAGGAATTCTTAGGTTCAAATCCTTTTCTTTTTCATACAATATATCCATATATTCAAGCTTATTGTCAAAGGAGTTATTGTCACACCCAAACACACGGTAAGTATTGGTAAACTTTTCTCTGGCCAAATTAAAATGAATTAGTAGAAGACAAATATGAGCATATGGAAAACTGAAACAGACGCACTATATATTTGCCTCACGCCTTCTTCTCCCCTCACCTAGAACCACCCTTTCTTCGTTTTCCCACACCAAGAAACCAAGACAAAGATGAAAAGCACCACCACCAAGGCGCACAACCAGAACCGCTTCCTCAGAATCATCACAGTCCCCATCAGAGCCTTAGGCAAGGCCAAGGACTTTTACATCAGAAGCATGACGGACGTCGGCGACAGATTCAGCTACGGTGGTAGCACCTTGTCCGGCCCCGGCGGGCAATTCTCCTCGGGTTTACCCAAAAGCTTCAGCACAAGGTCCTCATCGTCGAGGTCCAACGAGGGCAGCGATGACTTTTCCGAGCTGGTGAGGGCTGCCTCGGCCAGGAGCTACGGGACTCGTATCGACGTGGATAAGATACTTCAGGACCAGCTGAAGAGGTCGGCGACGACGACGAGCATGGGATCGAGGCAGGTGTTACCTAAGTGCGGCAGCGTGGCTATGGGAAGAATTGACGAGGATGCCCCTTGTGATTTCGAGGAGGAAGGTGACGTGAAGAAGGACTTGTATCCCAGAAGCAGAAGCTATGCCGTCGGAAAGAGAAGCGTTGCTTTTGTTTAGATGGTTTCCGAAACTCTGTTAGTCTCTCTGCAAGTGTTGATTAGTTCAGCTAGTTTGGTCGATCCTTCTGTGATTGAAAATTTCAAAGTGTTTTTGTACAGATCAGGTGTTTAAGATTTGAGAAATGGCATGGCCGGAGTGGTTTGTTTTTATCGATCTGTCTCTTATTTTCCGGGCAGTAACACCATGAACAAGTTTGTTGCAGATACAAGCAAAAACACATGATGAAATGATGAATACAAAAGAACAAATAATTCATGGCGTTACTTCTTGATATTCTAATGGATCTGATTACAATTATGGAAGCTAAAAAAACCGTGTTTGGAAGTTGACGTTACAGTTATCATAAACTTGGTCTTTTTATTTTATTGTGGATGAGTACACTAGCTAGATTTCTTATATTTTTCAGTGTGTTACACTTGGCGTTTTTAAAGGTAGAGGGTTAGATCAGCTGCCTAAGAATGATAGCAAAATGGTGGTGGTATTTAACTATTTATGATCTGCTTGGAAGGGTAAGACTAGGGGAAAGTGATGGCGCTAAACATGCTTATGTTCCCCTAATTGTCAATATTCAAATTTATCTTCAAGATCCACTACTCATGATGAAGAATGCATTATTTTCTCTTGTGTGTTAGATTGGAACTGATGATCTGCACTTGCTAATGTACTAGCTATATGGAAGAACATGCAGTAGTGTACTAGATCGAACAGATTCAGTAAGGACCAAAATCTTGCTACATGTATAATTTATTTACTTCTACTGCACGCTTAACTCGTTTATTGCAAGCCACTTGAAATTTATGCTAGACAAATTTTTTGACTAACGAAAATGTTAGACTCACAAACCTTACTTAAAGACGATAGTGAAACAAGTCTTTAATGATCTATACCTAAACTATTCTTTAGATTACAAAGTTGGTCATATATCAACTAACAATTTGCTAAATCCACAACTGGCATTGCCTTGTGATGCGTCCAATGTAGAATAACGTCTTCTTTCATCCTCGCTCGCGAGGCCGACCTTATGATTATTCTTAGATCACAAAATTCATATAAATCCCTTATTATCCAATATCTTCGAAAACCCTAAAATTGGCTAGCTATTTGAGCCATATGTAGTTTTCCCCCAAAATTAATAATCTAAAGCTTTCTTGTGCTGTCCATTATTGAAAGTCAATAAACGCCTAAGAAACGTCGAGAGAGTTTTATATGTTTCTTTGACCATCTCATTTTTCTGACGTCATATTGATCGCCTAAGTTTGAACAAACCAATAGAAATCCATAGACATGACAAAATAAAACTAGAATAATTTCATGCAACCAAAAACAAAAAGAACCACAATACAAGATGGACTTTCTGGGCCTCAGCCCACTTACATCGCAGTCCCCATGGCCCACTTAACCCCAAGAACATTCAAGAAAGAGCCCATAACGTGTAATGACCATACCACCCTTTCCCCTCCCGCCACATAATCGCGCACCACCGTCACTCTCACTCTCATCACTCACTAATCTCACCACCATAAAAACCAGACCCTCCGTGTCACCGCCGCTCGGAATCGCACTTTCACGATGGCCGTGGAAGAGAAAGCCACCGTCGTGTCAGGCATTGAAGACGACGACCTGGACGAGGAGCCCGGGGAGGAGATCGAATCGGCACCGCCTCTCAAAGTCGGCGAGGAGAGAGAATTCGCCACCTACGGCCTGAAGAAGAAGCTCCTCAAGTACGGTACCGGCTGGGAGATCCCCGAGGTCGGCGACGAAGCCACCGGTGAGTCACTGAGTCGTAACTGCAAAGCTCAATTTCACTTTTACTATCTCAGTAAATTGATTGTGGAAATTTTGAATTACAGTGCACTATGTTGGATCTTTGATGGATGGAACGAAGTTGGAGCCTACTAGAGAAAGGGAGGAGCCGCTGACGGTTAAGATCGGTGAGGGTGAAGTAGTGAAGGGGTTGGAGCATGGGATGGTCACTATGAAGAAGGGAGAGGTTGCGTTGTTTACTGTGCCTGCTGAGCTGGCATATGGTGTTGGTGGCCGCGGCGATGATGTGCCGCCAAATGCGGCTGTTCAGTTTGAGGTGGAGCTTATTTCGTGGATTAGGGTGGTGGATTTGAGCAGAGATGGTGGGATTGTGAAGAAGATTGTGGAGAAAGGCAAGAGGAGTGAGAGTCCTGGTGATTTGGATCAAGTTCTTGGTACATTGATGACTCATTATGTAATCGTTTTGATTTTGTTTCTTGTGTATTAGATTTTTTCAGTTGTGTCAAGCTGCATTGCTATTTTTAAACTGCATAACGAGGAAGTTTTGCTCTTTGATGCAGTCAAGTATCGGGCGGTGTTGGTTGATGGCACCGTTGTTGCAGAAACACCAGAAGAAGGAATTGAGTTCTACGTGAAAGATGGTATTTTTATTTGTTGTTTTGATCTAATGCTTTTGGTTGTGGTGTTTGTAACTTTGTATTATCTTTGTGTTATTGTTTGAAATTCGGAAAGATTCATCTTGTCATTGTGCTAATTTGTGATAGAGATAATTGAATAACACGTGCTCTTGTCTTTCAGGTCATTTTTGTCCAGCATTGCCAAAATCAATCAGGACAATGAGAAGGGGAGAGAAGGCCAGGTTAATTGTTCAACCTCAATGTATGTGATGACATTTTATATGGATCAAGTTTGGCATTACATGTCCTAGCAAAAATGAAGTAGAGTATTGACTCAGAAAGGTGATACGTAATTGCAGATGCCTTCGGGGAGGAGGGGAGGGATGCAAACAATGGGTTTCAGTCTATCCCTCCAGCTTCTGTGCTGAACATTGATATTGAATTGGTGTCTTTCAAGCCTGTAATTGATGTTACTGGTGATGGAAAGGTATTAAAGAAAATTTTGAAAGAAGGGGAGAGTACATCCAGCGCTCATGAAGGTGCAACTGTTACTGGTAAGCAGATTGAGATAGTTATTTGGAAGTTCAAACACATAATGAAACTGTGACATTACATGATTCTACTTGTTAACTTAAATTACTGCTGCAGTTAGCTATATAGCTAGGCTTGAAGATGGTACTGTATTTGAGAAGAGAGGGGTAGATGGATCGCAGCCTTTGGAATTTATCACGGATGAAGGTCAGTTAATCAATTTTTATTATGTGTCTAATTATGTTACTTGCATCAAAAGCAAGCTAAAAGTAGTTCTGGCTAATATTGCATCTTGCTGTCTGTAGAACAAGTGATTGCTGGTTTTGACCGAGCAGTTGCTACGATGAAAAAGGGAGAGCAGGCAATATTGACAATACATCCTGATTTTGGATTTGGAAGTGTTGAAGGCGGGACCTGGCTGTAGTTCCACCATCTTCAAGTATAGTCTTTGAGGTGGAAATGCTAGATTTCATCAAGGTACATACATTTTGATGTATTTGTCGATTTGGGCGTTTGAAATGAAAATGAGTAATATCAGTTCATTGGACATACAGGAATGTAGGAATATACACTAACATAGTATGAACTTGTCTTTTTTGAAGTTCTATAGCAACCCCAAAAAATTGAAGCAAATGGGATTCTACTATTTTGTTTTGAAGTTCACGATGAAACATCTGTACCTTATTATCATTATTTACTGTTACTTGATGAACAGGAAAGAGCACCATGGGAATTGAGCAATCAAGAGAAAATTGAGGCAGCTGGAAGGAAGAAAGAGGAAGGCAACCTTCTCTTTAAAATGGGGAAGTATCATCGAGCAGGAAAGAAATACAAGAAGGTGATTTGGAGTGCTCTTATAGACCTTATGATTTCATTTTATTGTAACTTTAGATATTTTTGGGGTTAACTTCATATTAGTGTATTGTTTTTCCTCTCCTCTCAGGCTGCTGATTATGTTAGTGAATATGTAATCTTCGGGGATGATGAGTTAAAGCTAGCAAAACCATTAAGAGTGTCTTGCTGGTTGAATGGTGCAGCATGTAGCCTAAAATTAAATGACTTTCAGGAAGCACTAAAACTATGTTCAAAGGTAATTCGTAAGTTGAACCTGATAAGAAAAAAACTGAAGAATGAAGTCTCCAATTCTAATGCTCATTGGGTTTAATCATTGCTATTAGGCCAAACCTCATCTTATCTCCTAAATTTTGATCTTGTATAGGTTCTAGATGTTGAATTTCACAATGTGAAAGCCTTGTACAGACGGGCACAAGCATATATGGAACTTTCAGATTTGTTCTCGACTGAGTTAGACATCAAGAAAGCTCTGGAGATTGATTCCCAGAACCTACGATGCATGGATACGGCTAAAAATTGAGAATGCTGTATCGTATCCGTATCGGATACGGATACGACCCGGATACGCCTCATATACGTATCCTGAGGTTGAAATACGTATCGAAGACTATTTAGCATAGTTTGACCGTATGGATACGTTTTGGGTATTTTTGTCTGTTGAAAAAATTGAAGAAAAAAATAAATACCTAACCTAATACGCAGTAGCACTGTAGCAGTGAATCCTCTCTTCTGCTCTTCTCTCCTCATTCCTCAAGCTTGAAATCGTCAAATCGACTCTGGGTTCGTGAATCGTGGCCTTGAGTGACTGGGTACCAATAGCTTTGCTGCCTTCGCAAGCTTTGCAGATTGGGGGTTCAAGAGTTGGAGACTTGGAGCGATTGAGATTTGAGAAGAGTTTTGTTGGCTGGGATTCTGGGAAGATTGAAACGCAGGCCAGCAAGCCAGTGAAGCCATCGACTCTGTTTCTTTCTTCTTTATAAAACAACAAGCCAACTCTCAACTCTTTTTAGTAATACTATAAAGAGATGTGGTCAATATGTCTCTTTGAGGAAAGAGAGATGTTTTTGAATTCTATTTTGTTTGTACGTGAATGTGTTTGAGTTTTTGTATGTATAATTGTTTTGGACTCTTGGCTTTCTTTAGATTTTATTGAATATTGAATATGCTATATACTCTTTTGTCTTTGTATAATAATATATATTTTGCTTGTTTGTTGTTATTCTATAATTATTTTCACAATTTTTTATCAAATAGATTTATTAATATAATAAATATATATTTTTATTATTTCTTGAAACGTACCCGTATCCTATTTTTTTTTTTAAAAAACGTATCCCCGTATCGTATCATACCCATACCCGTATCCCGTATCCGTGTCCGTGCATCATAGCCCAGAACAAGCAACATAAAAAGCTGATTTATAACTAATTACTTCCTAACGCGTTTTTTTGTCTGTTCAAAGCTCTACACGCAGCATTCTTATTTCTTAGTAAATAGTAATGTTTCCCATTCTCCAGGGAGGTCAAGGTGATTGAGAAAAAACTGAAACAACTTAAAGCTGAAAGCAATAAGAGGGATGCTAAGCTCTACACAAACATGTTTGCGAAGGTGAATGGTTGCTTTCTATTTTATTATTTTATTTTGCCCAGTCCAGTGACTCGGCCATCAAATTCATCTTCACTGAGCTTCTCTTTGCTTCAATGACGCAGAAACTGAAAGTCGAGAAAGTGGAGATCGAGAAACAAGACGAAGCTGTGGCAATGGAAATAGCTGCTGATAGTACTCTGGCTTCTTCTCCCCAAAGTGGAGTGATTGTTGAATCTTGTACAAATATCTCATACTAATAGACTAATATACCTGTAGTTCGATTAATGGGGTAGTGAGAATAATTAGCTAGCTTAGCTTGGGTAGGATGGAGAGAGGAAGGAGTCTCCGGTTTCAGCAGTAATTGTGGGTACTATTGTAGTAGCTGGTATGGACTTGATCAGTGTTCTAAAACTCGGTCAACTCGGCCGAGTACTCGGCGAGTACTCGGTACTCGGCTGGTTATTGAGGCGATTTTGACCTACTCAGTGCCTCTACTCGGCGGGAAGAAAATCGGCCGAGTACTCGGTCCAACTCGGTCCAACTCGGTCCAACTCGGTACAACTCGGTCCAACTCGGTCAACTCGTTCCAGCTCGGTCAACTCGGACAGCCGAAAAAAAAAAAAAAAGGCAAACGACGTCGTTTTCACTGTCTTGAATCCCTAATAACTCGACTAGTAGCTCAGTCAGTCGCTCTCCCTCACGGCCTCCAGTCGCTCATCTCGCTCATCTCGCTCCAGACCTCCAGACCTCCAGTCGCTCTCCCTCACGGCCTCACCTCGCCGGCTCGCCCTCCCCGCCCTCTTCTCTCGCCCAGTCCGCCACCTCTCGCCCTCCCCCGGCTCCCCGCCCTCTTCTCTCGCCCAGTCCGCCTCCTCTCGCCCTCCTCTTTGTTTCTAACTTTCTGGTAAGATTTTGTTTCTGCCTTTCTTCTCCTCTCTGTAAAGTGCGCTCTCTCAAACCTTCCTCTCCAAGCTTTCTCTCTCCTTCCCTCCATCTCTTTCACACTCTCTTCTGTGTTTTCACTGTTTTGAATCGTGTAATTGTTACTTGCTTTGATTCAAATTACAGCACAACAATGTAATTAGAGTACTGTTATATGCGGCATATATCAGCAATTCAGCATTAGTTTGTAGGCATATGTAGTTTGTGGATGTTAAGCTAAGGCCTGGTCATCACACTCGAAACCCGAAGGATATATATATATATTTTGAAATCACCCGAAGGATGTTAAGATGAGGAGGATCAGCTTAGGGCAATAGATTTCAGTGATGAGGATATTAAGATGAGAAAGTTAATCATTCTAGAGATAGGGCACGATGATTGAATTTCGAGTAAAACTAAAAGAAGCTTATATAGAAATTCTTGGTGCATGCTTCAGTCCTGAGATAATTACTTAAATTTACCTAGCTGGCTGTTGAGTTTTAAGCATGTTTTAACCTAGGACATATATATATAGGACCAATCGATATGTTTTTGATATGTTACTTAAATTTACCAATCGGGAGTCATTGAAGCTAGGACATATATGTTACTTAAATTTACCAATCGATATGTTTCGAAGGATAATTACTTAAATTTACCTGTTGGCTGTTGTGTTCTGTTTTTGATATGTCACATTGTCACTTTAGGAAAATGGCCGGAACAATGTCTTCTTCTGCATCTAATGCAACGTCGGAGATGGATAGACGAGAGTCATTGAAGCGCAATTCAAGTGATGTTGGGTGGGAGTACGGGATGTTGATTGATCCAAAGAGATTAGATAGAGTAAAGTGTAAGCTATGTGGGCACGAGATGTCTGGTGGAATTCATCGGTTGAAGCAGCATGTTGTTGGAATCAAGGGCCAAGTGGCACCATGTCCCAAGGCTTCGGCAGAGGCTAAAACCAAATGCAAGAATGCTCTTGCTGAGTCAAAGGTTAAGAAGATTCAAAAGACTGCACATGAAGAAGAAGTGATGCAAGAAGTTCTTATTCTTGATGGGGCTAAAGATGCAGAAGCAAGTCAAGGGACAAGAAGACAGCCACATACTCTTGGGCCTATGGACAAGTTTGCTAACAGAATTGATCCCGATGCTACATTGAGTGGAAGCAAGAATACAAGACAACAAAATATCCATGACACACTTTTCAAGGAACGAACACATAGTGTGCATCAATTTTTGGCAAGATGGGTGTATGAAGTTGGAATTCCTTTTCATGCTATTGATAATGATAGCTTCAAGAGGTTTGTAGAAGCGGTTGGTCAATTTGGTCCGGGTTACCGACCTCCAAGCCAATATTTATTAAGGGAGCCGTTATTGAAGGAAGAGGTAGATAGAACTAAAAGTTTGTTGAAGACCCAAGAACAAGAGTGGGCTTCAAATGGTTGTTCTATTATGACCGATGCTTGGAGTGACCGGAAAAGAAGAAGTATTATGAATTTGTGTGTCAATTGCAAGGAAGGCACAACTTTTCTCTCTTCTAAGGAGGCATCAAATGAGTCACACACCGGGGCGTACATTTTTGAATATGTGGACAAGTGCATTGAAGTAGTTGGGCCACAAAATGTGGTTCAAGTGGTGACGGACAATGCTTCAAATAATATGGCGGCGGGAGAGTTGATGAAGGTGAAGAGGCCAAGCATATTTTGGACCTCATGTGCAACTCATACATTGAATCTTATGCTTCAAGGAATTGGCAACCTTCCTAGATTCAAAGGAGTCATTGAGAAGGCAAAGAGCTTCACCATCTACATTTATGCACATCACAAGACTTTGGCATTGATGAGAAAGTATACGAAGAAAAGAGACATAGTGAGGTCGGGAGTTACAAGATTTGCAACCGCTTTCCTCACTTTACAAAGCTTGATGGAGAAGAAGAATGAGTTGAGAGCTATGATTACTAGTAGTGAATGGAGTGAAACCAAGCATGCAAAGAGTGTAAAGGGGAAGGCGGCCATGAATATTGCTTTGAGTGCTTCTTTTTGGAATGGGGTAAGTCTTTCTTTAAAAGTTTTTGCTCCTTTAGTCAAGGTGTTGCGTATTGTTGATGGGGATAGAAAGCCATCGATGGGTTTTGTGTATGGAGAGCTAATTAGAGCTAAAGAAGAGATTAAAAAGGTATTCAAAGATCAAGAAGCTCATTATCGGCCAATTCTTGACATTGTTGATGCGAAAGCCCATGATCGACTTGATAGTCCATTGCATGTAGCGGCCTACCTCTTAAATCCTTACTACACATTTGCCGATCCAAGCCTTGAAAATGATGCGGTGGTCATGGATGGATTTTTTACTTGTGTTGAGAAATTATTTCCCGACATCCAAACTCAAAATTTGGTGATAAATATAGAGTTGCATAAGTATTTGAAGAAAGAGGGTCTATTTGGAAGGAATGTAGCCAAGGAGGGATGCAAGCAAAATGATGACGCATACGATCCGGGTATGAAATACTTTCTAAAATATTGATTTGTTTGTTTGCTTGGGCTATATTGTTTGATTAATTTACATGTTATTTTGTTTATGTGCTTAGTTGGATGGTGGAACTTTTATGGAAACAATGTGCCAACCTTGCAAAAAATGGCAAAAAGGATCCTTGCATTGACCACAAGTTCATCGGGATGTGAAAGAAATTGGAGTGTTTTTGAGGGGGTAAGTATTTATTTAGCTTGTTGATTTTGCAATTGTATGTATAAGACTATAAGGTTACAAACTAGTTAAATAGTAGTTAGTATTTAGTAATTAGTAGTAATGTAGTACTAAATAAAATTAAGATTCATACTAATCTTCTTTTTTTTCTTTTTCTTTTTATGCATTATGTAGATCCATACAAAGAAAAGGAATAGACTAGATACAACAAGGTTAAATAATTTGGTCTATGTCCAATTCAATGCAAGAATTCTTAACAAGAAGAGAAGAGAGAAAGAGAAGAATGTGGATGTACTAATTGCTAGTGAAGCTAATATGGCACAAGGATGGATTGTTGATGGTGGTGATGATGATGTTGTTTCGGATCTTCCTAGTGAAAGGGTTGGAGAGGAATCGGGAGTGGATGGTGGCTTAGAGCCTAGGAGAGGTCCTAGAATCCAAGAAATTAGGGAACTTGATGAGGATGATTTTATATCCGATGATGAAGAGGAAATAGATGACTTGAGTTTTGATTTTGAGTCGGATTCGGAGGGAGTACAAGATGGATATGGAGAAGAAGAATTTGAGGCATAGTTACATATGCTTGGGATTGTTTGCAAGAACTGAATTTGGTTTGCTTTTATTACTTATGTTATTGTAATGGACTAATGGTTGTTTTTATTTTTTAGACATTATTATCTCTTAAATATTGTAATATTTTATGGACTATTTTTATTATTTTAGATATTATATATTAGATTATATGTTTTAAAAATAATAAAAAAATTCAGAAATTAGAATCCGAGTACTCCCCGAGTACTCGGCCGAGTACTCCTCTACTCGCTACTCACCGGCCGGCCGACTGACTACCGAGTAGCGAGTTTTAGAACATTGGACTTGATTCAATTCAAAGTGTTCAAATCTAACGACATGTGTTGGCGTGAGTCATACCCTATAGTATTAGGATTGTGAATATTGTGTTATTATTAGGAATATTCTGTCATAGTTAGTTTCCTAATATGTTATTGATATCTCTTGTATATATACTCCATTCTTGGAGAATGTTAATACATCGCAATTTTCATAATTTCTTGGTTCTTTTTGACTTGGTATCAGAGCTGAATCAAGATCCATCGGACTTGGTGGTTTTGTTCCGCTGCAAATTTGGTTCTTTTGGTCATTGAAGTTTCTTTTTTTCTGCTTTTTCGGTTGTTGAGATTGGCGAAGTTCTTTTGGTGTTTTGATCGTTGAGTTTGGTGTTGTTCAGTTGTGAAGATAGCTTTGTTAAATTGGCTTGGAGGTATCGAGAGCAAGCTTTGTATAATTGGTGGAGGTGCAAACTTGTTTAATTGATTGAGAGGTGAACTTGTGTGATTGGATTGGCTAAGGCGGTTCAGTGACGTCCAACAACTTGGACAATTTCTTTTGAAAATTTGTTGTCTGGTGATTAGAATAATTTGAAGGAAAAATGGTGGATTTGAAAGCTATCAAAGAGAAGAGTGAAGCGTCTCAAATCTTGCGCTTCTACGGCATTGAAGGTAGAGATCTCTCAAAGGGTAATGTTTCCTTGACTAAGACTAAGGAAACTAGAGGTAAATTTGGTGTTGCTTTACATGTTGCTAACTTTACTGGTGGTGACACTTGGATAATTGATTCTGGAGCTTCAGATCATATGACCTATGATAAATCGTTCTTTGTGTCCATGTCATCTTCGTCTATCTCTCATGTCTCAAATGCAAATGGTGCATCCTTTCCAGTTTTAGGTATTGGGTCTGTTCAGGTTACACCATCCATTATATTGCATGATGTACTTTATGTACCCTCATTATCTCATCATCTTCTGTCTGTCTCCCAATTAAGTTCACAAAATAAATGTTCTATAACCTTTTACCCAATGTATGTTGTGTTTCAGAATTTATGTTCCAGGGTGATCATTGGCAAGGGAGACCTGAGGGGGAGACTGTTTCACCTGGATTGCATGTACGCTGAGCCGGCACAAGCACCGAAGCAACCTTTGGCCCTGACATTGAATTCTAATCGATTAAGTGAACTATGGTTGTGGCACAGACGACTGGGCCACCCATCCTTTAGAGTTATGAAGAAGTCCATGCCCTCATTGTTTCTGGGAATTAGTGAGTCTACCTTGCACTGCGAAACTTGTGCTTTGGCTAAAAGTCATAGATCTAGTTATCCTTTGGCTTTTCATTCGAGTACTATGCCTTTCGAATTAATTCATTCGGATTTATGGGGTCCTTCCAAAAATTCCACTCTTTCTGAGATGCGTTACTTTGTGTTGTTCATTGACGATTTTACTCGTTTGTCTTGGGTGGTGTTGCTTAAGTCCAAAGATGCTGTTTTTTCTGCCTTCACAGCCTTCCATAATCTTATTCGTACTCAGTATGATGCATGTGTTAAAATCTTTCGTTCAGATAATGGAGGTGAGTTTGTCAATCGTTCTTTCAGTGAGTATTTCCAGAACCATGGCATCATACATCAAACTTCGTGTCCACAAACACTTGAACAAAATGGGGTGTCAGAACGGAAAAATCGTCATCTCTTGGACATGGCACGGTCTCTCCTCCTAAGTGCTAACATGCCTAAGTACCTTTGGGGAGAAGCCGTGTTGTGTGCGTCTCATCTAATTAATCGTCTCCCGTCAGCCCCTCTTCAAGGTTGTATTCCTTTTCATGTCTTGTCTCAATATGTCCATGTTCCATCATCAAATACTCTTCCTGCTCGTGTCTTTGGTTGTGTTGCTTATGTTCATTTGTATAAGAATCAAAGGTCAAAATTGGATGCTAGAGCCCTTAAGTGTGTGTTTGTGGGATATGGTTCTCATCAGAAAGGTTACAAGTGTTATCATCCTCCATCCCAAAGATTTTATGTCACCATGGATGTTACCTTCAATGAAGATGTGTGTTATTTTTTACCTTCAGTAACTCCTCGTCAGGGGGAGAAGTCATGTTTCTATGAAGATTTGTTTAGTGAATTTTTTGAGGAGTCAACGGAAGAAATTGGAAAAGAAAGAAATACTCCATCAACTGGTCAACCATTGGTTTATGACCAGCCATCCTTGTCAAAAAGCTGTGACCCAAAACTTGATCAGTCATTGAGGAACAATGGACCCAGATTTGCCGGCAAGCCTTTAGCATCGTCGCCTGATTCACCGACGCCACCAGATCAACATGCCACCACGGCTTCATCGAACTCTCCGTGTTCTCTTGGTTCCCCGATCGGCATGACTTCTCCAGATCGGACCAGCTCGTCTCATCCTTCCGTCACCAGTGCATCGACCGGAGAAGGTCAATCTTGTCAGCCCGTCTTGCCGGTCGGAGAAGGTCAATCTTGTCAGCTCGCTCTGATACCAAAGGTCAATCTTGTCAGCCCGCCTTGTCGGTGTCCGGCGCGCAAACTCAGTCAGCCGGAGGAGAGTTGCTGGGCAGTAGCGTAACTAGTGCTTGTGGCAGTATTCCGGCTTGTTCTAATCCGGTTATGGGCAGTAGCGTGACTAGTGGTTTGGGCAGTAATCCGGCTGGTGTTACCGCCGATAATTCAACATCATCTAGTCAACCGAGGTTCAATTCCAGTCCGACTCATGATTTGTCAGCCAGAGAGCAAACTTTTACAAATCCGGATGTGAACAGTGTTCTTGTCTCTCCCTCACCTTTACAGGTCTCTCCAGCTTCTGCATCACCCGAGGTATGTTCTAATCATTCTTCTGCATCCAATAAACAGTTACCTAACCGTGTCACTCGTGGTCAGCCTTCGAAACAATATGAACCTACCCTTAGTGCAAAAGCTCGGTACCCTGTTGCTAATTATGTGTCAACTCATAGGTTATCTAAATCATATGTTGCATTTGTGAATCAATTATCTTCTGTGTCTCTCCCTAGTAAAGTGCAGGATGCAATGCGAGATCAAAGGTGGATGCAAGCCATGCAGGTTGAGATGGAAGCTCTTGAGAAGAATTGTACGTGGGAGTTAGTGTCCTTACCACCTGGGAAGAAGACGGTTGGTTGTCGGTGGGTGTATACTGTGAAACATAATTCTGATGGTTCGGTGGACAGGTACAAGGCGAGGTTAGTGGCGAAAGGCTACACTCAGAAGTATGGAGTGGATTATGATGAAACGTTTGCACCAGTGGCCAAAATTAATACAATACGAGTACTTCTTTCGTTAGCCGCCAACCTTGATTGGCCTTTGCAACAATTTGATGTTAAGAATGCTTTCTTGCATGGTGATTTGCATGAAGAAGTCTATATGGATTTGCCTCCTGGGTATGGTACTTCAACTGGAGAGCAAGTAGTGTGCAAGTTGAAGAAGTCCCTTTACGGTCTAAAACAGTCACCTAGAGCATGGTTCGGACGTTTCTCTAAGTTCATGAAGAGGATTGGATACCGACAGAGTAATTCAGATCACACTTTGTTTCTTAAACACCGATGCGGTAAGGTGACAGCTTTAATTATTTATGTAGACGATATGGTTGTGACATGTGATGACGTTGAGGAGATTCAAAGGTTACAAGGTCAGTTATCTTCTGAATTTGAGATGAAAGATTTGGGTAATTTGAAATATTTCTTGGGGATTGAAGTTGCTCGTGGGAAGAATTGTATTGTGTTGAGTCAGAGGAAGTATGTATTGGACTTGCTGGCAGAAACAGGTATGCTTGATTGTAAACCTGTTGATACTCCTATCGAGCAGAACCATCGGTTAGCTGAGTATTTGGATCAAGTACCTACCAATAAAGCAAGATACCAGAGGTTAGTTGGCCGGTTGATTTATTTGTCTCACACTAGACCAGATTTAGCCTATGCAGTTAGTGTGGTGAGTCAGTTTATGCATAATCCTAGTGAGGTTCATATGGAAGCTGTATTTCGTATTTTGAAGTATTTGAAGTCTGCTCCAGGGAAGGGATTAATCTTTTCAAAACACATGCATTTGGATGTTTCTGGGTACACAGACGCAGACTGGGCAGGTAATATTACAGATCGCAGGTCTACTTCAGGCTACTTCACTTTTGTTGGTGGTAATTTAGTTACTTGGAAGAGTAAGAAGCAAAATGTGGTAGCTCGTTCTAGTGCTGAAGCAGAATATAGAGGAATGGCTCGAGGACTTTGTGAGATGTTGTGGTTGAGACACTTGTTGAGAGATTTGGGATTTCGGCAGAAGAAGGCTATGCCACTTTATTGTGATAATAAGGCTGCTATTGAAATTGCTCACAATCCTGTTCAACATGATCGCACAAAGCACGTGGAGGTAGATCGACATTTCATTAAAGAGAAGTTGGATGGTCAGATTATTTTCTTTCCTTTTGTTCCTTCTGAAGAACAATTAGCTGATATCCTTACGAAAACTCTCTCAAGTAAAGCTTTTCATGACTCTCTTGACAAGTTGGGCATTGGTGATTTGTATGCGCCAACTTGAGAGGAAGTGTTGGCGTGAGTCATACCCTATAGTATTAGGATTGTGAATATTGTGTTATTATTAGGAATATTCTGTCATAGTTAGTTTCCTAATAGGTTATTGATATCTCTTGTATATATACTCCATTCTTGGAGAATGTTAATACATCGCAATTTTCATAATTTCTTGGTTCTTTTTGACTACCTGTACTAGCTTCTTCAATCATGAATCTGGTATATATATGTATAAATATCAAATGCTCTACTAGCTTCTCCAGCTTTGAATCTTGAGAATTTGCACGTAAAGATAAACAAAAACCAGGAAGGTGGAACCAAGCATATTCAATTTGTAGTGAAATATCATCATTCTGACGAGTGAATTTTACCCTTGTGGGGGGCTGGTTTAAGGGCAGTTCTAGCCCTAGTGCAGGTAATGCTTCCAAACTGGCCAAGCTCACCACGAACAGCTCCGAGCTTCTCTTCTGAACATCGGCTGTGGAAAAGTTCTTCTGCTGCTTGTTCCAGACCAAGCAGGCTCGTGAGATGCAGGAGACGTTGTATGTTTGTTTACACAAAGAAATGACTAGAGGAACACAAAAGAATAAACAGTATATATCATCGTATCTGTTGGCGCCGGTGTGATGGGATTAGGTCTCGGTCATCCTTCAAGTCTCCTAAACGAACTCCGGCCGATTATCATGGACAGGTTTTCGTACTGCATTTCTCATCCGTTGTGTGCAGGGCACCAGCAGTTGTGCTGCACTTGGAGGGTTCCAGTGCAGCGTCTTTACATCAAAACTTGGGTTTAATTGACCTCAGCCGAAAGACCACCCCTGAAGTAGTACTCCTAACGCCAGGATCCTCCTAAGTTGAGTCACCGCCGTGTATGAGGAGCAGTACTCGGAGGAGTCTGAGGGTCTCAAGATCTGCTGGTGATCTTCTTCTTCTTGTTCCAGACCAACCAACCATGCTTGAGAGATGCAGAAGACGTTGTATATTTGTTTACACAAAGAAATGACGACATAAGAGAGAGTAGGCACTATTAATCATTGTATCTGCCTCCATCCCTATAAGTGCAGCCATTTATATTGCGATGATGAGCGAGGCCACCAGTATAAAGTAACTATGTTTGTTCATGAAATCGAATAGCCAAGTTTGCTGAAAATGGTGGTGACGTTTTAAGATTGGCCAACACCATTTTTAGTTTTTGATCATGACTTTCCAACCCAGCATGTGAACGTTAAAAGAGATGCTATATATGAATTCATCTAGTTGAACCAAAAAAGGATTTGCAAGGGCAATGGTCCCTGGCTATCTTGCTCATATTCATGTATACTCTGACTCTTGGCAGGCCTGCTCACCTGCGGGAGAGTATTTACGGGACAGAAAGGGACAGATCAATGATGACCTTTAGATTTAAATGAAACTGATCTGAGGGCTGAAACAAAATCTATCCCGATTTGTGAGTTCACACTCGATCATTCCTTGCTCTCCTTTCAGTCCTCTCTCTCCGCTCTCTTCTCGCCGACCACTCCATGAGTCCATGTATGACAGCGGTCGGACGTTAAAGACTCGAAACTGAGCACGGTGGTTTCGGTCGAGGGGGAGGATGGGCAGTTCGTGACGGTGAAGGCGAGGTGACGTCAGAAACCCAGCCGAGGTGCACAGTAACACCACCACCACCACCACCACCATAGCTACGACGAAGAGCAACGAGTCTAATTCTTTGGGGTTTCTTCAATTTGAACTATTATGATCCAAAAACTCGAAACTCTGAGCTGGCAAATGGGTTGCTCCTCCTCCCTTCCAAGTAAATTTGGATCCCTTATAGCTTACCTTTCTTGGGTTTTGTTGTTTTGATCTAATTAATCTCAGCTTTTCTTCCTGGGTCTGTTTGATTGGATCAATTGTTGATTTCTGAGCTGAATTGATAGAGTGAGAGTTGATTGGTTCGATTAGGTTGTGGGTGTTGTGTTGAGTGTTTGATTCGAAAGTTTGGTTCTTTTTGAGGAATTTATTGCAGAAGAAGGTTCTTGGTGGTTGGTTAGGCATAATGAGGAAGAGAGTAGAGCTGCTGACACTAAGGTTTCTAACCGGTACAAAGATCCCAAGCGCCGCCGCTTCGGAGGCCTAGGGCGCATGCGCATCTTCTGACGTCACCTCGCCTTCACCGTCACGAATTGCCCATCCTCCCCCTCGACCGAAACCACCGTGCTCAGTTTCGAGTCTTTAACGTCCGACCGCTGTCATACATGGACTCATGGAGTGGTCGGCGAGAAGAGAGCGGAGAGAGAGGACTGAAAGGAGAGCAAGGAATGATCGAGTGTGAACTCACAAATCGGGATAGATTTTGTTTCAGCCCTTAGATCAGTTTCATTTAAATCTAAAGGTCATCATTGATCTGTCCCTTTCTGTCCCGTAAATACTATCCCGCAGGTGAGCGGGCCTGTGACTCTTGGTCCTTCCCATATGGTCCTTTGTCACATGCCTTCTGGATCCATGAATTCAATGATGCCTAATTGTCGAGCTAACCAACCAAATTAAACCACGGCTCACCGATACAAGGATTACATACACAATGAGATTTATCTCTTTTCCTCTTTGTTTCTCTACAATCTACGTGCATGATTAACTTACAAAATTTTCGATTCACTTTTTCTACGGTTATACCAAATATTGAAATAGAGATAAAATTCTGCATACAACTCTAATTTCACTATTTTCACATACACATCAACATCTTTGTATTACATTACCATTTGTAAAACCAATTTTCTTGATAATTCTTTTCTTCTATGTCATGACTGATCATGACCTTTTGGTTGGGTTGAAGTTAGTGTATTGATCCAAGTTTATATGTGGAGCATAATTCTTTTTTTTTTTTTTGGAGAAAATAAACAATTTCATTAACTTCATTAACTTGTCCACTGCTAGAAAACGCTTACATCAATTTTCCTACTTACGACCAATAAGTCTAATTGGCAACAAACACTAACAAAGAGATATGTATCTCTCATTATAAATGCGCTCAGTTAAGCCATCACATCTAACTTCCAACTATTCCTATCTAAATTTCATGTAGCGGTAATACCCGTCGCCTACGGACCTCAATTGGTGTAAAACCGAAATCTAAACAAGAATAGTCTTCCATCAGATGTCTAGGTAAGAAACAAGGAAATTAGCCAATCTCCTTGCCCTTGTTGTTAGGGTTAGTCACACCCCTCCCAAACTGAGGGGTTGTCATATGCGACAGAGGTGCACCCGACTTCTTGTAGGGCATCCTCTCGTCAGGAGGCCTCCCCTCCTTCCAGGCCATGGACGGTCAAGGAAACTGAAGTTTTCTCTCCGACGAATCTAGAACACAGCCGTTGTAAATGTTAATAACAAGGCCACTAGAAGAGAGAAAGAAAAACTCACCACAGAACTCCCAAAGAGACTCGCCGGGGATGAATCTTTGCTCCTGTTTAAAGGATGGTTGTTCGGCTCACACTGTTGGGATCAACAAGTGTTGCTAGGATCGGCTAGAGCCGCTGGTTTGGCGACAATCGCTGTAGGGAAGGTGTTAGATGCCGAAGGAGAAAGTAGTGCGGTTAGGGTCTTTTTTTTTCTTTTTCTTTTTTCTGGTCGATTTTGGACTTTATCTAAGAGATGGTTGAAAGTTGAAAGATGGAGCATAATTCTTTTGTTCTCTTTGAAATGAAAATAATGCACGTACATTTATGCTGGTTGTTGCTTACATTAATATAGGACAATCCAAACCACTTCTTTTTGTTCATTTCGTCGTCTTATCGTCTTGTCCGATGACTCCGATCCCCACATTTTCCAGGCCACCGTATTCACAATTAGACCATACGTTGAGTTTCAGATAGAGCCCTACATATATACAATCGAGTATAAACATAGAAATGAGTACTGCCATGCAAATGTAGAAAGTATCGATCTAAACATAGTATAAATATATACTATCAGATGCTGCTGGTAGTTCTAGTTCAAGTTTTACTTGTTTCACAGCTGCTTCCACTCTCTCACAGCTCCCTTGTTAACTTTCTTCCTGGACTCCAGGGACCTCTACCTTTTGAACTTGAAACTGGGTATGTCAATATGGGTTTTCTACTATATATCCTCTAGCTTTGAACTTCTTAATGTATCCTCAATTTCGTTATGGCGTGCATGGACTGAGATTACAAGTATTTCTGTAGATATATACACATTCAATGAACTCACTTGTTTACAGGTACGTTGGAGTTGGGGAATCAGAAGAGTTGCAGCTCTTCTACTACTTCGTCAAGTCGGAGAGGAACCCTGAAAAGGATCCTCTAATGCTTTGGCTTACTGGTGGTCCTGGTTGCTCTGCTGTCTCTGCCCTTTTCTTTGAATTAGGTAACACGATCATGCATAAACATTACCTAATTAAGGTTTAAGCTTTGGTCACACCAATCATTTACCTCCCTCTTCGTTTTGCAGGTCCATTAAATTTTAAAGTAGAGCAGTACAATGGAAGTTTACCTACATTAGTCTTAAATCCACACTCTTGGACAAAGGTAATGAACTGTATCAACAAATCAAACTTCAATCAATTCGTACTTCAAACAGCATTGTAATTTTGGATAGTGTTGAATGAATGGTAGGTATGTAGCATAATTTTCATAGATTCTCCCGTCGGAACAGGATTTTCGTATGCAAGAACTTCATTTGCTTCTCAGCCAGGGGATTTGGAACAAGTTCAACATGCCCTTCAGTTCTTAAGGAGGGTAAGCAAATCTTATTGAACTATTTAGTATATATAGTGTATTTTCAATTTATCTCTTATAAATTTCTCACTGTAGTGGCTGGTTGACCACCCAAGTTTTATGTCAAATCCTTTCTATATTGGAGGTGATTCATATTCTGGGATTCCTGTCCCTGTTCTTGCTGAGCAAATCTCTAATGGTATGCAAATACAAGGCCAATTTAAAGAAGTTAAACATTACTTGACACAAAACAGACTCATTGTGTATTCCCCAATTTGGTAATGCAGGCAATGAAGCAGGTGTCAAGCCCATAATAAATCTTCAGGTTCCAAAATCAAAACTATAAGCAACATGATTCATTCTCATCTACAGTTTTAGGTTTTTATTTTTGGTTTAGTTAATTAATTGATCATTCGAATGGTTTCCATATTCTGCAGGGTTACATACTAGGGAACCCAGTAACAGTGCGACAATACGAACTCAATTCAGAAATCCCATTTGCTCATGGAATGGGACTTATTTCTGATGAACTGTACGAGGTAATTTTATCTCATACTCCCTCTAGTTAATCAAAACCAAAAATGTTTGAACAAAATCTGATTAGTTATCCTTCAATTTTGTTCAGTCCTTAACTACAAGCTGCAGAGGAGATTATCAGAATGTTGATCCCAGTAATGTAGAGTGTGTGAAAAATGTGCAGGCTTTTGATGAAGTAGGCATCGCTACCATTTTCTTGATGCTCTCACTTTTCTCTAATGTGATTTCATATGTATACTTGAAGTTAATGCGGGTGTTTCCATATGATTCATCTACAACATGCAGTGTACTTCACACATAAATTCCGCACATATTTTGGAACGCCATTGCGACGGTCTTATCTCCCCAAAGCTGCAACACATGCTTGGTAAAAGAAGAGATCTCAGTGACAACAATGGCCTGCACCACCATTCCAGATCACCTCTTCCTACATTCGGCTGTCGCGTAACTCCCATCCTCTTTCTACTTCATGATAAAACTGTACATAAGTTTTTAGACTCAGACAGCTGAGCAACTGTTGTAAGATGAGCAAGCAAGATCAGATACTCAGATGCACCCTTTAATTTTCGTTTCTGTTTCCTATGTCATAGACTTATGGATACCTGCTTTCTCAATATTGGGCCAATGATCCTGTTGTCCGCAAAGTTCTTCACATACGGAAGGTACAAGTTCTCTGATTTTACAGTGCATTGAAAATGGCAGAAATTAGACACAGATGAAGGATCCCATGCAATTAGTACTGCAGGGAAGCATAGGGAACTGGCAGCGATGCGACTACGAAATGCCTTATGCTGCTGACCTTCACGGCAACAGCCTTCAGTACCATGTAAACCTCAGTGCCAAAGGATATCCTTCTTTGATATACAGGTGAAAATTTAGATCAGCATAACCTCTTTGTTACAATCTTGCACTTCTGATCCCTTCTTTCTTTTCATTGATTCCAGTGGAGACCATGACATGTTGGTTCCATTTTTGGGTACACAAGCATGGATAAGATCTTTAAACTATTCCATTGTGGATGACTGGAGACCATGGTTTGTCCATTCCCAAATTGCAGGGTACATATACTTCACCTTAAATTCATATATCTCAGTTTCCAGTTTCATTTCTGTTTAAGCTTTACTCTAACGGGACCTTGACCTTTGCCTGGGGACATAGTTACACGAGGACTTACGCGAATCAGATGACATTTGCTACTGTGAAGGCAAGAGATAGTAACAATGTTGTTTCAATTCTCGACAGTTTCATTCAGATGATACTAACAAGAAGATTATGATGGCACTTGTAACTGCAGGGAGCAGGACACACAGCACCCGAGTACAAGGGTGAAGAATGTTTGAATATGTTTACAAGGTGGATATCTGGGGAACTCTTGTGATGGAACTGCTTTACCCCTCCCATATCATCCCTGTTTTTGTCACTAGTTATTACATCTTCGTGTTATTACCTTCTTAAATTTTCTTCTTCTTGAGCTGAGCTCAGTGATACCATTGTAAAATGAACTTGGCAAACAAAATCGATCTAATTGACTGGGCTTCTCTTTACTACCATGGCAAGTAACTGAAAGTGCATAAAGTGGAGAATGACAATGAGTCCATACAAAGATTTGCTACGAAACCAACTTTCCTGATTTGCTAATGATTTTTCGGCCGGTCATCTGTTTACAACATAGTTTTCGAAAGTGTGCGTGCTTATATCATTACAAGATCTGATACAGAAGACTAGTTACTCTTCTTATATTGAGGAAGCATATGATTTTGTGAGTCACCATAACAACTGTGTGGTTCTTCTATCTGTCGAAGGAGACGGGAATCGTTTTCCTCCAGTATAGTAGGTGTATGCAAAACTTGGGTCACAAAAAGCTCCATCTACTTATCACGCAATTCCTTTCTTGGCAGTAGATCACGCCTCCTTAACTGGAAATTTAATCTTAGACCTGCAATAGCCATTAAAATATATAAGCACAGTGGTAGATGTTTATAGGTTATGACAGAGAGACAAAGGGGAGAATAGTGCACTCCGTTTTGTCGCGAAAGGACGAGAGTAGATAACATGAATGAAGATTTACCCATGGAACTTCTTGAGAAGAACTTTAGCACTTCATCGATGATTATAACCTATATCAGATAATAAATGAGAGCTTGAGTGCTGATAAAGAAGAGCTGCTAAGTACAGTTATATCACCTAAGTATCAATCCTTTAATAGACAACTCGCGAATAATTACAATAAACACAACCCATTTACATTTTCCATCGTATAGATGACATTTAAATCTTTATATTTCTTCATCTGCAGTTACTCCTATTAGAGACTCACTGCTTTAAAAACGAATTTGATCTCAGTATTCCCCTTTTCTCCCCCTTTTTTCAAATCCATGTTTAATCGCCAGTAAAACATGGCTATTCTCAAAGGCCTAGTTGAGCATCTTTGTTAGCCGCGATAAGGGGCAGAGGCAGAAATATATAGGTCATCAATATCCAAGGTATTATAGGCCTTTGACTATTCAAAAAGGCCTAGTTTGAGCATCTTAGTTAGCCGCGATAAGGGGCAGAGGCAGAAATACAGAGCTTGCTTGATATAGGCCTTCAATATTCAAGGTATTATCATCCCCAAGATCTAGCATAAATTATTTTACCTAATTCTACAGGCTTATAGCTCAAATCTAGTTAATGACAAAAACTCAAAAAGAAGAAGAAACCAAAAAGGACCCTGAAATATAAACTACTTACTGGAAATGAAAGGTATAGCACAACAGTCCACTCAGCACAAGATAAGGGTGTTACCTGCAGCAGAAAATATTACAGGGCCATACATTTACATTCATTTACATCAACAAAAGAAACTGTATGTCACAAACATAGGTACGGGAGACAACTTACAGAGAAAAGAACCGAGAGGGGAGGCACATATAATATTAGTACGTGAAGGATCATTGTTATAATGATTGAACCAACAAGCCATAAGTTACTCCAGGGAGGGATGACACTGAAACACAAAAGATATCAGGTGCTAAAGCAAGTCTACTTTTTTCTTTTTGTAAGAGCAAGTCTACTTTCTAATTTCCCAGAAACAATGAGATTGTATATATGATGGCAAGACAAACCAATGAAATGACAGTCCCAGATTCAAAATTAAAAAGAAAATTATAAAGAAATTTCCAAAAGCAAACACTTTTCTCAAGTAATCTGATCAATAAAAGCTTCAAGGAAAGTTAATTTTCATAAAAACATGATCAACTCCAAGTCCAATCCTTTGCTCAAACAACTAGTTTAACTAATTGCATAAAATCTCTGAATAACGAAGGGATGCTAAATGAAACTATATATATTTGCTGTTTGCGTCTCCACAGTAACATTAGCCAGCAGAAGGCCAGTCCAACAACTCCCTTGAACATATACTCCAGAAGAAAAAAAAAAAAAAACTCCTGTTAGCAAGACTAATAACCTGCATCCTTGGTGTCAGCAAAGACCAAGTATCTTTGATAACACAAAGGTACTAATAGAATATTATTTCGAAATTGAAAAGTAGTCGAGTGGAAATTTATACACTTTTACAAAGGTGAATGAACGATGAAATTCAAAGTTTGAAAATTAGGACTATAACTAGGAACCACTAAGCTTTTTGGTCCAAGTTTGCAACTTATATACTTACAGAAGTGATTGGTTTTCACTGAGATTATTCAATGCATTGAACATTTCAACAACCACAAGAACGGTCATGGAGACAGTTGATGGATGGCGATCACTAAATATACTGCATGGATAAGTCGTGTCCCTTGTTCCACATGTGTCAAAATTAATCTGATAGAAAGAACAAAATAAAATGAAATACCAAAATATATAATAAATAAAGGATATTATAAATCTTGATGATAAGGGTACTGATTATAAATTTGTGAAGTAATACAAACCAAAGAAACGAGTAATTGACCTAATGAGCTCGTCTGTTTTCTTTTGCTCTTAATCAAAGGGACTAATAATAATTCTGAAAAATTTGGAATTTCACATCACAAAGTGAAAATATCCACATCATTTCACCACATGCATGAGGCAACATCCCTTTATGAGAAACACAAAAACTAAGCCCAAGTATTGATGTTCAAGGCTTAAAACTGACAGCTTTCCAGAAACCAGTATACAACATATTCAAGTCACACAGGGTTATAAGCTAAAAGATCCAACTTTCCCAATTCCAGGGAATCTAGTAATTCACTTAAAGTAACGACACAGCCTATAAGATCTTACCAGTTCAGTATATAGCAGTTTAGGACCAGTGTCAGAGTAAAGAAACCACCAAATAAATCCCGCAACTGTGGCAAGCCCAACATAAGCTGCAACCACGCAAAAATAAACAATGAGAAAAATGAACAACGTCAATTACAGTAAACTGAAACCATGCAAGAAAAGAACAGAGCCTATAACAATTAAAAAAGGGTGTGTTAAAATGGGAAACATTATCAAAAGTTAAAAGACAATTTGATTTAATGACCCTTAACCATTTAGAAATTCACCAAGGTGAAAGAACTGACAGAAATTTATTACTACCAGGTTTTGATGTTAAGTCTTAACTACCAGCATTTATTCTGGACAGTGCACCAAAGAAATATGAAAACAAGACCCAAAACACAAGCCAGTTATAATTTGCATTAACTGAGAAGCAATTGCAACCTTGAGATGTGGGGACAGAAAAGATATTGAGTAACTGATAGTACTTTTTTATTATCCCAAAAAAAAAACTGATAGTACTTTTTTGTTAATATGTTATTTTATGCATGTGACAATTCCAGAAATCCAATGTCCGGCAATGTACTTTTCAACAAATTGACAAAAAAACCATAGAGAAATATGAGTTGGTGTTTGGAAGACAAAAAGTATTAGAGAAATATTATACCGCTTTAAAAAAAAATTTAAACTAATAAAAAGTCGAGTAAATATCATCACTCTTGTGTACCAAAAGGGCATCCAGTAAAAACAAACCAGCATATTATCAGATCATCATTGTGCATACCTCCAATCACCAAATAACGAAAAAACAACCATCCAGTAACAACTGCTTCGTTAACCTGCCAGAATAGAACTAGAAGTGACTAAAAAAATATCACCGGATAAAAATGCACCCGACAAAACAACAAGCTTCAATATATCTAAATGCTTTCTGAGCAATCAAAGTTAAAGTCCATGAAAAACTCGAGCTCTAATTATCTCCATAAGGGGAATGCTGAGTGTGAATTAAACACATCAAAGGATGAGAGAGAAAAATCCAAATTTTAATTAAGGCAATACCTTTCGAGGTTTAGCCTTCATCACATCAGAATCTTGCTTATTAAAACCAATAGCTGTGGCAGGTAACCCATCAGTAACTAAGTTGACCCAGAGCAGCTGGACCTGAAAAATATTGTCATAGAATTAAGAAAATCCCAGACATAATATGACAAACAAAACAAGTTCACCTACTAAAAATGTAAACAAAACTAATTTACTCAAGGACATGAAAAATGTCATTCAAAGATAAAAGGCATTAAAAATCTTTTTCTCACACAGAATGAGTTGCAAAATGAAATATCAAAATCTGTATGATAAATGAACTCACAGGGGCCAGTGTATCAGGTATTCCAAGTACAGCTGCTACAAATATACACACAACTTCACCAATATTTGAAGAGATCATATATCTGATGAATTGCTTTGTGTTATTGTAAATCGCCCTTCCCTCTGCAACAGCCTGCCAAGTATTGAATGGAGATACATAATTATCCTTCTAAAGGCTGCTTCACAAAGTACTAGACTTGCCAAGGCAACAGTCAAAGAAAAAAGATATGCGTACCGCAACAATTGTGGCAAAATTGTCATCGGCCAAAACCATATCTGAAGCACTCTGAAAAATCAAAGATAACAATGATGAGAAACGCGCCAATCACAACACGAATGTTGATAAACTTGATAATACCACACTTCCTAAAGATGTTTATTTCAGAACTATGTGCTTTACCAACTTACTGGGAACAGAAGTGACCACAAAAATAGAGCATATCATGGCTTAGGACCAAGTAGTCTACAGGTTGGTTTTGGAATCCCATGAATAAAAATAATGTATGATTGTTTACTATGTAGGAATGGATTTTCATTATTCTGGATTTTCATCAACATGAATTAAACACTGCATCTTCTACAGTACATACGGGTTTGAGGACTTCGAGCTATTCTATATGTAAGAGGGCACTCAGCAACACCCTCTTTGATGGTAAAGTATATTAACACAAACTAAAGTTTGAAGACCTGTCATCGGTCATTATCATGATATTAGGTTGGCACTCATCTATTGCATCAATTACTTAGTCTAAGCTTCTTACAAAAACAAGAAACTCGTATTAGTTGAAGTAATAGACATATGTACCTTGGCAACTGCTGTTCCTGAACCCATGGCAATTCCAATATCTGCCTTTTTTAGTGCAGGTGCATCGTTAACACCATCACCGGTCATTGCAACCTAACAAGCAAAGACACTGAGCAGCTTAAAATCAAAAGAAAATCTTTTTTTTGGAGAGACCACACCACATATACATCAGTTGCACACACAGACATGTAGACATGCACGCTGATAGAGATGAACTCTTTGGTGTTACATTGAATATCTATAAGTGATTACTTCCAAATATAAAATGAAAGGACAATCTCACTCTACAAACAAAAAGTTTTTCAATTTTCTTCACTAATAGTTTGTCCACTCTGTGCTGCTACCTCACACCTTGACACGTATCATTTTAGATTAAATGTCAAAGAAAAAGGACTATATTAACGAGATGAAATTCTGGAGTCAGATATCCAACATTGATGAAGGACTTTGTTCTCATTCGAAGTGACCAATTCCGTTTAAGATACCAGGGACCAAGGCATGGATCTGGCCTCTTACATACAAATATTCACTGTCCAGTGTGAAGTTATAGAGAGGTGTACCACTTCATTCTGGCGTTGTAAGGCCTCAACCAGCATCCTTTTATGAGAAGGCTCGACCCTGTTACAGAGATCAAGCATAGTTGCTCAAGTATTGAAGATAAATATGGGAGGAATTGGAAAGCTGCTTAAGTTAAATAAACCACATGTTATATACCTAAACTTATATGAAGACATACAAGGTACCAAACAAATGTACCCACTATACCTGGTAAATAATGCCATCCGTTGCAATGCTATCGTTTTCTGCAAAGCTGGTAATTCTTCAAACTCAGTTGCGGTGTAAGAGTGCCCGGAAAGATCTTCAAAGTGATCAAAAGCACCTATCTTGCGGCAGAGGGATTCAGCTGTGGACTGAAATTGGATCGAAATCAGCAAGGCCATTCTAACTATTTATGCGATCTGCATGTGGAAGTATACATCCATGTATAAATTGGCAGACTTACTTTGTTATCCCCGGTGACAACTATAACGCGTATGCCAGCAGTCATGCATGAAAGCATAGCTTTTTTCACTTCCTCTCTTGGTGGATCAAGCATTCCAACCTTCAAAAGAGACAAGGAAAATATATACAACAATAAATATTGGTGGCGGTAATACAGAAAGGGGAATATCCTGATCTTGCACAATAAGTAAACAAGTGACAGTTTTAAGCACATTGATATGCACTGGTATAGGCACTAGTGAAATTGACTTTCCACTTTGAAAAGAAAGCATACCAACCCAATGAACGTAAGATCCTTCTCATCATTGTGGGAGAGAGTTGGTAGATCCATGGGCATCCGCTTGAAAGCAAGAGCCAAACATCTTAAGGTTTCTTTTCCTGCAAAACTGCCCCAAGAGAACCCCATATTTATACAATGAAATGCCAGTCGAAAAACTTATGACTAGTTTGCCTGGTAAATCAGTGCATTTTTGTTGAATACAGGAACATACTTCTTTATAACTCTAAGCACAACTATTATTGGATCAAATTCACATGCACCTCAAAATTCAGATATAGTCATATACACATTACATACAAAGTACAATATGGCTATGTAGCTACAAGACGAACACTCAAGCTTCTAATAAGGAAAATGTAAAGCATATACACAGAACAATTCAAGTTTCTGTCTGATCCAAATTTCAAATTCAGACAGAAAAATAGGCAAAGTATGGCCTATTAGGATTTGGTTCCATCACTGATACGAGTACTGCAGAAAGTGTGAACCACAGAGCATTGATACTTAAGAACAGTGCATGAACCTCAACATATTGCTTAAGGAATACCTCAATAAGTAAAAGATAGAACTAGATTTTGATTCTGAGGGACCACCTCATTTGAGGAGGTTTAAAATCAATGTCAGGTGAACAGAATTGACAAGGCACCTAAACAGATTTCAGAAAGCTCGCATCCAGAGTCAATCATGCAAAAGGAACTCAAACGGCAAGAATGATGGATTTTCTCACCTGTGGAACCTTGATTCCAACTCAGCTCGGATATTTGCAGTTAATGGTATAGTGGAGCCATCATCATTGCACAGAATATTTGTGCATTTAGAAATAATGCTCTCTGGAGCACCTTTGCAGAACATAATCTGCAATTGATTTCGGCTACAAAGGACACTCATCATTTTCCGATCACGAGTAAAATCTGCAACAGAAATCTACCAAAGTATATATTAAATCACTACAAATACTGAACTTCAATGGAAAACAGAAACACCAGGTTAGGATATATTCAGTTTGCTCCTCTTGTCTTTTTATAAAGTAAAGTAGTCCATGTTTTAAAGACTGGTTTATGAGATTTAAGCTGTTCCACAGTAATTTGACCTAAATACACACAATCAGCAGTCTAGTTCATGGTCTTTGTTGGATGGAATGAAATCATTCCTATGTTTGGCCATTCACCATTCCGATGTATTGGTCCCACATAAATGAGAATGAGCATTCCCAATCCAATAATCAATGGAATGATAATGACCAAAATCAGAGGTTAAGAATGTCAATTCCATCTCTAGGTGGAAGGCTCACTGTTTTGTAATCTCTAAGCCTAAACTCATACGAGTAGTCAATGATTTAGCAGCCAGCAATCAAACCAAGCAGCAAGGAGAAGCATCAAACTATTCCAAGCTTTTAAGCAGTAAATTTTAAAGCAGCATAAATTAGTGCCGAGGAACTTTTAGTGCAGGATTTGGGGTCACAAGGCAAACCTTTTTAAAATGATTCTCCCAATAGTGGTTACAGTAAGATGCACGTTCATGCTTGCTTAACAAATTCAGAGAAGATGGCATAGAATCATAGCCGGGAAGACCAATCTGAGATAAGGGACAAAAATTAAGAATAAAGATTGAAAGATAGTCATTGGCTGCTCCGTAGACTTCAGTAAACCTTATAAGTACAGAAATGGACCTTCTCTGCAAGGACACGGAGGGCTACTTCAGTTGACTCGCCAATTTTTTCATAGCTCCCCTTGTCTGGATTATATTGCAAGACAGATTCATTGCAAAGCGCTGAAGACATTGCTATATGAAGAAGACAAGGTGACTGAGCTGGAAATTCAAGCTGCAAAATGGATCAAACATTCAAACTATATGGTACCAGTAGAAGATTTCAAACATGGCATAAAATATTAAGTCTCAATTATAGGAGCAAAACTATTATATCCACTAAATTCTCTGATCAAAAACATAAGTAAATTTAAATGTTTTTAATTACATGCTGCTATCACCAATCACATGTTTTCAAAAGACAGCAAGTTCTATTTTTTAAAAGTCAAGTAAATTACAGTAACAAAGTTTGCAGAGTGCCATTGTCTTACTTGTAGCCTCATATGTTTAGCTCAGCTCATATATTAAAGAAAGGGTAAAACAGATAAAAATGTATACACATGTACTAGTGCCTTCAGATCATTACAGAGCATTCAAACTAAACTACCTGATTGCCAGTACTGTCAAAAATAGTGCCTTCAGGTGCAAATGTAGTTCCGCTGACACTGTATTCTGAGATAACAGGAGTGTGCTGTACAGTGTGAAGCACACAAACCTAGAGAGAAGAAAGCAGCAATGGGTGAAACTTCATTTAAAATCAATAGGTTTTCGCGAAACTACGAACAAATTAGTTTTATTGGTAAATTTTGAAATTAACACTCCAGGTTCTCAAATAAGGTTTCAAAATATTACGCCCAAGAAATTGCATAATAAATATTGTAAAACCTAGTAAGCAAATAAAAAACACTTTTTACAATTGCACTAGTGACGTGTAATAACAAATAGCATTTCACAATCCACACAACTTCAAGGATTAAGGGGGCCAGGAATCACTTTTGTCTTCGATGTTATGTAACTGCCAAATTCCTAGCCCTTGATGAAAACAGTAATTAAGTATGCATCAGTGTAGATTTGTGTGCCTCGCCTGTCTGAATCAGTGCCCGGATGTGTGTGATCCACATACAGGTATGTGCTGCATCCATAAAAAGTTAAGTTCTTGCAAGTTTCCAACCATGAGTGATATATGAAAGAAGATTATTGAACATGAAGACACCTCAGAGCTGTATATTACTATATCATACATGCGAAATCGATCAGGTGTGACAGGCATGCAAATACCCTTTGTAGTTTTCGCTTGTCCAGTTTTGTTCCACAACAAGGTCTTTATAAGTACATTTTAACCAAACCCAAGAAAATTTATGTTTCAGGATGTACAAGAATTGAGAAAGGTCACTCATCATAAAAGTAATTATTTGTTTCATGAGATGAGTTTGAGATAATCACCTTAGAGGCAGACATCATATTGGTAGTCAGAGTCCCAGTTTTGTCACTGCAAATTACTGTAGTGCAGCCTAAGGTCTCAACTGATGGCAACGACCTTACAACGGCATTCAACCGAGCCATCCGTTTTGTCCCAAGAGCCAAACAACTAGAGCAACGTCAAAAAATGACCACGGTGTAGAAAAGCATAAGTTTATGTATTTAATCTAGACATAAAAGAATAAAGAGCACAAGAGACTAGTGTCATAACCTATCAACTTAAGGGAGGAATCCACTATTACATTATGCATCAAACTAGATAAAAGATTGAAAAGTGTGGTGCCAAATTAAATCCTATATTTCATGCAGAGGTAGCTGGGCAACTTTAAAATCCAACATGGCATGTATATGGCCATATATACAAAGTAATTATGAGAGTATTAGGCATACATGGCACCACAACTTCCAAGACATTTCCCAATCTAACTTCATACAAATGATATCTTAAAATTTAATAATTTACTTTTATACTTGACCAGTAAATGCATAATATTTTATGATTGTTTTTCACCAAGATAATATCCTCATCAAAAAGATTGGCACCCCATTTTCAGATGTCACCCTATCCTACTCTATTTGTTAAAAGATAACCAAACAATCAAATCCATATGAAAATTTTCATTTTCCAATCGAGAGTCTTTTCCCAAAACTAAGTAACCACACCGTGACTTCTTTTAATTAGATTCACCAAGCAAGTTCGAGTACTTACGTTGTAACAACAGCTGGAAGGCCTTCAGGGATTGCTGCAACTGCAAGTGCAACTGCAATCTTGGTGCACACAAGAAAATAAATCAGGATATGTGACACATATGAACCATACAAATATACGACGGAGACAGAAATTTACATAGTAAAGAAAAACAACATATACGAAACAAACAAAAGATGCTGTATACATAAGATATCCATGAGACCATACTATTATCAACATTGAAGCAGATCTACTGGACACCAATGCATTGGAATATAAATAGGACTAAAGAACACATCATTATCACACGATATCCAGCGTACGCAGATAAAAAATTACTGAACTACCAAACACATTGACCATTGTTTATAGATGCTGCTCTCATTAAGCCAGTAAAACTCCAAGAATATATCAATATAATAATACCTTAAAGTAATGAATTGCACCACACAAGAATCCACCATGAGCAGGGTCACGAAAGTGACCTATATTTACAATCCATACGAGTACACAAATGCCAGCAATAACCTAAAAATGCAATAAATGTTAGAAAATGCTTACAATTTAATATATTTATCTACATAGCAAGTAAAAGAAAAGAACCATAGAGATGTCGATGAATGAAATAAAAAATGAGAAAAAAAATATCATCTGTAAAAGCAAGGCAAAGTACATATGGACAAAAAATGGCAAAAGCCTATATTTACTCTATTGTTACTGATGGCCCCCTGAAGGCGATATCTGGAAAGACAGGCATGATACTAAAAATAACTCAACCTTATGGTAGATATTTATTGTCCAAAATGAAAACTAGGAGAATTACCTTGGCCAAAAAGGTACCAAATTCATCCAGCTTCTTTTTCAATGGTGTCACTTCCTGAAAACAATCAGATAATGTATTGGTATTTTATGTACACAATAAAAAATTCAAGAAATAATCTTTAATTCCTGTGAACAAATCAAGAGGACAAATTTCACCAAATTAAAAGGACATTGTAATTTCTATGTCGGAAACGCGTAATTGAAAGTCATCATCTAGGAACAGAAGAAGAAACACATAAATATTCACACTTACACCTCTTAGAATTAAGCAATAAAATGGAAATACAAAAATGGCTTGCCAGATGATTTAAAGCAAGAGCACAGGTCTGTGAACATGTAAAACTAAAAACTAGTAAAAGAATCTGAAGTTACAGTACTTACATCTTCTGTTTGCAACATTGAGTCTCGTATGCCACCCATAGCAGTCTGACTTCCAACTCCTACTACAACAGCTCTAGCCCTACCGGCCACGACTACCGTACCCTGGGCATCAAGATATGCTGGAAGTTGATCATTTCTTAGAAGTCTCCATAGCAGAAGTAAAAACTTTACTATGAAGAGAAGGGGGGAGGGTGATTTCCCATTACACTGGAAGATCACCCATAAAGCAAATTAGCATTGAAAGACGTGATTTCTTACCGAGAAAAGAATATTTGTCTTGTCTTGATATACAGCATTTGTCGCAGTGGTGGATTCAAGATCTTTCTCCACAGAGCAACTCTCACCTATCATCATCAACAAACAAATTTCAGATAAATTGGATCCACCATGTGCCTATATCATTACATAATCATAATTTTGATGCATACAAGCTGAAGAAAACAAAATAAGAAATCAGATTAACTAATTACTATATTCAGTAAGTATATACCTGTAAGAATTGCCTGATCAACACGTAACTGATTACTGAGCATCTCAATCATTCTCATATCGGCTGGAATTTTGCATCCCACTACATATTCACAAAGAATGAAACACAATTCAGAATGAATGATGCACCAACAAACCAATTTGGCTGAAATCTATGAGGAACTTAAATTTGCACATTCAAAATAATAAGTGCAACTTACCAGCAACTTCAATGATGTCCCCAGGGACAAGCTCTGTTGCTGGAAGTATGGAGAAGCAACCTGCCAGAGTTGCTTTTACATGAGTTTGAGTTGATAAATGATAACATAACTTTGATAAAATACTAACTTCAAGGAAGTTGATATGGCATTGATATAACGGTGCAAGTAACTTTAGCATAGGCAATATTCTTCATAAATAATGCGTTTACCATTGCGCAGAACAGTTGCATTATCAGCTTGGTATGCACGTAGCTCCTACAATAACAAGCATCAATAATTGGATACTGAATTCTCAACAATAACAGGTAGGTTACGTATCTAAATTTTGCATTCTTCCTCAACAATACAAAACAAAAATTAAGACTAAAGTGTGATTATGGATGAAAAAACCTTACATAGAGGCAAACAACTGTAGTCACAACATCAGAAAGCTGATAGAAGAACATGTTTCAACATTCACATTTTATCTAAGAAAATAAGGTTTCTCCCATTCTAAACCACTCATATACTTAAATTTCAAAATTGAGCCACAAATCTTACCATAACAAGTGAAATATTCACATATAACAGAAGTACCAAATTGATACTCTATGTTTTCTGGTTGATCTGGTATCAGAATAACTATAAATTCAAAAGTTACCTCAAGAGCCTTTTCTGCATTAGTTTCTGTAATCACTCCTACTGCAGCATTTGCCGCCAATATCGTTAGGATAACCTGTGAATGCAGTAATTTCAAAATAAAAGAATATTTCTTTTAATTAAAAAAATTATTGAGACAGTTCAACCAATAGGTGGAATTCAATCAGCAACAGAAAGAAAATAGTTTATATGAGATTTGAACATTTGGGGCCTTATTTTGCAAAGGTTATAGAGTTCAACAAACTCAGTGTACAAGTGTTTCATAAATTTTAACAAAAAGACATCCAACACAGTCTATAGAGACTTCATAACCAAACTAGCATGCATACTACTTTTGTTTATAAGAAATGTAAAATACTTTTTAATTAAGAGCATCCATATCACCTGACTTATTTCTCTAAAGAATCCTATGTATATTTTTGCATTTTAGAGAGAGAGAAAATTCAGGCATAATTTGAAATATTATAAATTATTCTGTTTTATTCAAACAAAATCCATTCAGCAAAACACAAAAACATATTAGATATATTTATATAAACCACTTACAGAAGGTTCCAAGAATGCTGTCAAGCCCGTATCTCCATTTATCAAAGCCAGAACAAATGAAATGATTGCTGCGACAATCAATATCTTAACAAGCAAATCATCGAACTGTTTCAGGACAAGTTTCCAGAACGAAGCCCCTGCATATGAAATATAGCCTTACTGAGTACATACAAAAAATAAGTAGCGCTAATGATTTGTGAAATGTACAGATTTATCAGAATGTTAGATCAAACACTAAGAGATGGTTCCAGACTTCCAACAAAGCAACTAGAATGTAAATTCCCCAGCGGAAAAGACCAATCCATTAAATCTTTAGTTCCCACCAAACCCACCACATCCAGCCATCACTTCCAAAATTACAACAATAGAAGTTTTCTAGGTTTCTATGGATGTGTTTTAACAATTATTATCGTTACATTGCCATCCAGAGAATCAGGAACGTGATCAACTTCGAAGTTTTTATGTGAACTTGCTTGTTGAGAACTAAGCAGCTGAAAATGGAAATGTAGACGAACATATGGCGTACTTACTTTTTTCTTCCTGAAGCACTGCAGATCGCGATCCAAGCATGCAACCAAAGAAGACACCACATTAGAATTAAATCTATATAAAAATATAAATCTCATTTCCAATGAGAAAGCAACAACGAAATTCAAACTTCTCGCTTTTTCTAGATCATTACGAAACTATGAGTGACCAAAAATGGCAAGGAAGAAGACATTTCATCAAAATTTGAGTTCGAATAAGAGCAGAGTAGCTCAAACCAGCTAATTCGACAGACGCAGAAACTAACGTGATGTAGACTGAGAAGAGAAAACGCACCGTTTCGACCATAAAGTCTAGCATGTTCCGAAACCTGCATACAAAATTGCGATTCAAACCTTGAGGTTAGCTATACCAAACTTCCGAGCCGGAATTAAACTATAGTGACCGGAAAAACCAGTACAAATTGCGAATGAGAGAGTGAGCTCCATCGTACCTGAGCGTCACTGAGACCTCTCTTCGGGTCCACGCCGAAGAAATCCAACACCTAATCACCAATACGATCAAGAATGAATCGATGACCAAACTACAAGTTTCGAATTCGGAGAAGCGGTAAAATCGATTGGGGATTTTTACTAATTTCTCCGGCGGGAAATGTAATGAGGAGGCGGGAATTTTACCTCGGTGGCGGATCTGGCGTAGGCGTCCTCCATTGAGGGACGAACAGTTTGCGAGTTTGGATCAGAGCTTTGGGAACTCCTTCTTCGTCGCTTTTCTTTCTTTCAGTGGCCTGGAGTCTGAGTTAAGATCTAAATCAAAGAGAAGAAGAAAGGGTAACTATCACTGCTTTGGAAGCAAAGGAAGACGTTATGTTGAAGTGACGCTCTGGCCGGCCCAAATATTAAGGGCTTACAAGGCCTTCACCACATTAGTCACGCGCCCATTCCTTTATGTCGGTGCAGCCACGTTTTTTCATTTTTTTTTTTTTTTTTGATGTAACAGCCATCAACTGGATCACATATCATGCAGATGTTTAAGATTGGATGACACTAATACATCTATATGGTGGTTATGTTATGTAAATAGTTTAGATTGCACTTGGTACTTGTATTGCCGTGTATATATTAATTTTTGTAAATACTGTAGTGTCACTAACTTTTTTTTAACAATACGTTTATTAATGAATCAAAGAGTAATGAAAATTAAATGATTGTTGTAAATATGGCTATTCATGTCACCTTCATTAGTGTGCATCAGTTATGCTATTTAGGAATTAATATTGATTAAGAGAATAAATGGTATTTCATTCTCTTTGTAACTGATTACTATTCATTACTTGCTTTTTGTATACATGAGGTAGTATATAAACCTCATATGAGATGAATAGAAGACTTACTATTTTGTCTGCATCAAAGCTCTCTCACTCTCAAATCCTTTTTCACTTTATATTATAACATGTTATCAGCACGAATAGCTCTAAGTTTCGGATCGATTGCGGATTACCGAGAGAAGAGACAGATTTCTTTTTGGTGACGGACAAGAAACGGAAGAGACGAAATACTCTTTGGTTGCTGTGAAGAAGTGATTCATCACTCTATCAACATCATCTACTAGCTCTTCAACCAAGTAGGTTTCTCTAATTTGTATCATTTTCATGTTCATGCCTATTAGCCTATAGTTGAGTAAGAAAAATCTCCATGATGCATGAACCCATTTTACTATATGATGGTTATTTTTTAGATTGCTTGGAAAAGAACACAATTGCATGTTCAACTGAGATTTAACAAAATGCAAAAGCAAAATGCTAATTCTGGGATTTGAACCCAGCCAACGCAAGTTGGTATATAACATGTCGTCCAACCATTGTACCATATGACAATTGATACCAATAATTCAATGTTAATACAAATTACTGCCGGCACAGATTATATGTCATTTAATTCGACGTTATCATAATTATTGGTTGAAATTTGCTCTTAATTTATTAACTTTGATTCAGACATTACCATAACGGTTTTGTGGTGTTTATTTCTTATTAATTATCATAATTATTGGTTAAACTTTTCTCTTAATTTATTAACTTTGATTCAGACATTACCATAACAGTTTTGTGGAATTTATTTCTTATTAATTGTCATAATTATTTTACAATGGGACCTGCTCAGTTTATTTGAATATATATTTAAGGAACCAGAAGTTCATTCTCAAATATTGAATCAAAACATTACACATATATCGAACCTGTAGTTTCGATAGACATTGAAAAGGTTATGAATCTTCTCAAATAGGCTCACCCACTTGGATTCGATGTCTAGGAAAATCGCCTGAGGTGTGTGCTTAAGAGAGCCACGCTCCACCACCTCAGTCCCTCTTACCTGGTCGTATTCATTTAGAGCTACCGAAAGGGTTGAGTAGTAATTTTTCATGTATATCGAACCTGTCATTTCGATAATGCCATATAAGGAACATGAAGTTCCCTTTATAAATTCACCATAAATGTTCAAATATGGTCCTTCATAAATGTTATAGAACCTGAAGTTCTTATTAATTGTTTATGGAAGTTTTTACCCATAACACTGATTATTGTCATTTAAATTCTTGTAGAGAATGGGAATCCTCAACAAGCTTGAGTTTGTCGCTTTAGAAGTTTCCGGACGAAACTACCTCAAGTGGACCCAGAAATGGCCCATATGACCGTGAACCCCAAGGAAATGGCCCTAGAGGCCGAGGAGGACGTGGTCAAGGCCCACGTGGTAGGAACCGAAATGCTCCGCCCTGACAAGCTCAAGTCAAAGAGAATGCAGGCCCGGCCCGTCGCCCTCAAAATCAGCATAATTTATGTTATAGATGTGGAGGCTCTGATCATTGGTCTCACACCTGTCGTGCAACGAATGAGGAGATAGGAGAGTATCACGCTAGACGCGGAACTCGAGAGGCCAATCTTGTTGAAGAGGCAGTCCCTATTAATACCACCTTGGAGATCGCTGATTTTCAAGCGGCCAATGAATACATTGAGGATTGAAAACCGGAAGACTTGGAAATAAAAGGCAATTATGCCATATTTATATTATTATCATAAATAATTTTTTTTCCGGATTATATTTGGTGATTTTGGAATAATTATTTTCATTAATTTGGTTGTGCTTGGATATTTAATTCAATAAAATTATTTATTTTCGTACATGTGTTCCATTGAATTAAATTTAATGTCTGGCTGATACTGCTTCTACGCACACCATACTCCAAGATAAAAAATATTTTTCAATGTTTTCGCCTACTCATACCTCTGTGACAACCATATCGGGTGAGTCCAACCTGATCGAGGGTCATGGCAAAGCCCATTTTATATTGTCCAATGGTACCGAATTTACCATTCATGAGGCTTTATATTCTTCACGTTCTAGAAGAACATTGTTGAGTTTTAAAGATATCCGAGCCAACGGTTACCACGTTGAGACTACTGAGGAGAATGGAGTAGAATATCTTTGCATAACCTCCAACTTGTATGGTCGGAAGCGTACATTGGAGAAACTAAAATGCCTATTTGGTGGTCTCTACATGACCACCATTAGATCGATTGAGGCAAATCACACAACTAGCCAGAAGCTACCAAATTCAAGCAATTATTTACTTTGGCATGATCGTTTGGGACATCCTGGTCAAAATATGATGCGCCGTATCCTAAATTCATCACACAGGCATCCCCTTACAAATAAGGATCTTGTGTATAGCAACACATTATACCAGGCTTGCTCATTGGGAAAGTTAAATGTAAGACCATCCTATGCAAAGACTGAAAAAGACTCCATCCTTTTTCTACAAAGAATACAAGGGGATGTATGTGGACCTATCCAACCACCTTGCAGACCATTTAAATATTTCATGGTTTTGGTTGATACATCGACGAGGTGGTCACATGTTACGCTATTGTCCACAAGAAATGCTGTGTTTGCTAAACTCCTTGCCCAAATTATTAAATTAAGGGCTCACCATCCAGATCATCCAATCAAGTCCATCAGACTTGATAATGCCGAGGAGTTTACATCGAAATCTTTCGATGATTATTGCATGTCCCTTGGGATTAATGTTGAACATCCGGTTCCCCATGTTCACACCCAAAATGGTCTTGCAGAAGCATTCATTAAAAGATTACAAATGATTGCACAAACTTTGGTAATGCGCACCAAGCTCCCAGTATCTGCGTGGGGCTATGCAATTTTGCATGCAGCCATGTTGGTCTGATTGAGGCCCGTTGTCACCCAACCTTATTTTGCGTTACAGTTGGTGACTGGGTACGAACCTGATGTTTCGCACTTATGCGTATTTGGGTGCGCAATTTTTGTGCCAATTGCGCCGCCACAACGTACCAAAATGGGTCCTCAACGAAGGGTGGGCATATATGTCGGATATGAATCCCCATCCATTATACGCTTTTTAGAGCCCTTGACAGGCGATCTCTATACCGCAAGATTTGCGGATTGTCACTTCGATGAGACGGTCTTCCCGCCGTTAAGGGGAGATAAAACGATAACGTTCCTGATGAACGACGTGAATTGACATGGAATGTCCTCATTATGTCTCATCTCGATCCCCGAACCGCACAATGCGATGGTGAAGTGCGGAGAATTCTAGATCCACAGAGTGTAGCCCAAAATATGCCAGACGCTTTCTCTGATCTACCTAAAGTGACGAGATCACATATACCTGCTGCAAATGTACATGCAAGGATAGATGTCCCAGTAAGACGCGTCGTCCCAGATGGACAAGGTACGGCCATGGCGGCTAACTAGTCATATGTCCCTGCCCAGAAGCGAGGTAGACCATTAGGTTCAAAGGATTCTTATCCCCGGAAGAGGATAAACTCGGCACAAACGAATCCACTTGACATCGCCATCTCAACTGATCCATCTCACGAAACAATTCCGGATTATGGGTCTGTTCTAGAAGAAACGACGTTGGGGGACGCCTCAACATTGGAACCCACTCCCGAGAATAGAGAAATCTTGGTAAATTATGCATGTTTAAATGAGATATGGAATCGCAATGAGATTATCATCGATGATGTATTTGTATTCGCAGTAGCTACCGATATTATAATTAGCGATGACACCGAACCTCGCTCCGTTGATGAATGTCAACGTAGAGACGACTGGCCAAAATGGAAAGAAGCAATCCAGGTTGAATTAGATTCCTTAACAAAGAGAAAGGTGTTTGGACCTGTTGCTCCCACACCTCCCAAGGTTAAACCTGTAGGATTTAAATGGGTATTTGTAAGGAAGCATAATGAGAAAAATGAGATTGTGAGATACAAGGCTCGTCTAGTGGCGCAAGGATTTTCTCAACGCCCTGAGATTGATTACGAGGAGACGTATTCTCCCGTAATGGACGTTATAACGTTCTGCTACATTATCAGTTTGGTAGTTTTCAAAAAACTGAGTATGCAGCTAATGGATGTGGTAACAACTTATATCTATGGGGATCTTGATACAGAGATTTTCATGAAAGTTCCTGAAGGACTCAAGATACCTGATGAAAATAGTTCTAGACCACGGAACACGCTCTCAATTCGTTTGAGGCGTTCACTTTATGGATTGAAACAATCTGGACGGATGTGGTATAACCGTCTAAGTGAATATTTGATCAGGTTGGGATATGTGAATAATGATCAATTGTGGCGGTCTATATAGATGATATGAACCTGATTGGTACTCCAAAAGAGATCAAGGAAACTGCCAAATATCTGAAGTCAGAATTCGAGATGAAAGATCTTGGAAGAACAAATTATTGCCTCGGTTTAGAACTCGAGCACCGTGCTGATGGCATTTTGCTTCATCAATCAAACTACATCCAGAAGATGTTAAGACGCTTTAATGAAGATAAAGTAAAGCCTTCAAGCACGCCCATGATCGTCCGAAGTTTGAACCCTAAGAAAGACTCGTTTTGTCCTGTAGATGATAACGAAGAGATATTGGCACCTGAAGTACCATACCTAAGTGCAATAGGCGCATTGTTGTATTTGGCCCAATGTACTAGACCAAACATTTCTTTTGCTGTGAACTTGCTAGCTCGATATAGCTCAGCGCCAACACATCGCCATTGGAATGGTGTAAAAGACGTTTTTCGCTACCTTACAGGTACGACAGATATGGGTTTATTCTATCCCTACGCATCAAAGAATGGATCAAGCCCTCTTGATTCTCAGTATGATGCACGCCTTGTTGGATATGCTGATGCAGGCTATCTATCAGACCCACATAAGACGCGTTCCCAAACTGGTTATGACTTTACCATTGGGAATACTACAATTTCTTGGAGGTCTACGAAACAGACTCTTGTTGCTACTTCTTCAAATCATGCTGAGGTCATAGCTCTTTATGAAACAGTACGTGAATATGTATGGATGAGAGCCATCACAAAGATGTTCGAAGTGCATGTGGACTGCACTCCACCACTGATGAACCAACCACTATCCACGAAGATAATGCAGCTTGCATCGAGCAAATTAAGATGAGATTCATCAAAGGAGATAACACCAAACACATTTCACCGAAGTTCTTCTTCAATCAGCAACAACAAGAACATCAAAAGATTGAAATCAAACACATTCAATCTGAAGACAATCGTGCAGACCTCTTCACCAAGTCATTACCAAAGTCTACATTCAAGAAGCATATAGAAGGTATCGGTCTACGTAAATTATCTGAATTACCTAACGTATAATTTTCAGGGGGAGTCGAAATCAGGGGGAGTATCCTGAAGTATACCCACTTGACTATCGTGTACTCTTTTTGTCCTTCGCCCAGGTTTATTTTGTCCCACTGGGTTTTGTTTTCTGGCAAGGTTTTAACGAGGCACATCTTTGGAATGGTCAACCCACTCACTACATCTTGAAGATGAGTTGATTCGACATATACATATTTGCTCATCTTTTCCCTTCAACCATGGGTTTTTCCCACTGGGTTTACCGTGGCAAGGTTTTGGTGTAGCAACCTTAGAGTATTCCTCTCGTAGATACAATAACTGCTTATAAGTTCTAAATGGGAAGACTTCATCAATCTACAAGCTTTTAAAGGCAAAAGACAAAGCAAAGCCAACACACTGACATGAAATATCCAATGGGGAGTGTTGTAAATATGGCTATTCATGTCACCTTCATTAGTGTGCATCAGTTATGCTATTTAGGAATTAATATTGATTAAGAGAATAAATGGTATTTCATTCTCTTTGTAACTGATTACTATTCATTACTTGCTTTTTGTATACATGAGGTAGTAGTATATAAACCTCATATGAGATGAATATAAGACTTACTATTTTGTCTGCATCAAAGCTCTCTCACTCTCAAATCCTTTTTCACTTTATATTATAACAATGACTAAGTTATCAATTCACTTAACATTAATTGTAGACGTAGCTTATGAAATTTTGGCTAAATTTGCATGGAGGAACTCATCAATAAACATAAATCTTGGCGAGATATTTCTAAATAATAATTTATCCAAAAAAAGAATACGATAAAAAATAATACATTAGGCACATCAAAATAAAATGCATAATCAATTAAGAGCTAAGTTAGTATCATTGCTAGTGTTAGGAGTTTCTTTACAAGTGGTTTTAGTATGAATAACTAAGCATTCTCATCTTATTTAGAACCATACCAAGATATGTTCATTTGTTTAGGTATTTTTTTTGTTTGACGTTTTGGTTGAATAAATTTGAAAGAGTTTGCTGTATATATGATATATTTCATGTGTACAACATTCTATATGCACCCCTTATATGATTTGATTAATTTCAAGAGAGTTTGCTACATATATGATATATATTATGTATACGGCAAATTATATGCACCCTTCATATTAGTGGAGGATCCAGGATACGAAACTTGTTAGGTTCCCACAACAAAACTCGTCTAGACTAACTAGAAGTGTAATTTTTTTTTTTATAATTTATGAGAGACATTGAACCATTGACAAAGAGGAAATTGAGGTGGACATAATACCAACTGAACCGAAACTTTTATGTTTACCAAGACATATCTACATGATATATATTAAAAATTTTGTCTAGGCTTGAGTCTAGACAACCCACCATATAGATCTGTCCATGTTTCATATGATCTAACTTAATTTAAAAAAATTCGTTTCGCATATGATTTAATAATAACTACTTCATATAAGTCTCCGAGTTTGAACCTTTTTTCTTCCATCAATAAAACATAATCTTACAACCTACAATAAAATGCAGTGACAATTAGGGTCACTACAGTTTAGGAACTAATAAGGCGTTTACTAAACATGAATGAGATTGAGGGTGAATGGGAGAGAGAATAAATCATTCACATTTCTTTGTTTACTTGTCATCCAGAATGAGAAATAGAAGTATGATTCATTCTTATCCATGTGTTTACAAAACTCTAGGAATGAGAATCACAACTCTATCAATGACAATAATACCCTCCTATAGAAACATGATTTTATACAATATAATAAACTTCAATCTGCAAAAGAGACAACAAAAAAACATCCAATAAAATCCAATACGTAAACCTGAAAATGAGCTTAGTGATCTCAGCTAATAAAAACCTAGAAAACAAACTCACTGATGTGCTCATATAGAAAGTCAATAACAAACTTTTAGCATACAGTACATGCATTAATGCTAACATAAAACAAAATACGTCTAATAATACCATAGGGGCAAGCTGCTGCGGATTTCATCTCAGAACTGACCCCCATGGAAAGGGTCGTGGAGCGTTCGGAGGTTGAGCAAGTGGCTCCCCAAGAAGTCCAGCTAAGTTGGAAGTTGTTTGTAGACGGCTCCGTCACCAAAGACAAGAGTGGGGCTGGAATCATATTGGATAGCCCAGATGGTTCAAGTACAAGTACGCCCTGGAGTTCAATTTCTCCACGTCCAATAATGCAGCCGAGTATGAGACATTGATCGGGGGGCTACAGTTGGCACTAGAGATTGGAGTGAAAAGAGTCGAAGTGTTTAGTGACTCGCAGCTTGTGGTGAACCAAGTCGGCGGGACATTTGAAGTTAAAGAACCCCACCTGAACTCTTACCGGGCACTCGCGAAGGCCCTCTTGTGCGGATTCGAGTCAGTAACCGTGACACAAATCCCTAGGAAAGAAAACAGCCATGCCGATGCTCTGGCACGTCTTGCCACCGGTACCCGCCAAAAAGGGCGTAAGAAGGTTAAAGTCGAAATCCTGGACCGGCCGAGTATCGACAAGACGATCTCGGAAATATTCGCCATCACTACCGGTCCCAAGGAACCAACATGGATGGACCCAATCATCGAGTTCCTCAAAGAAGGCATTCGCCCGGAGAACAGGCGGCAGACGAGGAAGCTGCAATCAAGATGCGCCAGATACACGCTGGTCGACGGTAAACTGTATCGCAGGGGCTACAGCTTGCCCAGCTTGAAATGCGTGTCGGTACGAGAGGGTGAGACGATCCTACGGGACATCCATGAGGGCGTTTGCGGTAACCACTCCGGATCGAGATCCTTGTCCTTCAAGGCTATAAGAACGGGGTATTTTTGGCCCAATATGGGGAGGATGGCAGATCAAGTGTTAGCGAGATGCCATAAATGCCACCAACACGCTAACAAGGTCCATTCCTCATCCATTGCATTGTCAATCCTGTTGTCTCCGTGGCCCTTCGCTCAGTGGGGTCTTGATTTGATCGGAAAACTTCCAACTGCTCCCGGACAATACAAGTTTATCATAGTAGCGGTGGATTACTACACCAAGTGGGTCGAGGCAGAGCCGCTTAGACGAATAACCACCGAGTGTGTAATGAGTTTCCTCATGAAAAGTATCTACTGCAGGTTCGGTGTCCCGAAGACTATCATAACCGACAATGGAACGCAGTTCAACAACCCGAAGCTCATCAAATTCACCAAGGACATGGGAACCAGAATGGTGTTTGCATCGGTGGCTCACCCAAAGACCAACGGGCAAGTGGAGGCAGTCAACAAGATTGTAAAGAAACTGCTAAAGAAGAAGCTGGACGACGCCAAAGGATTGTGGGCGGAAATGCTCCCGGAAGCCCTATGGGCCATCCGAACCACTGCAACGGAGTCAACAGGAGAGACGCCTTTCAGCCTTGCTTTTGGCACAGAGGCTGTCATTCCAATCGAGGTGACAGTACCGACCGGAAGAGTCGAGGGATACGATGAACAAACCAAAGCAGAGGGGCTACAGTTGAACATGGATCTCATCGAGGAGAGAAGAGACAGGGCTGACCTACACAACCAAGTTTATAAGCAGCGTGTCGCCCAGCACTATAACTGTAAGGTCAGGCCGCGAACCTTGGGTTTCGGAGATTGGGTGATGAAGCGGGTGATGACCCAACCAATGACCCTTGATCCAACATGGGAAGGCCCGTACGAGATAGTAGAGGAAGTCAGCCCTGCCACATTCTTCCTAAGGGACATGGACGACATAGTCACCGGGCACCCGTGGAACACCGAACACCTTAGGTTCTACCCTGTTTAATAGAATCGGGAAATTGTAAATTATGCCCACCGGGTTTGACTGGGTCAATCCGGGAGGATGCCTTCATTTATTTTGGTAACAACTATTACAATAAATGAAGAAGCTAAATTCGTAACACCGGAGTGAAATTATATCCACCGGGTTTGACTGAGTCAACTCTAGAGGATGCCTTCATTTATTTTGGTAACAACTTACAAAAATGAAGCTAAATTCGTAACACCGGAGTGAAATTATATCCACCGGGTTTGACTGGGTCAACCCGGGAGGATGCCTTCATTTATTTTGGTAACAACTTACAGAAATGAAGCTAAATTCGTAACACTGGAGTGAAATTATATCCACCGGGTTTGACTGGGTCAACCCGGGAGGATGCCTTTGATAACAACTATTACAGAAATGAAGAAGCTAAATTCGTAACACGAGTGAAACTGTCAATTATACACATCAGGTTCAAAGAGGCAAAACACAGGACTAAAGGCACGAAAATGGGAAATTCAACATGGGCACTTAAATAAATTATGACAACCGGATCACCGGGTTGAAGTCTATGCTCCCCCGTGAAGGCACAAAGCCATATATAAAAAAAAGAGGATTCAAAAATTACAATCCGGTTGCACTCGATTCAGAGCCCTAATCCAGGTCATTCCCGACCGAGTCAACAGTATCTTCTTCGTCCTCACTCTCGGACACATTAGTTCCAGCTCCGGTACTCTCGGGATTGATCACGGGATGACCCTCCGGGAGGATTGCCTGGGGGTCCACAGCTTTGGCCTTCTCCTGGACAGCAAGGAGATCTGCTAGCATCCGGGGCTTGTCAAGGTACCCATGCACGCTCCACTCTGTGAACTTCTCGGTGATGGCCTCATCCCGGGCAGACTGGAGAAGAGCCTTGAACTCTTCGGATTCCTTGAAAGCTACAACGGCCTGATCACAGCGCGTTGAAACAAGGCTCCCTAGCTCCGCGATCTCGGCTTCCTTCTCACGAAGCTTACCCTCAAGCGGGCGATACTTTTCAAGCTCCACCCCCAAGGACTCCACCTCGGCTTCGAGGAAGGGGACCCTATCAGCTTTGCTCTCCACCTCCTGAACGTGAAGCTGAAGCATGGCCAGCTTCTCGGCCAAGGCATTTTTCTCCCTTTCCAGGGACCCCTTCTCAGTCTGGAGGAAGTTCACATGACCGTTGAGCTTGGCCACCTGCTCTTTCAGTTCGGCAGTGTTCTCGCTGGCGTCAATGAAGTACACCACGAAGAGAGCCTACAAACAATAGTTGAAATAAGTAACCGAGCCAAACAAAAAAAAAAACACAAGTCACGCACACTAACCTTCATCAGATGCTCCCAGGCAATCTTGCGGGACTCGGAAGGGGTACCTTCTTTGAATTTCATCCGGTCAAGCTCGATCCCCTTCAGGTCGCTGATCATTGCCCAGACGAACTTCTCATCCGCATAACCGTACTCATCGAGAATCTGCCGGACCGGTGTTTTCGAAATCCTAGGAACCGCAGGGGCCAATATGGATAGTGATGGAGTCGAAGAAGATCCTCCGGGTGCCGACTTATGTTTCTTCGATTTCGGCGTAGGACTCCCGGACACGTCCACGCCAGTATATGTCACCTGAGTATCAACGCTTTGGGTCTTTTTCGAATGGTGGTGACGCCTTTTATTTTCACCCAAGTTGTCTCGCGAGACAGAGGGAGGAGGCACAAGCGGAGTCACCGCCGACCCGTACACCTCTTCGAGAACTTCAAGTACCTTCTGTTTGTCCAATACCCGTACCGTGTTCGTTTCCACGTCGACCTCGGTGCGAGAAGCCAAATCCCGTTTGGTCAGCAACTTCTTCAAGAGATCCTGATCCTTCTCCATGTCGAGAGGGTGATTAGGGCGAGGAACTTGCCTGAGAACTTTTCCTGCTAAACTGAAGACATTATATTTAGTTCAGCTAAGCATAACAAGGACTTCAAATGTCAAGCGTAAGAAAAGATGAACCTACCGAGTACTCTACCCATCTCGTAGTGGGCGAGAACGGCCCACCGCGTCAAATGATATGAGCTGCGGTCCTCGTCGTGGGGCCAGGCAGCATATATGCGCGGGATACGCTCCCGCTCGGTCACTGTCAGGGTGTATTTCTGATCCCCAATAGCCCAGAAGTAGTTGGAGACCGTGTACCGTCTCGCCTTTCTTTGCCACGGGCCCTCGACAAGGACTACCTTCGCCCTCCATTCCTTATTTATTGAAGACGGAAGATCGGTGATCACAGACTCATAGTCCCGCGCGGTGAATCCTACACACCCGGAGCTTCCCGCCTTCTTCGAGTATGACAGTCTGTAGAGCGCGCGAAACTCGTTGATTGTTGGTCACCCCATGTTCGACAGGTAGTACATGCATCCAAGCCCCAGAAGTTGTCGCCATTGATTTGGTGGGACCTGTCCCGGAGCAAGCTGCAACATACTCAATATGTACTGTACATATTGAGGTAGCGGTACAGAGAACACATTCCTGAACATGTTATCGTGTACCGCTACGTAGTTGTCTCTGGGAGAGCACGCTAGTTCCCCGGGGTACAAGCCACACATCGGGATACTGGAAGGAATATCTCACTCTTCCCTAAATTGCTCTATCTCCTCGGGCGTGAAGCTGCAGACAGGTTCGTCACACACCCTACCGTCCTCCAAGCGGTGAAGGGCGCGTGTGATCGGGATCGCTTCGAGCACTTGTTGTTCGGGACTCGAACTAGAGGATCCAAAGTTAGATTTTGCCCGCACGGCATCTCTGTTTGCCTCCCTGTGCAGATACTGCTCCATCCTTTCGTCATCATCAGCGGGAGACCGCCGTGATGAGCCAGAGGCGCTAGCATCGGAAGCCTTAGACTCCATTTTAACCTTATAAAAAACCCTACGTACTATCAGATACTACATCGCGTGCCGTCGCCGGGACGTCCCAACACCACCCATCTAAACATAGCGAAAATTCCCAGCAAACCCAGAAACCCGAAAAAAACCTAGACAAATCCACCGATCTACAAGCCTCATATAATACGCTCAGAAACATAATTGAGCACTGGAGAAGAGAAACTAGCCAGAAAGTGAAGGCCGGAGACACACCGGAGCAGCAAACGGACGGCACCTCGCAATCGGACCGGCTGTAGCAGAGAAGCGGTACTCCCCCTTACGCAAGAACACAGTTTTCTTCTAAGCTCTAAGCTCCTTCTACGCTCGGATCTACATTTCAATGGAAGGGATACGAAAACAGAGAAACGAAAGCAGACAGAATGGAAGAAGAATGAAACCAGAGGGCAAGATTGTTTTTCTGAAGGGAGATGGAACATATATACGAAGCAGGGGAAATAACGCCTCGATTCCCCCCAAAGGCTATTCACCGCAACCAAGGAAATCGTATCAGTCGTGACCCACCGTAGGATCGTGACACGTGCCCCACTAACCGGTAGCTTCTCGACGAAGCGACGAGTGAAACGACTTGCATTAAATGCACGTCCTTTCTCCCCCCTACGCGCCACCTGGCGGATATGCAATTAATACCCTGACACCCCCACCTACCCAGGCTATCAACCTAATGACACTCATGTATCGAACTCGCCGGCAGTCACCGAGATCCCGGAGAATTTTCCGGACAAATCTTTCAAGCCATCAGGGACGTCGTAGCGGGCAGAGGGCTTGTCCCGGATATCCCACCGTGAGCGACATCTCAAACTCGCGCACGATACCGGGAGGAATGCAACTGCCAAAAAAAAAAACTCCCGAATAATTAGGGAAAATTTTGACTCCCGTACAATTACTATCGGGAGGAAGCAGGCAACAATTGCAAGGGAAAATTTTGACTCCCGTATAATTACTATCGGGAGGAAGCAGGCAACAACTGCTAGGGATAATTTTGACTCCTGTATAATTACTATCGGGAGGAAGCATGCAACAACTTCTAGGGAAAATTTTGATTCCCGGACAAAAACTAACGGGAGAAATAATGCAACAACTGTTTCGTGAGATTCTTATACCCGAGCAAGAACCAACAGGAAGCATGGGCTAAACAACTAGAGCCATGATAACTGTAAGTCCCTTGTACAGCTCTCGAAGAGTGGGAGTTGGGCATGCCAATATCATTCCCTTCATACGAAGAATAGTGGCCTGATAACCCACGCGGGATTAATACCCCGCGCTCGAGCATCAACAACTAAAACATGGAACGGCTCGCTACCTTCCATCGCAACCACAACCCGTTCAGACGTGTCCTGAGCACAAACTTGGGGGGACTAGGATCGGGTACCCGTTGATATTTCCGCATCACGGGTCATTTCTTCAAGTCCCCACTCAAGACATGTCTTGAACGAGAACTTGAGGGGACTTGTTGTCGGTAGTCGATAAATACCTCCCTCGGCCCATGATGCTACGAAGTCCAGCATGAGGCAGCTCGAACAGGCTTCAACCTGGATGCTAAAGCATTCTGGACCGAGAGGGGAAGCCTCCACAGAAACTGAACATATGCAGAATACTTGTCCCACATTGAAGAACATGTAAGGTATAAGTCAACGCAAGACTATAAATACAGCTGAAGTCAACCAAAAAGGTAAGAAGAAACATCTCCTAGCATTTAATACTCACCTACCAATACTGACTTTACCATCAGAGAGAGAAAGACCGGAAAGCCACGGTTGGTCTCCTTGTTGCAGACAAAGAAGAAGCTCCCGAAGATCGGATCACATGCAATAGTTTCTACAAAGCCTGCGGGATCTTGCAGAAACAGAACTAAATCTGATTTATGAGTGAATCAGAATCAATACCAACCTCTTCCTCTTCCGAATGAAAAAAAATGGAATGAATCTCAAGATAACCGTTTCCATTGCTCCTAAGTAGATGCCCTAAAAAGAAACAGACGTGGTAGTGGTATAAAGTTTATCGGGTCGGATATTCCCGAACAGAAGCAGTGGGCCGGTGTGCATTGGGATATGGATCCATCACAAATGGGCCTCACCTAAATCCTCAGACCGCACACCCGGTCTGGTTCACAAAGAATCTCCCCCGGTTCACATAGACATGACCTATTATCAGCAGCCGCGCTAAAACCCTCAAAAACCTAATAAACTCGTCGACAACACACAGCGCCTTCCTTTTCTCCTTGTGATGCTCTCACACCACCACCACACTCCTTTCTCTCAGATTCTGAGAACCATCTTCACTCGCCCCAAACCCTAATCCGTCTCCTCCCTTAAAGGCTCCACGCTCAGCCTCCAAAGTAGAGACCATGCTCGAAGTCTATAGAAACAGCTCCGTCGATTGGAAGCCGTCGCCGGTCGTTGCCCTAGCCACCAGCGTTGACGACTCGCAGGTCGCCGCCGCCCGTGCCGACGGCTCCGTCGAGATTTGGCTCGTCTCGCCCGGCGCCGTCGGATGGCACTGTCAGCTGGTACGTTGAACAATTTCACTTGCTATTTTGCAATGAATAGTAGTGTTTAGCTAGGTTTTGAATCAATTAGTGGCTTCAAATTTTTAATCAATTCAAGTGTTTTTCGTTTTGTGATTCTGTGTTTAGACGATTCATGGAGACCCTAATACGATTGTTTCGTCGCTCATTTGGTGCCGGGCCGGCTCGAAAGGCTTGCCGTGTGGCCGGTTGTTCTCTTCCAGCCTCGACGGCTCCATTTCGCATTGGGATCTTTTCAATTTGAAGCAGACGGTAAGCTTCTCACATTTGCTGACTTGAATTTAGCTAAATCAAGCTTAATCAGTGTTGGTAGCTGTTTATGTTCACATTCAGAGTTATTCATAGTTATTTTTGTCATGAAAGTAGTTCTGGTTATGGTTTGCCTTGAATTATTAGACTTTGTAATAAAATTTTGTTTTGTTGCAGACTGTTTTGGAGTCTGTTGGGGTCTCAATCTTTAATATGGCCGTGGCACCTTTTGTTAATGATACAGAAAATGGGTATTTGAACGATAAGGGGGGTGATCCTGAAACAAGTGATAGTGACACCAGTGATAGCGAGGATGATTCTGACTCAGATGATGATCATGCACCATCAGTTGTTGTGAACCCCCGTGTAGCATTAGCTGGTGGTGATGGTTTTCTGCAAATTTACAGTATTAATGACGCAGATGAATTCGTATACATTAAATCACTGCCTAGGGTCAACGGTGAGATACCTGCTCTTCTTTGTCACTTGTTTCTGTTTTCTTTTCTTATATAGTTTTGTTCTTACTTTGTAAGTATTTGTTTATAGCTCATAGTTCTTTTATTTTTCAGGAAGCATTTTAAGTGTTGCGTGGAGTCTCGATGCAAAGTTTATATATGCAGGAAGTACTGATGGGTAAGTACGAATCTGTAGATGGACTGTACTTGCTGCGAGCTCCAACTAATGCCAATTTATTATGCATCTAACCCCCCTCTCCACTCACAGCATGATAAGAATCTGGGATGCTAGAGGAGGCATTGAAAAACATAGGATTACAGTTGGACTTGGAGGTTTGGGTGGCGGATCTGAAATTTGTGTGTGGGCGTTACTTCCTCTGAGGTAATGACTGGCGGGATCTTTATAATTTTCTGCTGTCTTCGAGACTGATTTTTCAGTTCTGTCTGTCAATTGGGGTTTAGCCACCAAAATGCTCTTTCTGAAAATTGAGTTATTGGTTTACACCAGGTGCGGGACCCTTGTAAGTGCAGACAGTACTGGAAGTGTTCAGTTTTGGGACAGTCAGCACGGAACTCTACTGCAAGCACATTCATATCACAAGGGGGACGTGAAAGCTCTCGCAGCAGCTCCCAGCCATAATCGCGTGTTCTCTGCTGGTTCGGATGGTCAGGTATAATATTGTGTTCATCATAAGATGAAAAGCGTAATCCTATGCTACTGTTTTTGGAGACTGAGGTTGCTATTTCTAGAACGTGAGGAAATAACAGCATTTAAAATCTTTTCCTTAATGTGCAGTGTTTGAACTCTGTTGATTATCTTGCTTGTGTGATTCTGTTAGTTTCACCTCGAAGCTATTTAAGTTGTATTTTATTGTGTCGAATGGTTAGCCAATAGTAGCTGAAACTGTTCCTTTTTTTCTTTTTCTTTCAAGACCTCCTTTTTGTGGTATTATTGTTCTGTAACATTTATATTTAATAGGCCAGTACTCTTGGGGTGTTGGTTAAATACTTCAAAATTAGTAACATAAACTCATCTTGAACTGTTATGCAAAAATGGATGGACATTAGAGACTTCAAACTTAGTCACAATGAGCTAGGTCTCAGTCGTCTTGATTGAATGTCATAGTGATTTATGTGTATGATAGTGATTCTATTCCAATCACTTTGTTTTTCACGTGCTATTTTTATCAATGAATGGTTGCTTATCCAACCTTTAGAGCCAACTAATATAACTGCATTGGCCACTATTTTCTTGGCAGGTTATTCTTTATAAGCTTTCTAGTGAGACGCTGGAATCTAGTGTTGGGTCTGCTCCTAATGTAATGAAGAAATGGATCTACGTTGGTTATACAAGAGCTCATACACATGATGTTAGGGCATTGACAGTGGCTGTACCAATTAGCAGAGAAGGTGTGTCGAGAACTTGCATTGATTCAGTACTGCTTTGTTTGTTTTCCCAACTGCATGCTTGTTTTCAGATATCCCTTTTTTGCTTTTTTTTTAGTTCTTAATTGAGTTATTCTGTAATTAGCAGATCCCCTACCCGATCAAGGTAGAAAAAGAGCACGTCGTAAGGAAAAGCCGGTTGATTTTAGTTATCTTAAATGGGCACATTTGGGTGTTCCTATGCTTATCTCTGCTGGTGATGACACAAAGCTCTTTACCTACCCTGTTAAGGAGTTCACTCAGTTCTCTCCGCACGATATATGCCCTGCGCCTCAGAGAGTATCCATTCAATTGGCGCCTAATACAGAGTTCAGTCAAACATCATTGCTTCTTGTTCAAGGTTCTCATTCATTGGATCTCCTACACGTACGTGTAAAACCGGGTCCCTTTTTTGATATGGCTCGTGGCCCCTCAGGGGGTCTAGCATCAACAAATGGCCTGTTTCAAATTAAGTCATCTCGGAAGATCATTTGCAGCACCATATCTAATTCAGGGGAGTTTTTTGCTTATTCTGACCATGCAAAAATTAGCCTGTTTGAGTTGAAGAAGTGTATTCGATCAGGAAAAAAAGAAGTGAAGTGTAAAGTTGGTGAAAGTGAATTGACACTTAATAAAAGAAACTTCCCTCAAAAACTACCGTTTGCCCATTCGATGGTTTTTAGTTTTGATTCTTCTCGCTTGATGATAGCAGGGCATGACAGAAGAATATATGTAAGCTGCTCTCTTTTTTGTTGCTCAATGTTGTCATTGTTTCATTTTTAACTTTATCCTCATACATTTTACCTTACTCTTGTACTATTAAGCTCCCTTGCATGCCTTGCTTTCATTGATTTGCCAATAACTTGTAATACAACGCCCTGTCTTTATTTTCGGAGGGCAAATAAGAGGCACCAAATCTCTTGATATGATTTGATTTTTTGTTTTTGTTTTCTGTGTTTCTAGGGTATGGGAACAGTGTGATTCTATTATGAATTTTTTGTAACTCATTTTGAAGGTAGCATCAGTATTGTTTGCATCGTTTTCAATGTTTTTGGTTCTTGTTTCTTTATGCACTACATTTGCTATGTATACATGCCTGCCTCTTTCATTGCCAGAAAAGAGTTTATATCATCATTTTCTTAAATTTCAAGCTAAAACCAAGAGCTTGATCATTTATACTCGTACGGCTACTCAGATTATCAAAACATGATTGAATGGTGTGATTAATTGGATACTGTTAGTGAAAAATCCCATGTACATTGTTCATGGATGTCTTGACATATTTTGCGCACTGCAGGTTGTGGATCTACACAGCTCAGAGCTAGTGCATGCCTTTACCCCTTGCCGTGATTTGCATGATCAAGAATTACCACCTACTGAGCCTCCCATAACAAAAATGTTTACGAGTTCTGATGGGCAGTGGTTGGCTGCCATCAACTGCTTTGGCGATGTATGTGTCTTTAATCTGGAGATACAGAGGTATGAAACTATACCTGATTCTTTAATTCTTTTGCCACTGGCATCTGAACTTGATTCTGGCACTATGTTATGGATATATCTACTGAGTTTTATAGCAACAATTTGACTCTGTTCTTGTAAACAGGCAGCATTGGTACATTTCAAGACTGGATAATGCCTCGGTGACAGCTGGAGGATTTTCTCCAAGAAACAATAATGTTCTTATACTCACAACCTCTTCAAATCAGGTATATGCGTTGGATGTTGAGGAGAGAAAATTGGGGGACTGGTCGAGGCAGCATACGTATGTTCTTCCAAAGAGATTCCAAGAATTTCCAGGAGAAGTGATAGGGCTCTCTTTCCCACCTTCACCAAGTACAACATCTGTTATTGTCTATAGTGCCAGGTACTTCCCTGTCCATAAATTGGGATTATGTTATATAGCTTATGACACTCATACACAATGCAAGCTGAGTTTTAGACTTGGATCAGCTGAGGCCTCTTGTTTTTACATTTCATGAGTATTGCATTAAGTTGCTGTTACCATACCTTCAATTCAATCCAGGAGTTTCATGTAAGAGTGGTAGATTACTATATTATGCTGTTATTGCATGGGTTCCTCGGTAAAGTCCCTAGGCCATTGAGGCTGAGGCATATGCCTCTGGGTATAGGAGGTCCCGTACCGTACTATTCAATACAAAAAATCTTTACCGTGTTGAAGTTAGGCTATGGTGGTAAAGCCCGTTGTAGTACTTGTTATATGCAATTGATTAATGGGTTTCAGCTTGAACTATGTTTTTATGATATTAATATTAGGCTCTTTTATATTATAGGGCCATGTGCTTGATTGACTTTGGGATGCCTGTTGATCGAGACGATGAAAGTGAGATGATAAATGGTCAGGATCCAGCATTGAGGAATTTGCAAAGTAACGGGAAATTAAAACGCAAGTGGACAGACAGCCAAACTAAGAAACTCTTTGGTAGGAAGAATTTTGAATTTATTCCATTTGGAGATCCAGTTTTATTCATAGGACATCTTTCCAAAAGTTCCGTGTTGAAAATATACAAACCATGGATGGAAGTGGTTAGGAATTTCGACTCTGCACCTGTAGACAAACATACATTTGGGACATAAGTTTATGTCAATTAGGGTTTAGCCTTTGAGGGGATCAGATGGATCCCTTGTGTTGCCATGTTTTTTTTCTCTTTGGTCACTGAAGGGCTGAAGTATGTTGTATTCTTCGAAAAATTTTGTGTTAACCTCTTAAAAGTAGTTATCTTCCAATTTTTTTTACGTCCTACTTAATTTTCTGTATGTAATTGTACTTCGATTGATTCCTCGCAGTATTATTCAAGAAATGGGAAAAGAACTTCGCTTACTCCACACAAATAATACCTGAGGAAGTTTGTACCATCACCCTGTTTAATCTGAAAATCTGAACACTGACTAGCTTTCATCTCTTTCATTTGATCAGCTCTTGTATCATTCTGTAAAAGGTTAACTGGTGCTTTATGGTTGGATTGTTTTCTTGCATATGAAGCTTCGAAGTTCGAACCTTATGACTTATAAAACATACATGTACCTTCAGAATATAACATGTAGTATGTAGTCTCTATATTTGAATCTATTAGGATTTAGGACGTGTCTAAGAATCTTACATATACCTTTCTGACTTGTCTTGTACTCTTGTATGTCTTGTCTGCCATGGATTATGAGACCTTAAACAGTTGATCTGTGTTTGATGAACAAGTGGGTGTTACTAAAACAATAAAAAATAAAATAAAAAGGAAAAAAAGAAAAGAACAGAGAATGTTAAAGCCCCTTTCCAAGATATGGCGTGCTTGATTGGAGGGTAGTCTTCAAAAGCAAAAATGAATAATTGCAGGCACCAGGCACCAATTAGCGGGTAGCCATCAAAGTGTGGTGGGGTTTTTGGTTGAAACCGAAGCTTACCTTTTGGTTTCTTCCCTCCCCCAGAAGAGATCTTGTCCCTTTTTCAACCCCTAGCTTAGATTGATTGCCTTGCATTCCCAAAATTTTCCCTACCTAAAGTTGTTGTAAGCTAGGCTGGCAAGCTCCAGTAGAATAAAGCCATTCCATCTATTGCTCTTTTGGCTTTCGCTTTGGCCTCGGAATGCTTAATCATTCCATACCTTCTGGGATGGTGGTTGTGTTGCATATAGTTATCAGCTCATCAATTCCATAAGCAGAGATTCTCTGCCCTTCAAAGGACCACAATGCAACTCTTTACGTGTATATAAGCTACGCTCGCGCAGTCGCGCCGCTACTCAAATCTATGGGCAGAACAAGCTTATGGTCATAAAACCGGCTTTGCAAAATAGTGTGCATGCAATACATTGGGGTATTGAAAGCAGATATTTGTATACTGGGTAGTTCCAACTTCCAACCTCAAGCAATGTGTTTGGTTATCTCATATTTAGGGTATCTGCAGCTGAAGTTAGATGGTTTCCTAGTGTAATAAGGGGATGGGGAGCACAATCTAAGGGTCAGTAATTAGTGGCTTATTGACCCATGTTGGACGGAGCTGGGAAGTCCCACAAACCACCGTTTGTTGATGACAAAATGAAATCAAAGATTGGAGCTTTGTTAAATAATTTATGTTCTCTCAGGTTGTTTCCCACTGCGTTGACAAGAAGAAAAATATAAAAGGACTAGAATGTGGAAGAAAGAAAAATGAAAAAGTGAGGAACAAGATCTATTTGAGATCTAACTGGTTGCCTTTTATCTTTTACATTGTTCCCCCAAACATCTCTCTCTCTCTCTCTCTCTCTCTCTCTCTCTTCACAACTGCAGCAGAAGATGAAACAATTTGTTCTTTCCCATGATAATCATGTATAATCATCACTCCCAGCTTCCTCCTTAAAATCACCTGTGCCAGAAAATCATGATCCTTAAAATTATTTTTCCTTTTGAAACATGTAAATAAGTTAACAACTTAATGATGAAAAATAAAACAGGATGACAAAGCTTTTACCAGGTTTTTGTGAAGCTAGAGAAGAGTTCAAGTAACCAAAGTGCTGCCGCAAAGCTGAGTTTCCCTATAAGAACACAAATTGTCACTATATTTGTGTTAGTAGAACTCAATGAGATAAGAGAGTGAACTAAAAGAACCTTCATATGTGTTGCAGAGAAACCCTCAGAATAGTCCATCACATTTAGCGTTGGAGGTTCATCCTTGGAAATAGTACTCATCTTTTTCTGTAAGAAAATGAAAGAAAGCATTATGTTAATCATTGACAATATAGAAATCGGCTTACTATCCGTTGTAAGTATCAATGCATGCTGTATGAGACTTTGAGTTTGCCTTCGAATAGTTGTTCAAGACTGAGGAGCTAGCGGTCTCATCAAGATGGTGGTGTTGTTCTTTGCCTCTACTTTCTTTGCTCTTCTTCTTCTTGCTTTTCTTGCCTAATTTGGAAGCCGAAGAATCAACCGATAACGAACACCCATCTTCATATAATTCTTGGTAATGTGGAGGTCCAGAAGAAGCATCAGACACCATAGATAGATCTTCCTCCCTTTCTTCCTCTTCAAATTCTGGTTTTGTTCCTACATAATCTTCACCTTTCTGAATTCCATGGCTGCCGGAAAGATATGACTGATCTAGGTAATGAGTCCACCCAGATTCGCACTCACTATTGTACTGTGATTGTGATATGTTCATCTCCACACAACTCTCTTAACTACACAGTATAGAAAAGGCTGGTGTTTATTTAGGCTCAGAAGGACCTACTCTGATGATGAAAGTGAAAGAGAGTGACAAAGGTATTATTTTGCAAATGCAATTACCTACTCTTCTCTATCCCTCTATTTATGTTGTTGCTGTATATAATACAAGCTGAGAGGGATGAAATAAAAAACCAAACAAATCACATTCAGATCCTAGACTACATTTGTCCTTTTGCTCTATATCTTTTGGGTCTTGTTTCTATCTCTTTGTGGATGAACCAAAATTGCCAGTTGGCTTTTGTATGTGGGGGAGAGAGAGAAAGCAAAGGGTTCATAACAGTGGTGAATGGTGATAATAAGGGAAGGTGTTTTTTTTTTTTAAATGCTCCCTTTTCCCTCAGGAAACATTACCATAATTGATTGTGATCATTTGGGATATGCAAAGCCTGGTCTTGTCTAAGGCCTATCAATAGCCTAAAGCTCTTACTTCCTAAGTAAGTTTAAGCCAAGTCTATGAGATTGAATAACTAAGAATGTCAAAGAGTTTAGAGGATCTTCCTTACTATTTGTTGTTGGAGATTCCAACAAGTTTGTTTTTGCTAGCTTGGACAAACCAAACTTGGGGAATATATACGTGACAAGTTAAGTAAGTTATACTTGATTTGTCCTGGAATTGTTTTAGTTAAGTGCACTTAGCTAAGAGAAGAAATTCCCTGATTCCTTTGACAGTCTGGTGTAGCAAAAGAGATTGAAATTTGACACTCCTGCTGTTTAACTAAAGGTAATTCAATCAGTCTATATAACACATATCATTGACTCTTTTGGAGACTAGGTCTTCAAAGACTCTTTGACTAAGTAAGACACTGGTGTGCCTTGGCAATAATGCTTCAGGATGATTTATCCCACCAATGGAAAAAGCCAGCAGGCTAGTTAAACCAGTCATGAAAAAAATGGAAAAATATACAATGATCAATATCATAGGAGCATAAGTACATAATAGCTAGGTACAACTTGAATGTATATGCTGAAAATGCTTGGTGACAAAACCTTTTTTTCATTAAACCTCAGAAATCTGCAAGAATACCTCCAATATACTTTGTTGGGTCCCTGCAGATAATGTTCAACAGCTTCTGTATATTTGTACATGCAAGGTGTAAAGAAAATGTTAATAATGATAATGATAATTTCAGAACAAAACAAATAATGATATGTCATCCATGTACTGAATCTTCCATTTCCTCTCTGGCATCAACTTTTGGTTGAGATCATCATTTCATGAATGTATGTCTAGTATGGCTCTGCATGCTGTAAATTTTGCCTTCTGTTATATATATATATATATATATATATATATATATATATATATATATACACACACACACACCCGTTCTGGTGTGGACGTCTCAGCTTAAAGAGCGGACGTCTCTCCGTTTTCCACCGGACGGCTCCGACGATGGCGCACCTCCACTCCAGTGGATTCCAGCAGCGTTCCCGATCACTTTTCCTCCCCGGCGAGTCTGCCGAATTCCAGTTTTCCGGCGAGATTGATTGGATTTGAAGTTTTGGGTGATCTTGCTGGAAAACTGAAATTTGGCGGACTCATCGGGGGGGAAAAGTGATCAGAAACGCTGCTGGAGTCCGCTGGGTGGAGGCGCGCCGTTGTTAGAGCCGTCCGGTGAGAACGGAGGGACATCCGCACTTTAAGCCGAGTGCGGACGTGCGCTTTGAAACGTTTCTATATATATATATATATATATGACTACAATAAAGCTCGAGGCTTCTATAAATAAGAGTTACAAAAGTAGTGAATAGTACTATATATATATGACTACAATAAAACTCGAGGCTTCTATAAATAAAAGTTACAAAAGTAGTCAATAGTAAAAAGTACTATTTATAAATAGTATTTTGTCTGCCACGGGTTTACTGTTGGTGAATAGTCTGTCGGCCACTGGATTTACTATTGATAAATAGTGGTCTGTCTGCCAAGAGTTTACTGTTGCTGAATATGTCTGCCACTGGTTTTACTGTTCATACTTTTACTTTACTAGAAATTAGCATATGAGTCTTGACTATCTTCATAATCGGCCCACCTGGTTGGTTGTCTGGGAGAACCTTGGTGACTATGGGCTGATGATGATTCTGAAGGTGATAAATTGGCTGCCTGTTGAAGCAACTGCTTGGATAATTTTTTTAATTCATCTACTTTAGATAATGAGGATGGACTGGAAATTGATTTCTTGGGTGTTGGCTGAGGTGTTTTGACTGTTGGCTGAGGAATCTGGGGTTTTAACTGAAGAGTTAGGGATACCGGCTTTGGAGAAGCTAAAGGTGCTGGACTGGATGAGGTAACTGAAAATTCTTCATAAAATTGGGAAAAAACCCTTTTAGTTTTGAACTTATCCCACCATTTTACTAAAAGTTGTCTCAAGACCATATGGTCTTCAGAATCAAGCTTATATTGTCATTTAAAGATCCAGAGATTTTATATTTAGCCATAAAATAAAGAGTGAGGGAAATTTTTTCTCATATTCTGAGAAAGCTATGACTGAAGCAAATTTAGTGACTACATTTTGGAGGTCTATTGGGAGAAGGCTATAGGGGCATCCATGATCATTCCACCAATTTCCAAACCATATAAGGAATTGGCGATTGAATTTTCTATCGAAATTTAGAAACCAAGAGTGACTAAAATCTTCAGTTTGATGGAGGAAGATTTTGCTCCATGCATCAATAATGTAATCATGATAAGTAAATGTTAAAGTGTCCAATTTGTGGGGAGTAGAGGGGGAATCACCCCATTGGGTTAAAGAGATTATGCGGATTATGTAAAAGGAATTGTATAGAATTTTAGATTAGTCTTTTTGGTCATGAATTGGCTTGATAGATAATGACTGTGATTGAAACAGAATGTTTCTATAAAAGGCTAATGGTTTACTAGGGATATAGTGAGAATTTGGGCCGAAGTAACTTTTGACTAGAGCAATGAGATTTTTCAGATGCCTGATAGAAGGTTCAATATAGAACAAAAAATGTTCAGCTCATTCGAAATAAGGAGAGGATTTCTTATAAATGACTGAAGGGTTGGATGAAGAATCTGATTTGTACGGGTCATATTGGTTAACTAAGGCTGACTGGTAATTAAGTTTGAATTGATTGAGAGTGCTACCAAGAGCAGTATATCTATTATCTGTTGAAATTGGTGACTGTCCTGTAAAAGGAATTAGGCTGGAAGGTGACTCTTTTTTGACTCTGTTTTTGATTTTCTGGGATTTTTCCCTGTGGACAAGCTGAGATTCATGGTTTGGTTCCCTGGAGAAATTCACGGGTTAGGAAATCTGGTATATGGTTGTCACTTTCTTTAATGAATGCAATTTCAAAATTAAAAATACTTAAGATTGCTTGCCAACGGGAAAAAATTTGTTTGCTAGCAATGTTTTGAACATCTTTTTCTAAAACATCTTTAGCACTTTTACAATCAACTCTGGCCAAAATTTTTGATTTAATAAATCATTTTGAAATTTACTGATACATAAAACAATGGATAAAATTTCTTTCTTGATGGTACTATAATTTGACTGAGCTGGGTTCCAGATCCCTGAATGGCAGTGGACAATTTGTTCTGGGTGATTGGGAGAAATTTGTTGTTTAAGGATACCTCCATAACCAATTTCAGAGACATCAGTTTCTACTATCTTGTAGGAGTCAGGAAGAGGAATTCCTAAGCAAGGTAGAGTTTTAACATGACTCTTAATGTCTTTCACTATGGACGTATGGATTGATGTCCAGGGGGAATGATTTTTTTGTAGTCTAACAAATAGAGGTTTGCAGTGTTTGCGACGATTTTTGTAAAAATCAGCTACATAATTTAAAGATACTAGGAATCTTTGTAATTGATTTTTATCTAAAATGACATATGGGAATTTATCAGCAAATTGTATTGCTCGATCGATGGGTTTAATTTGAAGTTGGTGAATGTTGAATCCAAGGAAACGAATATTAGTTTGAAATAATTTGATCTTTGAAGCAGAAACAACTAAGCCATTATTCTTGATTATGGAAAAGAATTGGTGTAGGTGTTTTCAGTGTTGGTCGATCGATTGAGAAAAGATCAAGACATCATCAATGTAGACAATGGAAAAATGACTATAAGGGTTGAAAATATCGTTCATTATATTTTGAAATTCACTGTGAGCATTCTTTAGGCCAAATGACATAACATTCCATTCATAATGACCAAAAGGGGTGACGAAGACAGTTTTGTATTTATCTTCTTCACTGATTTGGATTTGCCAGAATCCTGATTTCATATCAAATTTGCTAAAGATAACATATTTGTTTAATCTATTGATGAGATCTTGTTTGTTGAGAATATGATACCTGATCCATTCCAATACCGTGTTAAGAGGTTTATAGTTAATGACTAATCAAGGAGTTCCTCTTTCGAGTTCAGCATTTTTCTGAACATAGAAAGCAGGACAAGACCAAGGAGATTTACTATGGCGGATAATGTCTTTCTTAAGTAGGTCATTAATTTCATTTTTGCAGAAATCCATGACTTCATGACTCATTTGGATTGGACGAGCTTTAGTAGAGATATTTTTCTTATTAAATTCTTTGATGTAAGGAAGAGAAACGATATGTTTTTTCCTATGCCAAAAGGCAGTAGGGATATCAGAACATATTTCTTTGATAATTTTTTCTTCAAAAGTTTTTATTTTTTTGTTGAAGGGAAGAGTTTTGGAGTTGGTTTTCGATTCTTTTGAAATTAATTTCTTCTTGAAGAAAGGTTATTTGTTTATTTTTTGCTTGAATGGAACTGATGGTTTTTGAAATATTATTTTCTTGGAATGCTTTTAGAGTATGGATTTCAGGGTTAGAAAGAAAAGTAAATTTTACTGGTTCATTGAAAGGTTAGGTGATAATGCCATCATATTCAGTTTTGAAGGGATAAAGCAAGATAATAAAAGGAAGTCCTAAAATTATTTTATCAGTTAAATTTTTTACTAAAACAAATGGTGTTTTGAAACAGACATTGTTTTGGCATATATGTGCTTTCGGGATTTCATATTTAATATCTATTTTTGTTCCATTAGCTGATCGTAAAGATTCTTTTGTTTTTTTTTTTTCAAAATATTTTGAAGGGATTAAGCCTTCTTGAATGCAATTAAGATCTGCGCCATAGTCGATAAGGGCTGGTATTGTCAATTGGAAATCCTTTATTTTGAGTTGGACCATAGTGTACCATTTTTAAGTTGGATTTGACGTATGGTGCTAATAATATTATTTAATGAAGTTTCGGCTTCATTGTTTACTAGAGACTCATCTAGAAAAGGACTTTCAGGGGGATCCTGTAATTTAAGAAATTGATTATTTATTTTAAGTAAATTTAATTCTTGTTTAATGTCTTTGTTGTCATTCGTAAGTTCTAAATGTGTTTGTTGAAGGACATGAATTTGACACTTAATTGTTTTGATTTCATGTTGTAAATCTTGTTTGTTATTTCTTTTTTACTGGTAGAAAATTTATCAAAAGTTGCAGTGAGACTAATTTTTTGTGAGGGAGGATTAATTGTATTTTATTGGGAATTTATTTTTTTTAATTGTTTAAGGTACTTAGCTTTAAGATCAGGATTATCTATCTTACTATTAAATCGATTAATAGTTCTTCTTGTTTGGAAAGAACATTGACTCTTTTACAATTACAAGCATCCTGACACCCATAAGTGATATCTGGGGAAGAATGTCCATCGGTTTCATGGGAAGAAGATTCTATTAATGTGATGTCGTCTTCACTTATTTCATTTTCTGAATCAGTATTTCGTAATTCTAAGGTTTGTATAAGTTTTTCTTTTTCTTCTTGGCTGATCTTTAATTGATTAATAGTGGTTTTAACTGGATAATTATTTGCAAAGCGGCCTGTTTTATTACATTTAAAACATTTATTTTTACTTTTATCGAAAGATTTATTTTTTAGCTGACGATGTGGGTTTTTGGACCAATTTTTACGAAATTTATTTCGGGAATAAAATTTATTTGGCTCAAAATTGCTTTTATAAGGTGTAAATTTTTGTTTGGAATGATAAAGAACAAATTTATCAAATTTATTGCTTGCCCTTTTTCTCCTTGAAGGAGGTAAGGGAGGTAAGCCATATTGTTCACAAAAATTTCTTAGTTCATATTTGGTTGTTTTCTTGTCTGGTTTCATTTGAGCATTTAATTTCATATCTATACACATTTTTAATCATTCTTTTTAGATAACTGTAATTATATTTTCATAAGTTAAAGAATCATGGTTAATGTGGCATATTTCATTGCTAAGAACTTATCGGATTTTATGAGCAAATAATTTTGGGAGACCATTTATAAATTTTTCTTTCCAAAATGGTTGGTTACTATCATCTATAAGCATAACGCGAGAAATGAAAACATCTTTGTACCATTTGAAATCACTTAAGGTAGGACATCTAAGGTTACTGAGTTGATCATGAATTCTAGAAGTAATATGACTAGGGGTACCTATGAAATGTTGGATGATTGTGTAAAATAATGTGTTGACAGCATCAGAAATTCTCATTCATGTGCGTTCGTCAAAGATGGGAGTTCCATCTTCATCATGTTTAATAGCATGTTTAATGGAGGATCTAGAATCAGGAGTAAGATGTTTTTCCCACCAGGAATGAAGCATTCCTGTAAATCCTATGGAAAGTATGTCAATGATTTCGGGCTGGCTGAAATTATGATTAGTGACGTAGCTATTGGCTGCCATAGACATGTGATGTAATTTATTTAAGATTTCTTGTTTAGATAGATTATCAATGTTCCATTCATAAGTTTTATCGGAAGAAACTGAGAATTGTTTATTAAGATGATGACTAGGTTGTATGTCTAAAGGAAGAGGACGTTCTGTCCAAATTTTAAAAGGTCGCTTTTTTGGATGAATTATTCTGTCAAGTTTTAAAGACTGGAACATTTGGTTTAAGTCTGTATTTTGGCTAGTGGTACTAGAATCGCTATCAGAGGAAGAAGTTTGTTGAGTATGAATTACTGCGATTTTACTAAATTCAGGAGTTTTAGTTTTTAAGTTTTTTAACATTTGTTCGATTTTTTGGATTGAAGAGGTAGGCCTAAGAGTTGGTGTATTTAGTTCACTTAAATGAATTAAAGGAGTTTCTGATTTGGCTTGAGGTAGGATGTTGACTTTGGAGGATATGTTGTCAACTTTTGTTTCTATTTTATCTAACTGGGCTCCTATTGTTACTTAACTTTGGTTTGTGTAATTATTTTGTTCAACAATTTTCTTAGTTTCTGAGTCCTCTGTGGCTATCTTAAAATGCGAGGCTATGATTGGACTGTTAAGATGATCAATTACTATTGTTTCGACAGGAGGATGACTAGAAATAACTGAGCTAGTGGGGGTCTTCCATTTTGCTTTTGTTAAAGTTTGGATGTGTTTTTCGCTTAATTGATCGATAAAGTCAAGAAAGAATATTTCAGATTTTGTTTCAAGCATAAACGCTTGCCAATCACGAAATAATTACTTTTGTTGATCTATCAATGGGAACTTTAATCTATAGAGGTTTCTCCTAGAGATATTTTCTACAGATTCAAGATGTTTATCTAGTCTGGAATAGTTAATGATAAAAGGTTGTGAAAATGTACTCAATTGAGGATTTACGGGAGGAGTGACTAGAAAATCAGAAGCTATAAGGAAAGTTTGATCATCATCTGTGGCTGAAGTATGTTGTGTTTCAGACTCTATATAATTTGGGTAACTAAATTGGGAAGTAGTTCAGATGTTTTTGATTTTGAGTCTTTATAATTCTTATTCTAATTCTTCAATCATAATATTTTTAATTTCTTTATCTAAATCATTATCATGTCTAGAAATTGTTTCTGCTATAGTGGAACCATCAAAAGAATGTCTAGCAGTTGTAAAAGAATGCCTAGAGGAATTTCTTATTTCGTGAATTCTTAGATTCTGAGTTATTCTAGAATTTTGAAAATTAATTCTTACTGTGTCATCATTAAACTGTTAAATACAGTCTAAATCTGCAAGACTATGTTGTGCATTAGAAAAATGATTCTCGCTAGTGAGGGACCATTCAGAAGGAAAATTGATGTCTGACCGTCTAATTGTGTGTGGAACACTAATATTGGCATTTTCTCGACTGCTTTAAATCAAGAGGATATGATTTTTAGGGCTTTTGCTAATGGCTTGGAAGTTCATGTTTGTTCCGATGAATTTATAATGAATTCTGTATATTAAAGCTAAAGGTTGGATTCCTTCAAGAACATGATAACTTGAAGTTTTAACATTTAAGATTAAAGCTTTCAAGATATGAGAGTCACTAAGGCTGATTGTAAAATCGGGGAAACAATTAAAATGAAATGGGCCATTGAAAAGGCTTGACTCAATTAATCTAAGGGTACTGTCATTAAAATCAGTAAATCTTGCATCTCTTAGACAAAGAATGATAGAGGCATTAAGACATTTTCGTGTTAAAGGTATAACACCGATTTGGACTAATCCAATATGGATTGTGGCCATCTTTTTTATGTTTTTTAATCGATTCAGGACTAAAAAGTTGACATGTTTCGTGTTGTTTACTGATGGCATAAACTTGTTCTACTGATTTAATATGATGTTCACTTTTAAAAGAAGAAAGACACCATTTTTTCTTATAGATTTCATTACTAGGAACTCTTGAAATATTCCAATCATTCATATCTATGTTATCATTTGACTGATATTCTAATTGTTCTTCGTTAACTATGTCTGAGATTTTGTTGAGGGAGGACCTTGATGAACAAGAAATGACTGAGTTGGATCTAAAAAGTCGACTCATTTTGTGAGATGAAGAGATAACTGAACCAAAACTAAAAAGATAGTAGGTTTTAAGAACCTTGTCCTAAGACCCTAAAGACTAAAACTTACTCTACTCCGCTCACGCCGCATCCGCTCACGTCTCTCTTGGGACTTATTGTTTGGATCTGGACTTAATGTTTGGTGGTAAAGAAAAACAATCTTAAAGGAGGTAAGAAAAAAAAATAAAACCATAATATTTGAAATTAAAGGATAGGAAAAACAACGCTTCACAAAAAAAGTAGAAGAATTAAATCAACTCAAGATCCACTCCTACGCGGTAGTCCGCCACCTGGGGGTTGAGAAGTGTTAATGAAAGAACATAATCTAAACTCCAGAGCCGTTCCTAGGCGGTAGTCCGCCACCTGGGGTTAGAGACTTATAATAAATAACTATATCAGGCCGTTTTGGCTCTATACCAAAGTGTGTGTGTGTGTGTGTGTGTATATATATATATATGGTCTTTCCAATGAGAGATCTCTATTTTTTGTCACTTTTAATGACCTACAAACTGAACGGTGAAGATGTGATTTAGTGATCTGGAAATTTGTCAAATACCCTATCCCTAAAATGATAAAAAATAAGGATTCCTCGTTGGAAGGGCCTGTATATATATCACCTGGACAATGTGACTTCTGCAAAACCCAGTTTAAATGATTTGTTAATCTGCTCCAATGTGGGTTTAATTAGGAAGTTAAAATAGGGTCTGAGGAAATCTGGGAAATTATTTGAAGAGAGAGACCCCTCCACAATGCGGCATGAGCTCAATGATTATGGATTGTGACCATTTAGAAGGATCACGGGAGCTGATGTGTGTATCTTTGTCTAACTTGATGAGCACATGCCTCTTTTTATTGCTTGTGGACCTTCCTTAGTTTATATCATCCACAATTTGATGTACTATGACTATCTGTATGATTATGATTTGGAGTTTTGGCCTTTTGGCTTTGCTAAATTTCATCCTCAAAGATTTCAGTTTACTTCATCACTGTAATGCAGTGACCCTATAAGCAGTAGTGACAAGTTAAGACTTAAGAATGTCTAATTCTCGGAGCGAGATATGTACGTGTTAGCTTGCTCTTGCCTCGGCATTTGTAAGACAATTCATCGGACATGACATAGTCAAACAGGTGAATGATTCACATAAAAGTGGTCGGAAGTAGGTGTGGTTGTTGGGATCAACAAGATTGGCAGTCTAAGATGATCTAAAGTTAGAGCATTTACCTCGAAAATCGAAATTCGAAACTGAATCTCTTATATACCTGGACTAAATTGACTGATGTTTACATTGCTAAATATCACCCCTATGCAACTAGTTAGGTATGGGGTCTTCTGCAGTACAGCAAGAACTAATTTCCAATTGACACTGGTCCCCTACTATATATGATTCTATGAAAAAGATCAAACAGTGCCAGTTGCTAAGTTGCTGGTAGCTATAGGAAGCCTCTCTTTGATTCTATAAATATCCATATTGATCACCAACCTACATATACATCGGAGAATTCAAAATGCTTCCAACTTCTCCTTCCCTCCAAATAGACAACTTCACTTTCTTTCACTTTCATGGCTTATACCCAACAATGTTCCAAGTCCCCATCAACCACAATGAAAGTCAATTATCACTGAGAGTGGTAACCAAAAATAAACCAACACCCGTCTCTTTGGTTTTTTTAGCCTTAGTGGGTTCCTCACTGATCAAGCATTTGAGCTCATTTTTAGTTGCTCTTGGATTTCCATTTTTACTCCAGAACGAAAATGGAGTGCATTTTACTACTTGGAACCGAGAGCGTATTCAGCGCACCCGTCCATCTCCGCCGTCCATTTGACGCGGACTTTTGACTTTTTCAAAATAGACGGCGGAGATGGACGGGTACGCGGCGCACCCAGGTGCGCTGTATAATTTTCGCTAACCATATGATGAAAACTTGTCACATCCCACATATTAAGGGCACATGGGATCACACCACCACCACTACTTATGAAGCTGTATAAGGCCACTAAGGAGAAGCAAAATCCTGTTGGAAAGTACTGAAAAATAATAATGTGAGCCAAATAATTTTCCAGAAAGAAAAAACCATGTTTCAAGGGACCATGATATGATCAGTGGAGAGGTAATGGGGACACAACTGTCATCTGATTGCAAGTCCCAAAACAAATCCTTTGGCTTAATTTTCATGTCATCCAAACCAAAACCCATCGGTTTTGATCTGCTTACAGATGACAAATCCTGTTTTAATTTTTATCAAGGCATTTTGTGAAGCATATGATATGCAGCTATGTGCTGTTCTCATTACTTCACTGTGAGATTTGAATTGTCATTCATTCCATTGGCCACCTGCAACCAAAACGGTCAGCAAAATTGCACATTCATATGGAAGATATGTGGATGACAGCTAGCTTAGAGGATATAGATAGCTAGAAATACCTTGTGATATATGTGGTGTAAGAAGATGGCATTGCAATCAATCACAATGAAAGCAAGGTAAAACGAACAGAAAAATATTACCTGATGCACATGCACTCATGCACATATTAGTTAACAGGAAAAGACTGATAGCATAATCTGCAAACACAATCCAAACACAATAGGACATCACAGATATTAAAGAAAATGTAGGGATGTCTGTGTGGTTGAACTTTTATTAATAATGAAGAGCTGGTATAGTAGTACCAGACTGCTTAGGAAACTAAAGAATGAATTCAAGTGTACAAGCAGATTACAAATAATGCCCTTTATTTGCTTCTAGATATTTAATGAGCTGGGAAAAGCTTGTCCAGACTGCATGGTAATGCATAGAACTCGTCATTCCTAACATCAGAACCATAAACCCCAAACTTCGCCCACCAGTTCAAGCCGCTGTCTTTTCTAGTTGCATCATTTTCTCGAGACAGCGAGCAGTCCAATATGAGAGCAACCAGAGCAGCTACTAATGTGTGAGACATGAAGGTCACTGTCACTACATCATTAAACTGAAAAAGAACAAACACATAATTAGTCAGGCTAAAAAGAGTGTAGAGGAAAAAAAAAATTATGCACTTTTGGTTCACAAATGAATACTCACCCATCTAGGACCATAGTGATTATGCCCCAACCTATATTCTCTGAAGTATTGTGGTACTGAAACTCCCATGAAGAAAGAGAACCCCAATACAAATTTTGTTCTGAAACTGTTCAAGTTACAAAACTGCAGAAACCCAAGTCCAGCAGATGCTGCAAGTGACATTGATTAAATACCAGTGTGTTATATATACAAAAAACACAAATAAAGGTCATCGATGAACGTGAGGTGGAGAGACATACACACATAGCCAAATAAGATGCAGTAAAGAGCTGCTATGATTGTAATGGGAATAGATGAAAAAAGGGCTCCAAATTTTCCTGGTAAAGAAAACCATTTAGGCAACATTTGGAGATAGCATGTAGAATATGAACAAACAAGTATGAAGATTTATGTGAAATTCTGTTGAGAACTTGGGTACATACCAAATATAGAGAAGAATATCATGAAACCAGCTGATATCTGGATAACTCTACGGCTTCCAACTCTTGTCAATGCTAATAGACCAGCATTTTCCCTATGCAGCATATTAGAAGATTGTAAAGTAAGTGAAAATCAGTTAAAAATAAACTACCTGCATCTTACATGTACATAAAAACATAATGTTTGGTAGAGGTCAGACATATTCAATACAATATTTTGAGCACAAATATCATGAGTTCTGATTTCCTTACACTGATGCAGTAGTGCCAGTTAGAGAGCCGAACATCCCATTAAGTAAAACTCCAACACCCTGATATTCAAGATATCAAAATCAAATTGGCAATGGGACGATAAAAGTCTTAACTTAAGTACAGAATTCAGGCAAACAGATCATACTAGCCAGCCAACACCGCGACTAACAACAGAAGGGGGTACAGGTGTGGCACTCCCGTATCTAGCTGTAGCATAAAATGTACCAGATGACTGCAAAATTTGAAGGTGAATCATATGAAACATTCACTTCTACTGTCATTGACTCGTGTTGAATAGCATAACATAGATAAAGTATAATGTTGACCTCTATGAGAGAAACTAAAGAGGCAGCAACCATTGCAAAAGCTTCTCCTGCATTGAAAGTGGGGCTTCCCCATTGAAATGGATATGGAATATATATCCTGCATGTTTATGACAGAACCAAAGGACAAGGAGATCAACTGCTGTCAAAGATATTCAAGATACAGTAACAGAAATTACTTGTTGACAATCATAGTTTGCGTACACAAGCGAAAAATCTCACCAGGGAGATGCAGCGAGAAGGCCAGAACGGTCAGTGCGACAACTCATCTGAGTGCTTGCAGGTTTGTTGTCATAAACACCACTTGAGGTAAGAATTTGTGCAAATAACCATACAATTGCAACAGAGAACATGACTGCAAATCTGTCAAATATCTGCCACTTTGTATTTATAAAACGAGATAAATACTGCAAAACATGTAAAAAATGTCAGTATCACGAGAATAGCAGAGAAATATGCAGGTATATAGTTACCGATCAAAACTTGCCTGTGAGATGAATACCAAGATGATCAGTTCTGGAAGACCAAGTTCAACACATCTTGCCACCTAGAAGAAAGAGAAGAGGAGAACAAACATGAGTTTAGTAGTGAATACATACACTGCCAACATCTGATATCTAATCTGCATAATGATAAATCTACTTAAAATTTTTAAAAAAAAAAATGACAGGAAACACATTATTTCAAGCTAAGAAAACAAAATTATTGATAACAGCTATGATATTGCATTGATAGTGCTAATGATCAAAATGAATATTGGAGCACTGAATGAAGAATAAAGAGGTATTTACCATAGGGAAACCAAGATAATAGAGGCCAAGTCCAGCAAAGGTTATGTAAGGAACAATAGAAAGAGGGCTCAAAAACCTAAAACAGAAAATTAAGAAACTAAGGTCATATTGACAAAGTATAAATTTTTGTAGTGTAATTCAAAGCTTCAGTTTTTTACCTTACAACATTTCTCCACAAGCCTAGGAAGCCTACAATCATCTGAAAACTGGCAGTGACAATTAGAGCCCCTTGTATGCCTCTCATACTTTGTAGAAACCTCTGGAAAGATTCATCCACAAATGTCAGAGAGCTGCAGATCTCGGATACTAATCAAACTCCAAAACAAATAGATTAAGCTTCTAGTTGATCACCTCATGAGGATCTGTAAATGCCTTGTATCTATGGGCTAGGATTATTGAAGTTGTGGGGAGCACATAAGCATATGATCCCACTACCACTGAGGGAAGTCTGGTCCCAAATAGAGATTGCAAGAGTGTATTCAACCCTGAAAGAAACAGCATGGTTTGTACCACCTTAGCCTTCTCAACCTGTGGAAGTGTGGCAATTAGTCTAAAACATAAATAAAACTATAGAAAAATTTGACAAATAAGAGAATAAGTCCTTACATCGCTTCCACCCATTTGAGGAACAATTATGTTGGGAATCAAGACAGTAATACCAAGAGTTAAAAGATAGTGTTGGAAACCCAACACTATAGCTTCAACTGCATAACAATGGATTGAAAATAACATAAATTCCAAATTTAAGGAGGTAAACCAAGAAATGATGGAGAAAATACTAACTCCAAGGAGGAGGACTATTAACACAGTACTGAACTCCTGGTAGCTGCTCTTTTAGTGGGTGTGGCTGCAACTCCTCGGACTTTTTGTTGCCGCCGCCATCATTGTTCTTATTCTTGCCACCAGTCTTAGTGTTACCACCCTTGTTGGTACTCTTGTGACTGTCGCAGTCACCACCGCCGTTACTCTTGTCATTGTTGTTGCAACCACCGCATTGAGCCATGTCTTCTTAGCTTAGGGAGGTTGACAGAGGAAGGAGAAGGAAATAGAGTAACTAGGGACTCTCCCTAAATGGCACACTAGCTCTGTGAGTGGGCGGGAAGTAACTTGTTAGACCGTTACAATCTCTTCATTGTTTGCTCTAAACCGTTATGAAATTTGAATAAGCAAATATTAATTGGAGATTTGTAATTTCTGTTATGTAATCAAATGCTATAAATTTATGATCAACATTGGTTACCACAGTTCCCATTCTGTTCCTTCGATTCAACGTGAGGAAATCAAATTTTAGATACAAAATTTGTATCACACTTTTTAGTCTCTGTCATTGGAACTTCTATCAAACCAAGGAGTATAATATTGCATTTCGAGGATATATCGACGATCCAAAATTTAGAAATTTCGAGACTGAAAATTTAAATATATCATATATAAAGTTCATGTTCATTCATAGAGTATAATCCTGAAACGTGGTTGTTAGTTTGTAACCGTATGTAAATAAGTTCATGTTCATTCATAGAAGTATATTCGTAATAGGTGTATATAAGTTGTAAGTGTTAACCAAATCCAATCTCAGCGGAGGTGGTTAACCTTAATACCATTCAAGGGTGACACTTTTTTTTGGATTGCATTTAAAGTGGGAGAGATATGTGGAATGAGGCACATGGCATCAAAAACTATATATTCGAATGATACAAAACAGATCAATGTTTCAGTTGATGTATGAAATACGTCAATAACTCCATCTTGCAATTGGCTTAGAAGCCAAAACTAAAGCACATTTATAAAAGGTTGCAGACTCGCAGAGCATCATCATCTTTTGTACATTTAGCTCAAAACTCGAATTAATTGGGTCCATCTTCACTACATCAAGTGAAAGTACCTCAATAGTGATTAGATCCATCCAGCATAAATCCAACTACAGACACTTGCATTACCATAACAATTTCACTTCCCGCCTATTGGATCACTCTCCTAGGGCCGCCCGATTTCAGGGGATTTGCATTCAAAGACGCTCTAGTTGAACCTGTAAAGCAAAAGTTGCAAAACGAAAATTTTATTGTAGCCAAGACAGAACAGGAAGTTTCAAATCAAAAAAAATGCTGAAGCACAATCTACTTAAATACAGAGCATAAAATTTTCTTTTTATTATTATCATGTAATGTTGATCTAAGTAGCTTATTCAGTTATCTGCCGTTTTGAAAGTAGATGAAACTTTGTGAAACAAGGACAACTGCAGTGATTACAACACCAAAGCCCTTCAAAAAGAGACAAGCAAGTTCTAGAGCTGTAGTTCTCTATCTAATCTCTTGCATTGAACATGTTTCAATATGCACTTCTCTGTGTCAACAGAAATGAATACTTTATATGGCATAAAACTTTCAAACTATTTAATGTCTGTAAGCCATATACTTAGTAATGATCCAATGTTTCATCTGACAGATATGGTTCGTGGTAAGCATTAATAATTTGAATTCCTTCAATCCCACAGGCCATTTCCAGACATTACTTAGAAGCTGCACTCCTTCCAGAGAACTGTTAGTGAGACATGCAAATACTCTATCTTACCACCAGATTCCTTCATCTATCCATTAAGGAGCCATCCACCCTACATTTGACAACTTACCAATTCTATCTGTCGAAACTGCTTGATGATAATTTAAACCTGCTAAAAGCAAGCTTAATCTTTTCTTTTTAAAAATTCCTATCACCAATAGCAGCTGACCTGCAACTAACTCAGCTTATTTCTGACTTCCAGTCCCAACCTCATAGACCTCCACAAAAACACCAACCCAGCCTGGGTTTGTAACTAATATCTTCAATGCTAATATAGACAACGACACCCATGACCAACTTAAATACACAACATCCAACATTTTGCATCAACATTTCCAACTTGCTTACTTGATGTCTAGGTATTGTCAGGCACCTATACTTCATTTCTGGCAATTTACAAGTATACCTAGCTAAACCTCAGATTCCTTCCTAATCTTCACAATCCATACCTTCTAACATTTTATTTACTTTTTTTTTTGCCTATTAAAGTTATAGTTTCAATCCTCTAATTCCATTAAATGATAAATGAATTCAATGCTATGCATCAATATAATTCGACAACATCATGTACACACAGAAACTGCAATATCTTTAACCTAAGAGGCTTTCAGCACTAACTCATACCCTACTTGGTCAATTGTTGAGATTTTGATTAAGTGCATAATTTATATCATATATCCAAATCTTTTCAGCATCCATGTTTAAACAGAAAACACGCTAATAAAGAACAAAATCAAAGGCATTGTTTAAACAAGGAGTGAACTCTCACCAGAGATAGAATGCTCTGAGCTTTGAACTCCAGTAGCATTGCCATCAGAAACCTCTCCCTTCTTAACCCAAGCCAGACCAACCCACTGTTCTTTCTTGTAACCCCAAGGTTTTCTATTACCACGGTAATCAGACCTACTTGGCCTCCTGAACCTTTCATCCCCTCTTTCACTATCAGTCTTCACCAATGAGTCCATAACTTTTGGCCCAGTCTCATCCTTCCCACCCACATTCTTGCCCTTTGGCCTCCACAGTCTATCTCTCCCTCCTCCAATCTCACCAGTCATTGTTAATTCTCGGACTTTTGGTTCACTCTCCCCCTCACTATTTGGCCCCTTTAGCCTATCCTCTCTTTCAGTCTCACCATCCTTCCATACATCCTTAACTTTTGGCTCACTTACCTCACTATTTGCCCCCATCAGCCTATCACTCCCTCTTTCAGTCTCACCATTCATCTCAAAGTCCCTCACTTTTGGCTCAATCTCCTCCCTAGCACGCCCATTCCTGCGATTTGGCCTCCTCCGCCTATCATTTCCTCTTTCAGTCTCGCCATTCATCCTGAAGTCCTTACCTTCCTGTTCAATCTCTTCCTTGGCTCCCACATTCCTGCAATTCGGCCTCCTCCACCTACCATTCCTTCTCTCGGTCTCATCATTCACACCGAAGCCACTAACTTTCGGCTCAATCTCATCTTTCGCACCCGCATTGCTGCTATTCGGCCTCCTCAACCTATCACCCCCAATTTCAGTCTCACCAGTTATCATCAAGTCCCTAAATTTCGGTTCAATCTCCTCCACATTCTTGCTCCTTGCCCTAAACTCAACACCAGCTCTCCTCCTTACTCCTCCATTTCTTCTCAAACCATTACTTGCCTTATCGCCACTCTCTATAACCACCGGAACTGCTACACCTTCCTTCTCACTACTCACCTCCTCCTTCTCTGCCCTAAAATTCTTGCTCCTCTTCCCCCATTTCTTCTTCTTCTTCTTCCCTTTCTTCTCCTCCTCCGGCTCCTCGCTCTTTCCCTCTATCTCCCCGCCCTCGCACTCCGAAACATTCCGATCAACCACCGGCGGAAACTCTCTCCGATCAACCACCGGCCGAAACTCCCTCCGATCAACCACCTGCCGAGACTCCCTCCGATCAAACCTCCCCCTATTCCTAACCACAACGACGCCGTCTGGCTTCCGCAATTTCACCTCCTCTTCTTTCAGCTTCTGCCGCCGGAGCTCCTCCTCCTCCTCATTCTTCCTCCGTTCCTGCTCTTCCTTCTCCTTCTGCACTCTCTCCTTCTCCTTCAGGTACCGCTCCTTCAGCTGGAGAAGAGTGACGTAATTCGCCGGCAGAGTCGCCATTACAGAGATACAATTTTGCCTCCACCAAATCCAATATCAAATATCAAAGCCTTCACTACTTTTCAGTGATGAAGAATTAGGAGGCTCTTGCAGCTCACGAGTGAGGCATGACTGGTTTCAATTTTTTTCTTCCCAGCAGCGCCCCGCCACGCCGCGAGAGTCTCGTCACCTAGCGCGAACTTATTCGCCTAGCAGCGGCCCGCCACGCCGTGAGAATCTCGTCACCTAGCGCGAACTTACTCGCCCACTAGCGGCCCGCCACGCCATAAGCGCGAACTGGCTCGCCCGATAGAGGCCCGCCATACCCTTAGCGCGGTTTATCTCGCCCTTAGCGCGAACTCGCCACCTAGCGCGAACGACCTCGCCCACTAGCGGCCCGCCACGCCATAAGCGCGAACTGTCTCGCCCGATAGCGGCCCGCCACACCCTTAGCGCGGTTTATTTCGCCCTTAGCGCGAACTCGCCACCTAGCGCGAACGGCCCCACCCACTAGCGGCCTGCCACACCCTTAGCGCGGTTCATTCTGCTCAATATGAACTCGGTCCTCATTTCGGGGTCTCGCCACCATAATCTCTCCCGGTACTGGGGGACTTAGGCAACAGCCTTATAGGCCGGCATTTACCACGTCTCATGACGTGCCCTCGATACACTTTGGCACCACCCGCCTTGCCCGATCGGCATTTTGGCTACGCTCTTTAGCATGCCTTTTGACAGCTCTACACAAGCCATATCGGCAACATCATTATGCCCTAGCGGCACCCATCGCCATGCCTCAGCGTTACTCCTTGCCACTCCTTCACGGCACACTTGCCTCGATGGTGAAATGATGAACTACGTTTGGTTTGATCCCATAAACGGGTACCTAGGCACTCTAGCACTCACCTAGAGGCAACCGCAAAATATGCCACCACAATCTCCCCCTCGAACGTATGCTGGAATAACTCAGCTAGCTCGAGCATATAGTTGGTACATATCAAAGGCTACTAAAACGCCAAGGCATACAAACATGCCGGTACCCGTGGCCCTCGCGAGATGCTCGCCAGCGGTACCTCAACTTCGACCCCCGATCGCCCTGCCATCTTCAAACACTACATGGGAGCAACAACCAGGTGTCTCAATCATATATAGCGATACACGGCATACCTCACTCAGAGGGAGCCGGTCCATCCCCTCCCTTGGGAACTTAGGGGACTGGGGACTGGTTATGTCGCCACTAGTAAAAGACTAATACTCCCGATATTGTATCAGATAAAGTCCCCACCCAAGAGAGTCTCTTGACCGCTGACTTGAGGACTTGTTAGTACATAGTACAACATCAGTCATACTCGCCTAAGAAGACGTGTGCCGCCACATAAAACGGGCTTGGGCCTTAGCTGAGCCCAAGAAACCTGCACTATCCCTTGAGGGCATAATGATAATACACTCTCTAAGTAAGGGAAAAATTGTATTTTTAGGGTGCATCCACCATACCCCTATAAATACTACTATTCTCCCTCATTCTCTCTCTCTCCATCTTCACTCCCTTATCACCTTATTTCTGCTCACTGACTTAGGCATCGGGGGGGTCGAAGGCCGGAGCACCCGGTCTTCCCTCTGACGCTGTTCACTCGTTGATTGACAAGTTATGGGAGCTTGAAGACAACTCCTGCATCTGGGTGATCCCTCCCCCTCAGAGATCATGCCAGAACACATACAGATTAAGACCTCTAAGGAATGATTCCATAAAGTAAATCCAGGCAGGATAACTTGTTTCATCAAGTAAGAGATTAGGTAAACATTGGAGTGAGGTAAGGAATTTGAAGAACTAGGGTTTGAGGAACTAAAATTTTCAGACAAAGGCATGATTGAAGATGAAAAGAGCTAAGAAAGCAGAAAGTTGATCAACAGAAAGGGCTAGGGTTTGAGCAACAAACAAAGTAGATCTAAGATTTTGTATGAGATTTCTTGAAACAAAATCAACAGGAATCAAATCACAGTATGAAACTAGAGCTTCGATCACAAGTATGGAATTAACAGAGCAATTTCAACAAATAGAGAACAGCGAAAAGCTAAATTGAAGTTTCTTCTTCAAAGAAAAAAATTGAGACTCTTATCTGAGATGAAAAATCGAAACTTCAATGTGAAGACTCGCCGGAAAAAGCTGCCGGAATCGTCCTCTTAGGTCGCAACCTAGGGCTCTGGTACCATAAAAACTTAGAGAAGAAGGAAGTAAAAACACAGAGTAATATCTCAGTTCCTGGTTGATTGAACAAAGAGAGTTACAAAGGCCTATATAAGATCAATGATCACCACACATAAACAACACGCGGCTCTTATCTACTGCTCAGTATGAGCTTAACAAAAAGATTAATTAACAGCTAAACCAAGCTTAAAACTAAATAATCTGAAGACCGTTATATCTTAACATAAACCACTGCATCTCATTCTTTCATTATTAGGCTGCTTTTCCACACCACCATCCACCAGTTATTTTCTACCTCACACACAATAGCACTAATAGAAAATCATGACTACTTGGACATTGTTCATGTCCAAAAATATGACTCATTTGCAACAAGTTTGAGTTATAATCATATAGGTACTATATTGATTGGATTGTGGATATTTTAGTGTTCTCAGCCATGGCAGCTTGCAGTCGCTGAAGAGATCGACTTTTAGGACATCAAAGCAGTCGATTATCATAAACCCGACTCTGGTTGACAAAACCTAACATTCCAACGGGGTGGTACAGTTTTACCACTCAGACCCGTCAAAAATATCACTCTGAAAGAAGCAACTCATCAACAAAGACTCCATAAATTACTTAAACTCACTAATAGATTATGTTTATTCACGATGGTCTTTCGAAATATAATAGACAATTGATAAACCAATATTTTCTAAAGTTTCATCGAAAATATTCATGCTTCCTCAAATGTCATCAAGTTTCTCAATCTTTTACCGGTATACATATTTTCTCGATATTTCCGATGTGTTTAGACCAATCGATAGATCCTCATCTTTCAAGTCATTAAGGATTTATCGAGTCAATTACTGGAAATTCTTGTATGCACGACGTGTATTTACACGACACAATCTTAACCGTTCATAACAATTCATATGTTTGACCACCATGTTTCTATATTATTTCTTCTAATCCTGACCATCTATGTATGTATGTGAAGATACACGCCGTGTACTAAAATTACTCTCGTCAATTACAGTTTGAACTTAGAAATGCTATACGCGCTCAGGTCCATGGACGTTTTCTTGCCAAACAAACGACGTTACAATCAGGGGCGGAGCCATGATTATATATTAAGGGGGGCCGAGTTATAAAGTGAAAATATATAGTATTCAAAAATTAAATAACTGTATATGAATATATACAATATCAAAAGGTAATTAACTTTTGTGTATTGGACAGTTCAAAAAAAAAGTTACTAAACTGAAAACAAAATATGAAATTTAGAATTCATTAAATACATAGAGAAATAACTGAAATAAGTTAATCAATTATAAAGTATTTGTACATAATAGAATGATAAAAAAGAAATTATTCATTATGGTGAGTTGATTAAATATGATATGGCAAGAGTTAATTAAGGTAAGAGAAATAAATTGGATAAATTAAACTTAGTAACAAAAAATGGTGTTTATAGTTTAATAGGAAAGGAATGGGGACCAAACCTTTAAATTAGAAAGTTTTTACATCTAATTATGTCAAATTCCTTAATTAGTAAAGCCTAATACACAAATTCAAAAAAATTAAAAGGGTGCAATGACACCCTTTGGTCTCAATATAGTTCCGCCAGTGGTTACAATACAAGTGCCCCAAAATGGTTCAGTGAACACTCCACAATGGTGCACTCCAAGCTTGACATCCGTTGTTTCCTTTCACACCTCCCACGCAACCCCCCTTCTCTATGACTTGGCAACCCGCCAAAGCACCTCAACGGCGACGCTTCACCCTGCCCCACTCACAAACTCAACGTTTTCGCATTCGCAACCACCTCACAGCCACCGGCCACGTGTTGCCCCTTCTCCCTCTCTCCGCCTGTCAGCTTAAAATTTCACCTCCCGAGTGCTCACCCTCCAATCAGATTCTACCTCATCCTTTGCATGCGATGAGCGCCACCGCGACGACACGTCGAACAGGGCCAAATACGACCGACGCAAGGCCAGGGGTAATTACGTAATATCAGGACTAGAAAACAAAAACGGCCAAACCAATCGTGATAGGTGTACCCACGCATGGCGGCCTCACTCACACGCGTTATAACGAGAGGCCCTTCAGAAGCATGCAAGCCAGGCGTTTGATTGGGTGTGAAGGACTGTAAACTGTAAAAAAGACAACGAAAGGCCCCACTAACACAGTCACTTACAGAGTTAAATCCCACTTGTGGTTTATTTTCTTGGTCCCACAAACACGTACCCACCATGCAATTCCAAGTGTCCTTCCCTCCTTCCTCTCTGCTCCATGGTGCCCTTCTCCCATTGGTCACCTCCCTCCCTTAAGACAACCGTTTCATCCTTCTCACCAAAACACTTACCACCCTCCTCTGCCCTTCCATCCCTCTCAGCTCTCAGCTCTCTGCCTTCTGCATTTTCTCATTCTAAACTCCAAAGCTTTGCCATTGCAGCACTTGAGCTTGCGGTGGTGAGCTTTGTGTGGCTGGCAGAGACTAGAGAATTTCGCAACCATGATCAAGACTCTGAATCCTTACAACTCCACCAACACAGCGAAAACCGCTGAGATTATGTCCAGGTACAGGCCCATAGCACCAAAGCCTGAGACTAGTCCAACCACCCCTACAGGTGAGAGCCCTGCACTGTCTCAGAAGATCAGGGACTCCCCTTACCTTCGAAACCTCTGGCCTCAATTGCAGGCAAGACCCACAAGAACCAGGAAGAGAGGTCGAGCTGCAATTTCGCCACCAACCCTCAAAAGGCAGAGAATAAGCCATATATTCGGGCTCTCTCCTGCTTGCCATGTTACATCCCCTGTCAAAAATTTGACCCTGGATGGTTTTCCTCATCCTCTTACTCAGCTTGCATTACCAAACCAGCTTGGATCAGCCAGCAGCGGCCTCGAAAGCACCAGTCTGGTGACCCTGCCTCTTCTATCATATCCTTCTTCAGTTCCCATTGTCCCAAACCAAGCTGTGGTGACCAACCAAGCAGTGGTGCCAGCTGAACTCAATTTACTGAAACCGTCTGGAGGAGAGAAGCTCATAGATTTGAACTCTGTAGCTGAAATTCCAGAGGAGAAAGACCTGCTGAAGCAACTACAGGGAACCCCATACCCTGCTACTACACCTACCACCACCCCCAATGTCATAGCACCTCAGCCAATTCGACCTGTGGGCTCAAGCATTAGCGTTGGCTGCATCAGCACAGACCCAAGTTTGGCCCCAGCTGTGCAAGCTCCCAAGAAACCAGAGGATGTGGAGAAAGAGATGGAGTCTGAGGCACTACCAGCCATAATCTCAGATTCACACAACAAGGTGAGGATGGCAAATGCAGCTTACAAGGAGATGGTGGGTCAGCCAGAGTGTTCCTGGCTCGATTCAATGGTGGCCACCCCGTGCAAAAGGATCAGCGGGGAGGTTGCACTGCAGCTTTCTGACACAAGGGTGCCAACTTCATCAAATGGATTTTCATGCTGGGTGAGGATTGAGTGGGGAAATGAGATGGACAAGCATGCTATCAATGCTTTCTGTGATGTGATCAAACTGGCCTGCGAGTCCAAGGACTACCTCTTCACTTGGAGGTTCCACACCCACAGCAGAGAGGCATCTCAGTCCAGTTCTAGTGAAATTGCTACTTGTAACTAAATGTAGTGTAGGCAGTGTAGCTTAGTAGAAGGTATTATGTATCTACTATCTACCATATATGTCATATATTAAGAGGAAATATATATAGTAATCAGGCTTTTCATGTAAAATCTAGGGCAGGTTTTCAATGTGTATTATTGCACTTGTTCGTTACATTGTTATTTTCGGTTAAGCATAGACAACAACACAACTAAGAAATAAACCAGAGTCTAGGAAAACCACAATGGGATAAGAAACTAAGCTCAGGCACTCACAGGCCTAAGAGCTTTGGGATCTGGAAAGTACACAATTCACTTCTCCTCACTCTTTGGCAGTCCCTTCCACTTGAAGTTGTCTGCATAAGTCCTGACCTGCACATACATGATCATAATATTTCAATTTAATACAGACCGGCATGTCTACCAAATCACAAACCATACATACTCGCCTAAGAAGCTTAATAGGAAAACCACATTTTTAACAAGAAACATTTCGTACCCTTAGAAGTGGTATGTGACGCTTCCTGACCTGCACAGCAGTTAGAAACTGAGCCCTTAGCAATGTATCCCACAACTATACAAACCCCAACAAAGATTGCAGACTGATGTAAAACTATATTCTACATCATCTCGCAGGAAAATTGGAACGAAAACTCTCAGGATACAAACTTCAGGTGAAATCTATAGCCACAGAAAGAATAGAACTTGAGTAAGGCACACACCGTATAATCCCAGCCATGTTTCTCAGCAAACTCCTTTGCAGCTTGTTCACTATCGAAACTCAGTCCTGCATCACCCACATTGGCATAGGGATCACCGGTGGAAGTCCAACCCATCAATGGATTTTCCCACCTATCAAAATGTCAAACAAGAAACAGTACTAATCAGCATACTATTTGACAGTACTGAAATTGCACATTAGCAACAGCAGCTCATGAAATTTTAAGCATATTTATAGTGTAAAATGTAGAACAGTTCAGGGTTAATACACAGTTGATAGTGTAAAATCTATGGAAGAACCTGATCCATCATCCAAATTTTTCCTGCAAAAATTGTGTAAGATAAAAAGCATACGTACTTCTGCGTAGAAAGGAAATTAATTTTCCATTTCCCAACTTTCCCAGAACCTTGCTGTGATGCAGTTCGAGCAGGAGAATATATTACGACCTGGGCATGCCCAAATTGAAATACTTAAAATTAAATTACTCTACAAACAAAAACCCAATAAATAAATATAAATTCTTCATCCTTCACAAGCACCAAGAGCGTACCCTTCTTTTGAGATATTGTTCGGGGATTCCAGAGATGATGCCGATGTCGGGAATCTTGGCCTCCACCACCGCCTGAGATTGCGACGAGGAGAACCATCTGGTCCGGGAGAGAAGAGGTGATCGGGCTTTGGTGAATCCGTGTCGTAGAGAGCTCGCCATGTTTGGTCAGGCAAGGCAACCACAGCGATTTTTTTAAGAGACGACGATAAATTTGGAGTGGTTCTTTTGCGCCATAATTCTGCCACGTACTCCTAACTAAATAAAATTAATAAAAAATTCGGTCCGGTTTTTAAAGGGTAACCTTGTTGGATCATCAAACCGAACCGGTCATAAATCTTTATCTGTCTATCTGTATATATTAAGCGAAGCGGGGGATTACTGTTCACGGAACAGTGCCCTGCCCAGCAACCTGCCCCGTCTGCCCAGCACCCTGATTTTTTTTTTTTGATCTGTTTCTGCTTACATTGATATTGATCAGATGCTTTAAATTGACTCTGCTTACAAGATATAGCTTTGTTCCCCTGGGTTGTCAGCTGTGATTATAAGACCATGTATTACAATGGATATTGGTAGTAGCCAGCGAAAAAGAATATAGCATGTTTGTTTCACTGAACCTACATACTAGCGAAAAAGAATATAGCATACTAGGATTAAAATTCTTACCATACTAAAACAGGGTTGCCATATTACAATCATCTGCCCTCTGTTAAAATTCAGTTGTGTTGGTTATTGATTTCAAAACAATATTAAGGGTTAAAAGTTTGCTTCTTTGGATATTGGTGAGTTGCCTTAATCTGAAATAGGTGCTTCACAGATTTGTGTTAGGTTACGAATTGTGTATAGTTCATTGGATATCTAACCACGCAAGCGCAAAGCGCGGGTTTCAAAGCTAGTGTATATTAAGCGAAACGGGAGAGTTACTGTTCACATAAACAGTGACGTTATTATTATACCCATGTATTTATTTTTTGTTTACATCTGTACTATTTTATCTTATACTGACTGATTTTCCCTTAACTGGGGAAATAACGATGCTGCCCTTATTTTTAATTAATTTATCATGCTGTCATTTGTCTGATTATAAAGACATTTGTACCCCTATTTTAATTTTATTTATCATGTTGTTATTGTATATTATAAAAAGACAGTAGTGCCCCTGTTTGTATTTTATTTTTATTTAAAAAAAATAAAATCATGGTGCTTCTCGTTGTGACCCGTGTTGGGATTGATATCGAAACGTCTCCTTAGTATTAATGAGTGACATCTATTTCTTTCTAGCAAGCAGCATGGCGCGGGCGATTGCAACTTGAACATCGACCTACTGAATTTATCCCTGTGTTTTTTAAGCTATTTTAGTTTTGTCACTCTCTCAGTTTTTTCTTTGATTTGAGTTATGCCCCTTCATTTTTTTTCTTTATTTCAATTCTACCTTTCATCTCTCAGTTTTCTATTTAAGATTTGCCTATCAAAATTATTTCAATTTTGGCCCTTAGATTTTTGTTTTTTTTCTGTTTTTCTACTCAGTTTTTTTTGTTAATGCTATACATTTTTTTATATCAAATTCACAATTAATGTGCTACACTATTGCAAGTCAAACTCATGATCTCTCACTTATAAAGAGAGACTTATGCCACTATACCAAAAGGGTACTGGGCAATGTTATACATTTTGCAATAGAGAAAATTGCATTCTAAAAAAAACAACAATAAAATGATAATAATATTAATGAGAGAAAATTAAATATTTTTATATTGATCAATGTCAATTGCGTTTTAAAAACAATCTTTTGGTATTGATGAGGTTGATGACACATAACTGATATTATGACTTCATTAATGTTGAACATTTACATGCTCATAATAAATTCTCTTTTGATCAAATTTATGGATTCTACTTACATATCAAAAAGCAATGTCATGTTCTTATGTTTCTTAACTTTTGTATGTTTGATGTTCAACTTATGACATGTATTGATGTGTGCTCCTTATATATTTACAATTCTGCAAATTTTGGTTGCTGAATTTTTTTTGCAGCTTTCTTTTAAAATGACACGTAGATTTCAATGAGCTGTTGTTTGTGAGTTCCAAACAATAAATGATCAAATTAAAAAAAATTGCATAATAATTTTTAAATTGGCAAAAATCGCACTCCCGCATGCGTGTGTAGGAAGACCAGTCTCTATATATTAAACGAAGCGGGGGATAACTGTTCACATGAACAGTACCCGCACCCACCCGTCCATATGTATAAAACTAGGAAGATACCCGCGCCTTAGCGCGGTGTTTAGGGTTTAGATTAGGTTTTTAATTTAAACTTTTAATAAATACAATTTTGCGTCAGAGGCAGTTAATTTTTTAACATATACGGTTTTGTCTTATTCATTCCCCAAGATTATTGAGTCCGCTGGCAGATCGTTTTTTTTTTTGACGAATTCTCTCTCTTCACCCAAGAGAAGGGCGCGGACCGCCCGCGAGATGGACTCCGAGTCTGCTGGCAGATCTTTTTTTTTTTTTTACGAACTCTCTCTCTGTTTTTTTTTAAATTTTTTGGACAAACTCTCTTTCTTCGCCCAAGAGAAGGGCGCGGAGTCCGCTGGCAGATTTTTTTTTTACGAACTCTCTCTTCGCCCTAGAGAAGCGTGCGGACTCCGCCTGCGATATGGGCGCCCAGTCCGCAGGCAGATCCCTCGCTTTTTTTTTCGACAAACTCTCTATCTTCGATCAAGAGAAGGAAGCAGAGTCCGCCCACGAGATCACTGTTTATTTTTATTTTTATTTTTTGGACGAACTCTTTCTCCGTCTCTCTAGTTTTTTCTATTTCTACGCCAAAAGAACGGCGTGGACCGCCCGCGAGATGAACCTTGAGTCCGCTGGCAGATTTTTTTTGACGAACTCTCTCTCTTTGCCCTAGAGAAGCTCGCAGACTCCGCTTACGAGATGGGCCCTCAATCCGCTGGCAGATCCCTTTTTTTTTACGAACTCTCTCTCTTTGCCCAAGACAAGGGCGCGGAGTCCGCATGTGAGATGAGAGCGGACTCCACTGGTTGATAACAATTTTTTTTTGGACGAACTCTCTCTCAATCTCTCTATATTTTTCTATCTCTTGGACGAACTCTCTCCTCTCTCCGCCCGCGAGATGGCCCTTGAGGCCACTGACAGATTTTTTTTTACGAACTCTCTCTCTTCGCCCTAGAGAAGCGCGCGGACTCCGCCTGTGAGATGGGCCCCCAGTCCGCGGGCAGATCCTTTTTTTTTATGAACTTTCTCTTCGCCCAAAAGAAGGGCGCGGTGTCCGCCCCGCAAGAACACTGTTTCTTATTTATTTTTATTTTTTTGGACGAACTCTTTCTCCGTCTCTCTAGATTTTTCTATTTCTCCGCCAAGAGAAGGGCACGGAGTCCGCATACGAGATGGGAGCGGACTTCGTGTGCTTGGAGTCCGTTTTTTTTTCGACGAACTGTTTCTCAGTCTCTCTAGTTTTTTCTATTTCTCCGCCAAGAGTAGGGCGCGGAGTCCGCTTGGAGATTACCTTTTTTTTTTACAAACTCTCTCAATCTCTCTAGATTTTTTATCTCTTGGGCAAAGCGATCTGCCAGCGGACTCCGCGCCCTCCTCTGAGGGGGAGAAATAGAAAAATCTAGAGAGATGGAGAGCGTTCACAAGGGAAAAAAAACGAACCCCCAGTGGATTCCGCGCCCATCTCTTGGAATGAGAGAGAGAGTTTGTAAAAGATCTGCCAGGGGACTCGGGGCCCATACCGCGGGCGGACTCCGCGGCCTTCTATTGGGTGGAGAAATAGAAAAATCTAGAGAGACATAGAGGGTTCGTCCAAAAAGTAAAAAAAAAAATCTATCAGCCAGTGGAGGCAGCGCCATTCTCTAGGGCGATGAAAGCCAGTCAGCAAAAAAAAATGCCAGCGGACTCCGTGCCCTTCTCTGGGACGGAGAAATAGAAAAATCTAAAGAGACAGAGAGTTCGTAATAAAAAATAAAAACAGTGAACCCCCAGTAGAGTCCGCGCCCTTCTCTTTGGTGGAGAAATAGAAAAATCTAGAGAGAGTTCTTCCATACAAATCTAGTGAGTGAGAGAGAGATCGCCAAAAAAAAGATCTGTCAGCGGGCTCCGCGTCCTTCTCTGGGGTGGAGAAACAAAAAAATCTAGAGAGATAAAGAGGGTTCGTCCAAAGAAAAAAAAAGATCTCGCGGGCGGAGTCCGCGCCCTTCTCTAGGGCGATGAGGGACAGTTAGCGCAAAAAAAAACTATCTGCCAGCGGACTCCGCGCCCTTTTCTTGGGCGGAGAGATAGAAAAATCTAGAGAGACAGAGAGGGTTGGTAAAAAAACGATCTGCGGGCGGAGTTCGCGCCCTTTTCTTGGAGACAGAGATCGTTAGCCCAAAAAAATAGATCGGCCGGCGGACTCCGCGCCCTTCTCTGGGGCGGAAAAACAGAAAAATCTAGAGAGACAGAGAGAGTTCGCAAAAGAAAAAAAGAAAAGAGTGGCGCGGTGTCCGCTGGGGTTTGCTTTTTTTTGGCGAACTCTCTCTCTTCGCCCAAGAGAAGTACGCGGACTCCGCCTGTGAGACTGACTCCAAGTGTCCGCTGGGGATTTTTACTCCGCCACTGTTCACTTGCTTGCGAACAGTCGCTTATACAACACACAATATCATTGTTCACAAAACCACTTTTCATAAGCTTATGAACAGTACCCGCGAACAGTCCGTACAACACACAAAACCATTGTTCATAAGACTATGAACAGTGCTTGTGAACAGTCGACCAAACTTTAGTATATAGTAAATTGGAAGAATATATTTGCCTACCTGTTTACCTATTTGAGCATGTCACTTCTCAATCACAAAAAGCCACGTCCTAAACCTAGAAAGAACAGAAAGTGTTAGTTCATCTACTAACTTCACTCACACACCGCCGTTCCAAAACATTCCATCGACTGATTTAGGGTTTTAGGATTCTTATGTTGGGTTCGTCAATTTCGTCTCTCATCGCCCTCCTCAGTGGCTCAGTCTAGAACGAAGCTCTCTCCCTTCCTTGCTTTCTTTCTGCTCCCACAAACCAATAAAAAGAAGTTTCGTGAAGAGACTTCTTGATTTTGATCTGATCTGATTGAAATCACAAGTTCTGCGACTGAAGGTGAATGACTTTCTTACTGTTTTGGCACATACCCAGATAATTTTTTTGTATTAGGGTTCCTAAAATGTTAGTCTTCGACTCTTGTGAGCCTTAATGTTTTCATCTAGAGGTGTCAAATGGGTTTTTGTGATGTTTCATTTTACTTTGGAACTTATTGTATATGTGCTTCATTTTGATATTGGAATTTGCTATTGCTGCTATTGTGTTGGTCTGGCTTTCTTCAGTAAATTTTATGTTTTTTGTTGCAAGGCTTTGAAATTGTTAGTGGTATATATCATGGGTTAGCATCAAAATTGTGTTTATTGATGTTAAGACTTTTAATTTTATCTAATTTTGGGCTTTTGAAGTGGATACTTCTTCACCTTTCTTCATTTGTACAACTTTCTTCTTTTTAAAATATTAGGTGTGTTCAATTTTAATGGTGATCAACTTGATGTATTGGTTGTATTGATATACTGTGTATCTGCATATTGGAAAAAAAAGAAGTGGTGGTACCTTGATTTTGATCCAGAAGCGGTAATTCTCCCTATTTGTCCTCCTCAAACAACATGGACAGCAAATTCCTATAACCTCCAAATCATAGCATAACCAAATCATAGCACGTCGATATAGGTAGTCGTCTATGATTTCTTCATTTTATCTTTTATTCAAGTCGTTGCAAATCATATTGGTATTGGACATTGATTTTATTTTCTTCATTCATAGGCACTTATATTTTGGTTTAGTTTTCAAGTATTCATGGTGGTCCACAGTGCATGTTCGACAGTTTTTGGGCATTAGTTTAGTCAGTTCACTTGTTACTTTGTCAGTAATCGTTGAGTGTTATAAATTCACATTCCAAATGATGGCCGCTTTCTACAAGATGTTTATTCCTATCCAAACAAGAATTGTTTATTAATAGAGATGTGATTTTTGTTTGCAGAATTTCTCTAAGGATCTAATTGAGAAGTTGTGTAAGTATTGACAGTGCGAGAGCTTGATGAGCATCTATGATAATTTCCCTTATCATATAGTATGTTTTTTTTGTGCTTGAATATCTATGATAATTTCGCTCATCACATAGTATGTTTCTTTCTCTGTTTTCAATGTTTTACCAAAATGAAGAATGAATTCGTAGTTGATCTTTAGTATAAGAATAATTTGTTTGACTAATTGTGTGTGCACGTGCGCCCGCACACCGTCTGTGAGTGTGTGTGTGTGTGTGTTAGATTGGTAACATGTACATTCAGTTCAGGGAAGGGAGAACATGTTGTGGCTGTGCTCCAAAATCTCACTTGGACGCTTTATGTAGGTTAATTTCTAATGCACTACACACATATGAATATTACAAGTACATATGCATATTGAATTTCAAATTTTGGAACATGATAGATTGATGCCTTTACTGGCTGTTACCTCATTCTTTTATTTATCTGGGTTCAATTTTGAACCATCTGCTGCCCTTTTTTATTTGTGTATGAAAAATGGACCTTTTGTCTTCGTACTTATTTTTGGTTTGCAGCTTTTTGATTGATCGTGTTTGTGACATTCTTCTTCACTGTTGTTGCAATTGAACTCCCCTTTTTCCCTATCGGTTTCCAGTTTGTTTTGTTGAAAATTATATGCAATGTATAATGAATTTCATAATTCTCATGTTGTGGAAGCTTTCACCTTTGTCTAAAAGTGGCAACAAGATGGAGCAGTTACGGAAACCTTCAACTCTTGGTTAGATGATAGCTACTGTTGTGCATTCGAACCAACTGCGAGTTGTCAGGGTAAGTGACATTCATAGAATGAAAGCTGAACTAGCACTCATCAAACTTTTGTTTTTAAATTTAGTTGTGCATGAGAAGATGACCGTTGATTGTTAGATACCTTAATTGATACAAAAGCTACATAAACTTCTTTGGCAATTTATATAACATTGTCATATTTTTTACATAATGACTTGTTTATACTTCATGTTGATATCCCACATCGGCCAAACGAAGAGGAGTTATGTGCTGTATATGTACATGCCCACCTCCAATCTAACACGAGGCCTTTTGGTGGCTCAGCGGCTTCGGAGGGATTGGGTACTCCGAGGTTAAGCATGATGATGCGAGAGCAATCCCAAGATGGGTGACCTACTGGGAAGCTGCTCCTGAGCTGTCGGAAACAAAACCGTGAGGGCCGGCGGGCCCAAAGCGGACAATATCGTGTTACGGCGGAATGAGTCCTGGGATGTGACAATGGTATCAGAGCCACTCTGCCGTGTGGTGCGAGTGTGCCGACGAGGGCGTCGGACTCCCAAGGGGGGTGGATTGTGATATCCCACATCGACCAAACAGAGAGGGGTTATGTGCTGTATATGTACATGTCCATCTCCAATCTAACACGAGGCCTTTTGGTGGCTCAACGGCTTCGGAGGGGTTGGGTACTCCGAGGTTAAGCATGATGATGCGAGAGCAATCCCAGGATGGGTGACCTACTGGGAAGCTGCTCCTGAGCTGCCGGAAACAAAACCGTGAGGGCCGGTGGGCCCAAAGTGGACAATATCGTGTTACGGCGGAATGGATCCTGGGATGTGACATATGATGCATATATGAATGCATAAAAAATGAAACAAACTTCTATCATAGTTGTTCTACGAGTAAATACAACTTATTGATTAAATTTCTTTTTTGTCTTGTGCGGTGTCCATTTTTTTTTTCAGGTTGCAATTGAACTTCCTTACGTTTTTCCCAAGCAATTGTCATTTCTTTAGAGCCTAGGATGTAATGTACTTATGTGCAAATACTACAATTCTTTATTTCAGCTAACTTGCAGGGAGAAATTTGACCAGCCAATAGCAAACTCAGCTTTTTTTGTATTTTATAATTTTCAATATGTTGTTTTTGTTATGTTTGGTGTTGAAATGAAGATACTGGATGACTGTGTACATGTAGCTGTATAGAGCTATAATGGTTGTAAAGTATATTGATGATATATGATTTTCTTACACTCCTGAGTACCATGAATTTCTCATGAAGTTGGGAATAAAGTTAATGTCGGTTTGATCGAAAACTTCTGTTTTGTGGAAGGTTTGTTTTATACAGTAAGATCCCGAACTCTACCATTAGTGATTATTACCTATAGCTACCATGAAAGAATTCTCTTTCATGAATCAAATTAAAACTTTGTCAGCATTGTTTTGACATATTCTCCGGCCTACTCTTTACCTACTTTAATTTGTCTTAAACTTTTGTGTTTCTAGGTTTTGGTTAAAGACTTAACCTATATTTGCCAATAATTGATTGTTTGATTTCTGTAAACAATAAGTATTTAAATCGATAAAATTTGATGGAATTTCTTATGTGCCTGTACGCGCGAAGCGCGGGCGCATGAAAGCTAATATATATTAAAGCAAAACACAGGTAGCATTGTTTATTCAGTGCGCAAATAGACGGTTTTGCCCTCACTTGTAATTTATTTACAACAATGTCATCATTTTCGTTCTATAAAAAAAAATTGCTCTACATAATGGCTACTGTGTATGTATCGATCTAACTTCTGCTAACCATCATTTGTTATGTGATTACATCTGAAACAACAAAACTTTTGGATCAGGGCAATTAAGAAACATATGGTAGCATTAAGGCTTGCAATAAGGTTTGTATTGGTCCTTCATTTTGTATTGTATGTAACTATGGTGATTGACTTTTTAAATATACATCTTAGGGGGATCAAAATAATAGCAGAAGTATATTTCAACTGTTTCACCCAACATAAGATGAATATGTTTTACTCATATTTTTTTGTAGATAACCGCTCATCAAAAATAGAAAATTACCACGTCATTTATGTCTCTCCTTTATATTTCAATGTTATTTTACGGTTAAGCCTATGGAAACTATTATTTTTTTTCTTTGAGAATTTTTTTTCAACCTTGGTTTTTCCAAGAATTTGAAAAATGGCTTCACCAAAGACACGTCTATGTTTCTAATAGTAGAGATACAAATATAGGAACTAATGGAAAAAGTCTTCAATATGTGAAAATTACCTACCCGATAGATATCTCCAGAAAAAGTTTGAAACGAAAGAGTTTTGAAAGAAAGTTTCTGTTAAGGTTTTTATAGGTGATTAGTAAGTTTTGATACTTTAATTTGCTATATTGTATTTTAGTTATGAATTTCTCTAGGCACATGTGAGAATTATTTGTTATATTTAGAATTTGAGAAAAAAAGGCCGCAGCAAGGCGCGGCCGGGTTTTTGCCTATTATTCAGAATTTGATTTCCAGTTTAATATGTAAATAATATATGGTAATGACGCGTTTTTTATGAGAGTTTCATATCTTCAAAATTGACATTCATACTTTCTCATCTCCTCGCTCGATAATCCTCTAAATTATTTCTAGAAATAAACAATACGTTTTATGCATCTTTTTACAAGAGTTTGTCTGTTGTGCATAGCTACACATGACATACATACACTAATATGAATAATTGCACATACTTTACACAGAAAATGGGAAGTCATGTTTTAAGAAAATTTGCAGAAAAAAAAATGCTATGTAGGCCTATATAGTAGAATTTTCCCACCTTACACTACCACATCTTGTCTTCCTAACACATCTACTTAAAAGTGATTGAACTGAGGATAAATTTACTTGAGAAATGATCCAAATGAGGAGGATCTCCTTGGAAGTGATTCATGTGAGGAATGATCTCCTCAAAGGGACTCAAATGAGGATACATCTCATATGTATGAAGAATCTCATCGAGGAAAGATCTACTCGAAGGTGATTCAAATGAGGGAGAGATCAACTAAAGAGTGATTCGAGTAAGAATGGATCTCTTTGAGAGATACTTGGGTCTGTCTGGAAATGATTTTTAAAAATAAAAATGAGAAAATGAGATTATTATTTTCTACTTTGGAAATGTATTTGTTAATATGAAAAATATTTTTAAATATTTTTTAAACTAAAAAATGAAAAAATTCGTCAAATTGATGTTTTCGATTTTTCTTTGTAAAAGTTGAAAAAAAAATTATTTTTTTATTTTCAATGTTTTCAAAAATGTCTCACCAAACACCATTTTATCTTATTTTTATTTTAAAAAATAAAAATGCAAGCATGAAAATGTTACTAAATGTCATCTTAATGTTAAAATCGATATCTAATTTTAGACGTAGAAATAGAAAGCACCTCTTTGTGTATTCCAATTCTTAAAATCTTTAAATGATTTTTGTATCAAATTAATCTGTTCAAGGTAGAGCTAAAACTAATCTCTCCCCAACCTTTCAGCTTTTCAGTTAGATTTTTCTCAAACTGGTTAGTGTAAGGGCTTTTCGTTGTAATTTTTCGTTTTTTCTCAAAAAAAAAAAATTAGAGCTAAAGCCCAAATGGCATAAGGGCATAAGTTCTAGACCAAGGTTGAGTTCGGCAGTGACTAAGAACGATGTAAAGGGCTTATTACGTACGTACTTCTGCAAGTCATTTTCATCTTTGGACTGATTCCTGCGGTTGGAGATGAAACCGGCTGCACCCCACTCACTACGTTCCAGACTGCCTATTTGTGCTTTCATAACACAGTTGCCATTTGTGCTTAGTTTACATCGAGCTCCACTCTCCCCCATTTTACTTCATTGTCATTTTCTTCCCCCAACACATCGTGCCTGTCACTAATTTTGTATCATATATAGCTAATTAACGAAACATAGATCACCCTGAAGCTTAACATCCATGGCCACAAGGGAAGGAGACTCGAGGCTCTCTGACCTCAAGCTAGCCTACAGAGACTTGAGAACCCTGCTCAAGGCTTCAGCCTTGATGGAGCAGAATCTGAAAAATATGGACAAGAAGTTTGATGTCATTGACGAAACACTAACTTCAGCCTCAAGAAGAGTAGCTCCATTACAGTCCTTGTCCATGGCCACCAAGGCCTTGGAAACCAGAATCAACCGAGCTGTTACTCCGGCGCTAGCTCTCCTTGACAATTTCAAGCGATCAGAGTCTATACAGAACAAGCTTCTCGACTTGTCATCGAAGTTATCAAACGAGAAGAACATGAACAAGAGATTCAAGACGCTCATCAAGTACGTGGACTGTGTGGATCAGCTCAAGGCGGCGATAAGCTCCATTTGCGAGGAAGGCGAGCCGGTGATCCAGAGACTGCAGGAGGTGGTGGAGTTTTTGAGCCGAACGAAGGCGACGGATCAGTACAGGACTCATCGGTTGAGGGAGACTTTGATCACTTTGAAGGCTCTGTATGAGACTGAGGTGGATGCCATGAGATTTGAAGGGTTGCTTGATGAAGCTCTGCTGAACTTGCAGGATGAGTATGAGAGTATATTGCAGCAGATTAAGCATCAAAACATAGTGGATCGGTCTCAGGCTGCACATAAAGGTGATGACCAGATGGTGATCATGGGTTCTAATTTGGGAACTGAGTTGGAGATTGAAATTCTAAGACGAATTTCACAAACCCTAGCTGCTGAAGATTGTGTGGACATAAGCATCGATATCTATGTTAAGGTAACATTCGCCAGCATACATTAGCACAATTATTGATCACTGTGCTCAATATTTTTTGCTGAACACTAATTACGACTATTATTTAAGTTTAAGTCACCTTCTCCTAATCAACTAAGGAGATAGAAACAAGTTGATTGGAGGAGTAAGGAGTAACATATGTGTATACATCACCCGCTCCTCTCACAGTAACTGTTCATGTGACTCCTGCGATTAGATACTGTGAGAGGGATGTTATATACACATGTTATTTCTTGAAATCAAAGAGAATTCTCTTCAAATATACTCATCTAATAATCGATCAAAATGTAGGATCACATCACTGTAAATTGATTACGGCTCATTAGTATGGTTATGGTTGTTGATCAACAGGTGAGATACAGAAGAGTGGCCAAAGCATTAATGCGGCTAAACCCAGAGTACTTAAGAACACACAGTCCGGAAGAAATAGATGAAATGGCTTGGGAGAATTTAGAAACAGCCATAACCCTTTGGATCCAACACTTCGAACTCGCAGTGAAAGCAGTCCTTGTATCAGAGAAGAAATTCTGCGAACAAGTACTGGGAGGCATAATGGACGGGCTGGTCTGGCCAGAATGCTTTGTTAAAATCGCAGACAAAATCATGGCTGTGTTCTTCAGATTCGGCGAAGGCGTAGCCAGGAGCAGCAAAGAGCCACAGAAACTGTTCAAGTTGCTAGACATGTTCGAGTCCTTGGAGAAACTCAACCCTGCATTCTCTCAAGTTTTCGATGATGAATCAGGGACTGACATTTGCATTCGGTTCAGAGAACTCGAGAAGCTTCTGATTCACGCTTCTAGTAAGGTATTCTGGGAGTTTGGGCTTCAGATTGAAGGAAACTCAGATGGGGTACCTCCCCCACAAGATGGGTCAGTCCCCAAAATTGTAAGGTACGCTGTGAATTACCTCAAGTACTTAGCAACAGAGGCTTACTCTGTTCCCATGGCCAGAGTCCTCAGAACAGAACAGATTTGGAAAGCTGGGATTCTTTCCAGACCTGAATCCGACGAGAATCTTCTCCGCGACGCTGTTTCCAACATCATGGAAGCTCTGCAGAGGAATGTTGAAGCGAAGCGGTCGGGTTATTATCGGGTCGACAAGTTGGCATTGCCTCATGTCTTTGCTATGAACACGTACTGGTACATTTACATGAGGACCAAAAACACAGAGCTGGGGAAGCTTTTGGGAGACCAATACATGAAGAAAAACTACAAAGTAATAGCAGAGGAGTCGGCTTACATGTACCAGAAGATAGTGTGGGTGCCTCTGGTTAGGGTTTTGGAGAAGGATTCGGATTTGGAGCTGGAGAGCAAGGAAGCAATGGTGGGACTGATCAGGGAGAAAATGGAGGCGTTCATTAAGGGCTTGGATGATGTGTCGAAGAGGCACAAGGGGTATTATAGTATTCCTGACGCAGATTTGAAGGAGCAGATTAGATTGGCGACGGTGAGGCTTGTGATTCCAGCGTATAGTGAGTTTATGGATGCGTTCTCGGTTTTGTTGCCGGGAAAGTCGTCGTATTTGAGCCCTGAGTCGGTACAGGAGTTGTTGTGTCGGATATTTGAGGGTGGGGAGGTGAAGCTTAAGAGACGTGGGTCTAGGGATCGGACGGCGGGAGGGAGCTCGGCGGTGGACTGTGGGGGGGAAGGACTTCCGACGGACCAGGTCAAATACTAGTGAAATGTGAGAGTGACCGACTGATCATAATTCTAGGTCTAAACTCTTGAATTGATGTGATTATTATTCCTGTTCTTGCCAAAAATGGTGACTTTTGTATATTAATTCAGCTAATCTCAAAATCTGTCTTTACATTTTATTTTGATTTACGTAATTTTGTAAGATAGTTCTTTTTTCGTTATAATAGGATCAAACAAGAGAGCGTATTCAGCGCACCCGGGTGCGCCGCGCACCCGTCCATCTCCGCCGTCCATTTGACGCGGACTTTTGACTTTTTCAAAATGGACGGCGGAGATGGACGGGTGCGCGGCGCACCCGGGTGCGCTGTATAATTTTCGATCAAACAATCATCTAATTCCATCATCGGAAATTCAGAACATCTTCACCTATTATTATGCATGTAACGAATATTGAGGTACGCGACATCAATTTGATTTAGGTTTTTACCTTTGGACATGGCTTCTCTGCTTGGAAAAAGAAGTGCTTGGATTTGCTTGGGTTGAAATCAATTACAAACCCTCACATGAATCACTGGATCACTCTCTCCCTCTCATCCTATTATGTTCTTCATCTTCTCTTGAATCTTAACTTAATATGTGAATCAACCAACCCAAATTAATGTCTTTATAAAGAAAAGTTAATGAAAAATTTTGTTTATGTTTTTATGCTATTAACATTATTTTGGGTGAAAGCATCCTCAAGCTAAGGCATGAGTCATACGGGTTTGCTTCTAGATTAATGATTCATCTAAATAGTTTTGGTTTCTTGGTGAAGCTTCCTCAATCTAAGATTATCATATGGGTCATTGTGTATGTGTTTATGGAGTTTGATTCGTTTTAATTAAGGGAGATGAGACTCTAGATCCAAATGATTTCATTTACTAACTCTAAAAGGATGAAGGTGAAGCTCTGGGAAGATAGAAGATAATAATGTTTTATGAGTTTGCCTAACTCTGTACGTATTTTGAAGTCTTTCATTATTGACCGTCAAGATCTTTTTTGATGACGTGACAGCTCCAAACAGATCCAAGCAAACTGCTTTTATAGCAGAGAAGCCGGATCCTTTACGTTTTGGCTTTAGAGTTCCACCTCAAATGTTATAGTTATGGTGATTAATTGGTCTAAAATATGACTTGTCAAAATTATAAGATCTTATGGTTGTAATGGTTGATTGCCTTTTTCAAAAAAAAAAAAAACTATAAGATCTTATTAGTGTTAGCCCAAGTGGTAAGGGGCCGGTGTTAGAATTGTGTTAGAATTGTTATGTGAAATTAGGTGTTTGATTACAAGTTTCTCTTAAATTTAGAGTTAGAATTATAATTTATAATTAAAATAAACTAAATTAAGAGTTCAATTATGTCACGTCCCGACCTTTAATTTTTACCTCAATTATTAGCATAGTGGTAATAAAAATTTTACCGTCTTCGTCATTAAGTGTATAATTTAATTGGTCCCCAGAGAGGTTGTAAGAGACGATTATTTCGAAGGTTTTATTCGAATGAAGAAATTGTGACGACGGTAAAAATGGTAATTTTTGCTAGTAAAAGATAATTTTTATTAGGGTATTATTTTTGGGTGTTGAATTTTGGATTGGGTAAAAGGGAGGTTGGACCGGCTGGGCCGAGCCCAACCCATTTCTCACTCTCTCTCCTCTCGCTCGCGTTCTCTCTCTCCCCGACTCTCTCTCCGCTTGAGAACTTCCGGCCGCCCGTTCGTCGTCGTCCGGCCTCCGTTCGCCGCCGCACCAGTCCCAATCGGTAGGCTTCCGACCCAGCTTCCATTCTAAACCGGTGAGAGGTCCTCTAGCACCGCCGATCGAGAGGAAAGCTCGCCAGAAGTCCCGGCTGTCCAAGTGTTCCCGTTGCCAGAACTTCCTCCTCCGGCCGCCATAGCCAGAGCTGCTAGGCTCAACAGGAAGCCATCCTCCCGTGCAACAATCCCTACAAAAGGCTCCCTCCATCTCGAGCTAAGTAAGGATAAATCGGTAATGAAAATTCTAGGGCTTTTTATGTGTTTTCGTTCGATTGACATAATTAGGCTTGAAATTGGTGTTTGTGATAGTTAGGAAAGTTGTAGAGGAGGTTGAGAGGAACGTGCTGTCAAATTTTGGTGAGCATTAGAGATCGCCGGAGCTGGCCGCCGCTGAAAAAATGTTTTTAGTAGGGAATTTTATGAGGAGTTTAATGGAATGAGTTTTAGAATTTTTGGAGGAGTTTTGGATAGGTTTGGGAATTTTTGAAGTTTTGTATTTTTGACGGATTAATAAGTTAGAATCCGGCCATTGGATTATTTATGGTGGAAGGTGATTTAGGGCGATAGACATGGTTGAGCGCGCGGAGCTCATATTTAATTATGCCTATTTTTCTTTAAGCGTCAATGTTTTACTTAAGGATTTAATTATTGTAGTCGGTAGTCAGTAAACTACATTCCCCGCCCATAGACCAGTCATGAAACTTGTAGATCGACGTCCGGGCTACCTCGCCATGGTGAAAGATCATCGGTACCACATCGGGAAGATGCTCCTCCAAGCTCCACAAAAAGACACCGTAATAAGATAAATGTATAGTTAGTCCTACATCGGTAATGTGTAATAAGAGAAAACTTTTCTTATCTATACAAGGAAGGCTCTCCCTGTTTAGAAAGGACGCTCTCTCTCTCTCTCTCTCTCTCTCTCTCTCTCTCTCTCTCTCGGGGAATGATAACCACACTATCTTGGAGAACTTTTGTAATACCAAAGGCTTATTGGCCATGATAGTGGAATCTTAAGTGGACGTAATCATGTCCTCCGATGACATGGTAAACCACTATATGTCCTTGTCTCTTGCCCATGATGTCTCTTATTCATAGTTATTCATGTTCCACCGTGATTCTACATAGCCTACGGGTTCTTGCAGAAACAATTGGCGCTGTCTGTGGGAAACATTACTAAAAGTCATGTTACTCTGCCTCTAAGATGCAATTCACTCCCATGAGAGGAATAGGGCTATCGGGTCGTCCCCAAGCCCAAGTCTCAATAGGTAGCCCAGTCAGCGGGTCAGCAGGCCACTCAGTCAGCTCAAGCTTTCAACGGGCCATTAAGCCGTCCAGCCAGGTCCAACTACTATCAGGCCCAAGTATATCAGCGGGTGCAATTAATCAGCGGGTCAGGGAGCATCGAGTGCTACCGCTTATTGATGCACAAGACCCGAGGTTCCCTCTCCCGGTGACAACCTCCGGTTTGTTCCGAATCACCGGTGACTTCCACCAACAATAACACTCATCTCGGACCCTTCCTCACCGGGAACCTGATGGCATCATTCATAAGTATGTGTTTCGAGCCGTTAAGTTTATATAATTACTGGCATGAACGAACACATGGGAAGGGAAACCCATCACAACTACTCTGGGCACCCATGTCTTCGCGATGAGTCTCTCTATCGATGAATATCTCTGACCGACGGCATACTCTTCCAATAAGCCACGCTTGTTCTATCTCACCAGTAGTACCATGATTGCCATCGGGATCGCTTTATGCAAAATTGCCAGAGCAGTTTGCATCTATCTGAGTGATCGGAATTTTTCAATCTTATTGGTCGTCTTAGCTTCCGGTAGCATCACGAACATCACTGGTACTCAATAATTCTTGCTTGGGTAGGTCGGCGCAGTCTCTCGATTACGATGGCTGAACCTTTCGTTGGCATCATCTCGATCAAGATCTCCCGGTTCACGCATCTAGTGTCACCAAGCCCAACCTAATCAAGGATTAGCTCCTTTCCTGGAATAGCTTATCAACGAAGCCTCGTGCGGGAACACACCCATGTTTCAACTCCCGGGCAGTTTAGATTCTTTGCCAACGGGACAACAGTTAAGAAAAATGGAGAGAATTGAGGAACTGCTGCAAAGTGTCAGCTGCTCTATACACTACCGCGAAGCAAACAGGACTGATGTCTGGCAATCATCGCCTTTGCTCATCCAACTCGACGTACACACCACTGGTGCCAAGCTAAGTTCATCTTTCTCATAAAAACTTGGCTCATGTTTTGAAGTTTGAAAGTTAAACATATGTTAAGACATAAATGCTGGCTTTAAATCATGCGTGTCACATGCTTGATTCCATTTGTCCAGAAAGCACCTTGTTTGTTAGACACCTGTCATTTGTTTTTTTATGCACAAGTCTATTGGGTATTTGTCTACGTGAGTGAGCTAATTCTTTTGCATCCGTTAGCCATGCACATTAGGGGAGTTGGGAAAAATATAGTTGCATTGGGGATGATCGTATCATTCATAACACAAGCTTAATTGACTCTATACTTGGATGGTTAGACCGGTTGTTTTGTTATGTGCTCAAAACCTTACCCTTATAATGCTCGGCAACAACTATTGGGGTATTGAGTAAACATGTTAAGTTACTAGACATGTAAACAACTATTGCATTATATGATTAGTAATCTACTTGTTGTTTGACCTAGAGCATTGCTCCATGCTCACTTATACGGGTCTTAAAAGGTGACTACATAGTTGTTAATTACCCCTCAAGATGCATAAACAATAACTATCTGATATAATTACATTCAACATTTGCATATATATAAATATGTCTTGAAGGTGTCGGGCCATCAATGCTACTCAACAACAGCGTCCAAGAGGCAGAGTTAAATGGTACTCAACAACGGTATCAGAGCTACTCAACGGTTCACCGGGGTTAGTCTATCCAACCATGCCCCCGGCCGGTACCCTGGCAACTTGGTCCAGATGTGGTATCACTTAACTCGTGTAGTGCACCCAGCTATGGAAACCCGCAACAAACACAACTTTGTAGTCCTAGTCTAAGTTGGTCATCGAAATTACAGAAGTTTCACCTATCGTTGCATTGAGTTCCACATTTGGTCCTAATCGGGATAAACATATACTCCTGGTTCCTGATGGTTTAGGGTTTGTGGAAACCGGGTTCAAATGACATGAAGTTATCGAGTGCGCGAATCACATAGTCCTACCGATGATAACAACATGTTTTGTCGAAATCTCAGCCTGAGAGGCCATTTCTTAAAGTTTGGGAGTCTAGCTAGGCTAGACACCAGTTCAGAATTTTCGAGTTAAGCTTTTAAGCTATCGCTGGTAAAGCGTTTTCTTTGAAATTATTTTTTGAGGAAATATTTATTTGTTGTCGAAATTGCTTTTGTCCACTCACTCTGACGTAATTGAATATTTTCCCCTGGGCTCTTCGTTTTTAAAATGCCCAGTCTGCAGCGTTCGAGTAGGGTCTGGAAGGAGACGTCGATGTATAGTCACCAATCTTTCCGCTACATTTCGCCAGTAGGTTATCTGTTTAAGCTACTAGGAGATTGTTAGCTTCTGTTGTGTTTATTTTATTTTTAGTAGCTCTAAATACTGTTGGGATTTTGTATAACTTTTCTGGTATTTATGGGTTGTAGCGGAGGATGTTAATTTTGGTTAAAAATGTGGTTCTATAATTTCTCGGGGCTAGGGTTGTCCATCTTTGAGGGAGGTTTGTTGAGTTCTTACGTAAATTTTTCTTGGAGGTGGTTCCCGCATGACTCACCTTGGGTTTCAAGATGAAATTCGGGGCGGGTCTTGACAAATTCCCTATGACAATGAATAGGTAAAATGAAACTCGCATTGTACATGTTTGGTACAAGGGATTACAGTAAACTTCTTTATTTTTTAAGACTGTCATGTACTTAAGTGAGATGTCTTAAGTTGTACTAATATTAACTCATGTTTGGTGTTGCATGAGATTAGAGGGTAGTTTGCTTGGTTTATAGTTTATAATGATGTTGATATCTAAGGATGACCTATAGCACAATTTAAGAAGGTCAAAATGAAAATAAGGTGTTACGTAAGCTAATTTATTTTAGTATTTGGTAACACCAAACACAGTACTAACTAAAATGGACTCCTTATTTAACACAATCTCATTTAATCCCATGAAACAAACATACATATTAGGTTGGAACTATATCATTCACAATTTATGTGTCGAAGTTCTATTGTATTTTTTATTTTTGTTTCTTTTTAAAACTTTATCATAGAAAATTATGTGTCAAATACAATAGCCATATATTAATATCTGGCCGGTAAAATTTTACCTTACGTTACGGCCAAAAATATGAGTTACCATAAGTCACACGCTGCTCAATTACATTTATACCCACACGGAATCTCTGCATTTACTGCTCAATTAGCTCTGCTACTCACCGCATCGAAGAAGAATCATTCCCTCACCGCATCCAAGAATCATTTCTTCTCCAAAGAATCTACCCAGCTCAAATCCAACACTTCTACAAACTCTTCCTCCTCTCAAATCTCACCCCAGTTTTAATCCCCCTAATTCGCCGTGTAATTCTCTCTCCCAGATTGCAATCATGGAAGACCCGAAACTCCACATTGAGGAATTGAACGACACCGTTTCGTTCTCCGATTTCCCGGAAGATGTCCAGCTCTGCATCCTCTCCTTCCTGACCCCACCGGAGATCTCCAGCTTCGCCTGCACCTCCAAACGGTTCGTTTCGCTGTGCAAGAACGAAGGCAAGCTCTGGTTCTCCATGTGCGAACGCCGCTGGGGGTCGCGGACTCAGATCAAGAAATGGGGCGGCGGCAAAATCACCTACCGGAATCTCTACCAGACTTTATCCCGGTGGGAGAATCTCATCGGGTTCTGGCGCCAGGGCGGCCAGGCGACTTCTCCGCCGTTGATTTTCTTCGAGTGGGGCCCTTCGTTCCTCACCGGGTCACGTGTCTCTCCGGCCAAGGACGGCGGTTACGGCGTGGTCAAGGCGCCGTTTCTGTGGATGAGCCTCTCGCCGGAGGGCCAGGTTGTGAACTTCCTCGACCCGGAAGGCCGGGCCGAGATTTCCGCGGCGGAGTTGTGCTCCGGCCGGGGGAATTTTTCCGATAAGGATTTGGTGCCGGTGAATCTGAGCTTGATGGGGAAGACTCACTTTGTTGTGGAGGAAGATATGAACTTTATAAACGGAGCTCGGCCGGGTTCGAGTGCGGCGGTGAGCATTGAAGGTGGGATTGGTGAGGAGTTGATTGGATACGAGAGTGGGTCCCCCGGGACGTCGCCGAGCTCGCCCTCGGAGATTTATCAGTACTTTGCGAACCGGACGAGCCCCGGTGGGGATAGGGCGTCGAGGAGACAGAGGAGGAGAGAGAAGGAGAAGCAGCTGAGGAGGAAGTTGGAGTCTCAGCACTTTGTTAAGATTGTTGATTGCTCGCCAACTCCGGCGAGGCCTTTGCAGGGCCTCTGGAAGGTTCCTTTTTCTCTCTTAGACTTGAATTTTTCGGCTGAAATTGGAATAGGACTGTAATGTATGAAGTTCCTGCTATTACATTGTTATTCTGCCTAGTTAGAGATAATAGAAGTTAACTGTTTGCTTCTCATTTTGCCTATTATGAAATGGTTGCTAGACAAACACTGTCATTCAATGCTGATGTTAGCTGCATTGTCTCTAGTTTGTAATCTAATCCGACTGTCACTACAATTTTGACCGGAAGCCTGTCTATTTGAATCAGTTGTTTTTATAGTGCCCGGAATTTTATGTTTGATGCTTATGCTTCACAGTTTTGATTTAGTACATATTCAAAATTAGTCAAGAGTCTGTGTTTGGGAAAGTTTGGATCAATCTTTCTAAGGAACATTATCTACTGAATTTTCTATAAGTGGCCAGCATGAGAGTTAACTAGTTGAGTTTGCTCTTTACCCTCCTGCTTCTCGTGGTGTCTCATTATTAGCTGGTGGAGTTAAAAGCGATTTGAAGTGTGGTTCAAATGAAAATTATGTTTTTTTGTTATCATGGGAGTCTGTCTACATGAATTAGTTACGTTTTTTAGTGCTCGAAGTGTTATAGATGCTACTTCTCCTGATTTCTTATTACCCGATGGTGGATTCAAAAGAGATGTCAAGTGTGACTCAATTGAATCCTGGTCAATGTTCTCCTTGTGCAGGGAATTTTTGATGATATGAACTTGGGATTTTACCTTGTTGCATATGATGACATTGGGGGCATTTCCTGCCAAAAGGTTTGCGACTCATCTGGTCACTGTTGCAGTTCCACTCGGGTTGTCCGTCAGCACCCAGTCTTTTGTACAACAGACCCTACTTTTTCTGAGTCTCCATTTCTGCCAGAGGAAGAAAATTTATATAATAGTCGCATACATCTTCGGCCAAATGCCTCAGCAGATCACATTCACCAGCTCACTGGAATTGAAGTGGTCTCTCACATTCTTTGCATTAACTTAAGTTATGATCTGGCCGTTCCATATATGATAAGAACTACCACAAACCCAGTGCAGGCACAGGGAAGGGTTTGGCAGTACAGGGACGGAACATTCGGATTTGGGTTTCTTCAAGACAGTTTTATCAGGGACTTGAAGCATGTTGCCGAGAATGGTTGTCTTATTGATATCATGTAGCCTTTAGCTTGCAGTAGACTAGTAGTGTCATTGATCTACTCTATGTCGAATTTGTTATTTTTCTGTACAGACACCAACTTTAGCTGGGTGCCACTCTGCTCTGTGGCACTGTACAATATTTATTTTACACACAGTAATAAGAATGCTGGGATCACTTAATCAGTGATCTGTTCAATTACCTCTTGGCTCACAAGTGAATTTCAATTTCAAGTTAATTGCTTTTGAAAACTGGCTAGCTTTACTTCCGGTTTGGTTCTTCAGTTTTCGGTTCTTCCAATTAAATTCTGCATAGCTCGCTTCTGGACTTACAGGTGCAGCCTTCGGGAACAAGTGAAATCTAAAACTGGGTATGCTAGCTTTCATGTTGGTTAATATTCCACTTGGGTTCCTATATGAACTACTCCTTTGGCGTCAGGAGTTCTCATTATATATTGAAAACCAATAACAACAAAACAGAGTACAGATAAGCCTCATTTGGCATCTCTCATCTGAAGAAATGCATTCACAACCTCACAGCAAAACCCGAAAACAACAAATGAACCCGCACGCTAGAATGCTATATAGGATTCCACCAATCTAGATTGCAAGGAAATGGTGAAGTATGAGGGACAACATCAAGGATGATAGAGGGCATTACTATTGTGTATCATCCACTTTGTTTCGAATTATATGTCAGCAGCAACTGCTGTGGCTTTCTCATGGTCAATGTCACCACCACCCTCGAGCTGGCTCAAGTTTCCTTTCTCCCTGATGAGTTGGGTGTGGTGGTGCTTGCAGTAGAGGCGTCCCTCGTGCGCAATGTAGTTCGATGGACTGATTGTGCACCCTCCATGTGTGCATTTGAAGCACATCTTGTGGTAGGGAGTTCCATTCACCGTAACCTTTTAACCGATCAAATTTCAAAGGAATGTCAGTGTTAATCTTGCTTGCTTTTTCTGTGAGTGATTAAACTGTATGATCTGATATTAATAAGTTACATCTAGAAGTTGGTGTTACCTTTTCTGTTGGATAGACGGTATTCTTGCAACCAAAGCATTTATCTCTGGTTCCACCAAACATGCCCGAAGCTTTAGACGCTGCAGGTTTCTGTTAAAACATGTCATTGTCAAGATCAGTGCTGAATAGATACTACGAAATTGTGTATAATGCATAGGCTAGCTGCTAGCTAGCATTTGAAAAATACATACCTCACTGTCAATAGGTCTCTCTGGTTTTACAATTTTCGGTGTGCCTGAGAAGGAAAGTAAAATACAACAGGAAAGTGGTCCAAGTAAGCCACTTAAGAGAGAAAGGAATGGTTTTTTGTTGTTGTTGTTGTTGGTGAAAATGAAGATAGAAGAGCGCACTACTGCTCTGTACCTCCCATTTATTCCAAAAGAAAGAAAAATAGTACACATAAAGGAATGTCAGTTACTTTGGCGAATGCTATGCGGTTTTACCTTCAAAGCTTTTGTCAAGACTGCCGGTTCTTTTGAAGAGTTGGTCAAAGTGCGGCCTGCAGTAAAGTACCCCCTCAAATGAATTGTAGTTGCTGAGCTGCAAATTTGATGAAGTTGCATAAGAAAACAACAAATTTTATAGGCTGTTTGTTCTAACATATAAGCTACATTCTAGCAAGTTAGTGTAATATTTGGAAGCATCAAACGGATGAAAACAATATCTCAAAACATAAACAATTTCTAGATCAATGATAGAGAGCAGAAAGCCAGAAATAAAGCCTGGAATACAAAACTGTGTCAAATTTGTGAATAATTGTTAACCAAGTGTTACAGATAAGTCTGACTGTCTCAAATGTTTAGTTCAGTTCTTGGGTTTGAGCTATGAACCATATCTTTGGGGTATAATCTATGATTCTGTAACATCAAGATGCAGTTGAAATCTCTAGAATTTCAATGTTTCAAGAAAATGTACACAAGACAAGCGAAACATAACAGAATTTACTATAAACCACAAAGAAGCAATATGATCATACAAATGGAAATTTTGAAGAAACATAGTCTTACAGAGCCAAAATATATTTACTGATTAGCACTCTATGGCCTAGTACAAGCATATGAAATCGAATTGATCCAAAATTACTGTGATGATTCACTTAAAACACAAGAAAGTGTTGGTAATTTAAGTTAGTGATAATGAAAGTCAGTGTAAACACTGTGAATACCTTGAGGGTTCCTTTGCAGTGATGGCATCTGAAGCAGGCTTTGTGGTAGATTCTGTTATCAGCTGTGAGCTTATCAACCAGATACACGGTTTTGTCACAAGCCATGCACTTCTGGGTTGTTCCTGCAAATGCCATTTCTTCCTCTTCTTCTTGTTTTGTCTATTGACTACTTCTCTTTCTGAGCTGAGGAGATTGATGAGGAAAATGAATGATAGAGAGTAGAGAATATGGGGGTTGCAGGGACCAAAGGCAACAAGTGTGTAGACAGATTAAAGTAGGGTGCTGTTAAACAATCATGGTGTCCCAATTTTGAAGCACCCACCTAACACTGTCTGTTAGATATTATTTTTTTCTTCAACTTCATCATTTGTCCACGAGCTCATTTTTAGCACATATATATGGAAGCTATATATGTAATTAGAAGTGTCACTGTGACAGATTGATCAAACAGTATAAGTACATACAATAAACAGTTTTCTTTTCATAATTTCTTAAGACAGTGGTTGTCTCAACCTAAATACGGAAAATCAAATATGAGAATTTCATGCGCGTCCCTAAAATACATATTAACCATATGCATTTGCCTTCAATATGCATTATGAGAAGTTAGGTGGAAAATTAACACCACAAGGGATTGTGACCAAACTTGATTACTTCATCATGAAATTAATAGCTGCCCAATATATATAGATGTCCTAATTCAATAATTAGTTGCTAAGTTGAGGTTTGTTCAGAATGAATATGACTTTATAATTTCATTGATGTGATTTAAGTTTCATGTTTAAGTAGGTGTGGAACACTAATTAGTGGGATACATGTATTATATAATGGGTAACACATCTGATCTGAGAGACCTTTTAGAAAAATTGAGCTAGCTTGAAGGAATTGCATCAATCATTTTGCTTCTTTCCCTTTAATTTGATGCTACAAGTCCTTCAAATGCCAGCATTTCATCTACCTGGCTTTGCAGGCTTCTACTCTAAAAGATGAAAGATATATTTCTTCCAAGATCCCATTATTAGGGTGTGCACAGCTAATAAAATAAAAACCAGATTATTCTGCCATTATGCAATTCTTCATATTCTCCATAGCTGAATAAACTACATAGTTTTAGGTTTTGGTTTGATTTTTTTTTTTAACCCGAAATTTTTAATCTTGAACATAATATGAAAAAGTTATAAAATCCACACACCTTTTTTTATTTTGATAACTTAAATATAGGTAAATTTCAATTTAGGATGTTTAAGATGTCTGGATTTCACATCTCATATGAAATCGATCATATTAGAACTAATGCACAAACATGATATATATTTAAGAAATGTTTCGATAATATGTGAGCTAAAATTCAATTTACATGTTGATAGAGAAGCCGATCATTTTTGGGTGTGGCCATTAGGCAATGTGATCTCTTGAGTCGATTCTTCGACCACGCTCCATGATAATGACATGACAGCTCGATTCATAATTGTACTGTCCCACATTGGACTTTTACTTACATGAAATGATTTTTAGTTTATTATGAGTTATGTCAAAATAATGGCAAGCTGGGTAGTGGTATGATTCTCGCTTTGGGTGCGAGAGGTCCCGAGTTCGATTCTCGGAATGCCCCTCTAATTTTTATGTAGGCGGCTTCGAGCTGTGTTACCGTTTTTTCGGTCTTCCATAGTAACTTCTGAATTGTCGGCTCTCTTCCAAGATCCAACTGTGGGTTTTCAGTCTTCCATAGTAATATCTGCATTGTTCTCCTGTTCGATCATATGAAATCAATTAGGAATTGTACTTGAGCAATAAGCAATAAATGAATTATACTTCTCCCAAAATAGGAGCTGACAGATTTACTAGAACTGAACTCCAGAAATTTAGACTCATATGAACTTCAAAATATTCTAAAACGGGCAACAAATAAGTTGCTCACATATCAGGTGTTACAAATCTATAAACTTTTCGTGTTTCATCTTCAACTAAAAAATGTCTATCTCATGTTCATAGTCATGTTCTAATCCATCGTCAAGGTGCATCTTGACATTCGTCTATATCTTCAAATTTATATTCAAGTCCAAGGTATTGGTCTTCATCATCTGAACACACATCTTTCTCAATAGCCTCTCCTGTAAGCCATGAAACTGCATGGGGGATGATCTGATGGCGAATAATTGACCTACATGAAAAAGAAAGAACAAAAATTTATAAGATGCCAGTTGACAAGCATCGGCTTAACGACGAGATAATGAATGAACTCACCCAATAGTAAAATCATGTTGCATCTGTTCTATACGTTTATCGATCTGCTAAGAAAGAGACACAAATAAGATACCTGAAAAAAGTTGGAATACTAAACTAAGAGCTTAAGACCATGTGAATAAGGGACTTACATCATCTACTTCAAGTGCATTGAAAAATGAGAAGAAACTGTCATAATCTTCAAATGTAGCGATTGACCTCTCAAACTCTGATCCTGTCTCAGGTTTCTTCCTGATAGGTATTTGTGTCAAGCATCTAGTCGGATACCATTTAATCTTAGTCCTATAAAATCCAGGTACCCGTCAAATTATAATCGATATATACAAGCAACTAGTCAGCTGCAGATGCCTTAGCACAAGGTAGGAGGTAGAAACCTAACTCACCGGTTATATCTTTCACAATGGATCTATCCTCATCACTCATGAAATATGTTTTGGTCAAGACAGAGTTTTCAAAAAAAGGATTGGCTCTAAAGTAGAAGTCAAGCTTGAAGCCTTTGAAGCAATCTATGGGAGAACACTTGATGTCTTTAAGAAATTCCAGAGCTAGTTCATCACGATAAGTAATCTATACACAAGAGAGACAACAATGAAGAATTTTATACACAACTTACGACTATGTAAACATTGTAAATGAGAAACATTATGCACGAACAACACCCACCTCGTCGTCTATATAGTCATTATTTTGCAATGCATACAGCCAGAAGTTAGGCACCTCTTTCTCTGCCAAAAAACATAACAGGATAATAAATACTCATGAAACAATAGCATATTGTAGAAGTGAAGGATATATACATATATAACTATCAAAAGTGTACCATAGGCCAATAATGCTTTCTCTTCTTCAGAGTCACTACTAGTTTCATCTGTTTCATGATCCATACTCTCTACTTCTGCTTCATGATCAATATTATCTTCATATGTCTCACCATTTATAATATTGTATCGCTGCAAATGGAGTGGCGTTTAGGTTTATTAACTTATATTTGAAACACAAATGAGAGAGGAACATGACACAAAGATTGATACATTGTATACATTGTCTATATACCTCTACATACAAAGGTTGACACGATTGACAATATTCTGCTTCAATTGATGCTCTATCCTCGTCGAACTTTGCTTTGAATGCATCATGTTTTTCCTTCAAGGTGAGAAACCATCAAGGTATGTCAAATGCAAACTTTTGTAAAATGCTCAAGTTGGCAGTAAACACACCACAAGCTGAGAATGGAGTTGCAATTAACAGAAAACATAACGTAGTGATTTTCTAATTTGGAGGGGAACTTATCCCATTTAGCAATACAACTACAAGTGTCAGAGTACAATCGTACCTGGATTGATCTTAGACTCTCAACACACTCCTTGACATCTTCGGATAGATTCTTGAGGAAATTGGAGTGCTGAGCTGATATTTGGGTCTTCTGCTCCAGTCCAGCCTCCCCCTAAAGATTCTTGGGGGGAGGCCTTTTTGAATTTTTGATAACTTCAGTATCTAAAGATAGTGATAGCTTGTGCTATCCCAGATTCACAGTATGTAAATTTGCAGAAAGTAAAACTCAGCAAGTAAAGAAACAACACAAGGATGTTTTTGTTCTCGCAGAAACCCTGAATGCAAAGAGAAAAACTGCGTGTCTCTAACTCTAGAGAGACAAAACTTTTCCACTAAGTTGAAGTAACTTCTTACAAGAATAATAGTTCTAGTGAAACACTATCACAGTGCTATCCCTCCTAGTCTCAAACTAGTCTAGATCTATTTCCTCTTTTGTTTTTAAGCCCTTACAACATGGAATACTTTCAGAAGCTTTGTTCGTGAATTCAGTTAATCACTAGCGAATTCAACTTTAAACGCTTCTTGGGTTGATTGCACTACACATCCCTCATGGTATGCAACATGATATGAGTTGATGAAAGAAGTTTTGAGTTCAAGCTCTAAGGTTTACAGTCACGAAGAAGACTTAGAGCAGCATGAACAATGCAAGCTAAAAACTAAACTCAACACAAAAAACATGCATATTAAGTGGTTTCCTGTAAAATCACATTTTTCGTCACCAAAATGACAAACAGATCTAATAACAAAGCATGAACATGCTTTCTGGGTTGTATCAGTACCAGCAGAAAGCAAGAACCTCTTCAATTTATATATATATATATATATATATATATATATATATTTTTTTTTTTTTCTTTCTAAAATCAAATGAACATAGCTTGATAACTTAAAAATCAGACACTATCAACTTGGTACACGTTACTGATGTGCGCTCTCGAGAAGTGAGAAAGCCAGTAAAAGGCAAACATTGCAGGAAATTGACTTACTAAAATGGTGGAAGACATAAAGGCATTCAACTACTAAATTAGTAACTCACCATTTACAATCAGAAGGACTGAAAGTATAGTAGTTGTACCGATTGAGATAGGTTATAGTGCAGGATGGTAATACCCATTGCAGGATGGTAATACACAATGAAAACGACCCCAATGCAGGATGACACAGCAGCCAAACCCCTACTTTAAACCTTCTAAAGTTGAATCCAGTGCATATATACCATTTAGTAATGATTAGAAACCGAAAGATTTAGAAATGATCAGAAGTCGAAAGAAAACATGTATACATACATACATGGGCAGCAATCCAAAATGAACATAGGAAAGGTTGAAGACCAACATTCAAACCCAGATCGAGGCAAATATAGGAAGCATATATAGAAGTTTTGAAACAGGGAGAACACTTAGATCACAGAACTATAACACTTACTATTTTAAAAGAAATTCAAACTAAAGATTTGTATGGGACACGTAAATCAAAATGCAAGGTTAACACAATGTCTACTAATCCCATGGTGGTGATAATACCACCTGAATATGAGTAAGGAGAGCTGTGGCAACTTCACACAGAATGTTGGACCATAGGTCCAGAGCTGCTATCAAAATCATTTATGGCATTAAATATTCCATACATCACACAGAACACACATAACACATAAACAAACTTCATTACTAAATTGAAAATCTGAGGCTTGCATAGTACCAGTAATTGCTTTTTGCCTTTACCTTCTTTGGATCTTCGAGTCGGGTCCATGTTCTTAAACTCCTTGTGGATTCAAGACTAGAACACGCCTTCACCGGATCTATCACCAACCTCTAGTCCATTTTTACCGGATCCATCGAATTCTAGTATCGGAATGTTACCAATTTCGACCAATTCTTCGACAACAATCAAATATGATTCTTCAACAACTTTGAGCGTGATCCTGTCCTTCTTCTTTGCCGCCAACAACTTGGCCAGGATGAAGACTATGGTCCTTACGTCCTCACTGTGAGAGACAGCGAAAAGAATGATAAAAAAATATATATGATATCAGAGAGAAAGGTATAACGATGATGTAAAAATTGTGAAAATAGACTTTTTTATCACGCCGCTAAATATTTTTTATCAACGGCGCCCCTCTACTTCTCACCAAAGCCCAAGGCCCAACACAAACTTGAACTTAAACGGTGGACCCCTCAGCCCGCTAGGCCCACGAACCTCGTAACCGCCTAGCGGCATCTCGTGTCCGCCTCGCAATTTTTTTGTCCCGTTCAAAACAACTCCCACCCAGAATAACCCTAAAACCCCCTAAATCGGGAACCGAACCAATTCGACCCACCTCCTTACTGCTTCTCTTCAATCTTCGCTCAGGCAAACTGAAGATGGTGTTCGGGCAAGTCGTGATCGGTCCACCTGGCTCAGGCAAGACCACTTACTGCAACGGCATGTCGCAGTTTCTAGAACTCATCGGAAGGTAGATTCTTCTCTGATTTCTCTGTTTAGTGTGTGAGTACTTACAGCTTTTTTTTTTACTGCAGGAAAGTTGCGGTTATCAATTTGGATCCGGCTAACGATACATTACCGTATCCTTTTCAATTTGTTAAGCTTTCAGTTTCATGTATTTGCAGTGTTGCATTTGCTTCTACTATGTGGAACCTTGACTTAGAATGTAGGTATGATTGTGCTGTGAACATAGCTGATCTTATCAAACTAAGTGACGTCATGGCAGAACATTCTCTTGGTCCAAATGGAGGTCAGTGCCTACTATCTCTCCATTTCTTGCATTACCACAAAGTTAGTTCATCTCTCTGAATTTAGGATTACAGTTAGTTTTATTTACTGCTTTTAATGTCCCTCACTTGCAAGCTTAAAACTCGCAGTCTATTTTGCAGAGTAGCCTAAATATGTAGTGATGATGCTTAACTGGTTACTTAACTGTCCTCTAGAAGTTTTCGATGTACGGTACTCATACTTGTAAAGTATGAAATATCTTGTTCTGCAGCTTCTGAAGTTTCTGTTGTCATGTTCATCATCCAGGTCTCGTGTATTGCATGGATTTTCTAGAGAAGAATATTGACTGGTTGGAGGCTAAGTTGAAACCTCTGCTTAAAAGTATGTTTTACTTGCTTTTCTTTTTTATGATAATAAGGCTCTGTTATGCTTATTCTTATCTTCTCCCCTCAAGTTCTTTATATGTGCGCAGTTTTATTATGTTGTTTAGCTATGATACATCATAGCTGCTTCTTGGAGTTTTGTATTAGTGTTTTCTTTCTTCCCATAGTGATGAGGAGAAGCTGCAGAGCTACTCTGAGTGCTTGTGTAATTGGCTAATATGTGATGTTTCATTGTTATATCAAGCATCAGTTCAAACTGGAGATAGTCGTATGGTTGCTCAGAATTATACTTGTATGTTCAACCAATGATGTTTAAATTCAATCAATAAGTGAAGTGTTTTGAAATCCACAATTTGAAATTTCGCAAGCATATCAGTTTGGCTTACATTGTTGTTAGCATTCTTCTAGTTTTTTCCCTTGGATATTGGTGAAATTGACAATAGCATTCTGCTGCCTATCAATGTTACTGCAGATCACTATCTTCTCTTTGATTTTCCTGGCCAAGTGGAACTATTCTTTCTTCATTCCAATGCCAAGAACATTATCATGAGACTCATAAAGAAGTTAAACCTCAGGGTACGATTATAAATTTCTTTTGTGCTCTTGCTTTGACCATCACCAGGACTGTGAATAATTGATGTGCCTTCTGCTCATTATTTGGTTGGCTTCCTGATTTTCTGCAGTTGGCTGCAGTACATTTAGTTGACGCCCATCTTTGCAGTGACCCTGCTAAGTATGTCAGTGCGTTGCTTCTCTCTTTATCAACCATGTTACATATGGATCTCCCACACGTTAATGTCTTGTCCAAGATTGATTTGATACAGAACTATGGAAAGCTAGGTAATTGCTGCAGTTTTGTTTCCTTTTATTACACACGACTTGCAAGGTAACTGATGTTAACAATGCTGCTGGTCATCCTTTCTAATCTTAAACATCTTCTTTATGTGTGTAGCTTTCAACCTTGATTTTTACACTGATGTGGAGGATTTATCTTATCTTCAGAACAGTCTTGATCAGGATCCGCGCTCCGCTAAATTCAGGTCTGATGAATACTCAGCATGGTAAAGCAAAACTATGAAAAGTTTAATTATTTTTTATCGGTAAGTTGTTTCTGGTCCATATTGCAGAAAGCTTACAAAGGAGCTGTGTGGTGTCATAGAAGATTACAGTCTTGTCAACTTTACAACCTTAGATATTCAGGTATGCCGATCTCTTTAGTTCTCATGTATTGTTTATGCTGTTTAATATGTGTTCTCACTCGGATTCTACTTCTCAGGATAAAGAGAGCGTGGGAAAGCTAGTTAAGCTGATAGACAAGACCAATGGATACATTTTTGCTAGCATTGAAGCTAGTGCAGTAGAATTCAGCAAAATTGCAGTTGGTCCCGTTGATTGGGATTACCACAGATATCCTTTTACTTTTCATTCTAAAATACTCCACTCTATTCCTTCATTTTGTCGATGTACTTATAAGCTTGTGAAGTCTTTGTCACTGTTTTTTATCCACATTTGAAAATTACTCAAATATGGTATGGGCTTCAAACCCTTCCTCTACCTACGTAGTTTTTTGTTCGACCTGCCTCCTAAATATTTTGCAGGGTGCAGTGTGAGGCCCGAGTTTTGAGGCCGGGTCCATGAGTGGGTTTGGCAGGTTCTGGTTATCTAGAAGATTTTTGGGTTTGGGGTACAAAAGTAAGTATATGAATACAAAAATCCCACCTTATAGTTTTACTTAACAACTTAGCTTACAGTTGGAGAAGTGCAAGAGAAATACGTCAAGTTTGATGAAGACTTTGATGACATTGAATAGCTGGCAAGTTTGCAGTCTTTATCTTGGAAGAAAATGATACTGGTGAGCGTTCTCCCACCATGAATCTATTTGTAAATCCATGTGTTTCTATGTGTTTGAGCAAGTTTGTTTATTCATGGTCTAATTTCAGAAGCTCACAGTTTTTGTGCCTATCATCACATATATTTCTCAGGGATCTTCACAACTGAAGTCCGGAGAACTCTCAGCAGTCCCCCCCCCCCCCCCCCCCCCACCCACTATCATGCTCATTCCCATTCCATTTGTAAGGGTTTTGTGTTCATAAAATCCACTTGTACAATACGCTCTGTAGTCATGCGTGCTATTTATATGAAAATGTAGCTTGCACATATGAACTGTTTAGACTTTAGAAGAGATTTTGCACTTTGCAGCATGATTGAGATTGGACCGCGAGGGTTACGGTCAATGCTGATTATATTAAGAGCTTAAATCATTCCTAGTCGCTCTAATACAGTAATCAGGTGAAAGCATCTTCTGGGCTTATGGTTTAGGTGAGAAGAATGAGTGGAGATCACTCCAACCCATCCTTGATTTTAGCTGTCGGGTTTTTGTATCTTACTAATTGGATTAAGGGTTACTTTTGCTTCTATTCGATGTTTATTTCCAAGTCTCTGATTAAACGCGTGGAAATGGTACAAGGTCGTTATCGCTGACTATTATAAGAGGGTCACAAGGAACAAGTAGTTTAATGGGTCATGTGAACTTGAGAACATCCATTGAGAATTGTATTGTATTCTTTTGTAGAAGATTAAGAATAAGAAAGAAAAAATATACCTTTGTGCACCATGTTAGGTATGCAAATAGGATTATAATTCGGCATGTTATGTCATGTATACAAATATTATCTACAACGGGTTTTAAATTTCTAGGCAGCTTTGCAACGTAATGAACTTACATAATGACATATGACATGATGCAGATGTAGGTTATCCAAAATCTTATTACATGATAATAAATGATTAACTAACATTATCATAGGATATTGCATTAGAATGTCAAAGAGGGACGTCATTTCTTATTTCTTGCCCGATCGGAAACAAAGTCCAACCAATTATTTTTGTTATATAATTACACCATGGATGAGATAGTATGCGTCCTCCACAAGCTTGGCTTTAGAAATTTCTGATGATGTGGATTTTATAGATATCTACTGATGAAAGCATTTAGATGGGTGGTGTTTTGTTGCCAAAGTTTTGTTGCAATATATCACTGATTTTTGTTCTCCGTATGTGAACTTTGTATTTCCTTTTTATATTAGGCTAGTGTTATTAACACACCCTATCTATAATAAGATCCAATCATGAAACAAATTCAAGTGACAGGTTTGTAAATAAAATTGAAATGTTGGATAGGAAAATAGACGTGATATGTTAATAACACAAAATGATGTGTTAATAACACTAGCCTTATATTATTGTATTATACTAATATATAGTTTCCGATAAGTTATAATAGATTACAACGTAAAATCTACATAATAAGTTGGGAGGACATAAAACATGAAATTTAGATAAGAAAGATCGTCACGTTTCTCTTTAGCCCCTAATTTATATCATGAAAAATATATAATAAAAAATCTCATGATTTGACATATACACAACCTATAATTATTACAGTTAATCTTTGCAGCCTCTTCATTAAATCTCTCGTTGTCCGAATGCCCCCCTTCTAGATGATGTTACACTCACTAGTTACTAGTCTCTAGTCTATGACCTTGATAAAGATAGGCGCGTTACTCGCCAAGAAACATATGCTAGTTTTCAAGTATGAACCATGGACCAATTCATTCCCCTTCTCCAGGCATAATGAGCATCATCCGCTTGTTCAACACTTTCTTCTAGATCATATATTGTTTGTTTGCAACGAGTAATTGAAGCAGCAGTACTACTTCCCAAGTTAGGAAGTCAAAACAGAAGCTTCCAATAGGATTTTGCCATTTCAAACCTCTCATTTTGACTAAACCCTCTTTGCGTTTTGGATCTGCCTTTGCATTTCAAACTTCCACTTATATATGTGGTGGCTCTATCTTCTCTCCTAATCAAACCAAACCACACTCCAAAACTCCTTAGCAATCTGAAAAACCAAAACAATGTTGAGCCCTTTCAGCTGTGGCTTTTTCCACCCGGAAACATCTGATGAGTACGACGAACCCATCATCACAAACAGTCCTTGCTCGACTCCAAGAAGGTCATCAGGCAGAAGAAGTGGTGGTCTCATTCATAGAATCCATCACAGCAACAAGGACAAGAACCCTTATTCGACTCGAGGCCTCGACAAGTTCTCTGCACTTGTGGCTGATCTTGAAGAGAAACGCAAGCAAATTTATGCTCAAACCGGCTCTGAGGACGATACCTTTGTTCGGTTTGTGTACAAGGACTCAAACGACAACGTTCCCGTTCCGATTGTGCTCAAATTAAAGGAGAAGAAGCAAGACGAGCAGAAGAAGAAGCCTGACCATCATCATAATCATGAAGAAAAGCATGCAGAAGGGTTAGATAAAATGACCGTTAAGCCATCGCCCGCCAAAGGAGAAGCAGTACTCGAGCAACAACATAAGAAGAGCAACGTGTTTGACTTCTGGTCAGACATCAACTTCAGACGACCGTCGTTTTATCTTCCGGTGGTTGTGGTGTTGATTTTGGTATTGCTGGCCGTATTTGGGAGGTCGGTGGCGATTTTGTTTACCTCTATTGTTTGGTATGCGATTCCAACACTGAAAGAACAGTCTGCTGCAAAGAGAAGAAAATCTTCGAAGCCAAAAGACCATGTGAAAAGGTCGAGTGAGAATAAGATGGTGATCAGTACTAGTGAATTGTCTTCTCCGAAAAGTGATAGCAATTCCACTCCCCGATCCCGGAAACATGATCACCGGAAAAGTTGGTGATGCATGATGAAGCAGTTGACTTCCATTTCTTCGTTCTTTTATTTCTTTTCCCTCTTCTTTTTTTTTCTTGGGTCAAGATTTTGCAGGGCTGTGCATGTACAAATTTTTGTGCTGCATTTCAATCTGTCTTCCATGTTTGTAAATGTAAATTATGAGTAATATTGGTTTAGACTATGATCCGATGGTGGTGTTTCGATTTGATTCCTGAAGAAATTGTATAGTAAACAACCCATTCCAATATAATATAGGATTTTGTCATCGACACAGAAACTTAAGATATTCATTAATTTTTGAAGTGATCTTGATGAAGCTGCTTTGAATATAATGGCTTCTCAGCCGTCTCTCGTACCGGTCATAATCGATTTATATTGTTATCTATAACCCGTTTGCTACTTTGCTCACGTTTCTCTTCTAAACAAACAATTTTCAGAGGCTTCTGATGTGCATACACATCCTCTGCCTAACTAGCTGCCCAACACGTTCATTATTTGTAAGGAAAACAAGTATAACCGAAATGCAAACAAGATCATGCAGTTATATACAAGATACACTTGGTGATTGTTTATGGGGGTTCAGTTCTTCCAGCATATCACCAATTCTTAAGATCCACAACAACCATGTTCTTTTATTTTCCTTTATCTTGTAATAATGGGAATGGAATATAGTGACCCTAGAAATGGGGCTCAGCATGTAATATTTTAAAGACCAAGTCGCTAGATTCTTTGAGTGAAGGTGAGACAACAAGACTTCCATCTTAATAAAAGACTCGAGACTTCTAGCACCAGATTCCATAAGAAAGACTCAAACCAAGGACTTCGTCTTTTAGGGTAAAGGTGTTTGCCACAACGTAACCACATAAGGATGATCCCTGATGATTAGACTACCTACAATAATGTAGGTTTGATCCAACAAGTGAATTTGTGAAGGTATAGCATGAGGTAACGCCCTGAACTAAACAACTAGAATGACTACAGCTGCATCAAGTGTAAATATAGTAGGCGAAGAGGAGGGAGGATTGGATGAAGAAGCATATTATAAGTTTATAACTGTTAATGTTTAATCATTGAACCCCAACATATATGAATTGTTGGTACAAATTTGGCGCTTTACAGTACTCGCATTTGTGAGAGGCTAATCTTTCATATCTGATCTAGCAAGAGCAGTACGTAGTCTTTGGCTCTCTGCTGCCATACAATGTCTTGTATCAGATTAAGACACTTCAATCTCCCAGCTCCAGTAGAGATATTCAGACTGCAACTTCTATTCCTGCACTCAAACAAAAGCATTAATGGAATCATGTGTAGAGATCAAGTATATAGCATGAAGATAACACGTGCTAACTGATTTGAGTTGTCTTCAAGCAAAACGGGAAAACATGGTAGAATTTTAGCTAAGAACCAATTCCACATCGATCCCTCAGGAATCAGGATATACAGAAACTCTTTTCAAGCATCAAATTGTGTAGTTAGCTATTGAGTTTCTGACCTTAAACCTCTTTCTGGGAGCTTCATTTGCACTAAACCGAGAAAAATGTTGCTGCTGCCTGGGATAGGTAGTGGTTTCTCGTGCCCTACTACTGTTTTCTTGTGTTTGATTTCTCAAGTTTAGGAAGAATCCATCTTTGTCCCAAGCAACCTCATAATCAGCCTTCATCTTAGATCCTTCCTGCAACAAAACACCATATTTAGTTACAAACTTAGGAACCAACAAGAAAAGGTGGCCAATCAATGATCCCAATATAAATAATACAAGTATTTGCACCACTAGCTCTCAGTTAGTAACATCATATCTTAATGCTAGCACCTAACATATTGAATTATTGACAAATTGAGTGAAGGTAATGGTTCTATCACTCCTAAACTCTAGTGAAGAAAACCCTGCCTACCTTCTGCAATGAGCGGCCACAAAACGCCTTGAAAGTATTGTAGAAGTCCTTGTGTTTCTCGAACTGAACGACAATCTTACAATGGAGACCTGAAACCAAGTCCCCACCATCCTCATTCGCATCCTTACCTGGATCATCGTCCTCAGCAACATTAAGATTCCTAATGATTGTAAATAACAAGGAACAGCAACAAGAATATGCATGATTAGCTAATGCCATTAGCTTGTGGAGTGTTGAACCAACGAGGAAACACATGAGTTATTCCCAAAAGAGCAATCAAATAACATTATAATGCTGACACAGTATCACATTGTCCAAGTACTTTTCACCTGATGAGTACCTTCTCCAGCTTAACTACAGAGATATTGTTTAATCACGCATTTGGAACCAAATTATAGCGGTTGAACAAACTACACTACATCAGAACACATAATACTTTCTCCATAGCTTTTCTAGAACATAACAACTGATAGAGCAAGAAAACAAACAGATTGACATGCCTTATCTTCCCAAATGTCGAAAAGATGGTATGTGTAACCAGCATTGAAGGCTTAGACGAAACCCGCGGCTCCGCGAACCACCGTGAAGGAACTCCCCTCAGTATTATAGTATCAGTCTCTTGCTTCCCACTCTTCGAAAACCCTGCCAAAAAGACACAAAATGTCAAACCAAATTCACACTCAAACTCAATCAAAATCGAAACTTCAAACCACACTCTGATTTCTAATCCACTAACAAACCTCGATTTCCGAAAGCCTGAAACTCCTCCCAGCCCTTCTTCATCCCATTAAAATCATCCGACTCCGGAACGGCGACGTTTAGCTTGAACTTGACCCCTTCAAGATTAAGCTCAATCCCATCCATCTTCTCCACAATGTACCTCCTCCAATCCCTAAACTTCTTCTCCACCTCCTCAACGCTCTTCTCCTCATCCTCATCCCTCCTGCTCTTCTTCCTCAGAAACCCTAGGTCCCTAATGAAGATGGTTCCAGAAGCCACAGGGTCGTCCCGCTTCCGCTTCTTGAGATCCTTCACCCTTCGGATCTTCAGATCCTCCTCCGGAACCGTAATCGGATCGGAAAGCGACCTCCTCATGAAGTCAATTAGGGTTTGCTTCATCTTCCACTCGTCAATCGGTTTGCTCACAACTTGGCTCGATGGATACACTGTTATATTGAGCCTCAGCCGCGGCACTAGGGATATGCCGTTCTCTATCTCCACGGTTTCAGCCGGAGAAAGCGAGTCGAGCTTCAGCGTGCTCATCTCTCTCTCTCTCTCTGTTCGAAATTAGGGTTTTGTATTTCTGAATCGAACAGTAACAGTCTCAGAGAAAACTGGAGAAGCAGCACTGCGAATTGCGAAGAGCAGAAGCCAAACACTGATACACTGAGGCGCAAGGTCATTTATACCCCCACAATTCAATGATTTACGGATAGTACCCAGAAATGTAAATTTAAGGACGGAAACAAAACAACTTAATTTTAAAATATTACTTCTAACCTTTAGATTTACATCCAATAGTGATTGAGCATAATTTTTTTAGTCATTATGTGAGCACGTGAACACCACTGTAGGACAATTTCCTACCTGTCGTATCTGAGATTAAATTCATAATCTACAAGACGGCGTGTACGCTCTAGTATGGCCAGTTATGGCGAAAAATGGCCGCAAACGCCCTAATACGCGTGTTCAATACGTCCGGAAAAGATACGTAAGGGCAATGATGACTTTTCCCCTAATGTTTATGACCAAGACGACGTCGTTTCGAGATCATCTCAGTTTCTGGCGTGGCACGCGTTTACGAACCAAAAAAGGAAGAAGTATATAAACGAGTCTGGAAGGAGAAGTCAAATGAGGAAGCGAAATAGACGGGGAGAGAGAATGGGGTTGATGTGTTGTTTCGATGGAGGCCATAGCGCAGAGAAGAAAGAACAAGAGAGGTTAGCCTCGGCGGAAGTTGCTGCCAAAGCTGCTCAAGCTGCCCAACGAAGGTCTGACTTGTTTGTAATCTATTATTTTGATATTCATTAGAGATTGAAATTCGTTTGCAATTAATTTTGTTTTATGATGTGAATTGTGGATTAAGACTTTAAGAGGTTGCTGGTTTCTGTTTCTTTGCTCTTTAATTTGAACGTGGGAATGGAGAGATTAGATGAAATAGTGAAGGCTGGAAACTTATATTGCTGCTTATAGAGTTGATCATATGAGTCTAAGAGCTTGGTATGTCATCGTTTGATCAGAAATAGACGTAGTGCATTATGATCATCTTGTTTACCGCCTTCATCACTTCTATCAAAATATTTTGCTACATTAAGCCCATTGTCGGCTTAAGTACAATCCAGCTCCATACTGAAACTTGGTTTTGTTTGTTAACATAAAATCATATTAGAACTGCAAATGAAAAGCTGTGCATATTTACAAAGAGGAGGGTGCAGATTCTGACAGTTCTCAAGGGTCGTAATTAGATAATTACAGTTTGATAGGCAGATAGTAATCCTTTTTTAAGGATGGAAATGGTTAAGTGGTTAATATCTATTGCAGGCAAGAGGAATTCGAAAAGTCTGCAGCTGGTAGAGCTGCACGTGCACAGCAACAGGCGATTGCAAAGCAAGCTGCCAACTCCAACAAAGGCGAACCAGTGTTAAAGGTACTGTAAACCTTAATTCTTATTGGAAGATTGATGCTGGAGTGAACCGCACTATTAAGTTAGATTACAAGGCCAATCGCTCTTGCTTCTTTTGTAAGTTAGAATGGTGCAGAGAGAATACTAGCAACAATGATGTTATTATGCCCTGTTCTTATGTTGCACTTGCCATTGTATTCTTGATACCAGAGAGCAATGTGCATCTCTGCAGAAATCAGATAGTTCATATGTTTGACTGTTTTGTTGGTTTTGTTTATACAGTGGTCAATGGGATGAGGCTGAACCTTTTGTCTCTCCAACAACTAGCATTTTTGTAAGTACCCAATGCCGATGTTACATGGTAAACTGTAGAAGCTTTCTCTAAACAATGATCTTATGTTGAATTTCTATTTGTTGGAAAATTAATCTAAATGAAATTTTTGGAAATTCTCTCAAATCATCTATTGATTCCTTCATTCTCACATATTATCCTTGTTTTTTGCTGCAGTTTGTATTATAGAGATTCAACTTTATTCTGTGGATTGCCGATTTCTCCTCTACCAGCTCCAAAGCTCAACCCTCAGTGTAATTTACTTGTTTATGGCATGTTGAGGAATACAATAAGAATCGCAAAAGCTGTTTCAGTGTCTTGGTTTGGCCATATAATGTGTTATGTGCAACAAATTTGTTGTGTAATGTTAGAAATCTTTATAGTTACTCCACCCTAGCGATTTGGAATTGGGCTTCAAGCTAGAAATCTTAACTAGCTATCTAGGCTCTTCCTTTAAAACAATCATGGGACCCTAATGGACACAGGGATCCCCTGCTACATGCACACCTAGACCTAGTTACGAGAGTGCTTATTATGAATTACAGCTTTATTTGAGTTTCTGTAGGCCTTCCTTGCATACACTGATACAGGACCCCAAGAAGAACAGAGCAAATGATTCTCTATTGATGCTGCCCAAGACATAGTAAAACAGCTACTCAGGCGATTACAGAAACTACTAGAACAATGACCAAGATGTGCTGATCTTAAGTTACCCTTGATTTTGATCCGATGGACTCAGGCCCGGACCTGAGATTTTCAGACCTGAGTCGAACTCTCAAAATTGGGCCCTCAAATCAGAGTTTGCATCTTATTATTATTATTCTTATTTTATTTTTACTAATAAAGGTTTTCGGGGACTAAAACTTTAAACTTAAAATTTAACTATCAGTATTTTATACTTTCAATTCCTTGACTTACAGCATGTTACAGTATATGTATATATGGTTATAACAAACTTGTATGGCCCCCAGGACTTTTCCTTTACTTTAATTCGTGTGAAAAATAGAACTCTGAGTCTCTGACAGCAATATATTTGTTTATCAAAGCAATATGTTGTCATTATCAAAGCAATATGTTGTCATTTCCCGTGTATTACTGACTGCAGTTGATCATTTAAAAATCTACAACTTTTTTCTGGGCCCCTTCGACGTACTGGCTCTGAGTCGACTGGCTCTTTGGACTCGCATCAAGTCCGGGCCTGGATGGACTGTACATTTATAATACTTAGATATGCATCATAAGTCTATTACTCTTGAAGCGGTATTCTCAAGACTGACTGTGAAACCATCATTACACAAAGCTTTGCACCGGAGCGGACAACTGAAGCTCATATGCAGCCTGGAAAAATTCTGCTGCTTGCTGCAAAGAGCCTTCCATTTTTGATAGTTGTCCGAGGTTCAACCAAGCCTCATGGTTTGTTGGTTCTAATCGCAGAGCATTCATTAAAAAGCTTCTTGCAACAGGGAGTGATCCAGTACCGAGTTTCATTAATACTTCTGCAGTTGAAACGATGCTTGGGACATAATCTGGTTCTATTGACAATGATACAGAGAACGAAATGAGGGCTTCCTTGAGCTTGGATTGACCTTCAAATAACACACCTGCAAATGTGTATAGGGGATTAGACCACAAGCATCTTTTATATATCGACATAAACCACAAGAAGATAGGAGCCAGTTCCTATGTACCTGTCGTATGCCAACTTTGGGGAGAATAAAACTCAATCAGCTTGGCTTTGTTGATACATATTTCTGCATCAGGCCACAAATTAAGTTTTGTGTAAATGCCTGCCAAGTCTCTCCAGGCTTCCTTTTCCAAATTTCTATCCAAAATTGCCTGCAGAACGAAGAAGGATGAGTCTTAAAGAGATGAAGTGAAAACCATAGTGCCTCAAAGAGAATTAAGGAATACAAACCTCAGGATCAAAGGTCTTTCCTTGCTCTAAGTTATTTGCTTTTGAATTCCTCTGTGCTTGAACAGAAGCTAGCAACATTCTGTACGTTTCTATTGCTTGCTTGGGATGTTCCTGAGCAACTTGAAGCACCGCTTTCAGTCTGAGCAGTTCTAATTGATCTCTTCTTCCTGCTTCGTCCAAAGCAAAATCCACTATGGCTTCAGCATCATTGAATCGTTGCTCTGCAGAAACTACAAGGGCTAATAGCTTCCAGCCTTTTACTGAGCTGCCAGCCACCATATCTGAGTACTTCATTGTATGACTGAAAGCTGCATCTAGATTCCTTTGCACGGCATTTTCAAGGCCAAGACTAAACATTACGTCAGGATCCCCCTTCCCATTAAAAGCAGCATGATTTAGAGAGTTCAATGACTCTCTCTGAAAAACAGTTCTTTCAGAATCAGATATGGACGCTCTTGCCGCACTGCTATAGCAAACACCAAGAAACTTGTGTGCTTGACCCATGAAATGCTCGCACTGATCACTGACCAAATCAATAGCTTTACGCGTAAACTCTATCCCTTCATGAGCATGAGCAGTAGCTAGGGAACATAGCTTTGCTCCCAAGAGAAAAGAAAGGAAATGAGGCTTGTTCCTTGCTTCAGAACAGCCTGCAACCTTTTTCAAAAGGTTGAGTGCTTCTTCATTTTGTCCACAGGCACTGTAACAAAGTGCAAGCAAGTACCATCTCTTAGCTCGACCGTACAACCCTGGAATGGCCTGCTCGAAATGATTAGCTAATAACTCAAACTGTCCAGTAACAGAAAGCGCATAACTCAGATGATCCATAACTTCTGGATCCCACTTTATTTGCTTCAATGCCACCTTTTTCATAAGTATCAACAACAACAGGATTGCTTCTTCTGTATTGTTCCTGGGTGTAGTTGGACCCCATACTTGCAATTGAGGTGGAAGGGTTGCTTCAACACCACAATAGAGTAAAGTGCAAGCTAAACTTTTCTGCACACCAGCCAACCTCTCGGGGTCCAAATTCCATGGCTTGATCAGAGCCCGGCGGTATGCAGTTATCACTTCTTCAAGATATCCTGCCTTGGTCCACAAAATTGGGAGCAACTCAAGTGCTTTGTGAAACATTTCTTGCAATTTACAGTCCTCACCAATTTCTCCAGGCATTCCATTAGGCAATGCCAATTCAACTGTATCAAGAATAACTTTGCATTCCTTTGCAGCCTCTGATGAATTAACAAGCATATTAACATTCAGTCATTCAGTATTCAATTCTAACTAATCTCACATTTATGAAAGAAAAAACTTCCTACAAAAGCAAACACATAAACCATGAGAAATTAGGCAATACCTCTAAACCTTCCCAGTTCCCCCAATGATCTTGCCTTGAGCAATATAGCCTCAGTGAGTAAGCTCACAGAATGCAAGGACATAACATTGAGAATCACATAGCTATCGCCTTTCACACGCGGTTTCCGGTGCCTAATCCTCTCAACAATGGCCTTGGCCATTCTTGGGGTTAAGTTCCTTATGTCGATACCCTGAAACACCTGAAGAGCAGCATCATAATTCCCTCTCTGGAACTCAAGCCTCCCCAACAAGGCCCTAGCTTCCTGAATTCACAACAAACAAACACACCAATTAACACCAAGAAACAAAAAGTAACTACATTCTCAAGTAAAACACAGCTGATAAACAAAGAGAAAAAAAACCCACCTCATAATTCAAAGAGAGAGCTTCTTTGAGAGTGGACTCAGCCTCATCAACTTGAATGTCATCAAATTTCGAGCCCAAGTCCCAATCTCCGGTGGTCCTCGAAGAAAGGCCACTCGCCGAGAAGTCCCTGGTGGCCAGTGACTCCGGCGACTGCGGCGGCTCTTCAAATTTGAACTGCTCTCCTGAACAAGCACACAACATCTTCTCCCAAAATAGGTCTTCTCCCTTCACCCAACTCAATACTTCACAAAATGACCCAACACAACTCACTTCTCTGTGATTTGCTTCATGCCAAAACACGTCTCTGCCATTAAGCTAGCAACCATTAGAGAATGTACGGATTCTACTATGAAAACACAAACCAAGCGTGTAAGATCCACACTGTAGTAGCATAGGCCTTAACGAACAAGAAATGCCAATGTTTCACAAGCAACCAACAAAATTTAAGCGCTAGAAAACACATGTAAAGACAGTGAAAATAAAAGCGGAGAGATTTATAGGAAAAGACCAAGTCTTTGAAAAGAGAAGGAAGGACACAATGAAATTACCCAAGAAACAAAAGCAGTGATTTGTAGCTATATGAAGAAAATGTGAAAGCTACTAGTCTCTCTGGGTTTTAGCCTGGTTGGTTTCTGGGTTATCAGAAATTTGGAATCTTTGGGGGTTTTCAAAGTTGAGTAGACCCAATGCCAAGTATGTGTGTGATGATGGTGGGAAAACAAGCAGTAGGGTAAGCAATATTAAGCAGCTGGGTTCAATGATGTGGGGTTTTTGTTGGTTTATCTTTTTTAGTTTTTACTTTTCATCTTCTGACTTTTTGGTAGTGTGCAGAAAGTTTACTAGTCTAGGCAAATCTGATTGAAGAGACACATTTAGGTCATAGGTGGGTTTTTAGAAAGTTAATTGAGCACTCATAGGTAGGTTGGCAATGGTGTTGGATTAAAGAACACAGCTTTAGGTTGAAAATTCAAATATTTAGATAGGTTCAAGTATTGTCCTTTCTCTGGGTGTTTCCAAATTATATAAGGAACTAAATTTGGCAGAAAATAATAGAAGTGCCCATATCACTACAATGTAGGAACAGTTTGAATTCAAATTAGCTGGATAGGGTTGATAGGTGCTGGCTTCTGCAATATCATGTGGAGTGGTTGTAGGTCTGGCTGGCTGGTTGGTTTTTCTTTTTTCTTTTTTCTTTTTCCATTTACTTCTTCATTCAACTGTCATCACATGATTTGATGATAACATGTCCAAGGCCATGACTACAGGCCATGAGTATATGGAATGACTTGATCACAAATTCCAGTAATCCACCGGTTAGTGTTTTCAGCATTAGCTTTCCTTAACTTTTTTTACCTGGGTTTGCTTTGCAGTAACTTTCACCTTTTCCATTTTGTGTCTAGGGTCATTGCTTTGAAATTTCAAATTAGTCATAGCTGCTTGTGGTAGTTCCACACTTCCTTCCACTATCCAAGATGGGAGCTTTGAAACACCTCTATTATAATCACCCAGTTTTGAAATGGATTAGTATATAGCAGATTAACATTAAGAAAGAACAGTACATGATGGTACCATCATTAGTTTATAGATTATGATCCTTTTCTGAACTAATTATATATTACATACTTTCTTGTCTTGTTTGAGAACTTCCTTTGGCATCAAAACAAGCACGTTGCTCAAGAAGAACTAGCAGACCCAATGTTTATATACCCCCAATATTCTACAGGTAACACCATGCTACGAGATTGGCGCATCTTAATTATTCTTATCCTGCTTGATTTTTGGCATTAACACAAATCAGTATTTAACCCCTTTTTTCTTATAAAAATTACCTCTCCCCAAATTACCTGTGTTTGTTTTTCATAAGAAAAACACGTGAAGGGTCTTCTTTTTCTCTGATGTGTCACCAGAGATCCTAGTGTTCTAAGAAATTGTGCTTGTCCTTTCGTAGCTTTGTGCAGATGGACCTCTGACACCACCATTGTTAAGCTGAGGCTGAAGAGAGTCCTTCTTCAAGCTCAGCCTTCTTGCTTTTCTTTCTTGGAGTCCCTGTCTCACCGGTCTTCATGTGACTGTAAGAATTTTTTCCTTTTCAATTATGGTTTCTTAAGTATTAAACAAAACAAGTAAACTGCTCTTCACAGTTGACTTAATACTAAAACCTTCCAACAGCGCTCCCTTGGCCTCCAAATATGATAGCAGCATCTTCACCACCATCCTAATGCATAGTTTTTAGTTTAGTTTTTTAGCCTTTTATTTTCCTAGACTGAATATGGATCTTGGTTGAACAAGAAGGCCGACCTGATTTAGGGCTAGTTTGAGATTGTTGTGACTTCTAAGAAAAACTGTTGTAATTTGAATACACTCAGTTTATGAGCTTTGCTATTTAAACAAGGAAACCCAAGTAAAACTAGTATGAGCCTTGCTATTTAAACCCTAATGTCTTAGTGGAACACCGCCCTAAGTTCGTATATAAGATATCCCGGAACACCGGGTTTGCAATTTTTCAACGAGAGCATAGGAAAACGATGAAGAAGTGGAGTAGAATGACCAAACATGACCATCAGGATTCGAATGTCGAGGGATTTGAAGAAGATAGGATAAGTGAATTGCCGGATGAAATCCTTTGTCACATACTTTCGTTCCTTCCAACTATACATGCGGTGCGTACTACTGTTTTGTCTACAAGATGGAACAACCTATGGTTTTCTGTTCCAAGCTTGGATTTTGATCAGACAGATTTTCGTGGACTTGGAGGATGGCGTGCATTGAGGAAATTCATAGATCGCATGCTTTCAGTACGCAACTCATCACACATTGAAAAATTCCATCTCTTGTGTTGTTCTTTTGGATTTGAATACAAGGATTTCTGTCTTTTCGATCCTTGGACATTCACTCTGAGCAGGAATGATATTTTTGAGCTTGACTTTTGCATTGTTGCCGATCATCATCTTCGGAAGCTAGAGCTGAAATTGTCTGAAAGAGTCTTTATTTACGAAACAAATCTTGTTCAAGAAGTGGTTTCACAATGTAGCATTGCTCAAGGTTGTTTCCTAAGTAATCTCAAGTCCCTTAGTGACTTAATGGGATTTCTTTGTCTCAACTCTGCAGAAGTTGAAGAAGACATGAGTATAAATGGCAGTTTTTGCAAACAACCTTTCTTTAGTTACCACTACTGTATGCCTAACCTGAAGACATTGTCTACAAGATTCGCCATCCGAGATAATGAAGAACCCTCCACAATTTCTCTCAATGCTCCAAATCTCGAAAACCTTGTCATTCAAGGCCCGGCTAAGGATTTGCCAAACTATGTTTTACAGAATGTGACTTCCTTGGTAACAGCCGAGATTGATCTCCCTTTCGCAGATTGTTTGAGTTTGCGGGGAAGTTTGTTGCTGAGTAGTATTTCCGGTGTTACATATCTGTCTCTTTCAGTTCCTTGTGAATGATGCAGGGGGGGGATACCATCCCTTCTGGTATTGACCCAATCTTATTTGGGTCCATTGGTCAAATATATCCATTGGTCATATATCCATTGGTCAGCGGTACCATCCACGTGGCACGGCGGACTTACTGAACACCTCATCCATGGCAACCCCAAAGCAGAGGAGAAGAGTTCTGGGGGAGCGGGAATACGAAATCGGAAACTATATAGGATAGAGAATATTCTGTCGAAGATGCTCCGAAAATGTGGCGGGAAATCGGCGACAGAGAAGCGGGGAAGCTCCGCCCAAGTTCCTTCTCAAATCGGGTCAAGTCAAATCGGATCCAGACGCTCCAGCTCTCCAATCAGAAAGAAATCGTCTCCCCTCACCGCGGCTCCATCAACTCTCTCCAGGTAAATAAATTCTCCGAGAGCTGTAAATATATTCTCAATTCACCGCTGTAAAAAAATTGTATCATCCTCAATCCAGGTCGATTTGACGGAGGGGAGGTACTTGTTGTCCGGCGCCTCCGACGCGTCGGCCGCCGTGTACGACATCCAACGCGGCACGGATTACGACGGCGGCCGAGCTATTTCAAAGCACAAGGCGATTTTCGTGGTGGATAAGCAACATGAGAACGGGCACAAGTACGCCGTGTCGTCGGCGGTTTGGTATCCGGTGGACACCGGACTGTTTGTGACGGGATCTTATGATCATCACATTAATGTGTGGGATACAAATACGACTCAGGTGGTGATGAATTTCAAAATGCCGGGGAAGGTTTACAGGACTGCCATGTCTTCACTGGCAACTTCTCATATGTTGATTGCTGCTGGGACTGAAGACGTGCAAGTTCGGCTATGCGATATTGCTTCTGGAGCATTTGCTCACACTTTATCCGGTCACCGCGGTATGATCACCATTCATTTTTGTATAGGAACAAATTCTGAGAATTGTGTGAAAAAGTGGTAATGGAATTTGAGTCTAAGATTCAGTCTTGTGCCCCAGCTGAATTAATATTTAGATTTTCGAGTTTTAATTTATACCCTAGAAGGAATTGATGATCATATGTGGAGTATTTGTTTTGGTGATGGCAGATGGTGTAATGACAGTGGAATGGTCTAGTTCTAGCGAGTGGGTTTTGGTTACAGGGGGATGTGATGGTGCAATCCGATTTTGGGACATTAGACGTGCTGGATGTTTTCTTGTTTTAGACCAGTCCCAGTCTCAGCTTGGCAGACGTCCTCCAATCCTGCAACGCTCCGCTGCAAATAAGGTTATCTTCTTTTCTTTGCCGCAGGAAAGCCATTGTTTTTGATACTACTAAACAGGTTTCTTGTGGTCACATTCTCTGATTGTATGCCTTATGCATATTATTCATTTTTCAAATGGTTCTACATGTCTTTTAGGAATTAGTTCCTCGTCGGTCACCATTATGGGGTTACAAGCTTTTATTATATTTCATGCTATGAAAGATTGGTTATAACATTTCCTTTGTATTGTCCTCCTTTTTTATTGAATATGGACTCAGCTAACTTGTTGGTATTGAGTATGCATATGACTGTTTTATGACGAGATCCAAACTATTATCTTCTTATGATGATGAAGTATAACATGATCAAAATTGCAAAGTACAAACTATAGTGTGGATGCATGCTCATTAGTGCATATATAATTGTAACTGAAGCTGGTAGTGTTGTACTAGATTGTTAGAATATTTTTCTAAGTAATTGTTGAATGTTATTATGTTGAAGGCTGATTGTTGTTCTATTGTAATATCTGCTCTGTTCTACTCAGGGTCCGACAGTTAAGCCCATGTTGGCTAGTCAAAGCTCATTAGGAAAAGCACGGGCACCGCAAAGGAAACATTCTAATGGAAATGGTGTGAAGCAATCATCCACCAGTAAAAGCCTAAAGGGATCTATGAAGCAAAGATTACATCCAGGAATGTTGTCTAGTCAGGATCGTGCTACTGCTCATTATGGTGCTGTTACTGGGTTAAAAGTTACTGATGACGGCATGTATCTACTAAGTGCAGGTATAGTTTTTTAGTAAGTTAGAAATTTGATATACTTTATAGTGAACCCATTCAAATTGGCAATCTATATACAAATTAATGGAATTAATGTAATAATACTTGGTGTCTAGGTTCACCCTGTCCTTTTCTAAATATATCCATCGGTTAATAACACTATTATATTGCTGATGATTTCCAACTTAAAAGTTAACAGTCACCTTAAATCATCTATTATGTTCACTGTCAGATTTATAATCAGCGTATAAAAAATAACTAAGGTAAATTAATATGTCAGAAGTTTCACCTTAAATTAATATGTAGAAGTTTTATTCCTGTAGTGAACAAGTCCATTTGAAACTCATTTCCCTATGCATAATGGTAATGAAGTAATAATCAGGGGTTCACCCTTCTGCCTTTTAGGTTCTGATTCAAGACTAAGACTGTGGGATGTAGACTCTGGCTGCAATACATTGGTGAACTTTGAAACTGTGCGCCTTCAGACAAGCAGGCCCATACAGTTAGCCACTAGCCCGAATTCACCACTTGCTTTTGTCCCATGCATGACAGCTGTGAAGGTAATGCATTCTAAGTAGGTTTGAATTTATCGGTTTGTGATTGAAAATATACCAATTTTTGCTAACTTCTTGACTTCTGGGTTTTTAGGCATTTGACATGTGGTCAGGTAGGACGGCCCTGACATTTCGTGGTCACTATGAACATGTGAACTGTTGCTGGTTTAGTTTGCAGGATCAGGTACAAGCTGAATCATCTTTTGGAAGTTGTCTTTTCTTAATAGTTTCTGAACAAATGTTTTATAAACCTGAATAGGCAGTTTTGCCATTCAATGATTCCCTATCCTGTTATGGGAAGAGTGAAACCTTTCCAACCATGTTGAATTTATCTATTCCCCAAGTTCGCATTATTATCTTTGGATTATTGATTGCCCCTCAAATATATGATGGAAAATATGAACTAGAGCTAGAAATTATTTGCATATATCATATTTCATACTAGGGGGGGAAACATGGCTGCTGAATCAGCTTTAAGAGTAACTCACTAAAACAGCAGTAGATATTAAATGGTAGAAATATGGATTCTTATTCCTGATTCATTGAAGAAGACTGAATTATGACACTTGATGTTTCATGCTTTCTTATGTATAAATTGTTGTTTTTATTGATCAATAGAAACTGCATGAGTTGTTTAACTGATGAGCCTTTCCTTACAGGAACTATACACAGGTGGCAATGATAGACAAATCCTAGTATGGTCACCATCCAGATTGATTTCTGATGAGGTAGTAAACATGATTATTTGTTGAAGTTTGTTTAGAACTTAGTTCCCAAGTTATTAATATAGTAATATTTTATACATCTTTGGATGGAAATGCAGGATGAAGGACATGTTAAGGATGTGGATAACTGGAGTGACTGACAGGAGCTGTAGTTTCCCCGGGTTTATGAGAAATGAGTAATCAGAAGTTGGCAGAAATGGAAATGCATTTACTTATTTTACCTTGGAGTTTCTGATTTTCAGCTTGTAACTTTACATGTACCATAACAAGCACATTTTACCTTGTGCTCACTGTATATATACTTGTAAAAACATGAAGAGAACACGCATTTTTCCAATGAAATAAAGCTCTGTTGTATGAGATTGACCAAAAAAATTGCAGATTATGAATAACTTGATCATAGACCACTTCACATCCAGCACAAATGTGTTGCATCAAATTCAGAAGGAGACGAATTCAAATTTCATGGAAAATACAGTTAACACATACTCGTTATCTTTTCTGGTGGTAACACTTACTCATTATCAACAAAACTGCTTCACATATATTTCAGCTAAGGGTCAAATATAATTACATCTCCTACACAGCCAGAATCTCTTTAGATCCAGATGTGTACCATGTCAAGAATTTACAGTCATCCTCCAACATGAAATCATAATCATAGCCAATATCCATAGTACAAGCCTCTTCACTTGCATCAACCTCCAGGCCTTGCGTTACTGTAGAAATGGCACCAGCAGACCCCTCAGATTCAGCACTAGTCTTTTGCTGCTTCAATTGCTTGTGACACATGATAGTGTCTGCGAAATTCCAGAATCTATACTTCAACAAACTTAATGATTCATCAGTAGTCATCTTCGAAAACCCAAGTCTAGTCCATGCATCCAATGCACTTTTAGCAGAAGGTAAAACCAGCTTCTCAACTCCCAACTTCACCAGCTGTTTCTCTAGCTCATCCATCAGAATTCGACACATCCCAAGTCTCCGGTGCTTAAACTTAGTTGCTACTAGCGGCACTTCCCCCACCTCTCTGTAAACCCTCACCGTAGCAGTGCTGATCACCTCCTCATTCATCTCCAAAACCACGGTATAAAACCCTCGAAATTTCTTCTGCCTAAGGAAAATCACATCATCAACTACATCACTTTTAGTTTCAGGGTCCTGACTCGGCTCAAAACACTCATGCATCACCTCCACAGCCAACTTATGCTGCCTATAATTCTTAGTCAAGTTGTCCCTATCACAAGTTGAAGATGACTTGAGCAAAGTCCAAGTAAGATTATCAGGACCAACCACAATAGCCTTCCCCAAAATCTTACTAATCCCCAAACTCACACTCTCACATTTCCTATTGCAAAACAGTTTCCCACCCATAGTTACCTTAACCTCCTCTGAATCCTTCACACACCCAAAGTGATACCTCTCCCTACATTGCTCACATTTGGCCACAACATCATCCTCCAATATTCCACAGCCGCAAACCCCACACAAGCAAGATGGGCAGAACCAACCACCATCTCCCACCTCACCCAAACCAGCACAGCCTGCGTGAAAAGCACAGGGACACCCATCACAGAGAACCAAATCCCCTCCATAACAACACACACTGCACTCATCATGATTCTTATCATCACTAGACCTCATCTTAACATCCCTACACCTCTTCTTCTCATCTCTCAATCTCTTCAAATCCGCAAGAACCTTCCCTCTTTTCACTTTCGGATTCCGAACCGGCTCCTCTAATGCTTTTCACTTTCGGAGAGTATCACTGCGGTTTGATACTCTCCTAGGCTTCTCAGGAGGCACTACTACTGCCAACTCACCACCATCAACAATAGGCAGGGTGCCCTTGGGGTTTAGGGTGGTGCCCTTGGGTTTTAGGGCGGCGGTGTCGTTAAAATTAAGGGACAGTCCGTCTTCTTCAAAGCAGGCGCAGGCTTTGCAGGCGTTTCGGAGAGAGTAGTGTACTCTTCCGGTGGGAGATTGGTAGCGCAACTCGAATTTATCGTTGGACTTGGCTTTGTACCAGAATTTCCAACCCAAAGCGGAGAGGTGAGCTCTGGCCTTTTCGGTCATATCGGAGCGGCTGATCTTGCCGACGGAGTTGGCCCATTTGAGAATTGCTTCGGGGCAGAGTTGGGGTTTCACAAACAGAGGGGGAGGAACGGAGGCGTTCTTCTTCTTCATCTTGGTTTTCTTGGGCGAAACCCTAAGACGGAAATTGGGGGAGGAGAGAAGAGAGAGAGAGAGAGAGAGAGAGTGGGATTAAAGGGTACGCGGAGTTGTTTGATTTGGGGACGAACCGACTGGCTGGTTTTCTATTATATATAGAGCTATGCACGAGTCCTACTGGGACTTGGAATTCCATTTTGAAAGGGAAAAGAAAAAGAAGAACTAAAGAAATCCACAGCTCTGCTAGTAAAAGTCACTTGCACTTTTAAAAAATTTCAATGAAGTGACACTAAAAATCTGAAATGTACTAAATTGGAAACCAACATGATTAATGATCAAATAAGTTACTAGAATCTAGGGGGAAGCAAAATCATTTTAGTATGAAATCAACGACAGCAGATGAGGATTTAGTATGAAATAAAACAAAATCATTTTGATATATTATAGTTGAAGAAAATGTCATCTAATTTGTGTCGAGAATCATATCTGAACGTTTCCTCTTCCGAGTTGCTAAAAATAAATTTAGATAAAACTTCAATCAATGTCGATGGCATTTGAATCAAGGTGTATGGGCTTCGTGATTGTGACTATTGGGATTGTAATAATGTGAACATAGACCACTTCAAATCCGGCACAAATGTGTTGCATCAAATTTGGAAAAAAATCTCACCAAAAAGCATATATAAGAAATTTGAACCTAGTAATTTTAATAAATCTCACCATTGTTGAAGTATAATATTTCAGCGGCCAATGGATCACACACACGAGTCTCAAATAATGTTGTTATTCTCCCACTTTAGCTGTAATTAGTCTGTATGACTAAATACATTATCTCATACATCAGAGTACTTACCATAGCTATCATTGATGCAAGAATACGAAGAACACTTTTCCAAGAATCTTCATTTTGGCTTGATTTAAGCCATCTCCGTATGTCTCACAATCGGAATCTCAAGAGCTCCACCTCGATCACAATTCAAGCAACACCAAGTATCAAGCGTAGCATAGGCTAATTAGGTACCATTTGTAAGATCTAAATTCATTAGCTCATAAATTAGAGTACTTAAACTTACCATTAATGATATCCTTAGTAGCTACCATTGATGCAAGAACATGGAGAACACTTTTCCAACAATCTTCACTTTAGCTTAATTTAAGCCATCTCCGTTTGTCTCATGATTGGAATCTCAATAGCTCCATCTTGATCACAATTCAAAATATGATGACAATTCAAATGAGGGTCTAGCAAATTTCAACCAGACCGTGAGACACCAAGTTCCAAGCGTAACCTAGACTCATTTGTAAGATCTATATACAACAACGACACATAAATCAAAGTACTTAAACATACCATTGATATCCATAGTAGCTGCTATTGATGCAAGAACACGAACGATGATCAATTGAGGATGAAGTCTTCTGTAGTCAACACCTTAGGCGTCTCAATAGACAATACACAATATATGTAACTCGTGGTGATGACAAGACCCTAGCCTCTTATTTATACGAGTCCTAAGAGATTCTCCTATAAATATTTTCCTTTAAGAATCAAGTATTGTATCTTAAAATCCTAATGCATCATAGTTTAGGACTTTCTTGTAGTCCAACTAATGGAGGATTCCTATTACTAATAGAATATTCTTGATCCAATACTTAGGGCATGTTTTACTAAACCTGAAAGTGAATGAATCAGTCAGGATTGATTCCCTTTCTCCTTGTCTATGGACGTTTACCATGGGGAAAGGGAAAGTTGCATGGGTCCCACCAAACATTCGATTCAGGGGGATATGATATTGATATTCCTGATGATGGCTGAATCAACTTTTCATTTCTAGATTGTCCTCAACATCTATTGATAATCCGAAAATACCCATAAGCAAACTTATTCATTCCCAAATTTTAATTTCATTTATAGTCATGGGTGCTTTTGTAATTAACCTGATCGTGATTTCAATTTCTATGTTTTAGTAAACACATGAATGAGAATCACTCCGGGTAATAATTCTCATTGGTGATAACAAGTAAACACAGAAATGAGAATCACTTCTTCTCCCCATGCCATTCTCTCTCTTATTCCTTATAATCCCATTAAGGTTTAGTAATCGTGCTATCACATGGATAGAGATAGACTATTTTCTGGACCCATGTTGTACTCGATTTGATACTTGATGATTTCCTAGTTACTTTAGGATAACATGTGATATGCATGTCCAAATTAATCTTACACATTTTGTTCAAATCCAGCGTTGCGCTGCATCAAATATGAAAAGCACAAAAATAATACAAAATGAGAAAGAGAAAAAAAAATGTTGGTACATGGAAAGAGGATTTGTCCTGTCAAAGAATCCCAATATACATTAATTCTGTAAAAAAATAAATGCCTATATTACAATGTCATAAAAACATGTTATCAGCCTTCTGCCTGTGTTATCACAGAGATGCCACCAGAAGAATCATCAAGTTCCATGTTTTCTACTGGGATTGTTGCTTGTGTTGCAGCACTCCTCTGCTTCAAAAATTTATGACACATGATAGTGCCTGTAAAGTACAGGAAAAAATAATTAACGAACTGTGGTTTTTCAGCTTCAGGCATCTCAGAAAACCCAATCGAAGTGTTGGTCCATGTATCCAGTGCAGCAGGAGACGAAGGCAAAACCAGTCTCTCAACTCCCAACTTAGCGAGCTGTTTTTCCAGCTCATTCATCAAAATTCGACACATCCCAAGTCTCCGGTATCGGAACATAGTGGCCACAAGAGGTACTTCTGCCACTTCCCCATAGATCCTCACAGTAGCCACACAAATCACTTCCCTATTCCTCTCCAAAAGCAGAGTGTAAAACCCTTGGAAATTCAAGCGCCTCAGGTTCGACCCTCTGTTTAACACAATGTCTTCGACAAGGTCCCTTTGTGTGTATGGATCAACAGACGGCTCAAAACACTTATGCAACACATTAAGAGCCCCTCTGAGCTTTTTCTGAGTTTCTCTGGAGTCTATCCTATTAGTGGAGGAAGACTTCAATAGTGTCCAGGTGAGATTGTTGTCACCCACCAAAATTGGCTGTCCCAAAAGCCCTTTAAGCCCAAACATAATATTTTGACATTTACTACTGCAAAACCAATTCTGTTCACAAACCACTTCATTGTTTCTCGAGCACCCAACATGGAACTTATGCTCACACTGATCACATTTCCTAATCTCACCAGGAATACTTCCTTCTTCAAGTTTTCCACTGCCACAGATTCCACAAGAACACGCCGGGCAGAACCATTCGCCATCTGTTACTTCACTCAAACCCAAACAACTAGTATGGAATGCAGAAGGACATCTATCACACAGGATCAGCTCACCTTCATTATGACACAAACTGCATAAATCATCAATCTTGTCAAACTTACTACTACTCTTAATCACCTTCTTCTCATCCTTAAAACTCTTCAACTGTTGCTGGCAATCCGAAATCGACCTCCCATCTTCTTCGAGGATGATATTGGCACCCGGCCTGTGATTCGTGCTACCAGCATGTGCTTCAAAAGCAGTGAGAGCATACACCTTAGCACAACAATCACACAAAATCCCTTCACGAGTAACTTGACCAGTCGCCAGCGGACTGTCACCGCTTCTTCTCCCCCGGTAGTACACTTTCGCATGTAGCGTTACAAAATTGTTGTCTATCAAAGAAGAAAGAATTGTTCTCGGACTCCGAATCTGTAACTTCGGATGTTCTTCATCAAGTTTAAGCCTCTTCAACTGTGCAAGAACCTTCCCTGGTTTCTGCGCTACCGAATCTATCTTCCTCTTTCTTCCTCTCTTTTTCGTCTTCTGGGGCGAAGAATCAGTATAACACATTGACTCCTTACAATCTTCTTCTTCCATGATATAATCAGGATCAGAAGCCAATGAATCAATAATCTCAGTGATCTGATGTACCTCCTCCGGCGTAACTACATCAATTTTCCTCTTCCTTCCTCTCTTCTTTGGCAATACCACACCAACTTTCATATTTATTCCGCTCTTTCTTGGCCTGCCTCTCTTTCTTGGCATTGTTTTTTGCTTCTCTTCCATAGGAGAATTAGGATCAGAACTACTATTTGAACCGGTGCTTTCGACACCGGTGAGGTCTAGGTCCACGCAGGCTTGGCAGGCCGTTTTAAGCAAGTAATAATTCTTTCCGGCCGGAGATTCGTACCTTAAATCGCCAGGGTTACCTCCCTTCTGCCGTGCACGCCAAAATTTCCAGCCCATGGCCGACAAGTGTTTTCTGGCCGCCTCACGCGCCATCTTAGATTTCTTCTTATACTTGGCGAGGCCATCCGTCCACCCCCGCACTGCCTCAGGGCAGATCTCGGGCTCCACGGCCACCGGAATCTTGAGCGCTGTTCTTTTTTTCGGCATCTTGATTCTTGCAAAAGCGAAACCCTAATTGAGAAAATTGCAGAGATTTGGGGGTTTGGGATAAAAAAAAAAAGGTTGATGGAGTTTCTATGGGTAACGGAAATCCATATAGAACGTCGCGTTGGGTATAATGATTCAATTTCCTCGCCCTAATAGGAAGTCTGGTTGTTATATATAAATCTTGTATGCAAATCTTATCCTCCTAGGACTGGATTTGTTGAATACCAATCCATATTTGACACCAATTTGTCACAAATCCAGTCCATACTTGACACCAATTCAACCCACTTTTTTTCAGCCCAAGAAGAGGCCCACTTGGTTAGTCAATGGTTATCTGATTAAAAGATATTAGAAAGAAAATGACCCCTCCGTCTGGCTTTACCGGGATAATCTGGTCGGCAAATAAGGCGGTTCATATTGTTGCTGGAGTTGTTGCCCGCAGTAATGGCGAAGTATTTGGTTAGTGGTTCGACCCTCTTTGGCTGATCGATACCATTGTTGGTGACGGACCGGTAGTTAATTTTGATGGTAGAAAGAAAAATAAAGATGTTCATTTATATTTAAAGTAATTTTTAATTATTAAATAAAAGTTCTTGATTTTCAAAAATACTCTAGAGCATCTTGATCCGAAAAGAGTGAAAGTGTGTTATCGATTTGCTAAATTAACCGAAATAGCTTGTTCTGTCACCCCAACTCCCCAATCCACAAAAAATTATAAAGAAAATACTTATGAGGATCAACCAGGTGACCAGATAATGTGAAGGTGGATTTGGGACTAGTCTCATGCTGCAAAAGAGCCGCAAGATTGCCATGGTTGTTGAGCCTTGCCTTTACTGTAGTCTGAGGGTCAACCACAAACGAACCTCCAACTGTTAGCGTGTTCTCATTTGTGGAAAACCTTCTACTTACCTCTCCCACAACAGCACCCCCATTCAGCTTGCTTAGATGATGCAGGTATGATGCCTTAATCGTGTCTCCTTTGTCACACCTACAAAATGAAAAGAAAGCAATTATCTAGTGGACAATGGAAGCACATGCAGTAATTTTTCTAACTTCTCAGTCAAAAATCCCATATCCACCATGAAGGCTAAAACTAACAATACAATATATGCAAAAATATATCAATCACAATGTTAGGTTCCCACAACAACAATCTTCTCTCTTTCCCAGTTTGTGTGTCATCAAATTCCATAAATGAACAACATAATTTTTTTTTCTTCCAGTTGATTATTCTCTTCAATCTAACAGAGCAGAACAAAACTTTATCAAAAAAGAAAAGAGCACAAGTGAATCAGTAATTAGGTTCAGTTTTCTGTTAGTGGCCTCAAAATGTGGGACTTACAGAATTACTGAAGCTGATGAATCTGGCTTTGACAAGCTGACACCAGCAGTATATTTAGAGAATGCTCTACAAGCTATCAAGTAACTAGCTTCTGCTCCAAAAGCAATGGTGGGGGTACCAATGGTTGCTGAGAAGTCAACAGCAGGAGCCTTATTCAAACCAACAGCCGTTGTGAAAGATGCATGTTGATGAAGATATTGTGCTTCCAACTGCAATATATAGCACACTTTTAATTACAAAATAATACTCCATTTCCCCCATTCACAAAATCAAAATAGATGTTACCTTGCCAGACTCATAGTCAGGGAATTTGATTGAAGCAGTGGCTTTTGTCGAAGGCAGGACGTCTGTGAAGGTGAACTTTGATGAGACCTGATTTGTAAAGAGTTTCCGTTTAGAAACAACAGCTATCAAAAGCCAAATGCTATAAGGTAAACTGAACACAGTGGAACTTACAGTTGTTTCTGTATCAGCTTTGATATCAACCGTAGCCTTCTTGTACTTGTACTGAGCAGCTACATCCCCAAGAGAGATACCTCCTTTATTGGCCAAGGAGGAGCTGATGGCCTAAATCAATGAGATGATTCACGATTACTTACCACAATTAAAAATGGACATATTGGAAAGAATCCAGTAATTTCAATATAATCTCATCAAAACAGCAGCAACAAAGTTCAATCAAGATAGGCAAGCAAGAAAACTCATCCCTGCTTAACTCATTGCCTAAGCATCTAATCATATACACAGTTTGATTAATTTGAAAGACAGGTAAGCCAAAAGCAAGAGCCACAGTTTCTCAAATTAAACATGGTAAAATTTAATTCAATAGTGAAAAATATCTTGGAATACAGATGGGATTGAACTTACAACGCCAGTCTCACTGAAAGTGGTGAAGCTGATCTTCTGGTCTGAGCTGTAATCCTTGTAAAGCAAATCTGTATCAAAAGCAGTTTATCACATACCCATAAAAATAAAAATTCAAATCCATATTCAAATTGCAAAATTCAAAAGCGGCTCAACAGAGATTGAGGGAGAGATAGAGACCTCTGGCGCTTTTGCCAATGTCACAACAGAGAGCAGGGCCTTTGGTCGGCATAGCTAAAACGGGAGGTTACGAATTCTGGGGTTTTGGGTTTATCGGACAAATAGGAAGGAGAGAGGGGCTTAAGCTTTTGGGGTTTATGTGAGAGGGGTTTAGGGTTTATGTAAACCCTGGTGTTATATAATGTTGGGTTTTCCGGGAAAGAAGTAAAAGCACATAAAAACGAAAAAAAAAATTAAAAACTGCTCTCGTTGAGAGTCGAACTCAAGACCTCCCGCTTACTAAACGGGTGCTCTAACCAACTGAGCTACGAGAGCTTTATGTTCATATTGCTTGATTTTTATGGTATAAACGTTAAAAATAAAACAACAAAAAGAAAGATTCATAAAAAAATTAAAAACATGCTCTCGTTGAGAGTTGAACTCAAGCTCTAACTAACTGAGCTATGAGGGACAAACACCTTTAGGTAAAGTGAAAGGTTAAGATCTTGGATTATTTTCGTTGAATAGAAGATAACAGGAGCAAGATTCTATTCTCTTCTTTGAATGATAAAAACCAGTGGCACAGAGCAGAAAGCCAACTCCATTGGGCCTTACTGCCTAGTAAAGTTGGCATCAGCAGCATGCTGCTTTGAGAATGTTTGCAACTGGTTTCATAGCACATTATGATTATGTATTCAACTGGTTCCCAGAACAACAAGTATGGTCCTATGAAATTGATTAGCAATGGTTTGCAAGGGATTAACATAAGTGTTCCCTATTAGAAATGGGTATTAAAGCAGCAAGCATTCTAGTTTGCAAGGGTCCCCTGTTGTTTATTTAGAGACACATTCTGGTCAATCACATACAACAAAATTCCACCTCTGAAACCTCCTTTTGGATTTCATAGTGTTGACATAGATAAAGGAAAAGAAACAAGCACATAGAACAAATGCTGGACCAAGACTATCTTCCCCAAGAACAACAGAAATGGGGAACTGCAGCCTATAATTTATTGAGCCTGTATAATCTATTGCTAATCTGTTGTTACATCGCCTTGCTGTTCTTTTCAGTCCATCTATCTACAATAGCACTTCTTTACTTGTTAGGATTATGTAGGTATCTTCCAATTATTTAACTCTGGAAGTCACATTCAAAACCCAGAAGCTCTGCTTGTTCTTAATTTACTCATCTAAGTACTTGATTGTAACATTTGAACTAAAATATCTTTACATTATTGTTGTTGCTGGTTAAATCCAAATGTGGTTTGCTATTTTTAAAGAAACCGTTGGTCCCAATTTAAAAATATCATACGCGTACATTATGAGAATCGAGCTCTTCATTGAGTTTGTTTTTATGTTTTTCTCTCCGCAACTGAAATGTAGTAAGTAATCATGTTTGGCACATATTTTTTTTGAGACGGTTAAGCATCAATCTTTATATAATATCGCTTTGCATTTGTATAATATTGAAAATTCTTATATGCACCAAGGTGAAAATGAACTAAGTATTTATTAAAAAATCTCAACAATTGATATTTATACTTAACTATACAATTGAGGTATTTTTTAGAGTTAATTTCAGTTTACCCCCAAAATCTTTGGTGTCAAAATCAGTTCAGTCCTGCAACTTTTTTTAAAATCAGTTCGCCCCCTCAACTTTTGTAAACACATCAGTTTGGTCCAATTTTTGAACTGATTTTGAGGGGGCGAACTGATTTTAAAAAAAGTTGAGGAGGCGAACTGATTTTAAACTAATGTGTTTACGAAAGTTGAGATGGCGAACTGATTTTAAAAAAAATTACAGGACTAAACTGATTTTGACACCAAAAATTTAAAGGGTAAACTGAATTTAATTCTATTTTTTAAGCCGAAACTGATCACTAATCAGAGCATGTGTAGCCCAGTCAGGAGGATATTCACGTAAAACCTCCATGTGGCCACCTTTTAGGCCACCGTCGAACTACAACGTTACCGGAACGCCGAAGCCTTGGGGCCGAAACCTTTTCATCGAATGGTGAACTTTCCACGCACGCGTTTAAAGCGACCCTTCGTACGTGCTCACCCAGACTGCGATTTTCGTACCGTTAATTAGGCGCACGTGTCACGCCTAACCCCAAAGACCCCTGGTCCACGTGTTACCCATCACAGCCTCCTTATATTTTCGCCTCCTTCTCCCCCTACCCTATGCTCCATTTAAGCCACAAATGCGCATAGCCTTTTCACTTTCAAAACTAAAGAAATTACCTATTTCATGCTCTCAGATTGTTAGCCGGTTAGGATTTTGTGACCGCTAATTTCGGCTATGGAGACTGAGAAGCCAACGAATTTCAGTTACATGGGGCGGAATTTCAGTGATCTCAGTATCGACGACAGTTCCTCAGCTTTCAGTGACTGCAACAGTGACAGATCCGGCGAGTTCCAAACCGCGTCGTCTCAGAGCCGGCGGTTTTTAATCTCCTGCGCTTCGGATAACTCCGACGATCTGATTCGTCAGCTGGTTGGCGTCCTCGAGTCCGGTTCGATTGAGGAGCAGAAGCAAGCGGCGATGGAGATCAGGCTCCTCGCGAAAAACACATCGGAAAACCGTCTCAAAATCGCCAAGTCCGGAGCGATTCGGCCGTTGATTTCACTGTTGTCCTCCTCCGATCTCCAGCTCCAGGAGTACGGCGTCACGGCGATTCTCAACCTCTCGCTCTGCGACGAGAACAAGGAGCTCATAGCGTCGTCCGGTGCGATCAAGCCCCTGGTGCGCGCGCTCAAGACCGGAACTCCGACGGCGAAAGAGAACGCCGCGTGCGCTCTGCTCCGTCTATCTCAAATGGAAGAGAACAAAGTCGCAATCGGACGGTCCGGAGCGCTCCCGCTGCTTGTGAATCTTCTAGAGAACGGCGGGATTCGCGGCAAGAAGGACGCGTCGACGGCGCTGTACTCGCTCTGCTCGGTGAAAGAGAACAAAATCAGAGCCGTCCAGGCCGGAATCATGAAGCCGTTGGTGGAATTAATGGCGGATTTCGGGTCAAACATGGTGGACAAGTCGGCGTATGTGCTGAGCGTGCTGGTTTCGGTGCCGGAGGCAAGAACGGCGTTGGTCGAGGAAGGCGGGATTCCGGTGCTGGTGGAGATCGTGGAGGTTGGGTCGCAGAGGCAGAAGGAGATATCGGTGGCGATACTACTGCAGCTATGCGAGAACAACGCGGTCCACCGTAACATGGTGGCCCGCGAATGGGCGATACCTCCCCTGGTGGCTTTGTCTCAGTCCGGCACCAAACGCGCCAAGCAAAAGGTTAGAGAATTATCCGGCGGCTACATCCGTTTTTTTTTGGGATGACGTGGCATTGGCTTTTTTTTGTTTTTGAAAATATTCCCCAAATTAATGGGTTTTTTGGTTTGCTGTTGAGCCACGTCGGTCCGCTTGCATAAAACTATAACTGCCATTTTGGGGCAAAGTACGATAATGGAAAAGAGAATCCCAGTTACTATGGTGGCGTTATGCACGTAGAACAGGGGTATAAATGTCATTTAGCGGGTTGATTGCTCACCCGGCCAGTCAGCCATTATTGATATTTTAAAATGTAGTTATGTTTTTTTTTTCTATTGGTTTTTTATTGATGGTGTCTCATGGGGAGTGGTTCTGTTTGTCGTTTTGTGTGTCTTTATGGGGACAGGCGGAGACATTGACAGAGCTTCTACGGCAACCGAGATCCGGCAACGTCGCTGCACGAGCGTGAAGATGATTTTCTAGTGTAAATTCCCATTCTGCCCCCATACCATGTATGATTGTACTCACAAAAGGAAAATACGAGAAGAAAGAAGAAAAATATCCAAAAAAAAAAAATGAAAATGTAAATATCTTTGTGACGGGAGCATGTCGTAAAATTTGTGGCAGAGTATTGGAAGTGAGCTGAGTTTGGTTTGCCTTTTTGGCTTTTATTCTTATTTGAAGAGTGATGTGTCCCGTAGCATAACCACCAAGGCAAAAGTTTTGTTTTGCTTAGTGTGTAATCTCTATCTTTGTGTATAGTGTGCTATATTTGCTGATTCGAAATGAAGAGTTTAGGAGACCATTAGAGAAAAAGAAAGTCTGCTAATGGGGGTGGTGGGTCTATTCTCTCTAGATGTGTTACCTACCAACAAACAAAGAAAGAAGAAAAAAATTGGAATCAAAGCGGAAGAAAAAGGAGTATGGGGGAGTCTGGAAGGTGGCTGGTGCGTGTTTCTGGTTTGGAAAATCAGAGTTCAAGTCCACGAGCTTCGCGTGCATGAAGACGATGGACTATGAATTATGTTTTTTTATTTTTTTGGGAAGTAATTGGCGCCACGTGTGAGAGTTACAGTTATTTTGACGGTTGGTCGTTTAGTCACATCGATGATGGGTTGCTTTGTTTGGGGTCTGGGGTCCTTATCATCTTCGAGGGTGGCCACTATAATCGTCACACGTTCATATCATTTATGAGCTTGTGTTTATAAGTCTGAGTGAAAGGGATTTGAGAAATTCTAGTTTTGGCGATAATGGGGCCTCTGAGGTTCTGGGTTTGAATTGTGCGATCAAGATGCAGTCGGCGAGTCTTAGTCGCATTTAGATCAAACACCAATCACGGTGAAGGGTTTTCCGATTACTTTGGAGTGTCGAAATTTTAAAAAGTGGATCTTGTAATGTGTTCCACGATAATTACTCATGTTTTTAGAATCTTTATCATTTCTTGATCATATCATTTTACCTCACTGATGCATTTGCTCTTACAGAAAGATCAAGCTAAAGCCTATAATGAGCAAACATGTCGGGTAAATAAACTCATGATCGCATCAACGTTATTAGGCTCTCACATGGATTTAGACTACCAAATGCATCCATGTGAGACACCAATCTGGTACTCCATAGTCCATACCAGATGCCCCTGACGGCAATCTACTTAAAGCTTAGGTTGGAAAACGCAGATACAAATGTGTGTCTATAATGTGAACGACTTGGACCGAAGAAACTTGAGAGATGGTACCGGATTGAGGTTACTTATGTGTCCATTCAAGCTATATATACCATGAAGCTTTTTGAAGATAACCAAAGCCTAAACCACCGGAGGATAATGGAGAATCTCTTAGTGTATAGAAATACAAAATATTTGTGAACTCTTTCGAATTGGTCAACTTAATTAGGATAAGCTCCTTCCTCATTTGCTTAAATCTTCCACACGCTATGAGAAACGGTAGTGATTGGATTATGAGTTTGAAAATTTCTGACGAATCTCTATATGTCGAGGTCCATTGTTTTTTTTTTTTGACAAAATGATATTTTCATTCATAAAACAAGAAGAATACACAACATAATTCAAATAAAAAACCGAAGTATACATAACAATAAAATAAAAAGAAACAAAGTCCACTCCAAACAAGCTCTAGCCAAGAAGTGTCGAGGTCGGTTGGCGTCATTAGAAGAACATGTCCACGTATTCTTTTAAACATTGATCTTGGTAAGGGGCTTCTCGATTTCATGAAGTTTTACAACTAAAATTGCATGTTTTATTATAAAAATGACCTAAAATAAAAAACAAATCTACATATCGCACTAAAATTAGTGATAATTAGGGCTTGCACATCAGTCTTTTCCCAAATGATCCTCTATAATTCAATTCTGTTGTCAAGTGCTAAATTGAATGAGAAACTTGCAACGTCAACATTGCAGAAAATTGGGTGCGATGTCATTTTGATTGTTCATTGATAGCATAGAAACCATAAGGTGTCTCATCACTATCACGTTTATAGCTAAGAAGATGACCAATGCTGCTCCAGTCATGCGGCGGCGATGACCATATTAAACGTCTACCACTCTACCTCTGCTACCAAATACCCACCCATTTTACATCAAAGGTCAAAAGGACTTGATCCGCCAATAGCTGTAGTATGTCTTAAGCAATTTCGTCTTTTACCTCTTCAGTATTTTGACCTTGTCGTGGTAAAACTTATGAATGTGAATGTGACAACACCCAACTAGCACCCAAATTTTGACCAGGGGAACATAGTGCCAGCTTCATATATATCTCGTCTGACTTTATGTACATAATTGTATCGGCTGCATGCAGAACTGGCGAGGGAAACTCGGCTCTTGCTCTTAAGGGGTTACAGATTCCGAGTGCTACAACTTATATGCGCCGAGTGGGAGTGTGGGACTTCGACAAAACCATACACAGCATTGGTGTGTGCAAGTTGTTGAGAGCTTCCAATTACTACGAGTATGTGGTCCGGAACAATTTGATTGGTATGTAGCCGTAACACTATTATAGTCCGTTTTTTCTTAGAGAAAGATACGTCGTAGCCTTTTTTTTCTTTTTCTTGAGAAATGAATAACTTCATGTATATATTTACGGTCAGATTGCATGTACAGTACATGTCTTTGATACCATAAACATTATACGGCAAAGCGGCCAAGAAGTGTGATATGTAACTTCAAACATACAACTCTGAAGTTAGTTATTTTATGGGTCCTGCTAGATGTACTCAGTAAATTTTTATGTAGACTCAGCAAAAGACAATTTTATCCTAATATGAAATGACACTAACAGTCATAATAATTAAGATTATAACAAAACAAATCATCAAACTTGAAACTCCTAAACCCAGCATTCTCTAAAGTACCCAGCCGACCAACTTGAACACGTTGTTCATTCGAGCAAAACCTTAAACTAAAACTCATCATCAAAATTAAATACACACAGACAGACACATAATGTGTGTTTATATATAACCATCAAAATTTATGGTACCCTATAAATCACAGTGTCCCTACTTGTTGGGGTTTTTTGTTTGTTTTTTTGTTTTCGAAGCATCCAATTTGAGCACCGAACCGGCTGAAAGTTTCCCGATCTGGTTCGGCGGGTTCTAAGTTCGGGCTTGCCGGTGGCGATAGGGTGGGTGAGCTGATGCACATGGTGTCGGTGATGCCTCAGGGACAATGTCTATAATTCGGATCTGAGCCGGGTCGGAAGGTGGTGAAGAAGAAGAAAGGAGGGAGGTGAGTTGAATGAGCGAGTTGGGTGAGTCCGGGAGAGCGGTCGCCGCAGGTGGCCTGTCTGGTTCATCGTTGTCACTGATGCCTTTGCGAAATTATAGAAGGTAGATTGAATTTTGTAAATTTTCAGAAACCAGTTTTGATGAATAAGATTTTAGCATCTCTTATTGGAAAAATGTGGAAGAAGATTCTTCCCTTCCCAAAGCTTACACTTCCTCCTTATTCACGAGAGAGAGAGAGAGAGAGAGAGATTGGGTTGTGGTTTGAGTTTTAAGTGTGAATTTTGCTGGGTTTAACAACGAAAGGGTATTATTGGAAAGTTGTTGGGTGTACTCAAAGATTTTATAATTTTGTTGGGTGTAAATAGTATGCTTGGTCTACTCAGAAATTTACCGGTACATATAACAACACCTTTATTCTATACACAAACAATTAGAATATGTACACAACATCCGAATTTGTTACAGTTGGACCTTCTTTAAGAATGCATGGTTGGGCATAGGTCTTGTCAGGTTACCAGTGGGCTTATCCCACTAAGACCATCTGCCATCGTATGCCAAAACCCCATATATGGCTTATTACACCCTCCCATGGTAAGTCATTCCACACTTCCCAAAAAAAAAATTTCCCATATGTGAACAGTTGAACCCCATATATACCGTTCCATTCCGTAAGCCATACCAACTTAATTTTTTATTATTTTATCTTTTTGTTCCATCTTTATCCTTGTTCCATCTTTCTTATTCCAATTATATCCTTTCTTAATTATAGTTACAATTTCATTTTCCCATTAATCTTTAATTTTATAAGTTTTCTAATAATAAAAATTACACCATCACAAAATACACAACGAGATCTTTCATTTGAGTCTAATATTGAATATATTTGGGCTAAATTAGTTTAACACATAATTAGTTATTACTTCATAAAAGATAATATTACACATTATTAAATTACGAAATTAAATAATGGCCTCTTCAAAACCTTCTCGGATACTAGCTCCGAGCTCGGAAAAAGTACCATACACACTTATGCAAACAAAATAACAAAACGATACATAAATAACTACTAATTATAATCATCACATTTAGTAATCCGTCAGATCATCATCATCTCTTCCATGTTCTGGCATGAGTCCATATCCGCTATGTGTCTCAGATCCACCGCTATCTCCGAATTGTCGCGCTCCTCCATGTGCATCACTTGTTCCTGATCCATCACTTCCTCCATAATGAGGGACTCCACCATATCCAGCTGCTCCTCCATGGTGATTCCCATATCCACCAAATGTAGTTGGAAATTGAAATGGGCTAGCAAAGTTACCAGAGTTGAAAGGTCCTTGTGAACCACCTTGAAATTGGTTTATGTTATTGAAATTACCAAAGCCAGATGCTACAGGTGGTTGTCGAGACTGACGAGCTCTTCTCTCCATTATCTCTGCTTTTCTCGATCGTAAGTACTCACGCCCTTCTGGATCGGTAATTGTATCCAAACTAGTAAGCATGATTTTGTTTTCCTCACGTTCACGCTGAATAGCTAATTTTTGAGATGAATATTGCTCGTGCTTAACAGTAAAAGCATTTCTCTCTAACAGACTTTTTTCAAATAACTCCTTCAATTCTTGATTGGATTCTCTGATTTGTTTAGCAATCTTGGTCTGCTCATTGGCCTCTTTCCTTTTTAGCTTTGCTTTCTTTACACCAATGGGTCGACGAGACGTGCCGAGTTCATCATTATATAGCTCTTGTTCGTCTTCATCTGCATTTAAATCGACATCAAATGGTAGTGTACCTGACGATTGTGATGTGCGAGATGCTGATTCATATCCTTCACTTGAATCATTTCTTTGTCGTGGTCTTGTTGAACTTCTACCAGTATCGGCCCACTTTTCAGCATCTTTAAGAATATGCCACACATGATCAAACTGAAGTTTCTTCTTTGTGAAGTTAGGATCATCTAGTAGAATTTGTTTTGCTTTGGCACACTACAAATGTCAACAATGTATAATTGGTTAACATTAATTCATAATATAACTTTGTTAATAAAAAACAACCTTTGAAAAAATACTTACAATATCTTTCTCATTTGCACCGCTTGGATTGTCATCCTCCACTTGACGAACAGCACCACGAAATTTGCTTACACAGTAAGTAAGATCTACAAATCGACTTTGAAGAGACTTGGATGTTCTCGTCTGATTCTCATCCTTATCTTGATTCCACAATTCAGTGATCCTCGCCCATACTTTATCCTTCTTTTGGTTAACACCATCGATAGGATCTTGAGAAATTTCAAGATATATATGACATAAGAGTTCATCTTCTTGGATTGAAAAATTTCCTTTTCGTTGGACAACTTTCTTTTGCCTAACATCTGTCATTGAAGTGTATAATGTGATTGTTGTGGAAACAATGGTGTGAGTTACTGGGAGAAGAAGGGGCGTATATAAGGTCTGAATCCGGATAAGGGGAGAATCAGAGATAAGGATCTAATGGTTTGAGATAGATTTGCTTTACTAGATCTAATGGTCCGTATGTGACGATATCTTCTTGAAAAATGCAATGTGTAGTCTATCACCTTCTTGAAAGAAGTGTTGGACATCTATGCATCTTGGTTAGAGTGACAATAATGTAAGTTGAAGGGAAATAATGTATAGTGATGTACTAGTATATTTTATATGATATATGATGTATTGTAACATCGATGAATTGATAATTAATCATAGAGTTAACAAAAGAAACAAGACATAAAAAATAAGTTTTCACTTTTATTATCCTTAAAATACAATCGGAGGGGACATAAAACCAATACTCCGAAGAAATTGCATAGCAAAATAAACACAACAACTTCAATGATATGATAAATACAGTATTGAACATTCTTCACCCATGTATACCATGTCGGTTCCATTGATGCTCAATCAATGTGTTCCGTAGTGCAATATGAGCTGACTTGTCTTTAATTTTCCTATATCGAGCAAGGAACTCTTGGAACCGTGTATCTTCATTACTTACCAACTCAATGGATAATGGAGGAGCCCGGTTGAAATCTTTAATCGGAGCACTTAGATCACGCTCATCTTCGATTATCATGTTATGCATTATGATGCATGTAGTCATTATATCATGCAAAACATATTTATCCCAAAAACGTGCAGGTCCTTTCACAATTGCCCAGCGTGATTGAAGAACTCCAAATGCTCGCTCAACATCCTTCCTACATGACTCTTGATTTTTTGCAAAATGTGCTTTTTTCGGACCTTGAGGATCATGAATAGTTTGTACCAATGTAGACCACTTGGGATATATGCCATCAGCCAAATAATAACCGGTGTCATAATCTTTATCTAGAATCTTATAATGAGCAGGAGGAGATTTACCTTCTGCAAGATTTGCAAATAGGTGAGATGCTTCGAGCACATTGATGTCGTTGTTGGAGCCTGGTAAACCAAAATGTGCATGCCAAATCCAAAGATCATAATCAGCTACTGCCTCGAGGATAATCGTCGGTGATCTACTACGTCCCGAGTACATTCCTGCCCAAGCGGTTGGACAATTTTTCCAGCGCCAATGCATGCAATCTAAGCTCCCTAACATTCCTGGAAAGCCGCGTTCTTCACCTATATATAGAAGTCTTGCGACATCCTCGGTGTTAGGTGTTCTCAGATAGCGAGCTCCGAAGACGTCTATAACAGCTCGACAAAACCTTTTCAAACATCGAATTGCAGTAGACTCACCAATTTTTAAATAATCATCAAGGGAATCAGCTGGTGCCCCATAAGCAATCATTCGAAAAGCCGCAGTAAGTTTTTGCAGGGATGACAAACCGAGCTTACCAATACCATCGCGTTGTTGCATAAAGAAATTGTCGTGAGCTTTGACGGCATCTGCAATTCGATGGAATAAACTTTTGCTTATTCGAAATCGCCTGCGAAATTTTTCTTCAGGAAATCGTGGAACCTCAGCAAAGTAATCTATATATAGATTATATGCCGCTTCTTCTCGATTACGATTAATAACAATATGACCAGGAACTGCTCCTCTGGGTCTTGATTCGGCCTCGTCGCCGTCCTCATTGTCATTCAACTCCATCAAGAGATGATTATTATTCGCATATGTGCGAAACAATAAATCTTGCTCTTGATCAAATGAAGTCATGACCCGATAATAATAATCATCGGTTCCGTTTGAAGAAAGAGATGATGATGATAATTGAGAATTATTCATGGTGGAATGGATACTAGACTAAGATTGAAGAAGAATGAAAATTGATGTGATGCACATGGTCGCAGTATGCAGATTTTATAGACCTCTGAAAAATGAACGTTAGAGAAACCATTAAAAACTAGCCGTTGGCAAAGGAATATAGCCGTTTTTTTAAAAGCAAGGGAACATTGTTGTTGACAAAGTCAATTTTTTTGAAATATGGCATATGTATATTGCTTACCGTGGGAAGCTTGGTTGAATCAATGGTAAGCCATAATAGAATATTCCTTTATGATAAGCCATAATGGCCTTTATAGCATACCCATTTTACCATCCCGTGGCAGATGCCCTAACACCGCATCTACCATTGGCCTCAAGCTAAGTATGCCGTTTTCTTTTCATTCTTCTTTTAGGCTCTTGTGTAGTTGTGTTGTCCAGTTTAGAGTTTATGATGGTGACGACAATGTTAGCATGCACGGATGGTAGGTGTGGTAGATTAGTTGTTATTGTTGGATTTTCTTATTTGTTTATGTTTCTGCAAAATCCCACAAACCTCGTAGAAACTTTGGCGTGACATTTGCTCCTGATCTTCGCTGACTGGCTGCCTACAACAGGAGATTTACCGAGTCTTACTGGTTTTTCTCTCTCCAATGATTAAGTCAGTTGTGCAATTGGTGAAATGTGTTTAATGTTCGAAATTGATGATTACCTCTTTCGTTGACTTTAATATTGCATTTATAACCCCGCGTGGACTTTTTTCTTGCTTGCCAATTGTTATGGGACAAATGTGCTGTTGTGGTTTGTTTATTTGGCCTTCTGTGTTGTGCCTCCTACCCGGTCTAGACTTCTATGACCTCCAGGACGAGGCCTGCTTGGTCCACCTCATGGTGGGCTTCTGGTAGCATCGTGGGCCGATGATGTATTCATCTACTACCGACTACAAGTCCTCTCAAGTTCCCGTTCAAGACATGTCTTGAGTGGGGACTTGAAGAAATGACCCACAATTTAGCAAATTACCAACGGGTACCCTGCCCCAGTCCCCCTAAGTTCATACTCGGGACATGTTTGAACGGGTTGTTAGTACGATGGACGAAGGTAGCGAGCCCTTCCATATCATGTGTTTCTGCTCGAGCACAAGGTATGATCCCCGCGTGGGTTATCAGACCACTATTTTTCGTGTGAAGTGAATGATATAAACTGTCCAACTCCCACTATCTGGGAGCTGTACACGGGATTTATGGTTCTCATGGCTGGTTGTTTTGCTCATGGTTCCCGGTGATACATTTTCGGGGGTGGATTCATGCCCATAGTTCGTGTGCATGCCTCCCGCTGGTACTAAAGTATTAATAGGCCTTCCCGGTAGTTATAATTCGGGGAGCTGAGGTTGGATCAAAGTTGGCATGTCCTCCTGATAGTTAATCCCCGGGATCCTTGTTAAGTGGGCAACGACTGCCATTTATTTTTCAGTTGTTTGCCTCGGTGGTATCATTCTCCTGTTGTTTTAATTAGGGTAGCTTCCACTATGATACTATCGGTCTCAGAGTGTTTAATACGGGATCCTGTGGTTTGATCCTGGGTTAGTGGTGTAATGTCAGAACATTTATTGCATGTTCGCCAGATAACATTGCTTTGGGGAATGAAATGACATGCAATAAATGCACGTCATTTCAACCTTTTCTTCTAATTTACAACTTAGTGAGGCACGTGTCATGATCATGTGGTTAAGCTCGACGGCTCTGATTTTATCGTTCGCAGTTTATGGGTTTTTAATGCGAGTTTGGGGGGAACCGAGGTGTCTTTTCCCTTCTCTCTGTATATACGCTTCCCCTCTTCTTTCTTCACTTTCACTTTTGCCTCTCTGCTTCTGCTCTTTGCGTTCTCTCTACTATATTCTCTCCTCTGTGCTCTCTCCTCTCTCTCAATCCAGGCCTAGGATTTCCAGAAACTAGAGAAGAAAAGAGAGAGAGTTTACCTACCCCATTTGCTATATTCTTCACTGTTGCAATTGCGCAGTGTTCTCCTTTCTCTGCTATGGCGAGTCCCCAGCCTCTGTTATCTGGTACGTGCTTTCCTTTCTCTTGCTTTTCACGTCCTAAGCTATTTTGCTTGATTTGGATCCTAGGTTGGGTGTTTGCTTTTGTGTTTTATTTGGTTATGTTTTGGGTTTTTTATGCTCTCTGCTTCGTGTTGGGTTGTAGTTCTGTCTACGTTTGTTCTTCGGGTTTGTAGCGGCGTGTTTTGGCAGTCATCTAATAGGCCTTAGGGTTTTGCCAACCCCCCCCCCCCCCCCGCACCTTTTTTTTCTAGGGCTAATGAATCCTAGAGGCGCAACTGACAGGTCTAGCTCATCTCATCGGTCTCTTGCAGATGATGCCGAGAGGATGGAGGATTATCTACATCGCCTAACTCGGAGGGCTCCCTCTTGTTTATCCTCTCCTGAGTCTTCGTGCTTAACCTCCCTCGGATCACCCATTTGTCCGGGTTCAATCTCATCTTGTCCGGGTTCAATCTACATCGCGGTAATTCCTTGCCTGCTTATTACATGACCCAAAAACTTCCCTTTAATGACTCCAAACAAGCACTTGTCCGGGTTCAATCTCATCTTGTATGAGAGGACGATGTCTAAGACCGTCTACAAGTTAGCTACATGATTGATTGCGGTGAGACTTTTTACTAGCATGTCATCCACGTACACCTCCATGGTTACTCCCAGTTGCTTGGCAAACATCTTATTCATCAGGTGTTGGTAGGTTGCTCTCGCGTTCTTTAAACAGAACGACATTCTCTTGTAATAGTACCTTCTCCAGGTTTGCTTCAATTCCTTGCCTGCTTATTACATGAACCAAAAACTTCCCTTTAATGACTCCAAACAAGGACTTGTCCGGGTTCAATATCATCATGTACGCGAGGACGATGTCTAAGGCCGTCTTCAAGTTAGCTACATGATTGATTGCGGTGAGACTTTTTACTAGCATGTCATCCACGTGCACCTCCATGGTTACTCCCAGTTGCTTGGCGAACATCTTATTCATCAGGTGTTGGTAAGTTGCTCTCGCGTTCTTTAAACAGAACGACATTCTCTTTAATAGTACACTCCCATGTCAGTGGTGAACGCGATATGCTCTTCATCCGCCATGTCCATCATAACCTGATTGTACCCAACATATGCATCCATGAAGCTTAGCATTTCAAACCTGGAGGTAGAATCAACAAGTTAGTCTATTCGAGGCAACGAGAAACTATCTTTAGGGCACGCCCTGTTAAGGTTTGTTTAGTCCACGCACATTCTCAAGTGCCCCACAAACTTCTTGAGGACCATGACCACGTTGGCTAACCACTGCGCGTACTTTACCTTTTTAATAAACTGGATATCCAGCAGCCTCTACATTTCTCCCTTGATGATTTCGTACTTCGCCGAATCGAATGATCTGCGCTTCTGCCTTACCGGGGGCACACCCTTATGGATTCCTAACCGGTGTGTCACTATCTCCTTCGAGATCCTGGGGACATCTGCATATGACCAGGCAAACGCTTGGTTGTTAACCTTTAAGAAGCGCATAAGTTCTCTCGCACCCTGGGCAGCTTCCTAGTCCCTATTCTTGCCTTCCTCACGGAGAACTCGTTCGAGATGCGAACCAACTTTGTCTCATCAACAGATCTCGGCCTCTCAGGGAGTGTATTTTCTGCGGTAGCATTAACTCTTGGATCCTCATAGGCATCTGTCGCAAGGGCCTTAGAGCTCCTTGAGACCAACACTTTTGCTCTCTTCCTTCCATTATCTTAGTCGATGGCATAGCAACCTTTCGTTGCCAGCTGATCTCCCCGGATTGTTACTACACCGGTAAGAGATGGTAGTTTCATCATTAACATATGGCCAGCGATGAAGGCTTTTATCTTCCAAAGGGCTGGCCTTCCCAGTATCCCGTTATAAGATGACTCGCAATCGACCACTACGAAGTTTATCCATGTCCTCACCGTGCTCCCTTCTATACATTCCAAGATCATGGAAATGTGATTTGAGCCTAGGGGTCCCAAAAACAAATTTAGAAACAATAGCAATCAAGCCAAGCATTCATGCATTTACGAGCTTCAACTCTCAGCCATCCTCCCATAAACTCTCATTCAAACCAATTTCTTAGAAATCATAAATTTAGAAACCCAATTCTCTCACCGCAGTGTGCTTCTACCTCTCACACCACGCTTCATACTGTCAAGCTTAATTCGTTGTTTGAATCACACACAAAGTCCTCCCAATAATCAAATTATTGGGTTGATTTTGGCCTAGTCGCATTTCATTTCAAAAATGACCCTCACAATATGTTGCATAATTGAAACACAAACATGTGTCACTAGTATATTAGCTACATTTTTGATCGAACTACATTTCTACACGAATGAAATATTGGAAAAGGCTAAAATAATATGTTAATATGGCATTTCAGATGTAAAAATTCGTCTAAGGCAGAACTTTTAAATGTCTTTAATTTGAAACTCTATTTTTCCTGTTCTTTGAACAAAAACCTTGACGTGAAATGAAAACCGAGCATCATGGTCAATCTATTTTTGGCTTCGGTCAAATACTTGTTCTCGCTAGTTAAGCTTTCTACATAAAAAAAAGTGATACGAAAACATATTCTCTTAGCTAGTATGCTTAAACTTTAAATTTTTTTACACGGAGAAATCAATCTCTTGTAGGAACGTTGCGAGAGAAATAAAAAAGGGTAAAATACTGTATAATCCTTGTGGTTTGAAGTCGACATCTGTTTAGTCCTTATAGTTTTATTTTAATCTGAATGGTCCTTAAAATCATAATTTTTAATCTGTTTAGTCCTTATGGTTTTATTTTAATATGAATGGTCTTTAAAGTCACAATTGTTCATTCAAATGGTCCTAGGCTACATCAGCAATTTAATTAAGAAAATTAATAGTCATACTATTTGGATGAAAAATTATGACTTTAAGAACCATTCAGATTAAAATAAAACCACAAAGACTAAATAGATGTCGACTTCATACCACAAGGACTAAATAAAATTCAATTCAATAAAAATAAAACCCACTAGAACTTCTGTTTAAATTACGATGATGATAAGTTTAGTCAAAAACTATCTTGGGCATATTTTTTCTTGTGCCACACTTGAGTTTTCATAGATATGTATAGACATTCAAACAAAAAGGATTTTTCTCCAATTTGAGGCCCAAGACAAGACAATCGTTTTGGTTACCTCACTCTAGAGCCGGCTTAATGATTTGACTCCTTTGTTGGAGTTGCTTATGGTTTATAATGTTCATAGTTCGTCGGCTTCTTCCTCCGGGTTCAAGAACCTGGGTTTCCAACTTTTCATGACTCATCACCAGCCTTGACCTCTTCTTTTCCTTTTTCCATTCCAAAATCTTCCTCCGATTTGAACAACCAACACAATCACCAACCACATCAAGATTCTTCCGCATAATCAAACACCCCGAAGAATTCATGTTCTTCACCAACCTCCCAGTAGGGTCAGACGGGTCTGGGCAATTTCTCAGTTCTCCGTCGATGTTCTTTAACAATTTATTTTCAGTTCAATTTAATTCAATTCAAAAGAGGAGGATTGCAAAGATAGTGGAGTTCGGCGAGGCATCAAAAGAAAAAAAAACTCCGGCGAGATTTGAAGGAGCATGAAGGTGAGCCGGAGGCTGGGAGAATTCATGAGGCGGTGAGAGAGATGAGGTGGCTGGTGAGGGTTTGGGTGGCGAGGTCAGAGCGGGTGTACTAGGTTGAGATGCCTAGTGCAGCTAGACTACTAGTACCAAAGAGCATAAGCAGATTTAAAATAAATGACATTCACACAACTTATATCGATTGGCATTTGCTATTCTGTAAATGTTTTTGAGTTTGAGATTTGTATTATAAACACCAAAATGTGAAGAATGAATGAATGATGAAATGCTTTGGTTAACCCTTATTCTTTTACATCAAGGATCCTTCAAACTCCTCAAAGCTCGAGTCTTTAGTCGAGTCTTTAGGTTCTGTTGGCCTCTCTCAACATCCAACATCTCCATATTTTAGACTTTCAGTCTTTCACGACTTTCGAATCCAGTGCTCAAGTCCAAGCTGCTTCAAAGGAGGTCCCAAATTTGGCTTACGCTGCTGAGGACACTTCCATTTTCCGGTGATCATTGTTGCCGGAGAATGATGAAAGTTTGTTGTGTCTGCCAAGGTCTTTCTTTCAATAGCATCCTTCCCACGTACTGATGGAACTGATCCTGTGCTACTCCTTGGTGGTCCTTCTGGAGAGTTTTCATCATTTCTTGCTGTAAATTTGCGTTTCCTTGTTGTAATGAAACCATCTTCTGATATTCCTGTCCCATCATCTTTTCTTTCTTTGCTTCCACGAGTTGTGACTGAAATTAACTCGGAATTGGTTTCTAGTAAGAATTCTTCAGCATGGATTTTTGCTTCTGAGCTCTCCTGTGAAGTGGAGCCCCTACTATGAACCAATGTCCCATCATTACTGCATGAACTTCTCCTGTTCAATGGCTTAGATCTGGTTCCATGGAAGGTCTGTTGATCTACCTTGCATTGAGAATCTCTTTTGTTGTAGCTTGATGTCTCAGCATGTTTGGGTTGACTACTACGATAATTTTGCAACGTATTAGGCTTATATTTGAAACAAAAATCACTCTGACCAGATAGATTTTCAACCAGTCCAGTGGTTTGGTCAACCTGTTATTGACATTATTGTGATCAGTAATTTGAAATACAGGACCAGTGTCTAATAGATTCAAACAATAAAGATAGATTAACAAAAAAAAAACTGTAAGGAACAGAAAGACTACCGCACTTACAGGCTTCTTGCTATGTCTGGAAGTGTGTTATGTTTTGCTAGCTCTTCTGACTGCACCTTCTCAACATCAAACTCTTCATTATCACTTTCCTTTTTACCAAAACCCTCCAAACGCTCTCCCTTTTCTTTGTTGCTGGTTTCAACCGAAACCTCATCCTTCTCATCTATTCTATCTCTACAAACAACATCTCCAAAACCATAAGCTGTATCCAAAGACGGAGACTCATACACATAGCTTGAGAACCAGTTCTAGATGTCAATAGGCTCTACAACATCAGGAAGTACAAACATCAGTGACTTTCCTTTACATATATTTTTTTTTCTTAAACATAGAATACTGCATGTTTTGATTCCCGAAAAATGAGAGCAAATATATGATTCAAAAACTAGGATGCTTTGAAGCTCCAGCCGTGGTTCGCCGTCGCGATGGAGGTGCTGAAGCAGAGTGAGAGTTGTTTGATGGGTACTTTGATTTAGAGTAGAGATGATGCTTTGATTTGGAGTAGAGATGGTGCTTTGATTTGAAGTGATGAGTCAAGCATGGTGCTTTGATCTGAAGTAGAGTAACAATGATATGATTTACCGATTACCAACCGTAGTATACCGAAAGTCTCGGTTACTGAGAAGTTGGCACACTGACTTCGGTGACCGGTTTTGGTAGTGGGTTTCTCTTACCAAGCAAGAGTCGGTTGATAGACGGATTTTTCCGGTAACCATCCGGATCCACCCCTAGTTGTGGCTGTATGTGGCTTCATCTAAATGGGGGTGAGGACACCATATATGTCACGCCCCGAATCTTAATTTTTTATCTTAATTACTAGCATAGTGGTAATAAGAGTTTTTACCGTGTTCGTCACTAAGTGTGTAATTTAATTAGTCCCTAGAGGGTGTTGATGGACTAATATTTTGAAGGAATTATTCGTAGGAGAAAATTATGACGACGGTAAAAATAGTAATTTTTGTTAGTAAAATGTAATTTTATTAGAGTATTATTTTGGGGTGTTGAAATTTTTTGGATTTGGGTTTAATAAGGGCTTGGACCCGGATTGGGCCAAGCCCAGCTTTAGTTTTTTTTCTTCTTTCTCTCTCTCTCTCTCTCTCTCTCTCTCCCGGCCCGCTCTCACTCCCGAGCCCAGTTCTGCCGAAAGTTTGCCGGCCGCCGTTCGCCCCGGACCGGTCCCGTTCGGACCCTCGCCTCTCCCTCTCTCTTCCTGGACCGGTGCCTGCAAGTGGAACGCCGCCGTGAAGGAGCGGTCAAGCCCGAAAGCTTCGGCTGCCGAGAAGAGTTTCTCGCCGAAACTCCTTCCTCCGGCCGCCATAGCCGGCGAGCCTTGGCTCAAAAGGAAGCCCTCCTCCCGTGCTTCAATCCCTCCAAAGGGCTCGCTCCGTCTTGAGCTAGGTAAGGAGAAATCGGAATTTGAAATTTCTAGGGCTTTTTGTGTTTGTGCGTTCGATTGATGTGCTTAGGCTTAGAATTGGAGTTTGTGGCAGTTAGGAATGTTGTAGAAGAGGTTGAGAGGAAGATGCTGCCAAATTTTGGTGACCATCGGAGGTCGCCGGCCGCCGCTGCCGGCGGAGCGGCCGCCGAGAAAATGTTTTTGGTGGAGAAAAAAGTGAGGAGTTTAATGGAATAAGTTTTAGAATTTTTGGAGGAGTTTTGGATAGGTTTGAGATTTGTTGAAGTTTGGTATTTTTGACGGATTATTAATTTATAATCCGGCTATTGGATTTTATTTGGTGGAATGTGGTTTTGAAGATGTCGGTAAAATTTGTGGAGTTTTGAGGTTGGTAGTGGATTTAAGATTTTGGAGTGTTAGGCTTGGTTGAGCGCGAAGCATATTTAATTATGCATGTTTTGTCGGTGTTTTATTTTAAGGAATTAATTATGTTTGGAACAGGACGCGAGGAGGCTCGAGCAGAGGAGACCTCTGACCGACGTCAGGCTTAGGCCTAAGTTGTGAGTGGACCTTTGTTTTAAATAATGTGTTTAAATTGTTTTATTGTTGAGTAATTTTCCTTTGTTGGATATTTTTTTCCCAAAATTGAGAATTTCTGCGATTATACTCGAGGCAAAATTCCAAGAATAGTATGTATGAGAGAGAATGCTAGCTAGATATACGTGGCAGCCCCCGTCCTGAGGACGAATGCCAGTATGAGGTGACGTGAGCGTTAGACGCGAGCGTAGTAGCCTTGTACGATTTTCTACTTGTTGAGATTATTCTATGTTTTTACATTCATTCATAGAAATCGTACAAGGAATAAGCACGTATTTATACCCACTCGGTCTTTATCCCCCATTCTGAGGAAAAATGCCAGTATGGGGCGACGTGAGCGTTAGACGCAATCGTATTAGCCTGGTGTGACTATCTATTTTAAAACTTATTCATAGATAGCATACATAGAGCATACGAGTGGTTAATACAGACTGATATATATATATATATATTTATAATTTGAGCATGAGAGGCTTTTTTGTTTATGATTTGGGGACTAACCAGAACTAGTCGTTTGCATTGTTAAATTTCTTGGGGAAATATTATTGTTGTTGAGATTATTTTGTCCACTCACTCTGACGTGATGAAATATTTTCCCCTGGGCTGTTTCTTCGTTTTTAAATGCCCAGTCTGCGGAGTTCGGGTGGGGTCTAGAAGGAGGCAACGAGGCATAGTCACTCATTTCTCCACTACTGTTCACCAGTAGGTCTTCTGTTTAACCCACTAGGATTTCTAGTAGCTTCCGCTGTATTTCTTGTAGTAGCTCTGAATACTTTCAGAAAAATAACTGTGTATTATTTTTATTTGGTCATTTGGATTAAGCTGAAGAATTTATATTATTGGTTAAAAGTGTTCTTAAATTTTTCCGGGTTAGGGTTGTCCATTTTCAAGGGAGGTTTGCCGAGTCCTTCGGTAAATTTTCTTTTGAAGTGGTCCCCGCAAGACTCACCTAGAGTTTCAAGGTAAAATTCAGAACGGGTCTTGACAATATATGTACTTAAACATAACTACATACTCTTACTCTCCTGCATGTGATGATGTCAAATCAAAGTTTCATTGTATTTGAGATTATGCTGGAGTTTTCTTTTGTTACATTATAATTATTAGAAAATTACATATTGATATCTTTATTCTTTAATTTTAAAATATGTGGTTCATATCGAGTAGTTGGTGATGACAATTGAAGAGACACAGCAAACTTATTCTAATGAGTCCATATAAATATAACTATAAGAAGCCAGTAGAATTATAAATCAAAAGATAAAATTTTCAATACACGAAATGTATCTTCATATATATATATAGTCAGGATTAAAAAAATAATATAAAAATATAATAGTTAAACATATGAATTATTATAAACGGTTAAGATTACGTCGTATAAATAAACGCCATGCCTAAAGTAAGATGCCAAACCCAAAAGAGTAAAAGAGAAAAAAAGAAAAGCAGAAGAAAATAGAATGAAGTAGAAGAAAAAACAGAAAAGAAGGCCAAATTGGCAAAAGAGGGACACATCACCACGTGATAATCACATGGAGATTCTTATCCCCTTCCGCAGATCATATAATCCAAAGTGGAAGAAAAGCCCAAAAGGACTAACGTCCACAGATTATTATACACGCGTCATCAATCTCTAGCCTTATTGGAATTTCCTCTTCTGGGACCCCCACTTAGTGGGCCGAGCCGGGCACACATTCGGGTCGGGTACATTTATTACTACGACGACAACAGACATTGGAGGAGCTTACGGGCCAACAAACCCGGCGCGCTCAAATGCGGCAAGTGGCCCTCCGTCTCGAGCGTCACGATGGTGTTCCGGCCACCCAGATGGTCTTTTAGGTAGTTCGCCACGGAGGCAGGGACAGAATGGTCTTTTGTGGTTTGGATTATGAAACAGGGCACCCGGACAAAGCCCAAAAACTCCCTCAGGTCGCTGTTGAAGACGGCCCGCGAAACGAAGAGCGAGATATCGGGGCGCATGTTGAAAAGCGTCCGGCTAAACTCTCGGACGGCAGCTGGCACGTCGGCTCCAACGGCTAGTGGCGCGAAGCCGTTGACCCAGGCCGAGTAATTCGCCTCCATCGCCGAGAACACTTTCTCAATCTCCTCCTGCTCGAACCCTCCGTGGTAGTCCCTGTCGTTCAGAAATCTAACAGACAGACAGACTTGAACAATCAAAATCACAGTTCTGATATCGGAATTGATCGATTGAGTTTGGATGTTAAATTGGATTTGTTTACCTTGGAGAAGCGCCGAGGAGGATGAGCTTGGAGAAGAGCTCGGGGCGGCGAATAGAGGCGAGGATGCCGATCATGGCGGAGACGGAGTGGCCGACGTAGGCGCACTTTTTGACACCGACGGCGTCGAGAATGGTGAGCAAGTCGTCGACGAAGGGGTCGAGGTTGGTGTAGCGGTTGAAATCGAAGTGATCCGGGTTGACACTTCCGGCGCAGACGAGGTCGTATAGGATGATGCGGTAGTTAGGTTTGAAGTAAGGGAGAATGCGCTGCCAGGCGGACTGGTCGGTGCCGAAGCCATGGGCCAGGACCAGGTACTGCTCGCCCAACCCGGTTACCCGGACATTCAGAGCCTCCAAGATCCTGGCGTTGCTAGGCATGGTTTGTCAAAAAGGAAAGGTCGTCTTGATTTTGGTTTTGTGTGTATGTATGAGGGGATTATGGATTGGCTGCTGATGGCTACTGTATGTGGTTGTGAGCTGTGAGAAGATTAATAGGAACAGGTGGGCGAGTGATGATGAGTAGGTGTGAGCTATCCTTTGGTTTGGTTTGGTTATTTATATTACCCGATTAAGTATCTGTGGGTAGAACAGTAGATATTGTGACAGACTTGTTTCTATTATATCCTCCACACTGCTTTTACTTGGTATTTTGTCCCTAAGCTTAGGCAGAGTGTTTTATAGCGCACCAGAGTTGAAACAACTTATTACGTGGATATATCGGAAAGAAATACCAATCTAACGGCCTTCAACTGGGGCTTCAGTACTCCTCGAAAGTTCGGAGCAGTGTGAAATGTTTGGAGCTTAGCGATACATCTTTGATTCTTTGACAAGCTTTGTCCGCTTGAAGCTGTGTGTGATCTCTTTCATTGTCGTGGCGTTCAAAACCGTGGCCCATTTCATCTTAGCTGAAGGATATTCTTTCCTCTCTGGATTATCTTTCAAAAGAGTTTTAGCAATCGTTAGATTTTGGGGTTGTTGAAGTGCTAGGACAAGCATATATATGTAGGGCTTGTTGAAATACGGGAAACACAGTGCCGGGAGTTCATGAGCTTATCGTGCCGGGAAGTGAATTAAGATTTTTCATTTTTGTGTCAAATTTCTCTGGGTGAAATATTGGTATCGATCAGTTGGACAAGAACTTAATATCTGTTACCATGCATTTCTTTTTCTCTGTGGTCCTGCGAGCAAGTATTTAAAATCGAAAACATGACCACTTGCAGAGGCAATTCATAAATTTTCATAGGGCTTTATGGCGACATCCAAGACGGTGATGGCGTTTGTTGCAGCTAGCTAGTACTCAAAGGCGCGCACTTAAGGCAAATGATTCCTAATAATTTGTATTTAGCTTAATTAGTCCAGTATATATGAGTAACGAGAAGAACTTCTATAATTGTCTCTGAAAAGCCTTAAGAAGAAATTTCGAAACAGCTGCCTCCGACGTGGCGCTGGCGGCACCATTTGTTGATCGGTGTTGGCTACAGACTATATTTTGGGTGACCTAGAACGTACGTAGGTGATGATCGATTAGGGCAAAGAAAAAGCTGAAGCACTTGAACCATGATGACGATGATTATGGACTTGTGTACGTGAAGAAGCGCATTAGGAAACTGATCGATCAAAATCTGGACTAGATAGCTAGAGTGCAGCACATGAAACATGCCATGCGTGCCCAGAAGTACTGTCATATATAATTGACTCATAAGATAAGGTAGAATGATCATTGATCTACAGGAAGACGATCCCAGCTTCTTTTTGTTCTTTTCATTTTTGGTGTTTGAGAGGGAATCGAACCTCCTAAGATGTCCTAACCCTAGTTCCTACCCTCCCTTCGATCACGACCGAATAATTTCCATCCTTCTGTGGATGAGGTAATTCTCAAATGAACAGATCAATGCACGAGAATAGTCCAAGAGCAATAGATATCGATGATGGGTTAAGGACTTATAGAATATCTCCAGCTGCTCATCAGTATTAACCAGAAGAAAATACTTTTGGTACAGAGAGGCCAGGAGAATCGGATTCAATTTTTGAATGGGGGTAGCCTTCAATCTAAAAGAGCAAAATATACTGCAAAAAATAGGGTCCAGTCTTTTTTTTTTTTCTCGTTGCCGCATCCATTATCTGATTTATCTCTGATCTGTGATTGGCTACAAACTTGACATTCTCCATATTCATTTCCTAATTTCTCCTACATTTTTCCACAAAGGCTAGCTCACTGTGTTCGACAAAGACTGCTCCATCGTGCCAAACAAAACCGTGGCTCCCTTTCTCTCACTCCTTTTCACCAGGAAGGAAGCAATGCATGAGTGATGCCCTAACTACGTGGATTAGCATTCACTAAGATCAATTGGAGCTTTGTTAATTAGACTATATATCTAGCTTCCATCAATGAGATAAGGGCATCTATGAGAGGACATGATCGATCATATAGAAAGATTAATACTAAAGAGTTTACGGGATTGGGTGACTCGGGTCCCCTCTCATACCTAACAATGACGTACGATACAAGAATCCAAGATCGCTAGGGGTGTATATATACGTATCTATACACATGTACGTATTGTGGATGAGGTGGATCAAGGCATTGGTTTGGTGACTCGGAGTCTAGTAAGGATTATGATCATGATGAGATTATCTTATCTACTTCTTGGCTTTTGAGGGTCTGTCATTTCTCCATCTACTTTGCTATTCAGCATCCTCCTTGTATTCTCTTGCGACGACTCCTGTATATCTATCTCTGCCTACAATGGCATATCTACCTATCACTCATGGCTGATGGGCCTCGCTAGCTATGACCTCCCTCCTTGTTCTATGCACGTACGTGGTCCTTGTTCTTTTCTATATATATATAGTTATATATATATATATAGTTATATATATATATATATAGTTATATATATATATATATATATATGTATGCAAGATAGGTAATCTAAAAATGTTCCTTCTCTGATTATGGCATGGTGTCATTGCGATTGACAATTAACTTGAAGCTTAGGTTTTACGATCGCAACATGGCGCCTAACAATCGATTACTATTTGGTTGCATGTTTTACGATATGTCTTGTAAGGCTATCTAAACCAATTTTGAGAAATATGAAATGGAACGATGCATACAATTGTTATTAGTTTATTACTACGATCGGGATCATCTATATTGTAAAATCATATAATTCAATCAAGTGATGTTATAATAAAGTAAGGTATAGCGTGTCACGACATAATAATAAACATAATGCGTACATTATTAAACTACGTTGCTATATGACAAAGAAAAGAAATCATGTAAAAACAAAAATAGTAATATAAATTTCAATAGTGGAATAATGTTGAAGATGAAATTATTTTCACTTTCCACTATCCTAGCTGGGTGACTTTTGATGTTACATTAGGTTATGCAACCATTGCAACGGATAAAAATTATATGGTATAAGCGACATCCACAACATTCTCTTTATAAGCGATCATAGTTTATAAAGGAGATGAAGAAAAGTGTGCTCATTGTAGAATTTTATAAGCAGACCAACTCAAGCCCTCCATATATTGATTCCATGTCACGTCGGGAAAAGGTAGGACTGGATAATTCTTGCATATATAGAATCGAAATTACTTGGAAGTCATTTTTGAACATAATCATTATAAACCATGTATATCCATTTTGCTTCGTTTGAGCTTAATTTGTTCCAAGTCCATTGATCTCATTCCATGTGCCTAATTAGTTTCCCCTAGCCTACTTTTGAATCAGTAACCAAACTTCATACTAATACACTATTTATCATCATGAATTAAGATGAATGATAAAGAAGTCTGAGATTTCTTTTTATAAGGCACGCGTGTACAATCTTTTGCCTCCCACTTCTATATTGCTTTTCCAAGCTAAGCTGGTGACTCTGTAGCATTTTCAGTTTTCGCATGGATTTGATGGACTTGGATAAGGGAGACATAACATGTCACACGATGTAGTTAGTTCTTGACTACTGAGGTATGACTGAAACCAATTCCCTTTCAAAGAATTTAGGTCGACTATTGCACGTGTATCTAGCTAGTGCGTCCAACACCAACTCATTATCGACACAGTTAGTTTCACTTTTTATCTACTTTGGAACATATATTTATTTTTAGTAATGCTATTAATACATCTTATTTTGTTATTTACACATTTCATATATTTTTATAACACTACAAATTTGATTGTGTTTACAAAATTACCTCTTAAACTTGTTTTATGATTTATCCACATCATGAATGAGGTGTGTTAATAGCACCATCCTTATTTTTACGATACATATGTTTTAGAAGAAATTTATAATGTACTAATTAAGAATGATTTAAAAATGAAATCGTATGTATATATGAAATTATTATTAGAAGCTTGTGTGTGGTTAATTCGTTGCGGCCACATTAAGTGAGCAGGCGCAGATCTACATACAGCTTTGGTAGAGCTCAAACCCAACCGAGACATATAAGATAAAATTAATAGTGTGTGCAATTATAGTGTATATTGAGTTGTTGCATGTGTGGTTTCTCATTTTTGTTAATGTCTAGCCCACCCAAGTTCAAAACAGGAAATGGTCATCCAACATTCTTTTTTTCCCTTCTTTACTAGGCTCGAATTTTTGGCAATGTGCTTCGTTTTTACCTTCTTTCTTAGCTCAAATTGGATAACATGCTTCTTTTCTATATAGTTTTGGATCTTCAATTTCTTTAAGGTCTCTATCTTTAGGTGATATATTTTTTGTTTAATTGTTTTAGATGTTAAGTCCTTTTTTTTCTACGTAGGTTGCTAAGAAACAAAATTTTGTTTTACTTTCTATTTTCATCTGAGATTTTCAAACTTTTTTTTTAATCAATCATACGGTAGTTAGAGAGATTTTTATTTTCTACGCCTGAAAAAAGTGTATATATAACATAGTTTGGTTGCCGATAACATATTTTTGTTTAAAATTGGTATATTATAACTATTTTTTTATAAAAAAACTAGTTAACAAAAAAAATTTGAGCCCACCCCATTCATGAGTTTTGGATACGCCACTGTGAGCGAGAATCTTTCATTTCGTCGTTTTCTCAATGGATAATGAGATTTGTCTAATCCATCAATTGGTCAACGCGATTTAACGTATGATTTAAGAAGATGAGTAATTAAGTATGTGTGATATATAACGTCGGCAATATCAAATTGATCTCACAGGTCATGTTTTGTGATTTGCAAGTGCGCGCAAGCATTGGTAGTATATGTACGTCCACACATTCTTAGATGGCCTAGGAATCAGAATAATCTTGCTTGTGGGGTTTTCCATTTTGTCTTCTATCTACTTGTTACTGTGTTATCTCTTGGCTGACGATTCATTGTAACTATTGTTTTTGCCTATCAATATGGGTGGGTGTAAAAAATCAAAATTCCGGTCTCGTCCTGATTTCGTTCCAAAATTTGACGGGATATAATTATAAAAACAAAAGGTCCGTCCTGTCCTGTAGAGAAACAACGGGACAGGACGCGGGACTAAAAAGTTGAGGCCCGTCCCGTGTAAAAATATAGACTAATATAAGTCATTAGTTTTTTAGATGTTTTGATCTTAACCTTACATTTTTGAACCCTAATACTAACTTATCTCACTTGGCTGCTGTCTTTCACTCTCTGTCTTTCAGTTTCATCGCAAGAACCCTAAACTTCTAAAAGGGAAATCGCTCTCAACCCTCCTCAATCCAGCCAAACCTCAATCGATGATGCTTGAAATCTCAATCCAGCCAAACCGTCTCAGCCAGTCCTCCTTGAACTCCTCCACCGCCTCGGCTAACCTCACTGCCCGCCTCCTCCTCACCTCGGCGCCTGTCTCCTCCTTACCTCGGCTTCCTCCTCGCCCGCCTCCTTCTTGCCTCGCCCTCCTCCTCCCTCATGCTGCTAAGGTGTGTATGTGCTACTCTGAAACTGTTTTATCTTGATAGCTGGGGGTTTAATATTGTAATCTTATTGATCTTGTATGTGCTACTCAGGACAGATAAAGAAACAACAGCATCAGATAATTTCATGTAACCATCATCGATAGAAATCAAGAATATGAGCAAAGTGCAAGGTAATTAACCATTTCTTGTAACCATTATCTGTTGCGTTTACTGAAAATATTATTGTGCTTACCATGATCATGAATTAGTTAGTCTATGATTGTATAAAACTGATCTAATGTTAAAGGTAATAAGTCAAAATTTGATGTATTGGATGAGGTTAATGTATCATAGAATAACTGAGTGTATTCAAATAAGCTTCACTTTCTTGCTTGATTATCTATAAAGTTAAATAAGTTTATTGTGAATGGCTGAAAGAAAATAATTGTGCGACCCAACCGTTCTGCTTTTGGCCTTCATAATTCGTCAACAGCGACATCAGTAGCATCACCATCTCCTCCAGTTACATTAGTCCCTCTGCTTGAAGCTACAAACCCAAGTTCAAGTCAGCTTCCTTCAAGTGAACCAGGATTGAAGTTGGTCAAGTTACTGCATTTGTAGGCGAGGGTGGTGTGACTTCTACTGCTGCATCTGTAGGTGAGGGTGGTGTGGCTTCTGCTACTGCATCTGTAGGTGAGGGTGGTGTGGCTTCTGCTGCTGCTGCATTTGTAGGTGAGGATGGTGATGGTCCTTCTCAATCAGGTACGAAACGTACTAGTCATGTCTGGGAGCATTTCAAAGAGTATAATTGAGAGAGTGAAGGATGGGGAAGATAATTGAGATAGTTCGTTGAAGGGCTCATTGCATCTATTGTCCTAAGGGTAAGATTGGGGACTTTTCTGTTGAGAGTAAGAGTGGCACCTCTGGATTGCTTAGAGCATCCGCACCCATAAAATGGGTTTGCTCAAGCAAATGGTGGGCCCGGAAGCAAATTTTGCTTCAAGCAAATGAATTTCATATTTTGCTCAACCAAATCGATTTTTGCACACACCCATTCATAATTTGCTTGAGCAATTCAATTTTGTCTTGTTGTGAAATGGTTAATTTTTTTTTACCGAATAGATTTACAACCAATAATAATGTGTCATGTATCGTTATCGACTCGATATTATAAAAGATTTCTGATAAGATTTTCGACAAATATATAATTGACACGTGTCATTGCCACGTGTCATTGTCGGCAAAATAATTGAATCAGATTTCTGATAAGATTTTCGACCAATAGATAATTGCCATGTGTCACTGTCGGCAAAATAATTGAATCAGATTTCTGATAAGATTTTCGACCAATTGGCTATAAAACGTCTAATATTACTCATTCTATACTCACATCTTTCATCCATCAATCTAAACACTTACAACATTTCCTTGTTCATCCGTTTCAATGAATCCTTTTAGTTTCAACAATTTTTTCAAGCGGAGGCAACGTCAACAAGAAGATGCAATGGTATTCAATACCTCAACTCGTTGCTCAATAGGAGTCTTACCATGTTTCTTTAGGCGCCTAGCTTCTTTTGCCGCCTTGGTTCCCATTGGTCTAGGGGGACTCGAGGAAACTCCCACGTTGCTTTGAGGTGTTTCGTTCACTTGGTCGTCATCCAAATTGATCGTTGGAGATGATTCGGTTGCGGAAGGAGTAGCATCGTAAGTGCTTGCATAAGAAGATGGAGTAGTAGGTAGCACGGGAGCGAAAGATGGATGATCCTTAACCACTTCCCAACATTCAAAATGTGCAAACCTTTTTTTCTTCTCTTTAAAGTATAATGATTGAGCTTGTCGTTCCTAATAAAAACATATATTAGGCACTTATTTAATAATTACATAATCTAAACAAATTAAATAAAATTTGAATTTAACCAAATTAGATATAATAAAACAAATAAGGTAAACAATGCTCCATATTTAAACAAATTAGACATATAAATTACACAATTTAATCAAATATATAAACAAATAAAAATATAATATATCATAAAAAAATGTAAGCTTACTTCATCCATTAACGAAGTGCCGCTAGCTATTTTTTGCCGTGCCGTCGCCAAACTTTCGCCCCATTTTTGCAAGAATAGCTTGAACTTGTTGTAGTGAGAAGCGAGTCCTATCCGGGTCCTCTCAACATTTGGAGGTTTCTCACCCGGTGCTAGCTTCCAATTTTGCATATAATCGGCAAAAATTGTCTCCCACAATTTGTCCTTCTTTTGCTTGTTACCATCGTATTCATCAAGGCTATGACGAACAAAAGATATGCACATTTGTAAATCTTCGGAAGGAAGCCAATGGGAACCCATTGTTTTAGAAAAATAATGCTAAACGAAATGAGAGAGGAGATGAAGGAATATGGGAAATTTGTTGTGCACAAATTGGTGTGAGTTGATCAAAAATTGATGTAGTATTTATAGGCAAATGTTTGAGAGATTTTTGAAAATTTTGGGATTTTTTAAATATTTTTTTGGTTTGTTTCCGTTATAATCAAATTATAGTCGTTGGGAATGAATTCTGACCATTTGATCAAAATTTCAGATTCAAACGGAAGGCCCAGATTTATTAACCCGTTAGATTTGAAAAGCCCACTCAGTAATACACATGTCAGCTTCTCATTCGCTCGTAATTATGCTTTTAACCTTTTTACTGACTGACAGATAAGAAAAAAAAAAAGGTAACCCACGTGTGTTGGCTCCACTAACTGCTCAAGCAACAGGCCGGGCATAATTTGCTCAACCCATTGCACGAGCAAACTTTTGCGTTGACTGCTCAAGCATTCCACTCCTCCATTTTCGCCGGTGCAAGTTGGAATTTGGTTTGTTCAAGCAAACCCAGCTGGAGCCCACCACTTGCTCAAGCAAGATCATGGCAGAAGCTCCCCAGTGCAGATGCTCTTAGGCACATCAACCAAAACTGTAGGTATTTTCCACATGAGGTTGATAAGTCGCAGAAAAATCTAACTGGGGATAGGTCTAAGTCAAATAAATTGAGCATGGTAGTTTATAACCAAATAGAATATTTAGAATCTTGTGTGGAGATGATTGTGATTGATGAGCTGCCTTTTAGCTTTGTGGAGAAGAAAGGGTTCCGCGGATTTTGTAGGAAGGTGTGTCCTCTATTTGATGTACCAAGTAGAAGGAAATTGTGTACCGCCTTTCTAGTATGACACCCAAAAAAGAGATTTGAAGAAGATGTTGAGGATGTATAGGTTGAGTCTGACCACTGACACTTGAACGAGTGTTCAACACGTCAATTACATGTGCTTACTGCCCATTTTGTCAACACATATTGGAAAATGAACAAGAGAGTCATTAATTTTTGTGTGATTCAAAATCATCAAGGACCAACTATAAGGAAGCTTATTGAGTCTTGTTTGCTGTAGTGAGGAATTGAGAAAGTGATGTGCATTACTGTTGATAATGCTGCTGCAAACAAGTGTGCTTTAGAGTGGCTTGTTGCTATGATGAATAATTCGGCTGCTTACCAACAAATTTTAAATGGAAAATACATGCATGTGAGATGCGCTGCTCACATCACTAACTTAATAGTGGGGCATGGTTTGAAGAGGTTGCAGAAATCAGTGTTGGCAATTAGGAATTGTGTGAAGTTTGTGAGATCTTCTCCAAACAGATTAGAGAGTTTTAAGAAAGTTGTAGAGAGAGAAAAGCTTGGATGTAAGGGACTGTATGTATGGATGTCCCAACAAGGTGAAACAACACTTCTTTTTTTTTTTTTTATGCTAGAAGCAGCTCTAAGGTTCAAGAAAGCATTTACAGTGTTGGCTGAAGATGAAGATTCGAATTTTATAAGTTATTTTAAGGAACAAGAGGAAGAATATGATGAAGATGGAGTTCTTTTACCAAGCAACAATAAGAGAGCTTAGGTGAGACCTCCATAAGAAGGAGATTGGTTGAAGGCTAGTGTGTTTGTCGATATGTTAAGAGTTTTTTGGGAAGTGACTCTAAGGAATAATGCATCATTGCACCCTACTATGCACACTGTTTTTACTGATGTGATTGATATGGAAAACAACATAAATAGCTTGTTTGTGACGCCAGAGATGACAACTGGACTAGAAATTGAAAAGACATTGCAAGATATGGCAGGTAATATGAGAAGCATATGGATGAAGTATTTTGACTCTTTTGGGGACCTTAACAACATATTGATCATTGAACTAGTTTTGGATGCAAGATTTAAGTTGAAGAATGTGACTCACATGTATAATGAACAAAATCTGGATGTTGATGAGGTGTAGAGGAGAACAAAAGTGATTAAAGACATGCTTATGACTCTCTATGATCAGGTATTTTACAGTTTACACCTTTTCTGATATTTTTTTATTGCATATATCAAATCTGTTGCATTTATTGTTAGGTTGTATATTTTCTAGTGTTTGTATATATTTGTTTCTAAGTAACCTGTTTCTAGTATAAGACAACTCTTTTCTAAGTGACATGTTTCCATTTTGTATATATATGATTTTCAATTTCTGCATTTTTTTTCTTAGTATGTGGTTCATGTAGATAGAGGTATACACATGCAGAGGCCGCAATCTCCAACCTCTTTATCTAGCACAATCACAAGTAGAAGCAGCACTAGTCGTGGCTATAGGGGCCAAGGACTTAGTAATTGGAAGAAGGTTGTGCAAGAAAATGAAGAGGTGGTCGTAACTCATGAAGTTGATTAATATTTGGATGCTGCATTAGATCCAACCGATAAAGAAGATCAATTTGACATCCTGTGTTGGTGGAAGGTTAATGGATGCAAGTTTCTAGTCTTAGCAGCAATTGCAAGAGATGTTCTTGAAATTCAGACATCAACAGTGGCCTCCGAGTCATGCTTCTCAACAGGGGACAGAGTTATTGATTGTTTTAGGAGCTCATTAACTTATAAATCAGTGGAGGGACTCATTTGCATCAAAACTGGATGTTAGGTGATGATATTACAGAGGTTGTCGAAGATATTGATGAACCAACAATTGAAAACACAGAGTTTTATTACAATGTTGAGCAAGGTATGAATTTTGATGTGTTTATACTTTTTGGTTATTTTCAGATGCATGGACTAACTCTTTTTCATTTTTGCAAAGCATGAGAGCACTACTTCAAGCAAGAACAATTGTCCACCTCTAATTGCAAAAGTGAAAGAGAAAGAGAAGTCTGTTGCAACTGGTATAATCATCGATGATTAGAGTTGAAATTGTTTGTATTTGGAGCAGCTTGGAGCAACTTTATGATGTGTGAACTTGAGTAATTGTGGATTATTGATGTTACTCTAGTTTAATTGTAGTTATGAATTATGGATTCAGATGTTGTAGTCTTTATATATTGTAAGAATATATTGGTATCACTATTAGGTAATATTGAGGCGGGATTGAGCCCGTCCCGATCCCGTCCAGTGTGCAATGTCCGGGACGGGCCGTTGGATGACTATAATCTCGTCCCATGCCCACCCCTACCTATCAATGTTGGACCTGTTAAGTGTAAAAGAGTAACTTATTGAGCGAGTCACATTTGTATTAGTATGTGATAAGGATGATAATATAGTTAAAGAACTTACCAAAAAAGAAGGTTAGTGTTATTAACACATCCTTTTGTGTTATTAACACATTTTATATATTTTTCTATCTACACATTTCAATTTTATTTACAAACTTACAACTTGAATTTATTTCTTAATTGCTTCTCATTATAAATTGGGTGTGTTAATAACTCAAAATGATGTGTTAATAACACTAGCCAAAAGAAAAGTTTTACTATGAGAAGTACTCCAAAAGCGTACAACGTTTGTTTGGTACATTTACAATATTAGTACATTAAAGGTAGATTGAGTATTTACAGTCGTAGACAACCTCAATATCAAAGTAATATAGTCTACCAACACATGAAAATCAATAGTGTCATGTCGAAAATTCAATTTACTGTTTTGTCGAACTTATTATCTGCTTGATGCATCAAGATATCAAATATGTTGAAAATGAACTTCATTTATTTATTTTTTGGTCTGAAAATGAACTTCATTTACAAAGCGGACAAGAACAGATTTTCGACCTCATTCGAAGAGAAACACATGATGGACTTTATGATTTTGATGACAGCCATTGAATTTTAGTCTTTAATTCTGGGCCTCTTGGCCTCATTCGAGCAGAGCTATATCATGGCCTAAATATGTTGGACTCCGTCTTCTAAGAGAGCGCCTCAAAGATCAACCAACCTTGTAGATTTCGCATCTCAATTCGAATTGTATCCTCAAGTGTTCATTTCCCAGGCCGTTATGTTATATGCAGAATAGAATAATTGATCTTGAACCAATTTGGCATATATTAATCATCGTCCAGTTATTTTACTAATACGAAAACACACATTTCTCATTACTCATGAATAACTGATTTTTTTTATGTTTCAGCAATTCCAATTTAATTGACATAATTCGAAACCTGCATTTATGATTCGGAAAACATATTGTTCCAACTACAAGAGAACAAGACTAGCTAGCCCAAGAAAGATGGTCACATGATCTCTTTCTTGGCTTCAAGAGCACTTGCCTGCACGTCAACTATCAGAAAAGCATGAAGAACCACTTAAACCAGCTTTATTTTTATAAAATTGTCAATGACTTGCCATTTCCTCACCACTATCCTTAGAAAATTACTCTTCATGATTCAAGGTATTTTCTTTAGTCTTTGAAAATTAGTACGAAAATAATTGAGGGTTCTTTAGCTTTATTTTTATATGCAACATCTGCTGGATGGAGGGTTCGTTCGACTGGCATCAAAATATTTCCAGCAACATAGAACTTTCCTTTTTTCTGTTTTGTTTTTGTTGTTCAATTACCACGAATCTACGTTGGGAAAAGTGAAAACACGCCTTCCAGGCTTTTCCCGTACAGACACGAAGAAGAGAATAAAACCATATTACTGGGGTCGTTCGCAGAAACCTGCAAAAGTAACGGGGCCAATATTCTATTTCCCACCACTGCTCCATCCCCATTGGCCACCCCACATGCTCCCAACGCGAATCACGTTCGCTGCCCAATCACGCGCCATTAATTTATAAACCTAACGCGGCACTCCCACGCGCCCATAACCACCATTTGTTAGGGTTGACGCGTTTCCATTTGTCCAAATAGGCCGCGATCGGAAACCATGGCGCTCAGTCAACACTCGCAGAGTGAGTCTCTCCCTCTCTAGACCGAGTCCGGTTTTCAAAGGCCAATTCCGGTCGTTTTCTTCTCGTAAATTCTGACATCAAAAGCCGTCGTCACTTTAATACAGCTTTGAATATTACTCGATTCAAAGGTAAAAATTCTTGTGCGAGTTTTTCTCGCGCTGTACTTATTACTGGTTGTTGTGTGCTTCATATTTATAGTGTTTGATTGAAGAAGAGCCAGGAGAGGTTTGGTTTGGGCGAAGAAGAAGATGCAGAGCTATTTGAACGAGAATTTTGATCTGAAGGCGAAGAACTCATCGGATGAGGCGCTTCAGAGATGGAGGAATCTTTGCTGGGTTGTGAAGAACAAGAAGAGGAGGTTTCGATTCACTGCTAATCTCGACAAGCGTTCTGAGGCTGAGACTATTCGACGCTCTAATCAGGTTCCTATTTTTGCGTTGTAGTTTTATTTTGTGGATTTATGAGATTTGTAGTCATAATTAGAGCTTCTAAATATTCATTGACTTTTGGATCTGTACAGTAGTAGTGAAGGAAATGATTTGAATAGATCGTTCTGTCTCGTTCGTTAGGTTTCGTTTTGTGTTTGTTCTTTAGATTTACATGTTTTTGTTTTTTCGATAATTATACATGGAAGGAGTGATACTTCAACTAAGCCAGGGTACATAGTAAGATGAAATCCATGATGATGTGCTTTAGGTGGATGCTATTCGCTGCTATTCTCACAATGTTCTTACTTTCCGACTCAGTTTCAGCAAAATTGACTGCTGCTGTAATTGAGTTTATGTGGCATGTTTATGAACATAAGTTCGATTTTGTCTTGAACTGCGGCATCTATGTCATGAAATAAACATGGACAACGAGGATTTCACTCAAGGATTCGGTTTCTTAAATGCCATTCCTACCATATTTTATTTATTAATAATGCCCCGAAAAATATTACATTTGTTTTTTTACGCTCGTATAATAAGTTGATCTAAATCTTCTGACCATTCTTTCTTCTTTGGTTGAAATAATAGGAGAAGTTTAGACTTGCAATCTTAGTTTCGCAAGCTGCTCTTCAGTTCATCCAAGGTAAGAATCTTCATCAACTCGGTTTAAAGTTGGTTATGTAAAGCAAGAGCAACAGTTCTGTTTCTATCATCTTTGTGTATGTTTTTCAAATTTGATCCAACCTTTTCTTTGGTGCAGGGCTAAAATTTTCCAGTGATTACACTGTACCTGAGGAAGTGAAGGCTGCAGGTTTTCAAATTGATGCTGATGAGTTGGCATCCATTGTTGAAGGTCGTGATGTGAAGAAGCTCAAAATGCATGATGGTGTTGAGGGACTTGTAGGCAAGCTTGGAACATCAACTGTCGATGGCATTTCTACGTCAGAGCAGTTGCTTAATACGAGAAAGGAAATTTATGGAGTTAATAAATTCACTGAGAGCCCATCTCGTGGATTTTTGCTATTTGTATGGGAAGCCCTACAAGACACCACCCTCATGATACTTGGAGTTTGTGCCTTTGTCTCTCTGGTTGTTGGGATAATGACAGAAGGATGGCCAAAGGGTGCCCATGATGGACTGGGAATTGTTGCCAGCATTTTGCTTGTTGTATTTGTGACTGCCACCAGCGATTATAAACAGTCCCTGCAGTTCAAGGACTTGGACAAGGAAAAGAAAAAGATTACAGTTCATGTTACAAGAAATGGATTCAGACAGAAGTTGTCCATATATGATTTACTTCCTGGTGACATTGTTCATCTCAATATTGGAGATCTGGTCCCAGCTGATGGACTTTTCATTTCTGGCTTTTCTATGCTGATCAACGAGTCCAGCTTAACTGGAGAGAGTGAACCGGTTAACATTAATGATGTCAATCCTTTTCTCCTCTCTGGAACTAAAGTTCAAGATGGATCCTGCAAGATGCTTGTGACTACTGTCGGAATGAGAACCCAGTGGGGTAAATTGATGGCCACTCTTACTGAAGGTGGAGACGATGAAACCCCCTTGCAGGTGAAACTAAACGGTGTGGCAACTATAATTGGTAAAATAGGCCTGTTCTTCGCTGTAGTGACATTCGCTGTATTAGTTCAAGGACTGTTCAGCCGCAAGCTGCAACAAGGACTAACATGGTCGGGAGATGATGCGGTTGTTATTTTGGAATTTTTCGCTATAGCTGTTACAATTGTAGTTGTTGCTGTTCCTGAAGGTTTGCCTTTGGCTGTAACATTAAGCCTTGCTTTTGCTATGAAGAAGATGATGAATGATAAGGCACTAGTCCGACATTTGGCTGCTTGTGAGACAATGGGATCGGCGACAACTATCTGTAGTGACAAGACTGGAACTCTAACTACGAACCGGATGACGGTTGTAAAAACTTGCATTTGTTTGAAAATCAAAGACGTGGCTAGCTCTACCAAATCATCTGATCTCTGCTCTGAAATACCTGATTCTACTTTGAAAGTTCTACTTCAGTGCATATTTAACAATACTGGAGGAGACATTGTTAGAAACAAAGATGACAGGATTGAGATACTGGGAACACCCACTGATACAGCTGTTCTGGGATTTGGGATGTTACTTGGTGGAGATTTCAATGCAGAACGACAAGCATCAAAACTTGTCAAAGTTGAGCCCTTCAATTCCACTAAGAAGCGGATGGCTGTAGTTCTACAGCTTCCTGAAGGTGGCTTCCGAGTGTATTGTAAAGGTGCTTCTGAGATAATTTTAGCTGCTTGTGACAAATACATGGGTCCAAATGGCGAGGTAGTTCCCCTTGATATAGCTTCCATCAATCTTTTGAATGGTATCATAGAACAGTTTGCTAGTGAAGCCCTCAGAACTCTATGCCTGGCATACATGGACATTGGAAGTGACTTCTCTGCTGAAAGTCCCATTCCTCTCAATGGATATACATGTATAGGAATTGTGGGTATTAAAGATCCAGTTCGTCCTGGTGTCAAGGAGTCTGTTGAGATTTGTAGGTCTGCTGGTATTACTGTCCGAATGGTGACTGGTGATAACATAAACACTGCAAAAGCGATTGCAAGAGAATGTGGAATTTTAACTGATGGAGGTTTAGCAATTGAAGGCCCAGAATTTCGTGAGAAGAGTGAGGAAGAATTACAAAAAATTATTCCCAAACTTCAGGTATATTTTCTCATCTTATACTGTCCAATATGTCTATATGTAAATGTATTTACACTCGTCATATCAATAACAACATGGATGATAAAAGTAAATATTTTTTAACTTATGGTTCAAACTGAGCCATTAGAAAGACATCTATCAATCATTTAAGTTGAATTACCTCCATGGTTGATGTGAAGTGATTCTCTTGCTGACCACAGTTTCATATCATTGTATGAGCAGGTAATGGCTCGATCTTCTCCAATGGATAAGCATACCCTTGTAAAACACTTGAGAACCACTTTTGGAGAAGTTGTTGCAGTGACAGGTGATGGTACAAATGATGCTCCAGCACTTCATGAAGCTGATATAGGACTTGCAATGGGAATTGCTGGAACTGAGGTACGTACCAATATGCTGTGCCTTGTTATGTCAAGGAAAAGACCCCATGGCAATCATCTTTTCTTTTTTCTTTTTAATTTATTTTTTATTTTGTTAAATTTTAATAGCTGTCGGTCCCAGGTTCACTATTTTTAGAAGTGTGATTGAGCATGTCCTAAATGTATCAGGTGGCTAAAGAGAGCGCTGATGTGATAATTCTGGACGATAACTTCTCTACAATTGTGACTGTGGCCAAATGGGGGCGTTCAGTTTACTTGAACATACAGAAATTTGTTCAGTTCCAGTTAACAGTTAATGTGGTTGCCCTTGTAGTCAACTTTACTTCAGCATGTTTAACTGGTAAGCAGATTGCAACATGTTCGTTTCGTCTATGTTTTTTTCGTTCTTTATCATGCCAATCCTTTAATGTCTTGACTTCATTTTTTGGATTAATAATGTTCCTAGGAAGTGCTCCCCTTACCGCTGTTCAGCTTCTCTGGGTCAACATGATCATGGACACTCTAGGTGCCCTTGCACTAGCCACTGAGCCTCCTAATGATGATTTGATGAAGAGAACACCAGTTGGGAGGACAGGAAACTTCATTACTAATGTGATGTGGAGAAATATCTTGGGGCAGTCTCTGTATCAGTTTGTAGTAATATGGTATCTGCAGACTAAAGGAAAAGAAGCTTTTCAGCTTGTTGGCCCAGATTCAGATTTGATATTAAACACCCTGATTTTCAACTCATTTGTCTTCTGCCAGGTAATTATTCATATCACAAAACTTGACTCAATAATTTAGTTAATTCTGTATTTCTTGATTGATTGGAGTATTCATAAGCTTAGGGCATGCATGCATGTGATAGTTTATTGTTGCAACTGTCATAGTGTCATTTGGGAAATAAGTTTCTTGCTGTTTACACCACAGCCGGTGGATAGAATGGTGAAATATGTTAAAAATAGGGAGAAAAGAAAATAGAGTAATGATTTTGCTTAAAATACTTGCTTCCTATTCTGTTCCTTTGCATGGGATAATTGTTCTCTTCTTTCAGGCTTTCAATGAGATCAGTTCTAGAGAAATGGAGAAGATCAATGTCTTCAAAGGCATACTTCAGAACTATGTGTTTGTGACAGTTCTCTCTTGCACTGTAATCTTCCAAGTCATAATCATCGAGTTCCTGGGTACATTTGCAAGTACATCTCCTCTCACTTGGCAGCAATGGTTTGTCAGTGTTACACTTGGATTCCTCGGAATGCCTATTTCAGCAGCTTTGAAATTTATTCCCGTGTAATGAAGCTGGATAAGTCAAAACAGAATAGGTACTTCGATACTGACCTGTCGATGATGGTTTACATGGTTCAGATTTTGTGACATCATTTCAAAGATCCTTCTTATCGTACTGTAAAAAAGTCTGGTAGCTAGCCAATTTCAGGGAGGGCTGAAGGACATGCTCTCACTTTTGAAAGAAATGGTGCTAATTTTTGTAAATCCGTGATATGTCAAAGCTGTCCTAACTTCTAACTGGCAGAACTTAGACAGGAAATTAGTGTGTTTACCGATTGAATATTTTGTTTGATCTTTCATTATTTTCTTGAGTGCTGGTTCTTTTAATTTTAGAAGCTCTTGCAAGTGCTCGAGTTTGAACAATTTTACTTGAATTTCTGCTCGTAAATATGCACTGCCTTGTTACACACCACCAAAATGTTAGGCCATGCCATTTGTGTTGTTACTTGTTAGCCTCAAGGCCTTTCAAAGTGAGACGCACGAATTGAAAAGGATACCCATTAATCTCGACATGTGGTAATGATGATTAAGAGTAAAAACTTTAAATAATACCTAAACTATTGTGAAATGTACTTTTTGATACTTACAATTTTTTTTTACTTGAAATAGTATCTCAAGTATTACCCCGTTACCAGATATGGTACATCTGCTAGTTTTTTCGTTAAATTCATGCATATTTTTAAATGATATAAATACCCAAAAAGGTATTTAAGCTATTGCGAAATGAATTTTTCGATAACTGCATATTTTTTAACCTCAAATGACATTCCAATATCTGATTATATATGATTGATAGGTAAACCGTAAACATAATAAACATATTATCACTATAATTCATAAATATATTTGTTAGTACATAGTACAACATCAGTCGTACTAACCTAAGAAGACGCGTGCCGCTACATAAAACGGGCTTAGGCCTTGGTTAAGCCCAAGAAGCCCACACTATTCCTTGAAGGCATAATGGTAATACACCCTCTGAGCAAGGGCAAAATGGTATTTTTAGGGTGCATCCACCATACCCCTATAAATACCACTCTCCCCCTCTCATTCTCACGATCTCCATCTTCACTCATATATCACCTATATCACCTGCATCAGCTCACTGACTTAGGCATCGGAGGGTCGAAGGCCGGAGCACCCGGTCTTCTCTCTGACGTTTTTCTCTCCTTGATTGACAGGTTATAGGAGGAAGCCCCTGCATCTGGATGATTCTCCCCGCTCAGAGACCATGCCAGAACAATTGGTCCTAGAAGGAGGGTGTCCTCAAGTGGAGACCCTCACGTCGCTCGCCATGGCATCTGCCCAGAAATCCCGAGGAGAGAGAAAGTAGATCTGACTTTCTCTCTCTCCTTCGCTTGGGCGTGCCGCAGCAAGGTAGCTCACCTTCACAGCCATCAGGCACACAGTCTTCCAATGAATCCGGCGTGGCCACCCTAACCTCCGGCCAAGGCCCACGCGCCGGAGAGCAGCACCCAGAAACTGATCTGGACACCCAGCTTCCTTCAGCCGAAGCGGGAATGCGCACTTGATCTCGCAACCCCAATCTCGACAACCTCCCCCGCCCCCCCCCCCGGGACATGCCTTCGTTTTTGGCACCTCTTCCCGGCTCGGGACCTCCCAAGAACGCCCGCCCATGTCCCGGTGCTGCTCTCCCGAAACATTCGCGAACTCCCGCCATCCATTCGCGGACTCCCGCCCATGTCGATGATCGGTCTAGCATTAGTAAGACGATCTCGAAGATATTTTCCATCGCCATTGGCCCCAGGGAGCCCTCATGGATGGACCTAATCATTGAGTTCATTAAGGAAGGGGTCCGGCAGGAAAATAGGCGACAAACGAAGAAGTTGCACTCGCGATGTGCAAGATACACCCTGATAAATGACAAGTTGTACTGCAGGGGTTATTGTTTCCCCAACCTTAAGTTCATATCAGTAGAGGAATGTGAGACAATTCTCCGGGATATCCATGAAGGAGTCTGCGTCATTCATTCTGGGTAAATGTCTCTGTCCCACAAGGCACTAAGAACATGGTACTTCTGGCCCAACATGGGGAAGATGGCAGACCAAGTATTGGTGGGATGTCACAAATGCCACCAGCACACAAACAAAGTCCATTCCCCATCCATCACCCTCTCGATGGGGACTAGACCTAATCGGGAAGCTCCCCACGACTCTCAAACAGTACAAATATGCCATCGTGGCGGTGGACTACTACACGAAGTGGGTTGAAGCAGAGCCGCAAAGTCGAATAACCACTGACAGTGTAAAAAACTTCCTCATGAAGAATATCTACTGCAGGTTTAGGGTCCTAAAGACTATCATTACTGACAAGGCACTAAAAACAAGGTACTTCTGGCCCAACATGGGGAAGATGGCGGACCAAGTATTGGCGGGATGTCACAAATGCCAACAACACGATAACAAAGTCCATTCCCCATCCATCGCCTTCTCGATCCTGATGTCACCATGGCTGTTTGCACAATGGGGACTAGACCTAATTGGGAAGCTCCCACGGCTCTTAGACAATACAAATATGCCATCGTGGAGGTAGACTACTACATGAAGTGGGTTGAAGCAGAGCCGCAAAGTCGAATAACCACCGACAGTGTAAAGAACTTCCTCATGAAGAATATCTACTGCAGGTTTGAGTCCTGGAGACTATCATTACTGACAACGGCACCCAGTTCAACAACCCAAAGCTCCTAGAGTTCACCGAGGACATGGGGACCCGGATAGTGTTCGCATCAGTAGCTCACCCAAAGACCAACGGGCAAGTAAAGGTAGTCAACAAGATCATTAAAAAATTGTTAAAGAAGAAGTTGGATGATGCCAAAGGGTTATAGGTGCAGAATCTTCCGAAAGCATTATGAGCCATCCGGACCACTGCGACAGAGTCAATGGGAGAAACGCCTTTCAGCATGGCGTTTGACACAGAGGCTGTCATCTTGATTGAACTGACAGTATCTTCGGGAAGAGTCAAAAATTATAACGAGGAAACAAATGCAGAGGGGCTCTGACTGAACATGGACCTCATAGACCTCAGCTGAACAACCAAGTGTACAAGCAGCGGGTGGCTCGACATTACGACAGTAAAGTCAGGCCCTGACCTTTGGGCCTCGGTGACTGGGTGATGAAGCTGGTAATGACGAAACTGATGACTCTCGACTCGACATGGGAGGGGCCCTATGAAATTATAGAAGAAGTTGGCCCTATCTGCGGGATAAGGTATAATAACCGAGCACCCGTGGAATACTGAACACCTTAGGTTTTATCCTGTGTAAGCAAACATACGGTTATGTTGGAAATTGTAAATCTTGCCCACTGGGATAGCTAGACTACCCGGGAGGATGCCATCATTTGTTTTGTTTTGCAATGACTAAATACAGAGATGAGGAAGTTAAATTCACAATGGTATAACCAAGTACAACAACAGTAGCAAAGAAAAGAAACTCGACATCAATGGTAGTAAACAAACTCAACTGCAGGCCAAATATGATGTGTCCTTGACAAAATCAACAAGCAAGTATGTTGTATAAAATCTCCGAGAACATATCAACATGGAGGGAAAATTTGTGAGGAACACCACGAACTGATCAATAAAAGAAATGAGTAAGACAAGATATGTATATAGCATCAACCAAACTACATGGCAAAATGTTATAACACCCAAGGATAGGCGCGAGGCCGTTGTTCAAAAAATTGAGGAATCGAAAAAATTACAGTCCGGCACAAAAAAAATACTAACTTGGTCCTTCCCGGCCAAATCGATCAGCTCCTCTTCATCCTCATTCTCAGAATCATTGTTCTTCCGGGACGGTCTCGGTTTAAGCCTCGGGAGGACCCTCCGTGAGGACAGGCTAGGTGTCCTAAGCTTTGGCCTTTGCGGTGAGCAGGTCAGCCACCATCTAGGGGCGGTTGAGGTATCTATACTCGCTCCACTCATTGAACTTCTCTGTGATGGCCCAATCCCGGGCAACCTACATAAGGTCCTTGAGCTCCTAGGATTCCTTGTACTCGGCCACTGCACGATCGCAGCGCACGGGGACTAGGCGCTCAAGCTCCGCGATCTCGGACTCCCTCTCTCGCAGCTTACCTTCCAGCGAGCGCAGCTTCTCAAGTGACAAGCGCATGGACTCCACCTCAGCCTCAAGCTCCAGGACCCGGTTAGCTTTGTTCTCCAAGTCTTGGACATGCAGCTGCAACATGGCCAGCTTCTCGGCCAACACGTTCTTCTCCTTCTCCAGAGCCCCTTTCTCAGTTTGGAGGAAACTCACGTGACCATTTAGCTTGGCCACCTGCTGTTTCATCTCCGTAGTGTCCTCGTTGGCGTCAATCGAGTACTCTGCAACGAGAGCCTGCAAAAAAATAATAAGTTAAACCAAAGACACAACATGAGCCAAAGACACAACGTGAGCAACATAAGCAAAAGAAAAGATACCCCGAGCACTAACCTTCATTAGATGCTCCCGAGCAATTTGTTGGGACTCGACGGGAGAGTCTTCCTTAAACCTCACCCGGTCGAGGTCGATGCCCATCAGGTCCTGAATTATAGCACACACGAAACTTTTGTCTGCGCATCCGTACTCGTCGAGGACCTGCCTAATTGAGGTCTTCGATATGGTAGGAACGAGAGGGGCAAGCATAGATAGCGAGGGAGTAGAACCTCCGGGCGTTATTCTAGGTGATCCTCGAAGACGTTCTTCCCAGTGTAGGTCATCTGGGAGTCCAGAGCGGCCTGGCCTTTCTTCTTGGAGTGGTGGTGGCGTTTCTTCTTCTCGCCAAGGTTCACCGTCACCTTGGAGCTTTTGAGAGGAGGTGGCGGTGGAGGGGGAGCAACGGTCCCGTAGGCTTCATCCGGAACCTCAAACAATTTTTAGGACTCAAAGACACGCACCGCTTACGTGTCTAAATCCACTTTCGTGCGGGAGGCGATGTTCCCCACGTTCAACAACTTCATAAGGAGGTCTTAGTCTTTGTCCATGTCGAGCAGGTGGCTGGGACGCGAAACTCGCCTGGGGATCTTGTTTGCCAAAACAAACAAATTTATGTTGTGTATGGTTCCAGTAAAGTGCAAGAAAGGGATGTAAAAAATAACAAGTATGAAAATAAAAAAAAAACAGGAAGCAAGAGCAGACAAGGGCAAGTGTAAATAGTAGTATAGAGTGGTTAGTCTACGATGATATACAAGTATGGATGGGAATTTAGACACAAGTGGGAATGTATGATGAAAATCATGAAATTGTGTAAAATGATTGGCGGTAAGAAATGATTTTCATGAATTGATTAATAAAAATTCAAGATCCTGACATTCATAATGGAATGTAATTAATCAATCATGTTTATGCTGACAAGCTAATTTGAATAGGAAAAAAACAAATTGAATTAAAAGAATGAAGTAAAAATATATCTAAATCATGATTTGAGCTCATGAAATCTGATAATTGGAATACTACTGTCTTGCACCACTTTCATGGTTTGAAGTTTCAAACCTAAATTAGGGAGTGTACCCAACCAAATAGGATAAGACCATTACAGCGGTTGTTACTGCAATTTCAGGATCAGAGGAAACATTACTCCCAATTAATATAGAGATTTCCCAATTAATATAGAGAAACCTTTTGATTCCAGTAATGTTCATAACACTGCACAGCAGAGCCAAATGCTTCAAACGGAAAAAAGAGCATATGGCCCCCTTGCCTTAAAAGGCAGTACCCCAGAACAGTCGAAACAAATCAAATCAAATCAAACACCTTTTCAACACTATTTGTGATTGATTGATGGCCAACATCCAACATAGATGCATCAAATCACAGGAACCGAACATATCCCTACCTCTACCTCATCTCATTTCTCAAAGTTGAAAGCCAGCAATAAAGCACCCCAAGCATCCCATCAAAATGTAGGGTTGCACAGACAACAGTAACCCAGAAGGCCAGAACCAACCCCATCCAAGAACCACAAAGGTATTGGAAACCCAACAAGAAAACAAATGAAAGGAAGGAAAAAAAAGCACCAAAAATGAATAGGTAATTACAGCAAACCGGCTTTGACATGTAGCCCCCTTTATGGTTCTTTTTCATTCTTTGCTTCCTAATTTCTGTGGATGGAGCTGTGTTTCTGATCAACTCCATATGGACTGTGAAGTAATTATACAACACTCTTTACACCAACCAAACGACAACTTCTAGCTGGTGACAGTTTCTCTTGCTGAATCACTTCCTGTACTCCAATCGGCCGGTGTGAAATCCGGTGGCCGCGTAGACTTCCCATAATCTTCCTTCTCCTGCAAGATTTTGTAGATTGAACACACATCTTCCTGATGCATAACAGTGATAAGTGATAACACACGTTATCAGAATCCAATCTTCGTTTAACCGATACGTATAACCTAAAGTGTTAAAAGCAACTCACAATCTCCAGAAACTTCAAATTTGGGAAGGACTTAATCTTCGCTTCCAGTCCTGCTCTCGTTAATTGGTGATCATATGCCATTATGGTGGCGGCAGCTGCTAAAACAGATGGTCTATGCTGCACTAAATTGATCACTGCATTATTGAAGAACAGAAGCAGCAGTTATTATTGTTTTTCTGAATCAATACTTATTCAGGAGGAACCCTGAATACGAACCAATACTTATTCATGGAAATTAATTAATACCTCGGGTAAGATAGAGGAGGAACCCTTCAATGATGTCGTATTTTGTTTCTGGTGGATATTCCTTGTTGAACTGCATCTTTGTGATGAAGTAATCAATAAAAGCAAAAGGAGTTATAGGATCCATCCTCCATTCCAATGTTGACAATACCGCAAGCTCCATTTGGCTAATCCATCTCCTTTCAATTATGCAATCTTCGACTTTATACTCTGATAGTTGTGGATTTCTTTGCTCCTCCATTTTTGCAGCCAAAGATAAGCAAGCCACAGAAAGTGTTCTAAGCCAAGTTGTTTGATCGCCCTGCAAAACTCGACCATATTTGAATATTTATCACATTATTTGATTAAAGATTTATACTTATGCCGGATAAGAAATAAGAAAACTACCTTGAAGGAGTGCTTGGAAATGAACTGATCAAAGTATGTAATGGATAAAAATGCTGTTCGGAATTGAAATCCATGAACGGCTCGGTTCTGAATCAATGAAAAAAACCATAGAAATTGAACCGTTAATCAATATAGCTACTAGTACAGTAGTATATAAGAAAGGATCCGGCTCCTCTAAAGTGAAGAGTCCGTGAAGTTAGTCTAAGTTCATAAAATCTAGGCTTTCTATCTAATCCAAGGGTGTAAGAATTGACACATCACTATTACTTAAATTTTTGATTTTTAGTCTAACCCCAGTTAACTTCTTGTTAACTATATCGTTAACTCCATGTAAATGCAGTCAACGATAGAGTTCATTCTTAGCCCCATTAACGAGTTCTGCATCAATATTAACGAGTTCTGCATCAATATTACATATTCATCTAATTCAAACTTCCTTTCTATCCCTTAATCCCTTTCACCATTATTTTCATTTCTTTAACCTCATATTTGTTTAAACATGGCTCCCGTGCTGGGTTCATCCCTCCTTTAAATGGACTCTTCGTTCATCCAAAACCCTTATTCGGAATTCTCCTTTGAGTTATGTTCTTCGATCAAATCACTGGATTATGATCTCACCTACCTGGGATATGTTCAACTTTGATCAGATTTATAGTCAAGTACAAGTGTACAACAGCCAGCTCAGCTACCGTTCAACCAAAACGACTCTGAAGAAATTGTTATTTATGGAGTTCTTGCTCAGGCCGGCGCCGAGGACTCCTCTGACGCCACCAGTACCCCTCGTCATATGAAAGATGATGAGAGGTGAACTCCAACGCGGCCATGGAAGAGGGAAAGAGATGAAGGACGAGATAGCATATAGAGGAGCCAGCTCAGCTACAGTTCAACCAAAACGACTCTAAAGAAATGGTTATTTATGGAGTTTTTGCTCAGGCCAATGCCGGGGATTCCTCCGACGCCACCAGTACCCCTCGTCATATGAAATATGATGAGAGGTGAACTCCAACGTGACCATGGAAGAGGGAGATAGCATGAAAGACGAGATAACATATAGAGGAGTCCGGCGGCAGCCATGGGGGAAGTACGCGGCAGAGATAAGGGATTCAACACGAAGGGGGTGCGAGTTTGGTTGGGAACCTTACTGCGGAGGCAGCCCTAGCTTAAGACCAAGCTGCATTTACATGGAGTTAACGATATAGTTAACAAGAAGTTAACTGGGGTTAGACTAAAAATCAAAAATTTAAGTAATAGTGATGTGTCAATTCTTACACCCTTGGATTAGATAGAAAGCCTAGATTTTATGAACTTAGACTAACTTCACGGACTCCTCACTTTAGAGGAGCCGGATCCTATAAGAAATGGTATGGGACTAACTAACTCTGAGAATCCATGTAATAGCTTCTGAGCGGTCATCTCTTAACTCAATCAATTTGACACATCCTTGATCATCATTTTTGACTCCAAAATCAATCTCTTTACCAAGTAAAACTCTGACATGCTCTTCTTGCAATGGAGGATCATGGTAGATGTCAATGGTATTACGGGAAGTGTTTTCATCGACCAGCTCTGAGTTACTAGCCAAGAATGCAGGACTTTCTTGGCAAGAAAATTCGGTGGTTAAAAACTAAACACAAAGAATGCGGAAGCTTTCTTCTATATTTCTTGATGAGTCAAAAGTTTACAGACCTATACTATATATAGGAGAAGTTTGAGTGTCTGAGTTATGAAACACACTTCATCATCACCTTTACATCTTGTACACAGCTAATCCTAGACTAAAGAAACAAAGCTAACAAATGACACTATTATCTGACAGAGAGAACACACAAAGATAAGCTATACATGTAAACTGAACAGTGATAAGTAAGGCTGGAAATCCTGAGGACAATAGACATAACTCCAGCCATACTTCCAAAGGACATGACCATGCTTCCACTTCCAATACCATACTTAATTGAACACAGCCATACCATATAGCTATACCTCCAATCATCACCATGCTCACCATTCTGCAACAGTAGCCATGCTGCAATAGTGAGCTGCAGCATTACCATGCTGCTACAGTGAAGCACATGCTTCACAATTACACACCATCATGCTAAACTTCATCTACAAGATAACTACCATACTCCTATTCTTCCAGTATGATCATCATCCATGGAAGGATGCATATGTTTGTCCGGTATTACAGATTTGCATCCACACAAAAATCTAGAAGGAAGAAGAAGAATTAGATAAACCCTTATGAATGCGAGATTTGGGGAGAGAAACCGAATAGATATGTAAAAACAGAGAGAAATGTGGAGGTGGAGATGAAGACGAAAGAAAGAAGTGGGGGGAGATATTTTAGCAAGAGAAGTGACACCGTTTTAACGGTTATGGGTTTGACAAGGACACTGGCATTGTGGTAAGCTAAAGGCTAAAAGTTCGACTGAGAAAGAGGAAGCAGCTTTTTGTTGAAGAGGGCACGATATATGGGCTTCACAGAACCTGAAAGTCTCTGGTGGGCTCCGTACCTGGGCCGTACCTGAAACCTGTAGTCTGTATATGATTGGACGGGCATTCATCAATTATTATTGTTATTTAAAAAAATTTGTTGAGAAAAAAAAGTGATTTTTTTTTTTCAAACATAACATCTTTGGGAGGGCTTTGACTCACCACATTTTTATACAGATACAAATTTACCGATTATGTTTATTTGCTTATTTAAATGTCCATCCTCTTAATCTATTAATACGTGTATCTTTAAATTATTTAATTTTTTTCTTGATAATAAAATAACTATACGTCAATAGTTTAAGAAAATGAACATTTTGTTTTCTTCATAATAAAATTGTTATGTGTCAATAAACTAAAATAATAAGCATTTTAGTGGGCAAATCGATCAAATAGACCCATGATAAGACACGTACAATACGTAGCAAAAACTTGCTTCATTTAACAAGTTATATTAGCCTCACATGTCAATTTGTGTTTTTGTTCTTTAAAATGAATCAAATAGAGATTTAGTGGTGCAACTTTGTAAATAGATATTTAATTAGACAAAAATACAAAATGCAATAGATAAATTTAGGGGTGGAACCGGTACGGTAACCGACTTTTTTGTCCCAAACCGTAAACCGTCCCGACTTATGCCGGTAGACAAATTTTGATACCAATACCGGCCAAAAAAGTCGGTATCCCGTACTTTCGGTTGGTATCGGTACAGTTGGGCCTAAAACCACAGCTGAAGCTGAAGCTATACTCTTACTAATATGAAGAATCGGAAGTATTTTGGGGGCTAGACAATTTACCCACTGATCCGCATGATCAGGAAAAAGCAGTCGGAATTCTCTGAGGTTCACTGGAACTGGGTTCCAAGAGAAGCGAATTCTGCCGCCGCCTCGCTTGCCGATCGGGAGGTGGGACTTCAATGTTGGGTTGACAGACCACCACCTTCCCTGCTTCGCGTTGCAGGACCCTCCGCATATAAATTGATTATTGACTTCCCCGTAATCAAACCCGCCATCGACCCCTTTTGATAACCTGGCCTTGGAATTGGCCTATGTATGGTCTCTCCACTAAACTTTGGTCTACGTGCACTAGCTTCCTCAGCGACTTATTCTTCCTCATTCTTATTTTGATCTGAGATCAAGATGCCCATTTACGATGCTTTGAAACCACAGTTTCGGCACCCTTGCGGGGGAATTTGGGTCTCTTAATCTGTCACTTTTTTAAATGAAAAATAGACCCAAACTAAAAAAAAAAAAAAACAACAGCAGCAAACTAGTGATTCAAAGTTTCAAACACTGCAGAAACTAAATATTTTGTTGTGTTTCACATGTTAAATTCCAACCCAAATAACAAAATAACAAATCCACAAACTCAGTCTGACAGTCTCAGACTCTCAATGTCTCATAAGCAACAAAGTTACAAAGGCAGCCTACCAGCCTAACTGCCTAAGTGACTAACTGCAAGTGTTGAACTGCACATTCTAATACTAAGTTACTACCACAGTATTGACAGTAACACTAAAGAAATAAAAGCCTAATAGCAATGCACCAAAGAGGAAAAGACCAAAACCTGAAGCAAATTACAAATGCACAAGTACAACTCACAAGTCACAACTCTAAAATCATTAAAATGCACATTTTTGACAACTGACAACACCAAACCCTGAAACAAATGCACAACACCCTGAAACAATGAAACTTCGGGTTAAACATCCACAAAACACAATTCACATGTCACAACTCACAACTCACAAGGTACAAGCATTAGTTTAAACTGAAATAGACAAATAGTACAGACTAAAAGAGTTTAAAGTCTTAACAAAAAAATAACTAAAACATCATGACAAATTCAGAAACCATCCATTTCAAAGTTCAAACACACTCCTAGCCTGCTGCTACACATTGGTTTGCCCAGAGCTTCCAGTAAGCTCTATTGGGGTTGTTGCTGCCTCCTGTCCTTGATTGTCGTTTTCTACAAAATAAATAAAATTCACAAGGTTAAAAAAATAAGGTATGATTTGTCATAGCAGATTCACATTGTTTTCTAATAATTACCTCTCTCAATCTCCTCCAACTCAGCGTAAATGGCGAGCTCATCTTCACTGGGATCCTTGTATAGGTTAGGTTGATCAAATTTTAACCAGTCGCTTGTGCACACCCGGGCCTCTACCATTTTTGGTGTCAATGATGCTCTAAAAGGATCGACCATTCTTGATCCTAAACTAAATGCTTTTTCAGGGGCCACTGTTGAGCAAGGAATAGCAAATATATCCTTGGCTAGCTTTGATAGCATTTGATAGGTTGCCTCATTGCTCTTCCACCACTTTGCAATTTCAAAACTCTTGGAGAAGATGCTGACATATCAATTGGATAAGTACTTATCAACTTCATTTCTTATGCATTGAGATTGCTCAGACACCCTCTCCTTTGCTATCTCCCTGCTAACCTCATTGAGGCCATCCAAATCATCTGCTTCCATTTCAAAATCATAGAGAAAAGTCTACTCAGCCATCTCATTTGTGTCTTGACCTCTATATTCTTCATACATCTTCTTCAAGTCACTTTCTATCGATTCAATCACCACGACACTTGGTTTAACTTTTCTCATTGCCACTTTAGCCCACTGTAACTTGTATCTTGGGTCCAGAACATTAGCTATCATGGTCACCTTGTTCACAACCTCAAAACTGCCCTAATACTTGTCAAACTTCTCCTTCATAGAAGCAACAACCCTCTTCAAAACTTCATCAGAAGACTCACAAGCCTTGTCAATCTCAGTTTGCAATGTAATCATCTCGACAAATAAGATGTTTGTAGTCACTGTTTTCCATGCACTAAGCCTCAAAGTAGCTTCATAAAATTTCTTCAAAAAAAAACAAAAGGCTTATGCATTCCTCCAGTCATCATAACCCGGTGATCCAACCTTGTCCTGAAAATAACTTTTAAATGCACCATTTTCTTCTGCCATCCTCCCAAACACAACTTCATACTTCAGAGCAGGTTCTAGCATAAGAAAAGTGCTATTCCATCTTGTTATTACATCCAATGGAACATTGGCATTAGCCTTGCATTGCTTCAAAACGGCAAACTCCCTAAACTTGTCAAGCCTCGAAGATGAACTCCTCACATACTTTGCACAATTCCATATCGCTGCAATCCCATTCTTCAACTCCTTCAAACCATCTTTAACTATTAAGTTGATAATATGACAAGCACATCATAAATTCAAATACTCCCATCAAACATCAAAGTCTCGTAGCCCCTCAACCTTCTCTTCATGTATTGCACCACCACATCATTAGCAGATGCATTATCGACAGTGATGGTAAAGACTTTTGAGATCTCCCATTGCCTCAAACATTGCTCAACAGCTCTGCCAATATCCTCACCTTTATGACTGACAATTGGACAAAAGTTTATGATTCTTTTGTGCAATTTCCAATCAATGTCCATAAAATGAGTTGTAAGAACTATGTAGTTGATATTTTGTATCGATGTCCAAATGTCTGTGGTGATCGATATTCTTGTGTCTGCTGCCTTTAAGCCACTCAACAAAAGCGCCTTCTGATGATTGAACTTATCCAACACACCCTTGGCAACCTGCTTTATATTTAATATCGGCCACTCTGGTTCTAATTCATTGACAAATTCCCTAAAACTCTCATTTTTCACAAACCTAAGGGGTAGTTCATCCTTAATTATCATCGCTATGCACTTATCATCACACCTCTTTCGGTTATACTTATGATAAGTTCTTGCTCCACTCACATTATCTACGGATAGCTTGGACTGTTTAGGATCAGAATCAGCTAGTTTGGGATGCAATGGATGTTCCAAACATCTCTTGTTTACATGAGACCACATTGAACTTGTCTCATTCCTCTTAACTGCACACAACACTTCCTCACCACAAATGTTGCAGGTGCACCACTCCGGATCAATTTCATCTGAGTTTGGGAACTTACATTTAGTAAAGTATGCCCAAAGAGGACTTTTGTTGGCCGGTTCTTTTTGTTTCTGCCCACAAGAAGATTGAGGTTGTGAGCTTTATGGCCGAGGTTCAGGTTGAGTTTGAGGACGAGATTAAGGTTGGGATTGAGGTTCAGCTAAAAGTTGAGGGCGTTGAGGTTCAGGGGGAGGTCCTAATGGAGATGTGTGTAAGGATGCAGTTCCCTCTACATTTGCGGTTGATTGAATAGATGGAGAAGAGCTACTAGTCTGACTACTCTGACATTGGGACATTGTTGTATCCACTATGAACAAATCAAAAAAGAAGAAGATACAATTAACAAGTTGAAATAAGATCATTCATATTTACACTAAATCATGACAAGAACCAAATCATGTTAAACATTACACCAAAATGACCAAATCATGTCAATTTGAAAAGGGCATCAGCTAAAGGGAACCAAACCGGCCAACCACACCAAAAGTGTGAAAAAGGCACCAAAGGAATGGACTATCCCAAAAATCAAACAACCTCAAAGTAGTAAGGTTCCTAATAGCCTAAACTCCCTAAAGCAGTAAAGCCTTATGCATTATTAATATTAAGGGCAATTTACTGTTTACATCACATCATCTTTGTCTTTTGGCTATCTTGCCTGACTAATTTGCTTACAGCTAATCCATCTGACTATTAGTAGCACTCAGCAGAGACGAGATAAACCTAGGAGAGAAGCTAAGGGTGTCTAAGCTAATAGGTTAACAAGAGGATGGATAGCTTAAGTTTCAAGAAACTTTTTGCAGAATTTTCATTTGTCAAGAGTCTAGGGCTGGCATCAAACATTATATCTTCCAAACATCAAAACCATTATGAAGAACAAAGGCATCCATGATCACACAAGGCGTCAAAGAGTCCTAATTCCGAACATCAAAACCATTTAACTAAGAGCAGAGTATATTAATGTGTTTGGAATTATCCATCAAACATCATCCTGCTCACATCACATGTCAAGGCCCACCCCGAATTTCACCCTGAAACCCGAAGTAAGTCTTGCGGGGTCCACCCTATAGGAAATTTACCAAAAAGTTCGGCAAACCTCCCTTGAAAATGGACAACCCTAACCCGAAAAATTAAAGAGTTACCCTCCTCAAACAAATTTACCAACCTCCAAATCATCTCATAATTAACTAAATATATTAACAACTTCAATTTTCGAATATACTAGACTAAAACATAAATCTTAGCACACCACCGAAAATATTATACAATATCCCCAAAAGTATTCAGAGCTACTAAACAAAGATTGGAGGAAGTAGGAAAAATATTCTAGTAGGTTAAACAGGTAACCTACAGGTGGAAAGTGGTCGAGAAGAGGGTAACGATGCCTCGTCTGCTCCTACTAGTATCGACCCACACTCTGCAAACTAGACATTTTAAAAATGAAGAACCCAGGGGAAAACATTCAGAAATGTTAGGGTAAGTGGACAAAAATAAATTTAATAAATATTTATGCTTCCCCAAAATATAATTTCCATAGGAAATACGTTGCATGCGACAGTTCAAAAGCTTTAACTCAAAAATTGACTAACACGAGACTAGCCTCGCTAATCTCCCAAACTTTATGAAAAGGCCTGTCAGTCTAAAATTATATATATAAGTATGTATTTACACTCGTCATATTCTTTGTAAGAATTCTATAAATAAATACGAAAAATAGAAATTCATACAAGGCTACGACTCTGGCGTCTAACGCTCATGTCACACCATAATGAAATTTTACCTTGTTATGGCGGAAAAACACGTGTATATATACATGCATATTCCCTATATAAATTCTTATATTTATATAGGGCTACGACGATTGCGTCTAACGCTCAATCGTCACACCATAATGAAATTTTACCTCATTATGACGGAAAAACACGTATAACTAGCTAGCATTTATTTATATACATATTATCCTCATAATCATCCATATATGAATATATATCCACCGAAATTCTTAATTTCGGTTATTCTCCAACAAAATAAATTATTCATCAATAAATCATTTGCATACACATTATTTAAAATAAAAGTCCACTCACAGTATTGGGTCTAAGCCTACTCTTCGAGCGCTGCTTCTAACTATTCACACTCTCTAGCCAATCTCACATCTGACGATAAACAGAAGAATAAATTGGTCAGACTGGACTCCAAAATAATAATTAATTCAACTTCTTCCTAATTTGACTAGATTTCTTGGGTTGACTAGGATTGACCAAAGTTTCCATATATAGAGTTACTAAAAAGGATAAAGTTTCCCAAAATAGAAACTTTCCAAATATGAAAGGTTTCCTCAAATCGCATCTAATATCTTCCTAAAAGAAACTACCACACTAATCGAAGAGGAACTTGAAAACTACCTCAACGGTCTCTGCCGGATTCTGCCCTTGCCGGAAACTCTCCCCGGATTCCGGCAACTTGCCGAAATTTGGTCATAGCCTCCCCGTAACTCCGATTCACCAAGTTCTCGACATATAACAATGGAAACAACCAAATCAACACCTCAACAACACAAAAAGCACAACACAGCAGCTCAAATTTTTATCCCCTACCTTCAGTCCGCCGAACAGTGAAGCCAAGAATTTCATCTCGTTTTGAACACGAATCTAGAAACTCTTTCTTGCCGAGACTCAACCTCCATCGAACACCTAAGCTTCCTCAAACGGGAAACCACGCTTCCCTCGCCGGCAGTAACTCCCTTGCCGGATTCTGGGTCAGTCATTCCTCCAACACACAACAATATCCCTTCTAACCTCCCTCCGAGTTCGATTTAGTCTTTTAGAGGGCGAGACGACGCCGGGAAGGATAAAAGAGACGCCGGGAAGCCTCGCTGGAGACTCACCGGGAAAACAAAAAAAACACAGAATTAGGGATTAACAATTCAGGGTTCAAATTGATGAAAATAAAGAACAAAAATGTGAAGAAGGAAGAGAGGAAGCTAACCCTACCATCAACTTGTCGGCTCGTGACCGGAAAACTTGAGGATTCGCCGGAAACAACCACGCATCTTCGACGTCCATCTCCTTCGTGAGTGGGTGGATGTGCGAACTGAGGTACGGGTTTTGTAGCGAAGGTAGAGGGGAGTAATTTGGTGTTGGTTTCACGGTGGGAGGTGGCCGGAATCGTCGCCGTTGCGCCGGAGAAGGCGGACGGCGAGAGAGAGAAGTGAAAGAGAAATAGGAGAAGAGTGAGACTTGGTTGGGCTCGGTCAAACCCGACTTGGGTTCTTTGACTAGGTCTGGCAAGTCTTCCCTTATTTAATATCAACACTAACAAAATTAAAATAGACCACATGTGATAGATAATTAAAGATAAACGATTTAGATTTTTCGATAAATCAACAAAAATAGCTCGAAGTTTTTAAAAATAATCCAAGGATATTAAAAAACTCGTGTCGTTGCGCACTACGACCTCAGAGTCTTAAAAGAAGAATTAAACATTTTTAGAAAAACTCGATAATAAACTCGAGTATTAAATTACAAAATTACCGAGTACGATTAAATTCTTTAATAACTCATAGAAACACCCGGTAAAAGATAAAATTAGGTCCGGGATGTTACATCACCAACTTAAAATTCGATTACTAAGAACTTATCCAGAAACCAAATAACATATTCAAACATCTAAGAACAAATAACATATTCAAACTAAGAACTAAATAACATCCAAGAACCAAATAACATATTCAAACTAAGAACTTATCCAGGAAGGCAGGAACCATACCTTGTTTAGCTTCAGTAGCTTGCGCCCCAAGCCCTTGCCTATCTTGCGCTCCTCTACCACTTGCACCTCTACCAATTGCGCTGCTGCTCATCCTAATCCTTTGGCAACCCATTTGGTTCGATTCAGAGAGAATGAGAGATGCGATGAGCCGGATGAGGGATTGAGGGATGCGATAAGCCAATGAGGAACTAATCAAAGGATGGACGGAGTGAGTGAGTGAGGAGTTGAGAATCGATTTGGGAATTGGGAATCGATTTAGGGTTTGAGAGATTGAGATATGAGAGTTTGAGAGCGAAAGGAGAGAGCGATTGAGCGAGTGAGTGACAGAGACTCAGAGAGGAGAGAGTGACTGAGTGTTACAATTAGCTTTCAACGGTTAGGATCTATTCTTCTTGAAATCAATGGCTAAGATTAGATGATTTTTAATATTATAAAAAAGTCGGTACGGTACAGTATACCGTATTTGTATAAAATTGCATATTGTTACCGTACCACGTACTACGTGCGGTACGGTACAACCGTACCGACAAGTCGGTAACCGAATTCGGCAGTTCGGCTAGTTTGTCGGTTGGTACGGTTTGATCGGGACAAAATGCAAGTTCTAGATAAATCATATTATGTTTTTAACATTGTTTAATATTTCCAGTTTCTTCAATATTTTACAATATCAATGATAAATTGAGAAGTTCAATTTTTTGTGAAGTTTTGACACCAAAATTTAGGCTTCACGTTGTAAGAGTCCGTTTTAGCATTGGTCGTTTTATAATCACGTGTGTTACGAGAGCTCTAGCATTTCGTAACAACTCCAAGCAAACCTACCGACTAAAAAGACAATCTTTCAAGACTTTTGATCCAACCACGCCTCTGTTCCTCCAATCACGTAGCGGTCGTATCCCCTTCAAAACCCAAAGTGTCTCACAGCCAAGCGCACCGCGTCAATCTCCCGCCGCCACGTGTCCTCCACAGACTAAAATTTGGCGCCACTGCGGCGTGCTCGGCATTCTCCGCCTACCGCCAAATCTACGGTCCAAAAACCGCCACGTAGTACCCCATAGGATTCCTTACAGTAGAGCATACCACATATTATCCGAATATTCCATGCGGAAAAAATAAGAAAGAGCGTGTAAGACTGAAAATTAATCACATGTGGTTCCCTAGTTCAACCATTACGTAACACCACCCCGTTCTTCTCCTTCGTCTCCAATCTCCTCCTCCACGGCGCCCTATTTTTACCCTTAAATTCTCGACCCAAATCTTTTAATGGCTAAATTGTCCTCGCGATTTTCAGATTCATCAAACCTCAATCTCATACCCAATCGATTCGATTCTTCCGTCCCTAATCTCATACCTTGTTTTCGGAAAAACTCAATTTCTCCTTCTCCGATTCTTAGTCGGCCTTGTAGCTCCTTCTGACGTACCTCCGATTTTAGTAGTCTCTTCCATTTTTCTCCAGAAACTTCGAGGACCTCACGGAAGCTCCCAATGGGGAAGCGTAAGTCATTTCTCTTCTTTCTCCCTGACTTTGTTTGTTTCGGCTCGTTGTTAGGGTTTTGATTGATTCTGCCGAATTTTGTTATTGGTTTTGTTTAATTGCTTGGTTTAATTGTAATTCGGAAGCTTGATGTGACAAATTTGGATTCAATTTCACTAGTTTTGGATTTATTGCTGGTTCAATTGGTTTCCGGAGCTCAATTTTCGGCTTTGTTGCTGTGGAATTGTGGATGTTGAGTTTAGTTTGATTTGATTTTGGCAGGTAATAATCAACGTAAGAATGCGGCGATGATGGTGGATAGCGATGACGATAATAGTAGCGTGAGTTCAACGTCGACTATGCGGTCTGACCTTATGGTGGCGACGGGGAATGATGAAATGCAAGTCGAAAAGGATAGCTTGCTTGACCAGGCTCTCGATGCTCTCTTTGAGAAGAGGTACTCATTGTATCATTTCTGTCTTGTATTATTAATGTTCATGTTATATCACACATATGTCTTGTGATAATTAGAAAAAGGATGAGGGTTACATTGTTACCGATTTTGCTTATACGTGTTACTTTGTGTATGAAGGGGTTCCACTAGGGAAAAAGCTCTGGCTTCAATTCTGGAAGCGTTTAATAGCAGCTTGCAGCATGAGTTTGTGGAAAAGAAGTAAGTAGTTCAATTGGATTGTTTGCTGGCATAATGTTCAAATATTTTGGATTAGTTTTTTCAGGTCCTATAAACTTATTTGGTTTATCCTCAGATTTGCCACTTTATTGCATCAGTGTTTGAATTGCATCAAAAAGGGTTCGTCCAGAGAGATATGCTTGGCTTCTCATGTGATTGGTTAGTCTCTATTTCTCTATGCTCAGTAGAAATATGTTCTCATTATCAAGTTCAGTTTTCATTATTTTGGTGTTGTTTGTAGGATTACTGGCTTTGACTGTTGGATGTGGGGACAATGCTAATGAAATGCTTGAAGAATCCTTACCTGTAATTTCACAGGCTTTCAAATCTGGATCTGAATCCACAAAGACAATAGCGGTATCTATGATCTCTTTAGGCTTTGACTTCTTTTAGGAATTTCTATTGTTTGGAACATCCCTTTTTACTGAAGTAAGAGTTTTGTTTATAATTGCAGTTGCTGGAGTGTTTAGCTATTATCACGTTTGTTGGTGGCAATGACCCAGAGCAAACAGAAAAATCAATGCAAGTTATGTGGCAAGTGGTTCATCCAAAACTGAAATCAAATGTGAGTTTATTGGTGTTTGAGCCTTTATGTTTAGTAGTGTTTCAATTTTTTTTTTTTTAGAGAGAAGGTCACAGTGGGAGCTTGTTGATCTATTTTTATTTCATGTATTGGATGAATAAAGTCTCATGATATGTTTCTTCTTTTATCTTTTTCTTTTCAGGTAGTTGCAGTTAAACCTTCAGCTGCCGTAATAACCACGATGGTGTTTGCATGGTCCTTTCTTCTTACAACTGTAGATGGATGGAAACTTAATCCCAAGGATTGGCAAGAGTGAGTATAATCTTAGTCTTAATGTTTGAGGTCTACATTTAAGGATTCTTAGACAACGTATTCTTATCCCAGTTTATGATATAGATTGTGATCATTATTTACACCCTGCAACAACATTGTAAGGTCTGCATAGTGTGGACAAAATTATAGAATAGATATTACAAGTGGTTTGTGTCTAAACTGACATTACCCTTTTGTGGAAAAAATGCAGGTCCATATCATACTTGTCTGGTCTTCTGGACAAGGATGATCGCTCTGTGAGGATAGCCGCTGGCGAAGCTCTGGCTTTAATATTTGAATTAGGAAGCTTAGAGAAGTTCTCCAGTAGCACAAAAAGTTCAGATGATGGCTCAACTGAGGATGGAAATAAGCCTCGAGATTATGTACATATACAAGGACTGAAAGCAAAAATTATTAATCAAGCCAGAGACCTTGCAGCTGAGGCTGGTGGCAGAAGTTCTGCTAAGAAAGATCTTACCAACCAGAGGAATATGTTTCGAGATATCTTGGAGTATTTTGAGGTGCTTTTTCATTTTTTTGTCTTCACTTACTATAGATGTGTGGTATGCTGATTCCTGTATATTGATCATATTGTTCGATTGCAGGATGGTTATTCCCCCGAAATTTCAATAAAGGTTGGTAGTGATTCACTACAGACATCAACATGGTCGCAGCTAATACAGGTCTTTTCTTTTACATCTGACATTTTTACATCTGACATTTTTACATCAGTTCTGTTTTCTCCAAACTTCTGTTTGCTTGGTAGTTTCAAATCATTGATGCTTTTCCAATTTTTTAAACAGTTGAACTTTTTGAAGCATTTCCTTGGAGGAGGGTTTATAAAGCACATGCAGGTTGGTTTTGTTGCCCTTTGATACTGCTTCCTGTTCATTACATCCATTCATATCTGTTGTTGAGTGTTCCTGTTAGCTAAGCAAATGCTAATAAAATAAATCAAATTTTCTGAGACAGGAAAATGAACTCCTTAAGGATGTCTTAGGGTTCACTCCAAAGAAAAAGTATCTGGATTCCGAAAGTCGTCTATCTGGTGGTGAAAAGGTTTGTCATGATCTAGTAATAATCATTATTGTATCAGCTGATTATTGGCTTGATGGACATGTTGCCGTCTGCTAATAATTTAATATCTTTTAGGCTTTTGGTCAGTGTTCTTCCTCTTAATATATGTGGTTGCTTTTTACAGAGAATGTTCAGGTCACCAAACTCAGCTCTCAACAAAGCAAGGACCCAGCAACTTAATAAGCAGAGGATGTTACCAGCGGTATAACTTCATTACACTTCTAGAATATTTGTTTGAACGCCTGTTGTTCCTTGGCTGATCTAATACAACATGCAGTTTTAGGGTATGCAGCATTAGGTAACTTGTAATTGATTTCTCAGTTTTTTTCACTGTTTTCTCAGGGTAAAAATATTGGCCAGTTTGCAGCAAACGTGGGGGATGATGCGTAGCTTTTTGACGGATTCGTTTCGAGGAATTTATGTTGGAATCCTGGAATTATTATGGGTAAAATATTTTTGATGGCAACGCATAATAAATAGTCCGTTGGTGGGTTATGTCCACACCACAATTTGTAACATTATAACTTGTATCGACTCCAAAATTTGATTGAATTGTCAAGTGCACATGTTTTGTCTTATCTTAATTGTGATGCTGAGGAGAACGGCTGACGAAGAAAACGTTTTAGCAAAGGTTTGGGCTGTCTGGGTACAGGCCCAGTCCGAGACTAATAGCGAAGGCTGGGTCAGGTAGGCTGTGTATAAGAGCTAGGGACAGGCAAGCAGGCGTAGTTTATCTCGTTATGGCGTGAGTTTGGGCCGACTGGGTGGGCCGGGTTAGGCCCAGGTCTATTTGGAAGAAAAGTTAAGAGGGAAAGTTTGGCCGAACATGCCCAATTGATCGCTGGAGTTATCGAAACAATTTAAATTTGGTTATATTTTTTCATTTCTGGTTTACAAAGGACAGGAACATAACCATCGCAAACACCACTGGATCGAAAAAATCAGAGCCCCAAGCACCAAGTAGGAATACAAACACCAGCAATTTTCACAATGCGAAATATAACCCTGCGAACTGTTTCTGTGTAGACTTGAGCTGCAAGAGTTGAATTTGGATACCAACCTTGCATAAAGTACCATTCTTTTGATTCTTCTTGAAGTTCTGTTCATCTTTTTCAAAATCTTCTGCTTTAAAGCACATGTTTAGAGCTGCTTGAGAAAGAAAAAACAGCAGGGATCAAAGCCGAAGAAGCCCAAATGAACAGAAAAGACACGAAACCTAGCTGAAAGCAACTCTTTCAAAAAGAAATAAAATGTGAAACTGTTTCAAGCTCTAGTGGAACAAACTTAAATTACTTCAAACTGACCAAATGAAAGCAAAACATATTGACGCAGTAGCTTTTTTTGTGCAACTTTGGAAACATTGATATCATAATATCCTTCGTGTATTATCTAGTCGTGGGTTTCGCAATTTTGGCTGTATTACCTTGCAAGACGTATAATCTCAGTATAAAGGTCGAGAAACACCAACCTACATGCGCCGCCATGAAGGTTTCATGCTATTACCGGAGTTGCTCTACATATCTAAAGACCGCCCAACCGAGAAAAGTGTTTTTTCATGGCTTGGTCCTTCCTGAAATGATTACTCCTTCCTCCTCCCCCACCACTCCTCCCTCTTCCCCTTTGATTCACTGCATTTTCAGTTCCTGCTACTTCAGAAACACTAGTTTGTTTATTATCTTGCTCTTCACCTGAGTGCCCTCGACTTCTTCCCCCTCTTCCTCTTCCTTGGCCCCTGGAATTCCCAACGTACCCTCTCCCTCTCCCTTCTCTCTGAGAATTATCAGAGTGCTTATCTTGCTCCTCACTTCTTCTTTCTCCTCTTCCCCAGCTCCTGGATTTCCCTCTCCCTTCAGATTGAGATATATCCAAGTGACTACCTTGCTGCTCAGAGTACTCCGTCAGCTTTTTAACTGCACCAAGAGGAAGATTGCCGCCGCGTCCAAGACCATGAATCAATTCTTGTTGTGCTTGTGTAATTAACGATGCCTCACCCATATTTGCAACTGCAACTGAACCTGCTACTTTGTAACTATAATTCTTGCCATCTTTGACATAATATTGGGGATTCTGTCTGGAACCCCATTTTGAACTAGTACTCTGAGATGAACCTTCAGTTTGTGTCTCCCAAGGTTTCCCCATATTTGAACTGCTTTTTTCACCATATGACTCAGTTTCCCCTGCTCCTGAATCTCCAACACTCAGTCCTAGATCATCAAAAGAGTCATCATACTCATCCTCATACTCAAATTGTGAAATAAGAGCAGCAGTCTTGGCTGAATACTTTTCGTTTTTGTCATCAAGTGTGTTAGAAACAGGCAAGTCAGCTTTAGATTTCCTAACAAATCTTCCCTGTGAAGATGAAGATGAAACTGAAGGAACCCCATTTTGTTGAACCCTACTGGCAACCACCGTATTTGTATTGGTGGATGCTGTAGGTTCAACTAGTATTCCTTTTCCTTTATCATTCCTACTAACAGTAGCACTCGTGGGTTTTGGCATCGTCTCTAATTTAGTATCCAAGGACCTCAGGTCTTCATGAAGAGTTCCTTCAAGAATCCTTTGAATCACATCCTCAGGATTCTGGTTGTAAGCCTCAAGACAAGCAGCTACAAACCCTTTTCCATATTCAGGGAAGAGGTCCTTCACTTGACTAATCTTCGACTCCTTAATTGCAAAATCTTCATCCACGGCTACCTTGTTGTTTGTTAAAGTGGTTGTCGCATTGGTGTGCGGCTTACCAATGACCTTCTGAGAACACATCAGTGTTCCTGATAAATATCCCAACTGCTCATCATCCATGATTAGCCATCCTGCATTAACAAAGCTGACAATATATAAATTCTCTTCTACTAGCACAAGTATACTTTAAGCTTGTTTTATGTGTAGATCTAGTATGGCAGCCTGGTAGGTAAGTTCTATCTAACAAGATTTGTGTATCCATTCCTATGAAACTTCAAATTCACTTCTTTATTCCCAGATGTTCTCCATATCTTGAGACGGACAACAAGAGAAAGGAGGACCGACTCCCAGATATAAAAAGGAGGGACAACAAATACCATGTATAAATTTCAAACTATCATATACTCTTTGTACATTTCCCAAGAACTATTGTTATTACTGACCTCAATCACCTTTTTTTTTTCATCCTTTTAAGCAATTATCAACTATTTTATCAAAATTAAAACCAATGTACCCTCATGATCTGTAGCCAATGTCTATATTTATACATCTATAAGACTATAACCTAGCGAAAATTTCAGCTTAGTACTTGCATGTAAATAAAGTGGTAAAAGCGTATACTTGCTTACCATGATTTTGTAAATTCTCCACTCTGCCAATCATATTGAAGTTCTTCTCGACATTTTGAAGAAATGTTTCCCTACTCTGGTTTTCTTTAGTGCCTACTGAAATTCCATTAATCTCTCTCAACATTTGAACCAAAATGTCTGCTCTAATAAAAGGATCCTCTAGTTTAGCTGGGAACATCTCTGCGGCAGCAGGAATGGGGATATTTTCTTTGAAGACCTCATCACTTAGATAGCATGAGTCCAATAGTTTCCATCCAAACTTGACAATTCTAAAAGATAGCATCTTCAAACTAATGGCAACATTTGACACCATTTTATCTTCTCCAGCTGCTAAAATTATTTGAAACCCACGCTGCAAAGATGGAAGTAATGAATCATGCAACCTTGCTAGAGTGCTTAGTGATTCCTCGTTCCCATAACTGCATATACATAAAACAAATTACACTACTACATTATTATTAATTTCTTACAAAAAATACATGAATTAACTCCTAGACTAAAAAAAAAACATGATGAAATCCCTAGCAGATACTTGAATCAGTTGAATGTGAATAGCCAAACTAGTTTAAGACACCTGATTGTGGACCCAACATGACAATTTCATGGGAAAAATCATATCCCTTATGTAGCCACAGGAACTTGCTGCAGACTACACCTACTACTATTCTTGCTCAGACCACAAACTTCAAAAATCCAATACTAGAAAAGGTACCTTTTTTCAACAGGGCACAAGAAGAATATTGCGGATGGTTTGTATGCAGTTAAGAAAGCATCCATGGATACAATTGCATCGTTAATGAAGTCCATAACCTACAAACAAGAAAATAAAGAACTAATACCTCAATCAAGTACCAGAGCAACCAACCATCACATGTCCAAAAGTTGGAAACACATATAGCAAGGATCTACTAGAAATAGATGAGATCCCACATCCATATAAACACTAAAATATTCATAAAGCAATCCTTTTAATGCGTATCATCCAACCATAATGTAGCTATAAACTTGTTTAATAGAACTTCCATATATCACATTGCATGTTACTTACTGTTAATATTCAATTGAAACTTTGGCAAAGAAAACTTTTATACAGTATGAAGCATGACAAATCCGGTAAGTACAACTCTACTGAATATCGCATGAAGAGGTTGAAGAAGAGAATAAAGAATTTGATCGGAGAGAGCTAAATGGTCAATAAAACAAGACGAAGCAACTTACCTCCAGTAAATCAGCAAGCAGACGGCTAGATCCATGTTCTCCAGGATTTCCGGAGAGAAAAAGGGCCTACGCATGATATCAGGAAAAACCTTTCTGTCATGTACCCAGATTGCAAGCAGAGCTCTTTATTGAAAAATGTACTTACAAAATTCAACTACAAAAATAAACATAAAAAAGAAACATACAATAACGAAAAACTATCAAATAAATAAAAGAGTAGAACCGTTATTTGATAGACATATAACTTAGATCAAAGTGTCCTGACTCCTTTAAGCAGAGTGATAATAACATTTAGGCTGCAATTAGATTTAGCAATTGCATGGAACGTAATTACAAAAACTTGACTTGTAGTATAATCAGATTTTGGAAGACTACCTCTAATGCCGTGCTGTTGCGTTGATACATTGTTTGTACAATGCTTAGGAAATGTGATGTCGGCGCCGAGGCCAGCGGCGACAGCCTCATCTTGTGGCAAGTAATTGACGAAATTGCCCTTGGTCGACATCCACTCGCCTTTCTGTCCCATCCGAACTCGACTACTGCTACTACTCGTCGCCGACGGAGCGGGAGCAGCAACGGCATTGGACGGCTGCGATAGCGATTGCCGGAGGGAGGCGGAGAGCGTGGGGTTTGGGGATTTAGGGCTTCTCGGGCGATTCTGGTCTTGAATTTTGGGGACGAAGACCTTTTGGGATTTGGCGAAACCCTTGCTTCCTCCGGCTTGCCTATTAGTGTTGTTTCCCTGAGGGTTCCGGTGGCTCGACATGGTCTGGAAGGGTCCGACCGGATTTGAAGAGCTCAGAGGAGGAGGAGTCGCGGAGGAGTGAGATTTTGATGTGTTGCTTTTCCTTGGGGAACACTCAGTACTCCATATCCATTCGGGCCTCAGTGTTATGGGCCCTCAAGCCTTTTTCCATATCCATTCGGGCCCATTCAGCATCGCCCTACTCGTTTTTTTTTTTCGATAAGATGGTCTGCTTGTTCTTGCTCGTACCATTCAAGTGACTCAACAATTAGGATGCTCTTGCCCAAAACCATTGTGCCCATTGCTCATACCAATGCAAGCTGTGAACTATAACACACGTTTTTCGGTCAAATTGCATGTTTTTATCTCCTCGTCAAAATTTTATCTCTCAAATCATAACTATTAAGCAATTCTCGACCAAACGAAACTTTGTCACTCTTACAACCATTAAAGAGAGAGAGAGAAAAAAAAAAAAAAAAAAAAAAGAGGAAGTGAACAGTCAACAAACCACTTTTGTGTATGCACCGTAAGAGCACCACATAATAAACTATGCTGGTTTCTGACAGTATATGATAGAGAATAGAAAGAATCACAATTAGTTAATGTACTGCGTCTACAGATTATGAACACAAAATGCCCACCCATATCCTAAACTCAGATTATACCCACTCAAAATTTGTTTCTTTAGGTAATATTAAAGCAATGAGGCAATCAGGTTGACACGGTGCAATAGAGAGCATAGAGCAAGTCTCTTCCGAGTATGGAAGTATGAAGAGAAGCCTGGCCCACATGGAATTCATAGCTGGGATCTTAATCACTCCAGAGCAGTCCCTCTGCTTCAAGTATGACAAGAAATCCTGAAACTGAAAAGCAGTATTTTAAGACTTGAGATGTTTTCAAAGTTTAAACGCTTCAGTTTCAACAGTTTAACATGTCCGAACTAAGTTCCACAGTTTTGTAAAACAGTTAAATAGTACAATCACTTTATCAAGGGAATAGCTAGACAAGTCTCCAAGAGAAAATGAATCAGTTGCCGTCAAGTAGGCAAATGCTAGAGATACAAGACCAAAAATGAAAAGAGAGAACTTACGCCTTTATGATCTGCTGCAGAAGATGGGATCAACCGACACACTTCCCTCTGCAACAAATATTAAAGAACAGACAGCAGATAATTAAATTCAGAAATCAGAAGAAACAATAATTAAATCTTAATAAGAAGAAACTTTGTACCATTAATCAAGTTGGTTAGTATAGAACTGGGATCAATTTTTCTCCTTTTAAAAGGTACAAGTTTAAGGTATATTATCTGGTTAACATGGATTTTGCGCATTGTATTACCATAAATTATCTATTGTGTAGGCCAACAGTATTGAAGTGTGTATCGAAGTAGTAAAAGAGATGGAGACCGGATACAATTGTATATGAGTGCATGAGAGCAGCATAGAAATATTCAAGAACTTACCTTATGTGGTGGGGTGCTAGTAAATGTCGACTTCACATGCCGAAAATCTGTACGCTTAGTCATGTCTAATTTAAGAGGCCATCTGCAACAATTAGCCATAAAATTATTAATAGATCTCCGTCTATATTTGCAATAGTTAATGAAATCCGGAAAGCAAACTAGGTAAAATACAAGAGGTGATTCTTACTCTATAGGTTCAGAAGTGGCATTGGAATATTTGCAAATATCAGAATCCACTCTATATGCATTGACTGTACTGTAATGGACACCACTCTTACACAATGTTCCCTGCCACTGATATTGTGAGGATTGTCCAGCAGTTTCCAAAACAGATGGTTCTGAAACAGGCACAGGAGGAGAGGGCGAACAGGGTGGAGGGGGAACAAAAGGTGGCTGTGATTGAGGCAAAGGCGGTGGAGGTGGGGACAATGGAGGTGGCATTTCAGGTAGAGGAGGTGGCATTTGAGATGATAATGGTGGTGGTGCTGTTGGCACTGAAAACATACAATCATATTGCTGCCCTGGAGCTCCCTGTATTTGTGCAAGAGGAGTCACAGAAGCAGGAATGAAGGGAGGTACAATAGCATTACCATGAAAATTGTTGGGGACTACACCAGGTGATATTGGGTTCATAGGATGATTATGACTTGAACCCCATGGATCCCAAGAACTATTTGGAGGGTAAACAGGTCGCATAAATGGAGATGAGGAAATTTGTGGAGGTGGTGGAGCAGGAGGTCCCTGTGTTGGTACAGGAACGCATGGAATGCTTCCTGGTGCAGAGTGCAGCTCCATTCCAGGTTTTGAATACAACCACCTAGGTTCACTGGCATGAGAAGCAACATGACCACCTAGAGTAAAATCATTGAATATAAGTTCCATTATTATCAAAGGAAATAGAGAACATTAGTTTCACAGAAATCAATATGAAAAGGTGACCACCTCCTTGTGTAGGATTCACAGCTATGTTACTGTCATAACCATCAACTCTCCTAGTGCCAGCTTCAAGCATCTCTGTAGAGCCAGTAACAGCTCTGTTTGACTGAAACATATAACCACTTTGTACCGAATTCCCCTGATTCTCAGACTTTACTCTAGGACATACAAGCTCCATTGGGTGGCTTTCATGTTTTGCAGTGAATGGTGTAGCAGCAGTATTTGACATGTTTCCAAGGTTGCATCTGATGTCAACATGGGTTGGGGTAGGCGCAGATCTGGCACCATCAATGTGAGATACTACGACATTAGTTGGTCCGGCACCATATGGTGCCCTGTGGTTGCTCCTTTCCTTACGATGTAGTCTGAGATGTGCCATCACAGCAGCAGCTTCTTCAGGAGTATCAAATTCCATCAGTAACGCACCTTCATTGGTAAAATCAGTGACTGAGTAAGGAACCTTGCGAAGCACCTTCCTTGATTCATGAAGAATCTCATCCCTGGCCCATTGACTTAAAACATTTCCAACATAAACATGACTACTAGAACCAACTGCAACACCATTCATAGCACCTCTAGTTCCCAGTCCTGTATCCATAAACTTTATGCACCAAGGAAATTGCCTCCGTGTATATTCACGAGCCTTTATGGCATCAAGAATGTTTCTATATTCAACTAAGGCAAATCCTTTGTGAGGAAAGAAAAAAAATTGTTCCATGGCACCAAACCTTTCTAACTGAAACCTTACATGGGCTTCAGTTACATCAGAACCCAAGCCCAGCCAGAGCTGTTTAGAAGCAGAGAAAATGTCCATGGCTGCAATATCCCCATCAGAATACCAAATGACTTGAGTTTTGGGGGAAGCATATGACAACACAGAATGACATTTGGGAGATTCAAAAGAACTGTTAACACCTCCACTTGAAGATCTCATGGAAGGTGAACCAAAATCCAAATTTGTATCTTTGTTCTTCTCAAAATGAACATGGTTTCTCCCATCAAACGAATTGCTCCTGAAGTTTAATGGAGACCTTGCGACAGGTGAAGGCATCTGGTTGTTCACTACGTCCCTGGGCATAGAAGACCTGCCATGTGACATATCTCCATGCTCCCTAATCTCAAAGTCCATGGGCCTTGCACCACCACTATCCTGATGGGACCCCATTGGGTGACTATTAGCTTCAGGAGGCATTACAGAGCTGCGAGCTTTCATATGTTGACCTGACATTCTATCAGAATAAACATTACTGCTTGTTTCATGTGGATTAGAGAATCTACGCGCCAGATGTGGTCGATTGATAAATCTCGAAGGATCAGAATCATCCTCATCACTGTCTACTTGATTACCTTCTACGTCCATCACATGTATACAAGATTTAAAGATATCCTCCAAAGCAGATTTGAAATCTGAAATAGATGGCAATCTACGTAACTTCTTATATTTAAAGAGCATCCAAGATTGCAATAATGGATCTTTACTAAGAACCTGCATGTTTAGAAAAAAGAACAAGCTCAGACTAGTTGTCAACCAGAAAACAAAAAAAAGTCTAATGCCTTGTCTTCAAGCAAATACTCGAGATTTTTTTTCATCATTCAATGATCAGCAATAAGTGTAGGCGATAAACTGTATACAAATGTTCAAAACCCCCTTTTAACAGGTGTCTACTCCTAATACAAATCCCCCTACACGTTCCTTGGTTTAAAATTTCCTAGCAATACAACAACTAATTCATTGAACTCAACAAGGCTTCTAATACCATTGTACGGAACTTCACTCCATTTAAATTCTAGAAAGACAAGTGGTAACTGGAAACAAGAAAACATGTGAATTCATTATTATGTACCAATGTGCTACTATCAATCACAAAAACAGATCTATGCATAACAAGAGTATGTGACTAATTTTTTCTTCAATCACTAGCATATGTCATGAGTAACACGCACATTATCACAATCAAGCTACCACATTCAGAATCTGATGAACCACAATATATAGCAGATATCCATTCAACAGAAGGGAAACAAGGAATTACCAGCTCTAACAAGCAGCTCCTTGAAACTGAAATTGCATCTCCAAAGACATTGTTGCCATCTGATGCTAGCTGCTCAGAGCTGACATTGTTGCTTCCGTTGCTTGTTTCATCAGAAGATGTACTTGTTTTAGGTTCATCATTAATTTTGCCCAAATGATGTCCCCCATCCTTATTAAGTTTGCTTGTTATCTGACTTAGAAAATACTGCCCTTTAAGAACTCCCTCTGATGCGGTGGATTTCAAGAGCTCAAAGCAGGCTGCGAGTGAATCTCTAGGACAACAAAAGAAAATCCACAGTAAACAAAGAGCACGTAACTGGGATAACTTGGTCACCGGAGGTTCATTTCCGTCAGAAAACTTCTCCTTCAGCTCAATAAACATATCAACGGAATCTTGCATTATCACAGTTTCTTTACTAACACTCCGAAAAACATCCTCTCCCTCAAAAGCCTTTATAAAGAAAGTAAGCACATTCTGGAAAACGCCAGAGCAAATTCCACGAATGACAGACGATGTTGACGCAACCGAGGAAGCAGTGCAGCAAATATCCGATAGACCAATAATACACGATTTCGCAGTCTGAAATGCAAAGCCATTAGTATCCTCTCCTCTGTTTAACAGCCCCACACTCCAGTTATGCATATTGACAACAACTCTCGCCGCGGCTTCAAGAGCAGTGGGACACTTCGAAGCATATTTAGGAATGAGATCAGCCACAATGCGTTGTACACTCGTACAACCTGTGAATTTTGCCTGATGATTAACACATTGAACACGAAAAATTTGCAATCTACACTATCAATGCAATTCATTCTCAATTTCTTTCAGTAAAACCATAATCATGAAAACACTTACATACTTAGCTAAGCATTATCAGTTTATCACTCACAACTAAACGAAGCTCTCTATAAATGGAAACAAACAGGGGCAAAAGAGTAAAACCGACACTGACCTCTGGATGCGGTTATGAGCGAGAGGTAGGCTTGCTCGATATCGGCGGTGAGAGCAGAGTCCTTCTTGGAGAGGCAGAACTTGATGCGTTTATAGCAGTCGTAAACGCCTCGAATCTCGTCTCGGTGTCTTCGTTTCCTGAGGAATTCATCCTGTGAGAGAGATTCTGGAGCTGCCGAGCTCTGCGGTTGGGTTAGAGTTTGTGGCGGAGGAGGTGGAGGAGGCGGAGATAACGGCGGCGGTGAGGACGGTGGCTCTGCATCGGACTCGTGCAGCCTTCGCTTCTTTTGGGGATTCTCTACGGAGGCCATGGGAGGGAGAGAAACAACGTCGTCCTCGGAAATTAGCAATATCGACGACTGAGGTTGGCGGGTTCGGACCTGCAGACCCTCTACCTAATTGCGACTTGCGAGTAATCTCCGTTGGCAATGACTGTCCTACGTGGCTTTTAAAGTTTTATGAATTTGTAAATAGTGAAAATTCTTTAAAAAAATGTTTAAATTTTTTTAAAAACTACTTAGTCGACGGAACATGGAATTTTTGTCGCCTTAGAAAAACTAAGGCAACAGAGGGACCACTTTATGTCGAGTAGGATCACCTCACTCGTCTTACTTAGCCTCGCCCGCCTCCTCGCCTCGCATCACTCGCCTCACCCACCTCCTATCTCGCCTTGCCCCAAATTTTTTTTTGAAAACTACATAGTTGACGGAAAATGAAGAGTTCATCGCTTTAGACGTCCTTAGGCGACGAAAAATGGAAAGTTCGTCGCCTTAGACAAACTTAGGCAACGAAGGATCCACTTTCTGTCGCGTAGGATCGCCTCACTCAATTTGCCTTGCCTCTCCCGCTTCCTCCTCGCCTCGCATTACTTGCCTTGCCTCGCATCACTCGTCTCGTCTTGCCCCTCATCACATCACTCGCCTCGTCTCGCCCCGCCTCAATCGCAGTGCCTCGCCCCAAAATTTATTGAAACATACTTAGTCGACGAAAAATGAAGAGTTCGTCCCCTTAGTGGTCCTTAGGAGACGGAACATTCACTTTCAGTCGCTTAGTATCCACAAAATATTAAGCGGCAAATAAAATTTATTTTGTACGTAGGCGACGGATAATATTTTCGTCGATTTGGAATGCTAAAGCGACTGAAATTTAATAATTCATCGGGTTAGTTTTTCCAAGGCAACGAATATCTGATATTTCCGTCGCATAGGACCCCAAAATATTGGACGGCTATATTTTGCGCCTTTTTTTTTGCCAAAATTGAATTTTGTTAGGTGACGGATTGTTGTCTTAGCCGACAGAATATTTCTGTCGATTAAGACTTAGGCGACGAAGATTCCCTGATTTCGTCGGCTAAAATAAAATGGATACCAGTATCACTTTAGTCTGATACAACACAACTAATCCTAAAACCCGTTCTCACACTCACTACGCCCGAACCCTAAAACCCGACTGTGGTCCGACCAACGTTGTGTGACCACCGTAGACCCCATCGGAGACCCCCGCCATCCATCGACTGCTCCCATCGTCTGTCTCCGACCTCGCTAAGAAGCAAGCCCAATTTCCACTCCTAAGTCCGTAGCCGAAGCCCTGTCTAGAAAAAAATGTAATATTTTTCCTTTTCGCATACTGTGTTGATTTGAATTTTGGTTTGAATTGATGTCATGGTTGAGTTGTTTTGTGATTGTAAATGGAGCTGGAACTATAAGTACATGTGTATGTTGTATTTCTATGTTGTATTGTCATTTGGAGGCTGCTGGCATTGTAGTGTAGCTAGTCTTGGAATTACATATACATGTTGTTTTTCCTGTTTTAGTTTTTTGATAGTGTAGTAAACATGATGAGTTTGAATTTAGTTGCTGACATCAATTACTCAAGGGTATGTAATTGGTATGATTGTGTTGGACTGTTAGCTCTGTGATTGTTTCTTGAGTGCTATTGACAAGCATAGTTAGCTTCTCCAATGTAAATTTCATTGGGTTTCAATGTACCTTTGATTCAGGGTAATAATGTGTCTCATCAATCCGTTGTGCATTAGTATCTTTTTTGAATCTAAATATTATATGCCTATGCTTTCCTTGTTTGTTCTATCATATTTGTATGCACCGTACCTTTCTCTCATGTCTATGCTTTGCGGTCTGCTCATCTATGGATAACTTTTCATAATCTTATTTATTACTCACTCATTTATTGACAATTAACAATTTGTGTATTATTCATGTGCAAAACCATGTTTTTTTGGAAAGAGGAAGACCGAGCCACTAAGGCCAGTGCCTTGATGAACTCTATACGGCAGAGCGTCGGCTTAGCGGGTAGTAGCAGCCACCCTACCCTCATTCTGGCTGGGACAGTACCACCAGAGGTTCCCCCTTTGATCATGCGGCCCCATTCAGTAAGACGCATCGTCGGCAACACTCGGTTTAAAGTTAGAAGCCCAACAGGTAAAATAATTATATTTGTATTAGAAATAAATCAGTAGCAGTAAACAGGCGCGCATGTAGGCACACTGGAGCGCAGGTGCTTACTGCTACTTCCTTCTTCTTTTTTCAAGTGCTTAATTACTGCTATTTATCTTATATATAGTATTAAATTGGATAATGTTTTGTGTGTGTGTATATATATATATATATATTAATTGTAGCTCCGGCCCCGAAGAAGAAACGGGGTTTATGTTCTGGAAATAAGACGGATGATATCGTTGCACAAATAGGGCAGAAGATCAAGTTGAAGTATTGCCCTCATGTAAAAGGCCCAAGCATGAGGGGGTAAACAGCTTGGTGGCACATGATATCGGTTCCGCCATACGGATTCTGGTGGAAATGAGGGCAAGGACGTTCTACGACCTTGATCAGGAGGAGAAGTGGAAGGAGTGGAATGCAATGTTGGTAAATAACACTGAAAACAGTTTGAAAAGTAAATTTACTTAATTACATAAGTTTATTTTATTTTTCAGTGCTTAACATGAGATTTTTTTTTATTTGTTACTTAGCCGAAGTATGAGTGAGATGAAAATGATGAGCCAATGTTCAATTGGATACTGAAGAGGGCACAAGAAAGGTACAAGGACTGGAAGTACCAGTGCCACAAAGTTTATCTGAGGGAATGGGTCTCTAGTATGCCTTCAGATTTCATTCGGAGAGAGAGGATCAGTGAGAGTTTCTATGCTCCCATTTCGAGTCAGATGAGTTCAAGGTTATTTTTTAAATTACCTTCATTGTTTTTTTTTAAAATTACATTCATTGTTTCCCTTGTATTTTATTAATCTATTTAATTTTTTTGTGTATTAGAGTCCCTCCTTGGCAAGCAAGCAAAATTATGGGGAGAAGACTATGCAGCACCACACGGGGTCTTCTCCTATCATCTACACAATGGAGGAACTCATAATACAAGGGGAGAAACTTCTAACTATCAAAGGTTTTGAGAAGACCTATGTGAGGACCGGTGATGAAGTTACAACCAAACATTATGTAAATGTTTTTCCTTTTACTATTTTATTGTTTGATGCATGCACTTATGAAGTTTATTATATAAAATGTCAAGTTTATTAGGTACACATAAAAATGTCAAGTTTATTAGGTACACATAAAATGAGTTATCTGTAAATAGTTATATTTGGTTATTGGTTCTTGTTTCTGCATAATGTCAAGTTTATTAATTGTTGTATTTTAAATGCAGAATGACATGGTTGATGGGGTCAATAGACGAAATGATGTATTTAAGGAATAACATCCTGACGTGACGGAAGAGGAGATTGTGGAGAGTGTTCAGTCGCAACAAATTGAGGTGTTGTGTACGATGCTCAAAACTTGGAAAGGAAATGAGATCAGAGGGATGGGATGAGCAGGTGAGCGAGACTTGAGCCATTCTTCAAATGGTTCCACTTCACGTAGTCGTCCTCCTAGAGTTGATGAGCAGCAACTCCTAGAGCTACAAGAGCGCTATGAGCGAAGATTAAAGGAATTAGAGGAGCGTGCCCAACAACAATTCCAAGAGGCCGAATAGCGTGCCCTGCGTGCGGAGTCTATGTATAGCGCTATGCAGTCCCAGGTTGCAGCCATATATGAGCGTCTAGGTATGCCACCTCCTCCTCCTCCTCCACAGTTTCCTCCTCCTCCAGTTGTTTTTCCTCCACATGTTTTCCTACAAAACAATGATCATCTAGGCGACATAGGAGTAGACAAGAATATCAATTGGCATTATTGATTTTGTACTAGTTTAGCTAGAGTATATGAACAATTTTTTACATAGTTTATTAATTATTTTTTATATATGAACAATGTTTGTCCATCTAGCTAGTTGTCATGATCAATATATGAATATGTTTTCCAAATCCAATGCTTCTGGTATATATGTATTTGTATGTGTTTGATTGGAATTACTTATATGTAATTTTTTGAAACAGTGAATAAGGTAATTTACACAAAAATAACATTATCTTTACAGTAAAAAAAATGACTTAGGCAACGGAAACATAACATTCAATCACCTAAGATAAAACACCTAACCGATGAATACAAACATATCCGTCGACTAAGAACTGATACGAATTCGTCGGTTTATATCTTTACCGACGAATACTCCGTTGCCTAAGAACGGAGCAAGATTCGTCAGTAAACATACTTACCGACGCATTTTCCGTCGGTTAAAAATTCTGTGTTCGTCGTCTAAGAAATATGCCGACAAAATTATTAAGTCAAAAGAGATCCCTATCAACAAATCAGTTTGTCAATGAGGTAGCAAAACATCTGTCGAGTAGGAGCATTCTTAGTCGACAACTTAGTTAATTTTCGTCGCCTAAGTGTCTACCTCACGCCACTTAGGCGACGAAACATAGATAACCAACAATCAGTCGGCCAAGATCCTGGGCGACGAATATTGTGTCTTAGGCAACGAGTTCTTTCTGTTGGCTAAGACAGATTTTCCTAGTGTCCATCGAAGAAAAGTGTTTGAGGAAATCTACCGGTAAAAGGTGTTTGGGGATATCCACCGGGGAAGGACGTGTGGGGATATCTGCTAGTTGTGTTTTCTTGCTTTTCCGCTATTTCTTTTTGTCTTAACCGCCAATAATCTTTTCTAGGCCCCGGTGACATAGTACTTGGATTTACCTCCATAATCCTTTCTTCTCTCTCTTTGATACGATCTTCCCTCTCTTGGAGTTTGAAATGCTCATTTAGAAGATCCATTTGCAGTCGCATATATTATCGTTGTTGTTGCTCTTGCAATTGTTTTGTGTATGTCTCATCACGTTTCTCCCTCGATTGCAATATTGATGATTGGTTGGTTACAATCGTGACAACAGCGGATGTCAGGGGACACAGATCTTTGGCCACCTTCTTTCCTTTTCGGGCAGCTTCTTTTGTTGCATTCCTTCCGATAGGCCTCACATTTGAATTCGGGGGCACCTCATCATTATTTTGGGCCAAGTTGATAAAAGGTTCATCAACTTCTTCATTTTGAGTTGATTGTGAAACCATCCTTTCATAATCGACTCCCGTTAATGGTGACTCATGCATCTCCATGTTTCTAGGAATGTCTTGAAACATTTGAAAACCTTCCACGACAGTGTAGCAATCTTGCGCCTTGAACTCGCTCTTTTGTTTCTTTCCTTTGATCTTTGTCATCTCTTGCTTCCATATATTTTGTGTTCTTTTATACTACAATTTAATTAATAAAACTACAATTAATAAGATGTATGACATACAAGATAATTTATCGATAAGTAAATAATTATTTCAACATACATAAAAAAAGTTTAATATTCATACCTCATCAACGAGACATGAACCGCTCTTTACCCAAGCTTTAGCTTGCCTTATCGTATAATGTCATTGAAACAATTCTATTTTTAGAGATTTCCACCTCCCTATCATCGCACTTGTTGTTCGAGGGTAGGCATCCGAAAAATTGTTGCTTGAGAACATTATCCCAAAATTGCGCTTTCTTTTGATTGGCGCCATTTTCCGCCGCGTGGCTAACAAATCTCCACGACTTGCACACAATTGAAGGTCTTCATCGGCTTCCCAAAGTTTTCTATCGGAAGTAGATCCACTGGTCATAAATCGAAATAAAAAAGAAGATTAAAAGTATAGGAGAATGAAAGAAAATAGTTATAGAACTATGGATCACAATTTTTGTGGGATGAAAAAGCTAGAGGAGAGTGATATGTATTTATAGGGAATAGTATATCTTTTTAATATTATTTTTCTTACTGTTGGGATTTTTTGTAGCATTTTTCATTCAATTTAATTCATTTAATTAAAAAAAACAATTGACCGTTGTGATTACAACGGTACGGTTTTATAGGGCCGTCAGATTTCTTTTTGGGAAGTAAACCAATGGGGCAGATTAACTGACCGTTAGGTTTGAAAATTCAAAAGGTCAACTCTGAGGTTGACGAGTGGCGTGTGGAGCTAGGACTCCGCGCAAGACGACAAAAAACGGAGCGTTGGGCTTCACGCGTCTTCTCCTTGCTATTCGTGTGTCTCACCTGTGGCACGTCTTCTCCTCACGTCTGCAAAAACTTGCACGTGGGTGACGTCTGCAGGGCCCCGCGTTTTGGGCTGAGTTGGTAACGAAGGCCCGGGTCATCAGAAATGGAACCCTAGGTCATAGGTCTAATCCAGGTGAAGACCTAATAAAGACCTGAGTTAAAAAAAAACTCTGTGGGTGGACTTGGTTTTTTTTTTGTTAGGTCTTCATTTAAGATGGGTGAAGACCTGGGTTATGATTTTTGGATAAGGGTAGACTTGCTCTTATAGGACAAGCAATTTACTCTCTTGTGTGAGGAATAGTTATACGAGCACGCCATCACGGTAAGACAATCTAAAGATGTCGTGCTTATTAATATATTATAGAAAACATTTTCACTAGCTAACATATTTGGTCTATTAAAAATGGAAGATAATAGTATCTCGCTAGTAAGAAGAACTGCTTCAAATTCTAAAGCACAGTATACACTTGGATCTGAAGAAAATGATGAATCTCTACAATTACATCCACTTTGACACAAACTCTTACATCTTCTAGTAACTAACTAGATTATTCAAGCATTGAACTTAACTGCTGCGAATCATTTCCTAACAAAAAAGCTGGTTCAGATAATTATTAAAATTTTGTTATACTTTCATTGTACTATTATGTTATGCGATAAACAAACATACCTAGCTACCTATCCTCTTGCTTGATTTGACCCTTTGACCAAGAACCTGATTTCAGTGGCAATGACTTAACCACAATCAATAAACTTGAGACACATATTCATTTTAAAAGGCTTGGCTGCAATTTAAGAACAAAACAAGGAAATTTTAGGTATTTGACATGTTTGTTTATTATTATTATTGATACTTGTCAATCTCTCATTGGTGTTTGTCACTTATAAGTGATCATAACTGGTTACCTAAGTTATTTCCTTTGACCAACCATTGTAAAATCGAAGATGCAAGTTTGCACATATTTTTTTCTTTCAGAGCTGCGTTTTAATAAATAATATTAGAGGGAATAGCTGGAAAGCCTAGCTAGCAGCTGATGACATCCAATAAACATATGATTTAGATCTTGACTAGATCAAAAGATTATCATACCCTGTATTAGATGCTCTCAAGTATAAGAAATATAGATATAATTGACCCATATAATTATAGATTAATTTGTATTAATCTGGTTCCCAATTAAGGGGGGTCTTCTCTCTCTAAAGTTCATACACATCTGTGAATTTAGAATCAGAGACCAGACGTGTTCATATATTAAAAAACTGAGGATTCTCCTCGTGACAGAAACCGGAGCTTATTTAACTCAACATTACAAGTTAGGAATTTAAATTAATATACATTTAATTATCTTTTTGTTCTTCTCTGCTATATTGATAATTATCAATTAGAAAGGGATTGGGAAAAACTATACAGCATCTTGTTGCTGTGTCATAGAAGTGGAGACATCTTGTGCAGATCGAGACCGATATCCATTCCGTTATAAGCAATAGGAGCATACATCCACATATCATCGGAGCTCAAAAGCTGCATATACGAATCGAAATCAGTAACTAATAATGGCGCAAGATATCAATCTTAATTTTGTTAAAAAAAAAATAGTTGTACTAAGTCTCTCACCTTGATCTGGAGCTGTAAAAACTTGACATAATGGACTGCCTCTTCCAGCATTGTGCTGATGTCAACCTTTGTTCCATTAGGGACAAGATTCTGCAAAACTCTCAATCGCTCGTTAATTCTCTCCCTGCGTTTCTGCAATGTTCCAAATGAAACAAAAATTATGAGAAACCTTATACACATATATGAGTGTTTGTTTTTGCAGGATTTGAGATGAAATAATGTAATAACGTACCCTAGCATAGAGGCTCTGGGGATCAGTTGCAGATCCTCTATTGGATCTTGTCTTGCCATTCAAGTTAAGGGCTGATGATGATTTGGGGTCTGAAACTTCTCCTGCTCCATTTGTCTCCTGAGAAGCATTGTCATCCTCAGAGCTGTTATAAGAGCTAGAGCTCTGTCGATCCACTGCTGCGTTACTCTCGTCTTCATCTTTCACCTTCGCATCAGAGCTGGCCTTTTGGCTCTTCTTTGGCCTCACATTGTTCTTCTTAGTTTTCTGTTCCAATGATTAAGAAAGTTGACAATTAGAATCAAAGCTCTATAATAATACCAATATAAGTCATTGATTATAAAAACTTGGAATGATCAATGCTTACATCTTTCAACAAACGAGGTTTCTTTTTCGGGTTACTCTCAGATGCATCTTCAGTGTTGGATTTCTCTTCTGCAGCATCATGTATCCTCTTAAGTTGCAGTTCCTTTGGTGCTTGACTGTCATTGGAAATGCCCATTCTGCCACTGCCTGAATCTCCAGTGTTACAGACATTGCCAGTGTCACTAAATGCCGGGATGAATGACCCAACATTGCCATCAACATTCCCAGTCATAGAAACATCAATGGATGTAGACATGTCATTACTCATTGGGGTATAACAAGAGTTACCACCAAAGTAGTAATTCTCCGGGTTAAGAATGGCAGTAAAAATGTCACTGCTAGCAGTATAACCAGAACTATCTTCTTGAGGAAGATGGTGCATATTGGAGTTGACAGTGTCTAAAGAATGAAAGAAGCTGTGATTGAACCTGGTCAATCCCATTTCATCACCAGCTTCAGGATCAGGGCAAAGAATGGTTTGGGTTTCAAAATTGAATCCCTCATTGTGCTGGAAAGAAAATGATGAACCTTCATGACCAAGAAAATGTGGAGTGAAATCGAGCTCTTGATCTTCGTTAGAGAACAATCTGCTGAAACACTCCCATTGATCCCCCTCAGCAAAAACACCAAGAGATTCCATTTAGTATGTTTGAGTGTGTATTTGTGTATAGTGCTATAAGGGTGTGAGAAGCTCAATTGTACTGAGGCAAGCAAAGGACTGGAAACATATTTATACCCAAGAACCCCAGAAGCCCTACACAGGAATGTTAGCAACTGATTGACTTCATTTCTTAATTCCCTGAAACCCTAATCATTGATGCCTCATTCTCTGCAACTGATATCAGGAGTCCACTTTGGGCCCTCAGCCCGCAAATTCCAACTCAGAGATGGGTCCGATTTGGCCCAGTTCATGCAATTATAGGATTAAAATAAGCAGAAACCTGCAACGAGATTATGACACCTAAGAACCCTAGTAAGCTCCCATAATATGAGGGAAAACTGGTAAAGGGTCCGGACCAAATGATTGAAGGGTCAGTTAAGAGTGATTAGTTAGTTCGAAATTGTGATAATGTTGTTAATTTAGCGAAGGTTAGCAGATTAAGATGGACGGAATTAGAGAACGCAGCATGCGCAGAGAGATGAAGATTAAAACTGGCATTGTTGTGAAACAGTGAGAACGTGGATGGCAGTCTAATATTGAATAGAATAAGAGTTGGCCGGATAAAGAAAATGATGGGAGAGGAGGTCGGCCACATCGTGGAGCTGAGTCTGACATTTGTTTAAGCTTCCGACAAGGTAACCGCAAAACTCGTTCTTGGTCTTGTTCCTCAAATACCTTAACCTAACCAGTGTTTTGGATCCGAGCTCTGCAACTCAAAGAGTATCTACCATTGACGATTATACAGGAGGTTAAATATCTCTGCGAGCTAGTGTACTGTTTACAACTCATCGATCTCTGTAGTACCATATCCTGTGTACTTAAAAAGTCAGCTCCAGATACAATGATAATTTTTCTTTCCCCAAGGAAGTACAGTTATACGGAATCATTTCTCTACTTGGTGAAGGCAATACGTATCTACGTACACGCCCTCAACGCACTAGTCTTCTTCATTTCTCAGTTTCTTTAAGGCATTATTTCATCAATCATTACTCTCTGATTTCATTTTCGTGTTAATCAAACATCTTGCTACTCCCTTTAGGGCATCGTTTCTTGTTTAACATATGAAGTATATATCACGCCTCTAGATCATAATACCACATCACTAAACAAGATTTCACCCGATAATGGTCCGATTAACAGCTATGTTATCAAGATTATTGTCTGATAAAAAAACATAATTTGCAGTAAACAATGTGTTATCCCACACAACTGTTCAAGTATACATCATCTAATCAGCTAACATAATCCAAATAAATGAGTGTGATCAATCCTACAGCATTATTTTTGGCATCATATCCTTGATCCAAGCTTAAACTAACATGATCGAGCTCTGTTCACGTAGTACATTCAACAAACAGAAACTCAAAAATGGATCCTGCAAATTTACACACAGTGATATGCTGGGATTCGACTAGTTGTATTCTCTTCGCGGCATAAGACTGATATGCTTGTGTGTCCCTTTGATGCAATCCCTCTAGCCTAGTTTAGAGCCATGATAAACACTTATGTACGTACCCAACTGTCGTTTCTGTATTCTGCCGAGTCTTGCGGTTTTCATTCTACATTAGTTCCCACGCGTCAGAAAGGGAGATCATTCTTCCAAGTTTTCTAATCATATTATGCGCTCCATCTGTTCCACGAACGTTCGATAAGGTCTTCGTTGTAGCTCATTGTTTGCAAAAATTTGGCACCGGCCATTGCACGACCTCTGGAGTCTGGAGGAGAGCAAAAGAAAACCATAAAAACCATAAAACACAGCAAGGGAATAAAATCTATATGTGATATATATGGAATTCCCTTAAAATCTGATTTTATTCCTTAATAAGAGAAAAGAAACTCTGGCTAATACATTCATATCGCCTCTTCGCACGATTTTAGGGTTTAATTTGTGCATTGAAAATGGCAAAAATGACAACCATATATGAACTATATATACATATATACGATCAAACTCGAACTAAACCAAACCAAGTTCATGGTTTTGTCTCAGCCACCTAATTCAAGCCACGTGACCCTTTTCATAACCATAACCTTCGTTTTGATTGTTATTAGGTTTGCAAAACAAAGGCATGCACAAGCTTTCTCATTCGTACGTGTAAACCAGGGCGACTGGAATAGGTACATGCATGGAGACGGTTCACCTAGCATTAATCTTTTACTAAACTATATTTCAAGATTTGGTAGAAATTTTCGAGTACGGGGAGACCTATATATAAGTTTTGTCTACTTCTGTCATTAGTGAGAAGCCACAGAGAGGATAATAAGGAACCAGAGACCTAAACAACAGTTTTAATGATCTAAACCCTAATGCCTCACACCTAATTAGCACTAACCCTTCTAAACTAATCGCTGATCACAAAAGATAAGTGTTGTTTGTTGGATTAAAGTATTGTTTTCTTACTTCTAAAACTGACCTTTCGTGCATATATTAACTATAGAATTTGGAAGTCATAAACTGCAGTAACACTAAACTAATGACATGGTTTGGCATGAACACACTCGAGCTAGCCACGTGAGATATGTGATTGAGTGATTCTTTTGGTAACCCTAATTCCAATTGCTTCGTATTAATCATAAGAGCTCGACACTAATAATGTTGAAGAATACACGAGCTCTCTAATCATAAGCTTGCTTGAATGCTTGATAATGTCAAAGAAATCAAGCTTATTCTCTCCCGGCCCTGATCGACCTCAATTTTTCTTCTTTAATTTCATGCAAATTTTAAATTTTAAAACCACATAAATTATTCGTTGTCGTCTTACACACGTAAAATTGTATGGATTTCTTAAAAAATATTTATCATAATTAGAGAAATACATACCTCCCAACAAAACGAAAAGGTAATGAGAGGTTCGACGCGCGTCAACAACGCTTAATGACTCAAAACCCTACACCTAATCACATTATTAAGGAATATATGATGCACTAATCCTTTTAAACTAATCAGTAGAAGACAAGCTCGGTGTTTGATTATAAATTTTTTTTTTGGTATATAATATATCCCACAATAACTATATATAAACATCTCATTTATATATATATATATATATATATATATTGGAATAATTCTGATTTACGGTTATAATTATGAGTGATTTTATGGACTGTCAGGGACTCGGATATATAAACTTATGACATACTAGTTTATTTTAATTTCGGTAAGGAGAGCAAAAAATTATTTGATTGGCTAACGGACCAGTTCCTACGTCCACGTCAGAAAAGTCAGAAAGAATGTTAAGGAGGAAAAGTATAATGTAGGTTTGTTGACTCCTCCCATGCGTCACAAAATAAATTAAAACCTATTTGGTGGTTTCTCCAAACGTGCGAGTCCAAACCATTGCACATCTCTTCTCAATTATGTAAGAGATGCACCCAAAAACAGTTTCTTAATCTTGCTTTTTGATCATAACATGTCATGATTTTCTCCATCTCTTTTTTCACTGATTAAGTACATTATTATTTATTAAGGAGACGAAGAACAACTTTCCCAATGAAGTAGGATTATATTAATGAATTAGATTAACTGATTACATGTTTCCTACCATAGATTTTTGTTGAAGTGTTCAAGAACAAGTTGATACGTCGGAGTCGTTTAACTCTCTGATTTATCATCGTCATCTCACAATAGCATATATTTAAATTTAAAGCGCAAACAAAACATTAAATGTTTTAAAATGTACACAATTAAAATTTTCTCCTCGTGTTTGATGTATATCGGAATATGACCAAATGGGTGAGCAGGACTGCGAGCAAAATAAGCATCTTTCATTTTCGACTACGTGGGATTAACACAATGTCACAAGAGGTAGAAACTCAGTCAGCCACAAAGCGCATTATTAACCTTTGGGCCTAATATGAATGAAGCTACAAATGAGGAGCCTCCTTTGTGTCCTCCAAGACCCTATGGCCCATTCACATACAAGAGAAACAAGTCCAGTTTTTCCTTTGGGTAAAAACTCAAATATCATCTGTGTCAGCAAGTAATTTCTTAGTGGAAAGTCTGATTGTACCATCACTGTGATTAGCTGAGATTAGCACAAGGTACAACTGCAAAAGCAAATGTTACAGAGCTGCAAAAGCAAGGTACAAATTCTTACTCAGTAACCAGGTAAAGTTATCATTATCACTTTGCTGTAATATTACCATACAAACATAAGCAATAAAAGAAAATCGAGTACATATTTATGCTCCTTACATGCCATCTACCAAGTTTTCTCAACTCTTCAATCATCAAATGTAAACGAATCCTTTAAAACAGCCATAGGCGCCCCGCTTAATTTAATTTGTTTTGAGACTGCAGCTCCGATGAAAGCTCCAGAATCTAAGAACTCATATGGCAAAGAGCATCAATCTCAGACAATCATGCTCCGGGTGCATTGATGAGAACAAATAAAGGATTGTCTCCCAATCGTTCCTGACCCTGAAACATGCCATACAAGAAAATCAGCACTGAATCAATGAAGAAAATAAACATCAAGAATAACAGATGCGTCTTCTTTTTACTTGTGAGGGTAATGATGTGCAGGAAATTACCAAGTAGCTTGATGGCCAACACATCTACTCTAAAGAGCATGATGATACCGGATCAATGTTCTTGATGTTTGAAATTCTACTAGTCACTCTTTGAAAATCATCCACTTTGGTTTATAACAAGTGTATAAGAATAGTTGCATAGTAGGGAAGACCCAATTATCCCAAAATTAATCAATGATGAGTGTTTCTAGTACTGTGTATGCAATGGCATATTGATACCTTTAGTTCTGGCAGTGCAATTACACAGGCACATTCTACCACCTTCACCCCAACTCGTTCTGCAACAAGAAACCAAAACTGTGAGCCACCAAACAAGAATCAATCACCTATAAACTTGTAACATTATACTAAGATGTTACACAGACCATCTAAGGTATATGCCAGTAAGACTTATAGGATATCGGAACATTGCATTTCAATTCTCATTATCACCATTCTGTCACACCCTTGTCTCTTGATAAGTTGTTGTCAAATCTGAACAAAAGAAGGCTGTTGAATATAAAGATGGTTCCATTCTTTCACGAATCTTAAATGAGCATAGTTCCTAACTCATAAAATGCGATTGGGTAATTTCCATTCTCTCTGCTAGAACATGCAAGTAATGAGGCAAAATTTTGTGGTGAATCACTTGTGAATCCATATTTTTAATTGCTCATAAGCCCAAATATCTAATACTAATAGCCACCCAGTCTCCCCAAAGCGGTTAAAAAGGGTCCCTACTGCAAGACAACTAGATTCCCACTTGAAAGGACAAAAAGAAATTTTGGACTGAAAGTTTGAGACCATTTTTTAACAAGAAAACCCAGCGGAAAACAATTATAGAAAAATGCTTTGATACACACCAAGTAGCCTGATTGCAGCACCCAAAGTTCCTCCAGTTGCAATAAGATCATCAATGATCAAGGCACGTTCTCCTGTTTCTACAGCTCCCACATGCATCTCCATCGTGTCTGTTCCGTACTCCAAAGAGTACTCTTCAGAAATAACCTTCCCTGACACAATCAAAGTATAAGCAATATATGTAATTGTGAGAATCAGATGCATTCAAGCACAAAATGCTGGCTGGGTAGATAATATGTATCTAGCACATTAAGAATCACATTGTTGTGATTTTATCAACGCATAGTGATTAAAACACAACAATATATAACACGAACGCGCACAAAAAAGAAGAAGGAAAAAACAAACAAACAAAAAAACAAGAAACAAACAAAGTTTATATATGTTGTATTTAACCGAAATCTTGACATTTATCACCGTATTACTTTGAAACCAAGAAAAATATTTCTTGGATGCCCATGTTCTTACAATCTTACGCTCAGGTCGGATTTGAGTACTTTCCCCAATTTTCTCCATAGTCTAATCAGAGCCTTATTTTACCAAGATTACAAAGATCAGTGGCTTTTGAGATCGTAGTTTCATTTATTTAGTTTGAAAGGGTCTCTGTTCTCCTTGTAAAATGACTCATAGTCTTTTAATCAAAATTTTTCAACTAAAGTGACCTATATGTCCATTGCATAGCTAAAAGGTAACCTCAGTTGAATGAAGCTGAACAAAGAATCTTATTGTAGTTGTTTATTTAGACACCTTCTATGCCCATACTTCATGAAGCTAGACCGAAATATTAAGTTATCAAGGTCTGCCAGTAAGTCAGTAGCTAAGCAAGGTTTTACTAGTGCACAGAAACTTCAGACAGCAAAGGAAACTAACATAGTTTCAGATTGAATGGAAAAGAAGTGTGATCAACATACCAGGCAACTTATTCGGCTTTCTCATAGGTACAAATTTAGCCCCAATGGCCAACGCAATGGGAGGACCAAAAATAAAACCTCTAGCTTCGATACCTGCACAAGATGTCATCCATAAAACTCAACATAACAATCATCAACCAAAATACAGTTGATAAACCATACATAGCCACTAAAACTGATAACAACTCCCAAACCTAGGATTGTGAGACGATCCCATGAAACAATGCTGAATACCTATGACTTGGATTTGGTTGAACTGCAACTAAACAACTAACGTTTTTTTTTTTGATGAAATAACATACCTACGGTAGAATCTACTAACATATGACAGGTCTTGCCACGACTGAAACGGCTACCAAAACCAAGTGATTCAACTAAATGAAGTAAAAGTAGTAAAAGAAGTAAACTCAACGCCAAGCGAAAGAGCATGCTGTAAGATTTAAATTACCTGCAACAACAGAGATTTCCTTGTCTTTGTACCTCTCAACAAACAAATCAATGGTATCCTTGAAAGCTTGAGTATCCAGAAGTAAGGTAGTAATATCCTGGAATATAATCCCTGCCACAAAACCACAATCTATTTCAACACCAAAACTCCACTAGAACCCAAAACCCCCCACTACCCAGATTACATATTGGACCTCACTTGTACTCAACTATAAACCTGAAACCGATCAAACCCACCAAATCGAATACCAGTCTCACTCACATCTCAGAATACTCAAAACTAAAATGTGGAACAGAAAGAAAGAAAGATTACCTGGCTTGGGAAAATCAGGGATGACTCTGATGGAAGAGGCAATTCTTTCTAGGCGAGGATCTTGGACATCTCCGGCGGCCATCTCTTCAACTTGCACAGAGTCACTCTCACTCACTAAACCACTCAAACACGCAGACCAAAATATCAGTGCGATCTATATAAATTGTTTTAAAAAAAACACACCCACCAACCCCTAAAATAAATTTAATGACCAAATTGCCCATTTCTTCTAGTTTTTATTTCTCTTCTTGCTAGGACCCTCTATACTACAAGAGAGAGAGAGAGAGAGAGAGCTATATTCCGTCGAACATGACACACACACGATCGATCAAGAACGGAGCTTACCGGCGCAGCGAGGAGGAGAAGGGAGGGTAGATCGGTAATTTCGCAGTGCAACGAAAGGTGAGTGAGATTTGGCTGGGGAGGTTTTGAACAGAGCAGCTGCGAAAGTGGATGAGGAGGTGGTGAAGGCCGGTGAGGAAGTTGACGATTATGACCGGAGAATAAGTGAGGTGGTGCTTCGCAGCAGCATCATGAGGTCAGGGATCGGACTCGGGTTAAAATGTTAGAAATTAGAGGAAGAGGGAGTGTGATGCAGTACAAGTAGTGGCGGGCCTGTGATCTCAGGGGCGTTTTGGTCTGTTCGGTAATTATATATGTATAGATGTGAACGGACGGCTGCTTCCCTCAAACTTGTTCTTCTTCCACATGGAAACCTAACCGAATCAGATACTTCCAACCAACCACACTCCACGACCTCTCTTCTGTTTTATCACTTGCACAATTTTCTTTCTTTCTCTATTTTCCGATCATGAGCTTCTCACTGCTTGTCAAACCATTAGTTTATTCATACGTAGTTGTTTTTGCATTGGAATAATAACGAATACCAAATCCAAGGAATAAAGTAAAACCTCACATGTTTATCATTCTCAATTTCATTTCTTCTTCTTCTTCGGGGGGAGAGAACCTTGTGCGCTATACATGTTTATATTACTTTTAACGTGAAAATGAAACCCGTGCGTGTTATAGAAGGCAGAATTAAGCTGATTTAGTATAATAGTAGAAGAAGATCAGTACCATGTAAACTGCGTGCTAAATAGGTTAACGGAATCGGATATCCGTCGTATGTAAGCAATGACTTCAGATATTTATATATGCCTAGCTACTCATCGACTCATTCCGACTGAGTTCTACTTGTTCACTACTCTCTATTGTATATATGTATTCTTATCTTGAAACCGTAGCTTAATTCTCTTTTATTATCTCTTCATGATCATCATATTTTTAACAGTGATAAATAATAAATGATAGGTATTTCTTTTTAAATGAGAGGTTGTGAATTCGGCTCACATTATTGTAGCACATTTATTATGTATTTGATAAATAAAATAAAATTCTAACAACTTACGAATTGCTATACAATGAGCAAAGTTATATAAACCGGCTATATATATATATATATATATATATGTTACTTCTAATCCAAGAAATGGTATGCTTTATTATCTCTATTTTCATTATCTTCAGCAAAAATAATGCACCTCATTAGACTCTCCTTCTCGTTATTTGAATTTGGTGCATAATAATGTGCATATACCAGCAAGCAAAAACAAGTAGGAATATCAGGGGCGATGGTTTTGTCGCTCCATTTTGCCATATATACCACTTGCACTTGTTATTCGTGTAATTCAGGGTGGATATTACAAGTGACGTCAAAGCAGAGTGCTTAAATGGCTCCCCAAATAAAGTTCAAACTTGTTTACAATACATTGAGAAGCATACTACATTAATCGACCCAAAACGTGAATTAGTGAAATCATTGTATAACTTTAACATAGTCATCCGTTATTTTCAGTATTTTTGTTTGTTACACAGATTGACGGCTGATTGATGAGTTACCACTATATGACTAGTTGTTGAGCAATTTAAGGTATGACACATCATTAAAGGGTGTTTTTCACAAGCTAGATTTCGAACCAAAAACCTTATATTATCAAGAGTGTCCTCACAACATTTTTCATACTTACGTCCTAAGATAATTTTACGGGATCAAACTTATTGCGTAATTTTTGTATTTTGTTTACTCTTCGGAAATTCACTACGACTGTTGTTGCTTATAATAATGAGCGGCTAAAAGGAAGCGATAGTTCCAACAAAGTGAGAGCAGAAGCTTTCACTAAAAAAAATAAAAATAAAACGTGAGAATATTTAGATGCCATATGGCAGCTCCGATCCTTCTTGTCATTTTGGACAGGGTTGAGTGTCGGGCTTGAATCCTTTGCATGTCCACGTCATTCCTTACGGGATAAGGCTTCCACTCTTTTCCCAGTAAACAGTTTAGGCAACCCTTTTAAACGTTTTCACTTTCGTCCAGTTCAAAACACAAGCACAGTAACTTCTAAATTACAGCATAACTAATCTCGGACATTAATTTGTTCCCAATTTACAACAACTATCAGACCATTCAGACGTCAGGCTCAGGCTCATTCATATATGCGATACCACGACCAAATAACAAATCTGAATTACTGGTTACAGTAATTAAATTACGGGGGTGGTGAAAATTATAGAAATCTAGGCGATGACAGAAGCAACTAGTCAGCGAAACTTTTCCCTTTGATTACTTCTATATATAATTAGTCGGCGGGGGGTACGTGTCGTTTTCGAAGATGCTGAAGCATAAGTTCCTCTCACTGTTCTAGCTAATTATAACGAAGCCAACCATAGAAGAAAAGCCAGCCAACCCTCCTCTTGAGTGGAGAGTCAAACAGATAAGAAGAAGAAATCAACTTTGAACAGTATTTAATACACGATCGATGACCAGTATAGTACTACTGAGCTCTAGGTCGACTCTCTCTGCTTCGAAGAATCGCTCGCTCTTTCTAGAAGTATCAAGTGTGATAGCACATACGTACATCGTCAATATTATTATTCAGGTGTGACGCAATCGTGAACGCAGATATATATAGTCATGAACGACCTTTCAATTTCGGGTGAGGCTGCGGAAACGTGTGCATTGAATTAGAGCATAGTATTGTGTATGATTTTATTCATCATATTAAGCAAGCAACTGCTGAGGCAGCTCAGTAGAGACCGTCAATGTAGACGAGTCGGTCGTATGCATTGATATTGTTCTGAACTTAATAATATTTGTTTACGTATAAAAATTATGAGAAAAAAAAAAGATATGTGGAAGTTGGAAAGGTCAGACTCACAGTCCCTTCAAAATATCTAATTCTTGCTTAATTTTGAATGGTATTTATTTTATATTAGGCTAATCAGATTTGAAAAGTTTAGTGATTAAAGGGAAACATAGGCAAATGGTATGCCTAATATTAGGCTGCACAAACTACCCCACGACCTCTCAAGCACTAGTTAGAAGCACAGTATCCTCCACCACCACTAACCCAAACCTCCCATGTGATCATCGACATGGCTAAGCAACCCCTTAATCAATCCACACTTGAATTCTTAACACATTCATGCATGCTTGACGTAACACCATACCCAACTCCCCCAAACAAATCACAACTAACTATACAGCGTGTGCAGTGAGCCAAGGAAAACTTCCCGTAGTTACTGTGAATTCGTTAAAGTTTTTAATCGTAAATCGTCGGAAGATTTATGTGAATTTTCCATAAGAGAGTTATTAGATTAGTTACTGTTTATAACGTTATTAAGTAACCTTATATTCGTCGAAATTAGAAGCAATATAAAATATCTGAACACGGCTGCTATTGTTTCGGATTTTGCTATTGAATCAGAGCCGGCTAAAGACCGAAGACCGGACCGCGTTTATTTGGAAAAATTGCAATAAATTTGACTTTGAAGATGTCTTTGGGTTGGGCCCCGTAAACTTTGTTTGGAGTTAAAAAGGGTGAAAACTGAGGCCCACCCTGAAACACTTGCACTCTTTGACCGACTTCGATTTTTGGTCATGCTTGGCCACCAAGAAAAGTAAAACGTGCTGCTCTCACTAACTTAGGTAAGTCTTTAATTTCGCAAAATCGGAAAAATAATAACAATTGTTAAATAGGACACTTGGCCTTGGAGGACACTACTACTGCTTTCCTACCACTTGTCACGCAACTTCCTACTCTCCCATATCGCAACCCCTTCCCTTATAAACCCCCCACTCTCTCCATCTCTCTTCACTCTCACTCATTCCAATCTCTTCTCTTCTCTCATTCACATAATACTCAACACTCCTCTCTCTCTGTTCTCAAATCTCAACAAAACCCAACTACAGTCTGCTATGGCTTTGGAAGCTCTCAACTCTCCCACCGCCGCCGGCCAAGGCTTTCACTTTGACGAGCCCAAGCTCCAGTACTCGGAGCCATGGACCAAGCGCAAGCGCTCCAAGCGTCCACGAAGCGTCGAGCAGGCGGCGGCTCCGGTCTCCGAGGAGGAGTATCTCGCTCTCTGCCTCATCATGCTCGCTCGCGGCGGTAACAGAGGACAACCCGTCACCACCACCGCCGCGTCAAACCAAATTCCGGTAACTGAACAGGCCACGTCAGCGCCGGCCAAGGAGAATAACCAAGAGCTCAGTTACAAGTGCTCTGTTTGTGACAAGGCTTTTAATTCCTACCAGGCTCTGGGTGGACACAAGGCCAGCCACAGGAAAGGGTCTTCCGCCGTCACCGGCGGTGAAGGACCCTCCACGTCGTCGACTACCACCACCACATCCGCTGCGACTGTCTCAAACGCCTCCGGTAGGTCCCACGAGTGCTCCATCTGCCACAAGTCTTTTCCCACCGGCCAGGCCTTGGGAGGGCACAAGCGTTGCCATTACGAGGGCGGCGTCACCGCCACCAAGTCCGCCGCAACCACCACCAGCGCCGTGACCACCTCGGAGGGAGTAGGGTCAACCACTCACACCGTCAGCCAGCTGAGCCAGCAACACAGGGAAACGTTTGATCTGAACTTACCGGCCTTCCCGGAGCCTTTGTCGCGAAACTTCTTCATGTCCGGCGACGACGAGGTGGAGAGCCCTCATCCGACGAAGAAGCCCCGTCTGTTCATGACCCCCAAAGTTGAGATTTCACTCAATTAAGGGCCGGCCACCATGACGACAGCTATAGAAATTTAAAGAGGAAATTATAAATTTTCATTTATTAATTAGCGTGTAATTTCCTTTTCCGGTTGGAATTCAATTTGTTTGTTATGTACATACTATTTGCTGCTGTTGAAGCAAATCCGAAATTCAATTGATTATTTTTCATCACATACCGATTCGGCAATTCCTTAAATTTCTGCTCTCGTTCACATTATGCAAATACAACTAGCATAAGCCTCATCGCCCAGAAACATATTCGTGATCTCTCGGCGATGGGTTGTAGTTGGGGACATTTCACGAAGACAGTGCAGGCTTTTTGTTTCTGTTAGCAACCCACTAACTCACAGCGCACTTGTTTTAGCTCAAACCGAGTGGCACTGTCCGACTGAGGTTCACGCGGAATCACAAGTCGGCGATTATTTTTTTCCCCCTTTAATTTCGATTCAGAATAATGTCAATGTGAATCGAATAAGAAGATGATAGACTCTGACGTTATTTTGGTTCTGTGTTCGCGTGTAGAAATAGTAGGAATAGATTTGGGAGGACAGGTGTCTTTACCTGAGCTCACTTTCGGGTTCGGTTCTAAGCGAGATGCTCTGCAACCGCGACGGTATGACACGTTTAAGTGTAACGCCGTCCAAAATGACACGAACCACCGCCACGACGAACACCTAACGCTGAGAAACGTTTACCATGTGTTAAAACAGGTTAATTTTGCATGCCATGCTTCGTCTCTATCTTCATCCACTCTTCCAGACATTCCTGATTCCTCTACTAAATTGCTTCTGGGTTTTCAAGTCCGCTTAATCGAGCTCAGTAAAAAAATTAAACAAAGGGGAAGCTTAGACTTGGTTGCAAAGTAACGAGTGGGAAACATTCTCAAGTCTTCTGGTAATATTGTATGGTGTTGTTGCTGTAAGAGTAGTCAACGTTCGTGTTAGTTCTTGAAAAGTCTAGATACAGCTCGACGAGGCTGACCTTGTCTAAAAACTGAAGTAGTCAACAGCTGGGGGTTTACCAAACTAAGATACAAACAGAGAAGGTTCTCTATCTGCATGCGCTTAGCAAACTAAAGCCCTAGAATTTCCCTGATCGATCCCTTTGAATGTAATGTTCTGAGAAATTTGAGCAAAAGCTCTACGGGTTTAAGAGAAGTTTTTGGACAAATCAAAGGAAATGTATCCGAATTTCCGGCACTTAAAAAGGGTAACTTCCGGTGAAGCTTACGTGCTTGAGTAACCTAATTAACGCAAAAGAGTATTGCTTGGAACATGGAATTTAAGAACAAGAAGAAGAAGAAGCAAGAATGGTAAGGAGGTACGGATGACAAGTAGCATTTGCGTGTACGTATGAGAATGTTATATTCGACATCTATAACTTTTCATCCATTCCAGCTAGCCTTCCTAAATCCAATGTGTTAACTTGGACGTTGAACGTAGATAAGCTTTGTTTTAAGGCTTTAGGCAATGCTTTGACCATCGATTGGAATCTGGAGTCTCACATTAGATATGTGCGATTGGGTCTCAACATGATATAGTATGGTATGAATTATTGTAAAAAAATAGAAACGTTTGGTCATCTATTTTCATACCAAGAGAAGTGATATACATTTGACCAAACTTGCTTGCAACGGTGTAAATTTGGAGAGAAACTTAGTATCATTTCACGATTATGTATGCTTATAATGTAGGATGCAGGTCGAGTGCTCTACGTAGTTATGATATATTATGTAATTTCGTTAATGTAAGGGGGAAAAAACAATTCATCACTGCATTTTAATTTGAAATTTTTATCTCGCATGCATCTTCTTGTAATCGTTCTAATGAAATTGTGAAAATTAAGATTCGATGCACTTTAGATATTTCGATATTAAACGATGAAGAGGTCAATGAAGGTAAGCATTATTGTGCGGAAGAATCTGTAACCGCGTAGGATTGGGATTGCAAAGACTATATCATCTTCTCACAAGTCTAGTCTATGGCCAGTGTACTGGGGCAGAAGGCACGCATGCAAACCATTTGTGCATTTCATACTTCACATCCTAACTCATAAATTTGGCACTAGCATACACTAAACTTGTTATAATTTATTGAATTCTTACCTTATCATCCATATCATGCGCATTTTCTCAATGCTATTATAAACTACTTGGTTAAATATATCCATCATCTCTAAAAAGGTTTGAAAGCCTTTCTCTACAGTTCTACTTCACTCGTCCGTTCCCATCCTACTTCACAGTCCTCACAATTAGACATTACATTACAGATTAGTACTGGCATGGCTACACCGGTATTAGGTCGTTGTCCAATCCGTCACGCAATCAAGAGAGCTAGCTGTTTGATTAAGTTTATAATCCAATAGAGATGACACATTGCTTGCTACGTACTAGCCAAAGCAGACCAATGAGTTTATTAGTTGGGTGGGCTAACTCACTATGCGACTGGAGATACAAGTAGACCCCTTGGTCTTTCTATGACAATGGCTTGTTAATCAACTAGAGCATGAATCCCTACATATACAACAACTAAACAAATAATACCCACCTAATCAGTTAATGCCGCCCACAGTACAATGGAAATTTGATCGACCACACTAATCAGCTAGCTTAGTCATATAAACTTTATATATGTGCTACCAACCACATATTAATCGACAATTTGTGCAGTGTTTGTAATATTGGTGTTACCTTAGTCATTCATATATGTGCTAGCTAACAACATACAAACTAAAAAAAAAAAATGTCCGAATTTATTTGCATTCAGTTAGTAATTTCATAAAACGGATATGATTCAGTTTATGTGTTTGAATTTCACTACTTCAATGAAGAACCGGTAATGTACCGATTACCGATTCTTAAGAGAAGTGTCTGTTGGCCAAGTTTTGTGTATCTGGGTACTCGGTTCTTGTTTGGTACGTTAAGCCAAAGGTCAGTACAACCCCAAAACCTAAACCGGTTTCTTGGCAAGTTGGAGGCTTTGTCGACCACAATCCAAGTGATCAACTACTGGCTTTACTACCTAATGCTTTTCCAAAATGAGAAATTTGCTACACCTTCGCCTACTCCCTACGTTTTTTTTTTTTAACAACCGACCTGGACCACTTATACAGTGATACGTAGTGGCTTATGCTCGATGAGTTGCATGCCCCCCATTTTTAATGGAAATGGAGCTTTCGTCGACGAGATAACACGTGGCTTCCGCAGCCAGCCACCACCTAAAATGATTCCCCACTTTTGAGTGAACAAGCTCCATGCCTCCCCTTTACGTAGCTATCTGCCATGTTTGTTCAGTTCTATATTACTCTAGCGCTCTTGTGTGTCACCTAAATGATCTGATTACATTAACCTATCTTATACGGGCGATCAATTCGAGATTAATTATCCTTAATTGTAAATACTATACAACGACTACGACATGCATTACTTCGGCCTCAATGAAAACATAGAATCTGTGTCAAATTCTCTGTTCTCTGTATGAGAAGTGCAAATTCCAATCCAAAGCATTTGGTGGAAAACATACTTGCATAACGCGGCCCGGCCCATTGTAGCCCAATCCATAAACCAGGCCCCAGCAAGGAACCAGCACCCAGTGTTAAACTCGATTTAAAAAGATGTTTAAGTTGATCAAAGCCCAATTCAAGTTGAATCAAAATTACTTTCAAGAAAAGGACCTGACACTAGCCGTTCTCTCTCTCTCTCTCTCTCTCTCTCTCTTTCTAGGAAGCAGGCTCTAGCTAGCTGCTTCTTTCCAGTAGAGACACAGAAATCGAAAAAACTTGGGCATCGAGTATAATTTCCGGTGAGTTTCCCTAGGTCCATTTTGGTCAGAAATACTGAGTTGTTGTAATAGAACCGCATACCCCAGTATAACAATCCTGCGGCAAAAAAAGGATACACATTCAAAACAAGAAGACGTCTGGAATACACCGGAGTGTCTGTGCTCCGGATATGTTTTCTGACAGAAGTAAAAAGTGAATAAACCCGTTTACCCATTGATTGAAAGCACGCCATTGCGAGGCGCGTCGTGCGTGGGTATTAGTACGTTTTAATTGTTTTTTTCCTTTGATAAGTTTTATTCCTTAGATCTGGGTTGGATCCGGCATCGTTATTAACTGAAATCGTTCTTCGTGGGTGGTGCAAAACACAGTTTAGGTCTGGGTATCTCTCCACCATCTATTTTCAGTCTACACTCGAGGAGCCGCCCTCTCTATTCCGCCAAGATCTACTAGGGTTTGTTCTCAGGAAATGGCGCCGCCGCAGCCCAAGACTGGGCTCTTCGTCGGACTGAACAAGGGTCACGTCACCACCAAGAAGGAATTGGCTCCTCGCCCTTCTGACCGCAAAGGCAAAACGAGCAAGAGGGTTCACTTTGTGAGGAACCTGATCAGGGAAGTTGCTGGGTTTGCTCCATATGAGAAAAGGATCACTGAGCTTTTGAAGGTCGGAAAGGACAAGCGTGCTCTTAAGGTCGCCAAGAGGAAGTTGGGTACCCACAAGAGGGCCAAGAAGAAGAGATAGGAGATGTCTAACGTTCTCCGCAAGATGAGGTCTGGTGGTACCACCGAGAAGAAGAAGTAAGCTATCTGTGATGGTCATGGAAATTTTATTTTTAAACTGTAGTTTTCTAGCAGTGGATATTTAGTGAAGAACTGTTAGACCATTGTAAGGGGAGTGTAATTTTTATTGCCATTTTAAGACCATTTGGTTTTTCTAAGCACGTACACAGTGTTTCCCATCACAATCCAGGTGAGAAGAGCTTGAGAGCACGATTGTAAGCCAACAGCGCCATATCTTCAGCAGTGTGCTGGCTGCAAAACTTGTCCGGAATCTACACCAAAATTAACTGAAATCAATATCTACACAGATTCAAAATCGATCAAAAATTCTAGAGCTTACAAAATCGAAGACGAACCTTGCCGAGTAAATGGATCATCGATATTCGAGAATAAGGCAATACAGCTTCATCAACACAACACACCTGCGATTCATAGATAACCCAGTCCTGTTGATCTTATGTTTTTTTCCTTTTCCAATTCTCGGTCTGTTTGTGTCTGCTAATATAGTGCTCCCAATTGAAGTTTTTCCGACACAACTCGACGCTGTTCCTCAAGTCCGACTCTGAATTGCGCTTCAAAACCTTTCTGACGATGTGCATATCACGCGCTCAAAAACCCGCCAGTGGACAAGCGACACCTAAGAAAACATATGCGGAGCACACACTCCCCAGTGTATTCCAGAACTCACCTCAAAACAAAAGCCCTTGTTGTGGTTTAAAGCCTTCTAAATATAAACACTTGCATATTAATTAACACTCAATGATTGGTGTAAAAAACTCCCATTAACTAACTGCTTGTGAGTTGAGCTTCTCTTTGAAAATAATATGGCAAGTGTGTTCATATGATATCATCTATTTTCACCTGTTTCTAATGATAGTATTAAAATATTGATCGAAACTACGAGCAAAGTTTGCAGATTCATCGAACTTACAATTTAGAATCTGAAAACTCAGACAAGACTTTGCACTTGAAAGATACCACGCACTAAACAATACAGGTTTAATTCTGATTGGCAGATTGGGTTCCAATTTGCGTATACGATTTTTGCATCTACTAAATAATTCATGTAATTTAATAATCACTTCCTCCTCAAAGAAAATGAAAAATATTAGTCACCAACCTAAGAGCTCTAGGGTAAACGCATAGGACCTGGTTCACAGTTGATGGGTCTCTAGAGTAATGGGAACCCTAGAAAGCTGCAGCCGAGTTCGTAATGCGCACCCAAACCCACCCCCCACCCCAAGATTTGAGTACAAAACCCAGCATAAAAGCTTGATAATCCAACGGGTAAGACCCCAAAAAGTCGCACGATTCAACGGCCGGATCAAGGTCGCGGAGACACGGAGCCGCTCTGTCTCGCCCAGAGTTTGGAAGGTATTCCCTTCGACAAGACAAACCCATGTGGGTCCCCCCCTTCAAAAAGCCCCCACGGTCAAAAATCGCAACCGCTTAAACTCAACCATGGTTAACACACCCTCACCTTGCTCTCCACGCCTTATTACTCTCTAGTTGCTTCTATTCTGTGTACTCTCTCGCTCTCTCTCTCTCTCAAAGTCTCAAACTCTCAAACAACCAAAGCCAAAGCAATCTTTTTTGAATCTGAACGACAAAACCCAAAGCAAAATTAAGACGATCACTGACCTGAGTTTGATCGGACGGCGAAGATGAGCTGCAACGGTTGCCGAGTCCTACGGAAGGGGTGCAGTGAGACATGCATACTGAGGTCCTGCCTCCGCTGGATCGATTCTCCCGAATCCCAAGGCCACGCCACCTTGTTCCTCGCCAAGTTTTTTGGCCGTAGCGACCTCTTGTCCTTCGTCTCCGCCGTGCCTGAAAACCAACGCCCTGGTATTCTTTATTTATTTCTACATATGTTTCAAATACAAAATAAACAAGAAACTGAGCATATAATGTGAAGAAATGAATTTGATTTTTTTTTTTCAGCTCTTTTTCAGTCTCTGCTTTTTGAAGCGTGCGGGCGTACGGTGAACCCGGTGAGCGGAGCGGTGGGGCTTCTCTCGAGCGGGAACTGGCACGTGTGTCACGCGGCGGTCCAGACGGTTTTATCCGGCGGCGTTCTGAGGCCGTTACCGGCGATGTTGACGCCAAACCTGGACGAATCATCCCAAGTCACTATCAACAGAGGCTCATGCGGAATTCAAAACCTCCGCTATACATCCGTACCGTCCATGTTCTACGACGACGTGGAGCCGTTGGATGTAGGACTGTCGCTGAAGCCGAATCTCGCGGCGGCCGGAGGAAGAGGACGAGCGAGGGGATGGAGCTGTGCAGTTGATCGAATGAGAGACACGGTGTCGTTTAGCTCCGAAGATTCGGTCATGACTACTAGCGGCGGCGGCGGCGGTTCGGATGGTGACCGCAAGCTTTTGAACCTTTTTGTTTGAGCGACTCAGATTCTGTGTCTATGAAACTATGAAAGCTATAAGAGAAGCATAGAGAGTGAGAGAGAGGGAGAGAGCTATTTTGTTGAACTGGTAAGGTCTAGAGTCTTGACTGTAGAAGAGAGTAATGTAATAAGAGGGAAAAATGGTAATCGGAGCCCGTCAGTTTTTTGTTGAAATTTTCCGGTGAAACTCTCTCTCTCCATTTTTAATTTCAAATTTCAACTTTTTAACTTTAGATTACGTTGATAATGGTGACGACGACGTGTCGTAATTGTCCGTTACCAAGTCTTGTCCTGGCCGTACGTCGTCGAATTAAGGCTTCAGAGAATTACAACTCTGGTTTTGAGTAGGAAGCTGGAGAATGGGACGCGTTGTGTACCATACTACTATTGCATGTACCCGCGAACATTATCTGTTGGATGAAATTACCAAATGGCGATATTAACACCATCTAATCAATGCTTTATTTAGAGTCCGGCATTTAACTGAATGTGTGAAAAAAACCGACCGAACTGAACTGAAAATCCGGATCAGATAACCGAACCAAAATATTTGGGTTAAAATAAGTAGTGAACCGATCTGAACCTGTTTAAATCGGATTTGATCTGGTTCAAGTTCTTAAACGAACTAAAAATAACCGAACCGACCTAAATTATATAATATATATATAATAGATATATAATTTATACATGTAAAACGCTAATATTATTGGTAGATTACATCTATATTTATAGTGTACTCTCCCACACTTTAATAAAAGATAAAGATCCTAACATTAACACAATTTCTTATTCAACTCATTTTTCGAAAAAATCCGTTGGTGCATAAAAGATTGGGAGTGCATTAAATTGCTTGTTGTACTTTGAGTTTACAAAAAGAACATGTTACTTAAGTCAAAAACTTGAAGTTTAACTCTACAGTGAGATACAAGATAGGCTAAAAGTTTTTCAAATATGAGTCAAAACTAAAACGGACCCGAAAATTCAAATGAGCCGAATATTCGAGTCAAAGGTTTTAAAATCCTGATTCGGTGAAAAAAACCTTAAACCGAATAATTCGGATTGGTTTTTGTTTCGTTCTAAATGACCCGAACCAAAGATGCCCAGTCCTAGCTTTATCCTAATTAATCTTGAAGTTGGAGAACTTGAAGAACTATGTAACCTACCATAATCTGCAAGTTTACTATAACAAGACTTTACTCAAACAATGTTTTCACATTACCTATTGAGTTGAAATCTTAAGCTATGCATGTGCGATGAGATGAATGTTTTATGACTTTTATCAGATCGATATGGTTCGGAGCAATTCAGAGATGAAGTCATTGAAGGTAAATGTTATTAGCTAGGTTTATGAGTAATTTAACGTCGTTTGTAACTGAAGCTGAGCATAACAGTCACTTGTAGTGTTTAAAAGCCAGGTTTGGTCACGAGTAATGAGTGGTCTTGTGCGTTTCTTTAAATGTGGCCCACGATTATTATTTTTTAAATGTTTTGTTATGTCTTCGGAACTTGGGTGAACTGAGCGTAAAAGGAAAAATTCACGAGGTTTATCAAGTTCAACTACAACTTTAACATGAGCGTTTTATATTTAGCTAATAACCAAACAATACAAATTCAGAACACGCGTGCGAATCATGCACCATCGAGACATGTTGTAGTACTTGAGAACGTTCCATACCTAAAGCGTTACCATTTTAGTGACCAATTCAAACTGTATGAAACCATGGTCTTGGATGTAACTAAACCATAAAATAATTATTTTTAAGATTAAATATTTTATTTTTGTTGATCGTAAATCATTTCATTTACATCTAACCCCTCCTTGAACTACCGCATTAAAATCTTATCGATATGGAAAGCCTGCTTATTACTGAGAGGGGCTCTCTATGTTTAGATCTGCTAGCTTGTACTTGAGCTTATGAGCCATTATGATGAAACTAATCACTGATGACCCCTGCAGTTCTGGGCAAGTGCATCGACCCAGTTTCACATGAATGCAGAAAGCTCTCAGAGATCGATATACGCATCCCTATACAGTATAGATCACAGTGAAGGCATTTGTCTTGTTGAGGTGATCACCGCCATAGAGGAACCAAATTCCTCCGGGCAAATCTAGGAGGGGGTTCAGAAAGGCACATCAAGCAGTATTTGACTCCGTTGTCTCATGGTGGCCAAGCAAAAGCACATCATAGACCCGAATTGAAGCATATGAAAAATGAAAGGTGATTCATATTTTTGTGTTGGGTCCCGCCCTAAAACTTGTTAGTTCGGAGTTGGAAAAGGTGGAGAGAAGATGGGTGCGGTGCACGTCAGCCCCATCCACGGCCATCGGAAGTGGGTTCCACGGCATCGCCACCACCCAATTTCCCCTTTTCTTTCTCTTTTTTTTCTTTTTCTTTCTTTCTTTCTATTATTATTATTATTATTATTATTATTATTATTATTATTATTATTATTATTTTGTTTCTTTATTGCTTTTTCATAACATAGTAAAAATGACGTTGCAAATCGTATCCCCCCAAAGACTTCGTTCTAATCCATTCGCTTCGCCTCGCCGCGTCTCTCAAAGATGCTGTGGGCCTCTCCCCTTCCACTACTACTTGACCATGGTTACCACTGCGTCTTCGGTTTGCTGCTTCTCTTGTTTTTCATTTATTTTTGGATAAAAAGCAGATGAGCAAGGGGCTCGGGCTCACCGGCCCAACTACGGCAACAAGTAAGACTGTGCCGTACAAACCATATGATATGATCTCCAGCTCACCGGATTAGTCATTAGGCCTAAAAAGCTTTAAAAAATCCGTGTGATTTCATTTAAAAACAAATACACGGAGTGCTGGTTTAATAGCTTTGAGAAATCTGTGAGGCATTTTCTTGACGTGCTAGAAAAATCAACACAGATACTGATAAGTTCTGAGCAACGATATGAGGCCTTGTTCATCCATATTGTATAAAGCTAAAACTAATGCTTGGATAATTGAATGGAAAGCAATTTGAAATAATCACAAAGATGACAATGAATCAGGTCACGAATGAACTAACTCATGACTTCCAACTCTCCCCACGTAACCAAATATAGGTACTCATTAACGGTTGTTACCACAGCATGAACTTGAAGCATCGCCTAACCCAGAAGGCCAGAATGGTATGAGATAGGGTAAATACTAAATAGGACGAAGGGGGTTAAAAACTCACTGTAGGCAGTCCTTTGCTTTTTACCCCATATGATTTTCCAGGAAAACAGATAAAACAAAAGGTAAATCGTATGAATACCCACATATAAACATAACTTGCATGCACTATTGGACCAGACTAAGTTTAAAGCATCGCTACCGATATATTTACATATATATATATTCCACATACTTATGGAAGAAGTAGAGGTATACAAATTAATTTGATGTTTGACTACATAATTTACTGCTACCTATGACGCATGTAATATCAGTTGTTCCGCGTACCTCAAAACAAAGGCCTCAGTTAAGCACTCTGCTGTTTTCATAAGCCACCACCAAGACCAACCAATTCGATCTCTCTTGTTATCCCTTCGACTTCTTTTGTGGATTCGAAGGTAAAAATGAATAAAGGAAAAAGAATCTGATGTGATGTGATGTTAGCTGTTTAGGCAGTCATACCATATAGCTTTACACTTCTGCTGTGAGGCTTGAAGGTACACGTTCCTGTTGTAGAATATGTGTTCTCAGGCTACATTCCTCAACCTGCCCATAAAAAGCAGCTTTTGTAGATAAGTTAAACTATTATGGAAAAAGGACATGAATGTTCTATTGAGAATAAGAAAGTTGCACCACTCAACCTTTGCTCTATAATGATAAATTAAACCTCCTCTCACACAATTAGGTGAAATTTCAGGGACATTGTGTTTCAGTTATGATCCTTATGAAGGGATCATGACTAGGTATCGATCTAAGGTAAAATTTGTGGTTCGCAGAAACACAAGGAATAATGCTAATACTCCTATTATATTCTTATATCTGATAGTTTATATCCAGTGGATGGAGATGAGGTCAAGAGGAATATGAAAGAAGTACTTTTTGGCCCAATAATGGTTCTTCCACCGTTAATGTCACATCTATCACTTTTCCTTTTTCAAAAATCCACAATACTGAGATCTCCGGTGAGCAGAATTTATGCATGATTAACTAGGGCAAGGTCACAATTAAAAGAATAAGAAAAAAAAACAACATATATTTGCAAGTACTACTTCCTATCTATAGTTTGATTCTTAAACTGAAACGAGTTAACAACAAGTACCTGAATGGCTGCAACTGTTGACAACAGATCTCTGCATTGACTGAGCAAAGCATGCTCCTTGACACTTACGTTTGCAAGTTCATCCGCCAAAGAGTTCACCTCCCCAACCTATAAGTTACAGATGTTTTCAGACCACTGGCAAATCAAGACTTTCATAAAGAACAGTCAATAGTTGGACATTAAGGACTTCAAATGCATTGCCATAGATGTGTATGGCTCTCTTGCAATCAAAGCGGATGCACTAAGAGTGACATAAATCATTTGCATATAAATCGCTTCATGTTTATGGCCACTGAGAGATAAGATATTGATAAATGAAAACCCACTGAAAATTTATGAAACTCTAAAGCCCGTACAGGCAGGGTAAGTTCTGAAGTACTCAATTTGACCATATGTAGAAGCAACAGTAGCTCACTGTCCCTCTTTGAGTCTTTGAACTCACTTGTGTGATTGTATCATCTCAGACTACTAGTATAAACTACACACCCTTTCTTTTTTAATCAACAAACCCCCAGTAGGACTCCAACAGTAGACTGTAGATGTTTTCATAAAAAAAGAAAAAAGAAAAAAAAGAGAGACTCTAATGGTAGAATGAGTCGGTCTTGGAAGGCCCAAATGAGTCGGTCTTGGAAGGCCCAACAAAACCTAAGATGGCCTTGAAATCAAGTTAAAAACTTGTCCACCCCTCTATTAAGGTCCCGAGGGAGGCTCAAGCCCAACAAACCAATAACCATAAAGATGACAGGGACCATAAAGTTTGAGAAGAATCACCTTAGATAATAATAAGCATATTGATGATGCCATTGCCTGCATCACATCAACTGCTGAAGAAATAGCGTCCTTCACATTGTGTACATCTGCCTGTAGCAATAAAATTGGAAATAAACTGTCACTAGCTATAGCGAGAACCAGGTAAAGAAAGATGTATGAGAAAGACCCATACCCTTGCTCCATCAACCACTGGAAGGCGGAGTGTGCTAGCCCTCAAAGCTTCGATGGCACCGGACAAGGAATTAGAGTAATCCTGATCCAGAAGGGAACACTCTTCCAAATATGTCATCTGCACCCATGAAGCAAAATAAAATTAAAACTTAACAGTCAATAAATCAAATTGTAAACAAACCAGTGCATGATTTCCAGTACAAAAAGTATGATCATAGAAGCTCACAAGGGAGCTGTGATTATTATTCTTAAAGAGCACAGGAAAGCAGTCACAAATGAAACTTCAAGCCAATGGGGTATGGGGGATTCAAAAAGAAAAGAAAAAAAATTCAGAACTACAGACTACATTATTCTTCTATTTAATACTCTGGCAGTCAACTTTAGATTGCAAGCTCAGTCCCTCAAGGTAAAACAAAAAAACCCAGAAAAATGGGAGGGACGTATACATATGTGCAAGCACGAGAGTGAGAGTTGAATACATGCAAAACTAGGACAAAATGACATTTAAATGCCGTATACAAATCTAATTATTGAAAATTTAAGGAGGGGTATAAGACAGAACTTCGTCAAATGGTCATGACAAGAAATCGGAAAAATTCAAGCAAAACTGGCAGAAGATTCAAACAAAGATCTTACTTGCCCTTGGAGGATGGAAGTTAACTTCAAATTTTGACGAAGTAGTTGTAACTCAGTTCTTTTGGCTCTAACAGATTCCCGGAGTTTTGAAGTTGTTATCCATGCATTGTATAAACTTCTCTGATGAAAAGCAGAATTTCCAGTTAGACAACAAAAAATTTAGTTAAAAGGTTTGATCTATTGAAACAGAAAAATCCAACACCAATGAGATAGTTGTAAATTAACATTCAGATTTAACATACATCAAAGGGGTAGTAAGTATCCACAGTATTTTAGAATCTTTTCCAACCCAAAAACTTTACTGACTAGCATCCAGTCATAGCTATTTCAATTTTGTCATAGAATAAAAGAAACACAAAAAGAGCCTAATTTTCTTCCATAGAAACTATGCAAAACTACAATGCAGTATCTCACCCATCAAGATAAAGTCAAACCTGAATCATCATGTAAACGACCTATCAATATTCAGTTATTTTTGTGCAAAGAGCCTATCAAGCTAACCCGCCCTACAGGTTCTCATATCTTATATCTGCAGCCAGATGCATTCATTGAATCACAGCCTTTAGAAGGAAACAGAAACAGAAACTTTTGCCTAGTTGCATATATCAAACACTTCTTCATGCAAGCATATGCTTCACAATAACCTTCCCCAAAGGTTCTCATATCTTATATCTGCAACCAGGTGCATTCATTAAAATAGAGCCTTTAGAAGGAAACATCAATAAAAGTTTTGCCTAGCCACATCTATGAAAGACTTCTTTATACAAGAATATGCTTCACATGATAACCTATCATTTAATGAAATAGAAAGAAGAAATCAAAATTGCCTCAACTTCCCTCAGTATTGAAGCAAATACAAGTTTCCACAAAACACACAACACTAACAGTTTCGGTTACAAATCTATATCAACCAGTCAACTATAAGCATTTCAGAAATAACTGTTATAACAAAACTGAAAGGGGTGCCATAGCAAACAAGTTATCAAAGACCTGAGCTGCAGCCAACAAAGATACTCATGTCCAAGAAGCAGAAAAGATATCAAAGATTCCCCTATATATCAAGGCTCAGAGAAACAACAAAAACATAGCAATACAAGCTTATATCATCCAATGTAAGCAAAACATAATAGTTGCGTATTAAAGACAATGGGGATGAAGTCCAGGAGACATACCTCTGCATTGGACTTCTGTGCAGCTAGTGCAGCATCAGCTCTAGCATTTACGAAACGTAACTGCAACTGCCGGTTATGTAAGAGCCTCAACACATGTGCATACTCTATCTGTTCCTCCCCAGTCTTCCCTCTTCGAACATCAGCAGCAAAACTTAAAACCGAAGGAATGTTGCTCAAATTACTACTTGGTGTAGCTGACACCCCATTCCTTACTCGAGAAGGGCTCACTCCCCTCGAAGGGGACGATACAGATGGCCTGCTGAGCTTACTTGGAGATGCAGGCCTAGCAGATCCACGAATTGGGGATAACTGGCCTCTGCTATTCACAACACCTCGAGGAGATGACACAGGACTATCAACAGATAACCTATTCGACTCACTAACCTTAGGAGATGCCATAATTCTTGCTCCATTAGCCTTATACTCAGACTGCCTGCGCAAGAGATTGTTAGTCCCTTGCATAAACCTCGCCGGAACCACTATCCCTCTAGGCCGTGGCGCTTGTCCAACAGCACCAGAGCCACCTCCACCGAGCTCGTGAGGCCCCGAATTGGAGCTACCAGAAGACACACTATCAGTATCAGACGATGCCACAGCTTCAGACTGTGTAACTCTAACTGACTTAGCTTCATCAACAGACTCAGTAGCTTTCACAGAACCCAAATTACACGAAATTGACCTCAACCTCCCATCAAGATCATTCCCCAGCGAGTTTTGCAATGCCCTAACCACATTGGAGCCAGATCCATTCACCGTCTTCCTCTCCACCGTACAATCCAAGCTCTTCGTCATACACGTGTCCGGCCTCAACCTCTCCGGCCACCGGTACTGCTCCATCGGCCTCGAATTCTCACTCTGATCCGGCCTCGCCGGCGTCGAAACCTTCCTCCTCTCCGGCGTGCCTTTCCTCGCAGTCGGAGACGGCGCTCGCTTCGCTTTACTCACCTGAAGCGAGTACGACTCCCCCTGAAACGAAACCGATAAACTCCTCGTCGACGTAACCAGCAGCTTCTGAGCCGCCGACATTTCACCGCCGGCGGCAGCTCCGTTCCCGGTCCTCAAATCCAACGAGTTCGGCCGAGGCGTCGCCGCTCTCCTCCTCTCCACCGAATGTGACCGCCTCAGCGTCTGCGGCGTCGGCATCGGACTCGCCGCGGCTGTTCTGGACACCACCGGCGACGGACATGGCTTCGAATTGGAACAATTAGACGAAGCCGTGGAGGAAGAAGACGACATGTAGCGGGATGTGACCTCTCGAGCCTTGGGACGGCGAGAAGCGACGCCATTTTCGGGGTCGGAGGGTAACAAAGGAGGCCTGGTTCCGTTCTGAGGACGACCGGCGGCGGCTTTTGGATTCAATGTCGTCGATACAGCAGCTACCATCTCAGAAACTCAATTTTCGACTCAAATCTCATCCTCCAAAAACCCTAATTCCTCTGGAAATTCAAAATTGCTCAACTCCAAATTCTAGTGTAGCTCTCTCTCACTCCTCTGGAAAATAAATCAAATCAAATCAAACATAAATTAAAAAGGAGAAATCGGAAAAGAGAAAAAGGTGAGGTCGGAGTGAGAGTGAGAGAGGGGAGGTTGATTTTGTCAGGGTGCTTTTGGGAAAGAGCAAGATGATCGGGTTGGGATTATATGACCGTTACGACTAAGCCGGCGAGGGAAGAACAAGTTGTTTTAGCCGAGATGTGGGAAGCATAACCAGCGTGTCTGGGCTTTTGCAAAACTTAATTTATTTTTATTTAATTCTTTTTAAAAATTATGTTATTGTTTTTCTTTCCGTTTTAGCCCTGGGTCGTCTATTTTTGAATTTTTCTTTGTTTAATTTGTACACGCTGGGTTCTGGGTCATGGGCACTTTATTGTTAATTAAGAACTGTTACTCGAGCGGGTGGGGTAGTCTGGTAAATGGACAGAGTGTAAATGAGCTCGCGTAGGTACACGTGGCAGGGAGTGTATGTTTTTACACAGAGAGATGCGAATTGAATCTTCGAAGAGACGTTACGTAGATTTTTCGATACCGTCGATACGGAGTTGACCGTTTTAGTTGCCCAAAACCTAGAAAATCATAGAGTTTTTGGATTTTACGATCATTATCGGTTATGTAAATTATCCTATGAATCACTCGATGATAAGAGTATATAACTATATATACGAGGATGTATTCAAGTATAACTTTTCAAGTTTGATAAATAAATTCTCGTAAAATTATACTTAATGTTTAAAATATTTAATTATCGTTGTATTATAATGTAAAGATCGACACACTAAATTAATTCGAACTGAAATTTGACAAATTTCTAGCCTAAGACTTAGAATTAGTACTATACCGCTATACTTTTCAATACATGAACACCTTTTCTAGATTCTTAAGATTGCATATTATAGCTCCTTGAATAATTCTATACCGCACTTTATTTTATGGCTCTTTCTAGCTTTGTAGACTGTAGAGACAACTCAATGTTGTGCCACTTGCATACGGAGCGTTTCCTTTTCTTTTCTTTTTCTTTCTTGATTGGTTTACAGATGGATGTTATCATGGTTGCTCCTTGGTCTGCTTTCAATCTTTCATTACCATATCGGATCAGTACCCTGAGTTTGTTTGTTTGTTTGTTTTTTTTTTTTCTTCCAGATTTTCCAAACGAGAAGGCGAATTATGAAAGGAAATGTCACCAATAATAAACCTAATTAGCAAAGACAAACTAACAAGGCTACCTAGAAAACTTAGGATCTTATAAAAGTGTAAAGGACAATCACATCCTGCTTTGTGTTTTAGTAACTTCATTAGTCTTTGAGTTTATTTCAAGTCACACCAAGTATTGCATATCTTCCTGGACCAATTCAAGCAATGTATATAATTAGACAACAGATACAACCACCTCCCCCACTCTTGTTAAATTATGTATCTAATTATAACATTACTCATATGCATCTAAATTATTTTCATTATGTTAATCAACATTCACCATTTTAAGTTGTGTATCATATAAATATGCATGAGGCATATTTTAAAAACTCTAAACTATGATGTGATCACTACAATTAATTATGTGAATGGTTCAGGGGAATTGACCTTCATTAGAATTGCAAGTTTTTATAACAAGTAGCTAATCAATCAATTAAAGGACTTAACAATATATAACAATCGTTAGTATTGTCTAAGAGAACACTATTTTGGTGTACAAAGATGGCAATCGACCTTAATATAAAAAAAAAAAAACATGGCGTTATTTAGAACTTATAAGTTTCTATTTGTAACTTTGTATAATGTTATTTATTTTTGTTTTCCATCCCAAGCGATCGACCAGTTATTCCACATTAGTTTTTCTCCCAGCTAGGTGTTGTTTGAGCTCGGACCACAGCAGTGCCTCTCCAAATCCATGCCAGTAGGGAAGTTTTCACTACTGTAATTGAAGAAACTATACTGCAAGGCTTATGTGTTAGCACTGCTTCAAATTTAAATAGATACGAACCATGTAATTCACTCAATTATGAATGCAGCTGTATAATTACTTCGTCGAATTTCGGTTTGTGGTAGCCCCTTTGCTCAAGCAACCTGAAGGTTACATCAATCTTTCCCTTTTTTATTTGCTTATCGAGCACTATACTATACACTACCAGAAGAAAGGCTTTAGCCGACGAAAAAAAAAAAACCAGGCCGACGAAATTTTCCTTCGTCGGCTAATTAAAAATATTTCGTCGGCTAAAATAATTTTTTTCGTCGGCTATAGTCTGTGAACTTTAGCCGACGAAATTTTCAAAAGTTTAGCCGACGAAATTTTCAAAAGTTTAGCCGACGAAATTTTAAGAGTTTAGCCGACGAAATTTTTAAAAGTTTAGCCGACGAAAAATATAATTTCGTCGGCTAAAGTGTCTTATATTTACAGATTTGGACAACAACTCATCTGGAAAAAAAAAACTATACATAGAACCTTCAAACGCAAAAAAGTCGTGAAATAAGATATGACCAGAATGGTGAAATACGTCTACGGATGAAAAATGACGGTATTCCGGTAAAGTCTCAGTGCCGATAGTTGACTTACCCTTATTATTCACTATGTTGCAGATTTGGCGTTTGATGTCTGATTGACTATTGTGATACCTTTCTGGAAGCGTAACGGCGCTACGAGTCAAACTCAGCGCTATTGCCATGACGTATGGGCTTTTTTGGCCATCCGAGTCCGTTTAGGGCTTCAAAATGCAGTTTTCTTATTTTCGATTAGAGTTGACCGTTTCGATCGAGCCCTTAACTTTGTCGAATCCAGTTGAATTTTTTTATCATAGACATCTTTCATCATAATGATCATATCTGACGGTCGAATTTTGGTTTGTGAATTTTAGTCATCGGAATCACGTGTCTACTATTTTTCGTTATTCGGGTTTATGGGGAGCCCTATCGTCGGAAGGTAAATGTCTCAAAAATTTTATATGGGCAGTTGCGTCTCATCTAGGTGAGAGTTTTTTGTCTGGAAGGTTTGACCAAACTACGTAATATAGAGGGAGATATGAACGTTTTCGTGTGATAAGGGACGATGGATTATGGTTGACCGTTTCGATCGAGCCCTTAACGTTGTCGGATCCAGTTGAATTTTTTACCATAGACATATTTCGTCATAATGATCATATCTGACGGTCGAATTTTGGTTTGTGAATTTCAGTCATCGGAATCACAACGTGTCTACTAATGTTGTATAACTTGTTTAGTAGGTTATACAACTTTGTGAACCAACTCTACATAGGAAGCAAAATTATTAAAAACCTCGTGAAATAAGATATGTTCAGAATGGTGAAATACGGCTATGGTTCAAAAATCACGTAAATCGGGTAAAGTCTCGAAGCCGATAGTAGCGGTCAACCCTATTTACCGTTATTATTTCTTATGGGGAGCCCTATCGTCGAAAGGTAAATGTTTCAAATTTTTTATATAAGTGGTTGCGTCTCATGTACGTGAGAGTTTTTTGTGTGGAAGATTTGACCAAACTACGTAATATAGGGGGAGATATGAGTGTTTTCGTGAATTTATAGACTTTAGCCGACGAAAATATATGAAAAGTCGTCGGCTAAGGTCAAAAAATTTCAAAATTTTTTAGGCGGTAAACCAAAGTTGGAGGAAAATTTTCAAAGGACTTTAGCCGACGAAAATATATGAAAAGTCGTCGGCTAAGATGGTTTTTGCCGACGAATAATCTAATATTTCGTCGGCTATAGTTATTTTTTAATTTTTTAATTACATACTATAGCCGACGAATACGTTAGGGTATTCGTCGGCTAAACCCTAAAATTTTTCTATTACCTATTATAGCCCTATATTCGGTGGTTATTTTACGTAAAATTTTTATACGACTTGTTGCGTGTCATCGGTTTAAAACTATTTTCAGTTGGAGGTCCGGCCAAAATACGTAATTTAGACGGTCGAACGACTTTTTCCTTGCGTTTAGGGGTTTGACTTACGAGATTGACCGTCCGGATCGAGCCCTTATTCTTTTCTGATCAAGTTGAATTTTTTCTCATACATGTATTTTATCATGATGGTCAGATCTGACGGTCGGATTTCTGTTTCTCAAGTTTGATCATCACAATCACAACATGCATACTAATGTTGTATAACTTGTTTACCAAGTGTTATGTAAATGTTCCGTTTCAAAAACAAACTATACGTAAAACCTTCAAACGCTAAAAAGTCATGAAATAAGATATGACGAGAATGTTGAAATACATCCACGGTTGAAAAATCACACTATTCCGGTAAATATTCGGTGCCGATAGTTGTGGTCAATGCAATTTTTCATTTTTTCCCCCTATGAGTAGCCCTATATTCGGTGGTTATTTTGCGTAAAATTTTTATACGACTTGTTGCGTGTCATCGGTTTAAAACTATTTTCAGTTGGAGGTCCGGCCAAAATACGTAATTTAGACGGTCGAACGACCTTTTCCGTGCGTTTAGGGGTTTGACTTACGAGATTGACCGTCCGGATCGAGCCCTTATTCTTTTCGGATCAAGTTGAATTTTTTCCCATACATGTATTTTATCATGATGGTCAGATCTGACGGTTGGATTTCTGTTTCTCAAGTTTGATCATCACAATCACAACATGCCAAATGTATAAAAATACTTTTAGCCGACGAATTTCAAATGTTTAGCCAACGAATTTATAAAGTTTAGCCGACGAGTTTAGAAGGTTTAGCCGACTAATTAGTGTATAGCCGACGAAATTGGTATCTTTAGCCGACGAAATTTTCAAAGGACTTTAGCCGACGAAAATATATGAAAAGTCGTCGGCTAAAGTCGAAAAATTTTCAAAATTTTCAACCAAAATTTTTTGGCGGTCAACCAAAATTTTCAAAGGACTTTAGCAGACGAAAATATATGAAAAGTCGTCGGCTAAAGTCAAAAAATTTTCAAAATTTTCAACCAAAATTTTTTGGCGGTCAACCAAAATTTTCAAAAGAGTTTAGCCGACGAAAATAAAGAATTTCGTCGGCTAAAGTTCTTTATATAGCCGAAGATGGATGGTAAGAAGTCTATTATCTGCCAGGTTAGGCTCGAATTTCCATTAGTTTTGGAATGATTCAAGTTCAAGTTCTGAACTTTAGTACTTAGGAGCTAAAAAGAAAGGAACTTTTATTGATTTGGAGAATTTGGTTAGGTGTGGTTTGTGATTTTCTGGGTGTGGTTTTGCAGGTTGGGACTTGGTGCAACTATAAAGGTATGACCTTTACTCAGCTCAACATGATTTCCATTATGTAATCATTTGTTTTGAATTGACAAAGTAATGTGTGAGTTTTTGAATTTTGAGTATGGAGGTTAGATGGTGGTTAACATTATTGTTGATGTTGGCACATTTGAAATGGCACATTTGATCTTGTTGTTACCTCGATCATAGATTCATTTCATCTTTTTAGTTTATGGTTCTTCAACTGAAAAGTTGTTGGAATATGTTTATTTCAGAAAGGTTTTGCAGTTTTTTTTTTTCAAAACCCAGCACCTTTAGCCGACGATATTTAAATACTATATTCGTCGGCTATAGTTATTTTTTTAATTTTTTTATAAGGTTTAGCCGACGAATAACCTAATATTTCGTCGGCTATAGTTATTTTTTAATTTTTTTAATAAGGTATAGCCGACGAATAACCTAATATTTTGTCGGCTATAGTTATTTTTTAATTTTTTTTATAAGGTTTAGCCGACGAATAACCTAATATTTCGTCGGCTATAGTTATTTTTAAATTTTTTTTTACAAGGTTTAGCCGACGAAATATTTTATATTTCGTCGGCTATAGTTATTTTTTATTATTTATTACGCACTTTAGCCGACGAATATTTCGTCGGCTAAAGTCTGGGACTATAGCCGACGACATATTTTTCGTCGGCTAAAGTGGGACTATAGCCGACGAAAAAAAAAATTTCATCGGCTAAAGTCATCACAGACGACCTTTTCCCGACGACACTATAGCCGACAAAGGATCTTAACAGGTTTCTGGTAGTGATATGAGCCTAAATATCTGTAGCTAAGCAATGAGAACGAGATCGAGCTAGGGCATCTCTAAAACTAAAGGCCCCAAAGACAGTAACACATGAAAACATGCGAAGCATGTTGAATAATTTACAGGACCACTCCCAATTCAGTTTGGTTCCTAAAACCTTTATCATAAACTTCATGTTGGAGCATAGTGTTATATATCAATCAACTAATCTGTATATATATACAGCGGGTGAAAAGATATATAGAAAGAGAAATAGATAAGAGCAGAGATAGACATAATGATGAACAGGAGGGTAGCTATATACAAAGCAAAGCAAGCATTTCAGAATTAATAAGAAAGGAATCTATGGAGAAATGATGAAAAACTTGCCTAATGATATGGATGAATTAGCTGACACAGAAGCTCAACTATGATCATTATCGATCATATCCATATATGGCCTCCAAATCCCAGCTGCTCATTCTCGATGCATGAATGAATTGATAGCTGAGAAAAAGAACAGGGCCCTCTGAATAAATGGGGTTATGAATTTACCATATACGATATGATTTCTTGCTTTGAGTGTTTGAGAAAAATGGAGGAGATGCAAAATAGAAGAGGAGCATCTAAATAATTTTCTGGGATGCTCCGTCCCCTCTGGCGTGCATGTACTGTCTGCTTCGATCTGTTCCCAGGTCCCTCAATTTTTAGTTTTTAACTCCGTTTTGCTTTGTACATGTGTCTGTCTTATAGGGGTCCCACGTCGCCTTCTCTTTGTTGCACACTGAGTCCCTATGTGAAGCTTTGTGGTATGGTCTATTTTATACGATGGGAGCTTGATTTGGACACCTTGAGAGGCTTGATGCATTGTTTCTACTATATAATGAGATTTACATGTAAAATTTTCAACCTTAGATTGTTTAAAAAGTATTTAGTTTACATATGTAATTCGTAACCGTGTAAAATACGATTATAAATTTTTTTTAGTTTATCAATTCATCAGTAGAAAGTATAAATTTTTCAACATTAATAAACATGTTGGAGTAACGATAAAAGTCATAAAATTGTAGTTGCACTTAATCACTTGTCAAACTAGTAAGAGTCTACGTGTAGAACTCTCATACTTATGTTCAAATCTCCCAATGCTGATCGGGCTTCAATAAAAAAAGAATGAAACGTTCTAACATGATCTCTTTGCGATATGACTTAGTTTCTAGGCTTAAAAGTCTTTGAGAAAACCGTATGATAATCGATCAACAACCTACCATGGCTTTCAAATGGTCTAGAATGGCAAAATGTGTGACTCTAATGACACAAGTTCGTGGGTGTAGAGAACAAACTCCGTAGATCCCGATCAAATCGATGCAAGCATTCTACAATTTACTACCACAATGTTGAGTAAATGTCACACATTATGTGTGGGCAATAGGGGTGTTGCAATTCCCATATATGTGCAATTCCCTTGGTATTGCAAGGTTTTCAGAAATTCGTCGAAACCCTGATACTGATTGAATTTCCAGACTTCAATAAGATGAAAACCAAAGCAATACTATTATTAGCTACTCACATCAACTCCCAAGAGCGACTTTCCTAGCTACAAACCATTAGAAGTCACTCATCTATCAAAAACACAACATTAGATAGTAGAATCCGGCCCACCAACCTACATTACAGTACAACATTACATATGAAGTACAGCTTAATCTCGACAAATGCCGGAAAATTTGGACTAAATCGGAGTCGGAACACGTAACACTCGGGGGATTAACTTGTTAATTACGAGATGATTACTTAATTTACTTAACAACATAGTATTAGTAATGCTTCTAAGCTTGATCATGATTAGGCCACTTTGAAAGTTACATGATTAGTTTCTCTTGAGGAGAACGATATAGATTTTGCTTTGCTTGGTCCAGTGGCTAGCTTTAATCACTGGCTACAATTTCATTTTCCAGTATTGGCAGAGCCATAAAAAGAGGAGGACGAGTAGGGACAACCATTTTTCTTTTGCATCTCTTATCATGATCTTGACCCTCAATCTTTTGTGCAACTTTGCCTCCTAATTTATCCCATAAAGCAAGTTTTGTAATTTGGGTACTTAATGTACTTAGTTTAATTAACAACCGTAACTAAGTATGAAGTAGGAAAGAAGTTCAGAGAAAAGGTTTGGGACCTTCAAATATTATATGAACACCAAAGTTTCATGAAAATACCCACTATTTTTATTCAAAAATAAAAAAAATACCCACTATTTATCATTTTGCAAGGAAAAATCTTACTCTTTGGTATGAAATTAAGGATGAATGCATGAAATTAAGTACTAAGATCACTCCCAGAGATTCATGACTCCTAGGAAGGCACAAGAAACTTTCATGATCATGAAAATGATCACAACTAATACACACATATAAAAGGGATTACATGCTCCAGAGTAGTAGTCTGTATTGTCTGCTTGGGCATGCCACATTATACACATAACTACGATGCATAGGAGCTAATTACTTGTTCAAAGTACTTAAACAACGACCATTGCAGTTAACATCGAGATTAATCCATGCTGGAGGAACAAGGTTTGATCTTGTTAAGGAGAAACACTTGGGCTGGGAGGATGAGGAGGCGAAAGTGAAGGCTTTGGAATATAGGGGATTAATGGCGCGTTGTGCTCGATGGGACCAGGTCTAATGGAAGCTTTTGAACTCGGAGAAGGATCAATGGGGCGGTAATCATCCAGATTTACATTGCCTGTGTGCCTGTGATTGTATCCACTGATCACCTGTAGTTTTCGGAAACAAAAACAATTCAATCACCATGATGTTAAACAATACTGTCCCTGATATGTTAAAAAACTTGTTTTGATATGTGCGGGTTATGCTCAAGCTACGTAGTTTTCAGATTTCTAATCCAGTATTTAGCATTGCTTTAAGACTCAGAAGACTTTCAGTGGCTGATTTGGCAGAGAAAACTAAAAGTTAATTCAGGGTAATGCTAGCAGTTTTTGGTGCTTATTGGCTTTGCGTTTTCAAGTGCCAAAAGTCTTTTAGCCTTTGGCAGAAATATCATTCACCAAACAAAAATAAAAGCATTTGGCAGAAAAAATAGCTAGAAGTGCTTCCTGGGTTCTGCGGAGCTAGTGCTTTTGCGAGTAGTACTTTCAAGTGTTTAAGCAATTATTCTCTATCACAAAAGTGCTCCAAGCAAAAGTGCTCCAAGCAAAAGTGCTAATGAGCGCTGCCAATTATCAAATCTCCAAAGAACTAGCAACAATGACAGTCGACTACAGTTCATGTACCTTCAGACTCCTGCTTGTACTTGTAATTTTCAAACCATCACCATGGTGGTTAACAAGCATATCTGAAAAAGAAAAAAAGAACACTAAGTGATTGTAGTTTCAGCACTTTTGATATTATGTTTGATTCGACACCAACCCAAATTGTGATAGATATAGACTAGGAGATATATATCAACTTTTACGTATGCTTCACTGGCTGACAGATCAACTCTAAGTCTCTAACACTAGAAACACATGCAAATCGAATTGTATGTATTCAACAAAAACATCAGGAAGAAATTTGGTATTTACAAGAAGAAAAATTCAAAACTGGATAGAGATATTGGCTGCGCAGCCTGTCAGCCTGTGCCACTATTATAATTCAGGCACCAATAACTCGATCAGACCAAAATTTACTGGCTTAAACACCAAGATCAGGGAGTGAAAACATTATCACTAGTCACAATTTAAATAAATAGAGGAGAACTGCTAGCTCCAAAGTAAAATAAGCAGATTATGCTTAAAACAGTTACTGATTATCCATGCAATAACAGAAAAGAACAGATCCTTTTAGTACTGAGCTGGGGTCCTAAGCACAGAACCAAAAACCATATTTGGATTTGTCCCACACAAATGGGGCTTAATATTAACATTTGGGAAATCATAAAGGAACCAAATCATTTTCTTTCCTATTATAAACAGGTAATAAGAAAAGGCCAAACTCAATCCAAGGAATGACATAAAACAGAAAAAACCAAATCAAAGTTCCAAGAATCATTAATACCTGGAAATAAGGAGGCTTTTCTGCTGCTAGAGACACCAAGGAACATGAGCACCAAAACCAAAGCCCACAACCCAGAAGCCTTCTTCATAATGCAGAAAATATAAGAAACACCAAAGATTTTGCTTCAAGGATTTTCAGACATTCCCTCCTAAGAAACACAACCCATGAAAGAGTAGTGATAATGGAGCAGAAAAGAGAGGAACCGCCGGCGTTCTGGACCAGTTGAGTTCAGCAAAATCAAGACCAGGATTTCCGGGGAGATAACAGGAAGGACTAGCTAGCAAGTTAAGGAGCCCCTGTCTTGCATTTTGAAGAGTGTAGGAAAATAATTAAATTGAAAACTTTTAATATTTTGCGGTGGTAAAGTGAAATGGTAATAAAGAAGGCATGTGGGTTTCACAGACACTTCATAAGTGCTGCAGCTGATCATTAAGTGCTTCATTTAGTGTGGCTCTGCAAGCCACAGTGGGGGGAATTAAGAGACCACTCTGCCGTGGAATGTGAGCTTTTGGACACGTCTGCTGCATCTGGGAGAAGCTAACGAACAACATCAAGGGGGTGTAGCTCATATGGTAGAGCACTCGCTTAGCGAAGGGCAGACCCACGGGGTTCGATTCCCCGCACCTCCATTTTTGCGCTTCGATTATTCCAACATTCCCCGCACTGGACCAGATTTTTTGTTTGTTTTTTGCTTTTTTTCCCTTCGAAACATCTACAAGAATACTCGAAGTCTCGAACCAATTCTCCGGGGTTCTCAGTAATCGTGAGCACCATTATACAGCATTTATCTTTCCATTAAAACCAACCTCTTGAGCACCATAAACACGCTTCAATTTCCGAATGGCTTGCTTTGGTCTCATACTCGGATATACTATGGGGTACATTAGACAAGATACGTGTGCCTTCAGAATCGAGGATATGAAGGCTGTGAAATGCAAAAACAAGAAGCAAAGATTTACTATGCTTCTATGCTTACTAATGAAATCTTCCAGCCAAGGATGAGTCCAAGTATCTGCCAATCGGCCAATCCTCTCAAGTACTAAAACACCGAGTCTTCTTGTACCCGGCTATGAAAGTATTGCAGCTATACGAGTACAACACTTAATTTTCAAAAGATATGGAAGATGCAATTTAATCAAAGATAGTTTTGGCAAATAAACAAAAAAGTTTCACATCAAAATGTTAACATTGGCCCAGTCAAGAACTAATTGCAAAAATTTTGATATACTACATTATGGTCTTGAAAAGAAACCAAGTAAAAGTAATTGCTCCAAACTCCATATCCCAAAGAACTTCATGGCCAATGTAGCAGTAGATCAGATGCCCTCACCATTTAACGGTACTGCAATTAAAATGATTCATCAATATCCATCCATTCAAAGAATCAATGAAAACAAATAGTAGACCAGATCAAAGTGCAATACTTATTAAACTTGCTGTCCTCTCTGTTCTATTCTAACTGTCTGGAAAAAGGGGTATTTCAGATGCCTAAGTGGGATGCAAAAGAGCCAAGTCCAAAGAATACAGGTTTCACACTAAAACAGAATAATCAAGAAGCTCCTTGCAATGTAACTTTTGTTAGGGCCAGAAATAATTTACCTTGATGAATCCAATTTCCTTTGCATTGCTGCGGAAGCACTGCCTGCAGCACATCAGTCCATACTTCCTGATCAACCCATGAGGATTCCCACACACTCGGCTGTCGAAAGCAATCAAATTGATTCTTTCAGTACAGACACAAACTATTGGTAGCAAGCGTAATTATCTTAAAAGGAGATAAACACTCGGGTAATACCTAGTCATGTGTAATCCACTCTGTCATCATACCAAGTTAGCTAACAAGCATCTAAGTTTATACATTCAAGCTCCTATAGTATGCTGAAATTTAAATGCCTTGTGATGTAAAGGATTGCATAAACTCAAATACGGCAGTATTGACTGCTTGCACAAAACTGACTACATAGTCATCCCTAACACTGACAGTCTCAGCCTAATCATAGAAAAGCATAATACCAAACCGTCGTCACCGTACAGATAACATCATACAGTAAAACTATAACAGATTTAAAGATAATAAAAGCATAGTTTCAAATTCAATCAAAGCAGGATGCGTAATATATAATCGTTATGCAGATCTCAAAAAAAAGAAAGAAAAAAAAGGAGGAATCGGCGAGAAATTGATACCAAGTGCGAGAGCCAGGGCCGTAAGACTTGGGATGCGAGTTCCAGACGTTGGAGTGACCCATGTTTCGATCTCTGAAAAAGGCGCCTTCAACTTCACAGCAGCCGCAAGGAGATACTGAAAATCCAAAACCCTAGTCGCTTTGTGGAACTTTGTAGCTTTTAATAGGTCTTGCAGTGAAACGCGTCGTTTCATTGGGTTTTGCCGCCAGCTTGGGTTGGGCTCTGCAGCACGACAGTTTGTAAATCAGGCCCAATTTAATATATGCTTTCAGCAATAAAAAATAAATTAAAAAAAAAAAATCCCAATTGGCACATTGTCACGAGTGGAGGCGAGGCAAACAAAAAGGTGATGAAGGTTTTTTTTTACGAGATTAAGCTTGAGCCTTGAGCTATCCTTTTGAGCTCAAAATTAGCTTGATATATGTCTTAAGTTGAGTTTGGGGGCTTTAGTTTATTGTGAACGAGTTCAAGTTTGAGTTTGATTTGAGTCATCTGACTTGATTGAGTTGTGAACTACTCATAAAGTTTATCAATCATACATACTAGAGAATTGAGCTCGGTTTCATTAAATTTATAACGTAACATTAACAATTCGATCATTTTAATTTGTACTTGTGTGTCTTCTACATAGACTTTGAAATGTTTACTTGATGTTTGTTTGAAATGCTTTATCAGTATATTGTCAAAGTAGTTGAAATGATACAACGACTATGTAAGATACACAAATCTTTCTTCACCATGAAAAAAAACCATTACAGAAAAACATGCAAATCAATATGTATGAATCATTTTGATAAATTATCTTTAATAACAAAATGCCCTTTTATTTCAAGCATGAGATACAAGTTACAAGCCTGGATTGAAGCTCAATATTTACAGAGACAATAGTACTAGTGGAAAAGACACAAAACTTACCACACTTCAAAATTTTGTAAAGGAAGTATGGATATACATGTACACATACGATTAAGCTTAATAATTTGATCCCTACACGAGAAGAAGATAAACGATCAACCCACAACTCGAACCATTTGATATCTACATTTATATACGGTCGGTTATTTGATTCAATAATTGCGGCACATAAATGATGAGCGTTTAACCTTTTCCAAGAAATTATTGCAAGAAGGCCTTTTCTTCTTCTTCTTCTTCTTCTTCTTCTTCTGCTTCCTCCCAATCTTATAGTCTCTGGCTCATTTTTGTTGGGTATGTTCCACATTACACGCACATCCTCATACTAGCAAGTTTTCACATCGTGTCGCAGCTTTGGTAACCCTATATGTACACATAAAACTTAATTTCATCTTCCATGTCAAAATATGAATTGATCATCAAACTAATTTAACAATTTAGATCCTAATAACTCATCGGTTTTTCGTATTCTGACACGGGTTGCAACTCGGTTAACAACTTTCTGTACCGAAAACTTCCCCTTATGCTAGAACGCCATTGATCTTGATCACGAGGTTTGCTTGATTAATTAGAAGCACCTGTAATAGGAACCACGTACAGAAGAAGCTGATGGAGTAGATAAACTATGAGATCACTCTTTCTCCCTCCTTTCGGGGAGATAAGCTTCTTCTTCGTATGGTCCCCCTACCAACGATTTATGATCTCTCTGTTTGGTGTGGATATAAATGCAAAAGAAATAAAAAAATCGCTGAAAAATATGAGTTATTATCCTCCTCGCCTAAACTTTTAGCTTACTTTGTCCCGATCCCGTAACGCGATTACACGTCATGGGCGCGACACATGGAGGTTTGGCCTTTAGAATCTGAATCCAACGTATTTGTTTGGATTCAAATTTGAGTTCAAGACTATATTTAGACATAACAATAATCAACGTTGATGAGATTTTATATTAAATTTCTTACTCACTCGATTACAACTATTAATGTTAATTCATAAAAATTTTCGATACAATTTCATTAATATGTCAAATATATTATGAGTTTTGGCTGGACTTAGTAATTTTGTCCTTTTTTTTACCAGGTAAAGTAATTTGGAGAAAAGGCTCGAGCATCATACGAGAACCATCTTCCTCTTATAAACGAGTCCGTTTGAAATTGGATTCTGGTACCACCAAAACAAAACAAAACAAACTATAATAAATGAAATAATTTCAGCAAGAAAAATCCGCGGCTGCTCTGCTAGGGCAACGTGGGTTTGCCGCCATCCTCCTCCACCCCAAAATCTTCAACCAACCACAGAAGAGAGCCATGTCCAGGGCTCGAGTCTACGCCGACGTCAACGTTCAGCGCCCCAGAGATTACTGGGATTACGAATCTCTCGTCCTTGAATGGGGGTAAAAAAACTTAACCTCCTTTCTCTGTTTCAGTTGAATTGCCATCATTTTTTCTTCTTATTTGTATATTATTCTTTAATCGAACCTATTTATGGTAATTACTGGATTAGGTTCATAAACCAAACTAAAGCTAATCTGGTTGCAATGTTAGAATCTGGGATGCTGAATCAGATGAACTTGACAATGAGTTTCCTTAAGAATCCAGCTAGAGCATTATTATATTAGTCACATTATTGAATATCAATATGGTACTGTATGTGTTATCCAAATTAGCTATGGTTGGATTTGTTAAAGTTGTTTCGTAAGGTATATGTTAAGGTGGTTTCTCCTAACTGTTGTTTTTATGCTCAGAGATCAAGATGAATATGAGGTTGTTCAGAAGGTTGGGAGAGGAAAATACAGTGAGGTCTTCGAGGGTGTAAATGTCACCAACAACGAAAAATGCGTGATCAAGATCCTTAAACCAGTTAAGAAAAAGAAGGTGCGTGACTTTTTTATCTGTATAAATCCTACAGGTATCAATGTGGTGTTTATATGTCTGTTGTGTGTGAACATGGTAAGTCATGGTAATTATTTGGTATTCGTGCAGATTAAAAGGGAGATAAAGATATTGCAGAATCTCTGCGGAGGTCCAAATATTGTGAAGCTGCTTAATATTGTCAGGGATGAGCTCTCAAAAACTCCTAGTTTGATCTTTGAACATGTCAACAGTACGGATTTCAAAGTGTTGTATCCCACACTGACGGATTACGACATTCGCTACTATATATATGAACTTCTCAAGGTTTCTCGTATCTGATCCTTTTGATTTTCCTATCTACTCATCTCACTCCCCTTTTATACTTTGATAATTCATAATTCTGATGATGTGTGGAGCATAAATAAAATGGTCTGAGCGTAAAATATATATTAGCCACAACTTGTGAATGAAGTGGCCGAGCGAGATTTCCTTACTGGAATGGAGCAGTGGGCAGATGAGCAAAGTTATTGATTTGTTGTGCATTATGCATATATTTTAACCATGCATGGGGATTAATACACATTGGCTGATTTCAATATTTTTATCTATGGAATGGTTGATTCCAGATTGTACAGTACATTTTCGATATAATCAGATTTTTGAAATAGGGGTAAGGGATCCTTGGTGTCATCACTAGTTGATATTTGGTAATGTGCTGTGTGGCTTATTCTCTATGCGGAATCTAAGCTACAGTTTGGAATATTTTGGTCTACTCTTGAATGCATGTCCTCTAAGTTGCAGCAATGTTTCTTTGACTTGGAACAATTACCATTATTCTGAGTTCTACTGAATCAGTTGATGCATCTTCTAATTCAAAAGTGGTTCCATTATATTGCAGGCACTGGATTACTGTCATTCCCAGGGCATAATGCATCGAGATGTGAAGCCTCACAATGTTATGATTGATCATGAGTTGCGGAAACTTTGCCTGATTGATTGGGGTCTTGCTGAATTTTACCATCCTGGCAAAGAGTACAATGTCCGAGTAGCTTCAAGGTAGAATTCAATCAAATCCATGAAATTAGTTTCTCACTTTACTTCTGAAAGACATTGTGACTGTTTTGTAGGGGTTGGATTTGGGTTCTATCAACTCAATCCACCCAATCTTTGGAAACTCTGCAAGAATGTTTGTTATGTTTTGTAAACGGGGACATTCTTTCTTAAATTTGATAAGAGTCGTAGGGACTGTTTACATAGACATGTGCAACTTCATTTAAGCTGTAAACAGATTGTGGTTGCTGGGAATTTAACCAAACAGTCATTTTGCCTGATGGAAAAAGTGTTTATGACTTCAAAGATGAACCCCTGTGTTGTCGACATGCACATTCTATATTTTCTTTTGAGGTTGAAGAAAGTTGACATATTCAAATGCTGTTTATCAGGCACTATAAAGGGCCTGAGCTCCTTGTTGATTTGCAGGACTATGACTATTCATTAGACATGTGGAGCCTTGGCTGTATGTTTGCAGGAATGGTAAGGGTCGTGTTTCCCTGATCTTACTGTGTATCTAAGTTTCTTCTGTTCACCATGATGATTTATTTAAACAAAGTATTCTCTCTTGCAGATCTTTCGCAAGGAACATTTCTTTTATGGGTATGACAATCAGGACCAGCTGGTGAAAATTGCTAAGGTAACCTTTGCGTGATCCGTGGCTCAAATATTTTAATCCTTCACATATATGTGCTTAATGAATCTCAGCTTGTCAAGATTGGCTTTGCTTTGCATGATTCAAAAGTCGCCTGAATATTGTTTAGTATTTTCCTTTGTTGTTTGTGATTTGGTTTCTTGTGAAACTTTGAATAGTTGAGTAGTTCGACCAATATGGTTGCGACAAGCTAAGCTAAATTTTTGGCAGAGTTCTCTCTGTATCATGTGCAGAGATTTGACTGCTCTTTTTTTGTTATAAGTAAACTGTTCTTGTAGTCACAAAGGTTAACAAAGCTGTATGGCTGTAGCATAAGGTTGCTGCAGCCTATGTGTTGAATCGTTTCAACTTCTTAATTGTTAGTTTTTCAGGGAAGCCTAGAAATGCTTCAATTCTTGTAGCAATCAGCTGACAAAGCCTGTGTCACTGTGACAAACACTGAACTCCTATCATAGTTATCTGGTAACAGTAATAACTCAAAAAACATAATAAGCTTACAGCCTTACAAGAGTGAACAAAATGTGGAAATAAGGTCATGCAGTAACTGGAACAGTTTCTAGTTCGAGTATATACCCAAGTACCCACCTTGGGGGTATCACCAAATGAAAATTTTCTTATCTTTAACATTCTTCTCCATGATGATGCTTACTGAGTGTGTTGCGAAAGTCATTAGTGAATTGTCAATCTGCAATATGTTAAATTGTTAATCGTATAGTGGATGTAGACAAGTCAGCATGTGTTGATTGAATCAGAACATTCATTTTAATATGGTTGCTATACTGTAATTTCAGAAATAGTCAGAATTAGTAGCAAGTAGATATAGCGATACAGTGCAAAGGCTCATATAATACGTGAACTTATGTAGATGAGTTGTTATTCAGGTTCTTGGAACAGATGAGTTACAGGCATACTTGACTAAATATCATCTTGTGCTTGAACCTCAGCTCGAGGCTCTTGTTGGAAGGTACACTTGTCATCTTTAGCTTGCAAGTAAAATCTAAACTTAAATGATCAGAGCTGTGCGTGAATATTCTATTTGCATAGTTCGACCAAATTTAAGGAGCCAACTGAAGAAAAAGTTGTCTCTAGCAACATATTGACATGTTATTTCTCCTTTCTTTGGTTTCTCTTTGATTTTGATTCAGACACAGCAAGAAGTCGTGGCAAAGATTTGTTACTTCAGACAATCGACATCTTGTTTCTTCCGAGGCAAGTCCTTTAAAAATCTTCCTTCCCCCTGAATTTTTGAAGATTTGCCATATATTCTTCCGCTGAATATGTTTCTCTTTACTAATTAGTAGTTGAGTACTAGTGAATCTTTGGTTAATTTTATGATATCCAGGCCATCGATTTTCTTGACAAGCTTCTTCAATATGATCATCAGGAAAGGCTTACAGCAAAAGAAGCCATGGTATTAACTAAGATTCGGCTGCTGTTTTTTTTTTTTTTCCTCATTCCCTTTCTGTTACAGAACACACAGAATCCAATCGCAGTGAGACACCCGCAAAATTATTTAGATACTTAATATTGAATATTGTATATTGTAATAACATATGTTTATGTTGGGTCGCTGTTCAGTATATATATTATGTTGTTGTTTTGAAAGTTATAAGTTTGCTAATTCGATGTTTCAGGCTCATCCATACTTTTCAGAAGTGAGAAGCGCAGAAAATAGCCATATAGGGTAATAACAAACTCCGGAATCCTTGTATCTATGCTGGAAGTGCCTGTGCCTGCTATTACATCATATTGATTACTAGCTTAGATTCATCACACCTAGATTTTCCTTTTCATTTATCTTTTAACTTGTATTCTTATTCCGAGTGTACAGTAATTTCACTTGTTCAATTCTTTGAATGATTCTTGGGTTTTGGATCCGTATATGTGTGCTGTAAATGCTGTTATAATCTATAGCTTTATGACTTGAACCCCTGTGAATCCCTGCTTTACAATTTATTGCAACTCACTTGGAACTTACCCAGAAAGCAATGTATTAGCTAGCATTTGATTATTTCAAAAATCTATATACTCTGGTCTGCATATGTTACATTAGGGATGCTGTTTATTCTGTTTGTTAATACTAAATTTGAAGTAGAATCTCCAATGTAACAAACATGAAGAAAATCGATTAATCTTCAAATACAAGAGGTGATTTTGAACACATATCATCTCGGGATAAAAGTATTTCATTTTTGAAGGTGAGGAAAGCATGCATAGACATCAGATTTGGGATGCTTTGCCTCTGCATGTTCCCTGCACTTGACCTCAGTTGTGGTGCAGATAAACGCCTGCATGCATACCTTGCACTGCAAACAAATCATTCACCAACTCAAAATCTCAATCGCATGAGAACCCCATAAGCGAAACACGAAACCACCAAAATAATCGAAGTCTTGCTCAATCGACATGAGAAGAGGCCAAATATTTTACCTGGATTGTCATCGCTTTCTTGTTCGAGTCAAGCTGGCTTCCTGCGTACCAGAAAAGGATGAACACATTAGTTGGTGACCTAGAAATGACTTATCGAAAAAGCGAAGAAACTGAGCTCAAGAACACCAAAATTGAAAGGGCGTGAGGTACCTTTAGCAGGTTTTTGCTTCTCCAAGTTCCTCAGTCGAGCCGTCTTCGACTTCTGACCGTTGCCTCCACCCATTGCTTCTCCTTTTCTTGTTCTTTGAAGATTTCGAGCTAGCTAGAGACGGATCAGATACAGAACTACCTGGAGATTTAAGAATGACCAAGAAGCTGAGACGATAAGGAGGACATATATCACACTATAACACAATCCTCATCAGTTAGGTACGAAATATTGGAGCCACGAAAGAAATGCAGATGTCATATCTAACGTGCTCACACTAGAGAAGATGGTATGCTTTCATCTAGATCGGCTAGACTAACAAATGTATACCACACATAGTGCTAATCTCATTATTTATACTTGTACAGCTGGAGCTCACAACAATTTGTGGTGGTTGCATTTTTACTTGTACCAGATAAAACCTAGCACAACGGTGGTGGAGCCACACCGCCACCGCCACCGCCACCACCCCCACCACAGACAGTGACGCTGCAATAAATGGCTCGACAGAAAGAAACCACTACGATCACTAAATAGTCGGTTGTTTGGTGGTGGTTTGGAAACTAAGGTGATGAATTGAATTGGGTAGGAGATCCTCACCCATTCCATTTGTAGTTTATAACTTTGTAGTTATAACATATTGATTGATCGAAATTTGGCCGTGGAGACCGGTGTTTAGAGTTTAGGGTTATTTTGATTAAGGATTAAAATATCTATATCGGCATATCTATCTGTACTTTGAAAAAAAAAGATATCGGAGATGATAAATTTTATTAACATCTCCCTAAATATTAGATACATATTACTTTTTTATACAAATTAAATAAGACTTTGTAGGTACATAAAATTATCAAAAAAGACATTTATATCAAAAGTAAAGAAACCTAGTTAAAAAAAAATATTCCGCTTAACACTATTATTCTCCTCCACGAGAACAACGTATGTGAAGATACCAAGTTCTAATCAGAAATAGCTAGCAACAACCACATTTTCAAGCAAAAACTAAAGACAACGTAATAGATTCCAGTGGTATTTCTCAACCCCTAAGCGAGAATAACATATGTGAAGATACCAAGTCCTAATCAGAAATAGCTAGCGACAACCACAGTTTCAAGCAAAAACTAAAGACACCCGGTGGTATTTCTCAACCCCTAAGCAAGGTATGACTTCTCTATTTTTGATTAAAATTGATCTACTAGAAAATTTAAATTACAGGGTTTGTTGTTTGATTAGACAGTACAAATTGAAGTTAGAAAATTTATTTTTTACTGTTCACACATGCTAGGTCGTTCAAAAACATTTACGTTTGAACACCAAACTAGAATTTGAGATGGTGTTAATTATATATATATATACACACACACACACACTCTTCTAGTTTGCTTGCCATTGATCTAACTCAATGAGAGAGATCTCAAACAAAATCAGTGCCCTGATGACGCAAGAGATTTCACTAATGTGAATTTTCTTTTAATAAATTGAGTAGTATATCTAGAAAATATGTGTATTTAGTGAATGAGTTGTGTATTTAATGAATAAGTTGTGTATTTTAAATGAGGTTATTGTAGGAAATTTGGGTATGTGGATCTAGTAAAATGTTAAAATAATAAAGTTAATAGGTGATGTATTAAGTATGATATGTGTATCTAGTAATTATGGATGTGTTAATAAAATTTCTCATCAGATATATGTCAGAGATATTGAGGAAAAAATATCGGAAATTCGGGAATAATTTTTTCCTAAAATATTTAATTTATTGTATTTACTTATAAATTGTACAAATATCAACTTCATTTATATCTAGAAAGAGACTCAAAGTGGTTGAAAAAACATACGGTGGTTCACAAAAGTATAGTATTCAGACCAAAACATATAACCCTACGAATTGTACTGTTGAATATGATAGTCATATATCTCTTTGGAGCTGCTAACTGTTCCTTTTATATCTCTTTTCGAATATTGTTGATGGTGATTCTTGTTTACGCTCAAATTTTTTACATATAGTTCTTTAATATATCAGAGATCTATTGTAGATTTCCTAAATATTGGAGAAATTTGACGAAATCAGAGAAATTTGACTGAATCGGAAATATTTGAGTAATTGGTGATATTTGACGGAATTGGTGGAAAATAAGATATTTACCCCTCTAGATATATCGGTCACTCCAAAAAAATGAGATATCGGGGATATATCAGATATATCGTAAAGATTTTAATCTTTATCTTGATACCCTCGCTTCCATTATACGACACACTCTCCGTCATTTAATATTTTTAAAAAAACGTACAAAAATGAAAATAAATTATCACTTGTTCATCTTTATGTAATCCTTTATGTTCATAACGAGATTAAAAAGTTCAGAATCGTCTATAACTAAAGAGAATAACAAGATTAGAGAGTTCATAGTTGTTTATAACTAAAGAGAATAACATGATTAGAGAAATTAGAATTGTTTATAACTAAAGAAAATAATAGAATTACAAAATAACGTGATTAGAGAGTTCATAGTTGTTTATAACCAAACGAGAATAATTGTTGTTTGTACGTTAACAAACCATCATACTATTAAAGCCTAAACCATCAGGTTTCTCTGCTCATTGGCTGATTTCCTGATTCTTTGAGTAAAGGAAAGAGCTCGATTCTTTGAGTGGTAGCAGAGCCCTCCAAGCATTAGTAGACCGCTAACGTCCAAATCTCCACGTGGCCGACTACGACCTGCCCAAATGCATATGACTCCATGCACGTATCAGTCACCGCCGTCACCGACTTCCATGTCCCCGGATAAGAACGTACGAAAACTCATACCAACAAAAAATAAACATCCGCCGGAGACAAAAAATTCATCCAAAAATGACTACCCTCCAATTCACGTTCGAAACGTGTCAAACCCAAAAAGTGACGCCCATGGCAAAAAAAAAAAAAAAAAAAAAATTGAAGCAGCATAGCAGAATTAAAATCTGAGAATATGCTTTGGCCATGCTCTGCAAATTATCCCTATTATTCTCTCTTGCAATTACTTTATTTCTCTTTGTTGTCTACCAGCTATTAAATTGTATCTCCAAAAACGCTTTCGGTTTTGATTTGGACTTGCTTTCGATTTTGACATGGAGCTCGTTCAGGACTTGGTTTGGACGGCGTCAGTGGCGCTCATCCTCTCCTTCTTCGTCGCCAAGCTCGTCGCCATCGCCATGGCGGACCGCGAACCCGAACCGTCGGAGTTTAAATCCACTAAGAGCGCCGGCGATGGAGAGAAGCTAAGAGTCGAAGGGGTTTATCAGAGCCAGAGGAGCGTTCAACTTCAATTCGCCGCCGCTCAAGTGCAAGAGGTTGATCGGTTCGAAGTTAAACCGGTCGAAGAGGCCGTTGGAGTTGCGGAGAAATCCGACGACGGCGAGAAGGTGTCGGTTGAGAAAGCGGTTGACTCTGATCGTCGACGTGGCCACGAGGATGAGGAAATTTGGGAGGATAGACAAGTGGATGCGCAATCAGCACGGAACGACGTCGTTACTGCACATGAAGCGGTTGAGGTTAAATCGGGAAGTTACAGCGATGAAGATGACTGGGAAGGGATTGAGAAGAGCGAGGTGGATGAAGGCTATACTGCGGCGGTGAAATCCGAGGGAGGATGATTGGGTCCTTCTTCATAAGGTTAGGCCTTTGCCGTTAATCTCAGGCTTTTACCCTTCACCGTGTGCAAATTGGTACTAGAAATGTGGTTATGATCTCTCTGTTATATATATATAATTGATTTGTGTAGCTTTTCATATCTTTGTGTGTGCTTGTTTATTTACTGCTCTCGATTCAGAAATGATGGAGGTAGTGAAAACAGGAAAGGTAATTTGAACCAAGGTATATAACACCATTGCCATTCTGTTAGAAAAAAATGTGGATAGCTGGGATAAGGATAAACTGGAAGACAATGCAGGCAGCTCACGATTCACGAATCAATAGCATTACCAAATGAACTAGGTGAATTATAATTGGCTTACGATAGACGAGAGCAAATGATGTTCAAGAAAATCTTGGAGAGTCTCATGAGGGTTAAGTGTTTAACATATAGATAGATGAGGGCTGGGTGTGAGCATTTTGCTTTTGCGTTGTATGTTGTGCTGCCAGAAACTAAGATTACAATAGCTGCTTGCATTTATTACTTTGATCGTCCTTGTTCTGTTTTACACTTTTACAGTCTTGACTGATAGTTTATTGAACTTAGTAGTTAGAGCCATTAACCAAATGCACCAATTCGTGAACTATAATGTTTCTCAGTGTTGAGCTATTCTGGACTCCACAGTACATATAATATCAGTTGGTCTAGCACATTCCTCTTGGTAATCGTTTTGCCCGCTGCTACACTTTCTTATCTTGTAAGTCCCTAGTTCTTCATGAATTATGTGTCAAAGCCTCAAAGATTTGCTAGATCAGGATATAAAGAATCTTCATCCCCTGAGGTTTATGTGCTCATTGTATTGAAACATTTTCCAACTCCAACCTAGTTATACTAGGAGCAGGATTAGTAATATACAATGCTATGAGCAGGTGATACATATGAATGATATGATCTTGTTTGGTCGAACAGATTTTAGGACATCAGATTTCAGGTGGTCTACATCTTGAACTTCCTGATCATAGGATCCATTCTACTGAGATTGATGAGCTTCAGTATAAGCTTAAATAGAGTAGATATCATCCTCCTAGGAGACTAGACAAGAGTGTCTTAAACAACTGAAGGGTAGTTCTACACAACTGGAGTGTAGTCTGTTTTTGAAATAGGTAAAACAATCAAAAAATGGTATGCGATCCAGAGGACAGGAAGCCCAAAGTGAACGCTTAGTGTTCCCAATCAAGATCACCATGTTGACACATTCCAAAACTTTCTGTTATCTCTTTTCCTTTGTATGTATCATCAGATACGCAAGGAAATCATGCTCCAACTGCCTGAGAACTCGACCAATATATATCAAGAGACTTTCTCAGTTATACATAACCCACGGATTTCGATTGTTGTAACTACAGTTTTTGTGCTTCTATGCATGTACACTTTTCATCTATCACACTTGGGATTGTCGTTTCCTCCTGGTAGTAGTACAACCATTGACATATCTTAAAGTTCTTTAGTTGTATTGTCTCTGCAATTCGATACATAAGGCGATGCTTAGATTAATCAATGTTTAAGAGATCGGACAGTTATGACAAAAAATGGTTGTTCTTCAGACAACTGGTGGCATGTAAAATTCATTATGTGTGATCACAGGTTATTTCTGAGTCTTGAACTGTAGGAAAGTTTGTAATTCTGTTATTTGAACGCCGTTGCTATCTATGTAGTCTGTGCATAACTGCCTTTTCATTCTTGTTTATGCAAACACCGACTTGCAAGTATATTACTTGCAACTTCAAAATCAACTTCCAAATTCCCCTACCTGCTTTCCCTTTTCATATTCACTACTGCAAACACTGACTTGTAAGGAAACCAGGGGCATGTATGTTTATACAGAAGTAATATACATTTTTCAGTCTACTGCGTATGTATTATTTTTGGGTGCATAAAGCGGATGGTTGTTTAGTCCAGGATATGAAATTTGTGGATGATTGAAGTCGTTTAATTAGTTTCATATGTAGAATTGTAGATTAACAGAACAAGAACAACATTAAACTAAAAAAGAGAAACAGAACATAAGCTAATTCATTTTATTGACATGATAAACCGGAAAAGTTGTCTTATTCTAGTAAAAATCTTCCTGGACTTAGTTCTTCTTCCCATCATGATCATATCCCCCGCCGCCCCCACCGCCAAAGCCTCCCCCATGTCCACTTCCTCCACTACCATTGCCAAAGCCACCACCTCCTCCGGATCCACCTCCATTGCCATATCCCCCACCATTACCGAATCCACCACCCCCACCGCCATTGCCAATTCCGCCACCATTACTGTAACCACCACCACCATTTCCAAATCCACCACCATTACCAGATCCCCCGCCATAACCACCACCGCCTCCAAAGCCACTGCCACCATCTCCACCATTGCCTACACCACCCCCACTGCCGTAACCCCCACTACCACCTGACCCGTAACCAGACCCGCCTCCGTAACCACCGGCTGTCAGTTCTTCATAGGTAGTCTCCTGACCGCGCCAACTCTGGAGCCCCTTGTCCAGTTCATCTCTGTTATAAGACCCTCCCCCGAAGCCACCAGCTGTCATCTCTCCATAGCTAGACTCCTTACCGTGCCAGTTCTCGAGCCCCTTGTCCAATTTATTTCCCTTATCTCTCAAAGACCTCCCCGTTGCTTCAACAGATACACAACTAAACATCCCCATCGCCAAGAGAATGAGACTCCATGAAACCTCAATCCTTCCCATGACTAACGTACCTTCAAAAGAATTCAAAGAAATCAATACTCAATAACATGAAAAACAGAGAGAGAAAAGAGAGATGACTACTCACCACTGTATGATCTGCAATGACGTCGTAAGTTTTCCTCTCTTCTGGTTGTGAAAGATCTTGATAGCCGAAAGTTTTAACCGAAAATGCTAGCTCTACATAAGTGTTGTGTATTGGCGCTCCAGAAATGATAGCCTGGAGTTGCCAAAAAAAAAGAAAAAAAAAAAAAGAAATGATAGCCTGGTATGAGGATCAGCCCTACATTTATAATGTGGTACTTCGTTAGGGTTTTGGGGGTTCTGAGAGCCGAGCATGAGAGAGTGGCGGGAAGGCATGGCTGCGTGATTGGATGAGGAGCCGATTCTGGTGAAGGGGGAGCTTTGCATGACAGCATCCGGAGAACTTGCTGCATGATCTTGCTGCAGCTTGATTTTTAAAAGCTCATGACTAGTGCATGTTGGGCTTTTGCCACTGTATATTTAACGTCATAGCATATTTCAATGCTTCTTGGTTATTCCATATTCCTTTTGTCTCGTTTCTTTACTTTTCTTTTTTTATTATTTAAAGGAAACTTCATTCGGTAAACTATAATTATAAATTAATCCAACAAGTGATTACAACTATCAGCAATAAACTCAATCCTCAAATTACTTGTTTTCATTCTGAAAATGAGAGACTGACATGTCAATGAGTCTATTTGGATTTGGTTATGAGTCTTATTGGGTGGAATACAACAAAAGATATTGGGTTTATCATGTCTTGGATTTGAATTTAGGATTCCAGCTTTTTTCATTTTATTTTTATCAGATCGATACTAGTCAAGAACAACTTGACATATTTGTTTGTGACTTTGAGGTTGTCATCGAGTCTACTAATGTATTGTTTGAATATATTTTATGAATTAATTTCAGTTTACTCTTTTGAGATTTGGGGTTAACAATATTTTAGTCCCCATATTTTTAATTTTAAAAATTTACTCCCTCAATTTTTAATTTTCATAAATCATGTCAATTGCTGAAATTCCATCCAATTTGAGCATTAAATGCTAACATGAAATCTTAGAAAAAAAGGTCTTAAAAAACGATTTTTATTGTTATATGACGATTTTAGCCCTTAAAGTGAGTTATAAAGTCAAAATTAACATTTAAATTATACCGAGTTTTATCAATTTGGTATGATTTATGAAAATTGAAAACTTTAAGGGGTAAATTTTCAAAATTGAAAGAACGTGAACTGAAATGGAGTTAACCCAAATCCTCATAAAAGTAAAGTGAATTTAATCCATATATTATTGTTAATATCTTATTAGTTCGCTCCCCTTTACTCAGTGTAAATGAAGAAGTATTACGTTATCTGAAGGTCCTACTGAGTCGTATCACTTTGTAATATTAATGTTTTCCTATCACAAAATATCAATCGCATCTTTGAATTCCAAAAATAATTGAGATTAAGAATCCGGGAAGTGTAACTTTGATGACAAAAAAGTTGACCATCTAGGTGCCTTATATGTCTGTTTGTGATGTTCACGTTGAAATTGGAACATAAAGTGACAATCTAACAATGTTATTAGTGGACCTAATGATGTTCTATTAACGGTGCCTCTTATATAATGGTGCACCAACATTTATATTCTCAAACTCTCAAGTCTCAAACAATACCTATCATTTGGTTACAACAAAAGGATTATCATTTTTTTTTTGAGGTGTTAGACAAAAGGATTGGGGCCTAGGCTGCTTGGCCTCTTGGGCATCTCCTTTCTTTGTATTGGTCCATTTTTACCATAGCTGGTCTGAAACCAGTGAAACCAGCAATCAGCTAGGCACTGGGTCCATTCATTGTCATCGTCTCATCGACATGCCTTTTTGTTACAGTGACAACAACATCATCTTCATATTCTAAATCTTCATCACTAAATTACACCATGTCTATTTCACTTGCCTTTTCCTACACATCACAGGCATGCAACAGGCTCGACCTTCTCAACGGGGACGAGTGCTCTGAGAATTTTGCGTAAATTTACATACAGTTAAATTCTTAAAAACGTAAATATATCTCTTTAACAATCGAGATAATAAGATATACATAAATCGAAGATTTCTTAGAACCAGTTATCTACGATGGCCGCCTAACATGTAACTCTCAAGCCACCATGCAGACACATTAATATTTTTATTCAATATAAACACATCACACACATATTGATTGGAATTAAAAAGTAGATTAAGGCCTTAATGTTTCGAATAATTGAGAGGAGGTTAGCTATAAATATAGGGAGTGGTCCGTTATAATCAGAAAAGACCATTCAACATACATACAAAAGAAATTGAGTGAGGAACTTGACCTGCGATGAACACCTTTGAAATCATTTTGGCGTCATTTGGTGAGAGAAAATGACATTGGAGCTGCAAATTCATCATGAAATTATTATTATTGCTATGCATGTGGCAGTTGCTTCAACCAAAATCCATCCATACCCCCATTTTCATTATCATTATAATGTGATTAAGAAACTAGACCATCACTTAAGTGAAGCTTTTAACTTAGAATAACTGCATAAATGTAGACGTTTTTATAAATAATTCTAAACGGTCCACGAAATTATATTAGGGGTTTTCCTAAATTGAAAAGGCAGAAACGATCGACATGAGAGAAATTGGCTCATGATGAAGATCGATATGTGATGGTGAATGAAGAGGGGTCACAGAAACAAGATTCCGTAAGCAACCAACCTTTAGTTGATTGGAGATTCTTGAAGAACTGTATGGGCATCTCTAGCTAGTTTCTCTCATTTGTTGTTGTTTCTCCTTCACTCGCTTGGAAATCAATCCTATCTCATATCTATAGGCAAGCTAGCTGTATCTCGCTGCTTTCACACGTTCTGGATCGGTTTTTGTTAGATCTCTTGTGCATATATGATTAGTGTTCGTATTAATCTAAAGAGAAGTTTCGGATTGTATTTCTCATTTTTCTTTTCTTGGAGTACTCTTTTTTGAGGTTCGTGTTGTCAAAGAGACAAAGAGGGTACGTACTTATGCATATCAACGCAAAAGTTTCATGCGTTCGTTTATTTGTTTATGTTTCTTGCAAATATGAACATAATTTACGTAATACTCAAAAATTACGAAATAAGTTTTAATTTTCATAGATTAGAAAGTAAATGGTTTCGTGAGCCTCAATCAATGAGTCAATGACTGTTAAGAAAATAAAACAAGATCTTGTACCTAAGATTAAAGAGAAACACTATACAACTACAAAGATTAGAGATGAGATTCTATATGTTTACCAAAAGCTTCCACTCAACAACTATTATTAGTGGGTAGGGTACCTTCCAGCTAATTGCAACCAAGTAGCAAATAGACTTGGGAGGAAAACATACCACACATGCAGGTCTTTTTCTTCTTTTCTTTCATGGTTATATATAAATTATTCTCAAACAAATTGTTCAATGCTCTTGTCAATCTTCAATTGGTTCATACTTCAGTTCACACCAAGATAATCTGATAAGACGCAATCTATATCCATGCAAAAGCTCAGCTTCCACGGCCAATTGGGTAGTTGGTGTATGATTCATCTGTATAAAGTTTCCTGGTAAGACTAGAAAAGTCGAAGCCACGATTATCATCCTCAGCAATTAGCGCCATGATAAACTTCTAAGCTAAAACTTTCGGTTCTATATCAAAAGATTAAGAATTATATGTTGGATCTAGAAATGACTTCCTAGTTTTGGGTTGCTTTCCAACCTTACATCCCAATTTTGGGTTGTTTGAAATCAAAAATCTAACCTTTGCTTCAGTGATAATGAAGTATTATTCCTAGTTTGTTTCTAGGTGGACGACAGAGATAAACTAGTGTTTAGAGGAAGATGAGTTCTTGCCTTGTGAAACACGGTAAATAGGTAGATTGTCAAGTTAAGTTTAGGAAGTTGCAGTTTCGAAAGCAACATCAAATTTCCCAAAACCAGATTTCCGTTTATATTGATGTGGATTGTGGAATGACTATGACTTGGATAAGTGGTGCACAAAGTAATTGCACAGTGACAGATTTTAGGTAGAGGAAGCAACGTATTGAACACCCCCAGCCCTTTTCACAAGCCTTAATCTTTCGCCACACATAAAATGTTACGACCGAAAATTATACAGCACACCCGTCCATCTCCGCCGTCTATTTTGAAAAAGTCAAAAGTTCGCGTCAAATGGACGGCGGAGATGGACGGGTGCGCGGCGCACCCGGGTGCGCTGAATACGCTCTCATGTTACGACATCTTCAACCTTTGGTCTAAATTTAGCTTTTATTAAGTTTAGCACAAATCCAACCACAAAAGAATAAAAGCATTTCATCAATAATTAATGATTGAAATAAGCATAATTTACCAGCATTATGTTTTTTTCTTCAATCATAGTACCACCAATTATGTACGTCCCTATCCATTTGCTGACCAGAAAAAAAAGAGTACAAGAATCAAATTTGCTATTATAAGGTTGAAAAAGAAGAGTAAAAGAAAAGAAAAATCTTTGTTGCATATAATCGTGCACCAAGCGGAGAATATTTAAATAGAAAGTATCTCAAGGAATCTCTCTCAGTGCCTATATGTGAATTTCACTCCCGTCGGCACTAATAAGAAACTTGTTCCTGAAACTCAAAATCAAGCTCAGAGTTTGAACAAGATGAAGAAGTTCATGCTTCTGGTAACGCTTATGGTTCTGGCTATCACTCACAACTGTGAGGTGGTGGCAGAGAAGAGTGAGCATGTGAAAAAGACGTACATCATTCACATGGACAAGTCCCTAATGCCTACGAGTTTCGAAGACGACCATGTCAACTGGTACAGCTCGTCGTTGAAAGCAGTCACCGATTCAGCTGACATGCTTTACACTTACAAGACTGTCATCCATGGCTACTCCACGAGGCTGACTGCCGAGGAAGCTGAACTTCTCGAAAAGCAGCCAGGGATTCTCTCTGTCCTGCCGGAGAGGAGGTACGAGCTTCACACAACTAGGACTCCGGAGTTTCTTGGACTAGGCAAAAGCGAAGCTGTGTTTCCGGCTTCCGATATGGTGAGTGAGGTGATCATCGGAGTGGTGGACACCGGTGTGTGGCCGGAGCTCAAAAGCTACGACGACACTGGTCTTGGACCAGTGCCGAGTGGCTGGAAAGGGACGTGCCAGCAGGGTAAGACGTTCAACTCTTCGAGCTGCAACAAGAAGCTGATTGGTGCTACGTTTTTCTCAAACGGGTACGAAGCAGCGTTTGGACCTGTTGACGAAAGCGTTGAATCAAAGTCACCGAGAGACGACGATGGCCACGGAACTCACACCTCAACCACAGCGGCGGGGTCAGTTGTTACAGGAGCTAGCTTCCTTGGTTATGCTCCAGGCACAGCTAGGGGTATGGCGCCACAAGCTCGAATAGCTACATACAAGGCTTGCTGGCTTGGAGGGTGCTTCGGTTCTGATATCATAGCTGCAATGGAGAAGGCTGTTGAGGATGGGGTTAATGTTTTGTCTTTGTCTATTGGTGGATCGCAGACTGATTATTATAGAGACACGGTTGCCATTGGAGCTTTCTCTGCGGCGGCGCAGGGTATTCTAGTGTCGTGTTCGGCGGGAAATGGTGGACCGGAGGCCGGAAGCTTGTCCAATGTTGCGCCTTGGATAACCACTGTGGGCGCTGGAACATTGGACAGGGACTTCCCGGCTTATGTCAGCCTTGGAAGTGCGAAGAAGTATGCGGGTATATCTCTATACAGGGGAACAGCCTTATCTAGTGGATTGATTCCACTTATAGATGCTCGCAACGCGAGCAGTTCAAGTGGTGATCTTTGCAGTCCAGACAGTTTGATTCCTGCAAAGGTTGCCGGGAAGATTGTGGTGTGTGACAGAGGGGGAACTCCGAGGGTTCAAAAGAGTTTGGTGGTGAAAAAGGCAGGTGGTGTGGGGATGATTTTGACCAACACCGAAACATATGGAGAAGAGCTTGTTGCTGATGCGTATTTCCTTCCAACAGCAGCAGTTGGCCAGAAAGCTGGTGACGCAATAAAGAGCTATATTGCATCGGATTCTAATCCCACAGCAACAATTACTCTTGGAGAAACAAAGTTAGGCGTCCAACCTTCACCGGTGGTGGCAGCGTTTAGCTCTAGAGGACCGAATATTGTCACTCCAGAAGTGCTCAAACCAGACCTGATAGCACCAGGAATGAACATCCTAGCTGGGTGGACTGGCGCAGTTGGACCAACTGGACTTCCTGAAGACAGGAGGAGGGTGAACTTCAACATCATTTCAGGTACATCCATGTCGTGCCCACACGTGAGTGGACTAGCGGCCCTTGTCAAGGCGGCTCACCCTGACTGGAGTCCTGCAGCCATCAAGTCTGCTCTCATGACCACAGCCTATTCAAACTACAAAACTGGAGAAACAATCAGAGATGTTTCTACCGGAAGTGCTGCAACACCTTTCGATTATGGTGCTGGGCATGTGGATCCAGTAGCAGCTCTTGACCCTGGCCTTGTCTATGATCTTTCTGTGGAGGAATACCTAAGTTTCCTATGTGCCTTGAAATATTCCGCTTCTCAGATCAAGCAAACCACTAAGAAGGACTTTACCTGTGACTCAAGCAAGAAATATAGCCTCGGAGATTTGAATTACCCCTCCTTTTCTCTTGCTCTGGATACATCTTCAGGCCAAGGGGGTGGTACTGGTGCATCAACCACTCTAAAGTATACGAGGACTCTGACCAATGTGGGTGCCCCGGCAACATACAAGGTCTCAGCGTCTTCACTGACCCCAGCAGTGAAGATATCTGTAGAACCAGAAACACTAAGTTTCAGTGATTCATATGAGAAGAAGACATACACTGTGACTTTTGTTGCTAGCTCTTTGCCATCCGGTACAGCCAGCTTTGGTCGCTTGGAATGGTCTGATGGGAAACACATAGTAGGTAGTCATATTGCTTACACCTGGGTATAGATTAACATTCAAGAACTGATCTAACTCCAGATCAGGTGTTTCAAGGTTCCTGCATAAAACCAATTGTATATCTTCGCATATGTCGTATATTTATTTGGTAACTCTCTTGGTATCCCAACGACTGAGCAAAGTATAGCCAGTTGATGTATTTCTTAGTTCAGTGTTGAAATTAAAGGAGGAAAGAACAGATGGTTAATAAAATTGATTGTACAGGAAACTGTGTAAGGAATTGACCCGAATGCTACTTTGAAAAGTATTTCCTAATTGCATTCATATGAATCAGTATGATCTGATAGGTTTCGAAGTCTAGTAAGAGAGCACATTGATTCTTATATTTTTATTTTTACATTTTCAGTTGCCACTGATAAACTAAAGGAGTGAAACCATGACTGGAAGGATCTCATCACTCTATAGTCTATACCAGTATCTCACTCAATAAACTTTCCTAAAACACAAGCTATTTGCCGCATGCATCTAAATGATGTTTTGATCACCAGTCTGTGCCTATAATGTTGCCATCTTCCTATATATGATTAAACTTCTGCAGGTATTTTTTCATACCACCAACAAATAGGTGTTCTATTTTAAACAAAAATAAGGATACTTGTCACTTTGTCAGATGTTCATATAACACTGAAATCCTAGCAAGAATGATATCTCACCTAAAATTGATCTGTTAAAGCAGCACATTCATATGCCTTGCATTTCTTGAACAATTTCACCAGATAGTAAGCCAGATCAGAGACAAGACTGACCTCTTTCACTGCTAATGCTCTTCCAAGTTTCTTCAGCTCACTTGGCATTGAGAGAGATGGAAAATAACATATCTATACTTTGTTCGCTTTATCTGTTTTTTTAAAGAATGAAAAGAAGAAGAAAAACCCAGATCCCCTCTTTGACTAAGTTGAAGAAAGCTCACACAGACACCTACATTGGCTAAGAGGCCAAGACTACCAGGAAAGTACTTGGATTTCAATGAAGGCAAAGATGACCAGAAAACAAAAAAAAAACTGTGCGACTATATGATTAAATCCATTTCAGATTTTAATGAGGAGCACATTAATCGGATCCCATCACGTTTTTTCACTTAGATCCCTGATTTTTAAATTTATCTTTAATATCAAAATTAAAACATGCATTTCATTCATAGGGCATGTGGTTTCATTGGTCAGGAAAAAAAGAAGTATTATTCATCAAAACGAGAAGTCTTCTCAGTTCCATGTGAGCATTGAATTCCATTGTCGTTACTTTTAGTATGCAAAAGATACACCAACAGAAGTTAGAAGAAAACTCCTCTGTTGCTTGAAACTCGAAAGCTCATGCTGGTATGGCACAAGTTGAGAAGATGAAAAATGTACCTGTTTTCATGCTTCTAGTAGTACTTCTGATTCTTTTCTCTAACATCTGCGTCATAGCAGAAGAGAGAGATCAGAACATGAAGGAAACTTACATTATTCAGATGGACAAGTCCAACATACCAGCAACCTTCAACAATGATCATCACCAATGGTATGGTTCATCTTTAAAATCAGTGTCAGCTTCAGCCGACGTGCTTTACACTTACCAAAATGTAGTTCATGGCTTCTCCAGCAGGCTCACGAGTGAGGAAGCTGAGCTGCTTGAAAAGCGGTCAGGTATTCTTTCTGTTCTACCTGAAATCAGATACGAACTTCATACAACTTGGACGCCGGAGTTTCTTGGGTTAACAGGAGAATACGAAGCTATCTTCCCAGCATCAGGCAATGTGAGTTAATGTGGTGATCAGAGTTGTAGACACTGGTGTATGGCCTGAGAGCAAAAGCTACAATGACAAGGGTCTTGCACCTGTGCCAAGGAGCTGGAAAGGGCAATGTGAGGACGCTAAGGGCTTCAACTCCTCAAGCTGCAATCGGAAACTGATTGGCACCAGGTTTTTCTCAAAAGGGTACGAAGCAGCACTTGGACCTGTGAACGAAAAAGTAGAATCAAGATCACCAAGAGATGATGATGGCCATGGAACTCACACCTCAAGCATTGCAGCTGGATCCCCTGTTCCAGGAGCTAGCCTCTTTGGTTACGCATCAGGGACAGCACGGGGAATGGCTGCACAAGCTCGTGTTGCCACATATAAGGCATGCTGGCATGGAGGGTGTTTTGGGTCCGATGTTCTAGCCGCAATGGACAAGACCGTTCAAGATGGTGTCAACATTTTATCTTTGTCCTTGTCTTAGGAGCACAGTACGAGGATTTCTCCACAGACGTTGTTGCTATTGGAGCTTTTTCTGCCATGGCCAGGGGAGTACTTGTGTCATGTTCAGCCGGAAATGATGGGCCATATTCCGATAGCTCATCCAACAATGCACCTTGGATAACCACTGTGGGTGCTGGAACACTAGACCGGGACTTCCCAGCTTATGTCAGTGTTGGAAATGGAAAAAAATACAGAGGTATATCACTCGGTCATGGTACAGCATCATTACCCAGTGGATTAGTTCCGCTTGTTTATGCTCCTAATGCAAGTAACTCCCCAAGTGGTGATCAATGCGCTCCTAACAGTCTGATTCCTGAAATGGTTGCTGGGAAAATTGTGGTTTGTGATCGGGGAGGAAGTAGGGTCGGAAAGAGTGTGGTGGTAAAAAAGGCTGGTGGTGTAGGGATGATTTTGGCAGACACTGAAGATTATGGAGAAGAACTTGTGGCAGATGCATATCTCTTGCCAACTGCAATGGTTGGCAAGAAAGTTGGCGATGCAATCAAAAGATACATTGCCTCGCATTGCCACATTGGTTTTCGGAAAGACATAGTTGGGTATCAAACCCTCACCGGTGGTGGCAGCATTCAGCTCTAGAGGACCGAATCCAGTCACTACATCAGTCCTCAAACCGGACTTGATAGCACCGGGAGTGAATATTCTAGCTGGGTGGACTCGTGCAGCTGGACCAACCGGACTACCTGAAGACAAAAGGAGGGTGAGCTACAACATCATTTTAGGTACATCCATGTCATGCCCTCATGTGAGCGGGCTTGCCGCCTTGCTCAAGGCCGCTCACCCAAAATGGAGCCCTGCTGCCATGAAATCATGACCACATCCTATACAAGAAGAAATGGAAAACCAATCAAAGATGTTGCTACTGGAAAGCCTGCAACACCATTTGATTATGGAGCTGGGCATGTGAACCCAGTCGCAGCCCTCCACCCAGCACTTATATATGATCTTGCTGTCAAGGACTACCTAGGCTTCCTCTGTGCCATGAATTACACAACAAAAGATATCAAGAAACTCACTCACAAAGACTTCACCTGTGACTCAAGCAAGATATATGGAGTTGGAGATTTCAATTACCCATCTTTTGCTGCTACCATTTTAACCTCTGATGAAGGGGTCGGGGGTGGATCTGTCAATTACACAAGGACTCTAACCAATGTGGGTACCCCAGCAAGATACAAGGTCCGAGTAACTAAAAAATCCCCATTAGTGAAGATCTTGATTGAACCAAAATCATTGAGTTTCAGCCAAGCAAATGAGAAGAAGACTTATACTGTGACTTTTACTGCCAGTTCTATGCCATCTGGTACAACCAGCTTTGCTCACTTGGAATGGTTCGATGGGAAACACGTAGTAGGTAGTCCTATTGCTATCATGTGGATTTAGTTTCAACAGCATCTATCTTACTCCAGATCATGGGGGAAGAATGTTTTCTAGAGCTAGGCCAACAATAAGATTAAGTTATTTGTTCCCACAACTACAAGAAATAAAACTCAAAGACTCGCATAGGATCAAAATATCTATGATGCGTCCTTAACCTGTCTGAGTAATTTCCAAAAGCACTACAACAATTCGGCATTATTCAAGTACCATTGTCTTACTGATCCATAATTTCTTTTCTTTAGTTTTATTTTCGTCTACATTGCTCCAAAACAAGAATACATACGCTATTTTCTTTAAATCTAATTCAATACACCGACTTTTCTCAGGTATTTTCTTACGAACAAGAAGGCAGGGATGCTGTTTTGCAACAGCTTTTCCCTAATAGGTAAATCTATAATCTAAAGGAAGTAGGGAACAGAAAACAAGCTCAACATAAACTGCGTAAGAAAATGAACTTAGGAAAACATTGCAACAAAAGACACATGTATTAACTGCTAAATGTCTAATAATTTCTTATACATAGAAACAGTTGAGTAAAATAAGATCTTGATTGAACAAGGTCAGAGTCTAATCACTCCCCCTTGGTGAAGATCTTGATTGAACCATAATTATGGACTTTCAGCCAAGCAAATGAGAAGCAGAGCTATACTGTGACTTTTGTTGCCAGTTCTATGTCACATGACACAATCAGCTTTGCTCACTTGGAATGATTTGATGGGATATACATGGTAGTTAGTCCTATTGCTATCATCTGAAATTCTGAATTTAAGTTAACCAACACTGTTCAACCAGATATTAATTTATACCACGGGCATCATGGCAATACTTAAGGTTATCTGTTTTATTCTGGTTTTTGTCTTACAAAATAGGGTAAGAGAAAAAAAAAACTAGCCAAAATTCTGACAAATTACACATGTATTAACTGCTAACTACCTTGATAAATCTAATAGGCTGCAATCTTTTACGCCGACAATCTCAGGTTCGAGTGAGCACAAGGTGTAATGAGAAATATCACGGGTAACACAAATATCAATAAACCAGTTATGAAAGGTAAAGTTACAATGACAAAAACTAAAAGTGCAAACTACTATCCGGGTATCATTCTGAATCCTCCAAGGACTGACATACAGGGAGGTAATATGTATCAAGCTGCCAATACTTCTGCTTGACACCCTCCCAAACTTTTTCTCCTAAACAATCCTTAACAGGCAAGGGAATGAACTGTGTGGAGTAACCCAAATTCTGAAGCTCTAGCTGAACTATGTGACAGTAAACTACATGGAAGAATGCATTACCTCCACAAAGTCCATTAAAGAATGAGTAGATTCCCCCAGGCTTCAGCAACTTTGGAAGCTGTTGGTGAAACTCTCTCAGATCATCATAATACTCTCCATACGTATCAAAGAAAATCCCTGAACAAAACAAACCCAACATTACATTTCAAATCTCGAAATTCAAAGGCCACACATTCATTTCCACATTCACTCACCATCAAAAGTAGGAAGTTCATGCACAACATCCTGCCACCTGGCACAAATTATGGTCACATTTTCCTTCTTATCCCAACCGTCTTCAATCATACGCTGGTAAACATCACGGTGAGCCTCAACGATAGTATGCTTTGCAGGGGTGTATTTCTGAATGGCAGTGTCCACCAGGCCCATCCCGAATCCAATGTTCAATACATGACCCCCATTTGAGCACACAGCTTTTGCATGTGCCTCCATTAATGGATTCTCCCAAGCCATCATAACCGCCTTATTTTCGGCATCCATCAACTTATCCTCACTAAAGCTCACTCTATCCTGCAAGTAACCATCATTCCACCCCCCATTCTCATTCTCTCTCCTCGCAATTGTTCCCAGTACTAACTCAGCTTGAATCCCTAAATCAACAAAATATTTTCACTTCAAATAAAATCAAAACCAAAATCAGACTAATTTTTATGAGTGAAAAGCTTACCGGCGTTGAGGAGGAGCTCGTATGCTTCCTCGTGACCGGCGTTCATGGCTAAATCGCCGGCGGAGAGATTGGAAGGGTTGAGAGCGTTCCAGGGGGCACCGGCTTCCAGAAGGGTCTTCACTGCGGCGGCATGGCCAAGCTGGGCTGCGTGCATAAGCGGAGTGAGGCCTTCGTCGTCGAAGTAAGACACGTCAGCTCCGGAGTCTATAAGAGTTTTGAGCTTCTCGGTGTCGCCGTTCTTCGCCGCCTCGCATAGTGGCTTGCCGACTTCTTTCATTCTGTTGGTGCGAGTGTTTTCAGTGTAAAACCCTTGATGCTGGTTTATCAACTAACCAAAAATTGGACGCGCATACCCCCAAATTTATAATTTATAGGTACAACTTTTGTTTTTATTTTTTTTTTAAATAAAATAAAAGAGGAGATATCACTATGATCATAACGAGGAGACATGACAAATTAACAAGTTGATGACTGCTCAAATTAGACACGTATACTTATTTAGAATATAATGGAACGATTACGAGATAATTAAATTTATGTGTTAACTAATACATAAATAAATCATAATGATTATGACTTGAATAAATCAAAATTGGCTTATGTCTCGTCTCCTTATCAAAAATCGATTATTAAATACTCAGGAGTTTGATTATGTATGGAGGAGATGAGTTTATAAACCAACTATGCGGAGTGTTCGACATGGAATAAAACCATCCAGAATCAGTACCTATTTATTTCTTTTCACATTCCTCTTTGTCTTCGATTCTGATTATTTTCTATTATAAGTACGTAAACTTGTCAAACATTCAAACTCTATTTATCTCATGCGTTATTTTTTTAGTCGACTTCTCCTTGATGATAAATTTTGTATAAATTAAGGAATCAATAACATTAGTAGCGAAATTTAACATGTAACTTTCACTTCAAAACGGTAAACTTTAACAATAACAAGACATAATCAGTAATAAGATTTGACCAACAAATTTCATGGTATTAGTCTATGTTGCACGGTGTCGGAGTGCCTGACACTCCCAACATGCTGACACACGCCGGACACCATAAAAAACGTGTCTGACACGCCATGTGGTGTGTTCGGAAAAGTTGACTTTTCAGACACGTTTTGGACATGTTGACCGGCCCGACACGTCTATTTACGACACACCACGTTAGCTTTTCTCACTTAAAATAAATAAATAAATAGGCGTAGTAGAAGTTTGTCGCACAGTCGCACAAAAACAAAGAGAGAAAAGTCGGGAAACATCACAGACGACGAAAAAGATGAAGCAAAAGTCGCTCATTCGATCTTTTCTCTCCGCCGACAGCCGCCAGCGGCCTCAAGCTCCACTTTCCATTGGCTCCTTATTTCCTGCATAATTATATAAAATTTTATGTATAATTATATTTTAGAATATTTTTTATTTCTTAAAAATACATAAATATATAATTCTGTTTGTCGTGTCTAAGCTGTGTTAAAAATCTAATTTTTAAGTTTTATCGTGTCGGTGCAACTTATGTATTAGTTAATCCAAGTAACTAACAAGCTACAACTTACCGGTATTGAATTTGGAACTATGAACAACTATATTATTCGCCAAAACCACAAGAATCTTAAATAACAGCTGCCCAATCAATTCAAGCAAAGTTTGCAAAAAAAAACAAAAACAAAAACAGCTCAGTGTTGCTCACTTATTTGTTAATGTCTTCCAGACAGTTGCCAACTTGCCACTCCCTCGTAATGCCGCCATTGCAGTCGTCAATACCGGCCCTCCCCATCACTTTCTCAATCGCCCAAATTTGACCCTAATAGGACGTCGTCGTAGATACTAATACGACGTCGTCGTAGATACTAGTTTCGGACTTGCCCAATAAACCCGCGACAAGATTCAACTCGTTAAAACAGAAAAACAAAAAGGGGAAATCCAACCACCTTCCTCTTCCTCTTCTTCTTCTTTCTTCTGCCTCCTCCAAATAACCGAATCTCCACCTCCCCAACGACGTCGTTTCTCTCATTTGTCGCACTGTCGATTTTGGAGTCAAATCCCATTTCCAATTTGAAATTTCAGCTAGGTTTTCGTTAGTATATTTATCCATAGATTACACGAGCTTAGTTGTTGATTTGGTGGTGTGTTTGATTATACGAATCGCGGCGGTGGTTCGAAAATGGCGTCGAGTTTTGACCGGTGGGAGAAGGATCCTTATTTCTCAGCCGCCGAGGAAGTTCAAGAATCTGCCGACAGGTGCCATTTCATATCCTCCCTTCAAGCTTTTCTCTAGGGCTCTAATTCTGCTTACATCAAATTTGAATTAAATGTAGGAAAAGAATTTAATTTCCAAATGAAATTAATTTATGTGATTTACAAATTAATCCTAAATTTCATCAGCTCCTGCAATTTGTTGAGATACTTGTGTCGAGTTTGTGGTCTTCATTTCCATTGTGTGTGCAAATGTGCGATGTGTAACGACTACAAAGAATGCGTTCCGCTTGGTTTCGGGTTGTTACTTGTTACTGATTTGTTAGCTCTTTTGCTGATATGGTTTTGAAGGATGGAATCGACATATAGAACATGGGTTCACGCCAAGAAAGACAGTTCCAGTATGTGGAATCCGGATGAACTCGGCAGGGATCTCCGCACAACTCTTGGAACTACCAAATGGCAGGTCCTCCTTCTCACTCTCTTGCTTTCGCTCTCTTTCCATATATGTCTACCTCTTCCAGCTGTGGATCTTGTATGAATTTTATTTGTTCATTGTAAATGCAGTTAGATGAGTTTGCACGAGCGGTCAGGGCAAGTTATGCTAGAGGCCCAAGTGAAGACGCAAGAGATAGGCACCACGAATTCATTGTTGCTATGGAGGACCAGATTTCTAAAGTTGAAAATGCATTACGGGAATCTGCCTTGTCTGAGGGAAAGAGTTCTCTGCCTTGGGTGCGGTTGGACGAAGGAGAGTGTGACGAACTAGCTTCTTTTCTTTCTGGACTGACTGCTTCTGAAGAAAAAGTTGTTGCGAAGAGTAGAGATATTGGAAACCTACAAGTGAAGGATGGAGAATCAGCACTGGATTGTTCAAAGAACTGTTGCGGTTCCCCGGAGGCAAGGGAGGACAAGTCACACGGGCATAGGAGGACAGCTAGTGCTGCTGATATTGGTTCGTGGAAGATTGCGGTCTATGATGATGGTCGCTTACCGTCTTCTTCTGCTGTGATGATTGAACAACCTGTGCGAAAGATACCCAGTTTCTCTGGGTTTATTAGTTCCATGGAATCTGCGTCAAAGTTGAAGTGGTCAAAGAATGGTTTTAGGAAGTGGAAGGCACTGGACCGTCATGAAGACACTGGTGCTGCATTGTTACCATCTTCTCAGTTAAACAGGGTGTGTATGCTTTGGTGCTTTGATTGAATTTACTTATGGATTCTTTTTTATTTTATTATTATTTTGTGTATTACTAACAAATTTTTTTTATTTCTTATTTTTGATTTAGGGAATTGATGCTTGCTATGAAAGAAGCAAGAGTTGTTTGGATAGTGATTGCTATGATAAACAACTATATGGCTGGTATGGAGCTATTCAGAGACAGCTTCAACGATCTCAGTACTATGTGCAGTATAGTTGGCCTGCTCATGTAGCTTTTTGGACAGTTCTTCTCCTTTGCTTGATTTGTAAGTTTCACTTGCACAGCTTATGGATTTTGAGATGCAGTACTTGAAAAATCAGTTTTATCTTAGATACAATTATATTCTGAGCGGCTTAAGTATGTTGCTTATCCATTTAATTCCCCTGTTACCGCAAATTCCTTTGATGTATGTGTATCTTGTTTCTTGTTCCCCCTTCCCTCTGCCATTTCCATAGTTGGATAATCATGAGGTTCTTTCTTTCGGCTGATTTACTCACTCTCTATCTCTCTCTCTTTGCAGTTTTGATTGCATGCCGTGCAATCTGAGGGTGTGACCCTCTCCTCAGGTTTTGGTAGCTCATGGTAGCAGGAGGAGAAATGGGTCCTGAACAAACTCTATACATACTGTCAAAGATGGAGATAAAGTGGGAATTATCATGTCTCTTGAACGGAATCTGTGCATACATATTTGAAGTGCCAAATGGCACTCGACCTGATACTTTCGAAGACCCCTTCTTCTGTTTTTCGTTGTTGTTTTCCTGTATCATCTCTTAACTTGATCTCTTTGATGGAGGGCAAGTCCTGTTGTAATATAGTAGACAATGTCAAAAAAACTATGCCAGGTTAGCCAAATGACCATAGCTCAGCTCCACTGGTTCTTGTATTATAATCTGTCTTTCTTGTAGGCACTTCTTTTGTACTGGTACTAAACGTGTAGAGTATATGAAGTTAAGATTTCATATACTTGATGTTATATAAACAAGGTTCACTTGTGCATGTGGATGGATGAACATGATACGGAATCCTAGTGCAATCTGATTGATCTCTTTCAGTATAAAATTAGACCTGGAATTGTAGTAGGATTGTAGTTTTATAGCAGACAGCAATAGTGTTTTTTTTTTTCATTAAGCCGGGTGATAACTTTGATTCTGACAGAAATAAGTTGCTCAACATAGACAATATCAAATGAATGCTAAACATTCTCCAGCTTTGTTCTTTCTCTACATAGACAATCCAAGTTCCAATTGGACAAAATACATACTAGTTGACAAACTTCCCAAGTCACATTGGCTTGTTGTAACATTAGGACTGCAACTTTAGGGGTGCTGCAGTCACAAAAACGCAACATTCACCAAGCAGAGATTATGAACTCAGAGTCACCTATTGCGAAATGAGCTTAGTTGAGGCTATTGTGAAGCATGAGCGTCCTGATTGCTTTTCTGTTTGTGATCCTTTTTGCCAACCTCTATACCGTGGAATGTGACCCCAGATGAATGATACTGACTACCATATGCAGTGCCAAAGCCCCATCCAAGACCTAGTCCAACACCACAGCCTCCACCTTTCAAACAAAATATGCCACATTAACGAAATGAACTATCTTATCTACTTGACATAGATATAATAAAGTTTAAGGATTCCAGTTTGACTAAAAGGGCATACCTATACCAAGACCCAAGATATTCAAAGGCGTGCCTGTAGCAGAGAAACAATTTTAGTTAGCAAATGCTCAACCGAATCAAGAAATAAATTATCCCAAAAGTAGGTAAATAGAATGTGTCCAATGCAATTGGGAAGAAGTTCTTGCAGTTCTAAAGTTAAGTATGAAAAAATTAAAACTGGGAGGGTGGTAAAGCGATGAATGAAATGTGTAACATAAGCCCACTATTCCTCTATACCCTGGAGAAGAATCAAATCCTAATATTCCCCCTTTTAGTCACAATATCACAGTACCTGCCTACAAGTAAAACCGAAATCATTGACCTCACACGCATCATAAAGAAGCCTCTATTTACAATGATCTAATTCTCTTATATTCCTGAAGGAGTATCAACTCCACTTCACATTTTGACAGTTGTTCAAGTAACGGATGAACTGCCAAAAGCTAGGACCAAGACATCGTCAGGTATACTGATATACCAAAACCCTCCAGCATCAATTGTATCTCCAAAACGGCCACTAGAGATGACATAAATCTTCAAGCTCTAGAATACTGATTTCATCGTTTGCCTAGTGGCTAGATAATCTAACATGCTGCAACGAAAATGTACACCAATCATGACCCTTAAATGTCCTATGATTCCTATCAGATAAATTCAGACTATGCATCTAGAATGGTTGAAGCACAGCGAACAAGATAATATCAATCGCGAAATCAAACAGAATAAAAGCACAAAAAAGTACCTCCAAATCCCCATCCAACCCCAAAACCGCAGCCAACGCCGAATCCTACAGAGAATAAAGGAATTGGTCACAAAAAACTTATATACATGAGAACCCAATAAGCGTTTCCAAATCATACCAAAGCCAACCCCAGCTCCATTGAAGTTGGTAATCACCATTTCTGCAGGCGGCTCCAGGGATCCGGGTCCGATCCAAACAGATAACCCCGTGGCCAAGTGAATTACGAAAATCACCCTGAATAGTATTGGGCCGATCCCGCGACATAATTGGGCCAACAGCTTGTTTTATATTCAGAAATGCCGAGCGAGGCAGCTCAACTGATGGAAATTTGGAATGCTCTCGGTTTTCTGAATCGCCTACATTGTTTCGCCTATTCGAAGAATTTAAAGTCAAAAGTTTACAGCAGCAGTAGCGTGCTATTATCTAGAGCTATATAGAGATCGATTTACTCGTTCGTTTGCTTCTAACTCTCTCTCTATATTGTGTAATGGTATTTATTAATATGACTTATGTTTATCTGGTGCTGTAGATGAATCGTTCATCCTTTATTTTCATTAAATTTTCTCATGCTGTAATCTCATTATTAGTAAAACTTAATTTGTAAGCTATTTCAAGTGACAGACTGAAAATTATCATCAACGTTATATATTATAATCTTTTATCCGATCCTTTTATTTTAGAAAATCATAAGATCGAGGATCATCTTATTTGCTTAGATATCATGATTTCAGAGTGTGAAAATTTTGGTGAGAAATAAGATTACAAGAATATGCAGTTTTAGGTGTGTTCTAGTTCCACAATTTGGAGAAAATGATGATTTTGGGGAGAAAACAAATAACGTTTTTCTTCAGTTAATGATGATCTTAAATGTACCATGCTAGGGCAACGCTTGCCACTCCATCGTAAAAAGACTTGAAGATACCACATCTTATTGCATCCTTCTTGCCCTTTCCTGCTTCCTTCTGCTACTTTCCTCCTTTACCACAATATGCATCAAAGGCTCTTCTAAAATAGTGGACAAGCCTGAAAAAGACAGAACCATAAATGATTGATGAATTTTACTTGCTCAGAGAAAAAGAAAACCCTAAAACGTTGCATTCCATCACGCATGCCATGTTAATTAGAATGAAAAGAAGAAACAAAACCAAAGCAGTATCAAAGCCATTAGAATTTCAAAAACGCATAATTTTCTTACTGTGTATCATAATAATTTTATTTTTTTGGTCAGCGTGTATCATAATAATTGATAGAGTGTATGAGTAAGAAACTTATATTTACCTTTGTTCTCCATCAGAATCTTCATCATTTCTTCATGGTTTTCTTGCTTTTTCTGATTGCCACCTTCATTGTTACCCTTATTACCTTCTGATGATTCTTGTACCATTTTCGCTTGTCCGGTCGCCATGGCCGACCGGGCAGCAATGGCGAAAATCCACGTGGCGTCCATCTGTTTGCTGATCATCCTGCTTGCTGCATAGTACGGAATGTTAACCCTCCGGCTACTACTCTTCTCAGACTTGATGCAATAACCATTGATGAACATGACAGAGTCCATCAAGCTTTCTCTTGTCAACCCTTTCATGTCATAAGCCTGTGATCTTCTCCACAGACTTTTCACATGAGAGTTTGCTGGACGTGACAAGCAAAGAGCTCTTGTTGTGTCTCTAATGGCGGAATCTGGATCCTTAAGCAGCAGTTCACACTGAGCTCTATTGCTATACAGCACCATTTTCTCTTTCCTCAGCCTTATTGGGCACAAAGCTAATGCCTCAGAGTACTTAACTACAGCTTCCTCTATTTCCCCCTTACAAAACAGATGATTTGCTTCTTGTTTTATCAAATCCACCAACATCCTTCTTTCTTCCCATATTTCAGGCAAGAAGACTCTCTCTTTCTTGCTCCTCTCTATTAAACTCCATAGCTCATCCAACGTTTGGTTCTTTCTTTGCTTGTAATCGAGAAGAAGTACTTTCGCAATTGTTTCTCCTAAGTTTGATCTATGATCTCCAAGGCTTTTAAGTTCCACCAAATCAATAAGAAACAAAGCAGAAATATCAAGAACTTTGTACCTTGTATCTTTGTCTTTGAGTAGAAGCAAGAGACAATCAATTCCCATGTACTGCCAATCATCTGAAGACCTTGACAAATTACACAAGCACTCTATGACCTCTTTGGATTCAGCTACTTTTCCCCTCCCGTATTTATTGTAACACAAAATTCTAATCAGTCCAATCCCAGCTGGAGAAGCATGGTTAGCTAGTAGTAACCCACCCCACATCCTACACAACTCTATCAAAAACTCTTGCTTGCAAATAAGCTTCATAGCCAGAGGCCTTTGTTTGCAAGCAAAGCAGTTTAAGATGTAGAGAGACCAGCACTGCAGCTGACTAGCCCATTCCTCTGCCTTGGAGTTCTCCATCTCTAAACCTCCAAAACCTCTTGTTAACAAATCACAGTGGTACTTAGGTCTTTTTCTCTTATCCTTCACTCCCACAAAGCTAGCGTACACCACATTAACGCATGTAGAAGCTACTTCCATGGCTAACCTCACCATCTCTTCTTCATAATCCGCGACGAGCTTGAAAGTCTTCTCGTAGCTGGCCAGGTGCCCGAGGGCTCTAACGGCCACGCGCTGCTCGACCCAACTCATCTTCCCTCTTAGAAGCTCGATCAGAGGAGGTATCACTCCTGACTCCGCTGCCATTGTAGCAAAGTGAACTCGGTTCATGGTGTAAGAACCGATGACATGAGCAGCGTAGTAAGGGATGTATATGTTCTGGTGTTTTTGCAGCCAACGACTATTCTGGTCTTTGATGCCTTTGTGGATTAGTCTCGCCATGCACTCAAAGATGCCGAGGTTTGGGAACTCTTGGTCGTCAGGGTGAGTCATAGCAATGTGCCAGAGGCTGCTGAGCACCAGAACATTTTCTTGGTCGTCTCTGAGAGGCATTTGCTTGAAACAGGTTGCTAGTGTGGCTCTCCTCTTGAAGGAGTCTGGTTCTTTCACTGCGCAGAAGAAACAAAACTGAGTGGTGCAGCCACCATGTTGATCCTTCTCTTTTTTCCTCATGGAGTCCATGATTGAAGGACAACAGGTTTGAGTTCGGGGGGATGGATTTGATTAGGGCTTGAGATTATGGAGAAAAAGAAGTGGGAAAGGAACAGGTTAAAAAGTTAAGAGGTGGGCGAGGGTTTGAGCTTTGGTGACATTAACGGCGTAAGTGTCTATACTCTATATATAGGATTTAAAATTTTGTACTTTTGAATTAGCTGTGTTGAGATATCAATCACACATCGAAAAATGAGACATTGCTTATGAGTTTAGAAGAGTTTAGCTGATTCTATGTATTAATCTAGAAACCAGTTTATTGTAATCGATATCATGCATAATGCTGCAGTAAGCTGAATAACAGATATTCAAAGTTGCTAGCTGCATGTTACCAAGTGATCCCTTACCTTCTTCATTCGACATTGCATGTTTGTTCTGTGTCAACCTTATTTTGTGCAAACAGAACAAAAATCCTCAAAAAAATATTATCCATCCAATAAACATAAACCTTCTTCATAACAGATAGCAAGAAATCTTCTTTTCTATGCACAGTAATTGACATAATCATCACGTTGTCTCCTTGAACTAGATAGATGTTTGTTTCAGCTTTTCCTTTGTCAACAGGTCTAGTGCTACTCTACTCCTCTTCTTGATTAAAAGCTTCTATTAAAGCCAAAATTCCATCTCTTGTTCTCCTACTTTCTGACTTATAATATGCAGCGAATGCGCACATTGCGATTACAGATAGATTTGTTGCTAAATGGAGTTGAAGGACCACAGCTTGAAAATATATGGTATGATCAGTTCAGTGCTTCTTTAACCTGCACAAACACAATGTGGTTGTGCTGTTGTGGTCCCTTATTCATACTCCTTAACCTGATGATCACCTTGAAACAAATATTTAAAATCCATAACCAGAAAATTAACGCTATAAATTATAAGCTATGATAAGATAGAAGCTGCTATTGTACAGATTGAAAATAGAGTTTAGTACAGATGGTGGAGGTCTCAAGAAGATGCGGCTACTATATAAACATACTATACATAGATCATAGAAAGCATTATGAAAACCTGAAAAAAGCAGACTTAGAGAGCTTAATCTTCACTACAAATAGTAATCGAGAGTTAAAAATACGCTACTGGTGTACCTAACTATGAATGTGCTTAGTATATTGCCTGTTGGTACAATTGGCGTGGATGGTAGATGCATCGGTTCCTAAGCTCATGATGATGAAGACCAAACAGATCATAATCTAGAGGCAAGCACCATACCTCTAGGGCTTACATGGAAGACATTCTTGTATTGTTCATCAAACAATAATAAAGGAAATGGAGTTGCATTACATGAGAGACGGTTTATACTTGGGCTTACAAAAATTAAGCTGGGGATACTGGATATATACAGTCTGTAGTTCTGTACTAAACTCTTCAACTTATTATTCTTAGCTTCTCTGCCGTCTTGCGCTGCTGTTGGTCTGCATCTTCATCCATCATGGTTTCACTCATTCAGCATACTTAATTTGCAAGACCATTCTGCACAAGCTCCAACCCCAAGTTCCCCATGAGGGTGGTAATACATGTACTAGCGCTACCAGACTGTTGCCGAACAACCTAGTGTGGATTAGTTCTCCACAACTTCCAGATAATGCACACATCTGTTCAACACACCCACTTCTGTGAAATGTTTAACTTGTGCTGCAAATAACTCATGATTCAATAACAGGTACTACAGATTCATTAAGTGGTGCAACTGGATTACCAACAATAGGTTTATCAGTTTCTTCTGTTTCCAAACTAGGGTGTCTTTCTGAAGCCTCAACACTTTCAAGTAATGATTTTACCTCATTACTTTCTTGCTTTTGGATTCTAACCCAATGCTTCTTAATCTAAATGAGTACATATCTGGCGTACAGTAGTGATGGACATGTAAGAAGCAACGAGCAGGATGTTACCAATTATAATGTATACTGCTGATTTGATGGAGGTATAATACATGTTCCTTTCTCCCATGCTAAACTAGCATCATGCTTCCCACAATGAAAAGCAAGTGGTCCTCACAAGTCTCCTGCCTCCTTCATTCTTCGTGTTCTTGTGTAAACCTCAGTTTGTTCAAAACAAACAAGACAGTAGGTCCTGCAAACAGTATCCAACTAATCAATGTAAAACACTTGTTCTGAAAAAAAAGCACAGTATTTGACACGATAATCATGTTGTCAGCTTGTACTATTTCCTTTTTCCTTTCTGGCTTATAATACTGCAGCAATATACAGATAGATTTCTTGCTAAACGGAAGCGAAGGACCTAGCTAGCTTGGAAATTGTATAATATATGATCAGTTCAGTGACTCTTAACCTTGCAGAAGCTGAAATGTGGTCGTGGTCCCTAACTTGAACCTTCAAACAACTATATAATCCATATAACGAGCAAGTAAAGTGTGATGAAAAAAGAGATATATGTGCAGTTTAAAACAGACCGGTGGAGGTCTGGCTACTATTAAACATACTATATATAGATCATGGAAGGCATAAAAACTTGAAAAGATCGAGCACATTTATAGAGTTCAGCAGAAAATCCTTATACAATGTACCTTTGGTAGCAGAAAATCAAACATCGTAAAACAGTTCAGAAAGTCGATCCAATCTCTATTTGAATGCAAGTTTGATAGTGAATTAGTGATACAATGAACTTGTGATGGAAACACTAGTATAATAAAATCAAAGTTTCGTATCACCCAAAAAGCTAGAACCTACTCACTGCCTGCCAGCAGCCTTTCTTGCAGGGAAATGGAACTAAATCCATTAGGCTTCCAGCCTATAACGACCAAAAAAGGTCAATGCATGAGTAGAATCCGAGGACTACTTAGATCTAAATAGCGGCAATATGTAATTTCTGCTAAAATGAAAGACAATATATTATTATTTTCTCCATAAAATTAGGTGTCTATTGAAAATGTATATTTAGTGGGTGGGCTTCATTTAAAACGGCTATCAAAAATTGGGTGTAAATCGAATTCCCTCATAGTAATCATGCCAAATCCCCCGGCGGAAGGTTTTTGCCTCTTGCTGGAACTTTCTCAGGTGACGAGCCTTCCAATGGTTATCTACAATAGCAAATCCATTACGAAGCATGACAGCATTTATATTGTCAACATTATCTGATGCAACAAGAGTTACCATAAGAGCTGGTCCGGTTCCTCGGCCTTCAGCAAATTTTCCTCCTGAAATATCTCTTCCCTCAATCTCGGCTGTGAACTCCTTGTCCAATATGCACTCGCTCAAATACTCACCTGCTTCTTGACCAAACTCCTCCTCCAAGCTCGGGACTTTAACATGTGCAAGGCTGCATAGCTGAGCGAGACCAGGTGCAGCGGCAAGAGAAGAGTTAAGAGGCCGTAACTTACTGTAAGGGACAACCTCTTGATTACCATAGTCAATGTAGAACACTTCAAACTTGTCTTTTCGCACATTGACAATCCTAGCTCGGTTCCAAGAATTATCTGCACTAAATAGAGCAAGGACAATGTCACCCTTCTTAGGATTAAAAGCATCACCAACAGAAGGAGCTTCTTCAAGGTTCAAAGAAGCAAGCTGTTGCTGAATAGAGGCACTCTTCTCGTCCCCAACTGTCTGCACATAGAATTTACCGCTGTCCAAAACTTCGGTAATCACTACAGAATTCTCCCAAATTTTCAGCTTCTTCATTTTTGCTCGTTCTAGGAGATGGCCATCTTGAATCTTATCACTACCACCAATATACTTGGCGAGGCCAGCTTCAACAAGGGCAATCGACACATTGGTCCCAGATTCTCATAAAATTCCCACGAAGGGCCGGTAACAAACCGCTTGCCAAAATCACTCTAGCAGCAAAATACCCCCAAAAGAGGAGACGCTACAAAGGTTAACAAGTAGTCTCACATCGGAGACTAAGGCCAAAGTGCCCAACCTTGGCCTATAAAACAGGCACAAGCTCCCATCAAAGGTACGAACAACTCTCTCTCACACTCCCGTACATTGCAAAGAGCCCAAAGCTAACTTAAGCATTGGAGAGTTGAAGACTGGGCCACCCCAGTCCCGACTTCCTGATGCTGTTACTTGTGTAGGTACCAAGTGCAGGATCAAATGATTCTACCGTTCCCCGCCTCGCTAGCCCTTCACGGCTCGGGACCTTGGAACAGACAGGTAGAAACAATTGGCGCTAGAAGGAGGGTTCCTCAAGTGGAAACCCTCACGTCGCTCACCATGGCCATCATCTGCCCAGAAATCCCGAGGAGAGAGAAAGTAGATCTGACTTTCTCTCTCTCCTTCGCTTGGGTGTGCCACAGCAAGGTAGCTCACCTTCCCAGCCATCACTGTCTTCCAATGAATCCAGCGTGGCCACCCCAACCTTCGGCCAAGGCCCACGAGCCGGTGAGCAACACCCATAAAAACTGATCTGGACACCCAGCTTCCCTCAACCGAAGCGGGAATATGCTCTCGGTCTCGCGACCTCCAATCTCGGCACCCTCCCCCCGGGACATGCCTTCGCCTTTGGCACCCACTTGATACTTCTCTCCAGGGGACGCCCTCCCGTGTCTCAGTGCCTCTCTCCCGAGACCCCCGCGGACTCCGCTGGTCTCGCCAGTCAACGCGGACACCGCTGGTCTCGCTAGTCAGCGCGGACTCCGCTGGTCTCGCCAGCCCCTCGCAGACTCCCCTGGTTAAGCCAGTCCTCGCGGACTCACATTGCCGCGGACTCCGCTGGTCTCGCCAGTCAGCGCGGACTCCGTTGGTCTCGCCAGTCAGCACGAACTCCGCTAGATTCGCCAGCCCCTCGCGGACTCCCCTGGTTAAGCCAGTCCTCACGGACTCACATTGTCGCGGACTCCGCTGATCTCGCCAACCCCTCGCGGCCTCCCCTGATCTCAGCCCTCATGTGGGGACGTCCCTGGTAGATCCCCTGGTGGACGGAACATTGCTCTCCATCCCGACCTCCCGGGACTCCTCTATCCCGACAGAAGGGTACCAAAAAAAAAACTCAGCAACCCAACAGCCTGTCCTCGGCACCTCCCCTTCTTGAGACTGAGTTACACGCCCTCCACAATCAACCAAGGGTTGAATGTAGAGCTCACAAGCAGCCACATATATTCTGGGCTACATGCATTTATATATCTATGACTCTGGGCTCTGGCTGAATATTTTTTTCCAAGACCGCTTGAGCAGCCCTCCGCCCAGAATTGATCTGCACACCCAAAACCTCCACGGCCTCCCGGGACGCCTCTCCCTCGGTCAAAGGATACAAATTCTGGACGCCCATCTGAGTAGCGAGGCCAGTCGCGGCGGCCACACTGTCCCGGCAGGATTCACCTTCGGAACCCGGAACCAAGAATCCGCCCTCCCGACACGGAGTCTAGTCCTGACACGTGATATTGTCCCGACCCAGGATCCCGTGACAAGAAACAAGTGGTTTCATCCAGAGCTCCAGGAGCCCTTCCCACATGGCCCCCCGAGTTCCCGAGGCCCCCTCCCGTGCTTACCTTACTCTCGAAACATGCAAGCACAAGTGACCGGCTTGACAACCCTCTCCCGGGGACCCCCCCGTGTCTCAGAGCCTCTCCCGATGCCATTCCTCTCTTCCTCCCTCCCGGGACCATCCATTTCTCACCGCGGACACCGCTTGTCACGCCAGTCTCCGCAGACTCCTCTTGCCTCGCCATTCCTCGCGGACTCCACTGGTCTCGCCAGAGTCCCCGTGCAACTCTAATTTTTCTACAATGACTATAACGACTCTACACGGCTCCAGATAAGTGTCACTTCACACTATTCAATTGAGTTATTATCATACAAATAACATGCCTCATGCATCATATTCTCATGTACATGCTAAACACACATGTAAACCATGTGCAAACCATATGACACTTGCTTCACATGATTACAAGCCAAACATTGATGTACATTTATCTATATCAATATCAGGCTACACACACAACATGTGTAAACAGCCATCATTCAAACATGCATTCTCTAGCTACACACGCCACTAGCGCGACCTGCCCCGCTACCTTAATCCTAACCAGCCCGACAACAAATCTCTCACCCTAGAATTCCTACCAACATCACAAACATGTGAACAATCCCACCACCACATACAAATCCAAAGACAAAGAAAGCGACAAATTCATATCTTGAAACAGCGGATCAGCGTGGTGGCAGTGAAGCTGGTTGCAAACAGCCGAGCGCTCGCACCCACTCGATCGAGGATGAAATTGGACGTTTCACAGTCTGAAGATTGTAGAATTGCTGAAACCCTAAAACGCAAATTGCAGCTCGCCCAATTTTTAGTTTCGAAAGCACGAACTCCCCCCTCCAGCTATCCCCAACCCTATACATAGGCATTGTATAGGCCAGCCGCCCCCCGAAAGTCTCGCCAATTAGCGCGGACTGACTCGCCCATCAGCGGCCCGCCACGCCGCGAGAGTCTAGCCGACTAGCGCGGACTTACTCGCCCATCAGCGGCCCACCACGCCGCGAGAGTCTCGCCAACTAGCGCGGACTTACTTGCCCAGCAGCGGCCCGCCCCCCGCCCCCCGCCCCCCGAGAGTCTCGCCAACTATCGCGGACTGACTCGCCCATCAACGGCCCGCCACGTCGCGAGAGTCTCGCCAACTAGCGCGGACTTACTCGCCCAGCAGCGGCCCGCCGCCCGAGAGTCTCGCCAACTAGCCCAGACTGACTCGCCCATCAGCGGCCCGCCACGCCCTAGAGTCTCGCCAACTAGCGCGGACTTACTCGCCCAGCAGCGGCCCGCCGCCCTAGAGTCTCGCCAACTAGCGCGGACTTACTCGCCCAGCAGCGGCCCGCCCTCCGAGAGTCTCGCCAACTAGCGCGGACTTACTCGCCCATCAGCAGCCCGCCACGCAGCGAGAGTCTTACCAACTAGCGCGGACTTACTCGCCCAGCAGCGGCCCGCCGCTCGAGAGTCTCGCCAACTAGCGCGGACTTACTCGCCCAGCAGCGGCCCGCCCCCCAAGAGTCTCGCCAACTAGCGCGGACTGACTAGCCCATCAAGGGCCCATCATCTCGACACTTAGCGCGAACTTACTCGAATGCCATTAGTACGTTTCCTCGCCACTCAGCGCAAACTACGTCGCCCCGTAGCGGCACGCAACGCCATTAGCGAGTTTCCTCTCGTCAACTAAACTAGGAACTTCACCCCCGTCACCTCGTGACCCTCGCGTGGGGACTTGGGGACTCGGCACCATGCCTCCAGCACCCGGGTAAAACATATTCTCGGCATCTATAGAATAACTCCCCACCCAAGAGCTCTCTCGGACTGGGGACTTGTTAGTACATATCCAAAATACTTGGCTGAGCCAAGAATAAGGCGCAATTACCCGGTCACCGAAGATCATTCCAGACAAGATAGCCCTGGTAAGCCCTTCACAGATATCCAAGGAGTGAAGGGCCGGTAACAAACCGCTTGCCAAAATCACTCTAGCAGCAAAACACCCCCAAAAGGGGAGACGCTACAAAGGTTAACAAGTAGTCCCACATCGGAGACTAAGGCCAAAGTGCCCAACCTTGGCCTATAAAACAGGCACAAGCTCCCATCAAAGGTACGGACAACTCTCTCTCACACTCCCGTACATTGCAAAGAGCCCAAAACTAACTTAAGCATCGGAGAGTCGAAGACTGGGCCACCCTAGTCCCGACTTCCTGATGTTGTTACTTGTGCAGGTACCAAGTGCATGATTAAAGGATTCTACCGTTCCCCGCCTCGCCAGCCCTTCACGGCTCGGGACCTCGAAACAGACAGGTAGAAACATATATAGACAAAGGATAATGATCAAACCCAAACCACGGATGATGACCTCCTTTTTCGCACGCAACCATAGTAAGCTCTTCGCACACAAATACTGCTAGCTTTTCGCATGCATACCTATTTCGCAAGTCCTCCACCAAGCAATTAAACACAGTTGACCAGTCAATTTGGATGACTTATATTTCCTTATCCTTACGTGCGAAGTCCTTTTGTGCGAACTCATACGCGAGCTCACATCTTCGCGTGCATCTAGTTCGCCAACAATCCATGTCTCAATCTTCCACTCATGTGAAGTCTCTATGCGATCTTTGTCCAGCTCGCCCGCCAACTTCTGTCCATATATGAGAAGGCCTGCATGCGAATCACATATCCAGCTTGCATGAAATCATAGACAAGGTAACCCACCTCTAAACCCAATATTACTCGGGCTGACATGGACCATGAATTTAATTAATATTCATCTAAACAATTACTGTCCGATAAAATATTAATTTAGGTGTAAACAACTTGATTGTATTGGCCTGATCGTAATACACAATATATCGTAATGCAGTAATGTTTTCTATATTCATGCCAATGCAGTAATTTTATATGCCTCTAGTTACTTGAGTTAGATGGAGCTTCAATGAGCAGATCCTATTCCAATTTGGCACAAGAACATACTTGAAAGGCCAAATACAATTCAACTGAAGAAAATACAAGTTTATACACTGATAAACTGCCCTATAAAAATAAAGATCATAGCATAAATAAACAGAAAGCAAAAACTTGAGATCAAGATTTCTTGCTTTCATGATAGGAACTCAAATTTCTACATAAGATCTTTAGTGAAGGCATTCACAGATATACAAGAATCTGAAGAGAAGTTTTTCCATGAATCCTCATCTCAGTATACTGGATTACTGATTGATTCTAAATGAGCTCCCTTAGACAGCTCAACCATCCCACCAAAAACCCCACCCTGGCTCCAGAATAACTTCCAGTTAGGTACAAAAATTTTCCGGCACCAGAGAAAATCTACAATCACAACTGTCCTCTATGTACAAGGTTGGAAGTACACTGATCCAACACAAGTTCTGCATTGCGACCCAGCTTTAAACTCATCAACCTACCTTTGAATCTTTGATATTGTCGGTCCATTACAACTAGAGACCTTTCAAATTTGTGCCTTCATCCTAAACATCCATATTCCCCATCTTCCACACAATATTGCTGACGTTGGCATCATGAGACTTTTCAAGTGCAGCAACTTTGGAGCGATATGCAGCTCCTGCCATGGTATTCTTTACAGTCTGACCCTGAGGCAGCTCACTAGTTTCACTCATAGAAGCAAATCTTAGCTCAGCAGGGGGGATAAAACAGTCTACTGACAACCCAGGGACATTGAATGCCACTTCCTCAATTGTCCAAGCTTCTTCCATCCTTGTCTTAGTATGGCTCATTGCAGTTTCTCCAAACCTGAAAAGAGTAACTACAGAACGTCCTGAGTGAGCGATCATAATTCCCTCCACAGGTCTATAATCATCAAGGAATGAATTAATTGTGGTTTCCCAGTAGACAGCATCTCCTCCATGATTCTGAATGCGGGTCAAATGAGAATCTTCCAAGTGTATTAGAAGACCTGTTCTTTGGCTGAAGTAGCCAAATAAAACATGCCTTATAATCTCCGCAGGCCCTTCACTCCTGGCTTTTAAAGTTAATGGATCTGTATTAAGCTTCAGGATGAAGCAATCCTCACCATTGATCTTCTTTTCACCAATGCATCTTGAATTGGTGAACATGCTAGCAGTGGTTCTCGGGTCAAGTCCCTGTAAAAGAAATTGAGCAGGCAAAGTAATTATATCATGCACGTCAAAAACAATCAAAGCTGAACATGGAACTACCAAGAGCAGAACTTTAATTACCTGAAGTGCACGCCGCAAGGGTCTAACAGGCCCTTTAGCAGTGTGTGCACCAAGCCATGGTGTGTGCCTCCAGACAAGCTTTCCATTTGAACCAGCATGAACCTTGCTGCCACCAATGGCAAGTTCCACATACCACATATCTGGATGCATTTGCCACAGGACAAAGCCACCTGAATCTGCTGCTTTGGAGGAATTGCGACTCTTCACAACCTTGCCAGCTGTCTCAAACTCAGAAGCTACAATCCTCACCTTTCCCATAGCATAAGCATTGTGAATCGAGTTCTGAAGCTTTTGCCCCCCGGACGCTGCTGTATATTGTTGCAATATATACTGAGCAGACGAAGTTTCCTGCAACAGCAATCCACAAAATTAGGGTATACTCCAACCGCAAATGAATCTGGATAGACTAGGTATTAAAAACATAGATTACACATCACAATGCAACGACACAACACTTAAAAGGCATAAAATTCAACACAACCAGCAGCGGTTACTTCTTCCTCGCATACATTCTAAACGAAACGTCCAACAGAAATCGATAGCTACAAATGGGATCAATATAAGATTTCCAAAGGGGGTATGTGAGTAAAAACGAAAAAAGGGGAGATGCTCTGCTCAATTCCAAAGAGGTTTGCTTCTTTTACCATCTTTTCTTTTACTTTTTTCCTTTGTTAATAATCAAACTCAGCATGCTTGAAACTAAAGCAACTCACTTTGAACCAAATCTCCTGGAAACAATCAACACTCCCACCAACTTTCATAGATCAACCTAAACATGCATCATTCATTCATCGATCCAAACCATTAATCTCACCACTGACACACATAACTCTCAAAGTTCATAAATTTACACCAAAATTTGGACCATAATACTTTTCAACAAGTAGAAACCTTAACATTAAAAACATAAAAAAACATAAGCAACTGTGAAACTGAGAAAGACTTACAATGGGGGTGTCCTTTATACTGAGATGAGGGAAAGGATCGACTGTGCTAACGTGCACAGGCCCCAACGGTGCACCCAAAACCCCAAGCAGCAGCCTCAGATCCGACCTCTTATACGCCGACGAGGAACACGAAACGGCCGGAGCCCTACACAGCTGGCCCTTCATCCAGTGGCCCCACCTCCCCTCCATCTTCGAATCCTCGCCGTCCGTTTCATCCGGCCCTTCCTTCAAAGGCGACAGCGCCTCCGCCGGCGGCCTCAGCCCCCCGGATCTCGCCACCATCAGCTGCTCCGCCACGTGGTGCCTCCTCCTTCTCCGAAGCAGACCCGACATTGGCGACGCACTTCTCGCCGGACTCTTCGCCCTGGACCTCGCCGGCGACAGACCCCTCACCACATCCTCCTTAAGGGACGAAAAGAACCCCTGCTTCCTCTCCATTTTACGACTCTGCCACTGAACTGGGTAGTTTTGGGTTTCTAAGAATAATGAGGAACCAGAAAAAAAGCAGCAATCTTTGGGTTTGTGTTTGTGTTTGGTTTTGAAGCAAAAAATTGGAAAGCAAAAGTGAGAGGAAGAGAGACAGTGAGAGCAAACAAAGCTTTTAGTGAAACAAAGCAGAGGGCTTTTTGATTTTTGAGGACTCAGAGAGAGAGAGAGAGAGAATGGTTAAAGAAATAGGAGAGAGAGAAATTTGCCGCGAGAGACGAGCATAGTGAGAGGGGACAGAGGCTGCTGCGTCTTCTGAGTCTGCGCCTCTCCTCTTTTTTTGCTCTTTCTTTCCTTTCTTATTTATTTCGTCTCCATCACAGAAAAGAATTTCATTTATGGACCAAAATTGTAATTGCAAAAATTCTTCACAGAACACAAAGAAGATCTCAACCTTAAATACACCCCCTCTCTTTGCTTACATTACATGCAAAAGGAGAGAACTTTCTTTTCTAATAATGTCTAAATAGATGAAGGAAAATAATACCCTTTGGCACAATCGGAATGATTTTCTCTGTTTGGTAGCTAACTCCATAGGTTAGATTATCTAAAATGGTACATGGCTGAAAGAAAATTTAAATAGGTGGTACATACATTATCTTCGACACTATGCGAAAAAAAAAAAATTAAACTTAGTACGGATTCGTAAAAGATATGTGTTATAATTTACCTTACTAATCGCTAATGAAGCAATGTAACCTGTCAATTGAGTAGAAATAAGATGAAAACAAACAGAGCTAATTAAGGTCATAACTTAGCAAGTAACTAATGCAAATTGGTTTGTATTAATCTTTGATCTGGTGATCAGAATTTGGCTGTATTTCACTTTCACTTCCTTTTTTTTTCTTTTTCTTTTTTTTCTTTTCTTCTTTGTTCAGTTGGTGGGATGGCCAACCGGGTTGGTCATATCGACCTTTCTCATTTGGTGCCTTCTTCCTGGGGACATAGACCCTTAGGTTCTAGTGTTGTAGGGTTTGCTAATACGACGACGCTCTGACTAACATTTTCTTTCGAAACCTTTCTGGTTTGTGAAGATTAAATTTGGAGATTGGGTGAAAAATCTTTCCCGTGACCTATGATATATAATGCCAGAGAGTCTGGGTCTGTTGGGTTTGGCGCCATTTTAACAACTGTCAAGTGTGTCTTGGGGTACGATCAACGCAGCAATTCATGATCGGATCATTTAGTTGTTGGCTTGTTCTTGATATTGGAATTTAGAAAAGAAAAATAAAAGAAGGAAATATATAATAGAGATGGATGGATGATCATGAACACGGTTTGATGTTTGTTTCTATTTTATTATGAGCGTGCTGCATGCTTTGCTAATTAGCATGATTTCAGAAACAAAGAATGCTTATGTATCATGATGAGAATTGAGAGAGGTGTTGTTTAACGAATATTAATTAGTTACCCCCTCAAGATCATTATAGGGTGCAAAAGTTTTGGTTGCTCAAGCTAAACCTTTTGCGATAAATCATAGTGGGAAACAAGAGCCTTCCATGCACGATGATCATAGTTTTTGGTTCTCATCAGATTGATCTTAAGAATATGGTTCTTTTTTTTCAAGTCTCTCATTATGTGAAGTTGTAAACTGGTGTAGCCTTGAAAAGAAAAACAGTGATCCTAAACCCCCAATTCCAAATTCAGTATTTCAGTTACACAGTATGGTGACAAAGACAAACCGTGGTGGTTGGAGAGTTGAAACCCCTTATGAAGACTTGATGCCCTCAAATTCATGGGACCGTTTGAATGGTTTGATAGATTTTCTCCATCCATACTCTGCATAAGATGGCAATCCATGACTCGTATCTTTCTTGATGCATGTATAATTTATCTGAAAAAATTCTACGATGTTAGTTGAACTTAAATCCAGACTTACAAGTTTATTTTGAATATATATGAATAACGTTAAATGTAAAACGTCACATTCACGTTAGATATCTAACGTAAATGTGACAATTTACGTGATATTTTTTATTTTTCTGAATTTTAGATGTAAGAAGCTGTCTTACTGAATTCTTACACTTGAAATTAACCTTACTTATCGTTCGTCGTGATATTTTTCTTAGTTAAAATAACCAATTGACCAAGTTGATTAGGAGCCTTAAGTTTTAAGGATTTGTATTCCTAATTACAAAGAATTGACTGATCATAAGTTGGGGGACTTTATGATAAATTAATAGTCATTGATTGGTTTGATAGCGACAATAGCAAAGCCACCAAAGTGTTCTGCCCTTAGATATGATTCTAAGAAAGCACCCACTCCTACAACACATGCTTCATGAGCACTCAATCACGTCGCCATTCACGGACCTAAATCTTCATTCATTTTCTGGTATTCCAGATTAATTCCATTGTTTAAGTTGAAAGTTGAAACCACTGACTCTGGCTTCAAAAGCATTTCCGCTTGAAACGCATTGATTGGAAACCTACAAATTCTGTTCTCCTGTAGCATATCACATATGTAATTGACAATGATGTTTCTCCGATCCTTTCTGTTTGAAAATGTAATCCTGAAACGAAAGTAGTAGAGTAGTTTATATATCTTTTTAAAGTCATTAACCGCGGCTTGAAGAGGGTTTGAAACTTGAGGCTTATCGAAGTATTTGCCGTGTAAGTCAAGTTTTGTCCGATAAAATGTGGTTGTTTTGACATGTTTGTCTCCATGAAGTCACACTAAACACATCTCTAGTTCTCTACACACTAAGTTAGAAGAGTACCTCACTTGATATGGGTGGGTAGCATACCACAAAGTTGAAAATCAAAGATTTGTTCATCCGTTACAGTTCATTCTGTAATCCTTTGTCGATTCTAGACATACAGTTGGTAAGTTCTCAGACATTTGATCAATTCTAGCTTACAAATCCTAAGCAAGAACCCAACTTTCACCAGTTCATTACGAGGGCCTATTTAAAAGTGATCAGACATCATATGTGAAAGTAATAGAAGCAAGTCCAAGCGGGCCAAGGTTCCATTATCAGACATTCTACTGGAATAGTGGAACTCCTTGAAGGAGTTGGATTCGTACTTTCAGGGCTTAGGGTTTACAAAGTCCTTGTTTACTTGGTCATTAGTCAATAAACCCTAAACTTTAGGAGTTTAATAGGGTTGTTTCGTTCAAGTTGGTTAGTTGTGCTGCTATACAATAACATATATGTTGGAGTTCAGTTTCACATGTAAGGCTATTTAAAACCAAGATTGTTTAATAAAATGATTAAGTCATTCAAATCCAAATTGTTTCATTTGGAACAATCTGGTATCAGAGCCCCCACTGGGCTTGAGAAAAAGAAGCGGCAGCGTTCTTGAGTGATACACAGAAAGATGAGTGAAGAGAAGATGAAAGTTCCGCTCTTCGATGGTCACTACTGATTACGCTCAAATTAATATTTTACTACACAGTAAATGTCAATGTGAATATTAATTAAATTCTTGGTCCACGTCACACCAGCGAGCCCAAATTCTTTGGGTTTACAATGGCCCGCCAGTGAGATCATGCGAGCTGGATGACAGAGTTTTTCATGCGGAATGGACTTCGCACGGAATTGCAGAGATGACTCCGCGTAAGCGAGGCGAGACGACTCAGGCGACTTCGCGAACAAGCAACAGGCGGAGTTCGCGTGCATCACGTTTATCGTTGAAGACTCTTACAAGTCTTTGACATGCTTTGGGCCAATTCCTGTGACTATTTTAATAAAAAGCTCTTTAAAGGCCCGCGAGATGGAAGAGAGCTTGAGGAGCTCGCGGGATGGTTGAGTCTGCGGCTCGCGTGTTAGTCTTCCACAAGGACTGTGACACCCCGCGGGATAAGGATGTTCCTAATTTCAGTCTGCATAGGAGTCCACAGTTGAGTAGCGCGGAGGCAGTGTCTTATACGGAGTGTGCAAACTGGACATGTGTCACAAGATGGTTGGTTCGCGCGGGTGAAGCAGTGTCCTTGTGTTATTCTATTTCAGAGTCTGACTTGATTTTAATTATCTTTCGTCTAGCAGAAGGCGAGCTACTATATAAGGGGCTCAAAGGCTTATACACAACAACTCAACAAAATACAACAAAACTATCGACCCAATCGAACCTCTAGTCGCTCCCCGGAGCTTTACTTTCTTTTCTTTGTACGCTCTCCGGAGCTTTGTCTTTGTCCCTCTCCTTCCCAGTTGAAGCTTTGCTCGATCTCACGTCGAGTATCGATATTGTGACGCTCATGCGAACTAGTGTAAGTCCTTGCCCAGTACGCAAAGCGAATCTGAAGAACCTTGCGGTGGAGTTGTGCTCTCTCCATCCTCAATCACTTGATTAGAAGCATAAGGCTAAGCGCACCCCGCTACTACAACCACTACTTTTCGCGTCCGCGCGGTGGCACGCCCGTAACGACTAAAATAGACTTTGCATACTTAGACTTACTGGTGTGGCCAAAACATTGGCATGCCCGATGGGATCAGGATAGTCTCTGACGTCACCTTCATTGGGGTCGGAGAACGAAAACAAAGATGCGATAATGGATTGGCGCGATCGGCAAGAAAGATCAGCGGTCGTCAATGAAAATTTAGCGGCCATCCAAAGGAGAATTGACGAAATGGTGGCTGCCATCTGTAAGCAACAAGCTGCGCAAGCGGCTAATAGAGAGGCTGCTGAAGAAAACGAAAAGGCTTTACAACGCCAACATATAAAGCCTACGGTTGGCGAGGATTTTCCTTTGGATGAACCCACGTCCAAAGAAGAAACTGCTTTGTTAATCAATGACGAAGAACCCGAGGTCGAAGCCGTTGAGATTATGGATAATCATCCCATCTCAAAGACTGACGGTGTCCCTCAGGAAAAGGAGTATGAAAATAGGACAAACCAGTCCATCTTAGAAGAAGAAATTGGTTCGAACATTAATGATGATGGCGGACAACAATTTCACATAAAAGGTGACCAAGGAGATAGCTTTCCTATGCGAGACGTATATGAGGACACGGTTCAGATGCATGGGGGGCAAGGCGTAGCTCGCCTTCATTCTTTAATAGACCACCATGATTAAGGGCATAATCCACTCCAGTTTTGTCCAATTACTGGGCGTTATCAAGACGCTGCCCCAAGTCATGACAAGATTAACTATATATGGTGTGGTGGTATACATAGGCCAATCCGTGGGTTCACATTGCAATATAATTGGAGTCTCTGCATACAAGTTCAGAGGCCAGGATATGGCATTGGTATTGTATGTGGGAAACGTTGTTACACCAAGAATTGCAAGTTTATTATACATGGGTGTAAAGTCGAGTATTTGCAGTGTCATCTCACTCTAGTGTGCAGCAAGAACTTGGCGGCATCTAAGCATGATGCTCATGGATGTCATATATCTGCATCAGGGGCAGAGGTGGGTTCGCTACACTATAGTGACTCCAATTTTGATTTTGACACATAGCCAATTTATGATAAATATGATGAAGACTATATGTTGGTGCGTCTGTCTCATAATTATATTCCACAAGAGTTCAATCTCGTTGAAGCTCTTGATAAGGTTCTCTTCCATGACCAATGCGTGGTTATTCCCGATAAATCCATGCATTATGACATGGTAGTCGGTGCCAAGGCAGATCTTTACATTATATTATCCGCAAGTACGCAGTTGAAGATCATGCTTTGCCAGATGACAAAAATGCTTAGGGGGCAACAAGGCAGTCCCTACGAGCTACTTTCTCCAAATTTTCAAGTTCTTGAGGCACATTTTAGCTTAACACTTGCCAATTCTCAACAACGATAGTCTCACATTGAAAACATGACGACGTCCCCCGTGACCTAACGAAGGGTAACTAATCATACTAGAACCCCTTCTTTCCTTTGCTCCTAGCGTTTACTTTAGTTTTTAATTCAGCTTTTACTTCTGTTTTCTTTCATTTTCTTTATTTCTCACTTTGAAAAAAGAAAAATACAAAAAAGCAAATAGCAAAAGACACAAAAAAGATCATTGGTTTTGCTGAAATGCAAGACAACGTTTTTGCCTACAAAAAGACTTAAACTTTACTTAAAAGCCTATCCCTGAGGCTTGATGACAATAGGCATTCCAAATGCCTTGATTTGCTACCAGCGAAGTCAAGTCAGAGAACAAATACAACTAGTTTGCAATGCTGAAAAGTTACAACAACTACTACGATACAGTCGACTTCGCCAATTAAACTGGAGTGATCCAGGGAGAACTAGCCAACGCGCCTTATATAAACAGAAAGCCTTGGATATCTATTTTGCAGAGGATTTTACGGTTCATCATTCTGACTTTCCTGGAGAGACTTATGGCAGTTTGAATGCAGACAGGTCAAGACGCGCGGATTTGCAATGTGCATTTTCATTGTGTTTTCATGATCTTGTAGCATGTTTTCCTCATTGAGGGGTATCCATAGCAGTTTGGTGTACCTTTCTTCATACGCCAGGATCTACTTAAGGCCGATGCATGACCTTTTTTTATGTTTGCCATTGGCAATGATGCACGGTACTACAACTCCTTCCCTGGGGGGTATGCTAAAATTTTGATGTCCTTCATTCTTCTCAAGCATCGGCGAATAGACATCAAAACTGGGGGGGCACATTGGGGTAGATATGTGTTCCAGATATTTCAGACTTTAAACCTTCTTCAAGTGTCTTAGTCATTATTTAGGCCAATCCTTGTGGTCTCTAAAAAAATTTCAAGCTTATACGGCCGTTCGCCGACCCTTTTGTTTGCTTCTTATTGGTTCGCACTAGGGGGGCAGTGAAGTACATGGCCACAAATTTTTTGAGATTATGCGGCTGTTCGCCGACCATTTTTTTTGCTTCTCATTGGTTCGCACTAGGGGGCAGCGAAGTACATAGTCACAAATTTTTTGAGATCATGTGGCTGTTCGCCAACCTTTTTGTTTGCTTCTCATTAGTTCACACTGGGGGGGGGGCAGCGAAGTACTTGGCCAATGTCATTCCATGTTTATCACCAAGTTGGTTCGCTATCGCCAAGAGCTCATGAAGGGCCATCTAGTCAAAGAAAACGTCTTCTCGAGGTACATCCATTCAAGATATATCCATGTGAGCTACGTCCGCTCGCAGTATGTGCAATGTACCATGTCTTCTTAGTAGAGCAGGCGAATGCAGGCGAAGAGCAGGTGAATGCAGGCGAAGAGCAGGTGAAGTGCTCGTTAAGTTCAAGTCCAAGGTGCCTAGTTATGTTAAGATCATGATTAGTACTAGGCGAACCGTATAGCAGCTTCGCTACAATACTTTGCTGGGTGTTTGGGTTTCAAGGCCTATTCACAGGCTTGTCTACTCACACTAATTTTTATGTATGACCCGAGCCAATACCAGTGGCTATGGAGCAATATGAACATAAACCTCTTCAGTCATTCTTGACATTCATGACTTCGAGGCCGGGGGCCAATGTTTACACCCAAATTAATATTTTTCTGGACAGTAAATATCTATATGAATATTAATTAAATTATTGGTCCACGTTACACCGGCGAGCCCAAATTCTTTGGATTTACAAGTAATAGCCCGCCAGTGAGATCATGCGAGCTGGATGATAGAGTTCACATGCAGAATGGATTTCGTGCGGAATTGCAGAGATGACAGAGTTCACATGCAGAATGGACTTCGCACGGAATTGCAGAGATGACTCCGTGTAGGCGAGGTGAGGTGACACTTCACATGGGAATGAAGTACATCTAGGCGAGACAGAGTATACTTAGGTGACTTCGCGAACAAGCAACAGGCGGAGTCCGCGTGCATCACGTTTATCGTTGAGGACTCTTACAAGTCTTTGACATGCTTTGGGCCAATCCCTGTGGCTCTTTTAATAAAAAGCCCTTTAAAGGCCCGCGAGATGGAACCGAGCTTTAGGAGCTCGCATGATGGTTGAGTCCGCTGCTCGTGAGTTAGTCTTCCATAAAGACTGTGACACCCCGCGGGATAAAAATGTTCCTAATTTCAGTCCGCATAGGAGTCCACAGTTGAGTAGCGCAGAGGCAGTGTCCTATGCAGAGTGTGCAAACTGGACATGTGTCACAAGATAGTTGGTCCGCGCAGGTGAAGCAGTGTCTGTGTGTTATTCTGTTTCAGAGTCCGACTTAGATTCTGATTATCTTTTGTCTAGCAGAAGGTGAGCTACTATATAAGGGGCTCAAAGGCTTACACACAACAACTCAACAAAATACAACAAAACTATCGACCCAATCGAACCTCCAGACGCTCCCCGGAGCTTTACTTTTCCTTCTACGCTTTCCGGATCTTTGTCTTTTCCCCTCTCCTTCCCAGTTGAAGCTCTGCTCGATCTCACGTCGAGTATCGATATTGTGATGCTTAGGTGGATTACTGTAAGTCCTTGCCCAGTACGTAAGGCGAATCTGAAGAACCCTGCGGTGGAGTTGGTGCTCTCTCAATCCTCAGTCGCTTGATCAGAAGTAGAAGGCTAAGCGTACCCCGCTACTACAACCACTACTTTCCGCGTCCGCGCGATGGCACGCCCGCAATGACTAAAAAAGACTTTGCATACCCAGACTTATTAGTGTGGCCAAAACAACTACTATGATCATTGGAGTGAGCTGATGGAGAATTTGTTGAGATCAAAAGGCTATGGAGTTTGGTGGAGAATGGCTTTGAAGAGCCAACTGTTGGAGTACTGCTCACTGAGGCACAGAGGGAGCAGCTCGAAGATGCAAGAGCCAAAGATCATAAAGTTAAGAGGTATCTCTTTCAAGCAATTGATCGAGTGACCTTTGAGTAGATACTTGACAGACGCACAGCTAAGATTGTGTGGGAGTCCATGAAGAGCAAGTTTGGAGGGAATGATCGTGTCAAGAAATCAATCCTTCAAAAATTAAGGAGGGATTTTGAAGTACTGGAGATGAAGAATAGTGAAAGCATCTCGGAGTATTTTGTTCGAGTTATGGCAATAACGAACAAGATGAGAAGCAATGGAGAGGAGATGCCGGAGTCAAAGGTGGTGGAAAAGGTTCTTAGAACTCTCACAGAAAGATTCACATACGTTGTGATATCCATAGAAGAATCCAAGAACACTGAGTCCATCTCAATTGATGAACTACAAAGCTCACTTGTAGTTCATGAATAGAAGTTTCAGAGGTATGACAGAGGAGAAGATCAAGCTTTGAAAGTGAGTCATGAGGACAGATTTGGAGTAAGAGGCCGTGGAAGAGCAAGCATGAGAGGAAGAGGACGAGGCCGAAGCAGACAGATGTTCAACAAAGCTGTTGTGGAATGCTTCAAATGTCATAATCTCGGTCATTTTCAGTATGAATGTCCAAAGTGGAACAAGGAAGCTAACTATGCTGAACTGGATGAAACTGAAGAGCTATTGTTGATGTCTTTGGTGGAAGAATATGAAGCAGAAAAGGGTGATGTCTGGTTCTTGGATTTAGGATGTTCTAATCACATGTGTGGAGACAAGAGTATGTTTTCAGCTTAAATGATAAATTCAATCATTAAGTTAAGCTTGGAAACAATACCAGAATGCAAGTAGCCGGAAAGGGGAGTGTCAGACTGATTGTGAAGGGAGCTGCTTTTGTTATCAGTGATGTGTACTATGTACCTGAACTCAAGAATAATCTTTTGAGCATAGGGCAACTTCAAGAAAAGGGTTTGGCCATTCTGATTCAACGTGGAGTGTGTAAAATCTTTCACCCAGAAAGAGGTTTACTAGTTCAAAGTGTGATGAGTGCTAACAGGATGTTTGTATTGATAACACAAGTTCAGTCCTCCTTGAGTATGCAATCTGTCAGCTGCTTGCATACGAGTTCCGTGAACTTGTCACAGCTTTGGCATGAACGATATGGTCATCTTAACTATAAAGGTTTGAAGACACTGCAAGATAAGAACATGGTACGTGGCTTACCTCAGTTTGAAGCATCAAACATCACCTGCACAGATTGCTTGGTTGGCAAGCAACACAGGAATGCAATTCCTAAGCAGAGTTCGTGGAGAGCAAGAGAAGTCTTGGAGCTTATTCACTCAGACATCTGTGGTCTGATCAAACCTGCTTCTAACAGTGGTAAAAGGTATAATTTATGCTTTATAGATGATTTCAGTCGTAAGGCATGAGTGTATCTACTTGTTGAGAAGTCAGAAGCCCTAAGTTGTTTCAAGTTGTTCAAGAGTCTTGTCGAGAAAGAAACAAGGAAGCTGATAAAGTGCTTGAGAACAGATAGAGGAGGAGAATTCAATTCTAATGCTTTCAAAGATTTTTGCAAAGAGCATGGAATCCAGAGACAACTTACTACTGCCTACACGCCACAGCAAAACGGTGTCACTGAGCGCAAGAATCGGACAATCATGAATATGGTGAGATCCATGTTGTTAGCAAAGAAAGTTCCTAAAAGTTTCTGGCCTGAGGCTGTGAAGTGGACGTTTTATGTTCTGAACAGATGTCCTACCTTAGCGGTCAAGGATGTAACACCAAGGGAGGCATGGAATGGAGTCAAGCCTTCTGTGGAATACTTTCGAGTTTGGGGCTGCATAGGTCATGTTCACATACCAGAAGCTAAGAGAGGTAAACTTGATGACAAAAGCTTTCCTTGTGTTCTGATAGGGGTGACTGAGGAGTCTAAAGCTTACAAATTATTTGATCCGAAGAACAAAAAGGTGGTAGTGATTAGAGATGTGGTGTTTGAGGAAGAAAAAGTTGGGATTGGGGAGAGAATTATGATATTGCGGAAGAATTGGTTTGGAGTGATGATGAAGACAGTGAAGAGGGAGATGAAGAGAGTGAGAATGGGAATGGTGATGAAACAGAGGGAAACACAGGAGTGAGAGTAGAAGGGGATTTGAGAGAAAACAGTAGTGATGCACAGGAGAGAGAAGAAGGGTTGTTGAGAGGAAACATAGGCAATGTAACTAATGTTGCAGGAGCAAAGGAGAGACGAGTATGAAGGCCACCGCCTTATCTTAATGACTACGTTACCAGAGTGGAGCTTTCAGAACTAACTGAAAAGGAGGCAAACGTGATGGAGCTCAAAATGGCTGGAAGATATTTCAGCTTGATGTTAAATCGGCCTTCTTACATGGAGCATTGCAGGAAGATGTTTATGTTGAACAACCTAAGGGCTATGTGATCAAAGGCAGTGAACACAAGGTGTACAAGCTTCATAAGGCTTTATATGGACTAAAACAAGCACCTAGAGCTTGGTTTAGTAGTATTGAGTCTTACTTTGTAGATGAAGATTTTCAGAGAAGTCAGAATGAGCAGACTTTGTTTATCAAGAGAGGCAGTGGAGGTAAAGTTCTCATTATCAGTGTTTATCTCGATGATCTTATATACTGGTAATTATTCTTTAATGATGGAAGATTTTAAGAGCTCAATGCAAAAGGAGTTTGATATGACTGATCTAGGAAAGATGAGATTCTTTATTGGTATAGAAGTAATGCAGAAGCAAGATGGAATTCATATTTGTCAGTACAAGTATGCAGTGGAGGTTTTACGACGCTTTGGGATGGAAGAATATAATCCAGTTCATAATCCGATTGTTCCAGGCAGTAAATTGAGCAGTGATGAAGAAGGCGAAAGGATGGATGAGACACTCTACAAGCAATTGGTTGGAAGCTTGATGTACCTTACTTCTACTAGACCAGTTTTGCAGTTTGTGGTTAACTTGTTAAGTCGTTTCATGTCTAGACCTACACAAATGCACTTCAAGGCAGCCAAGAGAGTTTTGAGGTATTTGAAAGGAACACTGGACTACGACATATGGTATAGTCGAAGTGAAACTGAAGGACATAAGGTTTTCGGGGAAGATGCAAGTGATGGGGCTGCATGATTAAGAGTTTATACTGACAGTGATTATGCAGGTGATGTTGATAGAAGAAAGAGCACTTCTGGTTATTTGTTTATGCTGAGCAATGGAGCAGTAGCTTGGTCATCAAAGAAACAAGCTATTGTTACTTTATCAACAACAGAGGCTGAATACATTGCAGCGGCATCATGTGCATGTCAGGCTATTTGGATGAGAAGAGTCCTAGAGGAGCTAGGATACAAGCTGGATGGAGGCACAACACTTCTGTGTGACAATGCTTCAGCAATCAAGTTGTCAAGAAATCCTGTGTTTCATGGGAGATGCAAGCATATTGATGTGCGTTTCCATTTTTTGAGAGACTTGGTTAAAGATGGAGTGATCGTATTGGAACATTGTGGAACAGGAGAGCAGATTGCTGATATTCTTACAAAGCCTTTAAAGCTGGATCGTTTTCGGAAGCTTCGAGCTGAACTCGGTGTTTGTGCAGCATCAAGTAAACTAACAGTTAACTCAGATTAGTTTAAGGGAGGGAATGAAGGAGTTGGTTTCGTATTTTCAGGGCTTAGGGTTTACTAAGTCCTTGTTTACTTGGTCATTAGTCAATAAACCCTAGACTTTAGGAGTCTGTTTAATAGGGTTGTTTCGCTCAAGTTGGTTAGCTAGCTGTGCTGCTATACAATAGCAGATATGTAGGAGTTCAGTTTCAGATGTAAGACTATTTAAAACCAAGATTGTTGAATAAGATGATTAAGTCATTCAATTCTAAATTGTTTCATTTGAGTTCGTAGTACTGTTCTCACTTTAACACTCTTATTAGTTGTCGACTTTTGGATCAAGGAAGTTAGGAAGCCGAGTCTTGAGTTATTGCCTAGCCTCATTGATGCTTAGTTCTTTAGAGAGTTTCGACCGTAGTCAACATTCTTCGATCTGCTTAGAGATTCATTCCAACATGTTTTGTTCAAACATGTGTTTCGAATGCAAATAAATTTATAGACGATGCTCTTGCTCATGAGACCGGCACTCGATCAATAATGCTCAAGTGTGTGGGATAACGCTCGATCTTTCCCTCAGTGTTTCTTCCCTGATGCAGTAAATTAAACTATCTTGTTAAAAGATTCTCACCTCTTCCACTGAAAACACAACGACGATTCATGCAATGATGTATATGACTTGTTAAACACAATAAAGAGTGCTGTTTTTAAAGTGAGAATACACAGCAACACTGCTTGGAAAATTAAGGAGAGTGTGCAGCTATAGAGTCCCACATCGAGAGCGAGGTAAGGCACGGGTCAAACTGGTTATTATAAATAAGGAAGAGTTGGAAGTGACAAATCATGATCCTTCAGGCAGAAACGGGATATGATGAGTGGTCGATAATCGGTGTTATGCGAGATGGGTGTCCGCTCATGCCTGGTTACGACAATTGGGCACCCCCATCTTAACCATCTGATCCCCAACCCCTTTTAAATCAGTTTAATCGCTATTATTATTTTTTTCAGTTTAATTTTTTTTTGGCACGTTTAAATTAGTTTAATTTTTTTTTAAACACTTGTTAAATGTATCTTGTTAGTACATAGTTAAAATATTTGACTAAGCCGAGAATACGGTACAATTACCCGGTCGAGATAGCCCTGGTGGGCTCTTCACAGACATCCAAAGAAGGAAGGGCCGGTAACAAACCGCTTGCCAAAGTCACTCTAGCGGCAAAAGGGGAGACACTCCAAAGGAGGGCAAAGAGTCCCACATTGGAGACTAAGGCAAAGGTACCCATACTTGCCTTATAAAACAAGCTCAACTCATCATAAAAGGTACACATATATACTCACATATATTCTCTCCCACTTTCATTCCTCTACCCGTACAAGTGCTCAAAGCTAACTTAAGCATCGGAGAGTCGAAGACTGGGCCACCCCAGTCCCGACCCCGTGACGTTGTCATTTGTGCAGGTACCGAGTGAAAGCCCCTCAAGAATTCTACTTCGTTCCGCCCCGCGACCACTTCCCGGCTCGGGACGAAACAGGTAGAAACAATTGGCGCTAGATGGAGGGTCCCTATCTTGTGGAACTCCCACTTGCCTCGGAACTCAGCACCATGGTGGAGATTATTGATGACCCCGTGGACCCTGGCACTCAAGTAGAACCTCAATCCGGCGACACATCCCTTCCCCAAACCAGCAGCCCAGCCCCCATTAACCATTCTGACCCCGCCACAGCCCTTGAAATCCTCAAGCGGGACTTCCATGCATTCCGCGAGCAAACGGCAAAAGAAAGGGCAGAAACGGAAGCGTACCAGGTACGCATAGCTGAGTTGGAAAAAGAGCAATTCTTGCTCCGCGCCACGTTAGAGCATCGTACCGTATACAACGATAGCTTGGACCGCGCGGCGCGAATTGCCGGGACCCCGGATTCTCTCCAAGGCCAGACTGGTTCCATGCTCCCGGGAGGGCCTAGCCAGATTATATACATGTCTCATCCCCTAACCCACCCCTCATTTCCACTCCCGGCCCCCCAACCATCAATCCTCAATGACTCCCCTCTGCCACATCAACCTAATCCATCCGCCCCACCTATCTCCATTTCCACCACTGCCAACTCTCCCAACCCACCTCTTGACATGCCAACCTGCCTACTGCTCCAACTCAGCCAAACTGTCACGTAGTTAGCTTCACGGGTTGAAGGCGTCGAGAGTCGCGGGGCTCAGCGACCCTTGTTCTCTGGTTATGGACATCGCCCAAGCCCCTTCACACCTCGAGTGCAGATGGAGAAGCAGCCTCCGGGAGCCAAGCCCTTCAAGATGGATAAGTATAAAGGCACAGGAGACCCTCATCTCCACCTCGAGACATTCTTCTCGCTCTGTAGCTCCTCTGGCTACAGCGACGCCATAGCCTGCCACGCCTTCCAAGAGACCCTCTCGGAAGAGGCACTCAGTTGGTTCCTCAGCCTGCCACCCAACTCTATAGACAGCTTCGACCAACTCTCGGAACGTTTCCTCAACCGTTTCATACTGCACACCAGCATCTACCGCACTGTAGACGCCTTGTTCCACATCAAGCAGAAAGAGGGCGAAGGCCTCCATGAACTGTTGTCCCGGTGGCAATCTGCCACAGCGAGATGCCACAACTTAGAACCTCGCGTGGCGAAGCAGGCTTTCCGTCAGGCCCTACTCCCCGACAGTTTCCTGATGGAGATCAATAAGAACCCCCTAGGATCCTATGATGCTTTGATGGACCTGGCGGTATGGTGGGCCCGTGCTGAATTTGCCACTTTCGGACGTCCCGCCCATGCAACGCTAGCTCTTACTGCCCCGGCACCAGATGAGCACTTTGGCCGCGGGCAAGAGAAAGGACAATCACATGGCCCATCCCGAGAACAGGGGCGCGGCTCCGACCGTCGCCATGGGGGACAAAGAAACCGCGACCACCCTTACAAGTCAAGGGACCAGAGCCCTCCACAGCAACAACGTCGTTCCTCCCCGCCACCTCATTATGAAGTCCACACTACCCTAACCACTACATATGAGGACATATGGGCCAGGCACAAAGATCTCATCCCCTACCTCCCAAAAGCAAATTCCCAAAAAAGCCCCGGCGAGCCACCGGCAACAGGTACTGCGCTTACCATGACAATAATGGCCACACAACAGAGCAGTGCAATGGCCTCCGCAATGCAATCGAGCATCTGATCCAGAAGAGGCAACTACACCAATACTGTGCTCCCGCCACAGGAGCCAACGCCATTGAGGTGCATGGCCAGATCCTAACCTTGCATGGTGGGGCCCCACGGTTCCCCCCACGCCAACCTTCTGTGAAAAGACACTACATGGCACCCTCAGAAATCCTAGACATCCAAAGCGGTGTCACGATCACCCCATCAGCGTGGGATCAAGTGACATTTCGCAACGATGAGGATACCCTGCATTGCCACCACAGCGATCCATTCATCATCAATGTGCAGGTGGACCATTACAGATGCCACAGAGCTCTAGTGGACACAGGTGCGGCCGTAAGCGTCATGTTTTCTGACTGCTACCAAGGACTCCGGCGAGACCGCACTAAGCTGTACAACAACCACGACCCACTTGTCAGCTTCTCTGGTGAGACAGTACAACCGTTAGGCTCAGACCGCCTAACCGTGTCAGTGGGAACAGCTCCTTGCCGCTCTTCCATTACGGCCCGCTTCCTCATTGTCGACTGTCCCTCATCATACAATCTCATCTTAGGGCGGGATATACTCTGGGGGTTGCAGTGCTTCATAGCTGGCCACATGCTCCTCATGAAGGTTCCTACCCCTGGCGGCACCCTGACAATTAAAGGGGATCGAGCAGCCAGTGAGCATGGCCATCTTAACGCCATCCAACAGAGGCGAGGAGCCCATGAGATGCTGCCTCTCAACCCCCCGGAACCCATAGATGATCCTCGGGACGACACAAAGGGGTGCAGGACAGAGAGCTTCGCAACCTAGCCCTACAAACACTCGCCACCACCTACCTTAGACCAATTTTAACCTTGGCCTCGAAAGCCGTTACTTCATTGTTACTAGTGTATATACAATAGCCCAGTAGCGGCTTCACCTATGTATACTGCCCGCTAGCGGCTACATCTACGTACAATGAAGTGTTTTGTCATTCCCACATACTATACTTTGCCCCCGCAACACAGGGCCACAAAACAAACAAAAGTATACAGCAAGACAAACACAAAGGCTACACATAACGCCAAAATATCAACATGGATTCCCAGGAAAATTAGCATAAATTAGTTACAATGGCTAACCACGCCACTTACATTGTTCCAAAACAAAGTCCTACAAGCTATCAAAATGTACAGGCATTTCTCACTCCCTCCCAGCGGATGAGTCGCCAGACTTGTTCACACTCCCCTTCGACCCGCCACTGCGGCCACGAACCTGGCCCACAGTCCCCGCTACCCTCTGCCTAGTCGGCTGCTTCAACGGGTTCCGGGATAAAAGGAAGGCCTCACAGCTGCGGCGGGGCGGATAAGTGAACTACCAGGAGCCACCTCAGGGCCGGGGCATCCCTTCACGGGAGCCTTCTGAACTCCCGCGCGCGCCACCAACCTCGGAGCCCGGGGATCGCGAGCCGCAATGGCAGACGAAGCCACCTGCGACACTACTGCTTGGACAGACATGGACCCCTCGGGGCCAGTAGCCCTCACAGATGATGCAGCTACCATAGCAGGAGGTCGCGGGTCACCCGCAACGGATGTCCCTTTCTGTCCAACAGACGTTGCGCGCCACGCCTTGTGCTGCTTCGCCAGAGACTGCGAGATCTCGGCTTGCTTCTTCTGCTCGGGCGTCATTTGCTCCCACGCCACCTTTTCAGCATTTTTCTCTGCATACCATTTGCGCATGGCAGCCTCATTAATCCACCCCGCCTCGCAGCCCAGTCGGCTCAACTCATCCTGCCCTTTGGTGTAGGCACCTTTCAGCTGCCGCTTGTACACTTCACCCTCCCGGAACAGCCTTTGCCCCGCCATGGCAGCTCGCTCGCACTTGGATTTCCAGGACACATCCAAATCCGCAAGTGCTTGCGTCAACTTGGCCACCTCAGCTTCCAAGGATGTTGCCTTAGCAGCCGCCACTTCCAAAGCCTCCATCTGCTCGTCCTTCTTCCTCACAACTTCCTTCAGCTCCGCCACCTGAGCTTGGAAGACAGCGGTATTCTGATCCGCTTGAGCTAGCTGCTTTGCAAGGTTCCGCTCGGCCTCAGCTAGCTGCTCTGCAAGGCCACGGTTACGTTCCTCGGCCTCCCTCAACTGCTGGCTCTTCGCCTTAGAATCATCCTGCCAGTGGGAGGCCGCCCGTTCACTCGCGGCGTACATCAGCAAAGTCGCCTGCAGTCACAGCAATGCATAAACCCCAAGTTCAAACCAGTGAAACACAAAAGCATATAAACACTTACCCGAGTCAGTTTCTCCTTAGCGAGAGCCATTCCCGCCGGCGGATCCACATCTTCTAATACATGCATGTCACGAGCACGGTGACGCATGTCATAAGCCATTTGAGCCAAGTATGGCTGAGCCTCCCCCGTCCCCTCCAAGGCTTGAGCAACCTCAGCTAGGCTTGCAGATCCCCCAGACCGGCTGTCCCTCCGCGACCTCTTTGATGGGCCCTCGCGAGCCGGGTCAACCCTCTCCTTCCTCTTTCGAGTCCGGGCCGCGACTACCTCTTCCTCGCGGTCCGCAACCTCCTCCACAACAGGCTCCTGCGCCTGGTCAGGTTCGCCCTCGCGATCACCCTCTGCCGGTACCTCCTCCCCCTCCAACTCCACATCCTAGACACCTAGGCCCATCGCTTCCGCCACCAATGGAGGTACGTAGGCGTAATCCTCATCCGCCAGGTTCAGCCTCAGAAAGTCCTCACAGTCCCCCAGCTCCACCTCCCTTCCCTCTCCCGTCTCCAAGTCGATGTCGTACTGCTTGGTGTGATCAGCCTCAGCCAGCAGCCCATCTAACACGTACACTTTGTCGTAAGGATCTTCCTTCTTTCGCGAGCCCCCGTCGCGTGGCATCGTCACTGCAACAAACAAACTAGTCAGACAAAGACTCGCAACCCTACAACAAGTAATGCAACCACTAAAAATACAGACCCGGAACCCGGGCGTAGCCGAAGTGGCTGTATATGCCAAGGCGGCATATCTGATATGAGCTCCTACATTAGAAAGCCCATATCACTCGGCGAATCCGCCGCTCCATCAACTCAGTCAAATTGTACTCTTGCGGCACTGCATAAAGCTAGTTGTCAGCAGTGACAGTAGACAAATAAAACAAAACAACACAAGGCAAGAGCACGGTACCTATTCTCTAGAAGCTCCCCGGGACCCGGAAAGGATGCCCGTGCCACTCCTGCCACTGTCTCCCAACAAGGAAGCATTTGCGCCTCCAGGTTTCACTTGTTGAGGTGGGCAAGTCTTCCACCAAAACTTTGAACTTCCCTCGTGACTTCATCGTCACGCAGCCCCGGTTGCCCTTCTTTGCGCACCACCCCATATGCCAACACACATTGAACTCGTCACAGTTCGGGAACTCCTGCTTCAGCAGGCGGAATAGCACGCCCGTTCCCAGTATTTGCTTCAGCATATTGGGGGTAACTTGCCCCGGGGCGACATGCAGACACGCTAAGGTGTACTGCACAAACGGGGGCAGCGGGAACATCAACCCGCACTTCAGTTGGTACTCGTACACCAACGTAAAGTTACCTGGGGGATCCCAAAACTTCACCCCCCGGCCCAGCGGCCGTAACAAAACCTCCTCCAGGATGCTCCAATTTTGGCGAAGCACTTCAAGCTCCGACGACGTCAAACTCTCGCCAGGGGGTTCCCAGAACGAGCCATCCTCCTCATGCGATGTCGCCATGATCAACTCCTCTACCTCCTGCAATAGAGGGTCATACGAGGACACATGAGACCCGGCATCCACCACAGGAATGCCTTCCCCCAAGTCAAGGGCAATCTCCGCCATAAGATTAGCCAATCCCTCCTCCATCCGGTGCAAAGTGTCCGAATCAGCACTAAGCGAACTAGAGACCTCCACGATCTCTTCGCTGGACACCCACACCGGATCTGCCATACCCCGCTACCTTAACCCTAATCAGCCCGACAACAAATCCCTCACCCTAGAATTCCTACCAACACCACAAAAATGTGAACAATCCCACACCCCAAATAACCCGAAACAACGCCGCCACCACATACAAAATCAAAGATAGAGGAAACGACGAGTTCATACCTGGAAATACTGGGTTCGCGTAGTGACAGTGAAGCAGATTACAATCGGCTGAGCGCTCGCACCCAATCGATTGAGGATGAAATTGAACGTTTCCCAGTCTAAAACTTGTAGAATAGCCGAAACCCTAAAACACAAATCGCGCCTCCACAGTTTCCAATTTCAAAACACAAACTCCCCCTTCAGTTCTCTCCAACCCTATTTATAGGCATCCCCCTGGACCCCACAAAACTGAACGGTCAGGGGAAGGCCACGTCACCGTTGGCCACTCCAAAAAAAAAAAAACATGGACTGCCTCGTCAAGGCAACGGCCCGCAACGCTCAGTAGCGAGTCTCCCTAATCAAGCGTGGACTGACTCGCCACGTAGCGGCCCGCAACGCCACCTCGCCATAGTCCCCAATCAAGCGCGGACTGACTGGTCACCTCGCAACAGTCCCCAACCAAGCGCGGACTGCCTCGCCACATAGCCACAGTTCCCAATCAAGCGCGGACTGACTAGCCACCTCGCAACAGTCCCCAACCAAGCGCGGACTGACTCGCCACAGTCCCCAATCAAGCGCGAACTAACTGGCCACCTCGCGACAGTCCTCAACCAAGCGCGGACTGACTCGCCACATAGCCACAGTCCCCAATCAAGCGCGGACTGACTGGCCACCTCGCGACAGTCCCCAACCAAGTGCGGACTGACTCGCCACATAGCCACAGTCCCCAATCAAGCGCGGACTGACTTGCCACCTCGCGACAGTCCCCAACCAAGCGCGGACTGCCTCGCCACATAGCCACAGTCCCCAATCAAGCGCGGACTGACTGGCCACCTCGCGACAGTCCCCACCCAAGCGCAGACTGACTCGCCAGAGCAACATCAAACTTTTCTTCTCGCCAACCGGTTTTCAGAACATCACCCCCGTCACCTCGCGACTCTCGCGTGGGGACTTGGGGACTCGGCACCATGCCTCCTGCACCCGGGTAAAACCTATCCTCGGCATCTTTAGAATAACTCCCCACCCAAGAACTCTCTCGGACTGGGGACTTGGGGACTTTTTAGTACATAGCCAAAATACTTGGCTAAGTTGAGAATACGGTACAATTACCCGGTCGAGATAGCCCTAGTGGGCCATTCACAGACGTCCAAAGAAGGAAGGGCCGGTAACAAACCGCTTACCGAAGTCACTCTAGCGGCAAAACACCCCCAAAAGGGGAGACACTCCAAAGGAGGGCAAAGAGTCTCACATTGGAGACTAAGGCAAAAGTACCCATACTTGCCTTATAAAACAAGCTCAACCCATCATAAAAGGTACACACACACATATATACTCACATATATTCTCTCCCACCTTCATTCCTCTACCCGTACAAGTGCTCAAAGCTAACTTAAGCATCGGAGAATCGAAGACTGGGCCACCCCAGTCCCGACCCCGTGACGTTGTCATTTGTGCAGGTGCCGAGTGAAAGCCCCTCAAGAATTCTACTTCGTTCCGCCCCGCGACCACTTCCCGGCTCGGGACGAAACAGGTAGAAACATATCTTAATTTTCTTTTTAGATTTATATTGTATAAATCTGTTTAGATATTTTATAACTTGACGGAATATTCAAATTAATTGTTAGTTGTATGTTAGAAGTCGAAAAGCCAGATTATTGTTAAACCTTTTTCGTAAATGTTATTCTCAGGTGGCGTTCTCGTCTCTTCACTTGATCCTTTGTCTTCTTCATCTCGCTCTCCTATTCTTCTTCCTCACACACACACCCCTTCTTAGCAAAGAAACAATCAAACATTGAACATGAAACAGTGGTTTATCATAGATGATCAAAATTTCCCTCCTAGACGACTGGGCCCGGAATGATTCAGAAAATACTCGAATAGATTTCCCTCTTGGGCTCATAAGAGCCACCAAACAAATTATGGACCGTTTCCTCTTAAAGACATAACTGAGCCCACAAGAGTTCATAATAATAATTAGAGGCCCAAAAATGAGTAGTGGAGCCCAATAAAGTTTATTTAAACAAAAAAAAAATGACCGTTTCTCTCCAAAGACCCCAAATTGGAACACCACAAATATTCCAATTTTGGGTGGTGAAATCATTCCTTTCTCTCTCACGTGGAAGCTGGTAACAAACTGGCAAGGAAAGCAACCTTTCACCATTGTGCTCTGCATCCAAAGATGAGTTTGGAACAGAATTGATTTCTTGAAATTGAAATTCTTCTTTGTTTTGAATCTTGTCATGGAAAAGACACACTAAAACTTAGCTGGAATTGGAGCATGATATCAACCACCCAAGATTGAAGATAGTGTGATCTTGTCAACATGTTAAATGAATGAATAGTGCTTAGTTAGCCCTACTTGGGCCATTTGATGTGAGTGGGGAAGAATAAATTTTCACCAGATGAGGGCTTTGTCTGGTTTGGACTTGGACCTTAACTTCTTCAGCTATCAATTTCAATTTGATGATGATGTGTATTCCTTGCCTTAAGAGCATGGACCACTTTACCCACACGTTTTATAAACCGTGCGGATGATGATGTATGTAACAAAACCATTACCTTCCATATATCTTCCTTGCAATTTACAAACATCATAATCAGCTATATTTAAATTTAAGGGTGTGGAGAATTATTTTTAAGTAGAGTTGTTTTGTTTTCAATTTTTTAATGTAAATATAATGGTGACTGACCATGAATCTCTTTGTCTATGATTGACCATGTGAACACTACTATGTAATCAGTTCATATAGTCATTTCTTAAATTAGTTTCTTGTTAATGTTATGTATAGTTTAGATTTACGGTATGACCTTTTAAACATCTCGAATATTAGACAAGAGATCATAAATCCGATGTTACATTTGAATATTTCATCCCAACTACGTTCTAACCACAAATCATTAAGTCTTCAATCGACCTAGTAATCCACATTATTTAGATTTCCGTTAAAAGATGTTATGGCTGGCAGAGTCGGCTTTGGTGTGAGGGGTAATAGCCTAATGGGGGAGGTAGAGCATACCGCATTTTTCTAAAGTGAAAAGAAACGGGGCCGACCAACCCAAGTGTCCACCTCCTTTGGTGGAAGGTACCATATGAGCATGGCCATTTGGCTTAAAGCAATGGTTGCTTGAAGCTTCCTTCTCTTCTCCTGTCTTGAACTTTGGAGAGTTCTTGAACTTTGGAGTGGTTTGAATCAATTGACATCCAATGTATTCTAATTAACAATGTTCAAGCTTAGCTAGGATTATGAAGATGTTGGTAGTTTAACACATCTTCTAAGTCTTATAGTCTTAGTTGTACAAATTGTAATTGTAAGGTATCCTCAAACCACCGCTGCCTCCATATATCAGCAGATTACTTGACGAGCATGTACTCCGTCATGTGCTTGACATGCGTGCTTGAATGTTATTAACATGGACTACTATGGTATCGATGTTGTGATGCGGTCGGTAACTACATAGTAATCTCTTCAATAAGAGATAGAACCAGTCATTTGTAAACTAATGAATGTAATTTTGAATGCGTTAAATTAGTCATCACTCGTTAAATTGTAATGCATCGTAGCCTTCTTTTATTAATTTCGGTTTTACCTTTTGGACCCCCAGTTAGTTAAACTTATGCTTCATATTACATTCATCAACTTAATTTGATTAATGTGTTAGCATGGATGTTACAATTTTCAGTCTTAATCCAATAATTGATGGATCAAAAACTTTTTCCTGTTTGGTCAGAAAATGTAACCATGGAATTCAATTGTTTTGTTCATGATCTACAGCCTGTAGTCTCCTGTATAACAAATCTAGTTTCTTATGGAGGTATAGCCTTCCTCAGATTTTTGCTAATGCTTATAATCTACGTCCTGGTATGTAGTTTATTTTTATTAATCTCCATAGTAATAACGCATCCCAAACCCTTTACCTACCACGATAGCTTAGCTCACTATAAATACCTTCTCACTCTAACCTCTATATCACACAACCAAACGATTCAGAAACCACTTCAACACTATAACCACACCAATTTGCTAGCCTCTTCCGTTCATCTCCATCCAACTATCTCTTGTTTGTTCTAACTAGGCAAAAATGAAGCTCGTCTTCGCAACCTTCATGCTTGTTTTCCTTGTTCTAGGCTCTTCTGTGTTTGAGACCACAATGGCTGGTTCACGTAAGATTCTTTCTTATCTAGCTTCATCATATCGATCGTATTGTTTCTTTTGTTTTGATCTCTCTTTCTTTTCGATTGTGTTCTTACTTCTTAGTTACGGTCTGGTTTCATATACAGATTTCTGTGACTCAAAGTGCGGGGTGAGATGTTCGAAAGCCGGATACAAAGAGCGGTGCTTAAAGTACTGTGGAATCTGCTGCGATAAATGCAACTGTGTTCCATCTGGGACTTACGGAAACAAGGACGAATGCCCTTGCTACAGGGACCTCAAGAACTCCAAGGGAGACCCCAAGTGCCCTTGATCACTGATAACAAGCTGCTTCATCTGTGGTGGTTGCTTTCATCTGTACGTGCGTGGTGTTGGTATATCTTTGTTTGTGAACTTCTCGGTCACTCGGACCCGTAAAATAAAATCTTAACAAATGTTAATGCACATAGAGCTAGCTAAGTAGCATAATTATTTCATTCCGGTGCGAATAAGCCGATGTCCGGTACCGTTTTATGTTATGAATTTCACCGTCTCAGTCTTGTTGGGTACTTCAGTAGTTTCAGTTTTCTTTCCATCTCTTTCCGATTTCGGTTTCTTTTCTGTTCGGAACTCTAATGCAAGACCAACTTCTATGGGAACGAAGCATGCTAAGATGAGACGTACCGCTAAGTCAGTCTTCCTAAAATTTCATATCTAGTACGTATAGATCTGGTTGTTGCGTTGCTTTGCTTTGTTAGACATTGAAGCATGAAAGATGTGCCACCTTGCTAGGACACTACTATAATTGACAGAAAAAGAATCAGGACAGTACTATCCAGCTGTTTTAAGCATGAAAAATCATAGTTTGGGGTGGACGGGACTGGGATTTTACCGTTTAAGGACAAAATATAGCATATTATGTTGGGTAAAACCGTAAAAATAAGCAAATTTTCTTGTATAACAATTACCAGATGAAATGTATCACATTACCCAGATATGAGTCGTATGACATGGAGTAATGAAATGAAAATGAGGAATGCAAACTCAACATTGATGACATTTATTTATTGGACTCATGTCCCCAATGGCATTAAAGCAAGCATCAATGAAGCTTTATTATATATATTGACAAGTACTGATATTGTGCATAAATGATATCAGTTCCTGAAAATATAAAGTTATAAACCTTTAGTACCAAAACATAAATAGGATGCTCTTATCTAGGCCCCAATCCAATGAGTTCAAGTCCACCGTCAATGAAGGTTTCGACTAAGAACAACCCAAAGAAATAACGGGAAAAAAAAACGAAATACTTGAAGTTCAATCTATCAAGCACATATAGCTAGCAAAAATTGAAGTACTATATTGGAAGTTTCAAGCTTTCTGATGACACAACGGATGCAAAAAAACTAGGGGAGAAACAAGAAAAAGAGAAGTAGAATCTGTGATCTCTTCTTTTGGTTCACTAGAAGTGTTGCTAAAGCCTCGGGACACCTATAAACAAATCCACCATCCTCAAACTTGTTCACTTGTTCTTCAGAACTTATACCACGAAGTGACAGAATCAAGGAATTATTTGTATAATGTTTACCTAATCGCCTTTCCACTTTCCTATACTGTACACTGAATGTATAGTTAATGAATCACGGAGGGATTGCGCATATCATCTCCTCAGCTTCACTGCACCCATATGTACAGTTTCAAAGCTAAGTCTAACACTCTAAAGCAGTATCTCCGCAAAGAAATTCAAACTACTAACCAAAATAAAGAATTTCATTTTAGGGGTTGAAGTTCTTGCTCGGTAACAGTAGCACCAGCAACGCCATCAACAGGCTCATAAGAAACGCCGAGTCGTGATCTGTATCTCCAAACCAACCATGTCCCTAATGCTAATAGTCCAAGGACCGATGCAACTGAAACTCCAACTGCTACTATCCAAGAATTTTGCTCCCACCATGACCTGCAATTCTCCGGAACAATCCAATTAATGGAATGAAAATAATTTGCACAAAACATTTGTTGCAGACAACCCACATCGGGATGAGTGAGAAGCAATTGTTTTTAGGGATGGAAAATGTTGAGATATGAATCCGGGAATATAGAACCTTGCTTGTGGGTTTATAAGGGTTTGAGCCACTCTATCCATTGCCAATTGGTTTTGGATGTGAACCCCAAACGACTTTATCTGAAAATAAAAGGAAAGACAAGGAAATCACATACTGCTTTCTTTGAAATTTCAATTTGACCAGCTCATAGCTCCCAAATTTATGGGGTAGCTGCATCTTATGTCTTGTTAAACGCAGTATCATGTCCTGAAATCAACAAGAATTAGGTTAACATTGTAGTCAGTAGATGGAAGAGGCTCCAAATCCAGCGCATGTACTACAGAACAAGAATAGAATTTACCATTGCTTTTTCAGTAGTAAAGCTATTGGCAGATTCATCAGGAACAATGGTCCACCTAAGGAGTAAATCAGGTCCTGAAATGGTGTGGTTCTTCAAGTGAACCTGAAAAGGAAATTTTGTTGCCAATGCTAATATAATTCATATACAAGAGAAAAGAATATTCAGTAACACCAGCAGACAAAAAATTAAGGACACAATAGGTGGAATCAATTGGGTTATTGCAGGTTAAGGATGAAGATGAATGACCCCAAAATTAAGTTTATATAGGTCCAATGACAAGAACAAGAGTCTGTTCAGGTAACCGAATTCACAGCATAGAATTGATTTGTTTATAATTAATATTGTTATAACTCCTTAATGGAAGCTGAGCCATTTTGTCTTGTTTAATTAAAACAGCTTGATGCTGAAATCTGGATCTCATAGTTGAGCTTATGTGTACTTCACTCTTAAGATGCTACATTGTTCAGGTAACCAAGATCCCTAACCCCCATGCAGAATCACCTCCCTAAGACAGCAACTGGTAATAAAATGTGAAGAATCAAAGTACCTGACAGGATGATGAGGTATAAAATCTGCTTCATGAACATTAAACTTGAAAGATAAAACAGCTCACCCTACCTGAGAAATATTGACTTCTAGCCCATGGGCAATAGACTCTGAGAGTTCTGTGAAGTTAGGTTTCATAGAGGTGCTGCTGTTGAGCATCATGTCGAAACTTATCTGCCCTATTTGGCCTTCACCTACATATCAATTATTTCAAATGACGCAAAACAATTGCCAAAGTTGCAGAGGGAAAAGTATACTCAAATGCATGACAGGTGAGGTTATCCTTCCTCTACCAGCTAATTTCAACTAATTTCTTACTCTACCTGGAAGATCAATTGGAGGTAGATCAGTTAGAGGTAATCCCCCTGGGGAAATGTCAGGAGAAATCCCTCCACTCAAATTCCAGTCATTAGAAGCTGGGGCTGGGGCCTGAGCATTCTCATGACTTAAGCTCTTCCATAGTTCAGAACAATTTGTTTTCCAAAAACCAACCTTATTGTCCTCCCGATCGTAAGTCACAAGAGTATTACGTACAAGAATTCCTGTCGAATCCAACATAAAGTAAGCTACCATAGTTGTTCAAAGAATGTATTATTTGCAATATGTACACAACACATTGCTCACATAAGAATGTAGGAAAGATTAAATCACGAGAGAGAGAGAACAGAAAGTCCCGCATACCTCCTAAAAGGGTGGTTGAATCCCCATTTTCAAAAATTCCCAGGCAATAAGCCCCGCTAACCTTTGTATGCTTTTGAGAGGAACAATCGCATAAACAAACACATAAAACCAGTGTATTAAACATTATACAATTGATAAAGATCATAAACATCAGGCAAGAGTGTTGTGTGCAATAGGATGGGTTTAATCTAGAAACGAGAAGAGGATGCATGTGACATGAAAATACATTAGTTATAAATGAGAGGAATTGCAGGTACTCATTAAAAAGAATTTATGCAGAATCATCATATACTAACTTTTTTATTTCAATATTTTTAGTTATTAGAGTGAGTTTGATATTTTCTAAGATGATGATTGATAGAGAGAGTTCAACAGAAATTAGATATGCAACAAACAAAGGCCTCAAAAACCATTTTCAAGCAAATTTTATATGACACAAGTCTTTAATGATTTTCCCGGAAACATGCTCAAGTAGAATAGTAATCAAATTACCGGAAACAAGTAGTTCTCAGGAGACAGTGAAAACTTCTTTCCCTTGCTGAATACCATATCAACCTGTGGAAAAACTTTTGATAGTTGGGTGACATCCCTAAAACAGAATTCCGTGTTAAACATTTAGATATACGGGAAAAAAAAACTTTAAGTAAACCAAGGTACATGACTTGATGTAAATTTCCCAGAGGATTACCTTCCAGCACCTGAGAAGCAAATATCATTATAATTTGGGTCAGGACCATGGACTTGTTTGAGGAAATGAATTTCCTTCATAATCTGCACATTGCCAAAAGAAACAACGTACCATCACTTAATTGTTGAAAGCTTGTTTACAATATGGATGGATTGCAAAGTGAATTAACCTCACTTGTGTTAGCAGTTCAAGTTTTTATTCTTAAGCAAACAGTAAAATACCTTCTTTTTTTTTTCTTTTCTTTTCTTTCTTCAATCAGGAACCAAACTTTTCAATAGGTATCAAAAGAAGCTTGACTTTGGATAATACAAAGTGAATTACCAAAAACAAATAAAAAAAGACACCAAGGCAGGACGAGACTCAAAAGATGAAATCTTACAGCATCCTTAAATGCAACAAAAGCATCCTTTGGAAAGTATGCATATGTAGTTCCACTATCCAGGACAGTTCCATGCTTTTGATCAAACACCTTTGGGTTCAACTTCAAAGCCTTTCCAGCCACATGTATCTCCTTCAGTTCAATATTGTAATATGGACTGTTGCCCCAAAACTAAAGTATATGTGTGAGATGAACAAAACACGTTACTTAGTAAAACAAACCTAAGTGAAAGGCATTATAAAAGGTACATACCTGCGAAAAGGATCAGAATGGGTATATACCATATCCGGGGGCGACTTAATCCCCCCTAGAACCATAGCACCCCCACCTACACCCATTCCTCCATAACACAATGAAAATGAATCACTAATAACACCCTTCTCAACAAGCTGGTCCATCACGCTAAGCTGACCACGACCCAAACCCATTATGCCATCGGCACGTTGGCTGTAAAGATCACCGGTTTCCATATTCTCACAACCAAACACAGCACGCTGGGGCACAAGCGCACTCTCATTGCCAAAAGAGATGACATCTTCACCAAGAACACCACTGCTAGAGCTCTGCTCAGCATAGCGCCTCTCGTAAGTGCATTGGTTTCCCTTATCGTCACAGTTGCAATTAATATTACACTTTACAGGTTGGTACGTGGTAGACATATCAGGTTGAAACCTAGGGTCCTGCATACCAAAATTTGTTCAGCTCGCATGCACACTAACTAATCAAACATTCAAAACAAAGAGAGACTGCGCCATTAATAAATTAGAGCTGTAACGCACAAGTTGAATAAGATGCACTACATTGACAGCAGAAGTACACACATAACTTTTCGGCTCTTACAAAACAAATGAAGGAAATACAGCTAAACTAGTGAATCTCATTTCGCATTCTCTTGGTTCCTACCTTCACAATTAGTTTTAATCAATTGCAGTAAACAAAAATTGAAAATTGATCGCATTAATAACGACAGTAACTAAATTTGAGACTAAGTGGAGCATGAAAATGAAGCCGAACCTGATGTTTACCGCACTCTTGGCAGTCGAAGCAAGGCACGTAAGTGACAGTGCTCCCAGTATCCACAATCAGAGCGAACATCTGAGACGGCGTCCCAATCCACAGCCGCGTCGTGTAGTACCTGATTCCATTTCCGAGTTCCACAACCTTCAATTCAGTACCAGAGCTCGAAAATAGCTAGGGAAAATCGACAAGAGAGAGAGTCAAACCCGTTGGCTAGGAGATCATCGTGGAGCCTCATGTGCGCGTTCGGCTCCGATCTCTGGAGTCGCCGACCGTCTAAGGCTCGCCGGTGGTGGCGAGCGTCGTCGGGGGACGTGAGATGGAGAGGGAGGATCATCGGACGACGGTGATCATCGGCGGTTGAAGCAAACGCGCCACAAAAGTTGAGTACGACTGAGTAAATTAGAAGGACCACCAACCTCCGAGCCATGAGGTTCCGATTTGGAGTCCGTAGAGGACCTCGATTAGTCTTGAAGAGAAAAAACAAACCAATTTGGATTTTTCCATTTTCTTTCCTTTTTGTTTGTTATATAGCTTCCGGGGCGGGTTGTGTTTCGGTTAAACTATTCTCCAATCTGCTAACGCCACGTCATCTCAAGTAACAGTGATACTTAAGTCGCAGAATTTGAATCCTGTAATAAGGTGTATATACGGGAGAATCCTTCAAATTTTGGGAAGTTCATCAATGGCCACCAAAAATAAGAGACAGGACTCCAATCTCTGAGAAGTTCATCCAAAGCCAGAAGGAGACAATAACAAGTACAAAGAAAGGTAACCGATACAGCTGATACAAACACATTATAACAAAACTATTATTGCTACTGTAAATTTAAGAGAAAACTAAAGCAAATCGAGAGAGATTCCTGGGAGAATAGTTGGTGGTAAATATCCTTTGGCAAAATAGCTAACAGTATCCTGTGAATTGTCAAATTATAAAAAAAAGGATTGCGCGATTCAGTCCCAGGATGCTTGGCTCGGCTCTCTGCTTCACACAGACCTTCAGTAACTTTGGGGAGATTCGACAAATTACACAGATGTCGTCAAGATCTATTTGTCCCCGCCTCCGAGCATTCCCATCATATCTTTAGCAGAACCCAAACCACCCATACCACCCATTTGCTTCATCAAGTTCTGTAAGCCACCCATGCCACCAATCTGCTTCAACATCTGAGGAGGTAGGACTTTGCTCATTTGCTGTGCATTCATGTTTTGGTTTAGTGAACTCATTGGTCCCTTCTTGGGAATCTTAAGTCCTTTCATTTTGCTCCATATTTTCGCAAGGCGCTTGTACTCTTCAAACATTTCCATCACTTCTCTCACTAGACGACCAGAACCTCGAGCTATTCGCACTATCCGAGACTCGGTAATGATTTTTGTATTTGTGCTGTCCAACTCTTCATTTGTCATCGAGTCCATCATGGTCATGTACCGCTTGATTTTGGCCTGGCTTTCCTTATCATTACCTTTTGGCATTAACTCAGCACCTGGAAGCATTGAAGTAAGCTGGCTAAGTGGACCCATTTGAAGCAGATTCTGAAACTGCTCATACATAATCCTCAGCGTGAAGGTCCCTTCTGAAAGCTTTTGCAGAAGCTCTGGCTGGTTGTCCAGTTTAGGAACAACTTCCTGAATCTTGTCCATAAACCCAGACCAGTCACCCATGCCTAAGAGACGGCTGACAAACGGTTTAACATCAAAAACTTCAAACTCGTCCATATGCTCTCCTGTTCCGATAAATATAACAGGACTCTTTGTCGCCGCAACAGCACTAAGAGCACCACCTCCCTTTGCATGACCATCCATTTTGGTAACAATAACAGCTCCAACTGCAGCACTTTGCTTAAACGCTTGAGCTTGATCAAACGCAGCCTGACCAATACTGCTGTCCATAACAAATATAACAAGATCCGGTTTCGTCGCTTCAGCCACCTGCCGCATCTCCTCAAAAAGAGCAGCCTCCTGCTTGTGACGCCCACTGGTATCAACAATTATAAGATCACAATTCTCCTTCTTAAAAGTCTCCACTCCTTCCACCGCAATCTTCACAGGATCGGACTCCATATAGCTTCCATAGAACGGAATCTTTGCCTTGGTAGCATTCTGCTTCAACTGATCAAACGCACCAGCTCGGAAAGTATCCGCGCACACCAGGGCAGGCTTCCAACCCTTCTTCTGATGATAATAAGCATACTTCGTACAAGTCGTAGTCTTTCCAGACCCTGAACATACATATCACACAATCCGCATGAATCAATTCGAAATACAAAAACAAAAACCAAGCCAAATACACAGACAACGTGAATAATCATAAGATATCTAAGCAGTATACAATCAGTTCAAATCGGATCGCGAAACTTAAAAATGTATTAGCCAATACAGAAGCATTATTACCTTGCAAACCAACAAACATAACGACGCTGGGCTTCCCCTTCTTGGGAATGAAGGATGGTTTGCCCGGATCAAGCATTTTGCAGAGCTCATTAAAAATGGCGTTCTGGATGATGCGACGCTTGTTGTGACCAGCAGCGAGATCTTCCAAATTGACGATCTTCTTGATATTGGTCTGCATATCGCGGACGAGCTTGAATTGCACATCGGACTGGAGAAGAGCGCGGGTGATCTCATTGAGGCACTCGTTGAGGACCTTCTCGTCGATCACGGTCGCATTGCTCATCTGCTGGAGAGCACGGGAGATGCTCCCTCCTAGCTCCGCCAACACCATCTTCGCTGGTTAAGGGAGAACGATTGGGTGGGTTTGGGGGAAGATCGATTGGGAATTGGGGAGAATTGATTGCGAGATGAGATGGAGGATTAGGGTTTTGGTGAGTTTGGAAATTGGGGATTTTTTCAGGAACAAGTTTTTTGGCATGTATATCTGGTCCCTCACACATCTCTCCTTTTTTGTTTTATCTTCATTTTTTTTCACTGACAGGTTGTTATTTTTTTTACTGACATCTCCATAACGCACAGAGTGGGGATAATGATGTGCCGACGAACAATAGTCGGATTAGGTGCATTCGCATTTTAGAATGGGAGGGAATGACTGCAGACCTGCGAGGTAAAAGCATAACGCATAAAAGAAGTGGTATGATAATGGGAAAAAGTACATGAAGGAATCGATTCTTAAATAATTTTTTGATAACCAAAGAGACAAAGAAGGACATGAGTTTTTTTTTTTTTTGGTTAATGATGATTCATTAAAAGGCAAAAGCCCATATGAAGTCCAGTACAGTCCACCGAGACCCAAAACAAATGAAACAAATAGTTAAAAGCTTCATCTAATCTTGTAGACAAGAAATAAAAACTAGAAACTCAACAAATAACGAACAGTCAACACCATCAGCCGATCCCCGTTGTTATCAGTCCATCCGAATTCAGAGCGGCAAGAAGAGGCAGTGGTGGCTGAGTCGCCCACCGGAGAAGGTCCACCACCTCAGTGGCCAGCGAAGCAGCTGTGTGTGCTGCGTTGTTCGTGGAAAGCATCTGCCCAGATTCTGAATCCTCTCAATGATCAGGTAAGTAGTCCAACAACTCGACTTGAATCCCATAAGATCCCCCATAAGTGTCTTGTTGTCAGATTCAACAATAACATGTTGATGCCCCAATTCTTTTGCGAGGTCAAGACCAAGAAGGACAGCTTCAGCTTCGGCTTGATCGGAAAATAAGCAGGTGATGACCTGCTCCTCCCACAAAATTACATCCCTGATCCCTGATAACAGTACCAAGTCTTGCATGCAGGTTTAGTCTCCATCCAGCATCACAATTGATTGTGAGAAAACCCATCTCCGGTGGCTTCCAGTGAACCAGAGAGGACATATTAGAGTCATGATCGGGAGGCTCTGCCGGAGGCCTTCTGTTAGCAGCCAATATCTCCGAGTGCATCACACATGCAGCCGCTATAGTGCTCACAGGAGACAAAGAGGCACAATCATAAAGGAAGTGGCAACGAGAATTCCAAATATGCCGGCACAAAACACTACCGAGGGAAAGAAACTTTTCTCTAAAACTCAATCCCCAATTTTCAAACTCACACAACATGAGTTTATTAATCATTCTAACCGATTCTTTCATTCTCCATTCGAGTCGTTTTGTATTCATTATTTGTTTCATTCTAGGTGATTCATGATTTTTCCCCTTTTAAGTCTGAGAATGTATTTATCGAAGACAAAATGTATAATCAGAAGCCAAACTTACTTTATCCAAAAAAAAAAAAAAACCCCTACCATCTGAAATTGATGAAGCTTGAGATTAACATTTCTGAGCTTAGAAAAAGAAGGAAATTTATCACATTGTACATATTTCACAGATTTTACTAAAACTTCACCATTGACCAAAATCTTTTCGTTCACTTAGAAACTTAAAAAAAAAAAAAAATCTAGAATCTAGATCAAGACTGAACGGGAGGCAGGAGGGCAGATGAAACTAGAAAGTAGAAACAATTTCAACATAGTATTGCCTTGGAGTTAATGTAGCACTTGGTACAACAATCAGCAAGGGAAGATTACAAAACTCTACAGTTTAAGAACAGACATTGTAGTTTAAGAACATCTCAAAGATCTCCCTTGCTATGCCAAAAGTAGGTTAGCTTCTATGCAGCCGCCGATTATCCATTACAGTGTATCCGTTTTCAGATGAACAAATCCTTCCATCCCTAGAAAATTACTTCGGAAGGTATCCTACAAACTAATGATACAAATAGGAGTGAGGAAATCAACCATAGAAAATGAAATTTTTAAATAGGACAGAGTAATAGAAACAGCTAATACCTCATAGTTGTACATATCTAGTTGTCTACATACGTCGCAAGCTCCTTTCACGCCAAGCAAGCACCCTTTTTCCATATTGATTGCTGAGCAAAGCAGGAGTGTATCGTTGAACCAGATTTAAGAGAAAAGCATGGGCGAGACCCTGCGACACATCAAAGCCAACATGTTAGAGTTTAATCAAATATAGGCTCCAGAGATAATTGGAACTATATTTAGACACATCACATGTTTTTTTTTTTTTTTTGTGTGTGTGTGGAAATAGATACATCACATGCTGGGAAATTAAAGTTACAAAATACAGTATCTACAGCCTTTGACAATAGCTTTTACGCTAAACTGTTTTAGATGATAACTTTTAAAACTAGAATAGAAAAGAAAAAGGTCTAAATTTTCACCAAGCATTATAAAGTGATATACATGTGTTTTGCTTGAACTTGATGACAATGGATCCAAAGTTGACAGTCATTATTTCAAGTCATTTGTGCTTGGACAGACAGCTAGTGAAAATTTACTAACGTAGGTAAGGCTGGGCGTTCGGGCCCAAAAGCCCGAAAAAAGGATCCAAAAAGCCCGATCGGGCCCGATTCGGGCCGGTCTAGAATGTGAGAGTTCGGTCCGAGCCAAGGACCGGCCCGTTTGCTTTTAGTTCGGTTCAATCTCGGGTCCGGTCCGAGCCTAAACCCGAAAGCCTGATTAGGCCCGAAATACCCAGATTTGTCCACGCGGCAGCATGTTATTGGTCGATGTAATTCCAAAAAAAAAAAAAAAACCTAAAAACATAGTGAACCGTATACTAGTCTGTGGCCGTAGTTCTGCTTCAGTCTTTCTCGTTCTCTACTTCTCTTCTCTTAAACCCTTGTTCTTTCTGTCGCAATCTTCGATTTCGTACTGAAAACTCATTAAGGGATTGGAGAATAAGGGATGATGAAGCAGATCTAAGCCTCTAATCCTGCAATGAAGACTGAAGCCGGATGGGTTTGAGTTGGGTGATGCAAAGTTGGGGTTTCTGAGCTTTTTCATCTTCTGGGTTTGAGCTTTTTCATCTTCAGGTATAAATTTCACTTGGGTTTCTTTCATTCTCTTTGTTTCTTTCATCTTCTGGTTTTTCCGGCCGGAGTCGCTCATCTCTAAACTCAATTCTCTTTGTTTCTTCTTCTGGAGCATGTACATATGATACTGACTTGATCTGCTTTCAAGAATATTCTCATTATTAATTCTTTATATTTTGATTTAAATGTGCAGCTATGAATGGGCTTTGAAGCAATCTCCATCTTGGATAATGATCTAGCTGTCCGTCCTCGCAAGGTATCTCCATCTTTGTTTTTCTACCATGAAATTAAGCTTCACTGCTCCGTTCATCTGTATATTGATCTTTTCTGCATTACTGAACTAATTATAAAATGTAGCTCAGTTTAAGTCGTAAATATGTACGTCATTATTATTTTACACGGGACGAGAGAAGATCCTCTCTTTGACAAGGATTATCATTTTGATGAATCAAGGCATCTAGTGGCCTCCAACTGAAGTAGTGAAATCTGAACTAGTCATTTATGAAATGATTCTCATAAATGATATCTGTAGGTGCATTCATAAGTTGGGACAGAAATGCAGGCTGCTATTGCTCTCTGCATGATCCCCTTATTGTTGTATTCATTAAAATTGGAAGTGAAATGCAATTTGCTTTTATCCTGTGCATGTTTGTTACCAAATGGGATGATCTGTCTGCACTAGCCAGCCACATACTCAAAAACACAAGATTTAGTACCAAACATACACATGAACAAATCAAAGTATGATCTACTAAACATTACTATATTTGACTGTGTACTACAAATTTCATTTTTAGATAAACATGCTGAAAGATCACTTTGTGATCATATGTAATAGGTTATCAACAGTTACTAAAGTCTGCTTGGAAAAACTAATCTTGTTATCTTAACTTCTCGATAACTATGTTGTAACTACAAGTTTTACTAGAAAAATCCATGTTGATAACTATGTAAAGTGTTCACATTGTCTAAATTTGTACACTCACTTTAGCATATGCACCGCAGCACCGGGGTTAAAGGCAGTTATGTGAAAGAATGCTTCACTCCAGAAAGAGTATATCAAAGACCCTCGCGCCTAACTGGCTTGCTGTGATAACAGCAGCATGTTCTATATTCAAAGTTTCTTCATATTACACGGTCTTGGGTTCAAGTATCTGAATCAGCAAATCTCTTGTACACCGAACCAAAACAAGTGGAGGGCAGAGCACCACTACGTAATACCAGATAAATAATAAACGCCAAGTATGCAGCTGTACCACTGCATACCACAACACCAAACAGAAGTCCGTTTACTTCAGCAATGAAGAAATCCAGCAATAGATAACCATTGATTACCATCACCAAAACAGCCACAGTCCAGGCCACTTTCTGCAGTTCATAATTTGGAAAACAAAATAACAGTTAGCATTTTTCTCACTATTTTCATTGCTTCAAATATTTAAAAGTCAACTCATCCAAACCACAATCTAACACAGATCAGATGAACAGATCTTGTCAATGACATGTTTCACTTTTCTAGTCCCAAGACCGAGCACATCATTCCATGTTTAAGATTACAATCCTTAAAGTCAAAGATTAAGTATGCAAAATGGGTCCTTATAGCCATTAAACCATATGCATTTGCGAATTAACAATAAGACGAACAAGATAGAATAATACGCTAACAGCTTACCTCGAGTAGAGGTCCAATCTTAAAGACCCCCATGATCTGCTCCTTTGACACCAAAGTGAGAAGTGGTATAAGAGCAAAAGGTATCTGAACCGATTGAAGTACATTAAGCCATTCATTCAACACATCCAGCGACCCTTCTGATGTATTAAAGATAATTGCCACAATTATAGTTGGCACGATTGCAAAGCTCCTTGTGATCAAGGCCCTCAGCCACTTCTTCAAACGGAGATTAAGGAAACCTCCCATGATAAACTGCCCGGCATATGTCCCAGTTATCGTGCTACTTTGTCCAGCCGCCAATACCCCAACACCCCAGATATAAAGAATGGGATAAAGCCCTCCTCCATACTTCTCCTGAAGAAACTGGCCTGCATTAACTAGCCCTAGACTATCAGCTTGTTTAGTACCATAAAATCCCTTGGCAAAAACTGTGGTAACAAACAGATTGATGATGAAGGAGATAAAAAGTGCAATTGACGACTCAATTGAATAGTAGTTCAGTGCCTCTTGAACGCGTCCTTTCTTGTGGGGATCAATATTTCTCGACTGGACCAAAGCAGAGTGCAAAAATACATTGTGCGGCATGATGACACAACCCACAACTCCCACAGCCTGCCGAATTGTTCTTGAGCTGAGTCTGGGAACCAGAATACCTGCAAGGAGGAGGAGGTAGTTTTTAAATACCTATCCATACAGCAACCGATAAAATATCGGTACTCGTACTCAGCATTTTCATTATAAGTACAAGTTTTACCGATTAGAAGTTCTTTTCCATTCGGTTTTGTGTCAACAAACATCCAGGCAAACGATAAAGCCATAGTTGCAATGAGAACTGCAAAAACACCTTCCAACTTCCTCACCCCATAGTTCTCGAGAATTAAAAGAAGGAAACTGTTACATGAAAGAGACAACAGAAATCCCTAGTTAACACAGAGTTATCCCTATATTCTTATCCAACAAAAGATGAAGTAAGAAAACTGTCCGCCAAAGACAGGAATTATCACAGAAGAATTACAAGTACTTTCTAATTCATTTGACTCGTCAAGCATTTCTAACACTTAATCAAAAAGCACTAAATTCACAACCATAATTCATCGTACTAACACTCAATTCATTTAAGTTAGCACAGCAACATTCATGTAAGAAAGAACAAAAAAAGAAGAAGCTGATTTAGGTGAAAATGATGTAGTCAACACACTGAAGTAGTACAATCGTACTCCAATCCAATGGCATTGACTAAATTCATTTGCTAACCGAAGTTCCAATTCGAATCAAATAAAAAAAAACTCCGTCAATTAAAAAGAGATTATCATAAATTCCAGAACTTTCCAAATCAAAGAATGAGGTAATGAAATACGAACCAATCCGAGGCGGTAATGAGAACTCCGGCCCAGAGCGGCAGAAACCCATTGCTGAGAATCTGAATAGCAATAGCACTCCCAATAACCTCCTGAATATCCGCCCCAATCAACGCCAGCTCAGCCATGAACCACAGCACCAGCCCGGCCCACTTGGGATACTCCTCCCGGCAAAGCTCCGCCAGGTGGCGTCCCGTGGCGACTCCGAGCCGCGCGGAGAGAAGCTGGACGAGAAGTCCCATGGCGGTGGCCCACATTAACAGCCAGAGCAAAGAGTAACCGGCGATCGCTCCGGCCTGGAGATCCCCTTCCAAATTCCCCGGATCCAAGAACGCTATGCTCATCAGGAACCCCGGGCCGGTGAACAGCCAGAGCTTCTTCCATGAGAAGGGCGGCACCTCAGTCGAATCTTCGTCTGCGGCGTCGACGATCAGGATCTTCTCTCGCGACTCGAACGCCACCTCATCGTCGTCGGAGGAGGACTGCAAGGCTGACGAGGACTGAGAGCGTAATAAGCGGCCGGCTTCTTCTTCGTCATGGCTGAGGGGCTGGTGGTCTTGGCGCAATTGGGCGCTCATTTGGACGGAAAACGATGCCGTGTTTCCGCCGTGGTTTTTTTAAAATATTGGGTTTGGGGTTAGGCGGTGGACTAGCGTAGATAGCGTGTGGGCTTTGTTTGCAACAAACTAACTAGATCGCAAAAACAACGAAAACAAACTAACTAGATTTGAGGGAGTGAGGCAGCCTCTTACGTTGCCTTTTATACTCCTTTACTTGCTGATGCCGTATATGGGGTTTCCGGCCAATGAGTGACTGCCACGTCATAATTAGGGACTGATTTTTTTTTTCTTCCGGATATTGACATGATATATTCAGTCTTAATTACAAATGATTGAATTAGTGAATCTCTATTAGAGGTATACAAAAATAAAAATAAAATGACATCCTACTACATTAAACAGTTGCATAAAACAGAAAACTCATTTTTCAACAAATTTATATAAACAAGGACATAAGCTCAGGCTCATAGTACATAGTATCACGCCCTGTCAGCAATTTTTTTAGTAAAATACCTAAAAATCTATTCTTTTCTAAAATATCTACAAAACTACCACTACCTCAAACTTCACCATTTTCATATCTAAGAAACACTGATTCCATCGACGAGGCCTCGGAGTGGCGAACCTTCGCCAACGAATCCAACGATAATGACCCCGTCTATGTAGGTGACCCCACCAACCCGCTCTTGGCCAATAGTGCTTTGTCCACCGTCATCGCCAAGCCTAATGGAGCTTCCGACGAATTTCTGTCTTCGTCTTTGGGTAGGTTGGCAGAACCGCGGCTCCAATCCCGATCGGGGCTTGATACTCGCCTTCAAAACCATCCCCACCATGTCTGATAGGTAATCGTTATGGTCGGAGTTTTATATATGGTGTCCATTTTTCATATTTGAATTGAAAATTTAGGGTTTGTTTGGGAGTTGGAGTTGGATTGGTTGGTTTCGTCAATGAGTTGGCCGGAGTTCATTTTCGCTTAAGGTATTGTGATTTGGAAGGATGTAATTTAGTTTAATTTGAATGGTGGATCACAACCATTAGCTCAATAATTAACTGTGTCGTCAATGAGTCTTGTTCTCTAGTCTCATTAGCCTCTCCCAACTTGATTTAGTGCAAGTGTTATGGATGCATAGTTCCCAAACTAATCAGTGTATGGAGAATTTGTTTTGCTGTGTTGCTTTAACAATGATATGCATTTGTTGTAATTGTTAATCGTTGGATGTTACATTTCTGTTTATGTTGCTTCCCTGCGTCTGTTTTGTACCTTTTGTTTGGAGAAATGTACTTAGTCCTCCGAAACCTACAAAGTCTTGTACTTCTTTGGGTTCATTATCCTCTTCAGCTTGAATTAGGTTCTCTGCAGAATTGTTTAGATGTAGGTTTTATTTGCTTGCATCAACGTCTCCTGCGTTGTAGCTTATTGATTCTAATATGCACGATACTCACTTTGGTATTTGCAAGTGCCAGTAGTGTAGAGTTTTCTGTTACTGTTCTTTTGAATGGGATGCTCTCTTTATGCCACCTTGTATATTTTGATGACATGATAAAGTTTCATATATGTTGCAGCAAAATTACTTTTATAGATTGTCATTTGTTATCAATTTTGTCAAAACATGAAATGAATTGCTCTAACATGTAAATATATATATATATATATATATATATATATGAAGCTCATAGTCAAAATAAATATTAGGGGGTGGTTTGTAATGTTAGAGTTTTAGTAGTAGAAGTGGATAACTGCAGTAGAAGTGGAGGATAAAACAGTAGCAGAGTTAACTTTTATTGTCTTAGTCTTCAAGCAGTAGCAGAGTTAACTTTCATTGTCTTAGTCTTCAAGTAGTAGTAGAACTAGAGGATTGCCGAAGCATACTTGTGTTACTACTTTTATTGGGATGTTAACCTCTGCTACTACTTTTACTGGAATTAACTACTACTACTTCTACTTGAATTAATTGCTACTACACTAAGTTGTTGAAAACTTGCTATTATATTTCATTTACTGAAAAATATCAAAAAAAGAGACTTTTCTCTTCCAAAAACATATTTAATTAATGTAGGATTAATTTGGTAAATTAAATTATGACACATGACATGCAGAGAAAAAATTGTCCTTAATTGTTAAAAAACTGTTTTTATTTGTTAACAACAACACAAGTGGATTTATTTGTGTTTCAAATCATTTTGAATAATGTATATGTGATTTGCTATAAAAATAAAAATAAAATATCCATTTAATACTAATTTAAACATCTCATTCCCTATTCCAATGATAATCTTTTTCATGAGCTCATTCCATATAAGGTAACATTTTTTATGCCTAAATACACAAATCTTTATTAATGTCATAATAAAAAAATATTTTTTGTATATTTTTAAGACAAGTTTACCCTCACCATTTCAATATGTATAGAGAGAGAAAGTGAAAGAGAGATAATACTTGGCCGGACCTCACCCGACTCCGGTCACCCGCAGTCAGACTTTGGTTGCTGTTCGCCAGATTCCGGTCACTGGTTGATTGGAATTTCTTCGGTCGCCGTTATTGACCCCCAGTAATTCATATTTTCTCTTGTCGCCGGAATCCGATCACCGGTAACTCAATTACTGACCCCCAGTAACTCGGATTTTTCCTGGTTGCTGGATTTTGGTCACCAGTAACTTGGTTACTGACTCTTAATAACTTGGTTATTGACCCCCAATAATCAGTTATTAACCCTTAGTAACTCATATTTTTTCCGGTCGCCGGATTTCGGTCACCAGTAACTCAGTTACTGACTCCCAATAACTTGGTTTCTGACCCGCAATAACTTGGTTACTGACCCGCAATAACTTGGTTACTGACCCCCAATAATCAGTTACTGACCCTCAATAATCAGTTACTGACTCTCAATAATCAGTTACTGATCTTCAATAATCAAGTTACAAACCTCAAATAATAACTTACTGACCCCAATAATCACTTATCAATCCTCAATAATCACTTACTGACCCCAATATTCAAATGTGAAGATAAAAATAAAAATAAAAACTCTAACTGACTTGAGGTCATGCACTTATGCTCTGGGCACCCACCTTCCTTGACGGTGAGCACACCGGCCTCTTCCACCAACCTCGGTGCACCTCACTCTGCAGAACAAGAGCCAGCAAACAACGCCCTTCTCCAGTCACGATCCAGCCCGGATAGAACTCCAGCCGAGTTGTAGCTCGCTAATATCTGCACGATCTCGTCGTCACCGACTTGGCACAAATCAGAGTCACTCCGGAATCAGATAGGAGATCTGGTGCGGTGGAGGAAGGACTAGACGACGTCACAGGCGGAGGAGATCTGCTGCGGCGCGGTGGAGGCGAGGATGGTGCTGGCGAGGTGAAGAGAATAAAGTTTGGGTTGATGAGAGAGAGAGAGCGTGTGTGTGTGTGTGTTTGTGTGTTTCAGATCGGGAGGGAGAGTGGAGGAAAAAGTGAAGTGTAGGTATATAAGTAATTTTATTGAGAATCATTGGAGTAGACACAATTTTTTTTTTCCATTAGAATTGGCTCTCATTTACCTGTTTTTGTGCAAATGGTCATTGTTCCCAAAAAAACAATTTAATAAATAGACGATCATATATATAACTTTGATTCATGCCACTCTTTATCATGCTAGGAGGGAAGATAACAAGGTAGCATATACTTTAGATAAAAAAGTCAAGTTGGCTGTTTATTATGATAATTTTTTTACTTTGTTTGTGAATGTATTACTCTCCCATGGTTGTAATGATGGTTAATTAATGAAATTATTCATTTTACTATATATATATATATATATATATATATATATATATATATAACTTCGATTCATGGGGACAAGCACCCACCCACACAATTAGTAAGGAAACGGAGCAATCACAATCAGAGCTAATGTGAGCTAGAACATATTCATCGAATCATTTGTGATTAAAGATGTGACCATATCTCTGTGCGAAAAGATAAACTAAACTAGAGGTAATTTGATCATCATTTGCTTGTCTATAAAAGAAAAGAACTATATAACCAAGTAACAAACTGATTAAGCTCATGATTTTCCAACAAATCCTATAGTATTCATTGTTATTAGTTATCTTAAATTTGCATAAACATCTAGAGATTCATTTTCTTTCACTGCAACGTCCTTGATATTATTTACATATCAAATAAATTATAAGTTCGAAAGTTTTTCAATATTTTTTTTATTTATAAGTTTGAAAGTTCAATTTCTTCAAATCTGTGATCTCCTTCTTCTTTTTTCGATCCAATCACCCCTTTTATTTTATTCACAAAGATAATAAACAACACATGTAGAACAAACAAGCACCATTCTTTTGGTTAATGGGTTATGACGCATGCCATTTGGCTTAACGGTACACAAAGCATAGATGCACCAGTACCATGTTGGCTCAATCCTCCCTCACAGTACCGCTCACTAACAACGAAAATTCTATACTAATTTTCAGAAGCAAGCTATTCCTAGTTCTGCCGAAACGAGTATGTATCAAACTACAGGCCACACACATTTAAGGTGTAAGTATTGGAAACCCTTATCGAATCTCATACCATAACCACTGCTACTATGGAGTTCAGATATGATGTAACACCCACATTCCTTCAGTCCTTGATATTCTTGGACAAAGACTACAGCTGTGAAAGTAAGGCTACCATTATCGGGGGTGGCCTGCACTTTGCTAGCAGAGCTTGAGCTTTAGGCATGGTGAGGCCAGCCCCTTCACTCATGTTCACCATTACATCACTACTTCTCTCCCACTCAAAGCACTGGATTAGTGACCCTAACGCCAGCCCGACGATCCGAGTCGCTAACCCTTCGCCGGGGCAGCTTCTCCTTCCTGTCCCAAACGGCAGAGCTTGAAACCATTGCTTCATTCTTTGAAGTTAAAAACCTCTCTGGCTTGAACTGCTCAGCCTGCTCCCACAATTTGGGATCATAATGCATGGCCCAAATGTTCACCAACAACATTGTGCCACGTGGGACATGGTAGCCTCCCAGCGTACACTCCTGTGAGGACTCATTTATATTTATATATTAATGTGAAATAAAGAAAAGAACAAGAGAAAACACCGAGATAATAGTTGAGAAAAAACATAAGTCTACTCATTCATTCTCATCAGCCTTTTTATATAGAGGTAGAGTTTACATCAGAGTACATAACTAATGAGTAATTACGTGGACAACCACATATATTATAATATTTATAACACTCCCCCTTGGATGTCCACCAATGAATGATGAAATTAGACACGCATAATGTTGTCTCGTTAAAAACCTTGCCAGGTAAGAAAAACCCAGTGGGAGAAAAATAACACTGGTCGAAGGAGAAAAATAGTATGATGCGCATATGCTTTAGGTAACATACTTCTGGATGCTCCCCCTGAACATTGCAAGCTTCATACGTCGTAAATAACGGTTTGATTTGTCCTTCATTAAAGTGAGACCATGTGTGCTTTGCATATAAGGGCTCATCATGAAATTTCAAACCTGCAAAGTTAAATATAACAACAGAGTTAGACGATTATAAATAGGTCTTACCTCTGACCTAATTCATACACTAAATAATAGCTAATCAACATGAGCTAATTAACATTAAAGCATTGAAACATCACCATGCCGTATCCAGCCATACACATCAATATATCTGTGTATGTTACGTCTCATATAAACTCTACAAGAGCTCTGAGTAATTCATAACTTCCCAAGAGTTAGAATATGTAGCAACATAATGATCATAATTTGAATTCGATTGTGTAGTCTGATCATAATACTCATTGAGGCAATTTCGATCACGTTAGCTATAACGAAATGAGTATATATGTGTTAACTTTAGACTATTTGAGTCCATGAATTAGCTTCAAGCTCTCTCAAGTATTCATAGATCGAATTACATTAGAATCATTCATGTACTTGAATCCTTTGAGGATTTAACCAGTGATACGTTGATAATGACACTTCACTTCTGAGAATTTGGTTTATCAATATGTCTTTAAAGGCCCTCGTAATATAAGATGATAACATATCATAAGTCTCTCGTCCATGTAACAGTAACATGTAATACTGTACTTATAGAAAAGTATCATTCGTGTAAGGGCAGATTCATAATTCCATGTCTTTTGTAGACATTAATTCATAGTGATTTACTTTCATTGTGGTAAATACTCTTTTGTATCTATAGGGTTAAAGGTCAAAGTATTTCATTACATTTCAAATATTTAATTTTATTGGAATTGCCTCTTTTCAATTTGGCCAATAATATGCTTTGTCGACATGCATAATGAAACGTGGTATAACATCGATTAGTACAGTTCTTAATGGTCTTTGGTAGCTACCATTTGTAAATTGTCATAGATGATCATCATTCATAGATCCCACACATTCTTATATGCATGCCACACATTTTTGATATTAGGGTACCCATGCCACTTTTGGGGCAAATATTGTCACTTCTAGGACAAATATTATTTAGTGAATGCTGATTTTTTACTTGTAATATCATGTAGACCATTAGAGGACCTGTATAATCTTCCTTTTTCAGGAGCTTAAAACTTTAGACCTGGTAGATACATTCCACTTAAATTCATGTCGTTATTCAAATGACAATATTCTTATTCTTCCCCTAATGACGGGAAGACTGTCATGTTATGACCATCTGTAAATATGCGTTTAAAACTCTATCACTTTCTTTCGAGTGAGATGTTCTTTGGCTGGTGGTGAACCTAAACCAAATATGAGGTCAAAATATTATATTCGTTAATATCAACCCATATATCATTCTCTAATGGTGTACCTATAACCTTTGTATGTATAGCCGTATTAAGAACTCTAATATTGTATAATAACATTCTCTTCAGAAGAACCATGTCACTTGGATACACATGCATCCCACAAATCAAATGGGGTATAGACTATTTGAGTTAATATGGATGGTCTCATAGACTTTAATCTAAGTTGACGTTTGTGCTTTTAGCATATACATTTGTCAAGATCTTTTATCAAATCACTAGCTGAGACATTTCTCAAAATCAAAATAATAAGGTGGATAAACAATTATAACCACTCTACATCGTTCTTTAGGAACAATCTCTCTCCCCCTCATAACAAGGGGATTGTCTCATTGAGTTCACAACAAGCAACTATGCAGTAAATGCAATTTGATAGGAATTAAGCTTAGCAGCTTTCAGGCCTTGTAGGTGATTCGACACAACATGGTAGAAAAAAGATGACATAACTTGTCCATTACATAAACGGTTCATGACAATATGTTCATGATCCACTTTTGGTGGCATCTCATGGTATAATCATATGAATCGATTTTGAACCATATTAGAGGCACATAATGTAAAGAGGGGAAACTATTTGCTCTTATTAAGCCATTAATCATATGTGAAATTGAAACTTCAGGTTCGAATTTATAATGTTAGAACGATAGGTTTTCAGATTTCGTATGTCAAACTTCGGGTTCAAATAATTCAAGTGCTCAAAACTTCAGACTTGAGTAACCCAAGTGAAACTTCATGTCCACCATATATTTTATACCCAAAGCTTCGGGTTTGAGTCTTTACCATTAGAACTTCGGGTTCTATGATTATAGTCTTTTGAAATTCTAGTTCAAAAACATAACATTCAAAATTCATATGTTCGAGGTATAAGGTTGTTGGCCCGTATGAATAACAATAAAATTTAGATGATAAGTACTAGAATGCAAATATATAATAAAATAGGAAAACTGTAAAGAACAAAAAGTAAATAAATTGACGTAGGAAATTTCGAGTTCCATGAATGAATAAAATACACAGAACTTCTGGTCTAATTAGCTTCACATATATGATCATATTGTTTCTCTCCTCTAATTACACGAGAACATAGTATCAAAATAAGGTGAGGAACTTCGGGTCCTCGTATGATTAGGTATCACAAGGTGTGGCTTAAATGATCTTTTTATAACTTGAAGGAACGTCTGGCCCTCGCCAATTGCATAAACTTTGAGAGACTTCATGTCATAATTTTGATTATTGTTCTCACAAGGAACTTCAGGTCTTCTATAGCTCGATCAAGAGACTTCAGGTCTCGTTCTATGAACTATGAACATGAAATTCACAAATAGACGTAAACATGAGTTTACTCTTAATCAATTGAATTGATACATACCATGAGATACACCAAGTAATTTGAAATTTGGTCAAACTGACAAGTGCATACCTCAATTCCAAACTGCTATGTTAATAAGTATTATGCTTTACCATATCCGCACAGTAATCACAAGGGAGGCCATAAACATCCTATTGTGAAACTACAAGGGATGAAGGCTCTGTGTTGTTAATCATGGAGTAGAATATGCAAGAGTCCATTCCATATTGATTAGTATATATCATTAAAAATCAAATCATGGCTGACTTTTGAATAGCATGGTCATTGTTGCAAAAACATCTTAGAGATAATGAAAAAAATCACATAACTCTTGTGAAAAGGAAGAAGAGCCATAGTCGAATTCTCTGAACAATTTCTAACACAAGTATAATTGCAAGATAGGATAACTCAAATGTAACCAATAGAATAGAATTAAAGGCACAACATATGTTAATGAACAAAAACCTAATCGTATCATATATCAAAAGAATGAAAGATCATGATCATGAGGGCAATTTATAAAAAGAAATCTTGATGCCGATCATATAATAGAACAATCAATATCATCTGAGTTAAGAATAAGCAAGTCAAACTCATAGATCAATAACATCGGTGAAAACAACAATTGTCACGCCCCGACCCTTAATTTTTACTTTAATTACTAGCATAATGGTAATAAGAATTTTACCGTCTTCGTCATTAAGTGTTTAATTTAATTGGTCCCCAGAGAGGTTATAGGGGACGATTATTTTCGTAGGATTTATTCGATGGAAGAAAATGTGACGGCGGTAAAAATAGTAATTTTTGCTAGTAAGAGGTAATTTTTATTAAGGTATTATTTTTTGGGGTGTTGAATTTTGGAATGGGTATATGGTGGTTGACCGGTTTGGGCCAAGCCCAAAACCCATCTCTCTCTCTCTCTCTCTCTCTCTCTCTCTCTCTCTCTCTCTCTCTCTCTCTCTCTCTCTCTCTCTCTCTCTCTCTCTATCTCTCTCTCTCTCTCTCTCTCTCTCTCTCTCTCTCTCCCCGAGTCACTCCGCCCGGAAACTCCCGGCCGTCCATCCGGCCTCCGTTTGCCGCCGCACCAGTCCCAATCGGCCGGCCTCCAACCTAGCTTTCATTCTAGACCGGTGAGAGGTTCCCTAATGCTGCCGATTGAGAGGAAAGCTCGCCGGAAGTCCCTGCTGTCCGAGTGTTCCCGTCGCCGGAACTGCTTCCTTCGGCCGTCATAGTCGGCGATCTTTGGCCCGTTGGAAAGCTCTCCTCCCATGCAGCAATCCCTCCAAAGGGCTCCCTCCGTCTCGAGCTAGGTAAGGAGAAATCGGAGTTAGAAATTCTAAGGCTTTTTATGTATTTTCGTTCGATTGGCATAGTTAGGCTTGGAATTGATGTTTGTAATAGTTAGGAAAGTTGTAGAAGAGGTTGAGAGGAAGTTGTTGTCAAATTTTGGTGGGCATTGAAGGTTGTCGGAGCTGGCCGCTGGCGACGCCGCTGAAAAAAATGTTTTAAGTGGGAAATTTTATGAGGAGTTTAATGGAATGAGTTTTGGAATTTTTGGAGGAGTTTTGGATAGGTTTGGGAATTTTTAAAGTTAGAATCTGGCCATTGGTTTATTTATGGTGGAAGGTGATTTTTAAGGATGTCGTTAAAAATTGTGGAGTTTTTGGTTGGCTGTGAAATTAAGATTTAAGACGAAAAACATGGTTGAGCGCGCGAAGCTCATATTTAATTATGCTTATTTTCTTTAAGCGTCGGTGCTTTACTTAAGGATTTAATTATGTTTTTGGAACAGGATGAGAGGAGGCCCGAGCGGAAGAAACCTCCGACCGACATCAGGCTTAGGCCTAATTTGTGCGTAGACCTTTGTTTTAAATAATGTGCTTAAAATGCTTTATTGTTGAATAATTTTCTGTTGTTGGAAATTTCCCGAAATTGAGAATTTCAGTGATTATACTCATGTATAGTTGATTATGAGAATAATATGTATATAAATAAATGCTAGCTAGCTATACGTGATTTTCCCCCATGCTGAGGTACAATTTCAGTATGGGTGACATGAGCGTTTGACATCAGCGTCGTAGCCTTGTACGACTTTCTATTCTTCGAATTCATTCATAGAATTCGTATAAGGAATCAACACGTATATATAACCACTGGTGCGTTTCCCCCATACTGAGGTACAATTCTAGTATGGGGTGACGTGAGCATTAGACTCCAGCGTCGTAGCCTTGTATGACTATCTATTTTTCAAGTTTATTAATAGATATCGTAGAAGAAATAGATGAGTGTAAATACATACTGATATATATAATATTCTAGACTGATAGGCCATTTCTTAAAGTTTGGGAGTCTAGTGAGGCTAGACACTAGTTCAGAATTTTTGAGTTAACTCTTAAGCTATCGCTGGTGGTAATGCGTTTTCTTTGAAAGTATTTTGGGGAAATATTTATTTGTTGTCGAAATTGTTTTTGTCCACTCACTCTGATGTAATTGAATATTTTCCCCTGGGCTCTTCGTTTTAAAATGCCCAGTCTGCAGCGTTCGGGTGGGGTCTAGAAGGAGGCGACGAGGCATAGTCACCCATCTTTCCGTTACATTTCGCCAGTAGGTTACCTGTTTAATCTAATAGGAGATTGTTAGCTTCCGTTGTTTTTTTAGTAGCTCTGAATACTGTTGGGATTTTGTATAACTTTTCTGGTAGTTATGGGTTGTAACGGAAGATGTTGTTTGGTTAAAAAAGTGGTTCTATAATTCTTCCGGGTTAGGGTTGTCGATTTTCAAGGGAGGTTTGCCGAGTTCTTCGGTAAATTTTCCTTGGAGGTGAGTCCTGCGGTTTCAAGGTAAAATTCGGGGCGGGTCCTGACAACAATTTAGTTACACCGTATGATATTTAGATCATTATATAGTCTTTAAAAAAAAATTGGGAAAAGGCGAACAACAAAATCAATTTTGGTTTTCTAGGGTTTGGTCGTTATCAACTAAAAGGTAGAGTCGTGCTGATAACGTATTGTGAAATAAAGAAAAGAAGAAGAGAAAACACAGAGAGAATAGTTGAGAAGATGCATAAGTCTACTTATTCATTCTCATTAGCCTCTTTATATAAAGGTAGGGTTTACATCAGAGTACATAACTAATTAGTAATTATGTGGACAACCACATAGATTATAATATTTATAACATATATCTAATTGTTGGTCTACTGTTCACATAACTAAATTTACTGTTCAAAACACTATTTATAATTACTATTCACAGTGTGTTTCTTCATCTGAATATATATATATATATATATAATTTTTTTTTAGAATTGGGTTTGATTTAACATTGATTAAGACATAATTAAGTCTACTCATTCTATTAAATTGGGTCTACGAGAGTTAGAACTAAAACATCAAAATTGTACATAGCAATGTCTTTTTTTCCTCTCTTTATACTAATATTCTCTTTTTTTGTCTCTTCGACAAGTTATGATCGGACCCAGCTTTCGAGAATAAGCTCTCGGGTTCTCTGCTTCGAGAGATTTTGTCAACGAGCCGAGAGATAGGATAGAGAAGGATAATGAGATCGAGGTATTTCTCTAGGTATGCTTATTACTTCTTACATTCATTTCTTTATTTCTTTTTTAATCGGGTTTTGCATTTGATTTAACATTTTTTCGATTCATGTCTCTCGGAGATGGTACTATATATTACTTTCTAGTACTGTTTTTATTTTTCCAATTGGGGCGTACACTGTTTATCTTTAATTTTCATGAAGATGAATGGTAAACTGGATTTAAATATAGCGAAGTATGAGATTTAGATATAGTGAGTATTCGATATCTTTTGGATGTGTTTTGGTCATGTTTTCATTTTAACCAAAAAGAATTGGGTCTTTGGCTTCTTACTTCCTGTTTTTAGTTAGGATTATATTGTTTGCTTTCACATTCTCAGTTCGGTAGATAAACTTTGGTTACGTGAGAATGTATATAAAGAGTTAATATGTGTCTATAATTACATATTGGTACTTTTGGAAAAGCTGTGATTTGAAGAGGAATTTTACTGTTGTTAATGTGGAGAGCCGCAATGTAAGCAGCTTCAAATGGGAGATCTAAAAGGTTAGCATCTTATCACTTTTCAGTTACTATTTGCTTCGTGACAACTGTAAATTATATTAGATTTATCTATATCACTCTGTTCTTGCTTTTCTCTAGGTTTTCATTTGTTGATGATCTTTTGGTCATGTTTATGTTTTTTAGCTTTACATATTGTTTTATATAGCTGAGTAGTGTTTGTTTATTTTTTTTCTTTGAAATCCCCACTGAGATGCTGCAATATTGAATTTCAGGTTAGAATTTTCACCAGAAATGATGTCGTCCAAGGTTAGTCCAACCAGTCCTGCAATGCTTTCCTCTAATGGAGTTATCAGTTTGTAAGAGGTGATCGAGTTCTCTTGATTTGTCTACGTCAATTTTTATTATGGACAACTATATAAGTTTTTTTTTTTTGCTTATTTTCATTGTATTCTTGGGATTCAAGTCAATAGAGATTAGAGAATAACCAAGCTGAAAACAACAAAACCAAACCTCATATATGAAATAAAATCCTAAAAGCTTGTTTGCCCAAATAAGATAGGTTTTTGCATTCAATATAACACAAGGGTGCAATAAAGTTAGTATTGTTAGAATGTTTTATTTTTATCTTATCTAAGTTCCAATCTGCTTTTATAAACTATGCCTCAGAGTAAAGAAGACTTCAATTAGTTATAGGAAAAATTTCAGTTTACTCCCCTGAACTTTATGTCTAAAATCAGTCTGATACCTCTTTTTTTTTAAAAAAAAAATCAGTTTCATCCCTAAACTTTTAAAATGACATCAATCTCGATCAAAATGACTAAAATAGCCCTTGTTACGGTTTTCTCTCAATTACAGCCTCCATTACACCCCAAAAGCATAAATCTAAAGATCAAAGACTTAATCCTTTTACCCTCTCTCTCTCCCCATTACCGCCCCTTAACGCTTTCGAACCCATTACCCTCATGTTTAGGGCTTTGCCTCCAAATCCACCACATGGCCGGCGCCGGCATCCACCCCTACCACCAGCAATGGGCCCCGGTGGAAGCCCCTCCTCCTTCACCACCTCGTCGACAACCCCAACCGGCCTGCCAACGACGAGGTCCGCACCATCTTCATCATCGGTCTTCTCGAAGATGTCAAGGAAAGGGAGATACAAAACCTCCTGAGATGGCTTCCCAGCTACGAGGCCTCTTAGGTCAACTACAAAGGCGAGAAGCCGATAAGCTTCGCGCACTTCGCCACCGCTCAGCAGGCTATTGTTGTCAAAGACGCTCTTCAAGTTCGTTTTTTCATAGATTGATTATTTGAAGTGTTGATGATGCAAAATGTTTTGAGTTTTGATTAGATTTTTGGATGGTGCAGAGTATGGTTTTCGATACTGAATTTGGATGGTACAGAGTATGGTTTTCGATACGGAATCGAAGGCGGTGTTGCATATAGAGATGGCAAAAAAGAATCTGTTTGTGAAAATAGGTGAGAATGCTATTGAGTTTTTGGTTTGGGTTCGAAAGCATTAAGAAAAGGGGCTGTAATGGGGAGAGAGAGAGAGAGAGAGAGAGAGAGAGAGAGAGAGAGCTTAGGATTGTCAACAAGGTGGTAAGGAGGAGGTGGAGGCGCGGTGACGACAACGGCCGGGGGAGGAAGAGGGGCTGCCGCCGGGGCCCATTGCTGGTGGTAGGGGTGGATGCAGGCGCTAGCCATATGGTAGATTTGGAGGCAAAGCCCTAAACAGGGGCAGTAATGGGGGAAGAGATAGAGATAGAGGGTAAAAAGATTAAGTTTTTGATCTTTAGGTTTATGTTTTTGGGGTGTAATGGATGTTGTAATTCATTTATTATTAATACAGTAATACATAATGTAATAAGCATTAATGAGATTTAAAGCCATAACCGCTACATAAATGATATTTACTATTGACTGTATGTCGGATCCTAATTTAATGTCAATTACGAATTATAATCATATTCATTTCAATTTGATATTTATGTGGGTGTAATGCCTGAAGCAATTACACATTTATAACCCCATATATAAAACCAATGTTAAGCATATACTTTATGTCAATTAAATTGTTTCCGTTATGTTTAGTTTATTTCGATTTATTTGAAAATTACTTTCACTTGAAGCATTAGGAGATTATTACATAAATGTTATGCCATAAGTATTTACCCGATTTGGTTATAAGTAAGTAACGCCAGAAGCATTAATGAGTTTTGAATCCATTTTCTTATGTATAACCGCTGCATAAATAATGGTGATTTATACCATATTTAATATTTATCTTATGTCGGTAATTATGCCAAAAGCAAGTAAGTCAATTGAAGATGCAATGGAGTTGATTTTGCACGTAACTATGGGTGTTTATTGAGTATATAAAACCAATGTTAATGCATATACTTTATGTCAATTAAATTGTTTCCATTATGTTTAGTTTATTTTGATTTATTTGAAAATTACTTTCACTTTAAGTTGTGTAAGTAATGAATTAATAACATATGTTGATTTGTCTTATTAATGATGAATATTAAATAAGGCTGAGTCAGAAGCTCAAATCAAACCTAAGTGACAACAACAAGCCCGAGCCAGAAGCTCAACCTAAGCTGCAAGGCTAGCACAGAAGCTCGCCACATGTCGCTTTGAGTCCATGACAATGATTATAACTCTTCTCAAACTAGGCTCGCCCAGTTGGATACGATGTCTATAAAAGTTCTTTTGAGGATGTGTACTTAAGTGAGCCTCGCTCCACCACCTCATCATTGCTTACCTGGTCATATACAATTAGAGTTACCGAAATGGTTGAGTAATAACATCGCATTTCTTGGTAGACCATTATGAGCCCAGTAGGCTCACTCTCCCTCTACGGGACCTAGAAGCCCAGCATACCTCTTAGATTGTGCCTTGTAGGTTTGTAAAGTATGTAGAGGTTTATTTTTTTTCACTTTAATTAAAGTTAATTCCTTTGGTCCAGTAGAATCAAACAAAAGGAAAATAATCTAATGACACTGGTTTTTCGTACTTAGTTATTATGTATGTCTATAAGACTCTCCAAATATTTTCTCATAATGGTTGTTGTTAATATATTCACCATATTTAATGTGTAGTTAATTGCTAAAAGCATTTCCACATAATTGGGTGACATATTCACTATGCTAAATTAGTAGCGTGAAATTAATATCATCAATTGTTACATGATTATAATTTGAAAATACATGTACCTAATGAATCGGTAGTTCAAAAATGACCCGGTAGTTTAGAAATGAGCCAGTAGTTCATTTATAAATCGAATTTGTAGTTTCGATAATAACCCTCTTAAGGAACTTGAAGTTTCATTCCAAAATTCATCAGACATGATAAAATCAGTAGCTTTTATCATGTTAATTGGTAGTCTTTAGATGAAACAATTTGAAGTAGACATCTTCCTTGCCTGAAGCAAAACATAATTAGAGAATATTGAAATAAAAAGGCTGGTTGCCCTAGAATCTAAATCAAAATTGATATATGTTATCAATATTAAGGAACTAAGTACTTTTGTCTGGTTGACGAGGCAAAATACCTCTACGTTCCAGAAGAATGTTATCGAAAGGTAAGTTTATTGAAACCAATGCTTAAAACATTGAACCAACAAGTAAATAGTGTAATATTTTTGCATAACCTTCAAATGTGCGGCCAAAAACGTACATTAAATATAATCAAATTTATTAGCTAGAAGCTAAATGATTCGAGCAAATACTAGCTATAGTATTGGTGTTTGATGCACCCAGGAAAAACATATGATGCACCGTATCCTTAACTCAATTATCATACGGGCATCCCCCTCAGAATAAGGGTCTTGTCTTTAACGACACATTATGTTAAGCTGCTCGTTAAGAATATTGAATAGTAGACCATCACATGCAAAGACTATAATATACATTATTTCTTTATGCACATAATGCAAGGGAAAATACGTGGACCTATCCAACCACCGTATGGACCAGTTAAATATTAATGGTTTTGGTTGATGCATTGACAAAAGTGATCAGATGTCACATCACTGTCCAAAAGAAAATGTTGCGTTTGCTAAACTCTCACCCATGAAATTTAGGGTACACCACTCGAATTATCTTATAAAGTCTATAAGGCTTGATAATGCCGGATAGTTTACATCGATGACTTTCGATGATTATTGCATATCCCTTGGGATCTATTGAACATATAGTTTCCTATGTTCACATCCAAGATGGTCTCGCAGGTAGAACCTTGGTAATGCACACCAAACTTCTAATGTTTGCGTCGGGTTATACAATCTTGCATGCAGCCATGTCGGTCCGGTTGAGGCCCACACCAAACTTCTGGTACCTTTCTTTGTGTTACAGTTGGTGACTGGGTGTAAACCTGGTGTTTTGCACTTACACAGATTTGGGTGTGCGGTTCCCATGCCAATTGTGCCGCTATAACATACAAAATCGGCTCCTCAACAAAGGATGGGCATATACGTCGATTATGAACCCTATCCATTATGTGATCCTTAGAGCCCTTGACAGGAGATCTCTATACCGCTAGATTTGCGGTCGTCACTTTGATGAGACAGTCTTCCCGACGTTAGGGGGAGATAAGAACTTCATTGTTCCTAATGAAAGACGTGTAGAATGTTTCATCTTGATTCCCAAACCGCACATGTGATATTGTAGTGAGAAGAATTCTACTTCCAGTTAAAGTGCAAAGAATTTTAGATCTACATGGTGTAGCCCATAATATGTCACACTTCATTAGATCTAGTTAAAGTGACGAGATCATATACCTGCTGCAAACTTATAAGGATAAACGTCCTCGTAAGACATATCGTCTTAGTTGGATAAGGTACGGCCATGGTGGCTAACCAGTCATATGTCTCTGCCCAGAAGCGAGGTAGACCATTAGGTTCGAACTATTCTTATCCCTAAAAGAGGGTAAACTTGGCACAAATGAATCTTCTTGCCATCGCAATCTCAAACCAATTCAACTCACGAGATTAATCCGGATTATGGGTTCGTCCTAGAAGAGATGAAATTGGGAGACGCTCCAACATGTAAACCCGCTCCCGAGGATAGAAAATCTCGGTAAATTTAGTGAGATATTGAATCAAAATGAGATTTCATAGATGATATATTTATATTTGCGATGGCCACCGAAATTATAATAAGTGATGATGTCGAACCTTGCTTCATTGATAGATCTCAACGAAGAGATGACTGACTAAAAAGGAAAGAAACAATCCAGGTCAAAGCAGATTCCTTAACTAAGAGAAATGTGTTATGGGCATGTTGTTCCCACACCTACCCATGTTAAACCTATATTGTTTAGATGAGTATTTGTAAGCAGGAAGCGTAATGAGAAAAACGAGATTATGATATAAGCTCGTTTAGTGAAGCAAATATTTTCTCAACACCCTGTGATTGATTACGAGGAGATGCACTTTCTGGTAATGGACGTCATAACGTTCCACTACCTTATCAGTTTAGTAGTTTCCGAATAATTGAATAAACAACCTATGAATGTGGTAACAACTTATCTCTATGGGGATCTGAATATAGAGATATACATGAAGTTTCCTGAAAGACATATGTTACCCAATGCAAATATTTCTAGACCACAGAACATGCTCTTCATTTGCTAGAGTAGTTCACTTTAGGGGTTCAAACAATCCAGACGGAGTTAGTATAACCGTCTAAGTGAATATTTGCTTGGGATGTGATATATGAACAATGAACTATGCCCATGCGTGTTTATTAAGAAAACAAACTTCGGGTTTGCAATTTGTGGTGATCTACGTCAATAGCATGAATTTGATTAATACTCTTGAAGAGATCAAAAAAACCACAAAACACATGAAGTTGGAGTTTGAGATGAAAGACTTTCGGAGACCAAATCATTTTCTCGACCTGGAGTCTTGCAAAGTGCAAATGGAATTTTGGTCCATCAATCAAATTACATCTAGAAGATGTTAAGATGTTTTAATGAGAATAAAGCAAAGTCTTCAAACTCACTCATAATCGTCTAAAATCTAGTGAAACTCGTATCATAGTGCAGATGATAACGAAGGGATATTGGGATCAGAAGACTCATATCTAAGTACAATAGGCGCATTATTGTACTTGGCTAAATGTCGTAGATCAGATATCTCACTTGATGTGAATTTGTTAGCTAGATATAGCTCTGCGCCTACACGCTGCCTCCGGAAATGGAATAAAATACAATTTTCCGTTACTTTAAATGTATGACGGAAAATGGCTCATTCTATCCCTAGGCATCATGGAATAGATCAACCGCCTATGATCCTTAGAATGATGTTTGTCTTGTTAACTATGATGACATGAGTTATGTAAACCGACACAAGATTTATTCCCGACTAATTATGTCTTTACTATAGGGGGTACAATAATTTTAGGGGTATATGAAACAAAATCTCTTTAAGTCATGTTGGCTATTAAGTTATTCAAGAAGTATAATCAATATAGTAATTTTACCTAGTTTATAGTTTTCAAGGGGAGTCAATATTAAGGGTAGTATCCTGAAGCATACTTTTTACCATTGTGTACTCTTTTGTCCTTCGTCCAGGGTTATTTTGTCCCACTGGTTTTTGTTATCTGGCAAGGTTTTAACGAGGCACACATTAAATTGGTCACCCTACTAATACTTCATATTGAATATGCCTTTATTTGAAACATATGCAATTGCTCATCTTTTCCCTTCGACCCTTGTCCCACTAGGTTTACCAGACAAGGTTTTGGTGTAGCAACTATTATGCATCTATCTCCCAGGGACTCACATCCTATGATCCAGACTAAACCGCTTCACCGAAATCAAGGGTTCTGACTATCACTGCTACGTGTGCGTTGTACTCTTTTCTCCTTCGACCAGGATTGTTTTTGTCCCAAAGGGTTTTTATTACCTGGTAAGGTTTTTATGAGGCAACACTGGAGCACATATCAGATGAAGCTAATAACAGAGAATACTTAAGGGGAAGTATTGTATATAGTTTATTTAATTGACATTATTGTAATTAGCTTACTAGAGATATTCATGTAATTTACATACTTATTACAACTCTATATAAAAGATGGTTCCCTACTCAATAATACACACATATTCCCTTATTCTCATTCTAACTGTCGTTCCTCTTCTCTCTCAATCTCTTGTATTTTATAGTTTATAACAACACCAATTTTTCTCTTTTTATTTTATTTTCTTTCCGAAATTATACATCTGAAATATATGAAATTGATATATGGAATTGGTATATGGAATTGGTATACAAAATTGATATATGGAATTGGTACACGAAATTGTGCTTATGTTTTTCCGAAAACTAGAAACCATAAAACAAAAAAGTAATATTAAATAAGGGGCCTTTTTTTTTCTTGCACCGGCCTTGAATCCTTCAGGACCGGCCTGCTTGCATGAGGCCTCTTATGATCACATCAGTGTAATATTCAGGTTTAGTTTCTTGCAGTGAGAGCAACACATCCACCATGGTCTTGCTCCTCTGTTCAGAAACAGAGCTACTCTGCCCTTTTCTTTGTTCTTTAATCAATTTTTGCATGAACTTGTCCCTCTTCTTTTGCAATACCAACAGCTTTTTCTCAAGCCCATTTGCTCTACCATATTTCAAAACCGGCACATAATCTCTAATGTTAGTAGCTCCACTCAATTGAAATGTTTCTTCCACCATCTGCTTAAACCTCTTAGCTTCCTCCAGTTCTGTCTTGTCTTCCCCGTAGTATCTTTTCCCGGCAATCACCCTCATCAAAACATTAAGAGTCAGCTCAAAAAACGTTGACTTCATGTCCACAATGTGAAACTCACCATCAATGGAACCTCGGAAAAGGCGTAAAATCAATTATCTCACTTCATCTGCACGTATGCCATGAAACATCTGAAGGCGGTGATATGACAATAGCTCAAGGGAAGCTATGCGTCTCAAGTTGCGCCAGTGAGAGCTATAAGAGGCCCAGACAAGGGTGGTGTAGTTATATCCAAGGTGTTTTCCGGCCAGCAGCGCGGGGCGGTTGGCAAAAGTGATGTCATTTCTGGTGAAGCATTCCTCAGCTGCAGAAGGAGAGGATACAATGACAACAGGGCGGGAGCCGAATTTGAATAACAAGATTGGTCCACATTTGTTGGCTAGTTTTGCAAGTGTTCTATGGAGGGGTTTCTTGATGAGATAGAGATGACCTATGATGGGAAAAGAGAGAAAAGGGCTTGGTGGGAGCCTTTTGTTAAGTTTCTGCAAGTAGTTCTTGAGGAAAAGATGGACGAGGAAGAGCAAAATGTAGCAGTAGATTGAGGTTTCCATGGATGTGTTTGATGTCAGAAGCTCTGAAGCTGATGCACTTCATTCTTATATGACCAAATAGCACTGGTAATCTACATTTTTGGGTAATTATAATAGTACATTGATATGAATTATAACCATAGAAGGGAAATGTACAAAATCCAGTGATGCAATATAAAAGACAGCCGCTTTAGATTCCTAAATGTAGCCTATCCAAATCACATATATATACAGCTGATGAAAATAACAAGTAGATGTAGCAAAACAAGAAGGTCCCAACTAGGAGCAGCTGAGCATAATCTGACAGCATATTTTCAAGTTTAATCATCTGAAGAATCTTGTAACCTAGCCAGATGTTATCATTCCACAAATACTAACTGCATAAGTGCATAGTTTAGGTATTTGAATTTCAGGGTTTATATGAGGAACTACTGAACTCAATCACTTGCTGCCGTTACTCTTCAGTTTTCTGTTGAGGTCTGTCCTGTAGAGGTACTCAACTCGGATCAGTGATCAATTTCTAGGTTTCGTCGTAAACCTAATTGGTTACTTCCAATTACGTAAATCAATAGTTCAAACCGCACTCAAAGGTATGGCATTTCCCATTTTTATAAGAACTTATGTACCCGAAACAATGGTATCTCCAATTATAGCCCCTTTGGAATGTAAAATATATTTTTTCTCACCATCCCCATAGTGTATGAGACAAATGTAACAGTGATGATATCACCGACTGTGATTATCTAACAGTTCAAGTACAATTGATATAGTTGAGGCGCAATCAAAATATGGTTTTAAGACATTATCTACCATACAAATTTCATATCAGCATGAGAAGAAAATACAGTGATCTCAGTAACAGCTGAAGCATACCAGTGAGATGTTAAACTGAATTTCATAACTAATCTTTGAATATGCCCACAAAAGTGGGTTCTTGCTTTTTTCTTCTTAACAAACTAAGTTGGGAGTACATCTCCAAGTGGTTAAATTTTCGAAGACCTGCAATCTCCATTCTCTCAATGAAAGTATCTAATATAAGCATAACATGAGCTTTCCCATGATCTCAGTTTGTCACCCACTATCCACCTCAGTATAGCTTGATCCGAGACAATGATCTTCAAGTGGCTTATTGTGCAAATAGGGAGCAGATTTGGTGACAAGAGTTTTTTGGTACTCACTCTATACAGATACCCTACTATATTAAATCTCTCTTTCCAGACAAAGAAAAATCCTATCAAACGTACTAATCGCACAAATTCACAATCAAAGACCCCAGCTTATAATTAAGAGTGAAACAATCTTCTCACTTTGTGAATGAGCCTTCTACATATGGGACACACCTTACTCTCCCCATCCATGATCCTGCAAAAATTTATGTTAGTTCAAATTACTGAAAATAGTTAGATTGTAAAACAGAACATGAAACTCTTTGCATATGTACCTCTGAGCACAGTCGTAGCAGGTTGCACAGTGACCACAAGGAACAAAGAAGCAGTTCCGCTGCTCATCATAACATATCACGCATAGCTTCTCATCATATAATTCCTCTGAGGAGCTACTCGAAGCTCCCGAATCATCGTCTTCTTCATTTGTACCATATGTTTGTGGAACTGTCTTGCGCGGCACTATAGGGTAAGTCTCACTAATTTCTTGTCTTGAGTGTTCTACTACAGTACTACTCTCAACATCACAGGCGCCAAGGTACTTCACTATTAGAAAGATCATGACCACTATAAACCCTGAAAGTTAGACACGAATGAAATCATCCATAAAAAAGTGTTCGAAGATGTTTCAATAAAAGGAGTTGTACCTAAAATTCCAATGTATGTTATCACACGAGCCACAAAAGAAAGCTCGATGTACCATCCAAGAAGATCCCCCTGCAATGAGCGATTGGTTAAATTGGCCCAAATGTTAATCATGTGAGATATTAGCTTGGGTTCAAGGCTTACATTGTTAGGTGTCGTCAGTATGACATAGTGAGTATTGGGGAATATAAGCCTGAGCTGGCACAAAGAACCTTTAGTTGCTGTCGAGCAGATGGCCTTAGCTTTCGTAGTATCATACATCTTTGAGGAGACATTTACATTCACTGTTATGATTATGCTTTTAGGATTTGTGTTTGTGATGTCAAGGTAGTACCTGTCATCTTCCTCAATGCTAAATTCAGCTTCTTTACCTGCACAAAATTCTCATATATTCATTTCCACATGTATGAGTAATGTTTTCGTCCCCTTGGGAAAACTCTATTTCCATAAACAAAAGCTCTAAGAAAATATAACTAGTTACCAATTTCGGATTCATTAAAGGCATTCACAGAACTTGTTTGTTTTGGCTGCAGTATCTCGAATTTCCTTTCCCCTGACAGTATATGCATAGATTTTGTTATAAAATAAGTCCAACATTCAGCCACAAATGAAACTGAAAACTGAAACTACCTTTAAGCATGACAACTTGGAGTTGATTTACATGAGTAGGGTGAGCTTCCAATCTCATGGATATACTTGAACCCTTGTTTAACCAGAAAGAAAATCCCTGGAAAAAAAAAAAAATTCAACCTCTCTATCCATACGCTAATTTGGAAGAAGCACACAATGTGGGAACTGGAAAATAGAATATAAATAACAAAAGAGTAAAACACAATGTTCATTTGATACCTTGCGATTATAGGCCCCAATGATCAAGTAGTTAGACACATTCCAATTAACCTGTTGGCTCAACTTAGGCTCTTCAGAAAGAGCATAGAGAGAAACCCCTTTCTTGTCAACATCTCTCACTTCAACTTGTTGTACAAAAACAGAACTAGTCTTCATCAAGCGAGACGAGCTGGGGCCAAGCGTGATGCGGTTATCACCATAGTAACCATATCGGATACTCACTGAAACTGCAAAAACAAAGAGTGAACTTGTTTCAGATCAAAGGGTCAGTGGAAGAGAAACTGGCAAAGACGATGAAAAATTGTCATGTACATGCCACATATCCAAAGGGTCAAAGGAGTAAGCAGGCGAGCCCAACTCTCCTGCCACCGCTGAGGGCCAGCCGGAGTCGAATGCGCCCACGTAGGTCTGTACATTGTGTCTTCAGAAGGATTCAAAATCGCACAGAGCTGGAGTGGGTGATGATTCTGAGAGAAAGGTATTGGTGTGAAAGAAGAAGAACATGAAGACTAGTAGCTTTGTGTATGGGAGTTTGGTTAGTTATGTGCCAGCAGCTCAACTAACCGTTTAAGTCTAGTTGGCGGAAAATTTGAATGGCTAGTTTATTTGAATGTTAGGTGTTAGTTATTTTCTGGCTTTACATGCTACCATTCACCAACACAAAGTTACATCTATTTTGGCTTTAACAATTACATAAATCTTGTTTATGCAACAAAGTATAATCAATTTAGAAACGTACACGAAGATTCTTCAAGGAAAAAAATGTACCCAAAGAAGGAAAAAGACAATCTCAATAAGTTAAAAGTTTATGTCAATTTGGATGTGTGACAGATTGGAATTATTTATGCAGCTGTATGTTGTTAGCTTATTAGATAGCATCACTAGTTCTGAGTTTCTGACCATTTCTCCTTCTACAATGAGAAGTTGACTTTTTCACAAACTATAAAATAACTATACTATGAGAGGTAGACTGTTTGATCCTATATAATGCATCTTCAATGTACAGAATCCATCATTGCAGACTGAAACAGAATCCATGGAATCTTCGATGTACTACTACACTCTGCTATCCATTGCCTTCCTTCTCCTGAAGAGCTATTTGCAGAAAGCTAATAGACTGCTCCCACCAAGCCCTGGTCTATCTCTACCAGTTATAGGTCATCTCTACCTCCTCAAAAAACCCCTACATAGAACACTTGCAAAGGTAGCCGATAGATATGGTCCAATTGTATACATCAAATTTGGCTCTCGCCCTGTAATTCTTGTATCCTCCCCATCTGCAGCTGAGGAATGCTTCACAAGCATGACGTTGCTTTTGCAAACCGTCCAAAGCTGCTTGCCGGAAAGTACCTTGGTTATAACTATACCACAGTTACCTGGGCTTCTTATGGCTCCCACTGGCGCAACTTGAGACGCATTGCTTCCCTTGAATTACTATCATCCAACTGCCTTCAGATGCTTCAGGGAATACTGATGAAGTCCGGTCACTCATTTACAGGCTATCTCGAGGGTCTAATGGTGGGGAGTTTCAGAGTCTAGAGATGAAGTCGAAATTTTTGAACTAACACTTAATGTCATGATGAGGATGATTGCCGGGAAGAGATACTATGGGGAGAATATAGCAGAATCAGAGGAAGCCAAGCAGTTTCAGCAAATTGTAGCAGAAACGTTTCAACTGAGTGGGGCTGGTAACGCTGCAGATTTCTTACCAGTCCTGAACTATGTGGGAGTAAGTAAGCTTGAGAAGAAGTTGATAATATTGCAGAAGAAGAGGGATAAGTTCTTGCAAGATTTGATCGATCAACACAGACAAAAGCAGAGTGGCTCAGCTTTGGAACACAGGAGCAAGACCATGGTCGATGTCATGTTGTCACTGCAAGGAACTGAACCCGAATACTATAATGATGAAATCCTAAGGGGCTTGATGCATGTAAGCTCTCTAACTCCTAATCCCACAAATTAATTTACACCTTCTAATTCAAAACTACACTGTTCTAGTCATACTTCACATTTTCACAATATAAAACAAACTAGCTCTGGTCCAAGGCATTTTGCACAATTGTACCAGGTCATGTTATCAGCAGGAACAGACACCTCATCTGGAACCATGGAATGGGCTCTATCGCTCTTGCTCAACAACCCAGAAGCCCTTGCAAAGGCTCAGAGTGAAATTGATGAACAAATTGGGCAAAGCAGGCTAGTAGAGGAAGCAGACCTTGCCAAGCTTCCCTATCTTAGTTGCATCATATATGAGACCCTCAGAATGTACCCAGCAGCCCCGCTTTTGCCTCCTTATGAGGCATCAGAAGACTGCACTGTAGGAGGCTTCCATGTTCCACGTGGAACGATGCTGTTGGTGAATGCATGGGCCATACAGAATGATCCTGAGTTGTGGGCGAAGCCTGAGCAATTTAAGCCGGAGAGGTTCCAAAATGTACAAGGGGAAAGAGATGGTTTCAAGTGGTTGCCATTTGGGACAGGAAGGAGAGGATGTCCTGGCGAAGGCTTAGCAACCCAGATTGTAGGGCTGACCTTAGGGTCACTGATTCAATGCTTTGAGTGGGAGAGAAGTGGTGAGGAGATGGTGGACATGACTGAAGGGGCTGGACTTGCCATGCCTAAAGCTCACCCTTTGTTAGCAAAATGCAGGCCACGCCCAACAATGTTGGCCTTACTTTCTCAACTTTAAGCATATCTATTAGGATTTCTGGGTCTGTAATTTCCAGATATAGATAGTTATCTTTAGTTCTGTATTAAATGCATCATTTCATATAACAGTGTATCGTTCGTATAGACCAAATATATATATATATATATATATATATATATATATATATCAGTAGAAGAAGAGTGTGGATCAAGCATTTTAGCATATACCTGGTGGGCATCTCTATGTTAATTTCTTTAATGACCTGCAGTTACTTCAGCATGACCTGCGAGGTTGACCTGCAAGCCAACCTCGCATTCCCCAGCTCCTGAATGAATGGAATACCAAAGAAATTAGTTGAATTCCAAATATGAAATGTGCAAATGTACAAGCTTCTCAACTATAACTAAATTACCTAAACATTTCAAACAGATAAATCTTCTAGGAACTAGGAGAGTAAAAATTGAAGCGTTCTTGAAGTAACAAACGACGCTAGATATTTCTAGAACACCACACAGGCAAACATTTTGGAACGTGATAGCTATCTTTCGTATCCATCTATATTATTGCCGCGTTTGTTTTCCAGGAGATGGTTCCCTGACAAGATTTATCATTTCCAATCTGGTTAGGTGTTGTGTTTGGTGGTTCAGACATCGAGTAAGCAGAAAATTTCTATCCTGTCAGATCTTGATTTCAAATCCTGCTGAAATGGTGTTATTAATTTTATCCGGCTGGACATGAGCAAAACAAAAGAACGACGCTTCCCACCTAAACACTACTGCTTCGTCTTCGATCTCATCCGACTTCAAGCTGGAATCTTGAATCGCATGGCAGATGTTCAAGCTACTAAAATCAATCTCATCCTCACCCTCACGGACAGACCCATACAAACCCATAGATGTTCGATCTATTCACGCCGTATCTCGTCTCCAGTTCTTCTTGCACCGACGCCGGCTTGTACATAATTCACAGCAAATCTGCCAACCTCCGTGACCTCGCCGCCGCCATCACCTCCCTGCTCACCGCCATCACCAGCAACACTATCTCTGTGAGCGCCACCATGGATGAATGGATCATCATGATCCAGATCTTACACTGTATTTGATTTTGGTTTAGAATTGAAGTTGGTTATTGAGATTGATTCTGAATTTTTTCGATATATAGATTTTTTTTTTTTTTAATTCTGGATGTTATCCATTTCCTAATCCTATTTCACAAACACGAGATTGGTTTTTCAGTTACCATCTACTTATATCCAATCTAGTCTCAATCTTATCTGGGTAAAATCCTAATCCAATCTTGTCTGGTTTACCAAACGGTATATACAATACGATGGCATTCACTGTTATTTATTGGTTTTAATGGATAGCAATGAAATGTTGACTTTTTGGTAGTAGTTGCTGCCATTCTGATCTGATCTTTATGGGCTGCATTAGCTTCTTGTTGCAGACTTCAACACATCCATGGAAACTTCAGTCTCCTACTACCTTTGGCTCTTCATCGTCTTTCTTTTCCTCCTCAAGAAGCATTTGCAGAAAACTAACAAAAGACTCCCACCAAGTCCTTCTTTTTCATTGCCCATCATAGGTCATCTCTACCTCTTTAAGAAACCTCTCCACAGAACACTTGCAAAATTATCAGAAAAATATGGTCCAATCTTATACCTTAAACTTGGATCCCGCCCGGTTCTTGTTGTATCATCTCCATCTTCTGTTGAGGAATGCTTCACCAAAAACGACATCTCTTTCGCAAACCGCCCACAGCTGCTTGCTGGCAAATACCTTGGATATAACTATACCACGGTCATCTGGGCTCCTTTTGGCTCTCACTGGCGCAACTTGAGACGCATAGCTTCCCTTGAGCTGCTGTCATCCAGCCGCCTTCAGATGTTTCATGACATACGAGCAGATGAAGTCAGGTCTTTAATTTGCAAACTTTTTCGATGGTCTAATGGTAGTGAACCGCAGAGTTTAGATATGAAGTCAACGTTTTTCGAGCTTATTCTAAATGTTTTGATGAGAGTGATTGCTGGGAAGAGATACTATGGGGAAGACATCGGAGAGTCCAGTGAATCGAAGCTAAGATGTTTGAACAAATTGTGAAAGAAAGTTTTCAATTGAGTGCGCCTAACATTGGAGATTTCTTGCCAGTTTTGAAGTACGTTGGATCTGGTAGACTTGAAAAAAAGCTGGTGAAATTGCAAAAGAAGAGGGATATGTTCATGCAATATTTGATCGAAGAACGCAGAAAAGTGCAGACTGGCTCTTTTTCTGAAGAAAGGAGCAAGACCATGGTGGATGTCTTGTTGTCACTGCAAGACTATCTATGTTGATTTCTCTAATGACTTGCAATCCCATAGAAAGGCTCAGAACATAATGTACCAGTCAGCTATGACTTCTATATCGCCAACAGCTGCATCCAAGCCCTGTTTTACATCAGTAAAATGGTCATACATTAGTGTCTGCGGAGCCCTAGTGAGAGCCATACAGGTTTGATATGTGTCATATTGTGTCAAAGACACTTCAGTGTTGCATTTGTCAAGTTTTGATACCACGTTAAACAACAAGGGGGCTCAAAACCTATGTCTTTTGGACCTGGGATTACTCTACGAGAAAAATAATGTGTACCTTGGCCAGTTGATTGGACCCAAACGTGAACATAATTGTGATTAGTCCTCTCCTTCATATCAAGAAAAAGCGCGGTGACCAGAATGCAATCTCGCTGTAGCTTCTGCCAAACACATTAATGATTTGAAAGGTTGGTGGTTGGGATAGCATGCCATTCTTGAACTCTATTTTGAGGCAGCATCTTTCAAGGCTAGGGCAATGGCGTGCATTGTGTCATATGTTCAAAGAGCAAAGATTTTTGATTGTTTGGACTAGAGTTTTCTTCTTCAGTCTGCGAAATCTGGTTTTGAACTTCACGAAATTTTTACGTAACTAGAGACTCACTAAACCCTGGACTTGGTCTTTGAGGTTTAGACCCTTTTCATTTGCAGAGTCCAACTCCTCGAACTCAAAGAACCCAACGCAGCTGTTCTCATTCGTCATCAGGAGCCTCACCAGGTTCATAGAGTGTTTGATCCGACATCTCCAGGCAATCTTGCAAGGCTAAAAGAGTCATGATTTTGTTCTTTCTAGGGTTTTGAGATTGTGGATTCAAGAAAATGGTGGAGGGTGGTGGAATAATGGTGATGGGCTGGAATCAACAGCCAGGGCTGTGAAGCAGAGTGAGAGAGAGGCTTGATTTCTGGGTCGGATATATATTTTTCTTTTAACTGAACGGGATTTAAAGAAAAAAAAAACTGCGGACTATGCAGACACGAGTAGCCGCTAGGCGGTTTCGGGGTTCGTGGGCCTATCGGTCTGGGAGTCCACCACTTAAGTGTGTTGGGCCACATTCAGTTAAACCAAAAAACCTGCGGGCTATGTGGACACGAGGTGCCGCTAGGCGGTTTTGGAGTTTGTGGGCCTAGCGGACTAGGGGTCCACCACTTAAGGTGCTGGGCCTTAAGCTTTGGTGTAAGGTCCAAAAGTGAGAGAGGAGACTGAGAGCCGAACGCGCATCTTTTTTTTGGTCAAGTAACAACAACTGGAGATTATTTTCTAGCCTAATTTCTGAAGGTAGACATTTTAAAACGTTATCGGCAACTTTTTCCGATGAATATCATATACCTACTATGGTGTTTTTTTCGATGGTGTATACATACAACGGTGTTGGTGCACGTCGGCATTCACTATTACTTATTGGAAAACTTGACATTTCTATTACAAAATGTCACATATAGCTTGACGTTATTGGTGCCTATAAGACAACATTTATTTGTCCTAATCTATAATGTCTGTATGTGATGTGGTTCTAGCGGCCATGAAAGCTTCACATTAAAAAAAAAAAGTTTGACATTTGGATATCTTTAAGTACTGCAATAGCTTCTTGTTGCATAGTCCAACACTCATGGAAACTTCAATCTCCTACTACCTTTGGCTCTTCATTGTCTTTCTTTACCTCCTCAAGAAGCATTTTCAGAAAACTAACAAAAGACTCCCACCAAGCCCTTCTCTTTCCTTTCCCATCATAGGTCATCTCTATCTCTTCAAGAAACCTCTCCACAGAACTCTTGCAAAACTATCTGAAAAATATGGTCCAATTTTATACCTTAAACTTGGATCCCGCCCGGTTCTTATCGTATCCTCACCATCTGCTGCTGAGGAATGCTTCACCAAAAACGACATCTCTTTCGCAAACCGCCCAAAGCTGCTTGCTGGCAAACACCTTGGATGTAACTATACCACGGTTATGTGGGCACCCTATGGCTCTCACTGGCGCAACATGAGACGCATAGCTTCCATTGAGCTATTGTCATCCAGCCGCCTTCAGATGTGTCATGGCATACGTGCAGATGAAGTTAGGTCACTAATTTGCAAGCTTTTTCGAGGGTCTAATGGTGGTGAGTTTCACATTGTGGACATGAAGACAACGTTTTTTGAGCTGACTCTTAATGTCTTGATGAGAGTGATTGCTGGGAAGAGATACTACGGGGAAGACATCGCAGATTCCAGTGAAGCTAAGAGATTTGAACAACTTGTGAAAGAGAGCGTTCACTTGACTGGGGCTAACTATATTGGAGATTATTTGCCAGTTTTGAAGTACGTTGGATCTGGTAGCCTTGAAAAAAGGTTGGTGAAATTGCAAAAGAAGAGGGATGAGTTCATGCAATCTCTGATCGAAGAATGCAGAAAAGTGCAGAGTGGCTGTGTTTCTGAACAGAAGAGAAAGACCATGGTGGATGTCTTGCTGTCACTGCAGGCAACTGAACCTGAATATTATACTGATGAAATCATAAGAGGCATGATGCAAGTAAGCATAGAATTTTTTAATTTTTTTTAACTGATCAGTTTACATTGGACTTGGTCTAAAATTTTGTTTCACTTTTATCTTTAGCTTGAGCTCAACTTCTTACATATATATTATGCAAATTCACATATTTTTCGACTATATATTGTACCCAGATCATGTTAACAGCAGGAACTGACACCTCAGCTGGTAACATGGAGTGGACTCTGTCACTGTTACTCAACAACCCAGAAGCCCTAGCAAAAGCACAGACAGAAATTGATACCAAAATTGGACAAAGCAGGCTAATTGTGGAATCAGACCTTGCTAATCTCCCCTATCTCCATTGCATCATAAGTGAGACCCTCAGAATGTACCCACCAGCCACAATTCTGCATGAGTCATCAGAGGACTGCACCGTCGGAGGGTTCAACGTTCCTCGTGGAACAATGCTTATAATGAACGCATGGGCGATACATCATGATCCTAAGTTGTGGGAACAGCCTGAACAATTTAAGCCGGAGAGGTTCCAAATTGAACAAGAAGAAATAGATGGTTTCAAGTACATGCCATTTGGGACAGGAAGGAGAGGCTGTCCTGGGGAAGGGTTAGCCAATCGGATTGTAGGGCTGGCCATAGGGTCAGTCATTCAGTGTTTTGAATGGGAGAGAAGTGGTGAGGAGATGGTGGACATGACTGAAGGGACAGGCCTCACAATCTTTAAAGCTCATCCTTTGCTAGCAAAATGCAGGCCGCGCCAAACAATGCTGTCCTTCCTTTCTCAACTCTAGCTAACATTATCTCTTTGGTTTTCCGGGCTTGTTATGTTTTCAAATGCTATTAAATAAGTTCAAGGTTGGTTCTGTATTTCGTATACGAAACATTTCAGAATATATATGTATGGTTGGCGTTACTTGTAGCTTTCTATGTTGATTCACACTCTTCTGCTACAAATATCATGAGGGTTAATCAACAGTGTTTACCTGGTCAGTAATTGACCGAGAGATTCATAGTCAGCCACCATTAGACTAGATGATTAACCATAGATCTCTTAGTTAATTACTGACTAGGTGAATACTACTGGAGGGGCAATAGGTTTTGACATGATAACAAATCATAATTAATAAGTTAATTTCAAAGGCAGGCATACATTGAATATGTAAAAATAATTTATACGTAGAAAATTACAAATAAACAGGTTTCAAATGCATAGTCTTGAAACATGGTATTGTAGAGTCAAAATGAAATGAGGCCAGAATAACTAACCAGGCGATCGATGATGCAAAGAATGAGCAGTCATCCCCTTTTGTCTAGGCTTGTGTACGTAGAGACTTCAGTGTCATCCTTTCCACCTTGGCCTTCGATCTCTTCGATTCTGTAATTTCAATCACAAAGAGAAAGCAGACTCTCTTCATATACAATCATTTTTCGTCCCCCATCTAATACTACACAAATCGTGCTTGTCTCCTTTATATTGATCAATCCTGAACACACTCAACTGATTACTGTTAACCCACCAATGATCAGCCATGTCCTCATGTACCATCACAACTGTACTAGTTCCCAAAACTAGATTGATTGGTTCAACAATAATATTATCTCCAAGCTTCAATGTATACAACTTAGCCCATGAATCAGTGGCACCATATTCTCTTGTAACCCAACACTCAACAGATTCAACCACCCTAAAGCCAGCATCGTGATGCTGATAACGCATCGCATGTACATACAGGCTTCCTGATCCTCCTCCTCCACAACAAACCCTCTATATGGTTTGCCTGGAATATATTATTATTAATTAGGCAGCATCATTTTCAGGAATTTTTTTCTTTGCCAAATCAAATGTAACAATAACTAATCGTTTGGGGACTTCATAGTCATCGAAAATCCAATGAAGGGTTTCGTTCACGACAACTCCCTGGTCGAACTTCTCCGGGTGGAACATGAGAGGGGGTTCAATCTTTCTCCAAACGCCAGCTTTCGACAAGAAGATGAGCGCCTCTATGTTCATGTCAGTGTGACATTTTAATAGCCTAGAGTTAGACACAAGAATTTTGTAGTCCTCAGTGGACGAGACATAACCAAAGTCCAAAACCCTGAAAACCATTTACGCAGCTAATTTCTGGGTCAGGTAATTTCTTGAAAAATCTTGTCAGTGGGTTCCAAATATACGAGTGTATACTATTCGTACCCAAAGGAATTATACAGGCTACCAAAGCCGACTATATGCATGCGACAAAAACGACCGTCCTTTTTCGTGAACGGAAAGTTGTCCCTCCTGACCGGAGATTTGTTTTTTTTTTTTTCGGACGACGGCGTCTCCAAGTCGAAAGATGTGACTTGATCGTGGCTGTAATAATGTTCGAGTACCAGGAGTCTGTGAGTTAGAGTTTGGCACTTGGAAGCTAATTCATAGTGGATTTTACCGAACTCTGGGTCAGAGATAAGAGAATCCCAGCATTTCGGAACGCAGCTGAATCGCAACAGGCAACCTGTAGAGGATTTCGGGTATGATATCTTCGGGTAACTCTACCGTCGTCGCAAGTGAGCTGTTTGTACGTAGGTTGTGATTCTGAATCCTGATCGTTGACTCAGCACGATACCGTTTGCCGACGGGTGCTGCTTTCGTTTTCACGGCGTCCAATTTGAGACGGAGAAGTGAGAAACAAGGACTGGAGGCTGGTTATTAAATTGAGGAACCTGGTCAGAAACCCTAGATATATTAAGTTGGCCTAGCAAAACGACGACGTCTATGTCATAATTTTTGATCGTACGTCCGAATCATGTAATCAATCAATTAAATAAAGCGCGGTAAACTGTCATTCACCGTGGGAGTGCCACGTAGGATCGTCTTCCAAAAAATGGCTGGAAAATTCCAAAACACTCAGATAAATTTAATTTCATAGAATAAATATGCGCCATGGCGGGTCCAGGATCGGACGGGGAGGGGACGTGTTTTGCTAAATTTCAATCCAAACTCCCCCAAAACCAAATCATCAAATTTTCAAATCACCCCCAAATCAACACCCAACTCTTCAAAATTCGAAACCCAAAAATTTAATAGCAAAAATCCAAAGCGCCGAAGACTTGAGATTTCAAAGCAAATTCAACCCGGCGCTCTCCTCCTCCATTCTCACTACAAATCCCCCATCTCGCTCAACCCACTCTACTTCTCTCTCTCTCTCTCTCTCTCTCTCTCTCTCAACCCCTCAAACTCACTAAACGGTAATGACTTCTTTTACCGTGGCTGAGAAATGCCCTCCGATTACGCGCGCGGCGGCCAAGAGGAGGGCGGTGGCGGCCTTGGACGAGGAGCAGCAGCTGGCGACTAAGAAGCGCGCCGTGCTTGGAGATCTCACCAACTTGTCAAACGTCGTCGTTTTGGCCTCAAAAAACCCCAACTTGGATTTTGCGATACGGAAACCCACATGTGAAAGAAAGAGAGCTGTGCCGGAGCGGGTCAATGAAGACCCACAACTTTGTGATGCTTCTGATATATATGCCTATCTTCGCAGAATGGAGGTATAAAGATTGTTGCTTTGCTCGTTTAGTACATGGTTTTGAATTGGAATGATATGGGTTTGATTTGATAATTAGAATTGGCTATAAAGTTTGTAACTTTATGGGTTTAAGTTTGATTCTGGGTAGATGCTATTGGGTTTGATTGAATAATGGTTAACTTTGCAGTTTAATTTTGATTCTTTAGTTGGGAATTAGGCTTACCTTCAATGAACTGTTGTTTAGGTGGAGCCAAAGAGAAGGCCATTGCCTGATTACATGGAGAGAATTCAGAAGGATGCTATTAATGCTAATATGAGACGGATTCTTGTGGATTGGTTGGTAGAGGTTGCGGAAGAATTTAAACTTCTTCCGGACACTCTTCATTTATCTGTTTCCTACATTGATAAATATTTGTCGATGAATGTGATCAATAAGCATAAGCTTCAGCTGTTGGGAGTTGCTTCAATGTTCATTGCCACGTAAGTCTATTTTGTTAGAATTGTTTCTGAGTTTGTGTAGCTGTTGTATAATTACGCATTATGCTGACATTTTTCTTTTTTGTATGATTCATAGAAGTACGAAGAGATTAATCCTCCACATGTGGCTGAGCTTAGTGACATGATAGAAGCAGAGGTACTTGCTTTATTCGCTCTTAATGGATTGGATAGATACATGAGGCTTTAGTACTGAAGTATCTTATGGTTGTTTTTAAGGTGATCAAGATGGAGGCTGATATCCTCAAATCCCTCAAATTTGAAATGGGGAATCCTACTGTTCGGACCTTTTTAAGGTGAGAACTGTGCTGACAGCTACATCTATTCTTGGTTGTTTATTGAAGTTACTTAAAGTTAACTTGTTTAAACTGCTGTGTCTGATTAATGTTCAATTTACATGATGTTTTTACAGAAAGTATACTGATGCTGCTTAAGGGAATTATAAAGTAAGCTCTCTCTAATGCACATGTGAATTAGCCAACTTGATAGTCTTTGATATTGACTGCTTGCCTTTTTTATGTTGTTGACAGACTCCCAATTTGGAGTTTGAGTTCTTGGTTTCTTACCTTGGAGAGCTAAGTTTTTTGGATTACAAATGTGTGAAATTCTTACCCTCTATGGTAGCTTCATCAGTTGTTTTCCTTGCAAGATTAATGATCAGATCAAAGATTAATCCTTGGGTAAGAGTTATGAGTAATTTATACGTCCTGATCTTATCTCTAAGTATGAAGGAAATTACTGAACTGTATTTATTTCAGTGTTCAACATTGTAACATTACACTGGATACAAAACAGCTGATTTGAAAGATTGTGTTCTTGTGCTTCATGACTTGTACTTGGGTAGAAGAGGAGGATCGTTACAAGTTGTGCGAGAGAAATACAAACAACATAAGGTATTTTATCAGAAGTGTGATTTTGTCATTTTATTTTGCTAATTTGAGAAATGAAAAGCCTAAATAGAATGCTCATGCTTTGACAGTTCAAGTATGTGGCAAACCTTCCCTGCCCTCCAGAGTTACCAGCTCCTCTGTTTGATAATGTGAAGGCATGATGAGATTAGCATTGGGTTTATGTTGAAACTATGAGGATGGCTGTTGTGGCAAGGGTTGTCTCAATATGTTTGGAATATCTGGCTAAGGGCTTACTGAACAATCTCACTGGAGGAGTAATTTGAAGGGTGTTGACAGATGAGAATGGGATATCGACTTCCATCTGTTTAGGTGGATTTAAAGCTTTCCACTCTTCCATGTTACTCTATTCCAGGTCAGCATAGGAATAAATTTACTTAAAACTGCTTATGAGTAACTTGATTTTATGCTTCAAAACTTGCAATCTGAATATTCTGTCCCAGGCATGGAGTAGCAGTTAAAGAAATTGAGCCAACTCAGAGAAGGGGTACATAGGCAGATGTGTTGCCAACCTCAGCTCCTCAGGGTTATGGGATGTAACTCCGGCATACTCACAAATAGAAAATGGATAAGCTAAGGTGCTGTGTCCCCGTGATATAGCTACAAAAGCAACAATTAAGTTGCAGAGTAGTTGCCTTTCTCCAACTGATACAACCAGTGGCACCCCTCTCTGGTGGTGTTAATGATGAGACAACACAGTTCATGATCCGTGATTGATCTTATTGTAGAATGTTAGTGAGGTGTTAATGTTGGGCAGTGAGGAATGCACTGCATATTTAGGATGTCACATTACATGCAAGTGAGCTGAACTCCGAAGTATACAACTTGCAAGTTGTATTGTCTTTGTATATTCGGTCCATTATTCTTCACCTTCTAATGACATACAATGAAGTTACCAATCACAACATCAACAAATTCTTTGCTTCCACTTTAGTGTATTAGTATATTGTAAATGTGTACAGTTGGATCACAAAGTATAGTGGCACACGGAATAGAACAGAAGATAAGCATATCAGAAACATTCAAGTTAAAGTCGATAGAGCACAAAAAACATGATAGAGTAGATAGACTGAGGGGGAAATGGTATTCGAAACCGAGAGGAGGCTGGAATACAACAGTGATAAAATTCTTCAAGTCCTTGTCCACCTTGCAGATGTCAAATTCAAACAGAAACTGTATAGCAGCGCCAGGAGGGGTGGTGACAAGGCAGACACTGTCACGCCCTGAACCTTAATTTTTACCTTTATTACTGGCATAGCGGTAATAAAAGTTTTTACCGTGTTCGTCACTAAGTGTGTAATTTAATTAGTTCTCAGAGGGTGTTGAGGGACTAATATTTTGAGGGAATTATTCTAAGGAAGAAATTTTGACGACGGTAAAAATGGTAATTTTTGCTACTAAAAGGTAATTTTATTATGATATTATTTTTGGGGTGTTGAAATTTGGAAATTTGGGTTAAAATGAGTGTTGGGTCGGCTGGGCCGAGCCCAACCCATTTCTTCTTCTTTTCTTTCTCTCTCTTCCTCCCGATTTTTGTTCTCCCGAGCCCAGTTCTGCCCGAGTTTTTCCGGCCGCCCGACCGCCGCCGTCCGGCCTCCGTTCGCCGCCGGACCGGTCCCGTTCGATCGGTCTCCCTCCCAGCTACATTTATAGACCGGTGGCAGCCTCCCTAGCGCCGCCGTGAGGGAGAAACGAAGCCCGAAAGCTCCGACTGCCGAATCGGTTTTCTCGCCGGAACTCCCTCCTCCGGCCGCCATAGCCGGCGAGCCATAGCCCAAAAGGAAGCCCTCCTCCCGTGCTTCAATCCCTCCAAAGGACTCGCTCCGTCGTGAGCTAGGTAAGGAGAAATAGGAACTTGAAATTTCTAAGGCTTTTTGTGTATTTCCGTTCGATTAATGTGCTTAGGCTTAGAATTGGAGTTTGTGGTAGTTAGGAATGTTGTAGAGGAGGTTGAGAGAAATATGCTGCCAAAATTTGGTGACCATCGGAGGTCACCGGAATTGGTCGTCGGCCGCCGCCTCCGACGGAGCCGCCGAGAAAATGTTTTTGGTGGAGAAAAATGTGAGGAGTTTAATGGAATAAGTTTTAGAATTTTTGGATAGGTTTAAGATTTGTTGAAGTTTGGTATTTTTGGTGGATTATTAATTTATAATCCGGCTATTGGATTTTATTTGGTGGAAGGTGATTTTGAGGAAGTCGGTAAAATTTGTGGAGTTTTGAGGTTGGCAGTGGATTTAAGATTTTGGAGTGTTAGGCTTGGTTGAGCGCGAAACATATTTAATTATGCATGTTTTTGTCGGTGTTTTATTTTAAGGAATTAATTATGTTTGGAACAGGACGCGAGGAGGCTCGAGCAGAGGAGACCTCCGACCGACGTCAGGCTTAGGCCTAAGTTGTGAGTGGACTTTTGTTTTATATAATGTGTTTGAATTGTTTTCTTGTTGAGTAATTTCCTTTATTGGATATTATATTTTCCCAAAATTGAGAATAGATTTTCTGCGATTATACTCGAGGCAAAATTCCGAGAATAGTATGTATGAGAGAGAATGCTAGCTAGCTATATACGTGATATTCCCCACTCTGAGGACGAATGCCAGTTGGGGTGACGTGAGCGTTAGACGCGAGCGTAGTAGCCTTGTACGATTTTCTACTTGTTGAAATTATTCTATGTTTTTCCATTCATTCATAGAAATCCTACAAGGAGTGTGCACGTATTTAAACCACTCGGTTTGTATCCTCCATTCTGAGGAAAAATGTCAGTATGGAGCGACGTGAGCGTTAGACGCAATCGTATTAGTCTGGTGTGACTATCTAATTTAAAGGTTATTCATAGATAGCATACATGGAGCATACGAGTGGTTAATACATACTGAAATATATATATTTTATAGATTGAGCCTGAGAGGCTGTTTTGTTTATGATTTGGGGACTAGCCAGAACTAGTCGTTTTCATTGATAATTTCTTGGGGAAATATTGTTGTTGTTGCGATTATTTTTGTCCACTCACTCTGACGTGATGAAATATTTTCCCTTGGGCTTTTCCTTCGTTTTTAAATGCCAAGTCTGTAGAGTTCGGGTGGGGTCTAGAAGGAGGCGACGAGGCATAGTCACTCATTTCTCCACTACTGTTCACCAGTAGGTCTTCTGTTAAATCACTAGGATTTCTAGTAGCTTCCGCTGTATTGCTTGTAGTAGCTCTGAATACTTTCGGAAAAATATCTGTGTATTATTTTATTTGGATTAAGTTGAAGAATTTATATTATTGGTTAAGTGTTCTTTAATTTTTCCGGGTTAGGGTTGTCCATTTTCAAGGGAGGTTTGCCGAGTCCTTCGGTAAGTTTTCCTTGGAGGTGGTCCCCGCAAGACTCACTTCGGGTTTCAGGGTGAAATTCGGGACGGGTCCTGACAGACATTGTTTCCCCCTAGATGGAAGAAATGATAGTCTTCTCACTCTGAGGGAACTAAGCTGGCAGGTTCATCTCCAGAATTTCAGTGATATCTCCTCGGTCTTCATCCAACAACATAAGATAAACTGCTAGATTAGTCATAGAGGGGCAAGGACTTAAAAATCTATAAATTCGGTGATATATCACCAAAAATATCGATCCGATAGTTTCTCGGCTTACCAAAGCAATATCGCGCCCTCTTGGTATTCACGAGAAATTGACAATATTCTGTTACAAATTCATCCAGATCTTAAATTTTGAACAAAAATTAACTCTCCCCAAGTGGAGACTTGAACCTTGGTTGCTCTTTCCACATGAAAACACCTTAACCAACACTATTGGAGAGGGATATTTGGTAGATTCATACAAATTCTTCAATATATACCCTCCAAAATTTCACATTTTTCTTCAGAAATTTTACCAATCTCGACATTTCCTTCGAAATATCAATTTTTTGAACTGTCAAAATTTTCATGATAGTCGAAATTTTAGTCTTTATATAAGGAACTGCTTTAATGGCAAACTGTAACTTTTTGTTAAGGTGTTGTTCTAGGTCCAACACTAGAGCATTGCCAAAAATTGGAATAGGGTGTTATGGTGATCTCAAGACTCTTTTCAGCGCGGCCATGACGAGTGAGAACAGTTGCATTGATGGGTTTTTCGAGTTGGAGGAGTTGGACTCTGCAAATGGAAAGAGTCTAAATGTTGAGATATTAATCCCACATCGGGAATATGAGATCTTGTTTGTGAATTTATAAGTGTTTGAATTATTCCATCAATTGTCAATTTGTTTTGGATATGAACCTCATACTATTTTATCACTAAACATCAAGTCCAAGGTTGAATAAATCTATAGTTACATAACCTTTGTAAGTCAACTAAGACATTGAACACCACCAAGCTTTCCAAACCCTCTCTTCTCTCCCTGATCCCATTTTCGATGAAGTACAATATACAAAGAAGTTATGTAAGTTAAAGATACAACATTAAACATACGATCTAACTTGATAATGTCTTGCATCATTGATTTAATAAGGCATGAAACTTAAAACCTTCCCAACAAAGCATCAATCAGAATTTTAAAGTTACCTTTAACCCTGGTAAATATAGAAACCCATGTGTCCAAGTAGTTTTTTTTTTTTGATACTAAAATACAAGGAAATTACAAAAAAAAGCTAGAGGGAGCTGCCTGTGTCCAAGTAGCTTTATTAATAGTACGTCCTTCTCTTAGATGAGCTTGCGTAGTTTGTACATGCACGACGGTAGTAGTTTATTTTAATTTTTAAGAGAAACAGTGGGAAATAGTGTCCACGAATAGAAAATAATAGTTTTCCAACGCAAAGGCGGAAGGAGGTCAAGCCCAGGCGGGAAACTGGTCCTTTCCTGAAATTTTAGTACCAACTTTCAAATCAAAACCACCCAAAAATTTTGCGAACGCTCAAATAACCCCAAACCAACCTGAAATTCAAAACACCAAAACCAAAACATTTCACTGTAAATCATAAAGCGCCAAATCCATGACTTTTCAGAGAAGTTCAACACCCCGCTCTCTAATTTCAGACCCACTACAAATCCCCATCTCATCTCTCACTCTCTCTCACCTCCACCATCTCAAACCCCCAAGCAGAACAGCCACAGTGAGTGAAAGTGAAAGCCAGAACCTTTAGCAACCTAAGCGCAATGGCTCTTACCACGGTGGCTGAGAAATGGGAAGCTCCGATCACTCGCGCCGCCGCGAAGCGTAGAGCTCAGGCGGTTTTCGTCGAGGAGAGGCAGTTGGCCGCCAAGAAAAGGGCTGTTCTTGGAGATGTTACCACCTTGGCAAACGTCGTCGCTTTGGCAAACAACATTCTTGGAGTTGCGCCGCCGCAGAAGCCTAAATTGGAAATCAAGAAGGCTGTGAAGAAGGCGGCGCGTGACGATGAGGACCCTCAGCTTTGTGGGCCCTACGCTGCCGATATTTACGCATATCTCCGCCGAATGGAGGTAAAGATCGAACCTTTGCTTGTTACTATGAATTGGTATCTGTAATTAGAATTGGATACTGAAATTGGAGTATAAAGCAGTTAAATTTGTGATTTTGGGGATGAATGCAATAGTGGGTTTAGTTTGGGAATTGATTTTGATTTGTTTGGTCAGTTTGAGTAATTGGTTATAATGGAAATGGGTTGGTGATTAGGTGGAACCAAAGAGAAGGCCATTGCCTGATTACATGGAGAAGATCCAGAAGGATTCTATCAATGCGAATATGAGAGGTGTTCTTGTGGATTGGTTTGTGGAGGTTGCAGATGAATATGAGCTCCTACCGGAGACTCTTCATCTTGCTGTGTCTTATGTTGATAAGTATCTCTCCATGAATGTGGTGCCAAGGAGTGAGCTTCAGCTAGTTGGAGTGGCTTCGATCTTTATTGCCTCGTATGTTTGTGATTACTCTATTTCTTTTTATGAGCTGGTGTTGTCTAATAACTTGTAGAATTACACTGATTGTTTCCTGATTGATTAATAGGAAGTATGAAGAGATTGATCCTCCAAATGTGGATGAGCTTTCGGACATAACTGAAAATACATTCACTAAACAACAGGTACTTGATTTTTTCTTGGTTGTTGAATCTATGTGAATCAATTACTATGTCCTTTTGGACTTGTTATGGAGTATTCATACTAATTGTGATCTTCTGGTAATTGTATAGGTGATCAAGATGGAGGCTAATATACTCCTCTCTCTGAAATTTGAAATGGGAAATCCCAATGTTCGAACATTCTTAAGGTAATGATGGTTCTGACTATCAAAACTCATTTCTGGTTGGTTATTACAGCTGCTCAACAAGCCTTAAACTATGACTGATTGTTGCTCATTTGACATATTGTTTGGCAGAAAATTCATTGATCTTGCTCAAGAGAGTTACTACAAAGTAAGTTTCACTTGTGTCTATCTCACATATTTGGATCTGCCAAGTTGATACTATATGATATTGACTGCTTTGCTCTTCTGTGTTTTCTGCAGACATCCAGTGTGCAGTTTGAGTATTTGATTCACTACCTCACGGATCTAAGTTTGGTGGATTACAAACTTGTGAAGTTCTTGCCTTCTATGATAGCTGCATCTGCTGTATTTCTAGCAAGAGTTATTATTACTAGATCAAAAGTGAATCCTTGGGTATGTGTTTGACAATCTTGACAATGTACTATTCTTATTACTAGTAGTTTTTATTTATGAAGGGGAATTACTAAATTGTATTCATTTCTCTGATTTGCAGTGTCCAGCACTGCAAGCATATACTGGTTATAAGGCAGCTGATTTGAGAGAATGTGTTCTTATCATTCATGACTTGTACTTGGGTAGACGTGGTGGATCTTTGGTAGCTGTACGAGAAAAATACAAGCAAACTACGGTATGTCTATCAAAAGTTGGATTCTTAAACCCATATATGATTAATGAAAACATTGTCTCAATGGAGTCATTTTATGTGGACAGTTCAAATGTGTGGCAAAAATGCATTGCCCTTCACAGTTACCAGATTCATTGTTTGGAGATGCGAAAGCATGAAAGATTATTGGGGTAAGGGCTTGTCCAATAAAGTATGCAAACTGTCATGTTGCCTAAGTGTGAAGGCTGGTAAAGTTGCCAAATCTGTTGACGGAGATGGGGGTATTCAACCTGAATCTGCTTCCATACCATCTTGAAGGGTTCCAAAATTCCACAACATTTCATGCCCGGTTAGCACCCGATTGACATTCTGTATTGTGGATTACTGATGAGTTGCTCCTGTGTATTTCCTTTAGCTAACTCTGATTTATCTGTGCATTTCAGGGTATGGTTTGGTAGTAAAACAAATGAGCCTACTCAAACAGAAACAGTCAGTGGCACCCATTACACGGCATCTCCCATTGACAAAGCCAGTTATCTTCTGCCTACAATAATGCTGTCAAGTTATAGTTAGGTTTAATGTGAATTTGTACTGTTTCATAGATTTCATAGAATCTTAGGTATAGGTGACTGGATAGGTTCATGTAGTGAGCTTACATGCAGAGAGCTGAATGCAAATTTGCAAGTTATCTCTGTATTCCTGTATGTTTAGTTTGTCTGCAATGTCTAATTGAGAACTGAAAGGCTGAATGACATATCTCATTTCTCAACCTCTCTCAATCTTCTGTTATGCCTTGTAACGTTTTTTTTTCTTTGGAAATCCCAAATAACAGAATTGGACATGAAACTTTCTGGAGCATCATATTTTGTCTTTGACACCAAAGTCCTAGAACAACTGGTACCGTGAATTTGATCAACAAGAAAAATGAAAGAGTTACATTGTTGATACTATTGTGATCCAGAAGGAACAAAGCAAGTATTGTATAGAAGGACATGATGCTGGTAGGGGAGTCGGTAAAACTATTGCAACCTTTGATCGGTAAAACTATTTCGAAATTGTTCATAGTGTATTAAACATATCAAGCAGCTTCAAAAACGAAGATGGTTATCAAAATATGAGACGTCAAGAATTAGTCGTTGAAATGACAAGAGAGTTGGAAATTGAGTTTTGAATGTTGAAAGAAACTAAATGAAAGGTGTGAAGTGAGGTTACTCAAATGAAAAAATTTACATGGATGATCAGAAGTCATGTGGACGTTCTGATACGATGAATGATGGAAGGAGGCGAGATCCCCTTAATTTTGAAATTTTTAATGAAATTAACACATTGTTATTTTAGTGGAATTAGTGCATTGTAAACTTCTGGGTTTTTTTTTTCAGTTCATACAAAAAAATAAGTTATGGCTTTTTAATTAAAATCATGCTAATTAAATATGTTTTGTTTTCTTTGTAAATCAAGTATGTAACGTAGGATTTTGGTGTTCATGATCCGCAAGTTCAATCAAATTCTCTAATAATTAGTTAATAAAAATTTCTAAAATGGCAGCTTTATGTCACAAAACGTGGGTGCATAATGTAAATAGACACATCAGTAAAGGGCAATAAAGTACGTTCACGTGCCTAAAGCCCAAAATGCATGAGCACCAAATCGAATTCCCAATTTCAAAAATTGAACCAAATTGAGAATCGAACCGCCGGTCGAAACCCAAAAATGAAAAACCCAAACTCAAAATAAACAAAAGAGAAAGCAAAAAAAAGCAAGAGCGCCAAAACCTCTGCATTTCAAAATGGCGCCCCTCAAAACCTCGCTTACAAAACTCTCTCTCTCTCTCCAATAATCTCAGTCTCTCTTTCTCTCTCTGAATCTCAGATACTCTGTTATGTCGGAGAAAGAGAACTGCGTCCGCGTCACTCGCGCAATGAAGCGGAAGGCCGAAGAAGCCGCCGCCGCCGTCGAGCGAACTCCGAACAAGAAGCGCGTCGTGCTGGGCGAGCTCCCCAGGCTTCAAAACGCCGCCGCACCGAACCCTGTTGAGCCACAGAAGCGGAAATGCAGCACTAAATCCCGGGCAACGAAAAAAACGCGGCCAATCCCGGAACTCCCGCCGCCGAAGACGGAGGAGATCGAAACGACGCCGTCAGATCCCCAAATGTGCGAGCCTTATGCCCGCGACATTTACGAGTATCTCCACAAGCTAGAGGTATTGTTCATTTCTGGAATTGATTGAATGGGTTTGGTTTGAATTGTAGATTGGTTCTGGGTATAGGGTTTTGAGCTACTTGGGGCTAATGGTGGAGATCGGTTTTGAATTCAGGTGGATCCAAATAGAAGGCCTTTGCCGGATTACATAGCGAAGGTTCAGAAGGATATCACTGCAAATATGAGAGGAGTGTTGGTGGACTGGTTGGTGGAAGTTGCTGAGGAATACAAGCTCCTTCCTGATACTCTCTACCTCACCGTTTCGTATGTCGATAGGTTCCTTTCTTTCAATGCTCTCAATCGGAAAATGCTTCAATTACTTGGTGTTTCTTCAATGCTTGTCGCTTCGTAAGTCCCCCAATCATTGAAACTTGACAAGGTTTAGTCTTGATTGTTAAGCTCATGTGGATTGTCTTAGTAATCGTATCGTTTTTGTGGTTGGTAGGAAGTATGAGGAGATAACGCCTCCACATGTGGAAGAGTTGTGTTACATAACAGATAATACATACACTAAGGAAGAGGTGAGTTTCATGTTTCGTTTAGTGATCTTAGGAAGTGTTTATATTTCTTTTGTGGTTTTGTAATGTAGTGCTGTAGACTGATACTTCTTGTGGTTGTAAAGGTCTGCAAAATGGAGGCTGATATACTTAAGGTCTTGAAGTTTGAATTGGGCAATCCTACAATAAAGACAATTTTAAGGTATGGAGTGAGGCAGTGCTTCTATGTTTTCTTCTTTCTATGCATTTATTGTGCCGAGTTTGTTAACACATTGGACTCATTTATGTTCCTTCTCATTTTGGGTTTTCAGGAGATTCAATAGAGTTGCTGAAGAGGGTAACAAAGTAAGTGAAATATCTCTATCGAAATCTTTGACATGAGAATGTGCTTAACATAGATTACATTTCGGAAAGCTAATGATGTGTTGTGCATTTCTACAGGATCCTGATCTGCATTTTGAATTTCTGAGCTACTACCTTGCAGAGCTAAGCTTGTTAGACTACAACTGTGTCAAATTTTTGCCTTCTTTGGTGGCTGCATCTGTTGTATTTCTTACAAGATTTATCATCCAACCAAGGATGAATCCATGGGTAAGAGCTTGTTAAAGACTATGCAACAGTCATCGACTTGTGAGGAAGGCAATTATTTACTAATTTGCTCTTTGCAGACTTCATCGCTGCAACAATATTCAGGATATAAACCATCCGAGTTGAAAGAATGTGTCCTTATCATACATGACTTGTATTTGGGTAGACGAGGAGGGTCTCTGCAAGCTATAAGAGAAAAGTACAAAAGACATAAGGTATTTACGCCAAATGTTTATCTTCTGATTTTGGCTTTAAATCCCGCCTTAGTAGTACTGATATGAATGATTATGTTTATGAAAACAGTTCAAATGTGTGGCAGTGATGCCTTCTCCTCCAGAGGTACCTGCATACTTTTTTGAAGATGTTATAGAATGACTACAAGTGACCTCAATGTTCAATAGAGATGATTCTTTTTTATCGTTAGAAGATCAAGTCTTACCTGCAAGATCAGTGTGGAAGGGCTCCTGCGAACTGAGTTCGTGAAAATCTGCTTTGGTGCCTTTGCTTGCTTCTGTAATCTATGCTTGGATTTATTTCTGTAGGATGACGGTTTTTGCTTACATAGTCCCATCACTTGCATTTAACCATTTAGGTTTTATGTACTACTAGTTAGAGGATTTGTTTTGCGTAGAGTTTGTTTTAGCAGATTGATTAGATGAATGCATCTAGTTTTCAATTGCTGTAGAATTCATGTTAATAGATAAATTTCAGTTGTCATATTAATCCTTTCCTGGTCTATTTCTCAAAATATACAAGCTCACTGCTCACTTCTAAAATCAGTTTTACCGACAAATTTCTGTCTGCAAGTCCCAAAACTGAGACCACTTTTGCTGGGGACTATTGCACACTTTGCTGTCACCAGAGAAGGTTGAAATGTGCAACTGCAGTCCTCATAAATTTGATTGGGATGCAGTGTATGAAAGTAGGAAGCTTTTCATAGTCATCTATATTAAGTTAATAACAGGTAGCTACATGCCTGCACCAACTGAAAGAAATTGTTCTACATTCGGAAATCCACAACACAAACATTATTGTTAGTAAAACAAGCAGCTATCTTATCACCATCTTTGTTCCAACAAACTTCAAATATTCCCCCATTTCCGGTGTATGTTTTTACTAGTTTGCCTTCCTTCACAGACCATATGTGCATGCATTTGTCCATAGATCCACTAGCCAAGTACTCACCATTAGGGCTGAATGCAACAGAGTATACTGGATCCCTATGTTATTGCAATTAAACTTTCAGTGAATCACAAAAAACAACAACCATTACAATGCGATTATTATATAATGAAACTCCATTTTTACCTGTGGCCATATAAGTTGTAGATAAGTGTTCCTCGTTCCACATCCCAGAGTTTTACGTGTGAATCAAAGGAAGCACTGGTAGAAAGTAAAAATATGGAAGCATAAGGAATGTACAAATAAGGAAGCAGTATTCACTAGCCTGTTGGCCTAACTATAAGGAGCTCTCTCCAACAGACACAAAGGAGGCACTGGTAGAAAGTAAAAATATGGAAGCATAAGGAATGTACAAATAAGGAAGCAATATTCACTAGCCTATTGGCCTAACTGTAAGGAGCTCTCTCCAACATACACTGGTATGTACTACCCTTAAATACATAACGTATTGTATATAACTCATATATGTGACCATAAATGCAAAGAGATATAGTTCAACACCCCAAAAGCATGTCATACTAGTGGAATTGAATGAACAAGACCATTTGTACCCCATTTCCAAATATTTAAGAAGAAGCAGCATGTTTACCTTGCTAGCACTAATTGTTGATTTGGATGATGTGAACCAGGTCCTGTAGGACTCCACCGGATTGTATATATCTCCTGCAAAGACGCCTCCATATTACAATCTGACATTTATATACCACAAACTCACAGATGGAAAACCATCCAGTACCTTAACATGTTCCTTCAAATCATGCAAATAGTTGTCTTGCTTGATACTCCATATCTGAAAAAAGATAACTGAGTTTCTAATCCCTTTGAATATAACTGTAATAAAAAGAAAACATGAAAAGCTGCTCTAGATTATGAAAATTGGTTGACAGTTTGGAATTTACATCCACACTGTTGATTCAAATCTTGAAAAAAAGGGGTACCCATATACTGATTCAACAATAATAGCGGTTAACAAATTATACGTACCTTTGCTGTATGATCATCAGAGCAAGAAGCCAATAATGAGCCAGTCGGATCCCACTTAATAGCATTTACTTCACCCTGAAAGAGTAAAGATGCCGCATCATGAATGTCTTGGTTAGATTTAGCAACTCACGAGTTGCTTGTCTTTAAGTATATATAATTGGAAGTATTATAATTTCAAGAGAAGTCAATATGTGTCATGAGTCATTAATGATTCATTTTTATATCCTGAACCCAAGAATGGACATAGCCAGAGTACAATTGGTCTTCTTACAGTAGTAACTGATCATGTGTTCAATGAAAGAGTTACATGTTATCATGCACAAACCTGATGGCCTAAGAAAGTTTTGATTGGTTGGTTCTCTCCGACCTTGCAGACATGTATTGTACCATTAGTAGAGCATGTTGCAAAAGAAGTATTGTCTCGCCAATCAACATCCAGAGTTGGAGCTGAAAAATATTTTTTACTTGATTAACATCATAGGGAACTTGAAATTTAACAGACGCACACATGCACAACAATGCTGTACCTGAATGAAATTCAAACTGTTGTTTCCATTCGCCAGTCTTTAACTCCCACACAATTGCAGTTGTATCCACACTTCCACTCAGAAGATAATCGCCTTCTTTGTTCCACTTCAGAGAAAAGATTGGCCCTTTATGTCTAATCAAAGTAGTCCTTAACTCTCCTATATGAAAATCCTGCCAGTAATTAAAAAATAAACTAATGATAACAAAAAACCTAGGCTGACATTACCAGAGTAAATTTTAACCATAAGTATGCAGAAGATTAAGACAGTAACTCACCGTCTCTTCCCCATATTCTTGCTTGCCCATCATAGGAACCTGTTGCTAGCAACGTTCCATCATCCTGTTAAATGGTAAATGCTTTAGCAAAAACAAAGTCAGGGAGAGTTATGCCACAGTTTTCAACTGAAAATGCTAAAAAAACTCACATTCCAATCAAGCGTAGTCACATCCTTGCTTTTCTCATTGGCTCTCCCTTTGAAATGCTTTAACACTGAAACATGTACAGGTTCATTTTGCATGCTAGATCTACAACTTCCACCGGCAATGGTCCAAATTCGAGCTGTTGAATCTCCAGAACTAAACAAGGGAAGACAGATGAGAAACTCCTGAAACAAGAACTTCCATATTTGTGGACTTTCTTTCATGTCAAAAACAATGGTCTCAAGACAGTAATCTAGCCTACAATCGAAGACAATATACTCACCCAGATGCAAGAAGCGAACCTGATGGACTCCACGCACAAGCAAAAACCTGTCAACAATAGAGGAACCAGTTTAATGAACCATTCCTTGACCAATTATATATGTAAGAGATAAATTTACAATGCAGGGACTGAGGGACATGTCCAAACCTCCGAGGTATGGCCTTCTAGAACTATGACATCACTAGTAGGAATTTCACCAGGCGCGGATGTTGAGCTTGGGGAGGTCTCCATTGGCTCCACCCCTGTTTTACACATGTACAGATAATTCAAATCATTGCAATCAGAAACCAAGCAACCATAACGAATACAATGGCTAGCGCAGATTACCTCCACCAGCTCCATTTTCTTCAGGCTCCAGTTTCTCCATCTGTATGTGATCCTGCTTCGACTCCTCCTTCTCTTTGCCAATTTCCTGTTCCCTATCCTTCTCCGCCTTATCGCCTTGGACCTCTTCCTTTCTCTCCACCTCTACTTCCCTTTCTCTTTCCTGCCTGGACTCATTGTTCATCCTATTCTTCTTTTCCTTAACAATTTTCTGTAACTGATACGCATCTTTTGTGATAAAATCCAACGGTTGCAGAAACGAAAAGTCATTCTCCATATCCGCATCACTCTGTAAATCCAACACACACATCAATCAACCTCCGAACTCCAAAATCCAACAAAAACGTATTAACCAACAAAATCACTCAAAATGATACTTACACTATTGCCTAAGTCCGCCTCAAGCTCGAGAAACTGAAGGCCTTTCTGTAGAAAAGTTACAAGTGCGCCCGGCGGAACTAGATTACCATCAACGGTGCTCTTGTTGACTCCGGCCTCGAATCCGAAAGCATAAGCGGAATGAGTGAAGCCTATTCAAAATCAAACAATTTAGAAGAGTTTCCAGCACAAAGAGTGTAGTTGCAATGATGATGAAGAATTGCGAACGGAACGGACCTGATTCGTGGAGGTAACGAAAGACGAGGTAGTTCAATTCGGTGGAGTTGATGGGGATCATCGTCGTCAATGTAGAAAACTAGGGTTCAGGTGACGACGGAAATAAACAGCCTGAATCCGCCGTTTACTAGTTGTTGAGTTGAATCTAACAAACTGGGATATAGTTTATATCTGGCAACAGTGCGAAAAGTGTGACAGTGATTATTAGTTTTGTTACAGTTGAGTGGCGGCAGCCGGCTGGGTTTCTTATGGGCCTTGGGTTTTCCGGTACGTAGTCGCCACCCGACCTGAAGTCATTTCTTCAGGCCCAATTGAATATTTAGTCTGGGTGGGGCCTTTGCTTTGTATTCCCTTAATTTCTAACTATTATGATAATTAGGACAAGGTTGTTGAGTTTGTAAAAGCATCCAGGTGACTAGGTTGAGGAACCTCACAGGCGGACACGAGTCTTGCTATGTTGATCGGAGTTAAATTTTTATTCTTAGTGAGCCATGGATATGGATTGTTACTCTTTAAAGGTTAGACTAATGAAGAGTTAAGAACTAAATTATAACTATGCTAGGTTAGGAGTTCGACTTCGCACTTGTATGATTCATGGAAAAACTTGCGTCCAAACTATTATTTACGTGTGCTATCAGAATCTCTTTTATTTACATACTTTTGTTAATGTAAATCATAATCTTAACGGTTTAAAAGTTGAATTAATTTATGAAGTTCACCTATGCAAAAAATTAATGTAAACAAAAATCGTTTGCTCAGTCGAATGAATCAAACAAATTGACAGTTATGGTGAAAGTTAGCAGTCTCATAATCAGCTATCAATTTGTTTGATTCAACTGGCTGAGCAAAAAAAATTTGTTTGCATTGATTTTTTGCAGAGATGATCTTCATTGGTATATTCAACTTTTGAATGGTTAAGATTGTAATTTACATTGACAAATGTATGTAAATAAGAGAGAGTCCGGACGCACACGTACATACTAATCCGTACACACATATTTTCCATGATTCATACGTTTAGGAGTTTATAGATCATGCTCATATTATTAAGTTTATATACAATGTTGAAATATAATAGTACCTAGTTCGGATAGACTGTTTAAATTTATTATCTTTATTTTCGATAAAACTGTTTAAATTTGTTATTAGTCTCTTCACTTACGACTCATAAAACATATAATCAATTTATTTTAGGACCAACGATAAAATGATACATTTAGAAGTAATAAATGATAAAAATGTTAACAAATGTTCCTTGATGATAAAACAATATACCCATTTAAATCCTTTAAACCGTTACCCATAATTTTTTTAAAAAAATTACATGTCATGCCACTGACAAAAATAACAACACGTTAACTATGATTATCTCTCTCTCCTAAAAATACACAGTCTAGACCGATCTAGTCAAGACGTCGACGTTTTGCAGTGGGGTGGAGTTACGAATTGCTCCTCCGTCGTCCGGCCACTTCCCGGCGCAAGGCTGGTGTTCACGTCTTCCTCTCGGCGTCCCCGACATCTCTGTTGTATCAGATTTCATAGAGGAGCGATGCTGAAAGAGAATCTGAGGAGAGAAGTGTTTTCTGAGTTCGCCGGTGAGTTTATGAATCTGACCACGGCAACAAACATGAATAGTAGTGGTAGCTTCGCCTCAATCTGGAGAACGTCTCTATGACCTTATTTTTTGAAGAGAAGCTCAGAGGAGGGAGAATCGAAGAGAAAAAGTTTTGAAATTTTCCGGTGAAAAATTAACGGATTCCGGAGAGCTTCTATTTTGACACTGGTATTAAAGTTAGTCTATTCGATGAGCTTTACATGTTTCTACAATTGGAATTGAGATTGGTTGGGTGTTGAAGAAGTTGGGCTTTGGTAGAAGAGGACCACCGTGTGTGCTGCTGTGCACAACGGTGATGGAGGTGTTTCTATTGTTTTCTGGTTTTGAATTTGTATTCTGGAGTTGGATTGATGATTAGTATGTTGTCTGAAATTATAGAAATTGTAGAATTGGAGGTAGAGAGCTGAGTTGCAAGTTTGTTTGGGTTTATTGTGTTTGGTGTTGGCAGTGGTGGTAATGGTGGTGTTTCAATCTTAGTTTAATGATTTCCAGTAGTTATGAATCTCAAAGCATGTTTGTAATTGTTATATATGTTGGAATTAGATGTATTGGAGAATTGGAAGCAGTTGGGATTCCTGCAATGGGTGACCATTGTGAAGTTACTTTTTGGGTGGCGGAAGTTTCATGTAGTTGCTGACATTGTTAGTTACATAGTTACATGGATAGTTACGTGGATAGTTACGTGCATAGTTACTTGCATAGTTACACAAGTGTAACATGTATGTAATCACTCATGTAACTATCAAACTGTAGTTACATGGATAGTTACATACATAGTTATATGGATAGTTACATAGATGAATAGTTACATGCATAGTTACATGAATAGTTACATAGATGAATAGTTACATGCATTGTTACATGCATGTAACTATCAATGTAACATGTAACTATCCATGTAACATTATGAAAATCAAAGTAGCACAACTCCTTTCACAGATTGCTAGTTACCTAGGTAGTTACATTGCTAGTTATCTCAACTTTCTATAAATTAATACATACCAACTCGTCGTCATCAGATCTGGACACTAAAACCAATTTTGACGGCTCTGATACCTAACTCCTCCTGCTTCGATTTCGATGAAAATGAAGCTAGCAAAACCTGGACATTCAACAATGAAGCCGAGCAAGCATCATCCCCTCCCAAGGACGAAACCAAATGCTAAAACCGATCAAGTGGAGCGATCATAACTCTATGATTTCAAGGGTGTAGACAGCGAAGTCGATCGAGCAGCGGAGTCGATTGAGCAGCGGAGTCGATTGAGCAGTGGAGTCGATCTTGCAGCGGCAAAGTCGATCTGCGAGCTGAGTCGATCTAATAGTGGCATCGATATAGCAGGATGAGTCGATCTAACAGCGGAATCGATTTAATAGAGGCATCGATCTAGCAGGTGGCGGAGTCGATCAGTGACATCGATCTAATGACTGAGTCGATCTAGCAGCGGCGGAGTCAATCGGCAAGTAGAGTCGATCTAGCAGCGGCGGAGTCGATCTAGCAAGCGGAGTTGATCGGCAAGCGGAGTCGATCTAACAGCGGCATCGATCTAGCAGGTGACATAGTCGATCCATGTAATTATCCATTTATGTAACTATCTATGTAACTATCCATGTAACTATACATGTAACTATTGTCACGCCCCGACTCTTAAATTTTACTTTATTTACTAGCATGGTATTAATAAAAGTTTTACCGTCTTCGTCATTGAGTTTATAGTTTAATTGGTCCCCAGAGAGGTTTTGGGGGACGATTAATTCGAAAGAATTATTCGTAGGAGAAAAAATGTGACGACGGTAAAAATAGTAAATTTTGGCTAGTAAAAAGTAATTTTTATTAGGGTATTATTTTTGGGGTGTTAATTTTGGAGTGGGTTAAATGGTGTGGACCGGATTGGGCTAAGCCCATAATTTTTCCCTCCTCTCTTTTCTCTCTCCTCCCTCCTGATTCTCTCTCCCTCTCCCTCCACCCGAAAAAGTCCCGAGCCCGTTCGCCGCCATCCGACCTCCCCAGACCGGTGCGCCAGTCCCAATCGATCGGCCGTTAACCCAGCCATCTTCGTGGGGTGGTGGCAGCTGCCCTAGCGCCGCCAAGAAGGAGCAGCCGATCCCTGAAGTTTCGACTGCCCAAAACTCACTCCTTCGGCCGCCATAGCTAGCAATCTTTGGCCCGTTGGAAAGCTCTCCTCCCGTGCTTCAATCCCCCAGAAGGTTTCGTCCCGATTCGGCTTTGGTAAGGAGAAATCAGTGTTTGAAATTTTAGGGCTTTTATATGTGTTTTCGTTCGATTGGCATAATTAGGCTTGAAATTAGTGTTTGTTCTAGTTAGAAAAGTTATAGAGGAGGTTAAGATGAAGGTGCTGTCAAAATTTGGTAGGCATTGGAGGTCGCCGTAGCTGGCCGCCGCTGAAAAAGGGTTTTTAATGTGAAATTTTAAGGGGAGTTTAATGGAGTGAATTTTAGAGATTTTGGAGGAGTTTTGGATAGGTTGAGAATTTTTAAAGTTTGATATTTTTGGCGGATTAATAAGTTAGAATCTAGCCATTGGATTATTGATGGTTAGGAAGGTCGAAGGTGATTTTTAGGATGTCGGTAGTTGTGGTGAAATTTAGTTTGCGGCGAAATTAAGATTTAGGGGTATAGGTATGGTTGAGCGCGCGAAGCTCATATTTAATTATGCTTATTTTTCTATAAGCGTCGGTATTTTAATTAAGGATTTAATTATGTTATTGGAACAGGACGTGAGGAGACTTGAGTGGAAGAGACCTCCGACCGACATCAGGCTTAGGCCTAATTTGTGAGTGGACTTTTGTTTTAATTAAAATGCATGCAGTTATTTACTGTTGAGTAAATTATTTTGTTGAAGTCTTTGACGTCATTGTTATTTGACTATTTCAATTATTGTGGAAAGTTACCGAAAATGAGATTTTCGGTAGATTATAAATATATTTGTGAGGAGAGTATGTATACAAATGCTAGCTAGCCATATATGTCTGTCCACTTTAATGACATATATATATGTATATATAACTGCTTTATAGTGTGACGTGAGCGTTGGACGTAAGCGTAGTAGCCATGTATGAGTGTTTAATTCATATAGGGGGTCTGGGCACATATTTATATATATGTCTGTCCACCTTAATGACGTAGTGTAACACCGCATTAAGCGTTGGACGCAAGCGTAGTAGCCCAATATAGATTATTTTAAATCTATTAATTTATATTGGGAGTATGTGCATGTGTAGATACATACGTATATTGATATATATTTTTGAGCTGAAGAGACTCGATATTTATGAGATAAAAGATTTCTCATTTGAAGCATGCATTTGTTTTTCTTTAGAATTTAAATTGGGAAAAACATAAGTGCTGTTATTTATTTTCATTTATTTTTGTCCACTCACTCTAACGTTTCCAAATGTTTTTCCCTGGGCCCTTCGTTTTCAAATGCCCAGTTTGCAGAGTTCGGGTTGAATCTAGTAGGAGGCGACGAGGCATAGTCACTCATCTCTCAACTACTTTTCACCAGTAGGTTACTTGTTTAGCCTATTAAGGTATTTTTCTGATTCCGTTGTTTTTAGTAGCTCTAAATACTTTTGAGATTTTTGTATGAGATTTTCGTTGGGCTATTATTATTTAGATAATTATGGTCGAATTGGAGGATGGTTTATTGTTGTTAAGAGGGTAGTTCTTAATTTTTCGAGTTAGGGTTTTCCATTTTTAAGGGAGGTTTGCCGAGTTCTTCAGTAAATTTTCCTTCAAGGTGGTCCCCGTAAGACTTACTTCAGGTTTCAAGGTGAAATTCAGGATGGGTCTTGACAACTATCCATATAACTATACATGTAACTTCAAATTGCTAGTTACCTAGGTAGTTACATGGATAGTTGTATGGATTTTAATAGATTTATGTTCTAATACGCAGCAGGACACTACCGTTGCGGTGCAGCGGCATGCTGCAATTATTATTAAACAATTTCATGTAACTATGCATGTAACTATCAATTTTCCATGTAACTATCTATGTGACTACTGATTGCTAGTTACCTAGGTAGTTACATTGCTAGTTACATAGATTTTAATAGATTTTTGTTGTAATGCGCAGCGACACGCTACAATTATTAGTAAACAAATTCATGTAACTAGCCATGTAACTATGTATGTAACTATCCATATAACCATCCATGTAATTACAAATTGCTAGTTACCTTGGTAGTTATATTGCTAGTTACATGGATTTTAATAGATTTATGTTCTAATACGCAACACTCTAGGATGAGGCCTGTTCGATCTGCCTAATGCTGGGCTTCGTAGCATCATGGGTCAGGGGAGGTATTTATCGACTACTGACTACAAGTCCCCCCAAGTTCCTGTCAAGACATGTCTTGAGTGGGGACTTGAAGAAATGTCCGTGATGACGAATTATCAACGGGTACCCGATCCTTGTCCCCCCAAGTTTGTACTCGGGACATGTTTGAACGGGTTATTGTTGCGATGGAAGGTAGCGAGCCATTCCACGTTAGTTGTTGTTGCTCGAGTGCGGGGTATTATCCCCGCATGGGTTATCAGGCCACTATTCTCCGTGTGAAGGGAATAATACTGACATGCTCAACTCCCACTCTTCAGGAGCCGTACAAGGGACTTACAACTCTTAAGGCTTAGTTGTTTCAACCTTGCTTCCTGATGAAATGTTTCCAGGGCGGTATACATGCCTTAGTTCGTACGCATGCTTCCTTTAGGTTCTTGCTCGGGAATAGGAATCTGAAGTAATAGTTGTTGCTTCCCTTCAGGCGCTTATCCGGAGATTGAGATTATCCGGGACTTGCAATTGTCCTGCTATGTTGCCCACACTTATCCGAGACTTGCTATTTTGGTCACTTTGTTGGAACATAATGGCCCCATTGCGATCTTGGTGAAATGTATGTGATGGATCTCGCGCCTGAGTTCGCCTCGCCCATATGTAATGAAATTAGTAGGCGAGCTGAGTTCGCTTCGCGTGGAAAGAAAAAAAAGGAAGAGTCCGCGTACAATAGGGAGACTCATCATTCTGCGCTCGCGTGGTGACCCGCCCACTTGTCATAGCGGAAAGTCAATCACAACGGATTGCCACGATGGTTGAGGATAACTTACGCGAGTTTGGGATTGCTCCCGGTGGAATATCTAGGACATGCCTTTTCTCTGCATGCTACGACATCCCTAATGGCTTGACCGATGGGTCTGCGCATTCCCCGGGAGCTCGGTGACTGCTGGCAAGTGCTACTGAGTAGTGTCATTAGGTTGGTAGCCTGGGTAGGTGGTGGTGTGTTAGGCTATTAATTGCATATCCGCCAGATGACGCTGTGGGGGGGGGGGGGGTGAAGGGACATGAATTTAATGCAAGTCGTTTCACTCCTCTCTTCTTTGAGAAGTTACTAGATAATGGGGCACGTGTCACGATCCTACGGTGGGTCACGACGGATTCGATTTCCTCGTTTGCGATAAATGAGTTAGGGGGAAAATCGAGGCATCTTTTCCCCCGCTTCGTATATATGTTCAGTCCCCCTCTGAAAAAAAACCCTGCCTTCTGTTTCATTCTTCTTTCATTCTATCTGTTTCTCTCTGTTTTCGTCTTCCTTCCATTGAAATGTAGATCGAAGGGGGTGCCGCGGAGCTGAGCTCAGAAGAAAAAAGGATTCTTGAGTAAGGAGGGAGTTCTGCTTCCCTGCTTCAGCCGATCTTCCGATTGCGAGGAGTTGTCCGTTTGCTGCTCCGGCGTGTCTCTGGCCTTCACTATTTGGTTAGTTTCCCTTTTCTAGCATTTAGTTATGTTACTGAGCGTATCTTGTAGGGTTTGTAGATCGGTAGATTTTTCTGGGTTTCTAGGTGTTTCTGGGTTTCTAAGTTTGTTGTGAACTTCTACCGTGTTTAGATGGGTGGTGTCAAAACCTCCCGGCGACGGCACGTGATGTAGGTATCTAATAGTCCATAGGGTTTTTATAGGGTTAAAATGGAATCTAGGGCTTCTGATGCCAGCGTCTCTGGTTCATCACGGCGGGCTCCCGCTGATAATGACGAAAGGATAGAATAATACATGTAATGGGAAACTAATAGAGATACCGCGCGGGCAAAATCTCATTTCGGATCCTCCAGCTCGAGTCCCGAGCACCCTGTGCTCGAAGCGATTCTGATCACACGCGCCCTTCACCGCCTGGAGGACGGTAGGGTGTGCGATGAGCCTGTATGCAGTTTCACGCCCGAGGAGATAGAACAGTTTAGGGAGAAGTGGAACATTCCCTCTGGTATCCCTATGCGTGGCTTGCACCCGGGGGAACTAGCGTGCGCTCCAAGAGACAATTACGTAGCGGTGCACGATAACATGTTCAAGAATGGATTCTCTGTTCCGCTACCCCAATATGTGCAGTACATACTGAGCATTCTGCAGCTTGCTGCCGGCCAGGTCCCGCCAAATCAACGGCGTCAACTTCTAGGACTTGGATGCCTGTACTACTTGTCGAACATGGGGTGGCCGACAATTAACGAGTTCTGCGCGCTCTACAGACTATCATACTCAAAGAAGGCGGGAAGCTCCGGGTGTGTAGGCTTCACTGCGTGGGACTATGAGCCAGTCATCACCGATCTCCCTTCTTCGATAAACAAGGAGTGAAGGGCGAAAGTAGTCCTAGTGGGGGGTCCATGGCAAAGAAGGACGAGATGGCACACGGTTCCCAATTACTTTCGGGCTATTGGGGATTAGAACTACTCGCTGATAGCGATCGAGCGGGAGCGTATTACCCGCATATATGCTGCCTGGCCCCACGACTAGGACCGTAGCGCGTATCACTTGACGCGGTGGGCAGTTCTCGCGCACTGCGAGATGGGTAGAGTACCCGGTGGGTTCATCTTTACTTCCACTTTATATTTGAAGTCCTCGTTATGCTCAGCTCAATTAATATCATGTCTTTGGTTCGCAGGAAAAATCCTTAGGCGTGTTTCTCACCCTAATCACCCTCTTGACATGGAGAAAGATCAAGCCCTCTTGAAGAAGCTACTGACCAAAGGTGATTTGGCTTCGCGCACCGAGGTGGATGTGGATACGCACACGGTACGGGTCTTGGACGAGCAAAAGGTTTTTGAAGTTCCCGATGAGGTATACGGGTCAACAGAGACTCCGTCGGTACCTTCTCCCTCAGTCTCGCGAACCAATTTGGGTGAAAATAAAAGGCGCCACCATCATTAGAAGAAAACCCAAGGTGCCGAGTCCCAGGTGACATACACCGGTGAGGACGTATCCGAGAACCCTACTCCAAAACCGAAGAAGCATAAGGCTGCTCCTGGGGGATCCGTTTCGACTCCCTCGCTGTCTATACTGGCCCCTACAGTGCCTAAGATTCTGAAGACCTCGATCTGGCAGATTCTCGATGAGTACGGTTGTGCGGATGAGAAGTTCGTCCGTGCAATGATCAGCGACTTGAAGGGGATCGATCTTGACCGTGTGAGATTCAAATAAGGTTCTCCTTCCGAGTCCCGAAAGATAGCCCGAGAACATTTAATGAAGGTTAGCGTACGAGACGCTTTTGTTTTTTGATTTTGGATTGTTCTTGGGGACTTGCTTATTTTAGCTGTTATTTGTAGTCTCTCTTCGTAGTGTACTCTATTGACGCCAGCGAGGACACTGCCGAACTGAAAGAGCAGGTGGCCAAGCTCAACCGTCATGTGAGCTACCTCCAGATCGAGAAGGGGTCTCTGGAAAGGGAGAAAAATGCCTTGACCGAGAAGCTAGCCATGCTTCAGTTGCATGTTTGGGAGGTGGAGAGCAAAGCTGATCGGGTCCCCTAGCTCGAAGCTGAAGTGGAGTCCTTGAGGGTGGAGCTTGAAAAGTATAGCCCGCTTGAGGGTAAGATTCGTGAGAAAGAATCCGAGATCGCGGAGCTTGAGAGCCTTGTTCCCGCACGCTGTGATCAGGTCATTGCAGCTTTCAAGGAGTCCCACGAGTTCAAATGTCTTCTCCAGTCTGCTCGGGATGAGGCTATCATCGAGAAGTTCATGGAGTGGAGTGTGCATGGGTACCTTGACAAGCCCCGGATGCTCGCGGATTTGCTTGCTGCGCAAGAGAAGGCCAAAGCTCAGGACTCCCAGGCTATCCACCTAGAGGGTCCTCCCGAGGCCAATCCTGACAGTGCCGGCGTTGACATGAATGCGTTCGAGAGTGAGGACGAAGAAGATACTGTCGACTCGGTCGAGAATGACCTAGCTTAGAGCTTTGAACTGGGTGCAACCGGATTGTAATTTTTGATGATTTTTTTTTGGGATGGCTTTGTGCCTGCTCCTGGGAACATAGACTTCTGCCCAGAGTTCCGGTTGTCATAATTTATTTAAGTGCCCACGTTGAATTCCCCATTTTCTTGCCTTTGAATTCTCTATGTTTTTCCTCTATTTGTTTTGCCCTTTTGAACCTAGTGTACCAAACCGACAGTTTTACTCCAATGTTACGAATTTAAGTTCACTACAGTGTTACGAATTTAAGTTTTTCATTTCTGTAATAGTTGTTATCAAAACAAATGATGACATCCTCCCGGGTTGACCTAGTCAAACCCGGTGGGCATGATTTACAATTCCTGACTTCGATTAAACGGGATAGAACCAAAGGTGCTCGGTGTTCCAAAGGTGCCCGGTGACTATGTCGTCCCTGTCCCTTAGGAAGAACGTTGCAGGGCCGACTTCCTCCACTATCTCGTAAGGGCCCTCCCATGTTGGATCAAAGGCCATCGGTTGGGTCATCACCCGCTTCATCACCCAATCTCCTAGACCCAAGGTTCACGGCCTGACCTTGCAGTCATAGTGTCTGGCGACGCGCTGCTTGTAAACTTGGTTGTGTAGGTCAGCCTTGTCCCTTCTCTCCTCGATGAGATCCATGTTTAACTGTAGCCCCTCTGTGTTGGTTTGCTCATCGTATCCCTCGACTCTTCCAGTCGGTACCGTCACCTCAATAGGAATGATAGCCTCCGTGCCGAAAGCAAGGCTGAAGGGCATCTCTCTCGTTGACTCTGTAGCAGTGGTTCGGATGGCCCCCAAAGCTTCCAGGAGCATTTCTGCCACAATCCTTTGGCGTCGTCCAACTTCTTCTTCAGCAGTTTCTTTACAATCTTGTTGACCGCATCCACTTACCCATTGGTCTTTGGGTGAGCTACCGATGCAAACACCATCCGGGTTCCCATGTCCATGGTGAACTCGATGAGCTTCGGGTTGTTGAACCTGCAGTAGATATTTTTCATGAGGAAACCCATCACACTGTCGGTGGTTATTCGACTAAGCGGTTCTGCTTCAACCCACTTGGTGTAGTAATCCACTGCCACTATGTCATATTTGTACTGTCCGGGAGCAGTGGGAAATTTCCCAATCAGATCTAGACCCCACTGCGCGAAGGGCCACAGAGACAGCAGGATCGAGAGTGCAATGGACGGGGAATGGACATTGTCGCCGACACTTGATCTGCCATCTTCCCCATATTGGGCAAAAAATACCCCTTTCTTAGAGCCTTGAAGGATATGGATCTTGATCCGGAGTGATTACTGCAAACACCTTCGTGGATGTCGCGGAGGAGTCTCACCTTCTTATACTGATACACATTTCAAGTTGGGAAAACAGTATCCCATGGGGTATAGTTTACCGTTGATCAGTGTGTATCTGGCGCATCTCGATTGCAACTTCCTCGCCTGCCGCCTATTCTCCGAGCGGACACCCTCTCTGATGAACTCGATGATGAGGTCCATCCATGTTGGTTCCTTAGGACCGGTAGTGATGGCGAATATTTCTGAGATCGTCTTGTCGATACTCGGCCGGTCTAGGATTTCAACCTTCACCTTTTTGCCCCCTTTTTGGCAGGTACTGGTGGCAAGACGAGCCAAGGCATCAGCATGGCTATTTTCTTTCCTAGGGATTTGAGCCACAGTTGCTGACTCAAATCCGCACAAGAGAGCCTTTGCGAGTGCCCGGTAAGAATTCAGGTGAGGTTCTTTAACTTCAAATGTCCCGCTGACTTGGTTAACCACAAGCTGCGAGTCACAGAACATTTCGACTCTTTTTACTCCAATCTCTAGTGCCAACTGTAGCCCCCCGATCAATGCTTCGTACTCGGCTGCATTATTGGACGCGAAGAAATTAAACTCTAGGACATACTTGTACACGAACCCGTCCGGGCTAACTAATATTATTCTCGCCCCGCTCTTCTCTTTAGTGACAGAGCCGTCTACGAACAACTTCCAACATGGCTGGACTTCTTTGGGAGCCACCGTATCCTCTCGCTCAACCTCCGAGCCCTCCTCGACTCTTTTCATGGGGGTCAATTCTGAGATAAAATCCGCAGTTGCTTGCCCCTTGATGGCTACTCTCGGCATGTAGTGTATGTCGAACTCCCCCAGTTCTATCGCCCATTTGGCCAGTCTCCCGCTCGTCTCTGGCTTCAGGAGGACTTGCCTAAGGGGGCAGTTCGTGAACAGGGTGATGGAATGAGCTTGAAAGTAATGCCGCAGCTTCGGTGCGGTCACGATGAGTGCTAGAGCCAACTTTTCTAGATCCGGGTACCTGCTTTCAGCCAGCTTATAGCCCTTGCTCACATAATACACCGGAAGCTCCATGGCGTCATCTATCCTGATCAAAGCCGAGTTTACTGCCGTACTGGATGCTGCCAAATAGAGATATAGCATCTCCCCGGGAATTGGCTTTGAAAGCTTTGGCACGGATGTCAAATATTCCTTGATATTCCTAAAAGCCTCATCTCGCTCGAGCCCCTAATTGATCAGCTTGCAATGCTGGCTCTTGAGCAGTTTGAAGAACGGCACGCACTTGTCCGTGAGTCTGGAGATAAACCTAGCGATAGCCGCCATCTTGCCCATCAGGGACTGCACGTCGCTCCAAACTTTCAGGACCACCATATCCATTATAGCTTGGACCTTCTCCGGGTTCGCTTCAATCCCTTACCGGCTAATCACATGGCCCAAGAACTTCCCCTTGATAACCCAAAACAAGCATTTTTCCGGGTTCAGCCTCATACCGTACGCGAGTATGATATCGAAAGTTGCTTGCAAGTCGCTCACGTGCTTGACCACAATGAGAATCTTCACTAACATGTCATCCACATACACTTCCATGGTGATCCCCAGCTGCTTAGCGAACATCTTGTTCATCAGGCATTGGTAGGTTGCTCCCGCATTCTTTAGTCTGAACGGCATCCTCTTGTAATAGTAGACTCCTTTGTCGGTCATGAAAGCGGTATGCTCCTCATCCGCTGGATCCTTCATTATTTGATTGTAGCCCGCGTAAGTGTCCATAAAACTCAGCATTTCAAACCCGGAGGTGGAATCGACGAGTTGATCAATTCGAGGCAACGAGAAGCTATCTTTGGGGCACGCCCTATTAAGACTAGTATAGTCCACACATATCCTCCATTGCCCTACCGCCTTCTTTGAGACCATGACCACATTGGCCAACCATTGAGGGAATTTCGCTTCCTTGATAAACTGGATATCCAGCAGCCTCTGTACCTCTCCCTTGATAACTTCATACTTGGCCAGATCGAACGACCTCCACTTTTGTCGTACCGAAGGTACGCCTTTACGGATTCCTAACTTGTGCGTGACTATATCACTCGAGATACCGGGCACGTCAGCATATGACCACACGAATGCTTTGTTGTTGGCCTTCAGGAAACGTACGAGATGCAAATGAGCTCTATTTCCTCAACTGATCCAAGTTTCTCAGACTCAGTTCCTTCTGCTGCAGCATTAATCCTGGGATCCTCGTACACATCCGATATCAGTTTACTCGAGCTCCCGGAGGCTAATACTTCTGTTTTTTTCCTACCATTATCTCGGTCGATAGCGTAGCATCCTCTTGCAGCCAACTGATCGCCCCGGACGGTAACAATGCCCGTTAGGGATGGCAGTTTCATTATCAGCATGTGACCGGCGATGAATGCCTTGACTTTCCACAAGGCTGGTCTCCCAAATATCCCATTGTACGACGAGTCACAGTCGACAATTATGAAGTCTACTACTGTTCTTAGTGTGTTCCCCTCCAAACCCCTGAGGATCATAGGTATGTAGTCAAATCCAAGAGGCTGCACCACGTCCCCGGAGAAGCTTATCAATGGTTCATTGTCCTGCGTGAGCTTGCTGCTCCCCCTCTTTAGCGCTCGCCAAGTATTTCTGAACAGCACATTCACGGACGCCCCGGTGTCGATTAGAATTTTCTTGCAGAGATAATGATTCAAATGTGTAGTGATCAGGAATGGATCCTCGTGAGGCAGTCTGGTCCCTTGTTCAATTTAAGAGGTTTGGCTGGGTTGACTTCAGCTGTATTTATAGCCCTGCGTTGATTTATGTCTTACATGTTATTTGATGTGTGACAAGTATAGTATTATAGTCTGTTTATTTGGCCTTTTGTGGAGTCTCCCCCTCCCGGCCCAGACAGCTATATCATCCAGGATGCGGCATGTTCGATCTGCCTCATGCTGGACTTCGTAGCATCGCGGGCCAGGGGAGGTATTTATCGACTACCGACTACACATAGATAGATAGTTACATGCATAGTTACATAGATGGATAGTTATATGCATAGTTACATAGATGGATAGTTATATGCATAGTGACATAGATAGATAGTGTTTATGCAAGAACTCGTAGGCTATGCAGAAGCACGGTGGAACATGAATATACGCACAAAGACACAATATTTATAGTGGTTCACCATGCCATCGGAGGGCACGGCTACGTCCACTTAAGATTTTACTATCATGGCCAATAGGCCTTTGGTGTTACAAGAGTTTCCATCCCACGTGAGGTACAAGTGCAACAATCCCGCGCAGTCTGGAGTAAAGGAGGGTTGGGGGAGTATCCATCCCGCGAGGTGGAGTATTACAAATGGTGGGGGCGGGGGCTACCCATCTCGCGGGGTGGGGCGTATATTAGATATATATACCCGCGGGGTGGAGCACATCATATCTCTTCTTCCTCCCCTATATCTCGGGGTGGAGTATTACCGATCCCTATATCTAGAGGGAAAGCCTTCCTTTTATAGATATGGAAGGTTTCAACTTACATTATGTTTCTGATGTGGGACAAAATGCACATTTATCTTATCATGGTGCCTTCTTGTGGAGCTTGGAGGAGCACCTTCCCGATGTGGTACTGATGATATTTCACCATGGCGAGGTAGCCCAGATGTCGGTCTACAAGTTTTATGACTGGTCTATGGGCGGGGAAGGTAGTTTACTGACTACCGACTATAAGTCCCCCAAGTTCCCGTTAAAGACATGTCTTGAGTGGGGACTTAACATATAAAATGCTCATAGATCAGTTATTTATCAACGGGCACCTCATCCTAGTCCCCCCAAGTCCGTACTCAGGACATGTATTGAATGGATCTTACTTTTCTTGATATCTTCAAGTCTGCCGGGTCCCTCCCGACCCCCAGCCTCAAAACTGATTCGGCTGCACAGTTCGCGTGTAAGCTTGGTAGGAGTTCGCGTGCAAGCTTTGTAGGCTGACATTACCGGGCGAGCGGAGGAGTCCGCCTCACAAGGATTGAAATAGTCACGCGAACTGACAAGTGTGCTCCGCATGCCACGACTACCGTGCGAGCTGTTGAGTTCGCTCTGCGTGTCAGGACTACCACACAAGTTGTTGAGTCCGCTTCGCATACAAGGAGTACACGCGAGCTGAAGAGCTCGCTCCGCGCATAAAGACTTACACTCGAGCGAGCTGAGGAGTCCGCTCGCGTGAACTGAGGAGTCCGCTCCCCGCACAACGAGTACACTCGAGCTGTGGAGTCCGCTCCGCGTACAATACTTACATGCGAGCTTTTTTCACTCCGCATGCAATACTTTTACGCGAACTGACGGGTCCGCTCCGCGTGATGAGTTCGCATGCGAGCTTTGTAGGAGTTCGCTTCGCATGGGAATACATTACAGGGCAAGATGTGGTGTATGCCTGTAAGATAAAAAAAATGTCCCTCCCGACCCCGGCCTCAAAACTGACTCGACGGGGCGAGGATTGTTGTACCTTTACCATGAACAAATGATCGACACAATTATGGGGCTAACCAAGTATGGATATGGCATAATAATTATCGAAAAGCAAAATGGTTCATGTAAGTGTAATATTGGACGTCCAATGCCACTCTCTCGGTGAAATGCAAATCTTGGTCGAATGCCTATCTCGGTGGAATGCCAAAATCTACTGACCCGCACGCATACTCAATCTTGCAAGTAGAATATAATGAATTTTCACAAACCAATGAGATTATAACAATCATAATATGGACGAGACTTAACATATAAAATGCCCGTAGATCAGTTAGTTATCAACGGGCATTCGATCCCAGTCCCCCAAAGTCCGGCTCGCACATGATACTTGCACGCGAACTGAGGGGTCCTCTCCGCCTCGTCTAGAAGGGTTGACACTCGGACGAGCTGAGTTCGCTCCGCGTACAATGCCTACACACGAGCTGTGCAGTTCGCCTCATGTCATAAAGACTAAACACGCGAGCTGACATGTGCGCTCCGCGTGTGAGGACTACCACGCGAGCTGTGTGGTTCGCTAGCTTATACCTTGACTACCGCGCGAGTTGAGGTGTCCGCTTCGCGTACATCGCCTACACGCGAGCTGTGGAGTTCGCTCCGCGTGCCAAGTGTTATACTTTCATATAAGGGTAGCGAGCCCTTTCTATATCCGGTGTTACTACTCGAGTGACGGGTTGTTAACGCCGTCCGTGGTTTATTAAGCCACTTGCTCCGTTTTTAAAGGGAATATAGTTTCATGCCTATCCTGCTTGGTCTTTCTGGGGATTTCAGTAACATGCTCCCGCCTAGTCTTACTGTCGATCTCATTTAACTTTGTCCTCTCGTTGGATTACCTATCCCGCCTGGTGTTACTGGGAATTTTTTTTACCTCTCGGTCGAATGCCAAAACCTACTGACCAGCACGCATACTCATATGCTACACGACGAGCTGACGAGTGTGCTCCGCGTGCTAGGACTATTGAGTTCGCTCCGCGTGGGTTATCATGCCACTATTCTTCGTATGAAGGGAATGATATGAACTGCAGAACCCCCACCCTCCAGGAGCTGTACAAAGGACTTACAGTTTTCATGGCGTTAGTTATTTCGCGCATGGTTCCTGGTGGTACATTCTCGGGGTATGTTCATGCATTTTAGTTTGTGTATGTTTCCCGGTGGTTCTTGCTCGGGTAGAAGAATCTCATGAAACGGTTGTTGTATGTTTCTTCCCGTTAGTTCTTATCCGGGAATCGAGATTTTCCTAAGCAATTGTTGCATGTTTCCTCCCGATGACACTTATCCGGGACTTACAATTTTCCTACTATCTTTTCTCACACCTATCCGGGACTTACTACTATCATAAAGACTTGGAACTCCTAATTCAATGCCCAGGAAGTAGGAGTATCTACATACATTTGCCTCACAAATTTGAATGGACAACAGTGATCATGGATTGCATGTTATATAGTTCGTACTTAGTTACAACAATGCATGGTGAGCCAACCGTACCATGATATAATTGTACGTGAAGCATGCTTTGTACTTTCATAAGAGGCAATTAAATGAAGAACTTATCTGTGGAAAGAGCTGCCGAATAGGTGGACATAGGAGGTGTTGATTCATGCCTGTACTACTCCCGGACGATGAATCCTTGTTGTCGGTACGGTTGTTGACTTTTCCAGATAAATATCTCCGGGTGTCCATAGTGCTTTTTTTTGTCCTGGTGTCTGCAGATACAAGACCACTTTTTGAACCTCAATCCCCCTCTGATGGCTTCTCCACTCACTCATCTTTCATTTCAACCGGACTTAATTGTCCATGCTACTGAATTCATCTTTCTTGCTATTCATACTAGGCTCTCCGGGTGGCTAGAGTACGAAGACGGATGTCCAGACCGAAACCACGTTCCTTTTTTTTACTATCCGAGCGCTCCCTTGCCTTCGATTTCTCTACTACTTCCGGTGAAATAAATGCCTTGATTCTAAGAAATACCCGTGTGCATGTTGGCTGATGCACGAGAGGTAGCTCCGGGTGTCCATAGCAATTTTTCAGTGGGTACCATACTGAACACAGTTTCTCCGGCAGATCAAGCGACCCACTCCAGTCAAGAGTTTGGAGTTGATAAGATATGGATGCCGGATGGCGCTTGCAGGGGATGACCGCTGGTAGATGAGGCTTCTCGATAGGTGCAAAGGATTGATTCCCGGTGGGTAAACAGAGTTGTCCATGCATTGGTTCTCATGCCGCATAAAAAAGTGTCCCGTTGATCTGGAATTCAGATATCCTTCTGCCCTTAAGAGCGAACCCAACAGCAGGAGGGAGATGAAGCTTTGATCACAGACTACTTGAACATTTGAAACACACATGGGACCGAGTTTCACCGGGAGACTAAATTGCTTCCGGGAAGAACTTCTTCTGGACATAATGGGATGAGTGTCCATAGCAGTTGGGCGTAGTTGGGGTGCCGAGATACGTACCATCCGAGAGCAGATAATTGTCATGTTGCTCTCATCGATAGGACTGTGATCCAGACCCACCACCAAGAGCCGATGATTCCTTCCTGGCAGTTGTTGCCTGCCGGGAGGATGATGAGACTTCCTGATAGAGATGTATCATTGTGCTCCCGATAACGGGATTTCATTTTTATACCGGGGAGTTGTTTTCGGGTTCCGGACCTTGATGTCATAATTTGGTTCGACAATGATACATGCTCAACATAATGAGTTTATAAGTGATGCCCGCCAGCGAGATTGCATAGTAGAGTTCGCATGAGGACTTCGCATGGAATCAAGAAGTGGCTTCCTGTAGAAGTAGTCCGCAAGGCAAGATGGCTTCGCTCAAGAGAGACCTCGCGAAAGGCCAATTGGCGGAGTCCGCATGCACTTGGGGCAAGCGCGAGATGGCTACGCGCACTAAGACTCTACGGAGGACCAAGAGGCGAAGTTTGCATGCGCGAGATGGCTTTGCTTGCTGAGACTCCGCGAAGAAGCAAGAGGCGGAGTCCGCATCAGCCAACCTCATTCCGCGCATCCTTTCCTGGGCAGTGCTTGACTAGCTAGCTGCAACCGGCAACTGGCTCCCGGGGTGATCATTCTAAGAAAGGAGAGGTTCTCCCGGAGATATCTACCAACAAGATAACAGGGTTGTCGGGCATGATGACCAAGGCGAGAAACTCAAAGCTAGATTTCGCATTCTAGCTCCCGCTCGCTGATGAAACCGACAGGTGACAGTTGTTTCTTGCTTGAACTCCGGTCGTCAAATATGTGGACTGTCCCAACCTGGCCACTTGTCAAATCAGCGGGTTGTCAAATTCGTAGAGGCCTGGTGAGTAACTCATTCAGGAGTAGGAGGTTGGAGGCCTATCCGGATGATCCCGGTGGCTTACGCTTTACAGCATGGTGCACAAATCAACTTCTCGGTGCCTATAACAATTCACTGGGGGCCTATCTTTTCCTTTTCTTCTGCCTCATATGAGTTCCCAGGCATGACTTCCTGGCACCGTAAGCAGTGGGTGCCATCGGTAGGATTACAAATAAGGATATCATCTAGAAGCTTTTTGAAGGCGCCTTACAGGTGGCCAGAGTAGGGTGCTGGGTGTACAGAGTGAACTCCCCTGGATTGGTCTCCGGTGAGCTCCAGCGTCGTGATCCCTATTGGTCTCACCGATCCATGATAGATTATAGATTGATTATCGATTATACGTCCCCTGTGGCACCACCAGGCGAGCTAAGTTCACTTCCCGGGGAGAGTGGCATCACCAGGCGAGCTGTGTTTGTTTCGCGTGGGGTGGCATCACCAGGTGAGCTGAGTTCGCTTCGCGCGGAGAGTGGCAACACCCGGCGAGCTGGTTTGCTTCGCGCGTAATTTATGACGTCACCGGGTAGACCCTGATAACTCTTCTTCCAGAAACCAGCGGATTTTGATGATTCACTATGTCCTTCGAGCCGAAGAATGCTACCGGATACCGAACTCAACAAATGGATACAACGATCTGTAGGCCGCTGAAGCCTGCCAGAGCCCGGCGAATTGTTTCTGGTTGGTGATTTGATGAACAAGACCCGGGAGAGATAATCAGGTCCCACCCGGATTTGCCCGGTTGATCGGGTGCCGCTTTGTATCGAGAATGACCATGAATGCACTATGAAGATGACATAATACCGACGGAGCGGACCTACCGGCAAGATCAGACAAATAGGATGCAGCTTGCCTTCCTTGTGCTCATATCATGAATTTGACAGCTCTGCATTTCCCTTTCATGCTGGGCGGTGGGAGAATTTGAAGGCGATGAATTGGAAATAAATTTCTGTAAAGTTGCCAACAGGACACCGGTGATGCATGACTGATCCCCACATTAACTATTTCTCTAGATCCCGATTAATTATTTCCGGGTGCTGCTTGGAGCCGTTGTAGTCGGGCCCTTGGTGAGGACCTGGTGGTAAAGATATCATTGGCGGGTCATGCATCGCCACCTTATGACTTGGGCCTGCCTATTGGATCCCTTGGCCTGCATACTATTTACTTTAGGCTGACCTCCCTACATTAACTCGATGGTAGAGCAACAAGACTTTTTGTAATATTTCCCACAGACGGTGCCAATTGTTTCTGTAAGAACCCGTAGACTATGCAGAAGCACGGTGGAACATGAATATACGCACAAAGACACAATATTTATAGTGGTTCACCATGCCATCGGAGGGCACAACTACGTCCACTTAAGATTCTACTATCATGGTCAATAGGTCTTTAGTGTTACAAGAGTTTCCATCCCGCGCGGGGTACAAGTGCAACAATCTCATGCGGTCTGGAGTAAGAGAGGGATGGGGGAGTATCCATCCTGCGAGGTGGAGTATTACAAATGGTGGGGGCGGGGGCTACCCATCCCGCGGGGTGTGGCGTATATCAGATATATATACCCGCGGGGTGGAGCACATCATATCTCCTCTCCCTCCCCTATATCTCGGGGTGGAGTATTACCGATCCCTATATCTAGAGGGGAATCCTTCCTTTTATAGATAAGAAAGGTTTCCTCTTACATTATGTTTCTGATGTGGTACAAAATGCACATTATCTTATCATGGTGCCTTTTGTGGAGCTTGGAGGAGCACCTTCCCGATGTGGTACCGATGATCTTTCACCATGGCGAGGTAGCCCGGAAGTCGGTCTACAAGTTTTATAATTGGTCTATGGGCGGGGAAGGTAGTTTACTGACTACCGACTACAATAGTGAAATTTTAAGTGGACATAGCCATGTCCTCCGATGAGATGGTGAACCACTATATATCATTGTCTCTTATTCATGATTGTCTATTGTTCATATTCCACCGTGCTTCTATATAGCCACCGGGATTATGCAGAAACAGTCACGTTGCTCTACATCCAAGAGGCGTTTCACTCATGATAGGTCAGGAGAGATATAGGTCCACCGGGTCGTCCCCAAGTCCAGCGAAGTAGCTAGCCCAGCTAGCGGGTCAGCATGCCCGTCGGCCAGGCCCAAGCAATCATCGGGTCAAGTGCCCGGCCAGGTCCAATTGCCATCGGGAGAGACTACCCATGGGTCCAACTAAGGAGAAACTAAGCAGCTGGGATATACCGGGATTCCCAACTTGTGCGTGACTATATCACTCGAGATACCAGGCACGTCAGCATATGACCACGCGAATGCTTTGCTGTTGGCCTTCAGGAAACGTACGAGATGCAAATGAGCTCTGTTTCCTCAACTGATCCAGGTTTCTCGGACTCGGTTCCTTCTGTTGCAGCATTAATTCTGGGATCCTCGTACACATACGACATCAGTTTACTCGAGCTCCCGGAGGCTAATACTTCTGCTCTTTTCCTACCATTATCTCGATCGATAGCGTAGCATCCTCTTGCAGCCAACTGATCGCCCTGGACGGTAACAATACCCGTTAGGGATGTCAGTTTCATTAACAACATGTGACCGGTGATGAATGCCTTGACTTTCCACAGGGCCGGTCTCCCAAGTATCCCATTGTACGACGAGTCACAGTCGACAATTATGAAGTCTATTGCTGTTCTCAGTGTGTTCCCCTCCAAACCCATGAGGATCATAGATATGTAGTCAGATCTAAGAGGCTGCACCACATCCCCGGAGAAGCTTATCAATAGTTCATTTTCCTGCGTGAGCTTGCTGCTCCCCCTCTTTAGCGCCCGCCAAACATTTCTGAACAGCACATTCACGGACGCCCCGGTGTCGATTAGAATTTTCTTGCAGAGATAATGATTCAAATGTGCAATGATCAGGAATGGATCCTCGTGAGGCAGTCTGGTCCCTTGCTCTTCTTCTTCTTCGAACGTCACTGATTTCCACCTCACATTGACATTCTGAGCGCTACAGCTTCTGAAGGCGTATATCTCTTGCCCATATATGATCCCGGGGCATTGCTTCTTGGCTCTGTTACTCCTCTGGTCTATCAGTGCTCCCTCGCGGATCGTGTTGATTGTCCCGTAAACGGATTCCCCCGCTGCTTGCCGCTGACCTGACACGTATTGCTAAAGATTTCATGTTTTTAGTTGGCTCTCGATCGTTTTTTTAGCTCAACACAGTTATTTATCACGTGCCTTGCTTTCCCGTGGTATACACAATAATTTCCGGTATCCTCTCGGGTCAATCGGGACGGTGGAAACTTTTTGGTTGCTAGTCCCGGGATCGCTCCCTTGTTCTCGTTCCACACCATCTCCGGGTTTGCCGTTAATGTGGTGAAGTTCTCCCTGGCTGCGGGAACTGCTGCTCTAAACCCACTGTCCTGATATCTCCCTTTGCTCTTTCCCTGTGGACCCCCCATTTGCTTGGCTTGCTTCCTGCCTATGTCCTTGAACCTCTTGCTAGGAGTGAAAACTTGTCATTCTTGGTCCCCTTTCCAGGTTCTTACTTCTTGGATCGTCTATCCTTGGGATTCGGACCTCCTGTCTTCCTTTCTCTTGCCCGCATGCTGATCCTCGTATGTGTCATAGTCTTCCTGTGCATGCCTGATCGCTATTTCCATTAGCTCATCATAGCCCCGGGGATTTTCAATTCGTACTGCGTATAAGAACTTCCCGGGCAACAAGGCCTGGACGAAGGCTTCTTCCGCTACCTTCTTGTTGAAACTCCTGACCTTGGCTGTGGCCCCATGCCAACGATTTACAAAGGCCTTTTGTCCCTCGGCATACCCTTGCTTTACCTTGAACAGCTGAGCGGTATTCTGCCCGTCCATACGCAATATAAATCGGTTCACAAATCTGTCCGCTAGATTCCTAAAGCAATCTATCGAGCCGGCCAGGAGCTCGTAGAACCAGCTTAGTGCCTCTCCCGACAACATCTCCAGGAACATGTTGCAGCACGCGACATCCGAATAACTCTTTACGTTTGTATGGGATTTAAAGCTATCAAGGAAGAGATGCGGGTCCCCTTCCCCCCCGTAGTTCAACTTAAAAGGTTTGGCTGCGTGAGAACGTAAGGTCTGCGTGATCGTCCTTGTGAATAGTCCCCCTCTTTCTTCGAATCCCACGTCGGGCAGGTCTGCGTGATGGCCCGTCTTTCTGCTTCATCTACCCTTGTGGTCAGGTTTATCACACTGTCCCGCATGGCCATCAGGGCTGCCTCGACTCCTGTTGTCTCTAACCTTCTATCTTCGACGGGCGTTGGGAGCGGCGGTAGGCCTTCTCTTTCCATAGCTTCTGGGAACAGGTTCGCCCCGACAACGATCGTCCTGCGGGTGACCGTCGGCGGTGTTATCAGTGAACCTCCGCCCTCGCCCTGCACCTCTCGGACAGTGTTGGCCGCCCGCTCAATTGCCTCGTCACTCTCCAGTCTTCTCCATAACGCGCCCATTATCGTCGCGTTATCTCTCTCCAGCTTTTTCTCCTGAGCGGCAACGTCTAAGCGGTCCCGCGTTCTTTCACTCTCCATACGCGCCACGTCCACTCTCAACCTCTCCACCATGTCTTCCATTTCTTCATGCTTGAGATCACACATCATTCCGTTCGGGGTCTTTTATGGATCGTTTGTCGCTGGCGCGCATTCTTGTCTCTCATCCATTTCTCCTGTCCGGGTATTGCTTCCCGGCGTCCTATCTCCACTGAGGCCACTGTGATCTCCTGTCATTATCCTGCTCCCGACTTCTGCTTCATTTGACTCCGTCATCGAGACTCTGGCTTTTCGTAAGATTTCCCACATACGGTGCCAATTGTTTCTGCTGGATCCCGTAGACCTAGTAGAAACTGCCGCGCGTGGTCCGTCCTTGGTATGCTTCTTCTTGTCTGCAAAAGGAGACCGACCGGGACTTTCCGATCTTTCTCTCTCCGATGATAAAGTCAGTTATTGGTAGGTAAGTATTAAATGCTAGGAGATGTTTCTTACCATTTTGGGTTGACTTCAGCTGTATTTATAGCCTCGCGTTGACTTATGTCTTACATGTTATTCGATGTGTGACAAGTATACTGTTAAAGTCTGTTTATTTGGCCTTTTGTTATAGCCCCCTCCCGGCCCAGACTGCTATAGCATCCAGGATGAGGCTTGTTCGATCTGCCTCATGTTGGGCTTCGTAGCATCGCGGGCCAAGGGGGGTATTTATCGACTACCGACTACACATAGATAGATAGTTACATGCATAGTTACATAGATGGATAATTATATGCATAGTTACATAGATGGATAGTTATATGCATAGTGGCATAGATAGATAGTTATATGCATAGTTACATAGATGGATAGTTACATGTATAGTTACATATATAAATAGTAATATGGATAGTTACGTGCATAGTTACACAAGTGTAGAATGTATGTAACTACCCATGTAACTATCAAACTATAGTTACATGAATAGTTACATGCATAGTTATATGGATAGTTATATGCATAGTTACATAGATAGTTTCATGGATAGTTTCATGGATAGTTACATGCATAGTTACATTATGAAAATCAAAGAAGCACAACTCTCTTCACCTCAACTTTCTACAAATTAATACAAACCAACTCGTTGTCATCAGATCTGAATACTGAAACCAATTTTGACGACTCTGATACCTAATTTTAAAACTCTATGATTTCAAGGGTGTAGATAGCGGCGTCGATCGAGCGGCAAAGTCGATCGGCAAGTGGGGTCGATATAACAGCGGCATCGATCTAGCAAGTGGCAGAGTCGATCTAGCAGGCAGAGTCGATCGAGCGGCGGAGTCGATAGGCAGGCGAAGTCGATCTAACAGCAGCTAGCATATGGCAGAGTCGATCTAACAGGCGGAGTCGATCGGCGAGCGGCATCGATTTAGCAGGTGGCAGAGTCGATCTAGCAGACAGAGTCGATTGAGCGGCAGAGTCGATCTAGCAGATGGAGTCGATCTAACAGCGGCATCGATCTAGCAGGTGACCTCACGTCTGGTCTGGATGCAGGAGAGAGAGAGAGAGAGAGAGAGAGAGAGAGAGAGAGAGAGAGACGACGAAACTCAGAATGATAAAAAAATATGTGATATTAGAGAGAAGAGTATAATGATCATGTAAAAATTGTGAAAATAAACTTTTTTTATCATTTAAGATGTTATGAGGTGATTATTTTATCATGTAACTTGTTTTAATGGTAACCTTTTTATCAAGTGGAATATTTGAAAACCATTTTATTATTTGTACTTTCAAATAGTAGTTTAGTGTTATATATCTTTTATTGTATATATACCAGCTATCCAAGATTACATTTTTACCATTTATATTTTGTTATTAGTCTCTTCACTTAAGATTTAAGCTCTTGATTTTTTTTTGTGAATACACCTCTTGATTCTTTAAAGCCGAGCATGTCGCCTTGTCTCAAGTATGGAAGACGTACGCTTTTCGGTCTTCATGCATGGCTTTGGTACTGGCCGGTATCAAATCATATCATATCATGTGGCACAGTGAGAGAAGAATCCAGCATAGCTAGCAGTCCTAGCACAGCTCCACCAGTCACGGTGGCGTATAAAACAATGAAAAGGTCACTTGGATTTATTGCCCTCTCTTCCTTCCTCCTCATCATCCAGTTTAACTTCATCGGGAACCCTCAAAAAAGAAGGAAAACCTGAAAAAGAACATTGGGAAGGCTCACGCCCAGTTGCTAAACTCATGCATGATTTGACCACTCGAACCCGTTTTTACTTTAGTTTTCACCTCTGTATTTCTTTACGTCTTCCTACGTCCTTTAGTTTTCACTCTAGTTGAATTAACGTTTTTGTATCAAAAGGAAAAATTACAGTAATTACTGGTATCTTGTAATCCCATTTTTGTATCAGAATCCAGAACATGGAGAAGAAAACTTGGAAAGTGTCTTGGGTACCTTTAAGATTGTTTTTGGTTAAGTTCGAGGAGCAGGGCTTCGCTACAAGGGGGTCTAGCTTCCGAAGACGACAAGCGTAACCCAGACAAAGAAAAAGGCACAAGAGCCAAGATGTGTATGCCCTGCCATATATAGAGCTTGGACTCTGACCCAGAGCCAGACCCTAGAAAAGAAAGCCAGAGAAAAAGCATAGTATGTGAAAAAGAATTCTCGTGAAGCACAAAGAATAATATACATTTCCAAAATTCAAAAGCGTAGTGTTCGTCTCGTGCGAAGTGTCCCTTGTTTGCAGGGTGTACTCAATACCACCACCTCCACCTTTTAATCACCTTTTCCCTTTTCTAATTTGTTCTTCTTCCACACCTTGCCAAAGCTTCACTTCACAAAGCCACATAGCTTTTCCGTGGTGTTTCCTCTTTCATTCTCCTGTTGCAAAATGAAGTTACAGCGGAGAATGATAGTGCTGCTGTTTCTGGCAGTGCTAGTTTCCGGGTACAAAGAAAATTCGACAACAACAACACCAGTTGGTGTTCATGATCAGCTGCAGAACTCGTCGGAAAATCTGGAAGCAAAGCAAGAGGTGAACGAGGAGAAGAAGCGCTGGCACCACTACTCATTTGAAGCCTTCTTTGCAAACAAGAGGAGAGTTCCGAACGCTTCAGACCCGCTCCATAATCGTTGAAGCTATATAGCGAGCTAGCCATGTCCACCCTCAAAGCAGCAGCAACATCGTTTGGAAATGTGAAAGTAGTAGGTTAGTGCTGTGGATGCATATATAATCTCAGAGATTTCTGCATTATGTCGATGAACAATGTTTTGGGGTTGAGGGATTGTGAGTTGTGAGCATAATGCGTTCGGGGTCTGGATAGGTTCTTTGGATCTATTTTCTAAAGTTTGTATACCACGTTAATATATGTAAATTGATTTTTCATTATCCAATAAGGCCAAATTTGAAAGCTTGCTTGTTCCATATTTATCATTTTTCAATTCTTCCAATTTTAATCTTGATATAGTTCGTGTTCCCATTAACTGTTAATATTAGTGTAGTCCGGTTTTCCTTTCTTCTTCAAAAAAGAACAAAATCAACCCCAATTTACCACTCTCAAATGAAAGAAAACCATGGAAGCCTCTCCCAATTTACCCCAATTATTGGGGTTATTAGGCTGCATTTGTTGGTCCATTGGGTCTCAAAAGGCCCAAATCGAGCCTTGTGTTTTGTGTTTTGATCATCACAACTAAAATTTCAATTTCAGGTCAAACTTGGCCCAGAAGAATTAAGACGAGTCTAACTTAGACTGCTTCACCTCCTTTGTTTATAGTAAAAAAGCATTCCCACTGTATAGAAATACCAAGATCATTGAACTCTGTCTTGAAGACTTGAAGTGATCAAAAATGGGAGATCCCTTATTCTACAGTTTAGCTCTCATCGTCTTTTCTCTGCTTCTCATCAACCTTTTCATAACCAATAGATCACGCAAGTGTAAGAATCTACCCCCAAGCCCACCTTGCCTTCCTGTCATCGGTCACCTTCATCTTCTCAGACAACCGATCCACCGAACTCTCCAATCTCTCTCCGCTAAACACGGCAAAATCCAACTACTCGGATGGGGTTCTCGGCGAGTTGTCTTGATCTCCTCGCCGTTGATAGTTGAAGAGTGTTTCACTAAGCACGATATCGCCTTCTCCAACCGCCCGTTTTTGCTCGCCGGAAAACACTTCCACTACAACTACACAACCGTTGCCGTAGCTCCCTACGGCGACTTATGGCGCAACCTCCGCCGCATTATGTCCCTCGAGATCTTCTCCTCGTCACGCATGGCTCTGTTTTCAAGTATCACACGACAAGAAGTCCGGTTGTTACTCGATCAAATCTCCAGGAGTTGCAGTTCGGGTATGACAAAGGTTGAGCTTAAGTCCAAGTGTATCAATCTTCCGTTTAATGTGATGACGATGATGATCGTGGGGAAGCGGTATTACGGAGAAGATGTAGGAGAAGCTGAGGAAGCAAAGAATTTTCGAGAAGCTATTAGGGATGCAATGGAGTTAAACTCATCAGCAAATTTGGGGGACTTTTTGCCATTTTTACAGTGGAGTGATGTATCAGGGTTGGAGAAGAAGATGGCGAGGGTGATGGCTAAGATGGACAGTTTCTTGCAGGCTATGGTTTCGGATTGTCGTGAAACTTTGTCATCAAATTGTGATCAAAACAAGGGTGGAGGAGAGGTCAGGAAGTTGCTGATTGATAACTTATTGTTGCTTCAGCTAACAGAACCCGAGCTCTACACTGATGAGATCATCAAAGGCATCATTCTGGTAATGGTTTCATAAAACTAGTAACGTACTAGCTGAATATGTGCTGAATTAGTAGAATTAGAGGGGTATTGCTCTATTGGATATTTTTATATTAATGCTACATTGCTACACTATCAAAATTTTGGAGTCGAGAATCGTTGGATTAGATGACTTGTTCTAGACGCAAGAAATTGTTTAGGGACTGCTGGTTACATATAATTCATCATATAGAATGGACAGGCTCTTCTGAAAACTAATCCGTTCTGCTATCTATTGTAGGCGTTGTTGGCGGCCGGCACTGAGACTGATTCAACGACATTAGAATGGGCAATGTCACTATTGCTGAACCATCCAGATCAGTTAGATCAAGTCAGAGCTGAAATTGACATCAATGTCGGACAAGGTCGTCTGTTGAATGAGCAAGATTTGCCAAATTTGAATCACTTACAAAATGTGATCAATAAGACACTGCGTTTGTACCCTCCTGTTCCACTGTTAGGGGTTCGTGAAGCCTCGGCGGATTGTGTAGTAGGCGGTTTTGATGTGCCCTGTGGTACAATGATGGTGATCAACGCATGGGCTATTCATAGGGACCCTGAGTTGTGGAATGAGCCAACACAATTTAAGCCGGAGAGATTTGAAGGATGGAGTGGTGAAGGTCCTCAAGGATATAGGCTAATTCCATTTGGTGGCGGAAGACGAGGTTGTCCCGGGGATGGCCTAACCAACCGGTTAATTGCACTGGTGTTAGGAAGCTTGATTCAGGCATTTGAGTGGGAGAGGATTAGTGAACAGACGGTGGACATGAGTGAAGGTTTAGGACTTACCATGCCCAAGATCAAGCCATTAGAAGCCTTGTGCAAACCACGCCCTTTGATGCAGAAGCTTCGAATTCAAATTAGGACATGAAAGAAATCCCACTTAAATCATTCAAACTCAGGTTGTATACTTGTAACAGAACAATCCTTGTCTAGAGAAACGTATACAATGGTTTTGTTCGGTTAATCGCACATTAGTGTTAAGACATTTGCTACCTACAACCACGTTTATCCAGTCACTAACTAACCAGAAAATTCATACTCGCTCTCATTAAACATGAGTTTCTTAAGAGTCTTAGAAGAATGCTGTTGCTACCAAAGTTTTGTGTCGAAATGCCTTTGTTATATTGCTATAGTGTCTGTGAGATAATGAAAGTATAAACTCAAACACACAAAGTATGAGTAAACAAGGAAGCAAAAGAGTAAAGGATAGAGAACACCGGATGTAACGTGGTTCGGCAATTTACCTACGTCCACGGGGCAGCAACAACAAGAACTTCCACTATCAAATGATGGGTACACAAGTGGTAAACAACTTTGAGAACATATTTGAAAGAAACACTCTCTCACACTTGTTTTGCTACCTACAACACTACACTCTATAGTTAGAGTGAACACTCTTCTCTACTTGGAAGATGATGACTTCAAGCTTGAATCATCAATTGAATGGGTATATGATGACTTCAAGCTTGTATCCTCAATTGAATGGGTAAGTGGCCTCTCTTTTTATAGGTCATGGATGAACTCTCTAGACCCCTTTAACAACTTGCACCTTCATGAACATTCCATACTTTTCTTGGTTCATGGAACTTCATGAAGCTTCCCCACTTTTCTTTATTTACGAGCCTTCACCATTTGTCTAGAAGCCTCCACAAGCTTCAAGGTTCATGAATGTTCACCTAGGTTCTAGAAACCCCCTCACAATTTCTACATAGGAAAACCTAAAATAACATTATTAATCATTATTTGGTCTTTAATTTTAACAATCTCCCCCTCCAAACCAACCCAGGGAATATCAGGCAAGACTTCTTACTTGAAGTCCATCCCAGCGGACTTACTGCAATACTCCAACTTGTGTTGCGGCACAACTTTGGTCAACATAACAGAAATATTCTCGTTGGTGTGAATTTTCCTAAACTGCAAGAGCTTCTTCGACACTACATCTCTTATCCAATGGTAGCGGAGATCGATGTGTTTGGTGTGAGGATGATATACTGAGTTTTTACTCAAATGAATAACACTTTGACTATCACAATGCATCACATACCTTTCTTGCTTCACACCCAACTCGCGAATGAACCTTTGCAGCCATAACATTTCCTTGCCTGCTTCATTCGCCGCTATACACTCAACTTCGGTAGTGGACAAGGTGACACACTTCTGTAACTTAGAATGTCATGACACAGCTCCCCCACAAAATGTAAACAAGTAACCAGAAGTGGATTTTCTTTTATCCAGGTCCCCAGCTAAATCTGCATATGTGAAACCCTCCAAAATAGGTCCAGAACCACCGAAAGACAAACACAACTTTGAGGTGCCCCTCAAGTACTTAAGTATCCACGTAATAGTCTCTCAATGCTCACTGCGAGGGTTAGATAAATATCTACTAACAACACCAACTACATGAGCAATATTAGGATGAGTACAACTGACAAGTAAGGGATATTTGTCATCTTGTCTTTCTCCTCTTATATAGTTAGGCATAATAATCTACTTAGCTTGAAGTGATTACTTAGAGGCTAGCTCACTGCCTTGGCTCCTTTCATGTTGAACCTTTCAACCACTCGTTCAACATACCTCTCTTGTGACAACCACAACTTCTTTGCCTTCCTGTCATGTGTAATCTCCATGCCCAAAATCTGTTTAGCTATATCTAAGTCTTTCATATCAAAAGACTTTGACAAATCTACCTTCAACTTGCAGATCATAGAAACATCTTGCCCCACAATCAACAAATCATCAACATAAAGTAACAAAATTATGAAGTTACCTCCAGCGAATCGGCGAATGTACACACATGGATCTGCATCAGTCCTCTTGTACCCATGACTCACCATGAATGATTCAAATTTCTTGTACCATTGTCTTGGCGCTTGCTTCAGCCCATATAGACTTTTCTTTAACTTGCAAACCATGTGCTCTTTGCCTTCAACCTTAAAACCTTCATGTTGCTCCATATATATTTCCTCCTCCAAATCACCGTGTAGAAATGCAGTCTTCATATCTAACTCCTCCACCTCAAGATTCATTCTAGCTGCCATGCCCAAGATTACTCTAATATAAGTTATCTTGACAACAGGTGAGAAAATCTCCTCAAAGTCAACTCCTTCCTTTTGCCCGAAACCTTTGACAACCAAACGGGCCTTGAACTTTGTCAATTTGTCATTCTCATCCCTTTTCAGCTTAAACGCCCATTTGTTCCTGAGAGCTTTTCTGCCTTTAGGAAGCTCCACCAACTCGTATGTACCATTCTTTATCAAGGACTCCATCTCAGACTTCATGGCTAACATCCATTTGTCGCCGTTTGCATGAGTCTTTGCTTCCTCAAAGCTTTCAGGCTCTCCATCACCGGTCAACAAAATGTATCTGGAATAAGGATTATTTCCATCACTGGTGAGCAAAATATATTGGGAAGAAAGATACTTGGAGCTTGGCTTCGGTGCTCTTCGAGATCTTTGAGCTGGTACTTGGGCATTTGCCTGTTGTTGCTCTTGATTAGGCTTTCCCTGATCATGATCCTCCTGAATCTAATCATCATTCGCGGTAGCCTGATCATCATTCGCGGCCTCTTGAACATCATTCGTGGCCTCCTGTACATCATTTGCGGCCTCTTGAACATCATTCGCGGCCTCCTGAACATCATACGTGGCCTCTTGAACATCATTTGCGGCCTCTTGAACATCATTTGAGGCCTCCTGAACACCATTCGCGACCTCTTGAACATCATTCGCGACCTCATGAACACCATTTGTGGCCTCTGTAGATTCTTCTTGACATGGTGAGGAGTCATAGGTGAGGCAGTATGCATCCTTTAAGATAGTCTTGTCAAAATCCGAGACAGTCTGATCCTCATGGAACACCACATCTCTGCTTCTAAATAACTTCTTAGTTATCAAATTCCATAACCGGTAGCCCATTTCTTCGTTTCCATACCTAAGGAAGATACATGGTATGGCCTTGTCATCTAGCTTTGATTTGTCCTTCTTTGGCACATGTGCAAATGTTTTGCACCCAAACACTCTCAAGTGAGAGTATGAAGCATTCCTACCGGTCCAAACACTCTCTGGGGTCTCCAAGCCCAGCGGTACACATCTTGCCGTATGTCTTGTAGAGGGTACAACACAGCTCCCCTCTAGCCACCACTAGTGATCCTCTGGTAAGCTTCCATTTTTGGTCTCCTCCGTGATGATGATATCCTTCCCGATCAAGCACGCATGTTGACATCAAATTGAGACGTAAGTCGGGAACATGTCGAACATCTTTCAACATAAGCTTGTTCCCCAAATCAGTCTCAAGGCAAACATCTCCAACTCCTGCATTCTTGGAGTAGCCTTCGTTGCCCATCTTTACAATCTCAAATTCTCCACCTCTATATGTAGAGAAGAACTCCTAATTTGGAGTGGTATGGAAAGAGGCTCCGGAATCAACGACCTATGGAACACCGGGAGTATCCTTGTGTCATGAACATGTAGGCATGTAGGTATTCTCTTTCAAGGCAAAGAAACTCATACACATCATTACACACGATAGCGATTGTGTTCCTTGTGTCATCCTTTGGTTGAGAACTGCCTTCTCGCACCTCCCTTGGATCCTTTTTCAACTTGTGACAATTTTTCTTCATGTGCCCAAAAATGCCACAATGATGGCACTTTCCGTTGAACCTCGTTCTGGATCGGCTTACACTTCTTCCATGACCTTTGGGTCCTCTACTCTTGCTCCTTCCTCTGTTTTCTGCCACGAAGACTTGGCTACTGTCGGAGCTTGGGGTTTTTCTCCTTGTCTCTTCATTCAACAAGTTACTTTTGACATTATCCATAGTCAATTTACCATCAGGAGCAGAGTTACTTACAGTGATGACAAAAATTTCCTAATTGCCCAATTGTCCGGCAACTACTCTAACAACAACAATGCTTGTAATTCATCATCGATCGCCATCCCCATGGTTTTCAATTGATTAATTGTACTTTGGAAGTTGTTTAGATGCTCGGTGACCCTCACGTCATCACTATACTTCATGTTGACAATCTCTTTGATTAAAAAGGTTTTCTTGGCGGCAGTCTTCTTCTCAAACAAGGAATCCAACTTCGTCAATAACTCGTGCGCATCAGTTTCGTTAGCTACATGGTGAAACACACTATCGTCCACCCACACCTGAATATGACCGATCGCCTTGCGGTTCATCTTCTTCCAATTAGCATCCGAAGTCCCTTCCGGTTTAGCCTCGACTCCTTCGATAAGCTCATGCAGATCTTTGCAATAGAGAATGTCCTCCATTCGCGACTTCCATGTAATCCAATTTGAGTGGTTGAGTCGCACCATGGTACTCCTTGAACGTACCATTGTAACACCCATGCCATACGAACCAAGGGCTCTGATACCATTGTTAGGTAAAAATAGAGATAATGGAAGTATAAACTCAAACACACAAAGTATGAGTAAACAAGGAAACAAAAGAGTAAAGGAAAGAGAACACCGGATGTAACATGGTTCGGCAATTTGCCCACGTAAATGGGGCAGCAACAACAAGAACTTCTACTATCAAATGGTGGGTACAAAAGAGGTAGACAACTTCAAGAACACATTTGAAGGAAACACTCACACACACTTGTTTTGCTACCTACAACACTACACTCTCTAGTTAGAGTGGATACTCTTCTCTACTTGGAAGATGATGACTTCAAGCTTCAATCCTCAATTGAATGGGTAACTGGCCTTTCCTTTTATAGGCCATGGAGGAACTCTCTAGACCCTTTTAAGAACTTGCACCTTCATGAACCTTTCATACTTTTCTTATTTCATGGAACTTCATGAAGCTTTCACACTTTTCTTTATTTACGAGCTTTCACCATTTGTCTAGAAGCCTCCACAAGCTTCAAGGTTCATGAAGCTTCATCTAGGTTTTAGAGACCCCCTCACAATTTCTACATAGGAAAACCTAAAATAACATTATTAATCATTATTTAGTATGAAATTCTAACAGCTGTTGCTACTAAAGTTTTGTGTCGAAATGCCTTTGTTATATTGCTATAGTGTCTGTGGCATCAATTTTTGTAAAGATGAGACAAACAAATCGTTGCTGAACATTATTTCCAAAAATTTTGGATCGGGGAATCTTCCGGTCACCCGATATATCAGTAATAAAGATGGCAAGGAAATGAAGGAATTAATGGTCTACTTCAACTGTTCCACATATCATGTAGATGGCGAAATTTAGCCAATCATTATATAATGGACCAATGTCTGCTCACATTTAGTCCATTCCACACTCACCAAAAAAAGAACCGACCTTTCAAACAAAATGGTAGATTCACTCTGGTTCAGTGCTTTAGCTTTCATCATCTTCATCACTGTCATTCACAAGCTCTTCATATCCAACAAACAAAAATACCACAACCTTCCCCCAAGTCCGCCCTCACTTCAGATCATCGGCCACCTTCATCTCCTAAAACAGCCAGTTCACCGAACCCTCCAATCTCTCTCGGAAACCTACGGCAAAGTCCTCCTCCTCCGGTGGGGCTCACGTAAAGTTCTCCTCCTCACCTCCCCTTCTGCCGCCGAAGAATGCTTCACAAAGAACGACATCATCTTCACCAACCGCCCTCGAATGCTCGCCGGGAAAGTCTTACACTACGACTACACCACAGTCTCCTCCGCTCCCCACGGCGACCTCTGGCGAAACCTCCGCCGCGTCATGACCCTCGAGCTCTTCTCTTCCTCTCGTCTCGCGGCGTTTCAATCCGTCAGAGAGGAAGAAGTCCGGGTGGTGCTGGATCAGATCATGAGGAGAAGCGTCAACAATAATGGGATGAGAAAGGTGGATCTAAAGACCAAGTTTTTGGAACTCTCGTTTAATGCAATGACGATGACGATGGTGGGGAGGAGGTTCTACGGCGAAGATGTGGAGGACCAGGCCGAGGCTAAGAATCTAAGGGAGGTCATTAAGGTAGGTGTGGAGCTTTCTGCGACAACGAACTTGGGAGACTTCTTGCCGTTCATGCAGTGGATGGATGTTACCGGATTGGAGAAGAAGATGGTAGGGTTGAGTCGGAGGATGGATAAGTTTTTGCAGGGTTTGCTCGACGAGCGTCGGAAAGTCATGGCAGTTGATTGTGCTGACCGGAAAGATAAGGTTAGGAGTAAGTTGATGATTGATAACCTATTGTCACTGCAAGAATCAGAAGAGAAATATTACACCGACGATATCATCAAGGGCATCCTTGAGGTACGTAATTTGCTTTCCTTGATTTCTTATTTGAAATTAACGTAGTAGTGGTGAGAACTTGAGTTTTAGACGTTTAGCCTTGACTATCTTTAATCACCTACTAAATGCGCGCAAGACATTAATCAAACTTGATCCAAAGGCTAGGAAATGGACAACAGATTTTAGATGCAACAAGAGATGATCACATCTCTTCACCATTCATTGGTTCCTCTGTTTCAGTATCTAGTTGTTCAAATATCCTTACCATGCGTCTTGTCGTGCATAAATTTGTGGGGATAGAGAGGTGCTAGAAATTATGGTAGTCAATGTTGAGGTAAGGTTAGATTATTCGCCGGCAGCTCCCATATTCTGTGCCGGCCAAACCCGGGAATTATATATGTATGCATATATCATTGTAGCGCCAAAGTCCAAAGTCAAGAAATAATATATAATCCAAATTATATATGTAATCTTCTTTTTACTTCAATGTATTGACGTCCTCTTGATTACCATTAAAGATAAGAGATAGTTAAATTGAATAGTTAATGTTATGTTTCATAGCAAATTATGTCTTAATTAAATCTATAGGTAAATTGATCGGAATATATGTAAAATTAGCCGGTAACCGTTCTTCTTTCTTTTATCACTTAGCCGTGTGAGACCAAAAGTCTCATGCACGGTTTTGAATGAGAGAAATTAAGAAGTGAGGAACCCTCTTTTCGACTCTCACACTAGGGTTGAACAACATAAATACTTGAATCATTTTTCTCATAATGAATATGGAAAAAAACATGAATCCGTCCTCAATGCTACTGCGCAATGATTTCATATTGCTCAAAGTTAGAATTTCTCTTCAACTTTACTGTAACTTCATTTACTCGAATCGATTCGTTGAAAATCTGGTATGAACATTTTTACTCACGCATGAGCAAACTTAGCTAGTAATTAAAGCACGCATAACAAATTTACAATTTCCTAAGTCGCTGCTGATTGCTCAAGTGTAGGTGTTACTGGTTGCTGGGACAGAAACGGCATCAACGACCATGGAATGGGCAATGGCACTATTGCTAAACCATCCAGACAAGATGAACAAAGTACGAGCTGAGATAGACGCAAAGGTTGGAGAACATCGTCTAATGAATGAGCAAGACTTACCAAAGCTGAATTACTTGCAAAATGTGATAACGGAGGCACTTCGGTTGTACCCCCCAGTTCCACTCCTAGTGCCTCGTGAAGCTTCCGAAGATTTTGTGGTAGGGGGATTTGATCTTCCAAGGGGCACGATGCTCATGATTAATGCATGGGCAATTCATAGAGACCCCGAGTTCTGGGAGGATCCGACAGAGTTCAAGCCGGAGAGGTTTGAGGGATGGAGCGGTGAAGGTGGGGAGGCATATAAGATAGTCCCATTTGGTGCCGGACGACGAGGTTGTCCCGGAGATGTTCTGGCCAAACGCTTTATTGCATTGGCGATAGGAACCTTGGTTCAGTCGTTTGAGTGGGAGAGGATTAGTGAAGAGAAAGTGGACATGAGTGAAGGGTTGGGTCTTACAATGCCAAGGATCCATCCCTTGGATGCTTTCTGCAAACCACGCCCTGTTATTGAGGCTTCAATGTAAACATAGGAATGGTAGGATAAGAACCAAAATGTTACATCTCACGTACGTGTGTGCCCGGCCTGCGTAATCTGTAATTTCTACTATGCATGTATGAATAAAAATGCATACACTAAGAGTTTTCGTAGTTAGATCTATTTTTATTTGGACATTTGGTAATCATGCTCCACAAATTAAGTTAGTAAGTTGTGTTGTCGGGGGAAACGAATGTATAATATCTTTCATCAAAGTTAGACAAATATTATACGAGTCCACTAGCAGACGTTGTGTTGTAACGTAGTTACGTGACAGTACGTAAGTGTCTAGATATATCATTACACATACAATACGGTTCATCCGGTCATTAACTGTTGAGATATTTGAATAACTGTCATTAGGTTAAGGCTTTATTAATATCATGGTTGATATATTAAACCAATCAACTTGAATTTGAGCCCTAATCTAATAACAGTTATGCAAATTCACATAATCAGCTACTAACCGGGTGAACGAGATTATACTTTCTATATATTATCTCTACTACGGTCATCACGTATGTACCGCTTGAGATTGCTAGCTAGGTAGTTGAACAAGCAGATCCATATCCAGAATAAGCTATGGAGACGTCTGCGTGTTGGATCCACATGCAAAGTAGTAAGTAGCTATCTCCTGGCAAAAGATCAGAATAAAAGAACCCCATTCTGAGCATAAAGTTGCATGCATATGATGTTGTCACTGCGCTTGAGTATCTAGCTATATATATCCTCTAGGCTGCAGGCACCGAATTCGAAAGCTTATCTATTGGGATGAACTGAAGGCCGAGGCGGGCAGGGACGGAGTCAAGATTTGAACTTATGGGTCTGTATATGAAATATTAATTATACAACCGATTATTATAATATAAAATGAAAACGCAATAATATAAATCAATGGTCACCAATTAAAACAAAATTCATATAAATAATGATTACTCAAACATAATCAATCAAAACATAAATAATATGTATTTCTCATTTGCTACAAACTAATAAAAACAAATAATGTGTCACGAAGTAGCTTAAGTAGTACCGTAAATCCCGATATAGGGACAAAGCCGTGAAAACTGGAAAACTACAAATGCTAATGATTATGAGAAATTATTATTAATTATTATTTTAGTTGTAAATTGAATACTACATTTATTGTTTGTTCATAATATATGATGATTATGTGCGTAATGCATGAGTACGAAGAGTATAAATTATTTTAACATTATTTGAACTTAGTCTTTAAAAAGGATTCAGTAGCAATATATATATATATATATATATATATATATAAAAGTCAAGGGGGTTTGGACCCGTGAGTCCGGAGTGTAGCTCTGCCTCTGGACGCGGGGTTGCTGACTCGCTGGTGATCTGTTAGAAGTTAATGATTCTTCTTTCTTTCTTTCTGCGGCAGTACTTACCGCTCAATTCGATTCATCTACTATAATGTGTATGTGAAATTAGAGTCCATGGATTTGGTCTATATGCCAGACCGTGTTTGGTGATGTTGAAAAAGCATTTGGGAGGTAGATACGTAATGTAAAGAAACGCTCAAGAATCTCTTCGGGTGTAAAGTGATTCATTTTACCTTCATTTTTTCTCCTTCTATATATAGTACACTTGTTACTAAAAATAAAATATGATAGAATAACGGATGAGGACGAGAGGATGGAGGAGTATATAAGCCGGCCATCCCGCCCGAGGGAACAATCAGTTAGGCCAGGCGATGTAACGTATGGCTTACCCGCTCGGGAGGTCGATTGGTCCGCCGGAGTGTTTCATGGGGTCCCGATGACCAATATCGTCAGCTCTTCCACAGCTAGAAAGTACATATTGGAGGATGGCATCGTGTGTGACGAACCCGAGGGTAGCATGACCCCGGTCGAGATAGAACAATTCCGGGAAGACTGGGGAATCCTTCCGAAGGTTTCCCTCCGTGGGCTGTACGAATGCGAGCTGGCGTGCTGCCTGAGAGACGGCTTTGTCGCGGTGCATGACAATATGTTTAGGAACGGCTTCTCCCTCATGCTTCCTCAGTGCATGCAGTACCTGCTGAGCATGTTTCAGCTAGTGCCCGGGCAGATTTCCCAAAACCAGTGGTGCCAGTTGTTGTCGCTCTGCTGCCTGTATTACTTTTCAGACATGGGGTGGCCAACTATCAATGAGTTTCGGGCCCTATTTCGCCTCTCGTACTCGAAGAAGCAGAATTGCGGAGGCTATGTCTCATTTGCCGCTCGGGACTACTTGCCTCCCGTTACCGAACTTCCGACGTTCGTTAACAACAACTAATGTTCAAAGGTCATGCTTGCCGACGGTCGATGGCAAAGGAAGTTCCCGACGTACGTGGTGCCTAACCTGTTTAAGTATATCCAAGATCAGTCCTTCATGCTATCGGAGCTCGAGAAGCCGCCTATCCCTACGATTGTGAGGTGTTTCCGGTCCGCTGAGTTTCCGACGTTACTACTGCGTAGAAAATTTGGTAAGTTTTGCTTGTTTTCTGCCATTATTCATGCTTCTGATTTTGCTGCCTCTGCTTTTGCTATCTCTGCTTGTCATTTCTCTGCATTGTGTTACTGGTGATGCTTTTGGGTAAACTGGGGATTTTTGGTATTCTAGGGATTTCTGAGTTTAGATTGTGCACTACGCGCTTGTTCCCGGCGGCGTATACTAATGTGAGTTTTCTCTACTAGGAAACCGATGTGGGATACTTACCCCTGTACAGTTTCAAATGTGGACTTCTTTTATGCCTTCCATAGTCGTTCCAATCCCAATATTACGACCGTGATTAAGCCCAGCCCATCCAACTTATGGGCGAGAACCTTAAAGCGGCCTTAGTTGTGGTGGAATGTCTGCTGGTTTACGGGCTTGAGGGGTTGTTTTATGTACAACCGACTACAAAGGCTGATTGTTTATGAGAATTCCATTGACCTTAAAACAATACCTCTTGCTGTGAATTTATTTGTTGATGGGTTAAGATGGGTTAATTGCTTAGTGTTTTTTCTTAGGGTTAACCACACATGAGTGTGTGGTCTTTATGCAAACTCCCCTTAGGACATTGGTTCAGATGTTAAGCTTAGATGTAAATGTCTTCCTTTGTGCTTAACCATACTTTTTCAAGATATTAAGACCTGCTGGTATCCCTCAGGTACCCTCCGAGATTTGTGTCTTGGTCTTTCCACCAAGCTACGCTTTGTAGCTAACATTTGAGTGTGACATCATGATGTCTTTGCTACTGCCTTATCCCCTGTTGACACCTATTTCTAAGTCTTTATGACTATTCAATATGTATGTAAAGTCTCTTGAGCAAAACTTGCTCAAATAGGATATGCTTCTTGCCGTCTTTAATGGTGAGGATTCAGACGCTGCAAATAATGTTGTTGATGCTGAGGAGGATAGGTATATATGTGTGATTATATTAAACTGCTTTGACCTTGTTTAGTTTGGTTTCATCATTCTCGACTCTCTTTATGTCTCCTTAAACATGTGGTTTCTCTTTGTCATTCATTGACAAAAAGGGGGAGAACTGGTTGTTGGGTTTGTTGGTTATTCCTACGAGCTATTGGTTATACCTTAGAGCTTATTGGTTGTTGATATTTATGAATATTGAGATTTATGCTCGTATGTTTATGTGTTTGTGCTTCAAGATATATGATGTCTTTGCTATCCTTGGTTATTTTTAATATTCATAATTATCTCTTATTCTTCACTTGTTCTTAAAAGTTCTTGTGCATGTTGAGAGTATGTCTGAACAACCTTGCCTTGGTGTGTTTTGTTAAGGAATGTCAAAAGGGGTGATTGAAGATATAAGGTTGTTGGCAATTCTTATATAGAACAAAACACAACCTATGAAGCCTAAAACAATTGAGAGATTGGTCTTGCACATTTGAAGAACAAGTTGAAGAAGTAGAAGAACCAACATGAACTCATGGAACTCAAGTAAAATCATGCATATGCATTTCATGGTTTTTCACTAAAGATAGCAGTATTGTCTGCCGTCCTAAAAATCTGAGTTTCTAGCTTTTCGGTCTTTTGTTTCTTTTGTCTTAGGTGTATGTTTCTTTACCTTTGTTCCATAAGAACTATGTTTGGGTGAGATCCTCATTTGAATTTCAAATTGACAACTAAGATAAAAGTCATGCCTTGGTGCTCAAATTAGTCTAGGGTTTGATGCCTTTATTTCAACCCGTGTCCCATGTTTTAGCTCTTACGCTCCAGCTATGGTTTGCTGTGTTTGTGATACACAAACCAATATTTGCCGCAGTCTTTGTTTGATATAAGAGAAAAGTGGTTTGCTAAACCATTGTGGTACTATGCTTTTTGGAAAAAGTTTGCAAAACCTTTGTCTCTTGTTTTTAAATCAAACATTGTTTAAGATTGTTTTGTTTCTTTCTTTCTTAGCTTAGGATAGCTGCATATGACCTCTCACTTTCAAAGTTTGGCCAAGGACAAAAGTCCAAAACTCTTTCCTTGCTTTTGCCCTTGTGCCTTCCCTCTTGTGGCATCTCTTTGGCTTGTGTTTCTCTCTCTTGTTAGAGCACTCCATCAGCCTATATATATTGAGTAAGGCTGTCTTTGCTCAATGATTGTCAAAATGTGGTTTTTACATTTGCTTGGTTGGGTTTTGGTTCTCCTTTGCATTGTTCATTAGTCTCTAAGTCTTCCTTTTATGATTATAAACCTTAGAGCTTAACAAAACATTTTCTCATAAACTCATTGCATTCTGCATACCATGAGATCAGTTGGTAGTGCAACAACCCCAGAAGTGTTTATGAAAGAAGTAGCTGAGGATAGCTGAGTTCTCATGTATCCCGCTGAGGTAGATGGGTTCATGAAAAAAGTCAGTTTAGGATAGCTGAGTTTCTAAGAATGAAACTTCTGAGAAGTGTTCAAGAAGAATTAGTTAAGTGATAGCTGAGTTTTGAGTTGAAACTTCTTATACCTTCATGTGTAGCCACTTAGAGACAAGAGAGGTAGATCTAGACCAGTTTGAGATTATGTATGATAGCAAGTCGTTGTTATATCTTATATTGTAATGTTGTAAGGAGTGAGGTACTCAAAAACAAGAGAGAAAGTATAGATCTAGACTAGTGGGTAGTTTAAGCAGGAGAGCAAGTCGTTCATGTATCCTTAAACTATAATCTTGTAAGAAGTGATCTTTACATAGTGGAAAGATTTGTCCATCAAGAGTTACGGGCACGCAGTTTTTCTCCCTGATTGCAGGGTTTCTACGAGTAAAAAACATCTTGGTGTTCATTATTATTTTATTGCAACTTTTATTTATTGTCATTGTGTATTTGTTATTTAGGATAACTACAACCCTTGATATCCCTGAGAACGAATTTATACGAAAAAAGTTGTTAAGGACCTATTCACCCCCCTCCCCTTTTAGGACCTTTAGAAATTGATTGATATGACAGGAGGATTATCTCAGTCCTTGTCTAAAGCTGAGCGCTTGAAGGCACTGTGCAAACCACGCCATGATGCGTGCGGTATTCTGGTGACAATGGGGTAACAGTCTCCGGCCTATTTGAATCACATCTCATATACACATATACATAGTTTTTTTTTGAAATAATACACATAGTAAATGTCTAATAAGTATATCATTATCTTATTAGCTCGCTAAAACATAATAACGAACTTGTTATATATGATAATTATTGTTCTGCAAGAACCTGTAGGCTATGTAGAAGTATGATAAAACATAAACATACACACAAGGACATAACATTTATAGTGGTTCACAATGCCATTAGAGGGCATGACTACGTCCACTTGAATCTACTATCATGAGGCCTCAATGCCTTAGATGTTACAAGTGTGGAGTAGTGAAGTTGGATCAGTTGAGATGAGAGAGAGATCCTTTCTACATATGGGAAGCCTTCCTTTTATAGCTAAGGAAGATTCCCTCACATTATATGTTTCCCATGTGGGACTAATTACACATATATTCTCATGGTGTCTTCATCTGGAGCTTGAAGAAGCATCTTCCCGTTGTGGCATAGATGATCCTTCACCATGGCAGGGTAGCCCGGATTTCGGTTTACCGGATGTATGTCAGAAGCGAGGCCTGCTATGGCCGGAGCACGATTTACGAGGTCGTTGCTTATGCTTGGCGGGATAAGATATACATCGTATCCTTGAAATTTCAGTGATAATTAATTTTGTTTTTTCAAGATCTCGATATTTAATTGAGATACCAAGCAATCATAAGAGAAATTATGAATATATCGCGATATTTTACGAGAATTTCGAAATATAGCATGTGAGACTCGATTTCAAATATTAGTACAAAATGTTTTGGCCACGATCCTCAGCGTGCGGAGCCGAGATGATTAGCGAACAAAGAGATAGGAGGAGTTGCGGGCGTGCCACCTCATGGACGAGGAATGTGTTAAGTGCGTTGCGCTTGACTTCTTGAATCAGGCGGAATAAGTTCCAGGTGCCACCTCGCGGACGAGAAATTTACTAGCACAAGCGGTCAATACTCACGGCGGCATGAGCAGAGCTACTATAGGGATGTTTCCAAGGAAACGGGGTCGAGTTCCGGAGAGCTCTGAAGAATTCTAGGCGGTGGGGCGCTTAGAATCAGGGCTTCGAAAAGGCTTCGAAGGGGATTGGCTCCAGGGAGCGCTGGAGATTTCGACGGGGTCGAGGGGTTTCAACGAGGTTGAAGTTTGTTTGTTGTTGTTTGTTTGATTGATTGTGCTGTGTGTCTCATCCTTCGAGCTTCTTTATATAGGGGAGGAAACCTTGCCAGAAAAGACAATCCGAATCCCTAATGGACTCTGCAACGTGAAGCATGCGAACACTGTTCATCCCATGCAGACCAGCCCTTGTGTGACACATGTCCAGTTTGCACAGTCCGCATAGGATAAGGTCTGGACTCCCATGCGAAGCGGAATTAAAAGTAATCCTTATCCCGCGAGGTATCACAGTCCATGTTTAATAATAACTCGTGCGAACCGCGGACTCTGTAGCTCAATTCCGCCTCACGGGCCAAAAGAAGGCTTTTAAATAATAAGGGCAGCAGGGATTGGCCCAAAGCGTTTCAAAGATTGTAAAAAGTCCAAAACGATTATAAACATTCGCGCGGGCTCCGCGTGTATTTTCCTTGCTAGCTCGCGAATCATTTCGCCAGCACCTAGATGCACTTCGCCTCATCTAAGCGAAATGAACATGTAAATCGTCCCGCGCGAAGCCGTTCCGCGCAAAGCATTCTGCGCAACTATGTATTCCGCGCGAAGTCATTTCGCGCGCGAGCTCTGTTTTTGTTTGAAAGCGAGCAAGATCCGTTTATCCGCGCGGACTTTGCATTTCGCCTCGCGTGGTCTTGCTGGCGGGCAGTTATTTGTAAACTTTAAAGAACTTGGGCTCGCCGGCTGACATAGACCAAGAACTCAATTAATATTTACATAGACAATTACTGTTTAGTAAAATATTAATTTGGGCGTAAACATTGCCCCTAGGCCTTGAGCTTGAATTGGCCAAGCGAAAATGCCTTATTGAACATGTCGCGAGCAGGTAGGTATCCCAATGCAAGACTAGCACATCGAACCAAGTCATCTCGCTGATGAACACAAGATTAACAATGAGAGCAACAGACTTCGCCGGCCTTGACGCCCCGCGTGTGCATGCTGAAGTGGAAATTTAGATTTTGGCCTAAAATCGTTTCGCATGCCATGTTTCCCCCATGCACAAATGTTTTCTTTGCTAGGCGACAAACCCTTCATTGAAAGATGAAAAATGGAAAAAGGGGGTCGGACTTTAATTTTAGGGCCTCTGGAATAAGCCCCAATTTTGTACTAGTCTGTAAAATAGACCTCACACGTTTATGCAGGGAACCAAGCATGACGAAATTGCATGTAAAAATTAATTAGGGCATCTGGAATAGGCCCCAATCTTGTACTAGTCTGTTGATTAGACCTTGTACGTTTACAAAGAAATTAATGAACTAAGCCAATGCTCCTGTTATGTTGCCCCTTAGTGGAAGGCGGCGGAAGGCTAGCGCGATGGCGCTGAGCACTATGGACTGTTAGCGCGGGGCGGATTGTGACGGATCAGCGCGCTCCCATACGCTAGCAACATGGTGTTTCAGGAAACGTCCGTTGATAGGATTGGGATGGAGTGTGCCATCAAGGTTGCGCAAGTGGAACGCTCCTTTAGGCAGTATGCGATGTATAATGAAGGGTCCTTCCCACCGTTCGGACCATTTCCCGCGGCCTTCAGTCTTCTCTCCCAATGGTAAGACGGCTCGCCATACCATTTGGCCCTCGGCAAAGCTTCGACTGCGGGTAACCTTGGCGTAGGACCGCGCAATGCGTTGCTTCTCAAGGATAAGATTGTTGAATGCAGTGATGCGGTGTTCGTCAAGGTCTTCAAGCTCTTACCACATCGCTTGAACATAATCATCACCAATCAACTGATGCTGTTCCTGGACGCGAAGCGAGGCGATGTGAACCTCAAGTGGAAGGACAACGTCGTGACCAAACATGAGAGCATACAGGGTAGTAGCTGTCGGACCGCGCTTGGAAGTCCGGTAAGCCCAAAAAGTGTGATAAAGCTCCAAATGCCAGACGCGAGGATTCAACTCGAGCATTTTGCGTAAAATACCGAGAATAACCTTATTGCTCGCCTCCGCCTGACCATTAGACTGTGCATAGTAAGGGATGGAATGCAAAAGCTTGATACCATAGCCAGTGAGAAAGGTGACTACAGAATCAGCGATGAAGGCAGCCCCACGGTCTGTCACAATGTACTCCGAAATACCAAAGCGGGAGATAATGTTGCAGAAAAGAAAATTGCGAACCGAGGTCGCGGAGGCAACCTTGAGTGGCTCAGCCTCAACCCACTTGGTAAAGAAATCAGTGGCCACAATGATAAACTTATGCTGCTCCGAGGAATGAGGATGGATGATGCCTATGAAGTCTATAGCCCATCCTCGACCTAGCCATGGCTTGATAATTGGTTGCAACAAGATGTTAGGGATGTGTTGCACTGGTCCGTGAGCTTGGCAATCTTGACACCCCTTAGCGCGAAGGTAATTCAATCCTTGAGAATAGTAGGCCAATAGTAGCCGTGGCAGCGGATTAACCAACGCATCTTTGGGCCCGCCTGAATGAACCTCGCGCATTAATCGTTTTGCTTCATCGCCATACACGCAGCGGAAGTCATTACCATCTTCGCCTCGCCGGAAAAGCTCGCCATTGCGCAACACAAAATTGAGGGTGAGGAACCGCATCTGACGGGAATGAGTAGCATCATGAGGGTTTGTGAGGTAGGCGATGAATGGTAGACGTCAATCCTCATCAATAGGGTCTAGAGCAGCAACGTTAAGAAAGTCTTCCTGATATTGCCCCTAGCAACAAAAGACGGAACAGTGCGTCGCTCGACTTTGAGCAGCCGTTCGCGCACTCCATCTCGCAAGCTGAGGCCAGAGGCAACCTGTGCGAGCTTATTCACTGCGAAGTTAAACTCGCGCGGAATGTGCTCAATGTGGACATCATTGAAGCGGTCTAGAAAGTCAAATGCTTTCTGTAAATAGGGCTCAATAGACAAACTCAAGCATTTTAACTTTTCCACCAACTGGTTGACGATCAATAAAGAGTCGCCAAAGACTTGGACCTCGCAGACCCCTAAGTCCAGTAAAATCTCCAGTCCGATAATGAGCGCCTCGTACTCCGCCTGATTATTTGTACATTTAAAGTCCAGCTGGAATGAGTAAGAGAAGCGATCACCTACAAGATTCTCAATAGCGATTCCGGCACCTGCGGCGAACTCAGTACGTGAACCATCAAAGTACAAAGTCCATGGAGCAAGGGAAATGGTAGCGAACTCTAGCTCGCGGAACACTGTTAACTCGGTTGGTGGATGATGAGCGAGGAAGTCCGCTATGGCTTGTCCCTTGACTACTTTTTGAGGAACATATTGCAAGGAGAACTCGAACAAAGCCAAAATCCATTTGCCTATGAGTCCGCGTAAAATTGGGCGGGAAAGCATGTGTTTAACAAGGTCGGACTGAGCAATCACCACCGTGGTAAAGGCCAACATGTAGTGGCGAAGTTTGCATCATGCAAAGAAAAGGGCGAGACACAACTTCTCCATTGGAGAATAGCGCGTCTCGCAGTCAGTTGGCACCCTGCTAAGATAGTAAATGGCGTGTTCAACCCCGTTTTCATCGTCTTGTGCCAAGAGTCCTCCAATAGACAAGTCAACAGCGGCGATGTAGAGTTTAAGCGGAATAGCAGGGCGAGGGAGAACCAATACTGGCAGGTTCGCCAGGTAGGTCTTGATACGATCAAAAGCTTCTTGGTGTTGTGGTTCCCACACAAACTCGGTTGTCCCCTGGAGCTTTAGGAGAGGTGAAAATGGTTGAACTTTTCCTGCCGCATTTGAAATGAAACGGCGGAGAAAATTGATTCGCTCGATCAATTGTTGGAGCTCCTTCTTAGTTGTAGGAGGTGAGGCGTTTATTACCGCCTGCACCTTATCTTTAGGGATCTCGATGCCCCTTTGATGGACTAGAAACCTAAGGAAGTGATAGCGACTGAAACCGGGCGTTTCAATTAAAAACCCTTTTGTGTCAATTGTAGTATATAGCAAATAAGGGTATCATTATAAAAGCCGGGGATTGAGGGTACCTTTACAATTTACGTTAATTATAAAACAAGATAAAACAAAAGATAATAGTACTAGAGATATGGGGTTTTGTGATTATAAACAAAAGAAAACAAAGAAACAAAATAAAACAGAAAAGATCCGATGGATGAGACGTTAGAGACTTGGAAATCCACCACCAAGTATGTTTCAAGACATGTTAACAACCAAAGCTTCAATTATTAAGTCGCAAATCAGTATCAATCAAGAACAAACTGTGAACGCACTGCGTAAGTCCTTATTACTTTCCTAGATTACTTAAGCAAGATGAACGCACCGTTACCAAGCCTTTAGAATAATCAATCAAGGTATAAATGCTATCCTGTCAACAAATTATTCTAAGCATTAAGATCAATGAAAGTTTGATTGAACAAGTATGCAAAACTAGTGTGGAACGCCTACCTAGCATGCAATCCTTTTTATTTGGTTTCACCTATTGTCCTATAGGTTTTACTACTTTGAAACATGCCTTTTAACCGTTTAAGAGATTAATCAACCTATTTCTAGCCCCACTCACAAGTTCATAATGTTCTATGCTGCGCATATATGAACATAAACAAGTAAGAGTTTCCCATAAACCAAAACCAAATAAACAATTTGAAACACTCAATAATTTGAAACCAAGGTTCAAAACAATATCTAAAACATTCTTAGGGCTTCAAACCTTGCCCCTAACTAAGAGAAATCAGCCACACATGGCTGCAAAGTCACACAAGGAGAACAAAAGATGACAAAGGAAAGGTAAACCGTGGATGATGGAGAGATCAATGATGGATTGACGGCTTCCTTGTGCGAGTCCGCAACTATGGAGGTTCTGATGATGTGAGATTGTTGGCCTTCTCTAATCTTCACGTCCTCCTCTTCTTTTCGTCCTCCTCTTCTTTTCTGCTGTGATTAGGGTTATAAAACCCTCAAAACTCGTCCATGGGCTTGCCAATGTGGTCTGGACCTCGAAATAGAAGTTTTGGTCCAAATCAGAAATTCGGGCAGACTGACTTTCGTCCACTTAAATGGTCATAACTTCTTCTTCAAAATAGGTATTAACGATCCGTAAAAGGTTCTAGAAAGTAGACTCTTGTATCTTTCCAGTGATATATGGCACATCTTCTGGATCGTTGTGATCTGATCACAATATTCTGTCGAATTTGACTGACGATTTCTGACAGATTTTCTGATTTCTTTCCTTGCACAACATGGATTCCTTTTCCTTCAAGATTTCTCTTCTTTTGTCTCTTTTGAGCTCCTCGGCTTTATTTATGACCTAAAAACACAAACTTAGTTAATATGAATATTATTAAGGGAATTACATAGCTAAATAGGGTCGGAAATACATTATAAATGTAGCATTTTGTGCTCCTATCAGGAAGTCACCTGCTTCCGGGAAGAAAACACACTTGGCGGGGTTCATCTTTAGGTTATGTCGTCGCATCCGTATAAAAACCTGTCTGAGGTCTTCGACATGCATCGCCCGCGCTTTGGTTTTGACCACCACATCGTCGATGTAGACTTCAATCAGCTTGCCCAAGATGTCATGAAAGATTAGGTTCATAGCGCGTTGATATGTTGCCCCCGCGTTCTTGAGTCCGAAAGGCATGACAACATACTCAAATGCACTTGCAAACCCCGGGCAGTGGAAAGCAGTTTTGTGGCGATCTTCTTCGGCAACAGGAATCTGGTGGTATCCAGCGGTGCCATCCATAAAGGATAACACTTCATGCCCCGCCGCCGCATTAATGAGGAGGTCAGCAACGGGCATGGGGTATATATCCTTAGACGTGGCATTGTTGAAGTCGCGGTAATCAACACAGACCCGCATTTTGCCATTTTTATTGCGGACAGGAACCACATTGGATAGCCATTGGTTGTATTTAGCCACACGAATGATCCCCGATCGATGCATGTTCTCAATCTCTTCTTTGACCACAATCTGGGTCTCAGTTCGCACGAATCTCCCATCCTGGCGGACTGGTCGTCTGTCAGGATAAGTAGGCAGCCGATGACAAACCAAGTCTGGAGACAAACCAGGCATGTCTTCATATTTCTCAGCGAAGCAATCCTTATACTCGCGTAGTAGGGCGAGCAGTTCTTCTTGTTCTTCCTCCACCAGTTTAGCACTGATGGAAATGAGGAGGGGCTTCTCTGCTGTCCCGACGTCGACTTGTAAGGTGGGATCGCGGACTTGAGGTGGTGTATCGTCCAAGGCAGCAGGAGCTAACTGAATAATCTGCTCCTTGGTGTCGGTATAATCCACTATTTCATCCACATATTCCATTGTCGCGACCTTATATTAGGCTTCGCGTTCCGCCCAGTATGAAAGGAGTCTTTCACACAAGGACTCGCCAGCCTCACGTGCTTCGTCTGAGGATGCACTAGACATTAGAAGGTTGAAGGAGATCCGCGATGGTGTGAGGACATTGTAAATCGTCCTTTGCCTGGGTGAGTCCCCATCGCGTTAGGTTGGAGGCCGTGACCCCATACGGGCGACCTTTGGAGTCGATGCCTTGTATATCCAGCGGGCCCAAATCAGTGTTGTAGTATCGGGCATTGTTAAAGTTGATGGAGACGGAAAAAGGACGCGGGTCCGCCTTGATGATGACTGCCTCGCATGCCTCTGTATCCCACACCATGAGCTCTTGGTGCATAGAGGAAGGCACGCAGAAGCTTCTATGGATCCAGTCGCGGCCTAAGATCATGCTGTAGGATGCGGAGCATTCAGCCACGAAAAATGTATAGACCCGTGATGCTGGACCTACATTGACTCGTAAAAATAGCAAGTCTAAAGTCCTAGAAACTTTCCCGGTGAAGTTCTTGACTGTCAAGGACGTGGTTTGGATCATTGAGCGCGGGATACGAAGGAGTCCCATGGTGCGGGTGGTAATGACATTTACCGCAGCTCCAGTGTCAACCATAACCTTGTTGACTATTGTTTGAGCCCAGTGGGTATTTTCGGTCCAAGACTCGAGATAGGTTTTGGATAGCATTTGGGCCAACTTCTGTGGCCTTTTTTAGCCCACGAAGGGTGGCGAGGTCTGGCAGCACGTGACGAAGACTTTGTCCAGAAGATTTTGATACCCCGCGAGATTCGATGTCCTCGCGGGATCCTTATTTCTAGTTCACGTGGGACTCTACAGTGCCTGGCGAGGTAGAGTTGGAAATGGACGATGATACCCTCGGGATAAGATCGCTCAGCGTTTGAGTTTGTATATGACTCTACAGTGAAATGATGCGAGGCGGTGAACGAGACCTAAGCGAAGATGGTTTGACACGTGTTGCATGGAGCGCAGGGTTGGCGAATTGATCGTATCTTTGCGGGATTCTGATTGTCGAGTCCGAGTTGGATTGTGATTAAGTCTCTGCGGGTTGCTTACGGATGATTATATAAGGGACTCTCTCTACAATCAAAGAGACACACACAACTCTCAACAAATAATCAATCAAACAGTGCAACTGCAAACCTTCGAGCGTCCTCGAAAACCCTTACGTTCTAAGTGCACTCTGCCTTAGATCCCAGAGCCCGTCAGGACTCATCTCTGATTTCCCTATTGTTGCTCTGCTCGCTCTAACAGTGAGTATCGATCGACAGGTGACCGAGAAGACTAAGCTCGTAAATATTTCCTCGCCTGCGAGGTGACACCGGAGCTCTCTTTCGCCTGGTTAGAAGTCAAGAACGCGCATCGTTCTCTTTCCTCGTCCGCGAGGTGGCACGCCCCTGCACAATCGTTTTACTTTTGTTCCCTCTCTACCTCCGCTGAGGACGTGGGCCAAAACAACTATAATCCCTTCCACTTCAGCCGAAATATACAATGGCCTCATATGAGTGGCCATGTCTAAGGTCGGTGTGGAGAAGGTCAAAGTCGGTATGCGCGAAACGCTGTTTGTTGCCTCCAATAATGGAGCATGCGCGGATTCCGCAATGACTTGACCCATCTCGCTGCTACAAGGCGGGGACATATCACAGACATTGTTCCTGGTGTCTGGAATATCAGCTGCATTGCATGTTGTGTTTGGCGAGAGGGCATATCTCTCAGATATGAACGTGGTTTCTGCTGACGTGAACGTGGTGGTTCTTTCCTTGCTTTCGGTTCCTGGCGAAGAATTTCCCGAGGCCGTGATGAGCGAGGCGACTCGCGCTTTGGTTCAGGCTCCGAGGTAACGAACAGTCTTCGCTGTATTGGAGGAGGTGGCTCCCTTCTTCTTTCAGTCCCTGGCGAATGCCTGCGCCTTGGTGAAGCTGGTGGCTCCCTCCTTTGGTCAGCTGGTGATGGCCTGCGCCGCGAAGGCTGTGGATCCCTTCTCCTCTTCGGCTCTGGGGATAGTCTTCGCCTTGGAGTGTGGGGACCGTGCGGTGGTACGGTGAGGCGACAGAAAACACTTGCCTTCGAGGCAGGGTCATCTGCTACCTGCGCACACACCCGTGGAGGCGTGACATATGGTCATTGGAGCATAGCTCGCAGACCTTCAGCTTCTCTCCACATCCTTTCGGGTGTCTATGCAAGCTGTAAGGGACGGATGTCGCCATCGTCGACAACTCGCAAGGCACGCAGGATGCTACCATATTTCTTCTACAGTTTCTGTTTCCTAGATTTGGAGATTGTGACTGGTCTTCCTCCTTGCTGTGTGTACCAAATCCCTTCCTTAATTGCCGATTTGGATGCCGGCGGAATGTAGGGATCGGACAAAATGCCCTGACGAGGGCTTGGGGTCTTATCCTCATGGTACTCGCTGCTAGAAACTGAAATGTCCATTTCGCTTTAAGCTGGAGACGATGTTACTCCCTCTGTCCAATGTGATTGGACGAACGTCTCTAAGCGCTTGATCTTCTGTTCTAGCTATTCGCGAGTCTTGGGACTCATGGGCTGGAAATTCTCGGCGGGGGATGGTTCATCATCCCGCATGATAGCTTTGCCCTTATCTTTCCTTGAAAGGTGATCGGGCTGGGACCTAGTGACTGACTGCCTTGGCGGGTCACGATTCCCACTCTGGTTCGCCAGCATGGTATAGTCATTCGCTGGTCTCTTGCGGCTTCTACCTGGCGGTTCGCGCGAGACTACATTTGGGGAGATGTCCAATGTGATCACGCGATGGCCAATACGAGGCCAAGCAACGTCAGCAGTTGCAATCATGAATCCGCCTTTGTCTTCAAAGCGAATATACTTAAGATCGAGCCAGTCTTGGACTTGTTCGCGAAGTTGGTAACATTCGCGGGTTCTATGCCCCTAACTATTGTGAAACTTGCAATGCATACGACTATCTTTGTATTCAACATACGGTAAGGCCCTATCCACCGTAACAAGCCCATCCCTCTATATGGTCGTCTAGAACCTCATGCACGAAGTTGACGTTGTAAGTTTACTGGCGAGATGGTCGAGTAGCATTAGCATTGTCCTCCTCGCGGCCTCTCTTAGACGCTCGGCGCGGATTCTCATCCTCGGGGTGATCAGACAAGTCCAAGGTGACTCTTCGCCGATTTGGCTTTGGTGCGCGGGGATGCCTTCTCTCCTCTGTGAGGTCGTTCCAATTTACTTCGACCATTCCGACCGTGGATGGGAAAGGATCCACATCCACTAGCAAGGCGGAACTCCCTGGCGTCTGCAGTTTCAGGGCGCCAGAGTTCAGCCAGGTCTAAAGCTGGTCGCGGAGCTTGACACAGTCTTTGGTGTCATGATTGTGGACGTTATGGAACGCACAATACTTTTTGTATTTCAGTTCCTCCTTGGATGGGATCTTATGATCCAAGTGCACATACTTCACCTCGATCAAGTCATTAAAGACAAGATGGGCGTTTTTGGCGTCATACGTGTAGGACTCGTACTCGGGCTTGGTCCATGCAAATGACTGGATGGTGATTGGCTCGCGGGTCATCTTAAGATTAGTCTATTTGTTAGCCAATGACTTCCCAGTCAGTTCGACCGCTCCAACGTCTTCATAGTCCTGCGCGGGCTCCGACTCTTCCTGCCTCTGGTAATATGGGTCGTATGTGGATGTCTGGAGGCCGACTGCCCCCACGGTCCTGCTTCTTCCTGGTACGTATGTCCCTTTTAAGGCGTTTGCCTTCTAAATCCATTTCATTGAGTATGAGCTCATAGCTGCCGACTTCCCCCACACTTAGCTTTTGCTAGTCCCTTAGCAAAATCAAACAAAAGACTCAATACACTCAAACCAGAAACTATACAACTACAAAACTTAACAAACAAACAACTCTATTGCCCATAACATATTGTCTCAGAATCTCCAATCTCATGGCATCAAAATTAGCACTCAATCAAGAATCATTCCATGAAGTTTCAGAAGCTAATTGCCATGCATAGATCACATACTTACATGTAGAACCTGATAGAACAATGGTGATATTTAAGCTCAGCATGTTTCAAACAAGTATGATTCATTCTCACAAGGTATGCATTCATTTTTCACTCAGATTTTCTGGCTAAATCACTCAGTAAGTATGCAAGATAGAATCAGAAAGCTTGCATTTATATGAACAAAAGCATAGTAGAACAAATATAAACCTCAAGAAAGAATCAATTACTCACACAAATGAACCACACCATAGGCTCAACTCTTGGGACAAACTCCACAGATCAAGTTTTACTCATCTTTTAGATCAAAAGAAACTTTACAAGGTATTAATGGGGCTGGGCTAGGGGTATGAGTTGAAGAGGAAGGAATCGCAAAAATTCTTAAGGACCTAGCAGAGCATTCAAACACGCCTTATGTCGCCAAAACAAGGGCCAAATGTCATCTTGTTGGGCCCTTCGTCATTTTAAACACCTTCAAACATTGTGAAAAAGAACAAAGGCCAAATATTTTGTTTTTGGGCCTTCCATTTACAACCAAAACTCCCATTTCACAACACAAAGACAATGTCTTTTTTTTTCTTCTTTTTTTTTCTGCCGAAATTTTAATCCTTATTTTCTTTTCATTCTTTTCACGGCATATTCTTTTCTTTTTAGAACAATGACATTTCAACTCCCCCACACTTGTTTTACATCATCACTTCATACAATACATCATTATTGCTCTACTAGGCCCAAAGGACAAGGGTAGAGATATCACTGTACTAAGCTCAAGGTAAAAATTGCATGGGTGATGAAAGAAAAGGCTCAACGTAGGCTCAAAGGGGTTTAAACTAAGGGGTGTGCAACGCACACAAATTGGGACACAAGCTTGTTTGGCAATGGTGACCATCCTAAAAAGTTCCATTTATCCTTTCCAAAATCAAAGCGTTTTATGATTAAAAGTTTCGAAAGTCCACAAGAGTGAGTTCTAGTCATCTAGAGTTCATTAAAAGCTATGGTGAGCAATCAATCAAATTGAAAGAATGATGAGGTTTTCGAAAAATTATAGCCAAGAAAACGAATAAGAATATTTCAATTATCACTAAAAAAGAATAGCACATATATAGGCTCGAGAGCTCACATTTAGGGTTCATATGAATCAAAAACTTGTCTTAGCATGCTCATTTCTGTACCAGAGATTCAAATCATATCCACTACATTTCACATGATTTCTATTCATTTCAATTAACCAACGAATATCAGTTAGAAATCATCTCAATCTTGTGATCTTATCCATAATTTTAGAAACTATAATCATCATAGACAGTTAAGGGCTCCTAAGACTCAAAAACAAACAAAAGACTCAAAAAGCAAAACGAAAATTTTTTTAATTTTTTTTTGACATTTTCGATTTTTATGAATTTTCAATAAATGACTCAATAAACATGTAAATCCTTCCCCCACACTTAAACTCTACATTGCCCTCAATGTAGAACAGAATATAGCATGCAACATAGAATAAATCATGGAAACAGGGATTCACAACAAAACAACTAAATAGAAACTAATTAGGAAACAGTAAGAGATTAAAGTTGAGAAAGCTCCCCCTTGTAGACATCCCATACTCACGGCCTTCGGGTAGGATTGAAATTTAGGCACCTGCCTCAAGGTACAAGACCTTGACCTTCAAATGAAAGCTCCTTGCAATCGATACTTCAAAGTAGATGTAGGGTGTCCAGAGAATAGAAAAGCACTTGTGATATCCGTGCAAATTCCTAACTTGAGTTGCTGCAAAGTCCATAAACTGCATTTCAAAAACAAGAGATTTATCCAACTTTCACAAACTGAAATGAAAAAAAATAAAAATAAAAATACGGAAATAAAAATAAAGAAAAAGTTGTCCAAAAATAGTTGCAAAAAGGTGCAACAAAACACTAATAAGTCTAATACAATAGCCAAAAACTTTAATAAAAACTGAAAGTCTCAAAATTGCACAAGTGTACGAATTGATGTAGGGCTGCCTCCCTAGAGCGCCTCGTTTAACGTCCATGAGCTAGACGTTTGACTCCTTTAGTCTTCATCCGCAAAGGCTAGTGTGGTGTCGAAATTGTTCTCCCATCCTTGTGCGTGAAGATACTCATCCTCCCATGGTGAGCCTTGTGAAGTATATGGCCTTTTGCATATTCCTTATCCTTAAATTCATGTATATAGATAATAACACAATTGTTTACTAAATGAAAAACACATAGATCATGTATATACAACAATAAAGAACACTTATTTGGCTAAGGATTTTTCAATCCCCGGCAACGGCGCCATTTTGACGGGTGCAAAACCTGCATCAAATAAACCCTTTTTATCGTTAGTAGCATTGAGTAAGTAGGGTATCGTATAGGGCCGGGGATTGAGGGTACCTTGCAAAACAAAGCGTTAGAAAAACACAACAAATATTAACAAGTAATAAAACATTTAAACAATTTACAAAAGTAGCTACTGTTCCATAGAACAGCAGTCGAAAACCTAATTAAAAACCTAACCTAAACTACTCAGAAAAATATGAAAATTTACAGAGATCTACTATACACACAGAGGAACTACTGTACAAATTTTCAGGGGATTCGGAGATCGTTTGATATGAAAATAAAATAAAAGAAAACAGAGAACAGAAGAGTGACGAAAATCCTAAACTAAAAAAAAACAAAAACCTAAGCTACTATATACATGTGATCGTCTCTTTGCACACAAGAAAACACTAAATCAGATTCATATAATCAAGTAGCTATGTAATTTCAACCCTAACAACCTAAATCATGCATATGGAGAAACGAATCAAATTCCATGTTCCAAGTAATTTACCGACGCGGACTTAACTACTTAAAACCCTTCTAACCTCTCATAGATATGTACCGACGCGGACTTCATATCCAAAATAGATTAAAGGACGAACTTGAACATGTTAGAATGTAATTCACCGACGCGGACTTCAAAGACATCCTAGCATGCAACCTATAACTCCTTACCATTCTAGTTCATGTTTACCGACGCGGACTTAACACAAACAATGGCACATATTGATTAAGAACAAGTCATAAGTTGTCAATCACACATATAAACATAATTTAGATCATCAAAAGCATCATGAATTACACCAACAACTTAAGTGTACAGATCTGATTTTCATGATTATAAGAACAAACTCAATCAAAAATCCAACTCATGAACTCAAACGAATAAGAGAGATGGAAACAAACTAAAGTAATTGAATAGATAATAAAAGAAAACATGAGGTCTGAGTTTAGATTACACTTTGAGTATTGAAACAAGGAACTACGCCGAGAATTACAGAGGAGAAGGCACGGCAAGAGAAATCCTAAAACTAGGGTTTGTGTTTGGAGAAGAATTTCTGAAGGAGATGAAAGACGTTGTTTTTCTGTGGCAAAAAGCGACCCCCTTCACGTCTCCAACTCCTCATACATATAGAGAACATCTGAACAGCTGCTATTAGGGTTAGAGAACCTTTAATTTTCGTCCATGGGCTCGCCGTTGTGGTCTGGGCCTTGAAATTGAAGTTCCGGTCCGAATCAGGAATTCGGGCAGACTGACCTTTGGTCACTCAAACGGTCATAACTTGGTCACCAAAATAGCTATTAACGATCTGCGAAAAGTTCTGAAAACTAGACTCTTCTAGCTTTCCGTTGATATAAAGTTCATCTCCTGGATCGTTGTGAGCTGATCACAATTCTCTGTCGAAGTTGACTGACTATTCCTGGCAGATTTTCTGATTTCTTTCCTTGCGCCATATGGATTCCTTCTCCTTCAAGATTTCTCCTCTTTTGCCTCTTTTGTGCTCCTCGGCTTTATTTGTGACCTAAAAACACAAACTAAGTTAAAATCAATATTGTTAAAGGAATTACATAACTAAATAGGGTCGGAAATACATTAAGAACGTTGCATAAAATGCACCTATCACCGACCTTGTTGATCACGTCGCCCATGGATGTGAAACGCTCTCCATGGTGCTTCAACCTTTGACGATGCTCGAGTCCGTGAATCACCAATTTAATGGCTTCCTGCTCGGCAAGGAGGAAGTCACATTTAGCTTGTTGAATCTTGAAACGCTGGAGAAATGAAACCGCTGACTCTCCGCTCTGCTGGCTCATTTGAGTGAGAGAGTCAAGGCCGACCTCGGGCTCTATGGTTCCATACGTTTCCCGAAATAATTTTTCCATGGTGGGCCAGTCTGCGATGGATCCTGGCTTCAGCTTGGAATACCAACTGAAAGCAGCTCCGGACAGAGAAGTCCCAAAGAGCTTGAGCTTGAGGATGTCATTGTTCCCATACTGGCCGCACTGAACTTTAAAGCGGGTCTTATGCGTTGCTGCATCCTCCCTTGTTTCCCCAGAAAAGGTGGTGAAGACTATGTTCTTGAAGCCATGGGGAAATGGATACTGCGCCACGCTGTCAGGGTAAGGATCGTGATACTGGAGGTCAAAATCGATTTTCCTGGTCTGCTACTTGACAATGGATGATATGAGTAGGCGCCAGTCGGCTGCAGTCGCAGGTGTCGGTTCGCCTCCCTCTTCATGGTTAGGCCATGCAGAAAAACTGGCGACCTGACCAATAATCTTGGAAGCTGGGGCTGAAAGAGTAATTATGGGGTCTTCTTGCGTCCCGCTTCCTTGGCGTGAGGCATTGTTGAACCCCTTGGAGGGACCATAAGAGCCGTGCGGGGGCGGATTCTTTGAATTGCCTGCCCCTAACCCGAGCTGCGGGGTCTTCTGAGCCCTGACTTTAGGGTTTCCTCTGGGGCGCTCATTTGGCGGGATATACTTGGATGTCCCCTCATTCGTGCTCACGCCAGCAGGTTCTAGGGTGGGACCCTCACCCAGTCTTCGACTTCAAGGAGCCGCAGGTTTATGTGGTCTTGTTTCTCTTTAAATTCGTCTAGCTTATCTAGACTGTTTTTGTTTCCGAAGAACGAGGCGTTCTGCTGATCCTGCAGCTTGGTATCGTAGTAGTCCAAGCGCCGGGTTTGTTCATCTACTGTCGCGCGAGTGCGCGACAGGATTTCCTTGTTCTGATCCAGGTCCTTTTAGATCCTTTGGAGGGAACCGTTGATCACATCCTTGTCTTCCTTTACCTCGCCGGCGAACTGGGTAAAGTCTTCAGTGAGTATGGCAAGGTTGTGCTGGTCTGCTTCCCAAAGGGTCTTGTCTTTTTGACCTGTTCAGCAAGGCCGTATACTTTCCCAGCGAGGTCGGTGACATGAGTTGTCAAACTCTGGATCTGTCCAGTGAGCTGTGCGAACATCTGGGAGACTTGCTCCATAGACGGAGTAGAGTCTGTGTCTTGGGTTGGCTGAGAGCCTACCATGGTGGTCTCGCTGAAGTTTGGGTTACCAAACTGAGCAAGGACCTATTCTAAAGTGAGGGATCGACAAGCCGCGCTGTTATGGGGCTTATACCTTGGTAACTTGTGTTTGAGACAAGAAAGCTGAGGCTTTCGGTACGGTGCGTCCTCTGTCTTCCCTATGATGTCTCGCTTGTACCCCTGGTCCCACTAGGTGTGCCAATGTTTTGGCCACGATCCTCAGCGTGCAGAGTCGAGGTGATTAGCGAACAAAGAGATAGGAGGAGTTGAGGGCGTGCCACCTCGCGAACGAGGAATGTGTTGAGTGCGCTGCGCTTGACTTCTTGAATCAGGCGGAATGAGTTCCAAGTGCCACCTCGCAGACGAGGAATTTACTAAGCGGTCGATACTCACGGCGGCGTGAGCAGAGCAACTATAGGGATGTTTCCAAGGAAACAAGGTCGAGTTCCGGAGAGCTCTGAAGAATTCTAGGCGGCGGGGCGCTTAGAATCAGGGCTTCGAAGAGGCTTCTAAGGGGATTGGCTCCTGGGAGCGCTGGAGATTTCGACGGGGTCGAGGGGTTTCAACGAGGTTGAAGTTTGTTTGTTGTTGTTTGTTTGATTGATTGTGTTGTGTGTCTCAGCCTTCGAGCTTCTTTATATGTGGGAGGAAACCTTGCCGGAAAAGACAATCTGAATCCCTAATGGACTCTGCAACGTGAATCATGCGGACACTGTTCATCCCATGCAGACCAGTCCTTTTGTGACACATGTCCAGTTCGCACAGTCCGCATAAGATAAGGTCTAGACTCCCATGCGAAGCGGAATTAAAAGTAATCATTATCCTGCGAGGTATCACAGTCCATGTTTAATACTAACTCGTGCGAACCGCGGACTCTGTAGCTTAATTCCACCTCGCGGGCCAAAAGAAGGCTTTTAAATAATAAGGGCCACAAGGATTGGCCTAAAGCGTGTCAAAGACTGTAAAAAGTCCAAAACGATTATAAACATTCGCGCGGGCTCCGCGTGTATTTTCCTTGCTAGCTCGCGAATCATTTCGCCAGCGCCTAGATGCACTTCGCCTCGTCTAAGCGAAATGAACATGTAAATCGTCCCGCGCGAAGCCGTTCTGCGCAAAGCATTCTGCGCAACTATGTATTCCGCGCGAAGTCATTTCACGCGCGAGCTTTGTTTTTGTTTGAAAGCGCGCGAGATCCGTTAGTCCGCGTGGAGTCATTTCGCGCTCAGACTTTGCATTTTGCCTCGCGTGGTCTTGCTGGCGGGCCGTTATTTGTAAACTTGAAAGAACTTGGGCTCGCCGGCTGACATAGACCAAGAACTCAATTAATATTTACATAGACAATTACTGTCCAGTAAAATATTAATTTGGGCGTAAACACAAAAGACAATCACATCATGTGAGACTTGCACCTTGGTTGTCCAAGGACAACTAAAACACCCCGGCCAACCTTGCTGAGATGCATTTTGGTTATTGTTAGAACATTTTTATATATATCCTCTCATAATTTTCACCCTCTTTTTATCATTCTTTTTTCCGATAATCTACCAATATCAATAATTTTTTGATATTTCATTGAAATATTTATTTTTTGGACCATCAAAATTTTTATGATTGTCGATATTTTAATGCTTGGTGATAATACAAATGTCATATAATGCAACAACATTAATATAACAATGACCTCCATGATAATTGATAAGTCATTTTCCACGGGCACATTGCTGGTAGAGTGGTAGATATCTCCAAACGTTCTGTTATATATATATATATATATATATATATATATATATATATATATATATATATTATAAAGGAGCAAAATGCACATTTAGACCAACTCAAAGAAATAGTCCCAATATATGAAAAAGAACAGGCCCAGTTATGTTTGTGAAGGCCCATAATGTGGAAGGTTGAAGTTAAAATAAAAAAGAAGGAAAAAGGTGAAGCATCAACACATTTCAGTCTCAGCTCTCACTATCCCAGCGTCGCCACTCAGAGGCATACTAAACCTTCTAAGATAACCCATCCCTTCACCTTACATTCTCTCCTCCTATAAACTTCACCTCACTCACACTCCATTCCCATCTCACATTTCAATTTGCTTCCTTCAGTCCCCAAAATTTGAAGCTCAAAAATGTCGGACACCGAGAGCACCGTTGAGGTCGAATCCCAAGACGCACCCAAGCAGGAGTCACAGGATCGGAAGCCGACCTCCGCCGCCGTCAAATACAGCATCTGGCCGCCGACCGAGCGCACCCGCAACGCCGTCGTCGACCGTCTCATCGAGACCCTCACCACTCCCTCCCCTCTCTCCCGACGCTACGGCACCTTGTCCGCTGACGAGGCAGACCCCCAGGCCCGCCTCATCGAGCAGGACGCCTTCGCCGCCGCCGGTGGCTCCGCCGCCACGGAGGTCGGCAGCGAGACCGGGATGAAGATCCTGCAGATCTACTCCAAGGAGATCAGCAAGCGCATGCTCGATGTCGTCAAAGCTAAGAACGCCGCCGCTTCTGCTGCTGACAACGGCGCGTCCGAGACCGCCGAGAGTGGTAGCCCCACCGCCGCGGAGGACGATACCCCCGTAGCTGTTCCCGGTGAGGAGGTGAAGACTGAGGAATCGAAGACTGAGGAGTCGACCTGATCTGCGTCAGTGTTAGGCATTTCTAGCTTTAATATTAGCATTATGAATTCTGTTTCGTACTGATTATGGATTTCTTATGATGCCTACTCTATTATAACAGTCTATTACAGTTTATATATTTTTAGGTATTGTTGCAATGTGCTTGGGTTTTCTCTGTTTTATATAATGTGCTGGCTTGGTGTTGAGTATCTATCTGCTTTGTTAAGTTATGCTTTTGCTAAAACAATCTAATGAAAGAGGATGCATTCTAGATTGCAAATTTTGGTTTACTGCTACTGTTTTTAGTTATTCTGTTTGAGTACTTAGCCTAAATTACAATGCTGAATCATATAAATAGTTATTGTTGTTGTTAGATTACAAGAAGTCCCTGCACCTCATTTTCTTTGGATAGCGTCCCTTTTGAGTGTGTGAGTTACGGGTTTTTTGAGTAGTTACTTCAATGGGCTTTTATTAGACCTTAATCAATTTGCGATTCACATGATGATCATATGAGGTTAGCTTGTTATCAGTATATTAGGATTGCAATGGTATAAGATCTTTTTGATTGAGCTTGTGTAGGTATGCTTTTTGGTGAAAGGGATATTTGCCAATGTTCCTCGAAGCATATTCTAATACAGTTCTATGTTATACAGTTCTATTCTTGTTCATGCATGTTTAAATGGGTGTGTGTTCATGTCTCCGTGCATGTATCTGCTACCTCTTTGCGAGATCTTGGGACTGGAGGTAGAATCCTTAACTTCTGGTCCTGTATCTGCACAAGTAACAACACGTCAGGAATCGGGACTCGGGTGGCCGAGTCTTCGATTCTTCGATGCTTAAGTCAGCGTTTGGTTGCTACTTACATAGTACGGGAGCATGGGGGAATAATTAACTTACCTCTTTTGGGAATTTGTGCCTATTTTATAGGCTAGTATTGAGAGCTATGTCGTTAGTCCTTGATGTGGGACTATTCTTATGGGCCTGTTTGACATCTCCCCTTTCAGGGGTATTTAATAGATATGAAGTGGTTTCAGTACGTGTATTGTTGTTGAACCTTCATTCTTTGGGTGCTTATGGAGGTCTTGCCAGTGATGGTTTACTCGAAACGGTCTCCGGCGACCGGGTGGTTGTGTCATATTCTCAGCATGGCCAAGCGTTCTTGGCTATATATTAACAAGTCCTCAAGTTCCCAATCCGAGAGAGCTCTTGGGTGGGGAATTATTCTTGAGTTGTGCCGAGAATGTGTCTTACTTGGGAGTTGGAGGCATGATGTCGAGTCCTCAAGTCCCCGCACGAGGGTCGCGAAGTGGCTGAGATTGCGTTCCGAGAATTCGATGCAATTCCTTTGTCATATTTCACATGTGTCATAAATGGCTCGTTTATGAGGAACACGTGGTCATTTATGACGTCATTAAGGTTGTAACGGTTAGTGCAATTAACGCGCGTGTGTGGGATCATGGGGCGCGTTGTAACGCACGTCTTGATCGTGGTCGACGTGGCTTCTCCCTGACCGTAGAGATGGGGAAGATCTGGACGGTCGTGGTTGACTTGAATGTCTATAAATAGACCTAGAGGAAACAGAGGAGGGAGTTTGTATTTTGAAAATAGAGTGATTAGGGCTGAGGGAGCGGTTTTCAAGTTTTTAGAGGGGTATTTTGGAAGAACTGTTACATCAATTTGCGGAACGTCCAATTTCATCCTCAATCAGTTGGATACGAGCGCTCAGCTGTTTGCAATCAGCTTCACTACCACTACGCATATCCACGTTTTCAAGGTATTGAATTGTCAATTCTTATTTTGAGTTATGTTTTTGTTGTGGTTCAAATTGGTGGGGGGGGGGGGGTTTGTTATAGTTTTCGCGTTGTTTGCAATTTTTTCTGGTTAAATCTAATGTAAGGGATTGGGTAGTTTGTTGTCGGTTTGGTTAGAGTTAAGGTAGCGAGAGTCTAACTCGTGAGGATGTAGGGTATGACATACCCGGTGTGGGTGTCCAGTGAACAGATTGTGGTTGTCTCTAGCTCACCTGATCCTGATTCGTACACCTTGCACCGGTGGGAGGAGGAATTGGATTTTCTAATAGCGGAAGTGGCACTTAACTTAGGGGAGGGCATTCCTGTTACGGATGCTGGGTCTCACGTATCCTTGTATGATCCTCTATTGCAGAAGGTAGAAGAGTTTAGCATGGCAAGTTCTCGGCACGCCGATTATTCGTTTTGAGACTCTCTTGGCGAGAGTATGACATCGTCAGAGCTGGTTGCTCTTAGGCAGAATTGGAGCATTCCTGATGAGGTTTTGTTACGACCTCTTGCGAAGGGCATTAAGTTTTGGGAACCCCCCGATGACTTTACTTTGGTTTATGAGTATCAATTAAGTTGTGGATTGATGTTCCCGCTACCTCCTTTCGTTCAGTATACTCTGGCGTGTCTACATATTGCCCCGGGGTAGGTGACCCCTAACATGTTGAGGCATATATTGAGGACATGGCGCTTATTGGGATAGGACGTATGTTGGCATATGGCGTACTATACAAAGAATGGTAGCGAAGGTTGCGTGACCCTGAAGTCTAGGGGGAAGTTCAAGATTCTGTTGGAAGATCTGCCCACCTCGACTAATGAGAGTTGGCGGCGAAAATGTTTCCTCGTCGGTGGGCAATGGCAAGAGTGACATGCGGGGCTTTTCTACAACTAGGTATTATATTGTGTCTCGTGTTTTCTTACTAATTGCACTATACTGTCCCTGTTAACTTCTGACTTTGTAAAGAAGGTCCTTATGACAGGGTCTCTGACGAGGATGTGTTGGATGAGTTGCGTGCCGAGGCTTACCATGCCAAGCGATACGACATCAACTTGGAGACTGGCGAAGGGAAAGAAGAGGAGTTTGAGGAGGGTGAGGACAATTTCTTGAGGTTGAAGATGACAGATGAGGACTATGCCTATTTGCCTCTTTTGGTGGCAAAAGTAATGGGCTTGGTGACCAAAAAGTGGATGACGAGGTCACCGAGACCGGGGGTGGCGATCATGAGCAAGTTCCTGTGAGGGAGGAGGAGCTAGTCTTGGAGCCAGTGGGAGTAGAAGATATGTCTCGGGAGATGAAGACTTAGTGATTGAGGAGGTGGATCCTATCGCAAAGAGGACTCGGAAGAGAAAGGAGAGGGTCGAGTTGTCACGTGAAGGTCAACCGAAGAGATCCCACAAGGAAGGGCGCTCCGGGAGCTCTAGGAGCTTGGCTAAGATCACCCAAGCGCTAGAAGGGACCAGGGAGGCGCAGCCTTACTTGGCGCAAATGGCGAATGACATGCATCATCGCTCCCGCGACATCCATGCTTTGGAGAAGTTGGTCCTTTGGCTGGCGTGGCTCTCGCCAAAGAGAAGTTGACTCGGGTAGGTGTCAGCATAATGTTCAGTTTTGTTCCTCTTCGCTCCCTGCCTCTTTCTATGTGTTGGTGTTGATTGCAGGCAACACTACTGATGTACGCTGCGAGTGAAAGGGTTGTTACCTATCTGCAGGAGGATGCTGAAGCTAAATGCCAGCAGTTGAAGGAGGAGGAAGAGAACAATCGTGCCCTCTAGCAGCGTCTTGAGCAGCTGAAACAGGATGTTGCTATCTTTTGAGATCAAACTGTTGTAGCCGGGAAGGAAGTGGCTGAGTTAAAGGAGGCTATGCAGAAGAAGGATGAACAGTTGGAAGCCGGAGAGGTGGCCATTGCCAAGGTGGTGTCTATGGAAGCTGAGGTGGCGAGATTGATGCATGTCTTGGCTGAGCAAGAGAGAGTTTGGAAGGCCAATTGTGGAAGGGTTGCCTGGGCTAGGGAAAGGGTGTTCTGGGAGAGTGATGTGTATAAGCATTAGCTGAGGAGCGCTTATAACCGGTTGCTAGGCTAGTTGGATAAATGAGGCGGCGATGCGTAAGTGGTACGCCGAGAGAGATGCTACGAAAAAGGCCTGGGAGCAAATGACGCCGGAGCAGAGTAAGCAAGCCGAGATCTCCCGATCTTTGGCAAAGCAGCATGAAGCTTGGCATGCCACGTCGCCTGTTGTGCCGAAGGAAGTGCTTGTTGTAGGCACGCCTCGTCCTCTTGTGGCCTTTGCTACTTCGCTGTTGAGGGCTTCGCATCCCGAGGTGCCCCATCCACTCAAGTGGTGGTGTCTCAAGTCACGTCTTCTGTTATTCAGCCAACTGACCCACGAGCACCTAGGCTTGTGGCGCCCCCGCGTTTTGAGGCGCAAAAGGTTTCACCTAGCAAGTCCCGTGTTTCTGATGTCCAACAAGTGAGCTCGCTAGTGGGTCCTAAAATTTCTATGAGGCCTCCCCCAGTGTCACGCGAACGCTCTAAGCACGTATATGGTCAAAGGGTGTCGGTGAACATAAGCTAGAGTCGCGAGCGTGGCAGGAGCTCGAGGAGTGGCAGGAGCGTGAACAAGTCTGGTGCGCGTCCTCTAGGGAGAAATGACTGCTTTTTGTTTGTGATTTGCCGTTTTTGTTAGGTTTCAATTTTTTGTTTGCTTTTGAAACATTGTTGGTGGTGTGGTTAACCAGTTGAACAATTTGTTGTTTATGGATTGTCTGGGAGTCCAGGCTGATACTTGGCAGTATTTCTTGTTCATTTAAATGAATATTTTCGTTTCTGGTTTGTTTTGTTTTGTTTTTTTTGTTTGTTCCGTGTACTTAATACGGTATGTTAGAAAATTGTAAGAGAATATAACATCTTCATTTAGGATAGGCCACTAACGGGCAAGACGTACATTTGATTTGAGCCACTACTAGGCTGAAGTACACAAAATGAAGAAGTGCTAGCTACTGTGTCAGGTCTTTAGGATTGATAAATTAAATGGGGTAGAAGTGGAGGTGGCGAGCATTCTAAGGACATGGTAGTACTCGGCCATCAGTGTCCCGGAGATAGAATGTAGCTAGCCTTGGGGAGTTAACTATCTCGAGTGGGCCTTCCCATTTTTCTTTGAGTCCAGTGGGGTGGGGAATGACTTCCTTCATGACCCAATCACCTACTTTCAAGGGGCGGGGAACGACCTTCTTGTTGTAGTGTTGAGCAATCTTCTGCTTGTTGTTGACATTCTTGAGGTGTGCCTTGTCCCAGTGCTCCTCCAGAAGGTTCATGTTAAGTTGTATCCTTATGGCGTTCATCTCGGGATCGTATGCCGTGACACACTCACTTGGGACCTCTATTTCTACAGGGATCACTACTTCGGTGTCATAGGACAAGAGGTATAGAGATTCTCATGTGGCTGTTGTTGGGGTGGTGCGAAGTGTCCAAAGGACTTCTGGGAGCTTAACAATCCATAAAAAGCATGCTTGGACAATTGTCTTTGCGTCCTGCTCTAATGTTGGTCAATATTACCCAGCTCTGAGTGCCTTGAACATGAGGTTTCGAGCTCCCGCATGGTTTCCACAAACACCACTATGAACACTTTATGCCCTTCCTATGTGGGCAAGCACTTCAAGAAGAGACATGACTGACCACGACGGTATAGCTTACTGTCTCGGAGTAGGTAGAGTGAAGCCTTGTGGTGTAACCGTTGTGCTTCTCTTTTGTCCTAGGGCAGGGTACCATTAGAGAGGAAGGCCACATATGGATCCATCCACGAGGGATGGCTAGTTGTTTCGATGGTAAAGATTTCTGAATAAGCTTTCGAGATGCTAGGCTTGTCCAAGATTTCTATGTGCACATTTGGTGGCGTGGACTTGGGAGGAGCCGTGACGAGTCTCGCGAGGGGTTCTGCCTTTGAATTCTTGGCCCTAGGGATTTGTATGAGTTTGTAAGACGTGAAGTGTTGTAGGAGGGCGTATGCTAGACTTTTGTAGGATCTCAAGTTATTCTAGTTGGCCTTGAAGTCTCCTGCCACTTGATTGACTACAAGCTGAGAGTCACTGAATATGTGGATGTGTAGAACTCTGAGTTCTCGGTAGAGCTGAATGCCGGCTATAAGGGCTTCGTATTAGCTATGTTGTTGGATGTTTTGAATTCAAACCGGAGAGCATACTCATATGAATTTCCCTATGGATCTGTGATGATTATTCCTGCTCCACTTACTCTATTATTTGAGGATCCATCAACATGAAGTTCCTAGATAGCGTCCCGGGGGGGGGGGGGTCTTCCTTTGGGCTATCGTGATCCAGGGGAATGAACTCAGTAATGAAATATGCCGCTGCATGCCCTTTTATTGTTGTTCTTGGCTTGAAGTGTATGTCAAATTCACCCAGCTCGATTGCCCACTTCATTAGGCGTCCTGAAGTTTCAAGCTTTTGGAGTATTTGCCGCAAGGGGTGATTGGTTAGGACATGAATTATGTGAGCTTGGAAATATTGTCAGTTTTCGTGCTGCAGTGATGAGAGCCAAAGCCAACTTTTCAATGTCAGGGTAGCGAGTTTCGGGGTCTGCAAAACCTCTGCCACAGTAATATTCCGGGAGCTCACTGTCATGTTCATGGTGTGTGAGAGCAGCGCTAATGGCCATAGCAGACACAACCAGAGATAAGTATAATACTTCTCCCGGGATAGGCTTTGATACGAGAGGAACTGTTGCGAGATAAGCTTTGATGTTATTGAAGGCATCGTCATGTTTCGGGCCCCATGTGACGTTTTCCTTATATTGGGTTTTCAGCAATTGAAAGAATGGGTTGCACTTATCTGTAAGGCGGGAAATGAATCGAGCCAAGGCTACCAAGCGTCCCGTGAGGCATTGGACCTCGTTCCGGGTAATCGGGACAGTCATATCGAGTATGGCCTGTATCTTTTCTGGGTTAGCTTCAATTCCTCTTTCACTGACCATGAAACCCAAAAATTTTCCTTCGCCAACAGCCAAAATACACTTTTGTGGGTTGAGGCGCATCTCATGAGCCAGGAGCTTAATGAAGACTTTGTCTAGGTTAGCAATATGGTCTTCATTTGTCACAATTTTGACTAGCATGTCATCCACGTACACTTCCATGAGTTCCATAATTTCTTCTTCAAATATGGCATTGACTAACCTTTGATAGGTTTCCCCTGCGTTTTTCAGTCCAAAAGGCATGACCCAGTAACAGTATAGTCTCTTGTCTGTAACAAAAGTAGTGTGTTCCTGATCTGTGAGATGTATTTTGATTTGATTATATCTCGAGTAGGCATCCAGAAAGCTGAGTATTTTGTAACCAACTGTGGAGTCGACCAACTGGTCTATCTGTGGCAAGGGAAAGCTATCTAGGGCAAGCTTTGTTGAGGTTGGTGTAGTCAACACACATTCGTCATTTTCTATTAGGCTTGGGAACCATGACAACATTGGAAACCCATGCTGGGTAGGAGACCTCTCGGATGAACTTGATCTCTTTTAGTTGTTGGACATCGACTTTGATAGTCTTTGAGGATATTGAGCTTGTGTGTAATGACATCAGAGGAAATGTCCCGCATGTCGGCATAGGACCAAGCAAAGACTGCCTATTTATCCTTGAGGAAGGTAATGGGCTTTTGGCAGAGTTCCAAGTCAAGGCTAGTGCCTATGTGGACATTCCTCTTGGGAGCACTGGCTGAAGGAAACCCATTTTGTATCCTCTGCTGGATTGGGCCTTGAGACTTGCTTCTTCTTTTCTTTCCCGTCAGGGTCATCCCGGGGGTCATCAATGGGCTCCGAGGGGTTAAGTGGCAACATTTCATAGGTGCTACGCCATTGCTAGATAGCATTAAGGTGGCAATGTTCGACGGCTGCTCTATCCTCTTGGATTGTGAGTATGCCTCCAGGGGTAGGTACTTTCATAAGCAGCATGTGGCCTGCAATGAAGTACTGTAGTTTCCAGATGATGTCGTGACCCAGAATGAGGTTATAGGATGAAGGGCAATCGACTATGAGAAAACGTGTCGTGATGGATGAACGACAGGGATTAGTTCCCACTAAAACTGTCAAGCGGTCTGATTCCAAGGGTTGCATAAGAGGATCATGATTGTTGTACAACTTAGCTCGGTCACGCCAGAGTCCTCAGTAGCAATCAGCAAACATTACACTGATTGCCGCTCTTGTGTTCACAAGGGCTCTATGGCACCTGTAGTGGTTCACTTGAGCATTGATTATGAAGGCCTCATTGTGATGGCAACTTATCGTATCTTCCCATGTGTAAAATGACACTTGATCCCATATGGATGGGGTAGTGGCGACTCCTCTGTGTATTTCATGAATTTTCAAAGGGTTCGTACATTACCTTTTTGCAGAAGGTTGACGAGGGGGAAGTCGCGGGGCTCCACCATGTAGGGTTAGGATATGGCCATGAATCTCAATGGTGTTAGCGCCTGTTGCAAGAGTGCAATATTAATGAAGTTGCCCATTCTGGATTAAGTGATCTATTGCATTGCAGAGGCCATGGCACATCTCAATGGTGTGGTCATTGTCTTCATGATAAGCACAATACTTGTTTTTGTTGCCCACAGAGTCTTTTTTGGATACTTGCTTTTAGATGGCGGGGGAATGATGTCTTTGTGCTTGGCCCATATATCTTCATCTGTAGCTGTCAGGGCAGTGTGGACCTCAAAACGGGGTGGCGGGGAGGAGCGACGCTGCTGCTGCTGGGGACTCTGCTCTCGAGACCGATAAGGATGGTCACGTCCCCGCTGCCCGTTGTGGCGATGTTCTGAACCACGTCCCTGATTGTTGTCCAGGGAGCTACCGTGCTGCTTGGATTTGTCTTGTCCTCTGTCATAATGCTCATATTTCTGCTGGGATTGTTGCTTGGGGGGTGGGCATGGAAGTGATAATGTGGTGGTGGGATGAGAATGTCCAAAGATGGCAAACTTGGCCCGTGCCCATCAGACAACAAGGTCCATCAAGACATCATATGACCCTAGAAGGTTCCTATTAATCTCCATTAAGAAATTTTCGGGAAGCAAGGCTTGGTGAAAAGCTTGTTTGGCGACTTGGGGCTCCAAGTTGTGGCAGCGTGTCGTGGCTGATTACCACCGATACAGTAATTCGTGGAATCCTTCTCCTTCATTTTGCTTGATGTGAAATAAGGTATCCACACTTTCGGTAAATGCTGGCATGGAGTATGAAACGGTTAAGGAAACATTCCGAGAGTTTATCAAAATTATCAATGGAGTTGGCAGGTTAAGGAACCAACTGAGTGCTTCATCTGAGAGGGTTTCCTGGAAGGCATGACAAGCTATGGTATCCGTGTACAGAGTGGAGTTGTACAACGAGAGGAATGTTTCAAGGTGGAGGTGAGGGTCCCCGGTGCCCTTATACTTGTCCACTTTGAAGGGTTTGGCCTCGGGTGGTCGGTTTTCCATTTGTACCTGTGACGTGAAAGGGCTTGGGCTATGTCCATATCCTATAAACAGGGGTAGTTGGCTCCTGCGACTCTCAACGCCTTCAATTCGCGAGGCCAGCTAAGTGACAGAATTGCTGAGCTAGAGGAGGAGTCGGGTTTGCATGTCGAGGGGTGGGTTTGCGGAGCAAGTGGAATTGGGATTGGGGGTGGATGGATCAGATGGGTTGGGCTGGTTTGTCAGGGGAATGGATTCATTAGGAATCGTAGATGGTTGGGGGGCTGGGAGTGGAAAGGATTGGTGGATAAGTTACATAGATGATTTGGTTGAGGCCTCCCGGTGTTTTGGCCACAATCATCTGCGTACGAAGCCGAGGTGATTAGCGAACAAAGAGATAGGAAGAGTTGCGGGCGTGCCACCTCGCGGACGAGGAATGTACTGTGTGTGCTTGCTTGACTTCTTGAATCAAGCGGGGTGAGTTCCAGGTGTCACCTTGCGGACGAGGAATTTACTAGCACAAGCGATCGATACTCACAGCGAGCTGAGCAGAGCAACTATAGGGATGTTTCTGAGGAAACGGAGGGCGAGTTTCGGAGAGCTTTGAGGAATCCTAGGCGGCGGGGCCCTTAGAATCAGGGCTTCAAAGAGGCTTCGAAGGGGGATCGGCTCCTGGGAGCGCTGGAGGTTTCAACGGGGTCGAGGGGTTTTCAACGAGGTTGAAGATTGTTGTATTCGAGTAATTGATTGATTGATTGCGTGTCTGTGTAGAGAGGGTGCGAGCTCCTTTATATAGTGAGAGAGAGAGAGTCCGCCTCTAGATAATGAGAAGCGTGTTGGACTCTGCAACGTGAAGCACAAAAGAACTGTTCATCCCATGCAGACCAATCTCTATGTGACACATGTCCAGTTCGCATAACTCATTTAGAATAGGACACTGCTTCTGGCGCGCCTCTCAACTGTAGAGTCTCATGCGGACTGAAATTAGGAACAGTCTTATCCCGCGGGGTGCTACAGTCCATGTAGAAGACAAATAATTCGCGCGAACCGCGGACTCTGTAGCTCAATTCCACCTCGCGGGCTATTGCAGCTTGCGGGCCAAAAGAAAACTTTTCAATCAATAAGGGCCACAGAGATTTGCCCAAACCATGTCAAAGACTGTAAAAAGTCAGAAACGATTATAAGTGTTTGCGCGGACTCCGCTTGTATCTACCTCGCGAACCAATTCGCCAACGCCTAGATGCATTCCGCCTCGCCTGCTCCAAAGTTATTCCACGCGGACTGTATATTCCACGCGAAGCGCGCGAGATCGCCACTCCGCGCGAAGTCATTCGTGCACGAGCTCTGTTTTTGTCTGATAGTGCGTGGGATCCTTAATCCGCGCGAGACATGTAATCAGCGCGAGCTATACTTTTGTCCATAAGCGCGCGAGATCCCTCAGTCCGCGCGGAGTCATTCCGCGCGCGGACTTTGCATTTCGCCTCGCGTGGTCTTGCTGGCGGGCCAATATTTGTGAACTTTAAAGAACTTGGGCTCGCTGGCTGACATAGACCAAGAACTTAATTAATATTTACATAGACAATTATCGTCCAGTAAAATATTAATTTAAGCGTAAACACCCGGGACCATGGAACTGTTTTGCCCTTGACTAGTGAAGAGGGTTGACAAAATGGGGTCTGGGGTGCTACTGACCCTTGCCGCTCGTTTCAGGGTGTCATTGTAGGCGTTGCAGTGGTCTAGTGTGGCCTGGAGTAGGAATTGTTCTTTTTCCAACACAGCAATGCGCACCCGGTACGCGTCTGCCTAAGTCTTTTCCTTAGCTGCTTGCTCTCGGAACAAGTGAAAGTTTTTTTTTTAGGATTTCGAGGGTTGTGGCTGCGTCTGTATGGGTAATTGAGGCCCCGGCTGCGGTGGCTTGATTAATGGATACCTCGCCGGATTAGAATAATTCTTTTTCTAGTCGGGTCTCGGGTTCATTCTGGTCATCCACTATTTCTACCATCTTGTTTTCCAAGTTAAATGAGGTTCTTCCTTTTACCGCCAATTGTTTCCACCATCTTCCCAGGATCTCAGGATTGAAGGTCAAATCCTTAGTTTATGGTCATGTATCTGCACAAGTAACAACATGTCAGGAGTCGGGACTGGGGCAGCTAGTCTTCTACTCTCCAATGCTTAAGTTAGTGTTTGGTTGTTACTTGTATAATACGGGAGTATGGGGGAATAGTAAACTTACCTCTTTTAGGAATTCGTGCATGTTTTATAGGCTAATATTGAGAGCTATGTCGTTAGTCCTCGATATGGGACTATTCTTGTAGTCTTGTTCGACATCTCCCATTTCAGAGGTATTTAGTAGCTATAAAGTGGTTCCAGTAAGTATATTGTTGTTGGACCTTCATTCTTTGAGTGTATAGAGGTCTTGCCGATGTTGTCTTGTCCGGAACGGTCTCCAGCAACCGAGTGATTGTGTAATATTTTTGACATGGTCAATCGTTCTTGGCTATATATTAACATATCTCATTATGCTGTATCAGTTGTAGATGAGGGAAAAGAAAGGTGATTTGTGTTTCTTGGTTCGTGTGATTCCACTTTAAGTAAACTTTATCTCTGTCATATTATGGATCATGTTACTTCCAGTTCTGTTTTTCATCAGTTTTTTCGATTGCTTCTACTTATCTTTGTCATATTATTGATCTTGTCAATTTTTCGTCATCAAACTTACAGCAAATTCATCAGTTTCTGGGCAAACACATGTTATTTCCAGTCGTGTTTTCCGGTTGCTTCTATATTATTATGAGGAGGTACTGAAAGTAGGTGATTCAACAACACGTGTAAGTTTTGCACTAGGTTAAGTTTGCCTGGTGGGTTGAGTCAATTGATAGCATATATCAGTTTTTCTTTTCAGCTAGAATAGTTGCTTGATGACCATGTCCAAGTGCTATTTTCTCCGTTCTTTCCCTTTTGACTACCTTTTGTTTTATTAGTTGTACAGTAGAGTTAAACACTAACCATTCAGCTGATTGACATATCATAATTTGTATTTGACATTATATTGGTTATTTGGCCTCAAATATTCATGTATTTTTCCTGATTCACTGAGTATCATATTCCTTCCTCGTTTCTCCTTCTAATGTATTTCTTTGTATCGTACATCATCCCTTGTACTTACAATAACGAATTGAATAGCCGGTAGTGTAGTGTGTGAAGTTATCATTATGCTATCCTAGGATACTTGGCATGATAACTTTGATTTCAGTAGTGGAGTCACTGAAGTGGGTATAGTACGTGGTAGTGAGTAATTACCGAGTGACAAATTCATGAGTTGGTTTCTTGTGACTAATAAATCTTCTGATTGACTTGCAGACAACCTATGTTCTTTTCTTCTTTTTTTCGATAGACCATCCTACTTTCTTATGTTACGTTGTTCATATACGTCGCTGATTTCCTGATTCTAGTGGTCGACCAAGAATCTTTTATGAACTAATTGATGAATAGGGCAGCAAAGGAGGAAAAGGGAAGAAACTATGTTGAGAGTTGAGACTTTAGACTTTCAAGTGTAGGAGATTGAAGGGGAAGTGACATGGTAGGAATGGATTTTAACTGGTGCTGGTATGAAATGGACCAAGTAAGAGTGATGAATAGAAAAACGAAGGATTATAGAGCGCACCTACGTACAGAAAATGATCTTCGTTTGGATTAAATAACTGTCTCTAATTTATCAAATGAAAATTGTATGCAAACCAACCACGCAACATTAGTCGTGTGAATTTGTAAACATGGAAGAAGTATTGGTAAAACAAGAACGGTGATCAAACATGATGAAACATAAGATTTTGAATATTTTGTTTTGCTAGTTATTCTTTTCTACTTCATTTTAGCTTTGACCAATTTTGTCTACAGTTCTTTGTCAGTGTCAAACTTGGAACACTCGTTGTTTCTCTATAGGTATTAGGTAGGTGTTGGTGTTACATTCACAAATATATATATATTCACCCTTTGTTGACAAATTAGGCTATATGTGGACTAGTTCCATAATTTCCAAAATATTTAAACATATACGATTACTCATAAGTTGTTGACAAAATCTTAAGAGTTTACTATGCACCAACATTTTGTAGCTCTTTACTGACTTTCATTCATATGCTCGTGACCGAAGACCATAGTCTAATTTGATCAGAAAGGAAAGGTTTATTTTTTGACCTAATCAGAATGAACAATGGAGACTCTTATCTTTGATGCTGATTATAGAAGTTTCTTATATCACTGCCAATGAAAGCAAAAACAAGAGCAATTATGAAACATGGATCTTCATTTCTCAGCATTTATGCTACAATTCAGAAACCGAAATACCAAAACGTTTGAACTAACAAGATCTGTAGAGAAGTAGTGACTAATTGTTTGTCATTGTATGAACTAATTCTGAAGGATTACAGCTACGAGAGATTACATCTGTAACTCTCTGAGTATAAAAATCCGAGTTGGACTAAAAAGTACAAGATCCAAGTCACCCACCTTTGTGCAGCATGAACATGAAAAATTAACCAAGAACAAAAGAATTGATGACTAGCTAGTAATATTGAAGCTAATGGCCAGGACCCTTTTTGCTAGGTCCAGAAGCCAACCTAAACATCAAGCTCCTCACCGAAGGCCGATGATCAGTACTATTATCATTGCTCGATGAGTTGAAGCTAGACGAAACCGCAAAGCTTCCCATTCCGGCCATCGCCGAAGCTCCATCACCCTGCTCTTTGCATCCCTCGCCAGTTATCGAATCATCGGTTCGAAGCGCTCTGCAATCAACTTGAACAAACTCAGTCGACGCGATCAGTATCGCCAGCCCCAGCACGGACCACACGCAGCTGTTCTTCTTCATTGACATATCAAACTTCAAGTCTTCAACAATCAAAGTTCACAACAAACCAAACTGTGCTTCTTCTGAATTGGGTTTTCTCAGTTAATTGATCTGTGTCAAAAGGCTTGGGGTTCTGCCCGTATATATATACACAAGGGGTCTGAGGGACGATGACGGTGTGGCTTAGGTGTCATCGCAGAATGTTTGACTCGGCATATTTCTATAGTTTATAGTTTACTTGGGGAACAATTAGGTTGAAAGGGCTAATATGAGGGTGGTTAACCTGGAAAAGGGTAGTGCTGTTGGAATTTGACTCTGTAACACAAGGAAGTGAGGGAGGAAAAAGAGCAAGAAAGTCTGCTTGCAAATCTCATCTGAACTTTACATGCATGGCCACGTTCACCGCCGATTGGTTTCACACGGTGGACCAAGGTGGTCTGTGATCGATCGAGTTCTAAGTTCCAACGCGTGCGTGCTTCCGTGTTTACAATCTGTAACGCGTTGCTCCTTTAATATTGGACTTGTATATGATTTTTTCATGGAAATGAATGAATGAGTGACAGCCAATTTGATTTTTGGGGGGGCGGGGGGAAGGAGGCAAAAAAGCAGCATTTGTTTAGACATGGCAAGTATGACATGTATGTGCTTTTTCTCTGAAAACAGACATTTTGCTGGTTCAACTGCCTAGCTCTCTGAGGAAGAAGACGGTGATACACTAAGTGTGGACAAAAGAAGTGGTACGGTGGCCGTAAAAATACACGTACACTTCATTACAATTTAGACGATTAAAATAGGAAAAATGCCCATTTAATACTAATTTGAACCCCTCATTCCCCATTCCAATGATAATCTTTTTCATTAGCCCATTACAATATAAGGTAACTTTTTTTATGCCCAAATGCACAAATCTTTATTAAAGTCTTAATAAACCATATTATTTTAAGACTATTTTGCCATCATCCTTTAAACATGCATAGAGAGAGAAAATAAAAGAGAGAATACTTTGTCGGAATCTCACCGGACTCCGACTCCGGTCACCGGCCGCCGGACTCCGGTCACCGGAATTTTCCCAATCGCCTGAATTTTCAATTACTGACCCCCAGTAATCGGTTACTGGCCAGTTATTGACATCTAGTAACCAGTTATTGACACCTAGTAACCAGTTACTGACACCCAGTAACCAGTTACTGACACCCAGTAACCAATTACTGACCCCCAGTAATCGGTTACTGACCAGTTATTGACACCCAATAACCAGTTACTGACCCCCAGTAACCAGTTACTGACACCCAGTAACCAATTACTGACCCCCAGTAATTGGTTACTGACCAGTTATTAACACCCAATAACCAGTTACTGACCCCCAGTAACCAGTTACTGACTCTCACTAACCAGTTACTGACACCCAGTAACTGACTTATTACTCTCTAATATACATGTTTGTTGTCTTCCCGTTGATAGATACATCAATAATCAATAAAACGAAAAATGAAGACAACAAACATGCCTATACATGTTTGTTTGTTTTATTGATTGTTTCTAGAATCAACAATCAATAAAACGAAAAATGAAGAAGAAGCATCTCAGATTCAAATTCCCCATAGTTATCTTCACGGAAAATCATAGTGCAAGGATAACGAAATTAATGAAAATCATCACCGATGGTTTTCCCCTACGACTCCACCAACCACCATTCCCACTCTAGTCTTGGTAGAGCGCGTCAGACCTCCTCGATTTCAGACTCTTTGGAGTGGGAGAAGAGGCGGAGGTGGAGGAGGAGGGTCCCGGAGGCGAAGGCTTTGCAGACGAAGGAGATGGTGGAGGAATTGGTCGCCTTTGGAGATGGTGGAGGAATTGGTCGAGTTGATCTCGACCGAGTCACTGTTATTGGCATCCACCGCCGGGGTCAGAGAGAACAATGAAACCTTGTGCGGCGATGTTGGTGAGGAGAGAGGGAGAGAGAGAGAGAGAGAGAGAGAGAGAGAGAGAGAGAGAGAGAGAGAGAGAGAGAGAGAGAGAGGAAGAAGAAATCAAATCGGGATGTGAGAGTGTGAGGTTTAGTTGAATTGTAGCGAGGGCAATTTCGCCTTTTTGCTTAGTTTCATTGGAATGGGTTATCAAGTCTTATTTTCATTTAAATGGGCTTTAAAATCCATGTTTATGTGCAAATGGGCATTTTCCCATTAAAATAAGAGTCATGGTAAGTTAACAAGATCGTCCATTGAAAAAGTTATACTATACAGGTCTGTATAGCATGTAGACTGTTTTCAAGGCAAAAAATTTCAAAACATGACACCTTACCATACCATCATGTGCAAAGCACGTGCAATTATTCATATTAGTATATGTATGTCATGCAAGTGTGACGATGCACAACAAGCAAACTCAGTTTATTAAACACCACCGGAATATAATTGAATGCATAATTACAACAATTCGTGTAATTACAATCGGGATAGTAGTGACTAATATGGCTTCTCAACTCAGGGAAGATCAAGGATTTTCTAAAATAGTTACGGGTTACCCAAAAGTGGTCTAAAGCCTATTTTATGTTTAGTAGGTGGTTTTCAAAGCATATTAAAATTGGTTCAAAGTTGAAGAGATCTATATTCAAAGGTTGTTCAAGGGGAGGCATGAGGATGAGAATGTACAAGATTTCAACAATCCAATATTCAAGAGCATATATGCTTCATGCTTGCTCTTATAATTCAAAGTGGAAGACCAATTGGGAATTTTCTAAGTCCCTTTCCACTGGAAGTAAGAAGTAGCTAGCTAAAAGAATGTGGAATGGGTATGAAGCCGTGACCTCGTTGTTGGAAATCAAACAGTTCCACAAGTTTGCTTGGTTGAGTATTTGTTGACTTGCATGACAAGTATGATTGATGCCAATTGCATAGGACTAATATAGGGTTCTAAATTCTAACAAGAGACTAAGGATCGATATATCTACCAACTGCTACCATATTCTAACAATAAATATAATCAAAGACATCATCGATCTGGTGGGTGCATAATACGTACTGAGAAACTTGTGAGAATTTTCTTTCACTAATAAATTAGTTATACATTAAGACTTTCAATTAGGGTTCATAGTGACTTGCAATCCTATTCGATCATAATCGATCTGCTTGCTTTTGATGGCTAACACTGATACTTAAGTTTTAACTAAATAAGGGCTCTAAACTTTCTTCTTCTTACCAGCTCAATCATACGATTGAAGTGACAAGAAGGATCATGTTAATCGAAGTGACTTGAAGGATGCATGTCAACCTGAATCAGTGTGAATCTGAACAAGGTTGTTATATATCTTAGACGACATGAACAGCTCCAATTGAAAATGTCGTCCCAATATCTAGCTACGAGCCCACAGAATCCCCCAACTTGGTATGATATGCGGATTATTGTTGATACACATCTCTTGGCAATAATAGTTCATTATAATTCTAGTAAGAACAAACTTCGGAAATCCTCTTCTCTTTACGCATGTTTGTATCTCTGCCTCTCCTAACAAAATATGGATCATTTCTCCATTTATGCGTGACATTCTTGCAGGGCGTGCTTATCACATTGTTCTTGATTATACATATATATGACCAAGGTTAATTAAGGCAAGACTAGCTAATTCACGTGTGCGCCCTAAGTAACAAGAGCCTGGATCCTCGATCAGTTAGACCCAAATTGTTTGTGAATGCCAAACTGGCTTGGAATCATACTTACTCGTGAGCCATGAGGTTGATACTGCATACTGTGGACTTTGCAAGTTTGGAATCTTTCATAATCTTGATGATATATACAAGATCAACGGCTGTGAATATAACTCATTCTGAATCAATCATAAGATATATTCAATATTGATTCGTGGGGGGTCATAAGAATGTCGAAAAGGATATAAATACTAAGATCATCATGTTAAATATGGCTCTCGTGAGGTTGGATCTTCAACCTTATACTGTTAGTCTTACATTCTTTGAATTAATGGTGCAACCAATACGACTATATACTATACAAGTACAAAGAGATCTAAGAAATATATATGTCAAGCATGGATTGCTACCGCAATTGAAGACCAGAATCCGGTGAGATTATACACATGCATTATGACATTTCCCAGTTTGAAAAGTAATCTATCTAAGCTAGCTGCATGCTTCACTTTCATGGTCTGCTAGCTTAGCTGATTTGCTCGACATGCTCTATCTATACTCACGGGGACACATATATTATACACTTTCAATTAGTATTTCCCTGAAAACACCCAAAATATATAAAGTATCTCACTCTGTATATGTTATAGAAAGAATATGGTAGATAAGAGGATCCAAATTATGATTCATTATTCATAAATAAATGAAACCTAGCTAGCTCTAAAACAGATGTTTGGGCAAGTAATCGACTTCATGGCTTCCCAGGTTCCCATGTTTTTTCTATCTCCTAGCTACCAAATTGATTACATACTGGGTTGTGCATAATAACTTATTAGATTGGGTGGGAAGAAACGAATGAAAATATTGTAAAGAAGCAGATCATGTTCCACAAGAGTCCAAGACTCCTATATAAAATATATCTATGTATTATAATTCTTCATAGTTATAAACTTTCTTCCTCGTCATACAAATTAAGGCTGTCTCCCTCCTGGCCTCCTTGCATACTATATATAATAAGGTCTGTTGTAGCAAATGATCAAAAACTAAATCAAGATCGATAACATGAAGCACAACTATGAAGGCACCCTTAACTTCTCCAGATTCTTCTTCCTCCTCCTGATCATGCTCTCATTGTCGGCTATGGAACTAGTCGGAGGCTCGAGGCCTCTTCTGCATAACAAGAATCTTATCATCTCGTCTTCAGAAACGAGCAGCAACAGCAGGAGCAAGTTTAAGATTGTTGAAGCATATTCTGGTCCTAACAGAAGAGGGGTAGGTCATGCCGGCGATGATCTTTATCCGACTACCGCTACTACTCCAGTGATCAAGAGGAAGATGGTGAACATGGCTGAAGCACATTCTGGTCCTAGTAAAGGAGGCAGTGGACACTAGTAAACAGTTCATCATGGCCATGCATGGTGGATTATTGTGTCTATATCAAGAGATAAATTACTGCATTCTTTTGTCCAAGCAAATTAACGTTTACATTATCATTATTTATCAGTGTTCTTTGAGTTTAATTTTCATATCAATCAATTCATTGTCTTGCTAGCTGGGAATTGGGAAACATTGATCTTCCAGTTGTTTCCCCAAAACAAAGTTAGTGTAGTTATAAACTTGCTCAACACTTTGGAGCTCATAATCTATCATTTTTGTTGACGATGAAGAATATATTCGAAGGAAGGAACTCATTGAACTCGTTATGCTCAAACTGGAAGAAATTTTACACGTTAGCTGGGCTTCAAGCATTTGGGCTGGGTTTGAAATATCGAATGGGTCAGGTTAGTTGTCAAAATTTTAAAGATGTAAACCTGCATCCATTTTGGGCTTTGGAAGAGCTGCTCGAATCGGGCTTGTTGCTTTTATTGCTTGAAAATATTTAAACGTATTGACGATCATTTAATTTAGTAGCATAGTCAGTGAGATAAACTTAAATTTCATTTCAATTTTTGAGAACAATCACCAATACATACATCAGCATAAAAAAAATCCATTATAGAAATTGGAAGAAAATGGCATCTAATAAATTTAAATATCCGATTGACCAGGGCTTGAAAGGTAGGTGGTGACAAAAACGTCGATCTCATGGGTGAGGCGCAAAATATTGCCTGGAATCTTTGATGCAAAAAAACAAATTGGAAAATGGAGAGGGATGGCTTTAAAACGAAGAAGAAGAAGAAGATGATGAAGACGGAGGAGGAGGAGGAGGAGGAGGAGAACGTGGATGAGTGCCAACCACTACGACATTGTTTAATCCTTCTTTTCCCTTTATTTTGTTGTTTCCTCTGCCTTTTCCAGACGAGCAGGAGACCTTTTACTGGACAAACCACCACCCCCTCCCCCCCCCCCCCCCCCCTCCCTCTCTCAATAATACAAAAACAGAGTTTGGCCAATGCATGGTTCCTCCGGCTTTTACCCCAACTTGGCTTAAATCATTTGTTTCATTCATTCTACCCATTACTACTTACTTATGGCCTCTGATTTTATAACTTTTGTTCATCAGATGGACAACCTCGGTGGTTGGGGGTAAGTGGGTAACAATTTCAATAAAACAAAATTTTTTTTTAAAAAAAAAAAAGGATAAAATTTTATTATAAAACAACAATTATAAATTATAAATAAATATATAAATAACATAACTGTTGAAGGAGAACATATAACAAGAATAACAGTCTACTCATTTATTGATAGAAAGACATATTTATAGACATTACATAGAGTCTCCCGAATGATCTAGAACATTTATCAATATTGTAATCTATTCTAATAAGGAAACGATTAGGTCAAGACACATAACAGAAGGACATGAAAATATTTTCCTTAAACACTCCCCCTTGTGTCACGTGCCTAATACGACATAGTGCATAAGATGTTGCCTCGTTAAAAACATTACCAAGTAAAACAAAAACTTCGTGGGCAAAACAAAGGATTGGACGAAAGGGAAAAGAATATAACACACCAACTACAATTGAAGATAACATGTGATGTAGACTCCCCATGATGTCTACATAACGACTCCCCTTGATTGGTAACTCAATCTTGGAGTTCAGATAAACGACGCATACCGATGCTCTTCACATGTTTCTCAAAGGTAGATTTAGGTAGAGATTTGGTGAACAAATCTGCTACATTATCCTCAGAACTTACCTAGTTCACATGGATATTTAAAAACTGTTGTTGCTGCTGATTGTAAAAAAATTTCAGCGAGATATTTTTAGTGTTATCACCCTTAATGTAATCTAACTTCATCTGTTCAATGCAAGCCGCATTATCCTTATAGATGCAAGTTGGTTTAGCCATAGTAGATGGTAATCCACTAGACTCTTGAATATGAGACACTACAGACCGAAGCCAAACACATTCTTTAACTGCTTCATGTACTGCAATAATCTCAACATGATTCGAGGAAGTAGCAACAAGGGTTTGCTTGGTTGATCTCCAAGATATCGCCGTATTCCCAATTGTGAACACATATCCAGTTTGGAAACGTCCTTTATGTGGGTCAGAGAGATACCCAGCATCAGCAAATCCAACTAACACATTATTTGGTGTTTCAGGATAGGAGACTAGTCTACCATGTGCATGAACCGCGACTATGGCAGCGTCGAACACAATCTCTTGGTGGGAGGCCGAGGGCTGTGATCCCTCGATCCCAAACAGGATCTTTTGCTCTCTTGTTTCACTGTAGGGAAAGAACAGGCCTAAGTCAATGGAACCTTTCAAAAACCTGAAGATGTGCTTAACACCATTCCAATGACGATGCCTTGGCGCAGAGCTAAATCTAGCTAACAAGTTCACAGAGAATGCAATGTCTGGTCTAGTGCACTGAGCCAAATATAACAGAGCTCCAATCGCACTAAGATATGGAGGTTCAGCTCCCAGGATCTCTTCATCATCATCTTTCAAATGGAACAGATCCTTTTTAATATCCAGACTTCGGGTAATCATGGGAGTGCCAAGAGGATGTGCTTTGTCCATATTGAATCGCCTGAGCATCTTTTGGACATAAGCCGACTGGTGTATTAAGATTCCAGTCCCTCGATGCTCTAGTTCAATGCCTAGGCAAAATCGAGTCTTCCCAAGATCTTTCATCTCAAACTCGAATTTCAAGTAGCGAACCGTCTCATTAATTTCATTGAGATTTCCGATGATATTCATATCATCAACATAAACTGCCACAATTGCAAATCCAGAACTGGTTCTTTTTATGAACACGCATGGGCACAAATAATCGTTCTTGTATCTCTTCCCAATCAAGTAATCACTTAGATGAGTATTGTCAAGACCCGTCCTGAATTTCACCCTGAAACCCGAGGTGAGTCCTGCGGAGACCACCTCCAAGGAAAATTTACCGAATGACTCGGTAAACCTCCCTTGAAAATGGACAACCCTAACCCGGAAGAATTAGAGAACCACTCTTTTAACCCAAAATAACATCATCCGCTACAACCCATAAATAGCCAGATAAGTTATACAAAAATCACAACAGTAATCAGAGCTACTAAAAAATAAAATAAACACAACGAAAGCTAACAATCTCCTTAGATTAAACAGGTAACCTACTGGCGAAATGTAACGGAAAGATTGGTGACTATGCCTCGACGTCTCCTTCCAGACCCCACTCGAACCCTGCAGACTGGGCATTTTAAGAGCCTAGGGGAAAATATTCAAAAACGTCATAGTGAGTGGACAAAAGCAATTTCGACAACAAATAAATATTTCCCCAAAAATACTTTAAAAGAAAACGCTTTACCAGCGACATCTTAAAAGTTTAACTTGAAAATTCTGAACTGGTGTTTAGCCTCGCTAGACTCCCTAACTTTAAGAAAAAAAGACATCTCAGGCTAGAATATTATATATATATATATATATCAGTATGTATTCACACTCATCTATCTCTTGTACGATATCTATGAATAAGCTCAAAAAATAGATAATCATACAAGACTACGACGCTGGTGTCTAACGCTCATGTCACCTCATACTGGAATTGTATCTCAGTATGGGGGAAACGCGCGAGTGGGTATATATACGTGCTGATTTCTTGTATGAATTCTATGAATGAATTCGAAGAATAGATAGTCGTACAAGGCTACGACGCTGGCGTCTAACGCTCAAGTCACCCCATGCTAGAATTATACCTCAGTATGGAGAAAAATCACGTATAGCTAGCTAGCATTTATTTATATACATACTATTCTCATAATCAACTATATATGAGTATAATCACCGAAATTCTCAGTTTCGGGAAATTTCCAACAACAGAAAATTATTCAAAAAAGAAGCATTTTAAGCACATTATTTAAAACAAAGGTCCACTCACAAATTAGGCCTAAGCCTGATGTCGGTCGGAGGTTTCTTCCGCTCGGGCCTCCTCACGTCCTGTTCCAAAAACATAATTAAATATTTAAGTAAAACACCGACGCTTAACGAAAATAGGCGTAATTAAAAATGAGCTCTGCACGCTCAACCATGCCTATCGCCCAAAATTTTAATTTCACTACCAACCAATAAATCTCCACAAATTTTTACCGACATCCTCAAAAATCACATTCCACCAGAAATAAACCAATGTCCGGATTCTAACATATTAATCCGCCAAAAATACCAAACTTTAAAAATTCCCAAACATATCCAAAAATCCTCCAAAAATTCTAAAACTCATTCCATTAAACTCCTCATAAAATTCCCTACCAAAAACATTTTTTCCAGCGCCGGCAACGGCGGCTGATGGCCAGCTCCGGCGACCTCCAATGCCCACCAAAATTTGACAACACCTTCCTCTCAACCTCCTCCACAACTTTCCTAACTATCACAAACATCAATTCCAAGCTAATTATGCCAATCGAACGAAAACACATAAAAAGCCCTAGAATTTCCATTACCGATTTCTCCTTACCTAGCTTGAGATGGAGAGAGCCCTTTGGAGGAATTTTTACACTGGATGAGGGCTTTCTTTTGAGCATAGGCTCGCCGTCTATGGCGGCCGGAGGAGGAAGTTCCGGCGACGGAAGCCTTTGGGCAGTCAAACCTCTCGGCGAGCTTTCCCCCCGATCGGTGGCGCTAGGGAGCCTCTCGCCGGTCTAAAATGGAAGCTGGGTCGGAGGCCGACCGATTGGGACCAGTGCGATGGCGAACGGAGGCCGGACTGCGGCAGACGGACGCCGGACATTTCCGGGCAGAGCGAACTCGGGGAGAGAGAGAGGGAGGGGGCGCGCGTGAGGAGAGAGCGATAGAGAAATTGGTTGGGCTCGGCCCAGCCGGGTCCAACCTCCCATATACCCATTCCAAAATTCAACACCCCAAAAAATAATACCCCAACGAAAATTACCCTTTACTAGCAAAAATTACCATTTTTTTTACCATTGTCACATTTTCTTCCTTCGAATAAATCCTTCGAAATAATCGTCCCCTAACCACTCTGGAGACTGATTAAATTATACACTTAATGACGAAAACGGTAAAAACACTTATTACCACCGTGTTAGTAATTAAGGTAAAAATTAAGGGTCGGGGCGTGACAAGTATACTACATTCGTTCGGATTGTTTCAATCCATATAGTGAACGCCTCAATCTGATGGCATAAGCACTCCGTGGTTTAGAGTCACTTGAATTGGGCAACGAAAGGTCGTCAGGCACTTTCATATATATATATATATATATATATATATATATTAAGATATATTAAGATCCCCATAGAGATATGCAGTAACCACATCCATAAGTTGCATATTCAGTTTTTCGGACACTAATAAACTGACCAAGTAGCGGAAAGTAATGACGTCCATAACAGGAGAATATGTCTCCTCATAATCAATACCAGGGCGTTGCGAGAATCCTTACACCACAAGTCTAGCTTTATATCGCATGACTTCATTCTTCTCATTACGCTTCCCAACAAAGACCCATTTATGTCTAACAGACTTAACATTTGGTGGGCATGGCACAATCGGACCAAAAATTTGTCTTTTCAATAGGGAGTCTAGTTTAGCCTGGATTGCATCTTTCCATTTCGACGAATCTGCTCTACGTTGACATTCTGCAACAAAGCGAGGTTCTATTTCATCGTCGTCAATAATCTTCCTGAGATGGAATAAGCAAAAACATCATCAATAAACATGAAAGACATATCCATAAGAACGCGCGCACTTGTGTAATTTAACGAGATTTCTTTGTTCTCTGACATCAACATTGATTCTGAGGCGTCCCCCAGAGGTTTCAATATCGATTCATGGACATAGCTATAGTCAGAAACAATATCATGTGATGGACTGATGAGCGGATCATTTTGTGCCTTGATGTCTTGCTTTTTCTGCGGCAAGACCCTTTCTTTGGTCTCCCCCTCTTCTGTGTGGGAGCCGAGGCTGTAGCCACCCCTCCACCATGGGCATTAGGTGCGTCGGCGACGCTGGTGGTGCCTAGCCCAGGTGTGGCATTAACTTGCCCAGTTTTCAGGACTTCCAACCTTGCAGAAACGTTTGCAGCAAGGATAGTTGATCTCGTCACTTTCGCGATATCAGTAAAAGGAGTCAGGCATCAAATCTGCAACTTTTTGAATATTGAGAATTCTTTGCACTTCAATCTCGCTCTGAGATGTGCGGGGATCATAATGAGACATAGTGGGGACAGACCACGATAATTCATGTCGTTCAACCAGAATATTATTGTTCATTTCTCCCCCTAACGATGGGTGTTTTGGCCATGATCCTCAGCGCACGGAGCAGAGGTGAATAGCGAACAAATAAAAGGGGGAGTGTTACGGGCGTGCCACTTCGCGGAGGAGGAAAAAGTTGATTGCGAGATCTTGACTTCTTGATCAGGCAAAAGGGGTTTCCAGGTGCCACCTCAGATGAAGAATTTACAAGCACAAGGCGATCGATACTCATGGTGGCGCGAGCAGAGCAACTATAGGGAAATCAAAGGTGATCGGGGGTGAGTCCAAGAAGAACTTTGAGAAAACCTAGACGGCGGCGCGCTTAGGGTTAGGGTTTCGAGTAGCTCGAAGGATAACTGATTTGCAGTTTGTTTGTATTTGTTGAGAGATTTGATTGTGTTGAGAGAGAGAAAGAGGGGTCGCTTTAACGGGGAAGCAGAAACAAAGCTCCGGAGAGCATTAGAGATTCGACTGGGTCGAGGGTTTCAACTAGGTTGAAAGGTTTTGTTTTGTTTGTTGAATTGTCAGTCAATCTCCTTTCTGTAAATCCTAGAGCCCTTTATATAATGTGAGCTCGACTTGCAGTAGAAGATAGATAATCATAGATGTTTAGTCGGACTCTGCAACGTAAAGCATAAGGGCACTATTCCACCCAAGCGGACCAACCTTCTTGTGACACATGTCCAATTTGCATACTCCATTTAGAATAGGTCACTGCTTCAGGCGTGCCGCTCCACTGTAGAGTCTTATGCGGACTGAAATTAAGAGCAATCTTATCCCGCGGGGTGTCACAATCCATGTAGAAAACCAATATTGCGCGGGCCGTGGACTCAAACCATCTCGCGGGCCAAAAGAAGACTTTTTATATTAAAAGGGTCACAGGGATTGGCCCGAAGCATGTCAAAGACTGGTAAAAGTCTTCAACGATTAATGTAGTGCGCGCGGACTCCGCATGTGGCTTCCTAGCGAAGTCTCTAACGCGAACTAGCGAGCTAGTTCGCCAGCTCGCCTAGACGTATTCCACCTCGCCTAAGCGAAGTCAACTAGTAATTCCACGCAAAAGCATTCCGCGCGAGTTATGTGTTGTGCCTGAAGTCTGAGCGTGCGAGATCTGTAGTCCGCGCGGAGTCATTTCGCTCGCAGACCTTGTAATTCATCTCGCGTGGTCTTGATGGCGGGCCATTATTTGTAAACTTAAAGAAACTTGGGCTCGCCGGTATGACATGGACCAAAAATTTAATTAATATTCACATAGACATTTATTGTCCAGTAAAATATTAATTTGGACGTAAACATTGCCCCCCAGCCTCGAAGTCATGAATGTCAAGAATGACTGAAGAGGTTTATGTTTATGCTACCCAAAGCCACTGGTATTGGCTCGGGTCATAAGATGAGTGTGAGTAGACAAACCTGTGAATAGGCCTTAAAACCCAAGCACCCAGCAAGGCATTGTAGCAAAGTTTCTGTACAGCTCGCCTAGTGCCATAGTAAACAGATAAACTTGTCATAACGAGGCACCTTGGACTTCAAATGCATTCGCCTGCTCTTCAGCTGCACTCCCCTGCAATCGCTTGCTTTGACTAGATTCTAAAAAATGGCCCTTCGCGAGCTGTGGAACGACAAATGATCATGCACTTCGCTGCCCCCTTGCGCGAACCAATGAGAAACAAACAAAAAAGATCGGCAACCGGCCTAAAATGTTTGGACATGTACTTCGCTGCCCCCTAGCGCGAACCAAAGAGAAGCAAACAAAAGGGGTCGGCGAACTGCCATATAAAGATGGCGAACACTTTGAAAACTTGGAGGCCACAGGGATTGGCCTAAATAATGACTAAGATACTTGAAGAAGGTCTAAAGTCTAAAATAACTAGAGCATGTATCCATCCCAATGTGCCCCCCAGTTTTCATGTCTGTTCGCCGATGTTGAGGAGAATAAAAGACATCAAAATTTTACCATGCCCCCTAGGGAAGGAGTGGTGGTACTGATGCCCCCCAGTGAGGAAAGCGGGCTACGAGGTCATGAAAACACTTTGAAAAAGCAACGTGCGAATCCACGCGTATCCTAACCTATCTGCATTCAAACTGCCATAAGTCTCTCCAGGAATGTCGGAATGAAAAACCGTAAAATCCTCTGGAAAGTAGACATCCAGGGCTTTCTATTGATACATGGCGCGCCAGCTAGTTCTTCCTAGATCAGTTCAGTTTAATCGGCGAAGCTGATTGTTCAGTAGTGGTTGTTGTAACTTTCAGCATTGCAATATGTCTTGACTTCGCTGGCAGAAATTCAAGGCATATGGAATGCCTATTGTCGTCAAGCCTCAGGGAAAGGCTTCCAAGTAAAATTCAAGTCTAATATAGGCAAGAACATTGTCCTGCATTTCAGCAAGACCAAGGATCTCTTTTTGTGTTTTTTGCTATCTGATTTTTTTGTATTTTTCTTTTTCAATGCGAGAAAGAAAGGAATTGAAAGAAAACAAAAGTAAAAGCTGAATTAAAAGCTAGGAGCAAAGAAGAGATCATAGCTTGATTAGTGATCCCTCGTTAAGCCACGGGGGAGGTCACCAATGCTTCACTCCAAGTCTCGACGTCGTCTTGCTTCCAACGTGAGACTGTCACTATTGAAAATTTCCAAGTGTTGAGCAGAGTTGTTCCGTGTCAACAACTTAAAAATTTAGGCAAGGTATTTCGTAGGGTATGTCTCGTTGCCCCCCCCCCCCACGTATCCTTGTCTATTGACCAAGCATGATCCTTAACTGCATTCTCATAGATCGAATGATGTTGAGATCTGCCTTATTGCCCACTATCATGTCATAATGCGTGGTCTTATCAGGAATAGCCACGCATTAGTCAGGGAAGAAAACCACTTGATTGTCTCTTTTCACCTTATCAAGAACTTTACTGGGATTGAACTTTTGTGTCATATGATTATGAGACAGATGCACCAACATATAGTCTTCATCGTATTCATCATAAATTGGTTCTGTGTCAAAAGCACATGCAGAATCAAAGAAGGTCGATAGCTCGACCTTCTTTGCAACCAATGGCATGCATGGGACATGTACGTACTTCTCCCATAAACTAAAGTCCCCTTTAGGCCTTTGAATTTGCATGCAAAGACTCCAAGTATATTGGAATGTGAAACCGCGGATTGGCCTACCACCAAACTATATATAGTTAAGCTTAATATGACCATGGTTTGGCGAAGCGAACTGGGTCATCTCGCTGGTGAACATAAGATTGGCGAGACGAACCTTTAGGAGAAGCGGACCCCTCCAGCCTTGGCGCCCCGCGTGTGTAGGCTGAAGCGGAAACTCAAGAGGCTCTGGTCCATCTTCAGTTCGCTTGTCATGACTTGGTAAAAAAAGCAGGCGAGTCCCACCGTGCCCCCCATGCGGCTGACCTGTGTCCACATATACATCTCGCATGGGAAAGTTGGCGTCTGGGTCCCCTTTCATGCGAACTTGTGGTTCGCCATCATCATTAGTGCGCGAACCAATTTCTGCTTCTAAGATGGATTGTTCTGTCACATCTTCCAGTTCATTTTTCTGAGGAACACCGTGCGAGATGAGATTATTATCCATAATCTCGCCGGCCTCAACCTGATAAGACGTATTTGCACACGCATCAATTAACCCTGTCAACAAATCAGTTATAGTATAAAGCAAGCAGGGATCGTTCTAAACCGGGGATCCAACTACAGGGTAGATCCATCTAATCTAATATAAATGTCAAAATAAGCATATAGGTTTAAAGGTTTGATAATTTCGGAACAACTTTAATAAATCCTAAATTACTTCTATACATATATACATGTGATCAACCAACAATCATGCAAACTCAACCAAACAACCATGTAAGAATAAAGAAGACGATTTCTAATCTCATTCAAGTCTACACCGTGAGCAAATACACAACCTAAATTTGATATGCACATAAGTTCCTACGGGGTTCCTATGACATAGACCAACTTAGAATTAGACTACGGGTTTCATTCAACATCGCGACACAACAAGCTCGGCTACGTGCTCTACTTATAGGTCACACACATAAACTAATCATGCAATTACGTATCACATAAAGAATCCATGTGTTTAAGTACTAGTCCTAAATCAAACATAGGCAGAAAATCGGCGAAAAACAAAGACAATGCAACTTATCAACTACGTGTATCAAAGTCGAACTTTGGATGATTAACACATGCAATATCAACTACCTGTATCAACTACACATGATAATATAAGAATGCACCGAAAATCTTAAAGTATTTAGACATAAAACTCACGGCATAAAACCTAAAATCATAGATTAAAAACTGAAAACTTTAAATTCAAAACATAGTTCAAAAGTTGTTCTATCTCATAGACAAGAATCGAAACATACTTAAGCAAAAACCTAAAACAAACATAAACAAGAACAAACACATACAAATCCGAAAGTAGAAGATGAATACACTCTCAGAATGTCCCTACGTGTTCTACTCTTTGAGTGCGCGGAGTCCTAGGCTACGTGCTTTGGACGAGTGCTGAAGGTGGGATCGGATTGTAGTGTTTGGAGGTTGATGGAGTTTTGGCAAAGGCTTTGGTGTTATTTGCATGGGTTGATGATGATCTTTTATCCTTGAAGTCGTGCTTTATATAGAGGAAAAACCCTAGAAGAGTCGGCCACAAAGCCTAAACTAAGTTGGTTTAGGATTCCTAGTTCTTCTCAATTTCGGCAGAATGACCTCCGTCTGATGATTTCGTCATAACTTCCTCTAGAAAATAGATATTGAGGTGATTCCAATTGATTTGGAAACTAGATTCCCGTAGCTTTCTATCCATATCTGGCACGTTTTCTGATTCATTGTGAGCTGTCCTGGAGAGTCCGTTGAAGTTGACAGACGTGCACAGGAATTCTCCCGATTTCATCCGGATTTGCAAGGTTTGGATATTCTTCAAATTCTGCCGAATTTAGATCTTCTTCTCCATATTGGACTTGGTTTGGACCTCTCCTTCATGGACTAGGCTTCAAGGAAAAATTGAATCTTGATCCAGACAGGAATCCTGAGTAAACAAGGGTTTCCAACACTTAGCACAATTTCAACACCAAATTCTTCAATTCCGAAATTACTATGTATTTTAATACTAAAAACTACATATTTCTAAATTAAGCAATTATTCTACACTAAACACAAATATAAAGCTAAAACAACTAAATAAGAGTTAACAAAGGGTAAATAAAGGGTATAAGCATATTAAAAACGTCACACTTTGTGCTCCTATCAACAACCCCACACTTAACCTTTGCTAGTCCCTTAGCAAACCACTAAAACTAAAACAACAAAACAAATATCGAAAATACTACAATGACTCAATCTAATGCCTTCAACGAAAATTGTCTCAGAGATCTTCAAAATCATAGCATCAAGAATAGCACAAGAATCGAAATTGAAAGATGAATTCAATGGTTAATAAACATGAGATTTCGATGTAACAAGTAAGACATGGCAGAAACAAAGGTGAAATTAAGCTCGACATGTTCCAAACAAGTTCAAATTCAACTCACAAAGGATATGCACTCCGAATTTTTTTTTTTTTCTCTCAAGAACATGGCATATGCTTAAAAGCTTTTCACACACAAGAGTTATAAAGAAAATAGTGATTTCGAAAACCTCATGAAAGATACCAATCATATGCACAAATGAACCACAACCATATGCTTACTCATGAAACAGACTCCACAGATCGAAGTTTACTTATCTTAAGAATCATGCGGATCTTTTAGAAAATAGGTTGGCTAGGCTCGGCAAGGAAAATTTTCAAAGTATAGGAATCACAAAGGTCATCCTCAAGACTTAGCAGAGCAAGAACATCCACCTTATGTCACCAAATACCATCAAGGGCCAAATAACATCATGTTGGACCCATCCTTCACTTTAAACATTGTGAAAACGAACAAAGGCTAAAGTATAACATATTGAGCCTTCAACAAACAAATCACAATTCAAATTCACAAATTTTTCATCTAGGCCGAGATACCTTTATCAATTTGAAACTTTTTTTTTTCTTTTTTTCTTTTTACTTCTCTCGGATCATGCTTTTTCTTTCTTTCTTTTTTTTTTCGAGAGCAAATTTTTTTTTTCTTTTTTTTTCTCATGTGTATCTCAGCAACAAACTCCTTAGAACAACCCCACACTTGTATTGAATCATCACCTCAAATCACCATAAAAAGATAGCTCTGCCAAGCTCGAGACAAGGTAGAGGAATTCTATACTAGGCAAGGGATAATTTAGGTGAACAAGAAAGGCATAACGTAGGCTCTAGGGGGTTCAGACTAAGGGGTCCCAAACAGGGCTCAAAATAGGGATATATGGCTATTTAGATAAAGTGGTGGTAGTCCTAAGAAAGATCCACAATCCTTTTCAAAATCAAAGCAAGTTATGATAAAAGTTTTGAAAGTTTCAAAAGTAAGTTCTAGCAATCTCTAGTTCATTAAATCTATGGCATATAAATCGATCAAGTAATGTATAATGAGGTCATATATATCAAAGAATAGATAGAGTAAACTCTCCAAAGAATAGGCACATATATAAGGCTCGAAAATCTCACAAAGGTAACATGAAATCAAACAAGTAAGGAACATGCTCATTCTGTACCTAAGTTTCAGTGGTCCTCATCTACTACAAGTTCGTACAATTTCAACATATCTATTAACCATCAAATAACATATAAGCTCAAATATTCGAAATTATGCTCATCTCAATAACTAATCAATCAAAGATCATATGTTCATCCTAGACACGTTAGAAGGCACCTAAGACTCAACAAAATAAAAACAACACACAAAATAAAGAAACAAGTTATAATCCGAATCTAAGGAAATAAAAACCTAAAAATGTTTAAAAAGTGCATCTAAAATCGGAAAACATAAACAAAAATTCAAAATTAATCCTAAAAATTAAAAACAACTCAAATCATATCAAAGCATAGCAAATCAACGAGTAATGACATCCCACCCCATACTTAAAATCAACATTGTCCTCAATGTAAGAAAACTAAAAGCAAACCGAAAATAAAAGAGGAGGGATAAAGAAATTGCAAACTCTCGTTGATGGCTCCTTCGATGGGTTGCCTCCCATGCAGTGCTTAAGTGTTTATAGTCCTTTAGCCTAGACTATCATCTCCTCATTGCTCATGCCGTAGCATCTAGGAGTGAGACTTCCTCCACCATGTGGTTTACCATGGTCTCCAAGTAAGGCTTTAATCGATGACCATTAACCTGAAATTCAGTTCCTTTGACCAAGCTCCTAATCATGACTGCACCAGAAGGAAAGATATTAGTGATAACAAAAGGTCCTATCCACCTAGAACGTAGCTTGCCTGGAAACAACCTAAGTCTAGAATTAAATAAGAGAACTTTCTGGCCAATAACAAAATCTTTCTTTCAAATCATCCTGTCATGGAATGCCTTAGTCTTCTCTTTATAGATCACGGCAGACTCATATGCCTCATTCCTGATTTCTTCAAGTTCACACAACTGCAACTTCCTGTGTAATCCGGCCTCATCAATATCCATATTAAAAGTCTGAACCGCCCACCAAGCTCGATGTTCCAACTCCACAGGTAAGTGACAAGCTTTTCCGTACACCATACGGAACGGTGACATTCCCAAGGGATTTTTAAATGCAGTTCGATATGCCCATAGTGCATCATCAAGTCGTTGGCTCCAATCCTTGCGTGACGGCTTCACACTCTTCTCCAATATCCGCTTGATCTCTCGGTTACTAAGCTCCACTTGCCCACTTGTCTGGGGGTGATAAGGTGTAGCAACCTTATGCTTGATTCCATACTTCTTCATTAGAGCGTCAATTGTCCGATTGCAAAAGTGGGAACCTCCATCACTTATTACAAATTTCGGCATTCCAAACCTGGAGAAAATATTAGAGCGTAGGAAATCTGCAACAACTCGAGAATCATTAGTCCGGGTGGCTTTTGCTTCCACCCATTTAGAAACATAATCCACACATACAAGAATGTATAAATTTCCTTGAGAATTCGGAAAAGGCCCCATGAAATCAATACCCCAACAATCAAATATTTCAACATGTATAATAGGTTGCATAGGCATTTCATCCCTAGGTCCTAAATTCCCTGTCCTTTGACATCTATCACATGAAGCACAATACATGTAGGCATCTCGAAAAATAGTAGGCCAAAAGAATCCACATTCTAAAACTTTCAAAGCAGTCCTACGAGAACCAAAGTGACCTCCACAAATTTGATCATGGCAAAAACTAAGAATAGATCTATGCTCATTCTCCGGGACACACCTCCTAATAACTTGATCAACACAATGCTTCCACAAATAAGGTTCATCCCACACATAATGTCTAGCTAAAGCCTTAAGTCTATTTCTAGCATGGTAGGTCATAGAATTCGGAAATGGCTTTGTAACAAGGTAATTCACAATATCGGCATACCAAGGCTCACTTACCTCACTTACCTTGCCTACCTTGAAGAGTTGCTCGTCCGGGAAGCATTCTTGGATGGCCACGGGATCTGAGTCACGCACCAATCGGCTAAGGTGGTCGGCAACAACGTTGTCTGACCCCTTCTTGTCTTTGATTTCCAAATCGAACTCTTGGAGAAGCAATATCCACCTTATCAATCTCGGCTTGGCATCCTTCTTTGTCAACAAATACTTCAAAGCCGCATGGTCAGTGTAAACAATAACTTTAGATTGAAGTAAGTAAGAACGAAACTTATCCAAAGCAAAGATCACGGCAAGAAGTTCTTTTTCGGTGGTGGTGTAGTTTTGTTGCGCATCATTGAGCGTCCGAGAGGCATAATAGATGGCATAGGGCTGCTTGTCTCTTCTCTGTCCGAGCACTGCCCCCACGGCATAGTCGGAGGCGTCACACATCAACTCGAAGGGCAAAGACCAATCCGGTGGCGCCATGATCGGTGCCGATGTCAACATGGTCTTCAACCGCTCAAAAGCTTCCTTGCACTCGGCATCAAAGTGGAAGGGCACATCCTTTTGAAACAAAGAACTCAAGGGTCGAGCTATCTTGGAGAAATCTTTGATAAATCGACGATAAAAACCTGCATGTCCAAGAAAGCTTCGAACATCCCTCACACTTGTGGGGATGGGTAAGTGACGCACAAGATCTATCTTAGATTTATCAACTTCAATACCCCTAGAACTAACAATGTGGCCGAGCACTATACCCTGATTAACCATGAAGTGACATTTTTCCCAATTAAGCACAAGATTAGTTTCCTCACATCTCCTAAGCACAAATTCTACATTTTCTAAACATGCATCGAAATCTTCACCATAAACAGAAAAATCATCCATAAAGACTTCAATCTTAGAACCTATGAATTCAGAAAATATGTGGTACATGCATCTTTGAAACGTACCTGGAGCATTGCACAAGCCAAAAGGCATGCGGCGGTAGGCAAAGTGCCAAAGGGACATGTGAACGTTGTCTTCTCTTGATCCTCTTCCGCAACACTTATTTGATTGTAACCACTATAACCGTCAAGAAAACAATAGAAGGAATGACCGGTTAGCCTCTCAAGCATTTGATCAATGAATGGCAATGGCATGTGATCCTTCCTTGTTGTTGCATTGAGCCTCCTATAATCGATACACACTCGGTGGCCGGTTACGGTCCTTTGCGGAACAAGCTCGTTTTCATCATTCTTCACCACCGTGATTCCGCTCTTCTTTGGCACAACTTGAACCAGTGAAATCCACCGTGAATCCGAAATTGGGTAGATGACTCCACAATCGAGCAACTTTGTCACCTCATCCTTTACAACTTGCATCATAGGTGGATGAAGACGTCGTTGACCCTCCTTGGTCGGTTTTGCTCCATCTTCAAGCAAAATTCGGTGAACACACATTGTAGGGCTAATTCCCTTGATGTCGGCTAAGGTCCAACCTATGGCCGTCTTGTGTCTCTTCAAAACTTCGATCAATCTCTCCTCTTGCTCCTTCTCTAATGATGATGATATGATAACCGGCAATGTTTCATTCTCTCCCAAGTACACATACTTCAAATGTTCCGGAAGAACTTTGAGATCTAATTTTGGGGCTTGGACAATGGAAGGAAGAAACTTGTTAGATGGAAAGAGAATTGGACTAGGGGAGGTGTAGCATACCTCGGCAGCCACCTCAAGGGACTGCACGGTTTCAAGCAAGGGTAAAGGCACGGCATCTTGAGACAATGTGATTTTGTTCCCCATGGCATCAAATCCGATTCCTCTTTCCAAGGTGATTGCCAAGGTGTCTTGAGCTATTGTCTCCACATATTCATCTGCAAGAGCATCCACAACATCAATAGAAAAGGAATCTCGAAAAAGTTCAGGAAGTGGATACCTCATTGCATCAAAAATATTGTAACTAATGATGTCTCCATCTATTTCGAAAGTTAGTTCCCCTGAATAGACATCAATTTTGGTCCTTGCGGTTCTCATGAATGGCCTTCCCAACAGAATGGGAATTTCTTTGTCATCTGCATCCGCCGGTTCCATGTCAATGACATAGAAATCTGCAGGAAATGTTAAACTTGCAACCTGCACTAAAACATCCTCAACATATCCCAAAGGGATCTTGTTAGAGCGGTCAGCCAATCTAATGATAATGTTATCCTTTTTCAATTCACCTAGACCTAAATCCGCATAAAGATAAGAAGGCATAACATTTATCGAAGCACCTAAATCTAACATGATTTTATCGAAACTATGAGTACCAATGGTGCATGGAATCGAAAAACTCCCTGGATCCTTGAGCTTAGGTGGTAGTTTCCTTTGAAAAACCGCAGAGATGGTTTTATTCATTACCGCTACATCCTTCTCTCGTGGCAGCCTCTTGTTGGTGCACAACTCTTTCAAGAATTTCGCATATTTTGGATTTTGTTGAATGCACTCAAGCAATGGCATGTTTACTTCCACCTTCTTGAATAACTCAATCATTGCATGATCAGCTTCATCATGCTTTGATTTAGCAAACCTGTTGGGGAAAGGGGCACGAGTATGGACATTAGTAGAAACTAAACCATTAGAGCTAGAAGACTTACCTTTCTCAAGCACGGCTTGAGTGGATTTCGGATCAGCAGGGACCGCAAGAGGCACGGCCTCTTGCACCTTCTTCTCGGCTGGAACTACTACTTCTCTCTCGGACTGAGGCACGGCCTCCTTGTCCGGCTTCTTCTCGGCATAAACCTCTTCAATATCTTCGTCATTTTGCAGCAATATGCTCTCGGCCTCACCTTCCTTAGAAGGCTCCGACTTCTTCAACATAGGCTCCTCAAAAACTCGACCACTCCTAGTTGCAACGATCTTGAATTGTCCGGCATTCGGGTTTGGCAAGGTTTGGCCCGGCAACTTACCACTTTCATGGATTTTACCCATGAAATCGATAACTTGCCCCATCTGCTTCTTGAGCTCCGCGATTTCTTTAGAATTAGCCTGTTGACCTGTCACTAAAGCTTGAGTTGCAGATGTTAAGTTCTGTTGCCCTTGAGCAAGGGACTTCAAGATTTCATCATAATTAGGAGTAGAAGAACTAGCATGCACGAGTATAAAACGAAATCAAAAGCAATAAACTAGATTAAGCTAAGAAAAACAAAACAAAGGAAAACAAAAGAAATTTCAAAAATCAAGAGATAAATTTCAAAACAAATGAAATACAAAATCATACATGGCACCAATCTTTAAGATTACAAAGTCATATAAGGTTATTTTCGAGTTGCTACTAAAACACTTAAACAAATAATGATTCTAGATGGTAAGACACGGTGGACGTGCGGCCTGGATATTGATGTTTCGATCACAAGCTTGAAGCGTTGTTTCTAAAGGTCAATAGCTCAATCCAGAGATAGTGAACATGGTAGGACTCGTTTAGTGAGCAATGAGAACTCCATCACCGAGATGTATGTTTTCAAGGCTCTTGAGATCCAATTTTGGTCCCATGCACCAGAGTAATAGAAGGAGCGTACCAATGTACTCAGCTAGCAACAAACTTATGAACCAAACATGACTCCAAGTGTTAATAAAAGCCGCCCACAACCTCATGCAAACCCGAGGGTAAACAAGAAGGGTTAAGGCTAAAATTAACAAAAGGGATCCTACCTATTCCTGTGTAGTACAACCTACAACATTATTCATACAAGTATTAAAGTAGAAAGACACAATTACATCATATACAAATTTATGGTTATAACTTTACAAATATAAACATATAAACATATATACAATGCAAATTTCGACAATTAAAAAGATCGAGGATCCCGAAGGATCCCCGGCAACGGCGCCATTTGATAAGACGTATTTGCACACGCATCAATTAACCCTGTCAACAAATCAGTTATAGTATAAAGCAAGCAGGGATCGTTCTAAACCGGGGATCCAACTACAGGGTAGATCCATCTAATCTAATATAAATGTCAAAATAAGCATATAGGTTTAAAGGTTTGATAATTTCGGAACAACTTTAATAAATCCTAAATTACTTCTATACATATATACATGTGATCAACCAACAATCATGCAAACTCAACCAAACAACCATGTAAGAATAAAGAAGACGATTTCTAATCTCATTCAAGTCTACACCGTGAGCAAATACACAACCTAAATTTGATATGCACATAAGTTCCTACGGGGTTCCTATGACATAGACCAACTTAGAATTAGACTACGGGTTTCATTCAACATCGCGACACAACAAGCTCGGCTACGTGCTCTACTTATAGGTCACACACATAAACTAATCATGCAATTACGTATCACATAAAGAATCCATGTGTTTAAGTACTAGTCCTAAATCAAACATAGGCAGAAAATCGGCGAAAAACAAAGACAATGCAACTTATCAACTACGTGTATCAAAGTCGAACTTTGGATGATTAACACATGCAATATCAACTACTTGTATCAACTACACATGATAATATAAGAATGCACCGAAAATCTTAAAGTATTTAGACATAAAACTCACGGCATAAAACCTAAAATCATAGATTAAAAACTGAAAACTTTAAATTCAAAACATAGTTCAAAAGTTGTTCTATCTCATAGACAAGAATCGAAACATACTTAAGCAAAAACCTAAAACAAACATAAACAAGAACAAACACATACAAATCCGAAAGTAGAAGATGAATACACTCTCAGAATGTCCCTACGTGTTCTACTCTTTGAGTGCGCGGAGTCCTAGGCTACGTGCTTTGGACGAGTGCTGAAGGTGGGATCGGATTGTAGTGTTTGGAGGTTGATGGAGTTTTGGCAAAGGCTTTGGTGTTATTTGCATGGGTTGATGATGATATTTTATCCTTGAAGTCGTGCTTTATATAGAGGAAAAACCCTAGAAGAGTCGGCCACAAAGCCTAAACTAAGTTGGTTTAGGATTCCTAGTTCTTCTCAATTTCGGCAGAATGACCTCCGTCTGATGATTTCGTCATAACTTCCTCTAGAAAATAGATATTGAGGTGATTCCAATTGATTTGGAAACTAGATTCCCGTAGCTTTCTATCCATATCTGGTACGTTTTCTGATTCATTGTGAGCTGTCCTGGAGAGTCCGTTGAAGTTGACAGACGTGCACAGGAATTCTCCCGATTTCATCCGGATTTGCAAGGTTTGGATATTCTTCAAATTCTGCCGAATTTAGATCTTCTTCTCCATATTGGACTTGGTTTGGACCTCTCCTTCATGGACTAGGCTTCAAGGAAAAATTGAATCTTGATCCAGACAGGAATCCTGAGTAAACAAGGGTTTCCAACACTTAGCACAATTTCAACACCAAATTCTTCAATTCCGAAATTACTATGTATTTTAATACTAAAAACTACATATTTCTAAATTAAGCAATTATTCTACACTAAACACAAATATAAAGCTAAAACAACTAAATAAGAGTTAACAAAGGGTAAATAAAGGGTATAAACATATTAAAAACGTCACACTTTGTGCTCCTATCACAACCTCAGGCTTTTTGTCATTGATTAACAAGGCATTAGGTTCGCCCAAAGGAAAATCTTCATCATTAGATTGGCTGCTAGGCAGTCCAATCTGTTTAGTAGGGATGTGTTCGTCAATTGTAGACTTTACATTTAGGCATTGTAAAGCCTTTTCCAAGGCATTGCACTGTTGATGAAACTCTTCTAGAAAAGCTTTCCTTTCGGCTTTTTCCTTTTCTTCAGCAGCCTCTCTAGCAGTTGTTTCCTTTGTGCGTTGCTTGAGGATGGCAGCATGTTTTTTTCGGCTGGCAGCTCTTAGTTCGGCATACTTTCTCTCGATGACTTCTAATTTTTCTTGCCAATCATATCGCATCTTTGTTCGTCGATCCTGATGAAGGTGTCGTTAGAGACTACCCCGGTTTCCCTATGGTGTCTCGCTTATGCTCCCTGTCCCACTGGGCGTGCCAATGTTTTGGCCATAATCTTCTGACAGGACCCACCCCGGATTTCACCCTGAAACCCAAGGTAAATCCTGCGGGGTCCACCTTCAAGGAAAATTTACCGAAAATTCGGCATAACCTTCCTTGAAAATGGACAACCCTTACCTGAAAAATTCAACTTAACACTTCTATAACCAAACGAACCAGCCTCAACACCTGGAGCCTTCCTGCTCCCCAAGATCAACACATCTCCCAATAACAATTACTCAACTCTAATAACCCCACAACCAAGAATAAGGACTATTAACAATTTACTATTGGGCTTTCAGAGCATATCTAAAGTTGAACGAAAAACAACGAATAAAGAATATGCGGAAGCAGCCTCTGACTATGCCTCAACTCCATGTACGCTCGACCTCACTTAGACTGAGCCTGCAATCTGGGCATTTAAAACCAAAGGGCCCAGGGGAAAGTAATTTAAAAACGTTAGAGTGAGTGGCCGAAAATAAACATAAGATAAGAAACCAAAATGTAAATACTTTCCCACTTTCCAATATGCCATAAATTCGTTGCATGCAATTGTTAACAAAAATCTTTCATAAAGAAAATCCCAAGAAGACGGACTAGCCCCGCTAGTCAAATTAATGACAAAAATAAATAATAACCTTCATAGAAGAAGGTACCAAAACAAGGGACTAGCCCCGCTAGTCAAATCAACAACGATAAATAAGAAACAGCTATAGCCATACAAGTGAGCCTCCCAGACTCGGTTGCCTCCCAGGCAATAATACTCTCATACTCCCTACCCCTTCAGGTTATGATAACAGAGAGGAGTAGGGCTTGCGTGATGTCGTCGACTACATCACATCACCCGAAGGCGGAAAGGGCTTGAGTAACCCCACTTAAAACGTGGAAGTTACATCGCCTCGAAAGACGGAACGACATGCTAGCATGAATAATAACGATCCAACAAGTATGGCATAAATAAAGAAACATAATTCATGTGAGTTTCCCCGAAACTCATAATTAAAGCATAAGTACGATTCCCAACCGTACTCAAAGAATTCAAAGAGCAAAAAAACTAATTAAATTCAATGACGTGTCCCACACGTTAAAATGCTCAATGAAATAAATAACTTCAATGATTATCATCTTTCAAAAAAACTAAATAATATGCAAATCAGTATAATACCTCAAATCCAGAAATCATAAAGAAAATCCAAACTCAATCTCTTATTATCAATCCGAGCTCAAATCCATAAATTATGACCAACATTTAATCCATGCATCAATCTCGAATAAGTTCCAAGATCATTTCATATACCGAAGTTATAATATATGCTCGGAAAATAAAATACTAAATTATAAAATCTTGCATGAATATTAATTAAAACCAAAATGTCCACTCACAGATTTAGGCCTAAGCCTAACGAATTCCGAATCACTACTCAAGCGAGGTTCCCTTCGTATCCTGGCACAATAAATATGCTTAGGAGCAAACTTTAATTCCGGAAAATAATTACGTGAATAAAAATATCTAACTCTCTTTCGTTTAACCCTCTACTCTTATTAGGGTTAAACTCACCGAATTCACATCAAACTTGATAACACCAGTTAATTAACAAGGCACCCAAACCAGAAACTTTAACGCAAGTCCAAATCCCAGTAACTTATACAAAGTTCAACTCACCTTTCTATTCAATCATTCATAGTCGACGCTGCCGGAATCGAAGACTCGTCGGCAAACACAGCCTCTCCTTCTCCACTTCGAATCTCTCACTCCAGACTTCTTATTTGAAAATCAAGGGCATGGACATGACCACGAGAACGAGAGGAAGCTGTCGCTACCATTCTTTCTGCTCGTCGTCGCCGGAAAACGGAGAACCAGTCGGGTTGACCCGCTGACTCTGTTCGGGTCGGGGATGACCTGGTCTGGGTCTGAACTGATTTCTTTTTCCCCTCCTTTCCCGAACCTTCCTTTCCTCCTTTTAATCTGTTGCTTAGGTCGGTTTAACCGACCCCTCTAGAACCTCCCTTTTTCTCTTTTATATATATATCATTTACCGAGATAGTAACTTCCCGTTTTTAGACCATAACTTCTTCATACGAACTCCGTTTTAAGCATGCCGCGTGTCCACAAACTCCGTTTAACATCCTCTACGACTTTTATGAAGGAAGTTTTCCCGAATTCCAAACGGAAGAAAAAGTCAACTTTTGGAGTCTTAAATAGTAAACGGTTACTTAAAACGGTAAAATGTCAAAGTAACCCAATAGTAAATAACTGCAAATTGACTTAAGAACCAGGATGTGACATCTTCAGCACACGGAGCAGAGGTGAATAGCGAACAAAGAAAATGGGGAGTGTTGCGAGCGTGCCACCTCGCGGACGAGGAAAAGGTTGATTGCGAGATCTTGACTTCTTGATCAGGCAGAAGAGGTTTCCAGGTGCCACCTCATATGAGGAATTTACAAGCACAGGGCGATCGATACTCACGGCAGTGTGAGCAGAGCAACTATAGGGAAATCAAAGGTGATCGGGAGTGAGTCCAAGAAGAACTCTGAGAAAACCTAGGCGGCGGCGCGCTTAGGGTTAGGGTTTCGAGCAGCTCGAATGATAACTGATTTGCAGTTTGTTTTTATTTGTTGAGAGATTTGATTGTGTTGAGATAGAGAGAGAGGGGTCGCTTCAACAGGAAAGCGGAAACAAAGCTCCGGGGAGCGTTAGAGATTCGACTGGGTCGAGGGTTTCAACTAGGTTGAAAGGTTTTGTTTTGTTTGTTGAATTGTCAGTCATTCTCCTTTCTGTAAACCCTAGAGCCCTTTATATAGTGGGAGCTCGACTTGCAGCAGAAGATAGATAATCATAGATGTTTAGTCAGACTCTACAACGTAAAGCATAAGGGCACTATTCCACCCATGCGGACCAACCTTCTTGTGACACATGTCCAATTCGCACACTCCATTTAGAGTAGGTCACTGCTTCAGGCGCGCCGCTCAATTGTAGAGTCATATGCGGACTGAAATTAAGAGCAATCTTATCCCGCGGGGTGTCACAGTCCATGTAGAAAACCAATCTCGCGCGGGCCGCGGACTCAAATCATCTCGCGGGACAAAAACAGAATTTTTATATTAAAAGGGCCATAGGGATTGGCCCGAATCATGTCAAAGACTGGTAAAAGTCTTCAACGATTAATGTAGTTCGCGCGACTTCCGCATGTGGCTTCCTCGCGAAGTCTCTAACGCGAACTAGCGAGCCAGTTTGCCTAGACATATTCCGCCTCACATAAGCGAAGTCAACTAGTAATTCCGCGCGAAGGCATTCCGCGCGAGTTATGTGTTGTGCCTGAAGTCTAAGCGCACAAGATTTGTAGTCCGCGCGGAGTCATTCCTCGCGCAGACCTTGTAATTCATCTCGCGTGGTCTTGCTGGTAAGCCATTATTTGTAAACTTAAAGAAACTTGGGCTCGCGGTATGACATGGACCAATAATTTAATTAATATTCACATAGACATTTACTGTCCAGTAAAATATTAATTTGGGCGTAAACAACGGAAAGTATGTCTCATCAAAGTGACAATTTGCAAATCTTGCAATAAAGAGATCTCTTGTCAAAGGTTCTAAATAGCGGAAAATCGTTGGTGCTTCAAAGCCAACATATATACTCAATCGTCTCTGAGGACCCATTTTAGTACACAGTGGAGGCGTAATAGGCACATAGACCGTGCAACTAAATATGCGTAAATATGAAATATCAGGCTCATATCCAGTTACCAACTGGTACGCACTAAATGGTTGGTTGGCGGTGGGTCTGAAACGATTAAGTACAGCTGCATGTAAAATTGCATAACCTCATGCAGAGACAGGTAAATTGGTGCGCATCACCAAAGCCCGAGCCACAAGCTGTAATTATTTGATTGTTGCTTCTGCAAGACCGTTCTGTGAATGAACATGGGGAACCGGATGTTCGACATCAATCCAAATAGACATGCAATAATCATCAAAAGATTTTGATGTAAACTCTCCTGAATAGACTTGATCGGATGGTCAGGGTGGTGAGCCCTGAGTTTTATAATTTAAGCCAGGAGTTTAGCAAATGCAGCATTCCTTGTGGATAGCAAAGCGACATGTGACCAACGTGTTGATGCATCAACCAGAACCATAAAGTATCAAAATGGTCCGCATTCTGTTTTGATAGGTCCACAAATATCACCTTGCATCCTTTGTAAGAATGGAATGGTTTGTTTTGTGTCTACAGCAAAAGAGGGTCGTGCCTGTAACTTTGCTAATGAACAAGCTTTGTAAAACGAGCGGTGAGCATTGAAGATTGCCATAGAGGCATCAAGAGTGGAACCATGCGGCACAGAAGCCTGTGAAGGCTGTGACAGAATTTGGGATGGCATTAAGGCCTAGCCCTGACCATGAGTGGTGCTCACGGCACTGCCATCATTTTTGGTGGCTATGTGTGTTCCCATACGCCTCTGTGCTCTGAAAAAAGGATGACCGTGTGAATTTTTAAGAATAAGGATCATCATATCTCGTCCAGGATGTCCCAGACGATCATGCCAAGTTTATATGAGTCAGATTCGCAGAAGTTGCGAGCAACTGCATAGAATTCAATAATCTGAACTGTAGTAAGATATAAACCACTACTTTGACTCAAAAGTTTCTCTAAGATGCGCTTACAGCCACATTCATTAGAGGTAATACACAAAAACTCTTTATCATTCTCACGATGAGTTTCCAAATGGAAACTGTTGGCACGAATGTCCTTAAAACTTAGCAAGGTTCGATTGGCTTTTGGCGCGTATAAGGCATTTGTGACATGAATCTTTGTGCCATTTAGCAACAAGAATTGTGCAATACCTCGTCCTTGTATAACCGGCAATGAACCAATCATGGTTGTCACTAAGGATTTGTAAGGCACAAAATCCGTAAACAATTTCCTATTCCGCATAATAGTGTGGGTAGTCCCACTGTCAGCCAAACACTCAATTTAGCCGCGAGACATCTACAGAAGAATGTAAATCAATTAGTCTTGAACTCAAGACATGGAGAACACTCTAAATAACATAGAGGAATTTCAGGGAATTGTGATCAAGTTGTGATCCTTATTGAGTGCATAAAAATGTCCGCGCCGAATGACCTTTGCTCACTAAAACGATCATAACTTCGTCATAGAAATAGATATGGACAAACCGTGAGAAGATCTGGAAACTATACTCATAGAGCTTTCCAAACATGTGTCACTCATATTCTAGTGCATCCTGAGCTGTTTACAAAGCTCGTACGAAGTTGACGGACAGATTGCTATTTGCGCAAAGTAGCTTTTGCAATTCGAACCATTCATGCATTATTAAGGGAAATAAAATTATCAGTCATTCTTTAAACCAGAAAACTATGAGAAATTTTATTAATGCCAATTTAATACATCAAAGATGTTCTAATTCTAAAACGACTAAGAAAAATCAAAGTCTTAAAACATGGCCATTGCCAAACAAAAAAAAAACTTGAATAACATAGCAGAAGAACTGTTTAATACATAGACTAATCAAAATCCGAAGTTTCACGCTCTCTGAAGAGACACTCTTCTTGGTCTCAAAATCTGCTATAGTGAGATTGGTGGTGAGCTCTGCGTCTCCGTTATCCATCTCATAATCTCCACCAGTAAAATTAGCCTCTTGAGCCAAATACTGCTTATGCCTCTTGTAGATATCTTGAATGTCCTTGCTTGCACGACATTGTTTGTGCATATGCATAGTTGAATCGCATTTGAAGCAAGAAAATCGACCGTGTTTAACAGAGTTAGGTGGAGGATTTCCACCTCTACTAGAGCCAAGGTCGGGCCGGTCCCCTCCTTGGTTGTTGGCGGTGGCGCCGCCGTCCCTCTTCCATGTGAGGCTACGGTTTGGATCGTGTTGCTGGTTCCCTTTGCCGCCCCCATGTGGGGCAAATTGCCTACGTGTATAAGGTGCGGCCCGATCGGTTTTCTTTTGCCTTGGAGCTCTCCCACCACTAGCCTGATAAGTTTCAGGGATTTTCTTGGTCTCAACCGGCCTTGCATTGTTGTTGAGAATAATCTCATGATGTCTCTCTTTTTCTGAAGTATATTCATGAGGCCATTGAAAGTCTTAACTCTTTCGTTTTCATACTCAAGGCGGTATTGATAAGCAAATAAGCTCATGGAGGAAGGAAAGGTGTTCAAGGTCTTCTTGATCATGTCTTGCTTGGATTTATTGACTCCACAAAAACTAAGCTCTGCCTGGAGGTCCAACATAGCTTGGTTGTAATCCTCAAGTTTGGCAAAATCCAGCAAACGAATGGTTTCCCATCGCACAGTCAATTCTGGGAGTTGTACGTCATGTACATTGTTGAAGCGTTGCTTTAGAATGTCCCATAAATTCTTGGGATCCTCTTTTTTTAAACACTACTTCTTTAGAATTGGGTGGATATGACTCCCCAAAAACATGAGGGCTTAAGCTTTGGTCTCCAAACTAGGAGGAGGAGTATTGGGAACATCCGAAGGAAAAATTGTGGTGGTGTATCGTTTACCGATGAATGTGTGAGTCACGTCTGACACCCACCTATGATACTCTTTTCCTTGAGCATCAAAGAATTCAAACTCTGACCTAGATGGCTCGGTCATCTACAAAATACAAGGGAGATTAGTTAGTATCGAGAATTCGAATACTAAAATCAAGTATATGGAATTAGAACGTGAGCCAAGATGTATTGGTCACAATATTGATGCGAAAAACCGTGACTGTTAGACCTTCACAATCGATTTCTTCCCATTGTTTTTTTTTTTGAGTTGTACCGTGACAAAGCCGTCACTAATCAAACTTGATATGAGGGGCCCCAATCCCTCAATATTGTCATACATTATAAAGAAAGGTGGGATGGAGAAGAAGGCTAGGAAGCCCGACTATGAAATTAAAAACTCGAAAGTAACAACTTTTAGAAAAAATTTACCTCGGTTGGATTGTCGGAGAATTCATTTTCGGAGACGGGCGTGAAAGCGCTTGGAACTGTGGGGATTTGTTGTTGACAAGGTGTTGTAGAACACCAACTAAAACAGCGTGTACGGAGGCGCGCAATTGTGTCGTTGCGATGTTAGGGTTTTGAGAACTTTTTCCTTCTTCTTCTTATGCGTTATCGTCGGTCTGTTGAGCGGTTCACCTACTTCTGGACCGGCTCTTGCATTGAAATTTTGTTTCAAGAATCCTGACAATGATATGCTACTGGTGACAAAATTTGAAGGCGGTCGGACTCCGAGAAGGGGGTGAATCGGCGACGTTAGTGAGACAAAAGGTTCGGGTTTTCCGGTGGCCGGTTCGGTACTTTTCCTGCCGGTTCTTGGGATGAGGCCGGCGGTTTTGGAATCCTGGGAACAATGACTATATGATGGGTTTTGGGTTCGGCCAAAACTGAAAGTTTCGTCGGCCGATATTGAGTTTTGGTTTTCTAGGGTTAGGGTTTTCTTTTGGTGATGGACTCAGGGTTAGAACAACGGGTTGATGACGTGTTGAAGGAGAACATATAACGAGAATAACAGTCTACTCATTTATTGATAGAAAGGTCTATTTATAGGCATTACATAGAGTCTCCCGAATGATCTATAACATCTATCAATATTGTAATCTATTCTAATAAGGAAACGATTAGATCAAGACACATAACAGAAGGACATGAAAATATTTTCCTTAAACAATAACAACTTCATTTGATAAATCCATAATATGACCGAAATGCTTGTTAGAATGTTAGAATCCCCTCAAGCAAATCCATCATATAAGAGCGCATAGCTATAAATCAGACCATGCGTTAAAGACATAATTGTTACGTCACTCTTTACTCCCACATTCAAAATACCGTGTCATTGTTGGGAGCAAAACAAAACAAACAAAACGAATCATAACCAATCATATACAGTGCTTACGTTTCGCATAACGGTTGAATGATAAATAATTGTGTATGATCATTCACGTCACAAATGTCACTCATTACGTTAATAATACGAAATTTGAATGCAACATACAAGTAGTATAAAACCCAAAGAGCTCTCTCGTTTACCTTTTATTTCCATCTGTATCTTCGATCAAATTTTTATTTTTTTAGATAAATGATTTAAATATAAGATATTCATTTCTGAAACGGTATTGCTATTAACATACTTATTTTTTCTATTAACAACATACTTTATCTATTAGTCTATCCACACTTTTTTATTTTATTTTCAAACTTATCATTTGAATTTGATTGATGATTGATGATTGATTCTCACCATATAGAGGGTGTGTTAATAACAAAAATGAGTATGTTAATAGCACCACCCTTTCTGAAATACCAAATTAACCGACAATTTTTTTTTTCTTTTCTGTTTCATGAAAATCAAAGGCAAGAAAACAAATGTAATTTTGTAGCGATGAATGCAGAAGAACCAACATAGAGAAAGAGACAAGGCAAAATAAACAAATGAGGGAGGGTAAGAAAAGAAAAGCAACGCCGAGTTAAGTGCAGAAGGTATTCGTCAAAAAATTGAGACACAAACCAAAGCACATTCATTTCCTCCTATTGTCGTCTTCGATAACTCCCCAAAATTACCAGGTCCCCCTAATCCCTTTCACCTTTATCAATCCCTCCCAACCTCCCCCACCTCCCTCGTTATTGCCTCTTCTCTCCCACGTCCCATATACCCATCACCTCTCCCACTCCCTTCTCAGATTCCCTTCTCTTTGATGAAGCGTGGGTTTGCTACCATGGCCGAGGAGGAGGATTACAAGATGAAGAAGCTAAAGGTCGAGGAAGACGAGATCGAACCAGAGAAGGAAGAAGAGGGTGTGATCGTTGAAGGACCAGGGTTTACGAGTCTGGATGATAATCTGATATTCGAGGTGTTTAAGCACGTTGATGCGAGAACACTAGGGATGGCGTCGTGTGTGAGCAAACAGTGGCACAAGACGGCCCAGGACGAGCGGCTCTGGGAGCTCATGTGTACTCGTCACTGGGTTAACATCGGCTGCGGTAATCAGCAGCTGAGATCTGTCGTTCTTGCCCTCGGTGGCTTCCGAAGGCTCCACTCGCTCTACATCTGGCCTTTCACTAAGCCTCAGTCCTCTCCTTCATCGTCTTCCTCTGCTTCTGCTTCTTCTGCTCCTTCGTCACCATGGGCGGCGGCTCCGCTGAAGCCGATAATGGCCGCGAAGCCGCACGCTAGGTGGGGGAAGGATGAGGTGAATCTCTCGCTGTCGCTCTTGTCGATTCGGTTTTACGAGAAGATGAATTACAGCAACCGGGGCCAAGGAAGATGATGATGATTTTAAAAGGTCAAGATTCAGATATTATTCATATAAATTTCGTAATTTCCGTTGGATTTTCCGTTTTAGTTTGTTGAATTTTTGTTCTGGGTTTTTGGTACTTGGATCTGTACTGTAATGCTTGGTTGACTGTTGCTAAGCTTGTCCTGTATATTATGAGATGGAATTTGCTGATTTTAATGTACTATAATTTCCACAAATTCGAACTGGGTTTTGTTCTGTTTTACTAGTATGTTTATGATTGAAATTGGAACGGGGAGAACAAGGAGAAGAAGACCGCATCTGAAGGTTTTGGTTGTGATTGGCGGTAGTGAGGATTCGTTTGAGAGAATAAGAACAAAGAGAAGCCAAGTGTGTGCAGATGGTAATTTAAATGTCTGCTTCTGCCACAAGTATCTGTGGCTTTTAGCGACCAAGCATAGGTATATAATCGCAAAGAGACATAGAATGGATCCAAAGAAAAGAGTTTCATGGAGAAGAGCAAATTGTCGTATTGCTAGCTCATATTCAGCATATTCTTGGAGGAGAAGAAAATGGCTAGGCACAGGCCGCACAGCTACGAAACAGGCCTGCCTGCCCTGCCAGCTTAGCTTTTGGCTTTGCTCGACTCTTATACATTTCTCGTTGTGTGATTGAAGGTTGTTCTGGGCTGTGCCAAATTTTTATGTCGCATGCGGACTTGTAGTTGCAGGCTTAGGCTTGGATGGTGTTTTTCCACTTTTCCAATTTGTTTCATGGAATTGGTTTTTTTCCTCTAATGCCAATGGAATTAGATACCATTTACATTGATCTTTGTTTATGATCGCCTTATAAAGTCGGAAATTATATAGTTTATTGTGAAACATACCACAAATAATGACTAATATAATTGTTTCTAGAGTAAGAGTTTCGATGTTACAAAGCATTAGTTTTTTAAAATATTTAGGATTCAGTTTTATTTATTATTATTATTATTATTATTATTATTATTTGAGTTCGGATCCTATGTCTTAGGATCACTAAACTTGGGGATGATAACTAACTTGAATGATAGTGGAATTGATAGGAACTCAGTCCCAATGAATCATGAGCTGACAAAATTGAGAATAAAAATGATGTGCACTTCACACCAAAACTAAGAGCAAGTCTATTTCATTTTCATATGGCCGGGAGTTGGTATTTGAAAAGACTAGCATGTGTGGCTAATATGCGTAATCTGCTATAAAAAAGAAGAAGAACATATTGGTCTTGTCTGCATGGCAAGATCAGGGGCGACCCTTAGGTTCGAGGCAAACCAAGTAACCAGAGTCGAACTTGCAGAACTAAGCAAAGACATGAGTACTGCGTCATACAAATCTACATCGAGGTTTGGATGTACATTGGTGACGACGATCGCGAGCAGAACAGTGAACCACACCCGGCAGAGAAGATGTATGAGCTCATACGTCTAGCTTTGGTCCAACAGCAGAAATCAAATTGATCACTTAAGTAGTAGTTAAGTCCACCTGCTGTGCCGTCCAGTCCATGCTTTGGAATTTAGGTCTTTCAAAGTTGTAACAACGTTTCGCATTTGGTCATCTTATATATCAGGGTTGGCAACACATGTTCCTAATTCCTATGGAATTTTCATATTAGACCACCATTGTTGGTACAAGAATTGTTGGCTATCCCTTTATGATCAAAACATAAGGTTACATACTACATGTTATAGTCTGGTAGCAAGGACTACTCAAGTGAATAATGAAGAACCTGACAGATTTCATGTACATCAGGTAGTTCATGCATATGCATCGCATTCAGTCACTAAGGATGGCAGGCGTGTATGACATCCTGATTAGACGGATACCCGTGTTGTATATGTTCTATTTATTGGGTTTGTTCATGTGCATATTCAAATGTATTTGCTTCAGTTTTTAAGTGTTTGAATTTCAAATACCTTTTAGCAAAACATTAGTCTATTCGTACTTGAGCTCCAAGTTAGTCTAAGGTGGTTTGGCAAACCAACCCGTGACCACATAACTTGAACTTTTGGGAACCAGCTGGGTTTTGTGATACACAAACCAAGTTAGCAGCTGCTCATGTGATGTCCGCCCAAGCTATCAACTGTCCTAAGTGTCCTCTTAGGTAAAGTGGTTTTGTAGAGTCTTCATGCTTAACTAAATCTTATCTAGTTTTCCCAAAACCATTTGTCTTATTCGTTTGGCTTGTTTTCCTTCATAGGAAAGTCTATTCTTTGCTTTTGTCTTGTGAGTTGAGAGATCCTTAGGGTCCTATATGTCCTAGTATTTCAAACAAGCTGCTATAGTCTAAAAGAACCTTGTTGATATGACAAACATGTTTGTTTCCTCATAGCTATGCACTTTGCCTATAAATAGAGAGCAAGACCTCTCTTGCTCTTTGGTTATTGAAAATAGTCTTGTTTGTTTTCTTCCATTGAGTCTAGCATTTTGTTAACTGCTCATATATCTCTAAGTCTTCCTTGTGATTGTCAATCTTAGAGCTGAGCACCAAAACTTTTTCAAACTCATATCATTGTGCATTTGCATACCTTGAGATCTGTCTAGGTGTTGCAACAACCCCGGCGAAGCTGTCTTTGAGAATTTGCTAAAAGTGTTAGTTGAATTCTGCATAGAAGCTTAGATTCGTGTTATGTGTAAAACACTTGAGTGATAAGAGAGCAAGTTCAGTTGAGTGCTAGTAGTTAGACTAGGCAGTATGACTAGGTGTTGTGTCATCCTCTGAGTTGTGAGTCTTGTAAGAAATGTCTTTACAATAGTGGAATAGTTTGTCTCTTAAGAGTTAGAGGCAATCAGTTTTTCTCCCTGGTTGCAAGGTTTCTGCGTATAAAAAAAATGTACTGGTGTTATATATTTTACTTTCAGTACTTGTCTTTTTATTTACACAACTTAGTCTCACAGCAAACATGATAGTACAATCTTTGCTATCCTTATGTGCGGAATAGAGCAAAAAAAGTTGTCAGGGATTATTCACCCCCCCCTCTAGGACCTTCAACCATTTTTCCAAACTCCACTCATCACTTGCTTAGACTGCTCGTTAATTTGAAATTTGAACCATGTGTCCTCGATTGTTTGCAAAACAAGGCTCTTGAAGAGTTGCCACCAACTCAATTATGAAATCAAAATTCTTAAACAAAATACTAACAACAAGAATATCGAGTGGTTTCTTTCTTAACATAACTAATGGGAATAGACGCAATACTCAATTAGTAATCTTAATTAACAAACCACTAAGGCAGCAAGTGATTTTTGAGTCCATCACTTACGTCCTCATCGGATGGCCCTTCTTGCTTTCTTTATCTTCAACGATCGAGCAAGCCATGCAATTAGTTGCCTCCCAGATTTTCCAGGCCGGTGAGTCAAAGAATGAAAATACTGTTGGAAAAATAATATAATGGAAGTAACAACTCAAAACCACACAAAGGATAAATATGCAAAGATGTAAAAGATAGAGGAAAGGGAACACCGGATATAACGTGGTTCGGCGATATGCCTACGTCCACGGGGCAGCAACAACAAGAACTTCCACTATGAAATAATGGATACACTAGATACACAACTTCAAGAACAGTACTTGAAGAAAACTCTCTCTCACACTTGTTTTGCTATCAACTACCCTACACTCTCAACTTGGAGTGAACACTCTTCTCTACTTGGAAGATGGATGTTTCTCTCTTGGAAGAAATGCTTGAGATGGATGAGATGCATGAAATGAGCAAATGACTCTCCTTTTATAGGCTAAGGAGGAACCATCTAGACCTCATTAGGCTCTCCCAATAAATGGTGCTTCATGAATATTCTTGTAACTCATACCTTGACCATAACTCCAAAATCATCCATGTAACTCATGTAAATCATGTAACGTTTGTGTAACTCATGAAACGTTTGTGTAACTCATGAAACCTTTCATACCATTTTATTTATTTTGGTCTGGATATTATAACAATCTCCCCCTCCAGACCAACCCGAGGAAATACGCGGCAAGACTTCTACTTGAAGTTCATCCTAGCAGACTTGCTGCAATACTCCAACTTATGTTGTGGCACAACCTTAGTCAACATATCTAAAATATTCTTGTTGGTGTGTATTTTCCTCAACTGCAAAAGTTTCTTTGACACTATATCTCGTATCCAATGATAACGTAGATCAATGTGCTTAGTGCGAGGGTGATAAACTGAATTTTTACTCAAATGAATAGCACTTTGACTATCACAATGCACCACATACATTTCTTGCTTCACACCCAAAACCTGAATGAACCTTTGCAACCATATCATTTCCTTGCCTGCTTCGTTTGCCGCTATGTACTCGGACTCAGTGGTGGATAAGGCAACACACTTCTGTAACTTAGACTGCCATGATATAGCTCCCCCACAAAATGTAAATAAGTACCCAGAAGTGGACTTTCTGTTATCAAGGTCCCCAGCTAAATCTGCATCTGTGAAACCCTCCAAAACGGGTTCGGATCCACCAAAAGACAAGCACAACTTTGAGGTGCCCCTCAAATATTTGAGTATCCACTTAACAGCTTCCCAATGCTCTCTGCCAGGGTTAGATAAATATCTACTAACAACTCCAACTGCATGAGCAATATTTGGACGAGTACATACCATGACATACATAAGACTACCAACAACTGATGAGTAAGGGATACCTGCCATCTTGTCTTTCTCCTCTTGTGTAGTTGGGCATAATAATCTGCTTAATTTGAAGTGATTACCTAGAGGTGAGCCCACTGACTTGGCTTCTTTCATGTTGAACCTTTCAAGCACCCGTTCAACATACCTCTCCTGTGACAACCATAATTTATTTGCCTTCCTGTCACGGGTAATCTCAATGCCCAAAATCTGCTTAGCTGGACCTAAGTTTTTCATATCAAAAGACTTTGATAAATCTGCTTTTAACTTGCGGATCATAGAAACGCCTTGCCCCACTATCAACATATCATCAACATAAAGCAACAAAATTATCAATTTACCTCCAGTGAACCGTTGAATGTACACACATGGGTCTGCATCAGTTCTTTTGTCCCACCATGAATGAGTCAAACTTCTTATACCATTGTCTTGGCGCTTGCTTCAACCCATACAAACTTTTCTTTAGCTTGCAAACCATGTGCTCCTTGCCCTCGACCTCAAAACCTTCCGGTTGCTCCATGTATATTTCTTCCTCTAAATCATCATGTAGAAATGCCGTTTTTACATCTAATTGTTCCACCTCAAGATCCATGCTAGCTGCCATGCCCAAAATAACTCTAATAGATGTCATGTTGACAACTGGTGAGAAGATCTCATCAAAATCTACTCCTTCCTTCTGCCCGAAACCTTTGACAACCAAGCGAGCCTTGAACTTTGTCAACTGTTCATTCTCGTCCCTCTTCAACTTGAACACCCATTTATTTTTTTAGTGCTTTTCTGCCTTTAGGAAGCTCCACCAACTCGTAGGTGCCATTTTTCAACAAAGACTCCATCTCAGACTTCATAGCTAATATCCACTTGTCGCCGTATGCATGAGTCTTCGCCTCCTCAAAGCATTTAGGATCTCCATCACTAGTCAACAGAATGTATTTGGAATATGGATTATCTCCATCACTGGTGAGCAAAATATATTGAAAAGAATGATACTTGGTACTTGGCTTCAGCACTCTATGAGATCTTCGAACTAGTGCTTGGGCATTTTCTTGTTGCTGCTCTTGATTAGGCTCTTCCTGATTAGGCTCCCCCTGATCATGATTATCCTGAACCTGATTCTCCTGGTCATCATTTGCAGCACCTGCAGCTTCTGGTTCTGTCGTATCAGGAACTTCTTCATTAACCATTTCTTGAGTTTTGTTAGACTCTTCTTGGAGCAGAGATGAGTCATAAGTGAGACGCTCTGCATTTTCTAGTGTGTTCTTGTCAAAATTTGCAACAGTCTGATCCTCATGGAACACCACATCTCTACTTCTGAATAATTTCTTGGTTATTGGATTCCACAACCGGTAGCCCATCTTTTCATTACCGTACCCAAGAAAGATGCACGGCACGGCCTTGTCATCTAGCTTCGATCTTTTCTCCTTTAGAACATGTGCAAATGCTTTGCACCCAAATACCTTCAAGTGAGAATATGAAGTGCTTCTACCGATCCACACACTCTCTGGAGTCTCCAAGTCTAATGGTACACATGGTGTTCGGTTGATGAGGTAACATGCAGTTGTCACTGCTGCGCCCCAAAACTCTTTCGCCAGGTTAACTGTCTTTAGCATGCTTCTCACTTTCTCCAAGATGGTGCGGTTCATCCTCTCTGCTACACCATTATGTTGTGGGGTGCCAGGAACTATCTTTATGTGTCTAATGCTATGCTTCGAACAATAACCTATAAACTCGTTCGAAGTGTACTCTCCACCATTATCACTGCGGAGACACTTGAGGGTTTCTTCTCGTCTCCCTCTCAACCATGGCATGGAACTCCTTAAAAGTTTGGAACACCTGGTCTTTTGATTTCAACAAATACACCCAAACTTTTCGTGAAGCATCATCAATAAAAGTAACAAAATACTTTTTATAACCTAGTGAGTCAACTTCCATGGGGCCACATACATCAGTATGTACTAGGTCTAAAAGATTCTCCTTCTTGGCGAATGTATTAGAAAAGCTGACTTTCTGCTGCTTACCAAACAAACAGTGATCACAAGAGTCAAGAGAGGTACCTTTGGAAAAGGGAATAAGAGACTTCTTTGCTAGAACTTGCAATCCCTTCTCGCTCATGTGGCCCAGCCTCTTATGCCATAGACTTAGGGAAGAGTCTTCTCCAACGTTCAACTCCCCTTTACATATCTTGTCGTATGTCTTGTAGAGGGTACAACACAGCTTCCCTCTAGCCACCACTAGTGATCCTCTGGTAAGCTTCCACTTTTGGTCTCCTCCGTGATGATGATATCCTTCCCGATCAAGCACGCCGGTTGACATCAAATTGAGACGTAAGCCGGGAACATGTCGAACATCTTTCAACATAAGTTTGTTCCCCAAATCAGTCTCAAGGCAAACATCTCCAACTCCTGCAATCTTGGAGTAGCCTTCATTGCCCATCTTTACAATCCCAAATTCTCCACCTCTATATGTAGAGAAGAACTCCTTATTTGGAGTGGCACGGAAAGAGGCTCCAGGATCAACGACCCATGGAACACCGGGAGTATCGTCATGAACATGTAGGCATTCTCCTTCAAGGCAAAGGAACTCATACACATCATTGCACACGGCAGCGGTTGTGTTCCTTGTGTCATCCTTTGGTTGAGAACTGCCTTCTCGCACCTCCCTTGGACCCTTTTTCAACTTGTGACAATTTTTCTTCATGTGCCCAAAAATGCCACAATAATGGCATTTTCCGTTGAACCTCGTTCTAGATCGGCTTACACTCTTTCCATGACCTTTGGGTCCTCTACTCTTGCTCTTTCCTCTGTTCTCCACCACGAAGACTTGGCTACTGTCGGAGCTTGAGGCTTTTCTCCTTGTCTCTTCATTCAACAAGTTACTTTTAACATTTTCCATAGTCATTTTACCATCAGGAGCAGAGTTACTTACAGTGATGACAAAAGTCTCTCAATTGTCTGGCAACGACCCCAACAACAACAGTGCTTGTAATTCATCATCAATCGCTATCCCCATGGTTTTCAATTGATTAATTGTACTTTGGAAGTTGTTTAGATGCTCGGTGACCCTCACGCCATCACTATACTTCATGTTGACAAGCTCTTTGATTAAAAAGGCTTTCTTAGCGGCGGTCTTCTTCTCGAACAAGGACTCCAACTTCTTCCATAACTCATGTGCATCGGTTTCGTTGGCTACATGGTGGAACACACTATCGTCCACCCACTCTCGAATATGACCGATCGCCTTGCGGTTCATCTTCTTCCAATTAGCATCCGAAGTCCCTTCCGGCTTAGCCTCAACTCCTTCGATGGGCTCATGCAAATCTAGCAATAGAGGATGTCCTCCATTCGCGGCTTCCATATAATCCAATTTGAGTGGTTGAGTCGCACCATGGTACTCCTTGAACCTTCCATTGTAACACCCACGCCCTACGAACCAAGGGTTCTGATACCACTGTTGGGAAAATAATATAATGGAAGTAACAACTCAAAATCACACAAAGGATAAATATGCAAAGATGTAAAAGATAGAGGAAAGGGAACACCGGATATAAAGTGGTTCGGCGATGTGCCTACGTCCACGGGGCAGCAGCAACAACAAGAACTTCCACTATGAAATAATGGATACACGAGATACACAACTTCAAGAACAGTACTTGAAGGAAACTCTCTCTCACACTTGTTTTGCTATCAACTACTCTACACTCTCAACTTGGAGTGGACACTCTTCTCTACTTGGAAGATGGATGTTTCTCTCTTAGAAGAAATGTTTGAGATGGATGAGATGCATGAAATGAGCAAATGACTCTCCTTTTATAGGCTAAGGAGGAACCATCTAGACCTCATTAGGCTCTCCCAATAAATGGTGCTTCATGAATATTCTTGTAACTCATACCTTGACCATAACTCATGTAACTCATGTAACGTTTGTGTAACTCATGAAACTTTTCATACTATCTGGATATTATAACAAATGCCCCATTCCCACCTTTCTAATTGCACACACTACTACAGTAATATACGTACTATCAATCCACTTCCTATATATAGAACACAGATTTACTCATTTACATGCACCATCTCGCTCAAATATATCAAAGTTGTAGCTGGTTACGTACTCAGTCTAGTAGTTTTAGTTTCTGATCAAAGCATTCACCATATTACAATATAGTTCTTGATTAATTATGACCAAGCGTTTCAAGCCTCTTTGTTCCTTGTTTGTTCTTGTTCTTGTAATATGCTCTGATAGGGGAACAGAAGCTCGTCCTCTGAAATTGGGCAATTCATGGAGCTTTTCCTCTATTAAGAGTAGTAGCTTGTTTGATACTGACGAGTTGTACATTCAAGCAATGAAGAGTGCTAGTGGAGGTCCGAGTCGAGGCGGAGTAGGTCACAGCTACACCACTTCTCAAACTCTCGGGGGGATTAAAAATGGAGGTCCAAGCTCAGGTGGAAAAGGTCATGCCTTCACCACTTCTCAAACTCTTGGAGGGATCAAAAATGGAGGTCCGAGCTCAGAAGGAAATTAAGGTTCACGTCTTCATCAATTCTCACACTTACTGCTCTAGGACTTGGAGAGATCACAAAGTTGTTTTGAAATTATTACGTTATGTAACTATGTGTGTATGAATCGCAGTTTGTTTGATCACCAAAACTGAAATATGGTATTGAAATTTGCCAACTAAAATGGTCCTGCCTTGTTTATCATTAACACAATAGTTCATACGATAACCACCCTACTTGCATGATGAGTACTGCTACAAGAAGATGAAGAAAGATATCAAAGATTGGGGACCAAAATATTGACCATCCATTTTGCCGGGATATGCCGTATAAGGGCAACATGTTTGATCCAACTCCAACCCAACAATCCCTCTTGTCAGCTTTCCATCTTCAATTGGGGTTTTGGGGACCATAGATTTCATATAATGGTAGACCACTCCGATCCCAAAGGATAGGGATCGACCACTATGCTCCAACCCCACGCTGTTCACTTACCCTACCCCAAACCAAACCCTCAATCAGTGCATCAATGGAAGCTGCTGATGATGATGCTTATTCATAGCACATAATTCACTTTAATGAAGGTAGTTGATGATCACTTAAACCATAACACTTTTATTTATCGTCAATCTGTTATCATACATTATCTGGATTCACATAATCATATGATGATTTTTCCCCGACTAGGAGAAGACAAGACATGTTCTCATGCTACAGACACCATTATAATATGAAAAAGATGTAGAATAGGCTAATTAAGTCTGTCCTTTTTCCAAACCAAGATTATTAGGGTCTTTGAAACTGTGCTTTTCTTCTTAAGCGAAATCTAAATGACAGGATGATGACGATGACTCTATCTTAATAATGCCACCACTAACCTTTAGTATCTTGTTTTCGGAACAATTGTCGTTGTGGTTGTTGTTACTGTTGTTGTTGTTGTTGTTGTTGTTCATGAGCATAGCTCTAGTCGTATTGGGAGCTTCATGAATGGCATCATGAATATAAGGTGAAGGTGAAACGGAAGGCAGCTTTGAGAGAAGAGCTCCAAGGCTGCATGAAATGGAGGGTAGAAGAGGCGGTGGAAATGGAGTCGACCAATTAGGATCAGGTACTGAAATGGATGATGATCCTCGGAGTCCTAGTCCTATTCCATTTTGTGGTGTGTTCCAGCCCAAGTTAATGGACTTGATCATTTGATCATCCGGGGGTGTGTGGTTGAACAGTCTCTTAACCCCAGCACCAATACTAGTAGCAGTTGTAGTAGAAGTGCTCCCCTTCATAATCATATTCTGCGCATTGCTTGGTTTGAGGATGTAGGGATGCTTGATAGGTAGGTAAGGCCTTTGCATGGCGAACACACCTGGTATGCTTTGCAGGTAGCTAAATTTCCTCTGTATGCTGATCACCAGATTGAGATCTTCAGCTATCTGTCATAGTTCATTGATCAGATTAATGAGACTTCTGTGGAAGTTTTTCGGAAAGCAGATATAAGCAATTGAGGGATCTAGTGACAGTTCAAGACCTTATCAAAGGAGCCAAGCTGAATTATGCCTTCTCTAACAGAAATGATGGCAATAGTCTGAATGCCTGAATTGAATTGAAACTCCCATGCCTTTGGTTGCTGTATGTGATAGTAGGTAACCAGAGAAAATAAGGACTATGAAAGACTTGCTTTGGAATGAGACAGTATTCAACAAGGCCTTACTTACAGGTTCAGAGGAGACATTCCAAGAGGAAATGAAGTTGGGGTTGTCAACTTGATTTGGTGCATCTCTGAACACCCATTTGTGACTATTGTCTAATGCTACTTTCCCCAGTAAACTGAACACCAAAAGTAATTCAGCTTATTATAACTCTCTTATTGCAACAAAAATTATAGATGACAAATATCAATTCTCACCCTTCACCAAAATTATAAACCTCATGGGACATTTTGAAGAAGATATCAGCTCCAAACCTCCCCTTTAAGTAGCCACTTCCTGCTTGCTCACATTCATAGAAATCACAGAACCCATCCTCCCAAACAAGAATCCTAAAATAAAACCAAAAGTGTTCATATTCGTTTCCTAACGAAAACAAAGGAAGTAAAAACAGAGTTTTTAAGTCCAATTATGTGTTAACTAATTAGCTTTACCAGTTCCTTTTGTTTCCTTTGGAGCGATCAAGAACACTGCCTCCATAATCCCACCTGCAAAACAGCTTAAGCAATGTGACCTCACTGACATTAACTTTGCAAAAATCCCAACCTTCCTTAGCGAAATTTTCCTACTTGGGAGGAGGATAGTTCCGGGGCAAGATTCTCCAGAACACGGCGTAAACCCACTTAGAAGAATTGGAAGAAGAAGAATCTGATGAACATGATGAACATAAGCTTCTCAGTGTGTTCTGCAACATACAGTTGAGCATGGGAAGCCCGCTTTCCATTTTTCTCACAAGTTGGTCACACAAAGAAAGAGAGTTCTGACGATACTTGTTAGTTTCCCTCACAAATTTAATGAAAAAAGAGCGAACTTGGACCTCAGTTTCCAAGCCTCCAACAAAACCAACTGGCTGGATAGTGGCCCTGTGACTGTGAAGTTGCTTCAACGTGGGACCTGGATACTTACGATTCAGAAACAAGGTTTAAAGGAAGCACTTGAATTATACTCGACAAAATTTAACAATTTAACTACCCATAGTGGTGGTGCTAAAACGTCTCAGGTAACATTATTTGCTTAAGCTTTTTTCTATGTGTAATGCCTGAAGAGTCTCTTTGAGGCATTTCGACAAACACATATAACTCTACACAAATTATCGAAAACGTTGCATAGCTTCCCAGAAATTCTACTATGAATAAGCTCAGCTGTCTATAAATCCTGGTATGAATCTGCTTATGAGAATTGCATAGTATCATTGTGTTTAGTGACTTTGTCCTGAAAATGGATCATACTTTTGTCATCAGTAGCTAACGTCACGGCGTTGCTGGGTTTGTCTAGTTTATGCAGTGGTCCTCAAATCCTGACTGGTTTCCACTTCCATGGATCACTATAATTGCACCAAAATTGTACTCACCAAAATGGCCCCCCATTTGGCACGTACACTTCACCTCCGTCGTCAATCAAGTCCCAAACAAAGAACCGTTTAGTACAAAGACTAGTCATTTCTACCAAGTGATAATTTGATTTAATTTCAGACAGGGTTAAAATCAATTTCATTTCATTTTTTGGCATGAGAAATGAACGATTGAACTGGTCGGATATCAGGACGATGGATAGCGTACGAGTGGATCGTGTGAAGGTAAGAAGATAGTAAATAGAGCACAACTTGGGTCCATTCATGAGGGGCAATAATAACGTCCAGTTAAAATTATCGTCGTCTCATATGAGATATGCATCGAAAGATGCTGTACTTTTTTTTAATTTATGTAAACCAATTTCCCAACATTTTCAAAATAAAATGAAATGTTCTCGGAAATCATGATTTTTCGGTAGAAATATGGACTAATTAAACCATTGTTTAAGGAAATTATATTTTCGTCCTTCTGTTACGTGTCTTGTCCTAATACACGTAGGATTGGTTAATCTGGTTTCCTTATTAGAATATATTACAGTTGATAGAACTTCTAGATCCTTCGGGAGACTCTATGTAATGCCTATAAATAGGCATTTCTATCAATGAATGAGTAGACTGTTATTCTCATTATCTTTTCTCCTTCAACAAGTTATCAGACTTGGTACTCTTACCAAGCTTTGCTAATAGCCCCTCCATTGAAAAAAAAAAACCCTAAACCCTAAAATCGGGCAGCCTTGTTTTTCCCGATTTCCGACCAAAATTCTGATAGCCCTCGGCCGGAATTTTACATCCCCAGAAAGCTCTCTCCGTCTCGGATCCAACGTCATCAGCCTCACCCCGAGAACCGGCCGGAAAGTCTTCGAACCGGCCTCTAGAAGATTCCAGACTGCCACTTGTTCACCGCCTTCCCCTGCTCCAATTAACCTGAATATTTTATAGCAGCTTCCCCATCTAAAGCTGCTCCTTCTGTCAAATTTTCAGCCCCAAAATCGAAGAAGAAGTATGTGAAAAGTTGTTTCTCCTGTCGGCAGCCTTTAGAATCCAAAAATTCCAAGATTGCTCGCCTTCCAAGCAAGTCTAGAAGGGCTCCTACTCCTCGGCCGATATCCACAACTGACCTCAACTCATCAGAGTTACATATTCCTTTCGGGTACTTCTCTACTTGGAAAGAGTCCCTTAATATAGGATTAACATTCTTTATCGAGACACCTCATTCGCCAAGAAAATTGCTCTGGGCACCCACCTTCACTGATACGGCAGCCTAGTTCTAACTGCTCACACCGACAGCGAAGAGCACCAGCCTCCTCACTAGCCGAGCCCCATCTCAGCCTGTTGCCGCCGCAATCTTGCAACTCAGCGCCCAGCCTTGCGGCGTCGCTACCCACAGACACGATGGAATTGCGAGAGTAACTTCCCAGCATGGAAGCAAATATGAACATTATAAAGGCAACTTCTCTTACACGGAAAACTAGCACGTAAGCTTTTATAAAAGTTGTTGTTTTTCAAATTTAATTTTCATAGCCGGGCTTTGTAGCTTTTTCTTCTACATCTCACCTTTCTTTATAACGTGAGACGATATTGAGGGTTTGGGACCCCTCATATCAAAGTTGAAATTTGTGACAGTTTGACAAGTCATGATATTACGACAAATTTGTCGTGTTTAATAAAGGGACAAACATCTATTTGCGACGTAAATTATTGTGGTTAATATCGATTTGTGACGGAAATTGTCACGGTTACATCGATTTGTGACTGAATTTGTCACGGTTTACATTGAATTGAGTTACCATAAACTATGGTCTTGACCTAATTCAATATTTTGAATTAATTATCGTATATCTATAATAGTTAATCTTCTATCTTGTTGTTTGAAATAATTAACCGAAACATGAGCCCTAAATTTGACATAAAAATTTTTAAAAAAAACAGTGACGAAATTTGTGTCACACGTTCTGAAAAAAGAGGGGGAGGCAAAGCCTCGAACCCCACATGTCATATAAAAATTGGGCTAATGAAAGAAAAATCATGTTATTGATGTGGTTTTACATCAGTTCACTAATTGCAAAGAAAGCAATATTATGGTCAATGTATACAAAATATATGGAGTTCTTACACCAAGAAACTCTATATGGAAGAAGATGAGAACATTATTGTCTCAGTTACGGATTTTAAAAGAAAAATGTACATTGCAGAAAATATGAAGCATATGACTTTGGTTTAATAGTCTAAGTGACTACAAATCCGTTTATTTTTCCAAGTTTTGTGAAGGCATACACCTCACATATTTGACTAAAGTTACTTAGTCATTAAGTTTTGAATTAAATTCATGGTGAAGACCTCGTTATAATTGTTGGCATATATATTCAAAGTTTGTCTGGCACATATGGTTCGATCTACATAAGCTACATGTTAATGCAATATATCACATTACAACATGACACTACATTGGACTATAAAATACCACCAATTACTATAAGGTGGCGTTTATAAAGGCTGAAATCGCACCAAGTATGACACAATGCATACTTGGGCATCATAATTAAACCAAGTGTGACACAATGCACACTTGGTATATCATGATGTTGCGCAATGCACATCGGTTTTGGATCAAAAGAGGATTTGTAATGTCAAGTGTGGCACAATGCACACTTATACAATTGCAAAGACATTACAAAGAAAAGTAGTTTTCTACACTCTTGAGCGGACTCATAATTGCAAAAAGAAAATTACGTTACGCTAAATGTCATCCAAAATTGGATGTTGAAAAATCATTTTCTTTCTCTACAGGATCCATTTGCTTTTGCAGAATAGTCAACTTCGACAGAGCTTTGTGATCAGCTCAAGATGAACTGGGTTATGAACCTTGTATGGTTGGAAAGCTACGTGTGTCTAGTTTCCAAAAATTTATACAGTTTGTCCATACCAATTGTATCGAAGACGTTATGACTATTTAAATACACGAATGTCATGTCATGCGTGAATATGATTTTCAATACGAACTTATGTTTTGAGTTGTTAGGCAATCTTCTCCTTAAAAATCAAAGTAATGTTAAGCATAGCAAGTCTGATATAAGGATGTTTTTGTTGGATTTAATGACTAAATCGTTGCCCAAGTCTACTTTTGAAGTATGTGAAGTGCATAGGCTTACACCGTTTATCTGTATTCTGAGATTGAGTTACCAATCAGGGGGAGTTGTTGTGTAGACATCAGGGGGAGTCTACATGCATCACATGTTATCTTCAATTGTAGTTGGTGTGTTGTGCTCTTTTTCCCTTCGTCTAAGTCTTTTGTTTTACCCAAGAGGTTTTTGTTTTACTTGGCAAGGTTTTTACCGAGGCAACACCATAAGCACCTTATTGTATTAGGGACGCAACACAAGGGGGAGTGTTTAAGGAAATTATATTTTCATTCTTCTGTTATGTGTCTTGTCCTAATACACGTAGGATTGGTTAATCTGGTTTCCTTATTAGAATATATTACAGTTGATAGAACTTCTAAATTCTTCGGGAGACTATGCAATGTCTATAAATGTCTTTCCATCAATGAATGAGTAGTGTTATTCTCGTTATCTTTTCTCCTTCAACAACCACTTAATTATAATTTTTTAACTAATGAAACTTGGGTTTTCTTTTGAGCCAACGTTGATACTTGGGTTTAGAATATCAGACCGAAATGTTATATTGCCGCACAGCCCGTACTATATGCGGTAACAGATTACAAATAGTAAAAGAGTAAAAATAGTAAATATCCAACCAGTCGGGTTAACAGTAATACTGTACCTCAAAAGTCATGGTTTTCACAACTTAGAGGTCCTCAGAAAAATAGAGAGAGCTGAGTGTTGGTCGGAGTTGGATCCATAGTTACAGAGATGAAATTCCTCGGAATCGATTTCAGCTGTGCTTTAGGGGCTCTCAGCAACGGTCAGTTTCCCGAGAAGGATTGCTTGCTTCCCCTTATTTCCACTCTCCTCGGCTACGCCATCGTCGCCGCCTCCACCACCGTCAAACTCCCCCAGGCGCGTTCTTCTTCTTCTTCTCTTTGTTTTCGACATCATAATTGAAATCAAATTATTTGTTTTGATTTTGTAGTCATGGTTTGAAATTATCGTGTTTCTATGAAAAAACAGGTTATAGATCAAGTATAATCTATGATTTGATTAATTATGAATTGAAATAAAAATTATTGATGTCCGCATTCGCGAATTTGAGCTGCTTCAATTTCTAATACTGAAAATTTTTGTATTGAAATTGGTAGATAGAAATCAAGTATCAGTGTGGCTAGGAAAGAAATCAGACTCTGAAGTTTTCTAGAATTGTTATTTGGTGAAATTATAGTGGCATTGGTCTGCACCGAGTGGCGGCATCAAAGCTGTGTGATTCAGTTTTTTTTTTTTTTTGAGGCTTTTGTGCTTTGACTGCAGATATTAAAGATTCTGGAAAATGGAAGTATCAGAGGTCTTAGTATCTTGTCTTTTGAGCTTGAACTAGTTGGTTACACGATTGCTTTGGCGTATTGTCTTCATGGAGGGCTTCCCTTCTCCGCTTATGGGGAATTGGCCTTTCTTTTGATCCAAGGTATGGTAATGTAAATTTCTTGTCAACTCTAACATATTCCCAGGAAATGCTTCTTAGATGTAAGTTTTAGTCCATATAGTAGCGGTTGAATGGTTATTTTAATTTCCAAACAAGGAGCCTTGAAACCTTGTGTATCATTTGTTGGAAATTTCTGTTAGCTTTATTGGACTAGGTTCGTTGCATGCAAGTTTGTAGCTTTAGGAAGAGCGATACGCCGATATGGCAATTGCAAAGGATCTAACACAGTTCCCTTTATGCTTGTTTTTTTTTTTTTTTTTGGTTTACAGCTCTAATATTGGTTGCCATTATGTACTATTACTCCCAACCTGTGACCACCAAAAGATGGATGATGGCATTAATGTATCCTTCTTGCTTAAGAATCAGATTACTGTTTGCAATTTTTTATTTATTTTATCTACATTCTGTAAGATTGAAAATGGTGATCCACTTCCTTAATATGATGGTTTTTCAGGTATTGTGGTCTAGCACCAACTATTTTAGCTGGTCGAATCGATCCTGTTCTTTTTGAAGCTCTCTATGTGAGTAGCCACTATCACTGTCCAGCCTATGAATTAGTGGACATGAATATTTATTTACTTTTCCTTTTGATCTAAATAATTCTTTATTTCATATTTTTCCTGATATTAAAATGATTTGTTACAGGCATCACAACATGCAATATTTCTCTTTGCCAAGATCCCACAGATATGGCAGAACTTTTCTGTAAGTTAATGCCTGCTTTGTTACCATATTGGAGGTTATTACCACTAATTTCAAAGTTTCTGCATTGTTTACTTAATGAATCTTTGCAATCAGGTGTTTGTGTGTTTCTCTGATCCACATGATTGCTATGTATTATTCTTCAGTTCACACATGTTTTGGTACTTTCTCATGTCGATATACTATTTTTTGGGCAGAACAAAAGTACAGGGGAGCTCAGCTTCTTAACAAACTTCATGAACTTTGGCGGTTCCATGGGTACGTTCAAATTGTTAAAAGAGCTATATGCTATGTCACTATGTATGTAAGATATGTATTTGGGGGAACTTACAGATATCTTAACGTCCTTTTACAGTGAGAGTTTTCACCAGCATCCAAGAACAAGCTCCAAAAAGTGGTATCCTAGACCCTTGGCTGTCACTTTAAGTTGTATTTTTAGTTTGTTATTGAATTAGATCTGATAAAATGTGTGAATAACTGAATAACAAAGGTAGTGCACCTGTGCATGTAGATTTGAAATAGGTTTTGGCTGCAAATGGCCCCCTTTTGAAGTGATAACTGACCATTCCATTCAAACTGACTGTAAATGTTTCCTTAATTTAGGCAAAAAAAAAATTAAAATTAAAACTTGCTCTGTTAGTCACTCTGTAGATGCGGCAAGTTTTCAGGTTCTCAGGTCCAAACAAAATTTAGTTCCATGTGTAGTGTTTGCATCACCATAACTACAAGAAAGTAAGTGTGTGATGATATTGTTTGCTACTTGTTTTTTTTTTTTTTCAAAATTAATAATCCTAAGCTATTCTGCTAGTGTGCTTCATTTATCATGTGCTTTTTTTCTGCAAGTTTGATGTTTAGACATTTGTCGATTCATTTGCTCTCCTTAATTCCTTCTAAGTTTTGTTGGGCTCTGTACTTGGTGTTGCAACAAATTCCATCCTCCTGAGTCAGATACTTATATACCAAAAGCCAAAGTCTCGTGCTGAGAAGGAGAAGAAAAAAGAGTAGAAGAATGATGCACACAGATATAAATAGCTTGTCTTCAGTAGGATACAACAGTTGCAGCATGCGAGCTGGTGTTTTACAGGTGGTCACTACCAGTTCCTAGAAAGGAGACGACATTATTCATCTATGTGATAGTCTATTCTATGTGATAGTCTTTTCGCCGAACAGTGAATGTTGGTGGGAAATTATGGCGGATTTCCCTTTTCCTCTTTTCCTTTTTCAAAGTTACATGTAGTTTCCTTCTTTATGATTCTCGCTTTAAATTTGCATGTCACACTGCTTTAGAATATTGGATGGTGTCTAAGTGTTTTATCCAGAAAAGCAAACAAGAGATGTTCATAATATTAAGCATTTACTGCGCAATGCAGATTGCACCGTTTCAACTCAGATTCTGTGAAGCTTGCACAGTTTGTTCCCAAAGTAAGAATGAAGATGTGACTTTATGGGTTCTCTTTAGAATCATGCATCCTCTTTTTGCATCTACATACTGGCAACCCCATGCTTTTTACTATTTGAAATCAAGTACCATACTTCCATACTCTCTTTTCCTCATTCAGTTTTTTGGAGGGAAACATATTCAAGTATCTCCTTCCCCAAACAGTTCATGATGGATAAGGAATCATCTGATTTTGAAGACACTACTAATCTACTATTACTAGTAACACTTGGCTTAATTGCATAAAAGGAAACCTTGTCTCCCAACTGGAGAACTAGTCTGTCACTTACACATGCCGACTATGCTAACAACTCCCAGTTACATGAAGCAACCACTAATTGAAACACCAGAATTGTAGCCTTCAACAACAATTGGATACAATTTGGTTATGGAACCATTCCCGTGGCAAATATGTTTAAGGTGATCAACATGAAGTTCAGTTGATCTGAAAATGGTTGGAGCTGTAAACATAATAAGTATGATTTGATGGAACATTACAACTCTAGTCATTGATAATATTAACTGAGTTTCAGGGATATACAAGACAAAGCATCCCACTGTTACAAACGATTCATCCCACATATATAACAAATGCTTCAATGAATCCTTGCTTGAACTAGAGACCAACATCTCCCAGCTAAGATCGTAGTCATAGCCAGGATGATGGAGCATTCAGATTTTAAGATACACAAACCAGTGCAAAGGTGTACCATCGAACTATCATACATGTGATGAATGGTATCAAAGGAGAGACTTCAGGATCAAAGAAACAGAGAACCAGTAACAAAAAACAAGTGTGAAGATTGAATTGACCAAAGGCAACGAACAGCACACAGAATCCAATTCAAGTACATAAAGGTCAGAATCAAAATAAACAATACAGCAATAAAAGAACAATGAACAAGGAACAGTTTTTTTTTTAGTCCGATTGCTTCTGTTTGGTTTTCTGTTCAATAATCACTAAAAATTTCGACTTACCCACCTTCTCAGAGTGCAAGCCACAAGGGTTCTACCGGATAAAACGCTTAATCTTGACTTAAAGGATGCCGACCTCTCTGTACTGCTTGAAGCAATGTCAGGAAACGCTGGCTGTGTGGCCAGCGGAAGTTCAACGGCAGGGTTATCTTGTGGCCCTCCGTCACTGGCACTGGCATCTAGTGGAGGCTCACCGGTGTCCAAATTCACAGCCAATGTAGGCCTCTTAGCTCTCAAAGAATCAGCACCCTCGGGTGTCACTAGCCTACACTTCTTAACCTTCACTTTCACCATCTTCGGGCACCCACTGGCAAGTCCTTCAAGGCCAACATCAGACACAGGGCAGCTCTTAATGCAAAGCTTCTTCAATGCTCCACATTTTGCAGCAATGCACAAAAGCTCTGGATCACCCACTGTATCACTCCCACACAATGCCAACCTCTCCAGATTGGGGCAATTCGTCGCCAACGATTCCAAGCTCACTTTGGTCGGATTCACGCCGATAAGAACCAACTCCTGAAGGTTGGGGCAACTCTTGGCCACTGAAATCAAGCCTTCATCTCCCACACGGTTCGACTTCCATCCATCAATGTGAAGCTTCCTCAAGAGCTTGCAGCGTTCCGAGACCGAAATGAGACCTACATTTGTGCAGTCCGGGGTCTTGACAAGGTGTAGAATCTCCAGATCTAAGCAATTGGAGATTGCTGCCAGCGCAATGTCGCTAACCTGAAGCTTTTCCAGGTGAATTTCAACCATAGAAGTAACTCGCTCCGCTATAACTTGAAGAAGCTTATCCCAATCACCGCCGCACCGGTACAGTTTCAGAGTCCTCAAATTCTTCGCGCCGATTATAAGCGGCCCAAAACACTGGCCATTGTAAAGCTCTTTCAAGCAGATTGTCTTGAGCGACGAGCCGGCAACGCCGGGCCCAATCGGTTCAACCGTCGACCCGTCCGGCCCAATACCACGGAGCCGCTTCACCGATAACTCCTCCAGCGCCGAGCAATTGTCCAGCACGGCGTCCATTCCTTTAGCTCCGAAGGTGCACGATCCGCATGAGAGCTTCTTCAAACCCTTGCAGTTCTTCGCAAACGCCAGCATCCCTGCATCGGTCAACTCGCGGCACGCGCGGAGCTTCAGGCGCGTGAGGTTCGGGCACCGCAGGGAAATGAGAGCGAGCGCCTCGTCGCCGATGCTGGTGGATCTGCGTTCGCATTTCAGTGCGAGCTTCGTGACGGCGTCGAAGCGAGAGAAGAGAGAACCAATACTCGGCTGCAGATCCGCCTGCGCGTTAAGAGAGAGACGATGACGGCTCTGTCCCTCCACCGTCAGCCACCGCCGGCAGACCAGAGAGCATCTTTTCCGGTCGCCGGAGCCGAGGGAGTGGAAAATACAAGCCAGGCACTCATCCGGTAGATCGGAGATATAGTCGGTTGCTAAATCGAGAACCTCACCGGACTCCTCCGGAACCAGCATCGGAGAGATCAGAGCCGTTGCTTTGGACTTGGACCGATGGCTGTGGTTGTTCTCACGGCGGCTTGAAATTGCTGCCGCCGAAGCTGACTGGCCCATCCACAGACCACTGATTCAGAGACGGTTAACCTCTGCCACGTCACCACCGTGAAAAAACGGTTTCAAATTCAAAACCTAACCTCCGGCTCCTCTCTCTGTTCTTCTTTCCTTGAAATCCGATTGCATTTGGACTTTTCTGTCAATATTTTTCTGGTTTGGCAAATGGAATAGTCACCTCCAGCTTGGGAGAAAGGAATCGGGAGCGGGCGGTTTCATGTGAGTAGAGTAGGCTCGTTCGTGTTGACGCTGGTTTAAAAGGTTTGATTGGTTGGAAATGGTCTAAGTCAGATTTATTTAAAGACAGAGACAATTCAGGAGGGTCGTACAAGTCTTGGTTTGAGTATAAAGCTGGCTACAAGGCTCTCCGCGCTCTCCAAAGATAAGCCACTCTCTCTCTCTCCGTATTTATAACCGGAAAATTATAATTAAACACACTCTACAATTTTCTTCACAGAGGGAAAATAATGATAGCAAAAGGAAAATAGTGAATAATTGTTTTTATTTCTTAAAATAGGTATAAAATTATTGTATTATGTAACGAGTAATACTAAGTGAACCACTTATAATCATGAATGTAAGAATGTAACTACACGAAGGATTACATAGGTCGGAGCTTAATTGAAAGTTATTGTAAGAACATCTTTAATGGAGTGTCAAAATTTGTTGTCAAATTTTATGACAATATAAAAACAACATTTGCTAATTCGGCCAGTCTCATTTTCAATGGACATGTGAGATTTGATTATTTACCATATATTAAACAATCATTAAAAAATATATATATGCATCGCGTGCATACGTTAAAAAAAATTGACATTGTCTTTAATCAATGATAATTACACGTGTGAAATTTAACATTGCCTATTCGGTTGAAGGCTATTGACAATATCAAATTATAGTTGTTGGGTTGAAGTGTCCAAAATACATATTTAGATGGAGATGCTTTAAGATACCACCCAAATGAGATTACAGGATAAGTAACCCAAATGAGATTACTACTTTAAATAGAAAAATGTCATGAATTGGAGACAACAATAAGTCAATAATGAACAGAAGTCATGAGTCATATAAAGGTGGAAGGGAGAACGTAATAATCGAGTAACCACATTCCCATTTTATTAGCTAAAAATCAAATTATCTGTAAAAGTAAAATGGCAATCGGAATGATTTACTTATTTTATTGATATTCATCTTTATATAGAGGTGAGATTAAAAAGGTAATTAAGACATACATAATGACAATAATAATTGATTGATAACTGATTAAGCAATTACACATATTGATTACATAATTAACTGTCATAAGTTACCTTAACGACGACGACACATCTAAAACATTTTTCCTTCAACATTATTGGAGTTTTAGGGTTTAATTACTTACTCAAGTGCTTAACAATATGTCATTTTTTTCTAAAAAAGAAAAGTAAAAGCTACATACAACTTAACAACATACCTCTTTTTTAATTATAGATACGTCCATGCTTATAGTTCATTTTGTGTGACAACTGAAATGACCTAACAATTTTACTATTAAATAAGGGTCTGGTTCAAGAGACACCATATTTAACACAAATTTTAACACCGATTATAAGCTATTAGATTTAAAAATGCTCAACGGTCTAACTTTATTATATGAATGATCTCAACACAGCACCAAATGATGTAGAAATTACATATCATTTCATATTTCTAATCTAAAAGTAAACTTTTCTTCAAAGCAAACTTAAAATCTGAAAAAAAAAAAAAAAAAAAGAAGAAGAAGAAGAAAGAAAGAAGAATAAAACAATAAGAATGACTAATTGTTCTTAGGTACACTATCAAAAGAAGAAATTTAAAAAAAAAAAAAACACACACACAACAAAAGAACCCAAAGACGTCAAACACCAGAAGAAACATCGATATCATCCTCAAGTTTTCATCCTATTTTCCATCTCCATGGTTTCATCTCCATTCTCCCAATTACTTTGCTAATTGGAACTAAACAATTCCACAAAAACTGGGTGAAGCCATTCAAACTTCTTGAATCATATTGATCATGAATTCGACATGAGTAATATACATCACAATTTCTCGATGTTTTGTCAAGTCTCGCCAGGGGTGAATATGTAGATGAAGATGACAAAACCAAATCGAAGATTGAGAACGAAACCCAAGGCACAAATTCCTTTTGTCCCTTACCATCATTGGATTTAGGGTTTAGTATTTTTTTTTTCTTGAGTTCCTATTCTGTTCATCGATCTTCTTCTTCTTCTTATTTTTCTCTTTCGAGGTTTTGTGATTTTTTCAGATTTTAATTTTGTTATTAATAGAAGTTTACTTTTATATTAGAAATATAAAATGACATGTAATTTCCACATCATTTAGTGTTATACTGACATCATTCATACTATAAATCTGGACCGTTGAATATTTTTAAATCTAATGGATCATAATCGGTTGTCAAAATTTGTGTCAAATATGTTGTCCCTTAAACCGGACCCATTAAACAAATGATTACTTATATATAATCCGATAAATATCATAAAACTGAAATATATACAGCACTCCAACAATCATCATTATTCATTTTAAAATAATAATAAGTTAAATCTCAACATCTAAATTTCTCAAGCGATACATATGTCGTGAAAATGACATCCTTCACCTTATAGTTTTGCCAAGTCTTCTACTAACTGCTCATATAAACTTTTTGTCACCATACTAAACACACATGAGAGGAGTAGACAACTAATATTACTTTATTTTTAGTGTGTTTTTGCTATCGATGACAGACTATCCACACCAGATATGCATTGGTGAATCATATGCTTCATGAGTCACAAAATAATTATGCCTCGGTCAATCATGTCTAGCGTAATCGTTATCTTCATTTTCTATCTTAGTTTGGACATTTTAAATAAGAAGTGTAAATCTTATTTCACCCTTCCCACCACTCAAGCGAAATCCAACGGCTTAAAAACCACAACATTTCATAATCTAAGATTACTAGCTCTGATTTGGGTTAACCAATATTCTCAAAAAGAAAAAAAAAGAATGGGCCCATTGTCAATATTTGGGCCCAAGGTTTGCAGATAACATTGGGCCTCTAGACGTACAGAAGAAATCAAAATCAAACCGAGGAGATCCCATTGATTAGTGACTGTTCAGTAGCAGTGACACACAGACTCACCCGGTGGTCACTACCATGATCCACGAAACTCCTCCGCCACTCAAACACCGAAATTGAAATGGGATCTCTGAATCCTACGCTTCTCAGAGGCATATCCCTCCTCCGCCTCCACCACCAGCGACTCAGCTTCGGTTTCGCCGCGGCAGCGCCCAGTCGCAGGAGAGTAGCTCATCCTCTGCGGAGAAGTCCACAGTGCTGAGGGTGAAGGAGGCTCCGAAGTATCCGCGGTGGGAGGACCCAGACTACTGCAAGTGGAAAGATAAGGAAGGCGAGATTCTGAGGGACGTCGAGCCTATTGTTACGCTGGCCAAAGAGATTCTCCATTCCGATAGGTACGAGCTGGTTTCTCTTTTGCTAAGTTTTCTCTATTGGAGATTGTAAAAATCTTGATTGTACTGGTTTTGTTGGTTTTTTAGGTATATGGATGGTGAGCGGCTGTCATCTGAAGATGAAAAAATTGTCAAGGAGAGGCTTCTGGCTTATCATCCACATTCCGATGATAAAATTGGCTGCGGAATCGATTCTATAATGGTAAGATGCGTACTCCATTGTTCATTGTCACAGATTTTCTGTTGAACTATCGTCTTACTAGAAATGGAAATGTTGGCACTGTCCATTAGTACTAAACAAGATATTGTGGTATCTTGTTAGTACTAATGGATATACCGATTGGATTCTCTGTCAACTGCTTATTGCTTATATGGTTTCTGTTATATAGGTTTCTGTTGTATTCAACTACAAGAGTAACCTCTTTCATGTTTTAAAAGAGTGAGTTTGACATCTTGGGGGAGGGAGTTTGCTTCTTGGCATCATCTGATGATGATTCTTTCTAATCGCTTCTTAGGAATGGCTGGTTAGCCTTCGCTTAAACTGCAATGCAGCAGTTTGTTCATTAACCACGCAGTTTGTTGTGCGTGGTTATTCTTTCCTTTTCTTTTGGTGTTTTGCTGGGTGCTGGCGCATCAGTTTGTTCATTCACTTTGACGGGCACTAATGCACCGTAGTAATGTTATGTCCCTTTCTTTTATAGGTCAATGTCCTGTCCGTTTCTTTTATTTTCTTCGGAATAAAGATTTCTCAGTTTCTTATGAAAGAAGCTCCAATACCTATTACCACTGTCTTACATTTACAGTATACTTTGTACTACCTTCTCAGCCACATGAACAAGTTGAACACATAGTTTTTTACCCTCATATATGTCGAAAATGTAGTTTTTGTTTTTTGTTTACCTTATAGCATATACCCAATCGGCCATCAGGCTTCGAAGTATGATGTTTTCTTGTGCATAAAATGCCATATGGACAGAAGGGAGAATCATAAGCATTTGGGTGGTGACGCAGTTGGTTAGCACGTAGGTCTCATATCTTAAACATTGAGTTATCCTGTGGTCAAGAATTGACATTGTGTTGTAAGGTCTAATTTTAATTTTTAATACCTAGATAGCTAAGCCATCTCGCATGGTCTTTTTCTCCTTCAAAATATTATTTGTATCTCTCAATTAGACTTGTTTGTTAAGGAGACTAAATCATTTTCTGTCTGAATTCTGTTCTTGAAGGTTGATCGGCATCCCCAATTTAAACAGTCAAGGTGCCTATTTGTCATTAGAACTAATGGTGCGTGGATAGACTTCTCCTACCAGAAGTGTCTTCGAGCATATATCCGATATAAGTACCCAACCCATGCAGAAAGGTTCGTTCGAGAACATTTTAAACGTGGTAGTGGCTAATGTGTACTGCTTTGGCAATTAGATTGATATGGTATGACACTTGAAATTTTACATGTGGGAAGGGAATGTCTCTTTTCTTTTTTTGGTGAGAAGGAATGTCTCTATTGTTAAGAAATGTCAATGTAGTAGATAATCTTTGACTGAACAGATGTTCTCTAGGAATGAGGATGAAAGAAATGATTGAAGGGAACTGCACTTTGTTGACTTGCTTCTCCTTCTGTTGGCCTCTATCATATTTTAGTAATTTGATATGACTTTTGATTTCTGCTGTCAGTCTTGGAATATGCTTTTGTTAATTTGTTTTTAGCCTTGTTGAACTACTTACCCCAGTAGCTATGGGTCTTCAAAGCTAAATAGAAAAATACCTGGTTTCTCTCATTCTTTAGAAACTTTCTCATACATTATTAACTTGGTATAGAAGAATGCAGTTAGGGCCTGAAGGTGCTCAATGTAGACGTCTAGTTGTCTCCCTTCGGTATTACCTACATGTTTTCCCTGTCTGGTTTTCTTTCTCCGGCGCCGATAGCTAGTTGTCCGGGAAACTGATATTATTTACCTACGTGGTCCCGGAACTTTTATTGAATACTAGAAGCTGAGTGGTTAAGGTAGGTACTGTGGGTCAAAGAGTCAAGCTCATATGGGCACGCTGTCTAGTACTTGGGCTTTTTTCTTAGTCAAAACTGTGGTAAAAGTATCACCAGCTAACTCTGAAATTACTGCAGAATTTTGGTTAGTTTTGTAGAGACAAGCATCATTTCTGCTGAACAATTCAACTCCCACCCCAAAATATCCCACCGTCTCTTCACTTTCCATTTGTCCCCCAGATTGAGTTGTGGATGGTTCAATTTCCCCAGTCTTTTTGCCTATTGCTGATAGCTCAATGGCAATGTAGATGATATTTGAAATGCCTGAGTGTATAGCGATAGGACAAGTAATGATTTATGTGAACAAGCATACAAACCAGACGGTGAAGCTGTTAGGTTCTTAGACATGGAAAAGGGTGAAACTATTTATGATTTATGAGGAAGATTCTGGAAGTACTTGGCTTTCTGAGTGGTTGGTTGTCTAACTGATAGAATATTCTCAACTTTTATTTCCAGTTTATAAATGGTAAACCAGCTGTTTCTTTCCAATGCCAGTATTGAATTATTACCATCAAAAACTGAAATGAACACAGCTGTTTTTTTTTTGTTCTTTTTCCCCCGACTTCTGATTTGATCTATGGACTATGGAGCACTCCAAATTTCACCACCTCTTTTACCTGTACTAGGGCTTGTCAGAACTTGTGAACTAGGAAGGAACAGAAGAAAAAGCACTATTGAACAGCAAATGAGAAATTAGTTCAGATCATGCACACTCGTATGGTTCATGTTTGGAAAAGAGTGAAGGGTTGAGAGATCTACTGTTCAAACTGTTTTGGGTAATCAGTGAAGGTTGCTAGTTGGAGATTAAAGCAAATGTAATAACCTTAGTGTTGCAGATTAAGAAAAGGTTTTCAGTTACTGATCTTGACCTGATCAAAGGTCAACTCTTCTCCCTCATCATGTTTTTTACAGGTCTCTCACAGTAGAGTTCACCCTTCTCTAGTCTCCAGTGATGCAAAGCCAGTTTCTGTAGAACACTAGAAGTGGGTTGGAGCCATAATTATGGGACAAAAACCATGATCAGTAGCAGCTAGGAAGTGGGCCCCTGTTTTAGCACAGCTGCACACAATGTGAGCCCATTTGGAGTAGAGCCCATATACCATGATGAGTTTTTGCTTCTCCCCTCTCTCTCAAAGCATTTACTGCGCTTAGTCAAGAACGATTGTTGATTTGATAATTGAATTATCCTGGTTAATTTACTATTCATATGAAATTGATAATTGCATATCTTTTGTCAATGCATCAGTTGAAGACAATTTACCTGTTAATCCACTATTCACATTTTATAATTTAAATAATTCTTTTTGGTAATAGTAATTCATTAATTAAAAATGTTAAACTTATAAATTGGTTAATTAATAATAAGATTGATCGTACAACATTAATTATTTTGTAAAAAAATATCAGTGCAAAGTTTATATTTATCAGTGGGCTTCACTAAATTGCTCAAGCAATTTGATGGTTAAAAATTAACAATTGAATTGGTATGACAATTTCTGTAACATGGGCCTTAGCAAATTGCTTGGGCAATTTCGAACCGGTGCATTGTTATATTTGAAGAAAGTTAATGGGTCATATCAATTGCCTACCGAATTGACGTATTAGTGCAAATGCTCTCATGCAATGCAAAATACACATGGGCTTGAAGATCTTTATGATCTTGATTTTTTGTAATTAAAAATTTTTAACCTATTTTATTTTTTACATTTTTTATATGTTAACAAGATATAAACCTATAATCATAACGTCGTAAGTTAAACCACCTAGCTAACGAAGCCAAAACTCACCATGATCTTAAGGCTCATTTCATGGATTGGTCTCTATCAGCTACAACAATGGTGGCAAGTCGTACGGAGAGCTATGAGGATGGAGGGTTTTGATGAGTTCCAATAAAGGGTTATGCTTTCTTTTTCTGTCTTTGTTGGGTGTGTGATTGAAATGCGAGGAAATTGAACCACTTTCTGGATTTTTCAGAGTGCCATATCTGACTTTGACCAGAATGATGGAACAGGGTGTTTGTGTTTCAGGAAAAATTTGCCAATAATGTAAAAGTAAAAGGTTAAATAAAAAGAAGAAGAAGGAGGTCGCTTTGGAAGTCTTTCTAACAGTAAAACAGTGCAAACCTTTGCTCTGTACTGCTAGTTCTGGTTCAATTGGGAGTTTTTGCTGTAGTTTGGGTTTCTGGTGGGGGGTTGTGTTGGAAAACAACCATAACCACAACTACCACCACCATTTCTCCTCCATTACATTCCTTCACGGCTTCATTCTAATAGAGCATAGACCAATACTTTTATGTCCCCCTTATTTTCCTTCTCTAGCTTAATTTCTCGGAGAATGTACCTACAAAACTAATAGCACGACGACGAAAAGAGAAAAGAAAAAATAGGGCAAAGAAAGCAACCTCTCAGCCTCACACTTCCACGCATCTCCCTCTGTTTATAGGCCACACCTACAGTAGAACCAGTGATGAATCTGCATCCTGCAGATTGCAATACCTCATTTTCTCCTTTTCTTGCATGGCAGAGGGGGAATTCTAATCACCCACTCAAAAAATTGTCATATGTTGTATAATGTTCCGGTGTATTGAAGTCGTTAGATCAACTCGATTTATACGACACACCACAAACAACGAGTGATCTAAGGGTTTACAAATGGAGAGCTCTATAAAACTCTGTAGAAATCTTGTGATCATTGTTATAGCTAGGGCTGCCACTTGGTTTGGTAAATACCAAACCGATCGAAAACCGACCGAAAATTTATGATTTGGTAAACAGAATTTTGGTAATCGAAATCGAAAAAACCGAAACCGAGAAATACCGAAAAAGTTGGTTTGGTTTTTGGTAAATACCGAATTTACCGAAATTCTAATTATTTAAAGACTTATATTTCTAAAAACACACAGACTAATAATTTTATCTCACGTTTTCAATTATATATACCATTTAGTAAAAAACAAGACAATGAATAGAAAAATTCAACTATACTTGGTAGCATTCGGGTCTCAATTAAAGCGATCAACTTTAATTCAATATTACTTGTTATATAAAAACGCTCTTACCTACCCGTCTTAGTTGATTCATCACACACACACATAGACAAACCCACTTAGATGACATGTAACCGCCCATGTAAAAATTTAGGAATGTTTTTACCTCTCTTGATGATAGGGCTCCTCATAGGAAACACAAGCGTAAATAGGGTTAGCCGCCTTGATCAAGGCCAAAAAATTATCAAAAATACCTAATTTTTCTACCATAGTCGTATTTCACTATATTGATCACATCATAGTTCACAAGGTTTTTGAAAATTTTGCTTCCTCTTTGTAGTTGGTTCACAAAGATGTACATATGCATATAACTTACTAAATAAGTTATACCACATTACCAGGCATGTTGTGGTTCCAATAATTACAATTCATAAAATTAAAATTCGACCGTCTGATGTGATCATTATAGTATAATACAATTATGATAGAAAATTCAATTGTACTCAATAATGCTCGGGTCTTGATCAAAACGGTCAACCATAATTTAACGTCACTTATTACACGAAAAAGCTTATTATACAATTATGATAGAAAATTCAATTGTACTCAACAAATGACTTATTTTGGTCGACTCTTCCACACACATACTTTCACATAGATGACACATAACTTGTTCATATAAAAATTTGGAAACATTTACATCCTGACTATTTCGGTAGAAAATTAAACTATACTCGATAATGTGTACTGAAATGACTATCTTTTGTATATGTATTATCAGACTCTAGAAACTCAAGTGATATTTAAATTTTATAGTTTTGTATTGTTTTGTTATATTTTGAAAATATATTTGTTGTGAAGTTTGGTAATACCGAAAAACCGACATCCGAAGTTGGTAAGATTTATCTCATACCGAAGTTTTTGGTTTGGTAATTGAAAGTCATATTTCATTACCGAAAGCTTTGGTTTTGAAGTTGGTAACGCCCATTACCGATTCGAACCGACCGAGTGGCAGCCCTAGTTATAGCCATAGACACACTTTTTCTGCCTCGGTCTAGTGTAACTGTCGTAGTTGTGATTTGTGAACATAATGGTAGAGTGCAGTACAGAGAGGGAGACCACTTTTTTGGTACAAAGGAAGAATTGGGTTGTGTTGTCCTGCTCCTTCTGCTTCTTCTGCTAGAGTAAATTCCGCTGGAAAGTGTATGCTTCCAAGAAATACTCTTTTATTAAGATACACCACAGTTTCTCACCTCTGAATGTGTAAAGAAGTAAAGAGCCAATCTTTTAAAAGCAACAACACCGAATAGAATTTACCAGTGATCGACATTCTCAGCTGCTTAATTCTTTGTTTGTTACAGCAGGTAAGCAAATTAGGATCCTTTAAATCACGTTTTAACAAAGGTGAAAATGTACGTGATCATCGAGGTTAAAAGCTAAACGCAGAAAGAAAGTAAAGGGCAAAGCTTAAAATTCATCCGTTTAAAGTTTTCTCTTTTCTTTTACCATAAACCAATAAACCCAAAACTCTTTATCTTTGAAAAAAAAAAAATCAAAAACCCAGTATAGTCAATGATACAAAGCTCACTATTGACCTATACAAAAAGCAATACAAAGATGCAGATTATTGAGCTCTTTTAATCTGATTTTGGGGGGTTTTAAACCCTTTTTGTATCTCTCAAAATCTTTAATAGTCACCGAACTCTCTTTTGTAGGTAGCAATGAGCCACGATTCCGAATGCTAGGCTGGTTCTGCAAATAACCACAAAAAACAATCTATTAAAATCCATAATAAGTTGTTAATTTTCCAAAAACTACTAAAATAATTCATATTTATATATTTTAAATGTTTAGGGAGAGTAAAGACTTGTTGATGGGTTGCCAGAAACGACTAAGATTGATTAGGTAATGTCATGTAGTCATGTTTTATTCCAAAAATAAAAATGAAAAACAGAAATTAGGGTTGGGAAAGCAAATTTCTTTTTTGGTTTTTCTCATTTTCGTGTGTGCCAGCCCAGCAAAGATGAAGCTACTCCCGCCTTAGCGCGCCAAACCAATAAAACCCTCCCTCCCTCCCTCTAAAAATAAAAATAGCCCCAAAAAAATTAAATGCGAGCCGAGAGCATCCGATGACTTGCATGTGAGCCGCTGATTGGATCACTCATCTGTGGGACCCTGGTTCTTGTGGGCCCTACAACGGTACAATATCGGCACGTGTCAACACGCTGTGCTGCATGGTCCATTATACCAGGCTCCGATTAGGCTTCCCCTATTAAACAAAAGAAAATAGAGATGGAAAGAGCCGAGTCCCCCCAGAAAAACAAATAAAACGCATCTCTTTGGGTTTGTGGTCAGTCCCTTCTTCCCCTTTCACTTCTCTCTTCCTCTCTTCTCTACTCCACTCTCTTTCTCTGAGTCTCTGCTTGTCCATCAGAGACAGATTTTGGTGTGACTGAGTGAAAAGAAAAAGAGACAGAGAAGCCTAGAGAGGCTCATTCTTTGAGGGCACTGTTCTCTCACTGTTGTTGTGTTCATGTCTTCAAAGCAGCAGCCTATAATGAAGAAATGAACCCAGAACCAAGCCTCTTCTTCTATGAAGAAGATGGATCAGCCATTTCTCTTGGACGCTCTCTTCTGCTCCGAGCAACATTTGGATGAGGAGGAGGAGGAGGTGTTGGACTATGAGTTTGCAGAAGATACTTCTTTATATAGCAACACTACCTCTACATCTTTTATGCATACACTAATGAAGTCCCCAATCTTGCTAGAGCAAGACTTGTTCTGGGACGATGAGGAACTTGCTTCTTTGTTAGCGAAAGAGAAAGTGAATCAGGATCGGAAAATCAAGAATCCCAGCCAGTCTTTGGCCCGGGCTCGTAAGGAGGCTGTGGAGTGGATGCTGAGGGTCAACACCCACTACTCTTTCTCTGCTCTCACTGCAGTTCTGGCTGTTGATTACCTCGATAGGTTTTTCTCCAGCTTCCAGTTTCAGACCGAGAAGCCATGGATGACACACCTCGCTGCCTTGGCTTGTCTCTCTGTAGCTGCCAAGGTGGAGGAGACCCAAGTCCCCTTATTACTAGACCTCCAAGTATGTTCAGTTCTATATTGCTTGATGATATTGATTTGTACTCTAGTCTCTTTATGTTTGGTTCCTAATCAATTTGGCTTTGTTTAATTTCGATTGTTTAGGTGGAGGACAGTAAGTATTTGTTCGAAGCGAAAACGATTAGCAGGATGGAGATTTTAGTTCTCTCGACTCTTGATTGGAAGATGAATCCGGTGACCCCAATTTCGTTTCTTGATTACATGACAAGGAGGTTTGGTTTGAAAGACCATCTTTGTTGGGAATTTCTCAAGAGATGTGAGCTCATCCTTGTCAATCTCATCTCAGGTAACCCCATCCTTCTCATCCAAATCCGGTCTCCTTATCCTCCTTGTTGATAAATTTGATGCCTTTGCTCCAACAGTAGCACTAATGAACAAAGAAAATTTCAAGTCTTTATTAAAATTTGGCCTTATTATCCTGCAGATTCTAGGTTTTTGTCTTTCCTTCCATCTGTAGTGGCTACTGCCACAATGCTGCACGTTGTCAATAACATTGAGCCTTGTCTTCAAGTTGAGTATGAAAACCAGCTCTCGAGTATTCTCGGAATCGACAAGGTCGGTTAAATTCTTATCCTTTTTACCTTGATTCACACTACATTGTCTGTAAATGTGGATTTATCACGATCAAAATCATGAATTTACCTCTTGATTGAATTCGAAACAGGGTCTGGTGGATGATTGCTCTAAGCTCATCATGGAATTGTCATCTTCATGGTCGAGAAACAAGCGCAAGTTTGGTTCTTCAATTCCCGGGAGCCCAAATGGAGTCATTGACATCTCGTTCAGCTCGGACAGCTCAAATGACTCATGGGCGGTGGCCTCATCAGTCTCGTCCTCACCGGAGCCTCTGTCCAAGAAAAACAGAGCTCTGGAAAAGCAGCTTCTGGAGAAGCTCAACCACACTGCAAATGCAGCATCAGATATTCTCAGCCTTCCACGCCTTCCCTAATTGGTTCCCCCCCTTCGGTCTAAGGAACACTGTCTAATAATAATACTTTATGTTCCTAATTAAATTTGTTTATTAAGTTAGTTGTTAAATTGCCAACCATCTCTGTATTAAATTTTCATCTTGATATCTAGGAGCGATCCATAAGATCGATCACCATCTCTGCTTCGCAATGTGGTGATCCGATCTGCGGATTGTGACCGGATATGGGATTAGGAAGCGGAGATGGTTGGCATTTTATCCGGAGGAAATTTCATCAAGAACAATCATCCAACATTATAGTAATGAAGAGTACTTGCATCATCAGAGGCAAACATTATATCTTTACCCTTTTGCATCCGTTGCATGCTCCATCCTTCTGAAGTAACAAACGAAAAGAAAACGACGAGCATTGTCTGTAATTTTCCTCACTCTGATACACATTGGTTAGAAACTAATCCAAAACAGTGTTCAAAATCTAGTGAAGACTTGATTCTTGAGAAGTTGAAATGGTTTAGAGGAAGGATTAGAGAAAGGGTTTTGGTTCATGTGGAATGAGGAACATGCTGTCGGCCACTGGTGATTTTGGTGTTGTTAAGATTGCGATTTGTGAGACTATTACTATTGCTGCTCGGAGGTTTGACCTCGAAGGAAAAGAGCTCTTGGTTTTGAAGGACTTTAGGGCAGTTTTCAAACCCAAATGAGTATTTGAAAATGACGTACAGTTGTAAACCACCCAACCTTTAACAACGTCCGAGACCCTCCCCCCACATTAGACTCCAATCCATCACTCCCAATTTCCTCGCTGGAAGTAGGGTTGTGAACAATATGAAGGGTATTCAATGTTTCCTAGAGTTCACTTCGTTTACTTAATGCAATTTGTAGGTAAATTTATGATTAAGGGAGCTAGTGTGATATGGAAATGGGGCATGCAACCAGTAGTAGCATTCCCGGCCAAAAAGGGCTCAACTAGTATTACAACTAATGGAGAAAGCCCCTTGCACATGGAAAATCAATGCTCACTTATATATGGTATGTAAATGAAATTAGTAGCTTTTTTTAACCTCTACGTGCTCGCTTATTCGATGAAATTACTTCATATATATGATTATAGCAATCTCGTTCACCGATCACTAGCTTAGTGTCTTCTAGGTTATAATTTGGGTAAATGAGTATTAATGTGAGAATTACTAGTGTGTCTGTGTGTGTGTGTGCAATTCTTTATATCTAGGTGATATGTGGTTCCGATAATGAAGTTTGATACATTAATTCGTATACCAAACTTTCTAATTGAGCAATCCATCTCAATCTAGCATTCAAAAGACAACAATCAAACCCTTCGGATTCTACATGCATAAACTCTGTAAATCCTGCTCTTCATTATAATTAATCACATCCCCATCTTGCTAAGCAAACCTAGCAATGGCTTGTTGATTAGATTGTTTTGCCACTAGTGTTAGCAACCAATTTGGAGGCATTGGACGTATGGAACCAGTGACGGAGCCAGGATGAGAAAATCACCTGGGCTAATTATAGCATACAAAAAATTTTGTTCGACGATACGAGAAATTTTGGTTAATTAATAAATGACACATACATAGGGGGGACGTAATAAGCCTTACCCTCAAACACATAAATAAAAACTAACTAAACTTTACTCTACGAGGCCCCAAAGCTTCAAAATCATTAATCACCGCTTCATTGTCAACCGCTTCAGCAAATTCCTTTTTAATGTGAAGCACCATGCAAATTCCTTTTCTACTAAACCATGTACTTATATCTTTTGATCTAGGCCTTTTAACACGATCAATGTGTTCATCAGACATTATTTTCTGTCAAACAATTCAATTATCAATATCAACTGATCAACAATTCAACATCAAGCTTTAATCTATATATATATATATATAGTCTGTGAAAGCATGCCAAACAAACTGACAAACATCTAGTTAACTGAATTCTATTCCATATTCCATTCCAGTATTGCTATTGAATTCTATTCCCTAATTTAGTAAAACAACAATTACAATTTAGACAAAAACAAGTCAGGAAGTAAGGATCGGGGAAAGAGGCAAAGAGCCATTAGGCATTAGCCAATAGGCAATAGCCATACCTGAGGAAGAACCGAAGAAGTCAAGAAGTAGGGAATCACTGCCGGACTAGGAAGGGCATCGACAGGAGGCCAGGAGAGCGGCGGCGAGAGCGACCAGCGAGACTGCGAGAGGCAAGAGTGACTGGCGAGAGGCAAGAGCGACCGGCGAGAAGTCTCGGCCAAGGGCCAGTCAACGACGGCAAAGGATGAAAGGATTTGGGGCTTTTAGCGTCAGGCGTGGCTGTGAGTAGTGAGAGATAGAGACAAAGACTGAGAGACAGAGGCTTTAACCCTTTCAGTCTTTCAGATCGTTGGGGATTTAGGCATATAATTTTTTTTTTTTATTAAAAGTTGGTTTTTTTTTTTGGGCTTCAACTTCACCTGGGCTCCAGCCCAGTCAAGCCTGGGCTGGCTCCGCCCCTGTATGGAACAACCTCATTACATATAACAAGGATCATAAACATATATGATATATAGTAGTTGAGAATTCACGAAAGGACACCCACAAGAAGCAATCCATGTGCTTTTCTTCTACTCCTTCTCCCTCTCTTTGAAAAAATGCGTGTGCGTGCTGGTTTGGTTTGAGCGAGAGAGAAAGAGAGACTGAAATATAAATCCAAATCCAGTTCCCTCATTTTCTAATGCACCGAGATTGCCGGAGCAACATAAAAAAACGAAGTGGTTGGCTCAAGTTTCCGTTCGACCCCATCTCCTCTGCATCTCATTCATTCATAACAGCACGTAGTGTTTTCTGCAGGGTCTGTATTTGGTAACCAGCACTATAATCTTACCACGCTGATTTATCTGAATGTGTATTTCTTTGCCTCTTTTAGGAGGTGATTAATTAATCTATTGAACTGCCACATGAAAATGTCATTGCAAAATTTATGAGGCATGTTTAATTCTTCATCTAATCGATCTCTAAGAATGAATGCTGTAGCTGCACATCGAAGTCCAAGTAAATTCTACTGGGGTAGGAAACACCAGAATACCTTGAGGGGTGGTAAAATTACTAGTTAAATTCAAAGAGATTTGCCGGAATTTACTAAATATGGATGTAATTTATCAAAAAAATTGAGGGATAAATAAAGCTAATTGAGTTTTTGTTTAGTAATTTGACTATTTGGTTTAAGTGCCACATGAAACTATCCTATCATGCAAAACTTTACGAGGGCTGTTGGATTGTTCATGCAATCGACCTTTAAAAATGAGAGCTGCAGATCGAATATTCAGACCTTGAGATCGAGATTACAAAAGATTAAAAATTAGAGATAAACAAAACACAAATGGGGTGCAAAACTAAAAAAGGAGAATTAAGAAAAGGGTGAAAGGTGAGGCAATGGTGAGATCTTTTGATTTTGTTTGACATGTCTTTGTTACAATTCACACTTTAATTTGATTGCTTTTGGGGATAGACTGTAGGCAGTGTAGGGTTACAAATTATTTCGACCTAGAATTCTAGAAATAAAAATATAAAGTGAGAAAGACAATGATAAGATATGGATTGTTCATATATTGCTGACAGAGACCTGAGAGAGGAGAGAGCTTGCAAGCTAGCAATGGATTCCAGCTTATTATCCTCTTTATAAATTCCTCCCTTTAATCTCTTCCAACCTCTACATCCCTTTAATTACCATTAACCAATTGGTTTCTTGCAATCTTACCCTAGTAATGACCTCAACAACCTCAGACGTTTTACCACTCTGAATCTTACCCTAAGTAAATAATTTGTAAATGTTTCCTCCAACATTCATATCAACTTCATTTGGTTTGATGAATTAAGAAGTTCGATGAATTAGGATGCTAGCTTGATATTTTGCTCTATTATTGTAACACGTACACGATTAAATGAGCCATCTGTATATGATAGCTTAGGTGGACAATGATTTAGAAGTAGGGCTTAACCGGTTTCTAAAACGGGCAAGGTTATGCTCTATGGCCTAGAGCCGATCGAATTTCTATAATTTTGTCTAATGATCGCTGCTTCTGAAATCCGTGGACAACTCACAATTCAGAGATGGGAGCTCGGTCTAGATCTCAATTATATTTCATATATACTACGTACTGTCTTTGGTTAATCAACAAATAACAAGACCAACACATAGAGAGGGATCGATGCTGCGCAATAATTCACTTTATAACGGCTATAAGCTTGCAAAATCTGAATTTTTTGTAATCTATATGTACCTATCAAATTTCAATTAATTTACCATACACTATTTATTTATTCACTCAACGGATTAAAACAACAATTACTCCATGTACACAATGCCCCATCTGTTTCACACAATTTTAAATGAGACATATTGTTCAAAATGCATGAAATTCACTTATGCATTAAGAGTAACCCATTACAGAAAAAGAAAGAGTGAATATGTCATATAGCATGCGGGTAATCCAAGTGAAAAATCTTGGAACAGCGAGGTCTAATTACTCTGAAGTAGTAATTCGTATATAGTTATAATTAGGTTCTTATAGACCACACACAAGTCATAAAGTTCATGAGCTGGGCGGGCTGCGTGACTCTAGGTCCAAATATCTATTTTTCCAATAAAAAAGAAAGTGGCATGGTCTAGTGGCGGGCATAAATGAGATATAGATGCTGCAAAACTTATATATTCTTGAGTTTGTAGACATATCGACTCTATCGGGAGAGAAGTGATGATGAAATGGGACATGGCCGAAATTGGCAGAGATGAACGGATTTATGCACATTCGACGCGTGAGTGGTTTAAATGTGTGCGACCAAATCAATATATCCAAAACCACCCCAAGGTTTACATGTTTGAATTCTACCTTTCTCTTCCTCGATCCGTCTTAATTTTTGTCTCAGGTTTTGTTTCAGTCTTGCAGAAGCAGTAGGGTTCCCCAGAACACAGTCGCAGATGATGAGAGATCATCTTACACGTGGGGAATGGGCTGGGCCTCCCTGCTGTTCTTCCCGTCTGACATAATGTAGTGCATCACTGTCTCTACAAATGCCAAGCGTAGTAGTACCACTATAGTTTCATATTTGCTCTCTGTGTTTTTAATGAAGACAACCACAGCTCGATCTCCAGTACTGTGCCATTTTGTTCCTATATATCATGGATTCATTGAGCTTCCAAGCAGTTACAGAAGCCTCACAGCGGCATCCTCTGCAGTAATATTGGTGGGTTAATAACGAACGAAGTTAAGAGAAGCTGCATTATTATTTGTGGAAAATTTAACTATGCATGATGCATGCGGCCAATTTCATACGTAAAAGTGGTCCTCTATCTCTCAGCATTGTGATAAACCAGTCGTGGTCCTCAGCAAGTGTGTTATTTTCGGTAATGAGCAAGTGTTGGTTGAATTATATTAACCTAAGCATGGTCTAAATTCGCGTTTCCATTTCCTTTCTGGGTTCATTTCCATTTCCCTTTCTTCTTTTTTCCTGCTTGGTTTTCAAGCAGATGCTAAGCTGCAAGTTTCCTTTCAGGACTCGAGGCTTAAGGTGAAATAACTAATTCCGCCTACCATAATAACTCAGATATAAAATTAAACCTTATGTTCTTGTTTTTAGATATATGTAGCTATAAAAAAAAGTTTCTTAGAGCTGGTAAAACTTGAACATAATTTTTTTAACAGTGTGTTCTACCAGGGGTTAGGACAATGCATGGATCATTGTACGCACTTGCTGATCGAGGTTATAATAGACAAGCATCATACATGATACATCATACCAGTGAGTACGTACGTAATAAGTTAGCAAATCTGCAAGTTATACGTACCCACATATCATAGACGACCCGGACATCATTGTTTCGGAAAAAATTAAGCACCAATGGGCAAGTTCTATAAGCATTCTTCCAATAGTTGTCTGATATATCGTATATAATCACAATTGAATATAGATGCATATAAACTCTGCAAATCGGTGACCTGCAGACCTCCTCGGCCTCAAGTGCTTTTCCCTTCATGCCAGCCAAAAACGAAAGTGATAATACTATCTCTAGCTAGCAACATTTCAATGTGTGTCCAGTCTCCACGGCTCCACGCAGCAGGCATGCATTTCAATGGGCAAGTTCTATAAGCATTCTTCCAATAGTTGTCTGATATATCGTATATAATCACAATTGAATATAGATGCATATAAACTCTGCAAATCGGTGACCTGCAGACCTCCTCGGCCTCAAGTGCTTTTCCCTTCATGCCAGCCAAAAACGAAAGTGATAATACTATCTCTAGCTAGCAACATTTCAATGTGTGTCCAGTCTCCACGGCTCCACGCAGCAGGCATGCATTTAGGTCTATGGGTCCGATTTATAAATTAAAACCCTACATTCTAATACGTACATGTAGGTTAGAAAAAATTATGTTCTTTCAGTTCCACATTCTAATATTTTTCTTTCACATATGGATTCAGAGCCAGCACATCTAAAACCCAGAAGACAAAACATTAGGCAAATCAGCCTCATGCCACTGAATCCTGGGGGGCCGCGTGTGCCCTTTTTCTTTCTCTTGTTCATCATTTCTCACCCCAAGTTCGGGCCTCACTGTAGATTGCGTTTTTCTATTTTATGAAGTCATTCCGTTCTTCATGATCGTATTCACTAACATGTCATCGGTCTTTGTAACGTGTATTGATGTTGAACAGATGGTTGAGAAACTTATACAGCAATATTAGAACTTCGACACTCTAATCGGACATATGGTGAAACTGCGCAGCGCACACCTCTAGTTAATAAACATATGTAAATTACAACGAACTGACTACGATCAGTATGAGCCCTTGACGGTCACTTATCCCCTTGCGAGGATCAATTTTTAGTGATCGTAAAGTGACAAAGTAAGTTTGTCACCGAAGTCTCGCTCAACTCACTATATTTGACATTAAAGGGTACGTTTCGTACTTGGGACTATATTAGAGCTCCTTATTTTTTAAGACTATCATGTACTTATATGGGGTGTCTTAAGTTGTATTAATATTAAATCATGTTTGTTGTTGCATGAGATTAGATGGTAGTTTGTTTGGCTTATGGTTTAGAATGTGTTAACGTTAGTCATAATCCTAGTATATTGGGAAGATGTATATTTTGTAATCAACTAGGATTATGTAAATCTTTCGGTGTAATTAGTTTCCTTCTAAGGTTAGAACTGTGCTTGTATATATACCCAACTTGGGGTTTGTTCAATATATTAGAAAATTCTTAACATTTTTGTGTTCTGTTTAACTTGGCATCAGAGCCTAAGTCGATCTTGGCAATCTTGGTGATCTGACCCTATTGTTTTCCGTTGCAAATTTGTTCTAAATTTGTCCAAATTTGATCTGTTTGACGTGTCGAATGAAGCTTTCGATTTCGTCGAATTCTATCGTACTTGTTATGTTCCTTTGTCATCAAATACTCTTTGTAATGGATCTTGCAATCTTTGGTGATCAACCTGAACTTTCCCGTGAACAATTGATGGCTCTTCAAAACAAGAGCTCAGTTTTTGGAGTGAAACTAGATGGCACAAACTATCCAGTATGGTGACGACTTATGAAGATGCATCTTGGCGGTGTGGGCAAGTGAGAATATGTCACTGGTACTTTCCAACGACCTGAAGAAGTTGGCAAAGCACAAGCTATGTGGGATGCTGCAAATTCTAATATGATGGTGCTTCTTCTCAAATCCATGACCAGACTAATCATGCTGTTGTTTTCAAGCTATACGACGCCAAATGCAATATGGGATGCATTCGCAACCACATACTATGATGGGAGTGATTTTGCAAGAGTTCATGAGTTGACTTGTCAAGCTTTCGCAACCACTTAAGCTGGTAAGCCTCTTGTAGAATATTATGCCGGCTTAAAAGCTATCTAGCAAGAGTTGGATGAAAGGTACCCCAATCTTATGGTGTGTGATATGGATATTGCTACACATAACAAGTCCCAAGATAAGATGTGAGTCCACATCTTCTTGAATGGATTGGATTCAAAACTTGCTACTGCTAAGGGAGAACTGCTTCGACAAGCCACACCACCAAGTCTGGAAATGTACGCAAAGATGAATCCAATCAGTCTAGTGCAAAGGAGTTGCATACCGAGGTATCCAGCCTCACTGTCCAATCTAAACCTCAACAAGATTGGAAACCAAAGAACCAAGACAGTGAACTTCGAATCTAGCCTGCTCGTGGACCAGATCATGCTAAGGTGCAGTGCTTCTATTGTAAGGAGTTTAGACACTACAAGAACTCGTGTCCTAATAAAACAAATCAAGGAGCTATCTATGATAAAAGCCACAGTGGCAAGGCTGTCATTCAGTTGGTCCAAGAACCTGATTTCTATGAAGTATGAGGACAAGACCTCACCACGAGTATGTGTTCTCATGAGAAAAAAGGTAAAACTGGTATTGTATTAAAAATTTCTGAATTTATTGGTAGTGATACATGGATAATTGATTCTGGTGCGTCTGATCATATAACATTTGATAAATCTTTTTTTTTTCGAGTTTGTCCCCATCTCCCATACCTGAAGTGTCTAATGAAAACGAGGTGTCCTTCTCGGTCCTAAGTATAGGGTCAATTCAAGTTACTCCAATAATTGTGTTAAACAAAATCTTTTATGTTCTCGCTCTATCACATCACTTATTATCTGTTTCTGAATTGAATTCACATAACAAATGTTCTGTAACTTTTTTTCCTATGTATGTTATCTTCCAGGATCTATCATCTCAGGTGATAAAAGGTAAAAGGGATTTGCAGTGGAGACTGTTTAACTTGGATTGCATGTACATCGGGGAAGCAAGAGCACTGTCACCAACTGTTGCCCTAACATTAAATTCTAATCAAGTAAAAGAAATTTGGCTATGGCATCGCCGAATGGGTCATCCATCTTTTGGAGTCATGAAGAAGTCGATGCCATCTTTGTTTTTTGGAATAAAATAGTTCAGTCTCCATTGTGAAACTTATGTTTTTGCTAAGAGTCATAAGTCCAATTATTCTCTTAGTTTTTTTTTCTAGTTCTGCACCATTCGAGTTGATTCATTCTAATGTATGGGGGCCTTCGAAGAATTTGACATTGACATGAATGCAGTACTTTGTTTTTGTTTTCTAATGACTTTACAAGATTAACTTGGGTTGTGTTATTGAAAAAGAGGGATGATATGTTTTCGGCTTTCACCATTTTTCATAATCTCATCCGAACTCAGTATGATACTTGTGTGAAAATATTTTAATCTGACAATAAATGAGAGTTTGTTAACCACTCTTTCCGAGACTATTTTCAGCAACATAGAATTATTCATTAGACTACTTGTCCTCAGACACCATAACCGAATAGGGTATCTGAGAGGAAAAACCGACACCTCTTGGATATTGGAAGAGCCCTCTTACTCAGTGTCAATCTACCCAAATATCTCTAGGGTGAAGTTGTGTTGTGTGTCTCTCCCCTTATCAACCGTCTACCATCTACAGCTCTTCAGAATCGGGTTCCCTTTGAGGTATTGTCTAAATATGTTACTATTTCATCTCTCAACAAACTTCCTGCTCGTGTCTTTGGTTGTGTGGCCTATGTGCATCTTTACAAAAATCAAAGATCTAAGTTGGAGGCTCGTTCCCTTAAGTGTGTGTTTGATGGATACGGATCCCATCAGAAAGGATATAAGTGCTACCATCATCCGTCTCAACGATTCTATGTCAACATGGATGTCACATTTAGTGAAGACATGTGCTATTTTTCTCTTACGGTATCTCCGAGTGAGGAGAAAAAGCATGCTTCTTATGAAGATCAATTTGGAGAACTAGAAGATTGTGTAATTGTTTACAGTAACCCTGCTTCTGAAAATGATTTTCGGCTTGTCACCGACCAGATCCAGAATCCGATAGATAATACTCTGAAACCTTAAAAAGTGGTTTAATCTGTTGAACATTCCTAAGTTGAGGCGTCTGTTCCCTGTTCTGAAAGTGTTCGACATGACGAACAACTGTCCGACAAGTCGAAAGGAGGAAAATTAAATAGTAATCAGCAGCTAGTTGTTGAAGATGTACATGCAAGTTCAGTCTCTCCTCCTACATCAATGATCTCTCCTGGCTTGTCATCACCTGAGGTATGTAGTACTATTCCGTTGTCATCCTCCAATGTCCCTAAATCTAGTAGAGTCTTGCCTGCTAGGTCAACCAATGGCCAACCTCCTAAAAAATTTGAGACTTTCTTGTCAACTAAAGTCAAGTATCATGTACCCAACTACGTGTCAACTCATAGATTGTCTAAACCGTATGTAGCCTATGTGAATCAATTATCTATTGTGTCTCTTCCTAATAAAATGCAGGATGCAATCAAGGAGGAGAAGTGGGCCAAAGCAATGGAGGTTGAGATAGATGCTCTTAAGAAGAATGATACTTAAGATTTGATGCTATTACCACCTGGAAAGAAGACCATTGGTTGTAGATGTGTTTATACTGTGAAGTATAATGCAGATGACTCAGTTGATAGATATAAGGCAAGGTTGGTTGCAAAAGGATACACTAAAAAATATGGGGTGGATTATGATGAGACGTTTGCACCTGTGGCAAAGATCAATATTATTCGAGTCCTCATGTCTTTGTTAGCTAATATGGATTGGCCCCTACATCAGTTTGATGTGAATAATGCATTTCCTCATAGCTAATCTGGATTGGCCCCTACAGCAGTTTGATATGAATAATGCATTTCTTCATAGCTAATCTGGATTGGACCATACAACAGTTGGATATGAAGAATGCATTTCTTCATGGAGATTTGAATGAAGAAATTTACATAGATCTTCCTCTAAGATATAATATTTTTACGGGCGAGAAGGTGGTGTGCAGATTGAAAAAGTCCTTGTAAGGATTGAAGCAATCTCCAAGAGCTTGGTTTGGAAGGTTCACGTCTTTCATGAAGAAGATTGAATTGGGTATAGGCAGAGTAACTCAGATCATACTTTGTTCCTGAAACACCGACAACATAAGCTTACTGTCTTGTCATTTATGTAGATGACATTGGTGAAATTAGAAGATTGAAAGATCAGTTGTCTTCTGAATTCGAGATGAAAGACTTTGGGAATTTAAAGTATTTCTTAGGAATTGAGGTAGCCAGGAACAATGATTGTATCATGTTGAGTCAAAGAAAATATTTTCTTGATTTGCTAGCAAAGACTGGTATGCTTGATTGTCAACTAGTTGATACACCGATAGAACAAAACCATCGGATTGCAGAGTATCATGATCAAGTTCCAACTGACAAATCTCGATATCAAAGGTTAGTTGGAAGATTAATTTACTCATTGCATACTAGACCTGACTTTGCTTATGCGGTTGTGGTGAGTCAGTATATGCACAATCCTAGTGAAGATCACATGAATGCTGTGATGAGAACTTGAGATACTTAAAGTCTGCTCCTGGAAAAGGCCTGGTGTTTCATAAGCATAGACATTTGAGGACTAGTGGTTACACTGATGCGGACTGGGCATGGAACATCACTGACAGGCGTTCTATTTCTGGTTATTTTACATTTGTTGGTGGAAACTTAGTCACTTGGAGAAACATGAAACAGAATATGGTGGCCCGTTCTAGTGCAGAAGCTGAGTACAAAGGTATGACTCAAGAAGTAAACTACCTTCCCCGCTCATAGACCAGTCATGAAACTTGTAGACCGACATCCAGGCTACCTCGCCATGGTGAAAGATCATCGGTACCACATCGGGAAGGTGCTCCTCCAAGCTCCACTAGAAGACACCATGATAAGATAAATGTATAGTTAGTCGAACATCGGTAATATGTAATAAGAGGAAACCTTCCTTATCTATGAAAGGAAGGCTCCCCCTGTGTAGAAAGGAGATTGAACTCTCGGTCTCACTCCCCCACCCATATAGAATGAATGTATATTATGCTCCCTCTCCCTCCCTTATTCCTTCCGGGCGGGATGGATGGATGCGCTTGTAACACAAAATGCCTATTGGCCAGGATAGTTGATTCGTAAATGGACGTAGTCATGTCCTCCGAGGCATGGTGAACCACTATATGCCTTTGTGTTGTCTACTGTTCATGTTCCACTGTTGTTCCACATAGCCCTCCCGGTTCTTACAGAAACAAGAAGTTTGTTGAAGAGTTTGGGTTTTAAATAGGAATGATCAATGCCTCTTCACTGTGACAATACTGTTGCAGTTGAAATTGCACATAATCATGTTTATCATGATCGGACAAAACATGTAGAGATTGACAGGCACTTCATCAAGGAAAAGTTAGATGCTCGCATAATCTCGTTCCCATTTGTTCCTTCGGAGGAGCAGCTAGCTGACATCCTTACCAAAGTTATGTCGTCTAGGATGTTCAGTGACTCACTTGACAAGTTAGGCATTTAAGACTTGTATGCGCCAATTTGAGGAGGAGTGTTAATGTGAGTCATAATCCTAGTATATTGGGAAGATGTATATTCTGTAATCAACTAGAATTATGTAAATCTTTCGGTGTAATTAGTTTACATCTAGGGTTAGAACTGTGCTTGTATATATACGCGACTTGGGGTTTGTTCAATATATTAGAAAATTCTCAACATTTTGTGTTCTGTGTGACTGAATGATGATGCTATCTAAGGATGATATTTGAGTACCCACAATATAAGAAGGCCAAAATAAAAATAAGGTGTTACGTAAACTCATTTATTTTAATACCCAATAACACCAAACAAAGTACTAACTAAGCTATACTCATTTTAATACAATCTCATTTAGTCCCATGAAACAAACATATATAGATAGTCATAAAACGACTCGGGTTTTAAACGGTACGTCAGCCCAGAAGTATATCAATGCAATATGGGCTTGTTTGTCTTTCTTTGAGCAGAATCCCAGTTTTTTCGATTAGGGTTTTGGAAATGAGAAATGGGCACAAGAATCTTGGTTGCATGAAATCAAAATGGTTGGTTGAGGTCTTGTGAATTCGCCCTTTCTGGAACCGAGGAGCCGTATGTGGTGTTATATACAAACAGCATAGCCAACTTGGTGTTTTGGCGTGCCCGGTTCCATCTCCATCCAACTTCTACTTTTATCATGAGTTACCCCAACAGCCAAAGATCTTAGATCTGGAACATGCAAAGTGATTGCTTTCATATCTCTCACAGTTTTGGATTCTTGTCCTTGCGATTTATCAGCAAAATTGTTATTCCCTGATCTGTGGAGTTGGTCATTTTGGCTCGGTCCCGACCGAGATCACCCCACTAGCTACCTAGCACTGTGAGGTTTGATTCGTAGTTGGATCAGCAATACTACTGGGACAGTTTTTGTATTTTTGGATTCCTGATAGGATATCAATCTATGTATATGGAGCTGTATCTGTCCTTTTTACTGTCCTATTTTCTGTATGGTGGGCACTGCACTGGTTGAGCTCCGGCACCACTTGGATGTTTGAGACAACTACGTACTAGTTGATTCATTTGGTTAGGGGAGCGGGCCGGGGACCTTAATCAAAGCAAAGATAGGGCCATTTGAAATTGAAATTTTGCCTATTTGATTCCCACCACTTGTTTTGAGGAATGGAGGATAACAAAAGATGAAAGAGCCTAAGCTTTTCAATTATCCTTATTGCCTATTTCCAATCAGTGATAAGACATGAATGCTCCGTGCATTGATGAACATATCAAATGAGCGCTGAGCTGAGCTTTCTCTACCAGAAATTTCTACTTACATAGTACTATAACATGTTGATCCATCCGAGTGTTGAAACTTTCTTTTCACTTTCAGGGAACAAAAACAAGTGCCCCGGGCACCCCTATTATATGCTTTCCACAAAATGATAGGACGCATTTCTTAGAAATTTTGTTGCGATGTGTACAAAACAGTGACGGTTAGACGTCTAGATTGCTCTCTTCTATTTTTTTTTTCTCTTTTATTTTCACCGTTCTTGAATATTTTGTCTTGTCAAACAATCAAATATTATAAGGGGATCATACGTACATTTTGTGCCGACGGATCCATATATAGATCTCATGTTTTTTACAACAAGACAGTAGGGAAAATTATGCTATGACACAGAGCTAGCCGCCTCAAAGCTCTTGACTTCTTTTGCCTGTCTTTCGCTATTCAGCATCTTTTTACCGTACGTACGTGTTCATGTATCACTACTCTTCTTTTCCACCAACATAGAGTGGAGTGAAGCAGAACGAAAGAAATCAACTACCTAAAATATCTGAATTTTAAAAGAAGAAACGCATGGAGCGCAGGCATTTGGTTGCAGTAGCACATTGGATCCGCCGATGCTTTGAAGCGATCAGCGGTGTTGCATAAGTTTGTTTAAGTTTCTCCTTGGAAATTGATACCCTCCTAATTTCTATTCCTGAAATGAAGAAAGTGTTGTCAATGCCGACAATGGTTTTGATTTAGAAAAAAGAAGCAAAAGGCAAAGATGAAATTCAAGAGGCAATCGACGATAGCATGGCCCGGTTCGATTGCTCGGGGGACAAAACTAAAGCTACTTTGAATACAAAAATTAGGGTTTAGGGCGGAATATTATTCTAGTTTATTAGAATTAGGTTGGGGTCTTTTTGACAATGAAGTATTGAAGTAACTAGTAGCGCAAAGTTGGGAGATAGTGACAATAAGACACGGAAACAATAAGCATGTGACATGGGCGTCTTTTTCATGCTCACATCACATGCGTAGAGTCGTATTGTACCCAGAAAACCCAGAAAACCTAGAAGAATCTTACGGCTCAGAAAGATGGCGAGCCTACCTAGAGAATCTTACGCAGATTCTTCTCACTACTCATGCTATCAGTCTACTCAGTTTTATGTTTTAGTGGATGATCGACGTGACGTTTTACCACCTTGATATACTATTTTCCAATCACGAATTGTTTAGCCTAATACGATCGACTAGTTCAACTTTGATTGCCTGGCTCTGATGCATGAAAGGGAAGTAGTGCATATTTGGAAAATGCGTTCTGCATACTCCTCCATTACAGTGGCGGTGTCTAAATCTTTGTTATTTGAGGGCAGCCATTGTAGCTTTGTAACTACATACGTACTTAAATGATGTTGATGTATAATGTTTTTTCTTTTCTTTTCGATGAAGACGATGAAGATGTTGATTTATAATACGTGAGTGTGAAATTTAAACAATTTAACCATTTAAGTCGTGTTACATTAGATGAGAAAATGCTAAAAAAAAGTAACAACTAACAAGTTAATAAACAAGCAATCACATAAAAATGGTGTCACTATAACCCACATTAAAATACAACTTCATGCATAGCAAACACCTTCCAAAATGTTATTCAGAGGGCTCCGTGAAAACAGGAGAGACTAGGGTTTTGGAAAAAGGGTTGTTCGATTGGCTTGTCCGGCGGCTCCCAGCGTCGGTGCTGGCTTCTGGCCTCATCGACGTCTGGTGGGTGTGGCCGGACGGGCTACCTTGGTCTGGTAGTGGCAGGCTTCAAGGGCTTGTCTTTTGGTGGAGGATCGAATCATATCGTGTTTTCACTCAGTGTAAAGGGGTTATGGCATCTCAAGCAATATGGTCGCCGATATCTGGCATCGGTATGGAGTTGGATCCTTAGAGCGTAGAGGCAGTGTTTTGCAGCGAGGCTACGAACAACGGTGGTGTCGGGCTTGCACAGACCGACATCGTTTCTATGTCCTCACAGAACAGCGGCGGCTCTGTCACTAGATGAGGCTTTTGGCTTTGTGGCGGGACACAGTGGCAGGCAGAAGGGATATCGGGGATCCGATGAAGACGGTGGTCAAGGTTTTGCGGCGGCAGCGTTGGTGGAGCAAAGCAGAAGATGGTGTTGTGGCTTTGTTGGGTTGGGTGGAGCAGATTTGGGCCTCTCATGGTGCTTGCTTTGTGAGCCTGGGCCTATAGGGTGTTGGGCCATTTTTGGTCCCTATTGTTTTTACTGTTTTTTGTTGAGGTATGTTTAGGGTCTTAGTGTGGTATTGGTCTAGGTTTCATAAGTCTCTCCTTTTTTTGGTAATAAAAAAGTACTAAAATATCACCCGTCTTTACCCAAGACCCCAGCCTCACAATTTCGTTTTTGTCTAAATTGCGGAGTAAATGGGCTTCTAGATGTGGTATTTCATTAGTGATTATTTTATTTTATTTATCTTTGGTTTTGGTAATTCCTCAGGGGGATGAACCAAGATAATTTTGAATCAGAGCCTTAGATTTTTGCTCATCTCTCACCGTAATATATGTTTTGATGCAACAACAAGATGTTATTTGTAACAAGTAGTTTTGTTTGTTGGTTAATTGGTCACATTTTATTCATGAAATGGGTTGGGTTGGTATTATGAAGCTATGCGACTGGAAATTGATCATTATAATCGAAGTTATATACTTTATAACATAGGCCTTATCCATACAAGGAACGAAGAACATGAATAGATGTATCCAGCTTGCTCTGGTTGGTATGCTACTTCGGTGGCAATTTTCTTAGGGATTATCGGCTTTAATATCGGTGTCATCTGGTTGTCAACATAAATGTGGATTGTCTTTGCACGTGGTCTGGTGGTATTTGGACAAGGTGTTGAAGAAGGGAAATTGACTCGTTTTAGTGATGGTGGAAATGTTGTATCGTTACTCATTACTCTCAAAATTCTGTAACTCTTTTTTAGCGTGTAATTGGGTTAGGGGTTAGGCTTATTTGGCTCATGGATGTTGATGTTGGCGACGGACCCGTAACTACAGATTTTTCTAGAAATGTGTGTTGTGGTATAGCTACAACAAACGGTCATTATCTAATGCTGTAATTTCTTTCTGTTATTAATAAAATTATTTTTTCTCAAAAAAAAAACACCTTCCAAAATGTTAGTGAAATTTTGTCTCTTATTACTAATCAACTGCATTCATCGATCATCCTAATGCACGTCATTTCCATTTTTTTGCGAGGTTATATTTCTACGTACCAAAACCAAGAAATGTGCCTAATTAAGCGATTATGAGTTTATGACAGTACCAATATTCTCTCTTTTGTTTTTTTGGTCGTGACCAATATTCTCTCTCAAGTCCCATCCATCGATCCCCTCCATGCGAGTGGATATCAAATCCATTATCCATGTGAAAATAAACAGTATCGATGATAATAATTAACTTATTACTCCTTAATTAAAACAAAAACTAAAAAAAACTTAGAGCTCCCACTCTTAGTCCTCAATTCTCGAACGATATAATTCACCCAGGACGATATATGTAGCCTACTTCAACCTCTCATTGTGTGGCTAGTGTTGCTTCAGTTCTTTGCCAAGAAGTGCAGTACCTGCCTTCTCTTTTTCCATAATATTCCATCATTCCATGATGACGTACATGGTATGATCCTTCTCAGATCGACAAAGACCTCAGTGAGCAACAAAACACAGATCAATGCATTTGGTGGAGAACACACGTTTGAGCACCTAGCAATGTGCATGAGGATCCCAACACACGTATTCCAAATTCAGTGACAAGTAAGTTAGGACTGTGGAAAGCTAGCTAGTCAAAAACCACGTACAAATCGGGGGTGCTTTCGTGTTGCAATTGCAAGAGCAGAAGAAGTTTATTGACATTCATGAGTCTTTGGGGTTTTCCTTTTGTTTACGTATCAAGGGAGGCACTTCTCCTTTTTGCTTATTTTATCTATGTTTCTTCAAATACATAGGTTAATACACATAGAGAGAACCGGTTGTGTTAGAGGATTCCAGTTGTAATTTAGTTTCCTTCAGTCGAAAAAAAAAAAGCATAGAGGGAAAGGCTAGCAAAGTTCATCATCTCATCAACAAGTAATAATTAAGAGATTTAGCATGGTTATTAATTACACATCCAAATCAATCTCGCTATATAATTTGTGCAATGTAGTCTAAAGCAGATTTTTAAATTTATTTATTTATTATTAATAACCCACACACTTTACATATATCTGTAAGATACTAACTTCTTATACTTATCAGTTTTAGTGATCATGTCATGTACATCGGTACATGACAAGTACTTTCTTGCCTCTATATGCTAATAAAACTTGTCTCATTTTTTCTTGTTTTTCCACACTAATGTGCCCTCTATATGCTAAAAAAACTTGTCTCATTTTTTCTTGTTTTTCCACATTAATGTGTCGGCCAGACTCCACGTTATGAATCACAATTATAATTTTCTTAACGATTATCAATTTAGATAAAAAAAATTGATGAACTCGATCATATGCACATACGTAAAAATTAAACATTCAAAATGTAAATATGGGATCGGAACAATGAGAAACAAAGAAATCTATGAATATTTTTAGGATGTGAAATCCACAAACCCCATACTGTAATCCACACACCTATTTTCTATTTTTAGTAATCATTTTCATATAAAGACAAAATTTAAGTTACTACAAATAAAAAGTGAATGTGTGGATTATAATTTAAGATGTGTGAATTATATTCTTCATGAGGGTAACGCAGTGGCTGATCTAATAACGAGCTTCGACTTGACATCCACATCTTTAATTTGGTATGATTCTCCCCCAATTGAACTTCTCTTATTTTTGCATTTGGATGCAATGGGTAATCCATACCATAGGGCGGGTTAATGTGTCTGGAGCTTATCTTTTTTCTTGATGTTGTATTCACTTACGGGAATGAAGAAAGCCAAGTCGAAGACTTTTGGCCTTATTGATCATAATGACTACTTTTCTTATGTTTTTTCTTTTGGTTTTGTACAAGAGATGAGTTTTCCCTATTCTCTTTTTATTTGTTCCGTCAGATTTTTTTTACTTTCAAACATTGTAATTTTTTTAGTTATTTAATTAAAATTCAGACGTGAAGCTGAGCCTCTCAGCTAAATTGAGTTTCAAACCCTTAAAACTAATAATAATTTAAGACATGTAAATTTCATTTATCTCTTAATTTTCAACTCAACGGTCGTCGTTGAAATTGGTCGAATGTGATCGTGAAATACAAAAAGAGTAAGTATTGGTTTTCCCGTCAGCTTTGTGGTTAAGGCGTCCGTCTTTCTCACAAGCTGGCGGGCTTCGAAAGCTGGTATGGCGGTGGTGTTGATTGTGCCAAGTGTTCTGGTTGTGGAGTTTGTTTCTTCCTCAAACCCAAAACCCAAACCTTATAAAGGAACAAAAAAAATACAAAAAGAGTAAGTAGGCAGTGAGATTGTTCACGAGGCATCGGCGATGATACGTGGCAAGATTGAAGTGGGCACAGTGTACATATATTAACAAATTGAAAATGTGGCGCTTACGTGTAAAAATGTGTGTCGTCCCCAGCTTTGGGGAGTGGGGAGGAGTGGGTTAATATAAAACGTTATCGTCAATATTATTCTAATATCAAGCTGCAGTGAAATAATATTGTTAATGGTTGATTTTTATTTGAGGTTCGTTCGTACGTAGAGTTCATTTTGGTTTAGGCTTCTGACGTTTCTAAGTAATCGATATATTAGCTGGAGCTAAATACGATTTTGGATGAGCTAGCTTTTTATGTAAATCTCGAACTCTCATACATAGCTTCGTATATCCTCTCGTTCTCACCACTTCGTCATCGGCCTAAGCTTACCAATCTTACCCAATCATCATCATTCTTATCATTTCATGCATATAGTCAGGTGGAATTGTAGACCAAAAATGTCCACGAACCCAGAAAACCATTGCTAGTCAGGGACCAAGTACTTGGAATTTTATTTTGCTAATTCAGCCGCCAGGTCCCTCCATTAGAAAAGAAAATAACCTCTAATCTCTCTCTCTCTCTCATGTTTTTCTTCTTTTTCCTGAGAGAAAAGGAGAGGACAAGAGAGCTAATAAACATGAGGTTTAGTGGAACGAGGTCCTGTAGCAAAGAAAATATTATCACTCGAGTATCATGGTGGCTTGAATCTTGTGAAGAATCTTGATTTGTATTTTTCTGCACTAGTTGCGGTGGTGATATTTATATTTACGTTGGTAGATATAATACTTCAAATCTTGTCGTTACAAGCGGCAGATGTTTGCCCGATATTAGGCTTGCAAATTCTTTTGCATATTAAGTATAAATGAATCGAGTAACTAATATGTAATATTTGAATATGGTTATCAACGTTACATTATTATGCATATTCTAATACTAGAGAATGTGAGATCTAAGAATGATATATATGTACTCTTATTATAGACGTTTAATTTAATCGGATCCAAAATGAAAATGAAAATGAAAATAAAATGAAGGAATTTAGGGAAGCCAAATTAAAAATAAAAATGAAAGGAAGGAATTTAGGGTTATTAGTCTTCATTCGATCTTCACATACGGTGATTTGAGGACTTGCATATTAATGGTGTAAGTGCACCTTGGTGTGTAGAATCTGCTTCGGAAAAATTACTTAGAGCAACATAATTTTACTAGCTAGGTTTAAGTGTTGGTAATAGTAATTCACAAGATTTACTTATTAGACGTTATTGTATTTTTTTTTTTTGATAAAAGACAACAAATGATTATTATGATCGAGTGAAGATCGATCTAAGAACACTACTTGACCGAAAGAAACATGAAATTTAAACTAAAATAATCACTCTGCTTCTAATGTAGATACATAATATGCATTTATTTTTCTTTTGTTGAATTCAAATTTCCACATCAAATTTGGATTGGTTACCATTATATGGTAGATATTTATGAGACCATCTTATATCACCATTAGTAGTTTAATTGCACGAAAAAGGCATTATTAGTGAGAAAAAAAGGCAAAGACATCCGAGGAGGGGGCTAAATTGGTAAAATCTCTAAAAATACACACGAAATACGACGCATGGCAAGTCTGGCGGGGGTGGCCTCCCTGCCGTGGTGACCTAGAAACCTCCCGGAACAAGTGGGCAACAAATACAAATGCCATACAGAGAAGAGAATCGTCATATTTTTTTATTTTTCTATTTATTATTATTACCTTGGTTATTAGGGTCCGATTCATTGCCATTTGGAATCCGCCAGCGCTTATATAATGCACCACCCTCCCCTCCCTTGTAGCACACACACACCACCTTAAGCGAGAGAGAGAGAAAGAGGCAGAGACAGAGACAAGCAAACACCAGAGCGAGTGCGAGGCAGAGTGTGAGAATGGGGGCTTGGGCTATTGCAGTGCACGGTGGCGCCGGCGTCGACCCTAATCTCCCTTTGGAGCGCCAAGAACAAGCCAAACAGCTCCTCACTCGCTGCCTCAATCTCGGAACCTCTGCTCTCCGTGCTGATCTTCCTGCCATTGATGTTGTTGAACTTGTTGTACGTCCCCTTCTCTCTGCGTTCTTTGTTTCTCTTCGCAATCATTGTATATATTGTACGTCTGTTATTATATTCTCCGTTAACATGCTGACGGAACGAATTGAAATCTTTTATTCCATATGAATCGTAATAAGTTTGATTTAGTTATTCTGTCCATTAAATCTAAACCCTTATGTTGTTTTTGTTGGTAAACAGGTTAGGGAATTGGAAACGGATCCGTTCTTCAATTCCGGTCGTGGATCGGCCCTGAATGAAAATGGCAGGGTTGAGATGGAAGCCAGCATCATGGATGGACCCAAAAGACGATGCGGCGCCGTATCGGGGTTGAGCACCGTCAAGAACCCGATCTCGCTCGCCCGACTCGTCATGGATAAGTCCCCTCATTCCTACCTTGCCTTCTCCGGCGCCGAAAGCTTCGCCCGGCAACAGGTAATGTTTTGGCCATCAATATAATAGGAAAAAAGAAATCTCTGTCTTTTTCACCTGGTGTATGAGAATCAATATGAATATGTGAATCTAGCAACACATGTTCGACACTGTTCAGTGGTGTTCTCATCTTTTTTGATGTTTAATTAATATTTAACCTAATCCCCTGCTCCTCCCAGAGATTCTTAAATAAAAGGTTTTAATTAATATTTGTTTGGTAGAGGAATCTGTGTGTTGAATCTTGATAGGAGTTTGGTGCGTGTCATATTTCAGGGCGTTGAGCTTGTGGACAATGACTATTTCATCACGGAGGAGAATGTGGGCATGCTCAAGTTGGCCAAAGAAGCCAACACCATCTTGGTACGATTCTTTCACTTCCATACTATGTAGGGTCATCATGAATACTAGATACTACTGTTGACACTTTTGTTTTTGTTACCGTCAGTTTGATTACAGAATCCCACTTGGGATGGAGAGTTGTGCTGCCGGTGTGGAGAGCCCGATACAGATGAACGGGCTCCCAATAAGCGTGTACGCACCTGAAACAGTCGGGTGCGTGGTAGTGGACAGCCAGGGTCGTTGTGCTGCCGCTACCTCGACGGGTGGGCTCATGAACAAAATGGAAGGTCGCATTGGGGACTCGCCACTCATTGGGGCAGGTACCTATGCGTGTGACCTTTGTGGAGTGTCTTGCACAGGAGAAGGAGAGGCTATCATACGCGGGACACTGGCTCGTGAAGTTGGGGCTGTGATGGAGTACAAGGGCCTAGGCCTTCAGGATGCTGTAGACTTTGTGATCAAGAACAGGCTCGATGATGGGAAGGCCGGACTCATTGCTGTGTCGAACAAAGGAGAAGTGGCTTGTGGGTTTAACTGTTGCGGAATGTTTAGGGGGAGTGCAACAGAGGATGGGTTCATGGAGGTCGGGATTTGGGATCAGTAGGTGTTTGTTCTCTTCTCTATTTCGACAACGAAGAAGAAAGTGATTTCTGGATGTGCTTTGAGTTTGTGGTTGTGCTGGATACTGCAAGTGGTGCTTGTGTCTAGTGGGAGGCCATCAAAACTAGGAATGCTTGCCTTCATTAGGTGTAACTTGTAGTTTTAACTGGCATGTACATTATGATGGTGATAATAAAGTCTCAAAGCATTTTCATTTCACTTGGATAATTTGTTGGAGCACATTTCCTACTTCTTCGATCGCCTCATCTCTCTGCTAATTCCTTTGATGCATTATTACAATGTCAATTCAAAGGAAAAATATTGTGTAAGGTAAGCAGATATATATTGTCCTCACAAGTTCCAAAAGCCCCAGTACTCCATTTGAACCAGCTTATGATCATCAAGTAGTAATTGTTTGATACTAAAGCCAAGATAAGAACTTGAAAATTACTTGGGAAGATTATATGTTTTGATTATTAATTACTGAAACACTCTCCGGATAGATTCTCTCCTGAACCTATAATTTGGAAGGAAGGTATTGATTGTTAAGAGTATATGCCCAGTCGGCCTAGTCCTTATCCTAGCAGCCCAGTCCAATTCCATCAACTTGAAGAACAAGTCACTCCACCAATTTCCAGCCTTGATATTCTGCTTTTCTGTCCTTTTTTCTCAATTTTGTCAATTTGCTCTTTGCTTGTATCAATAACCAGATTTTTATTCATCCAGTTATCAACTTTGATCATGGTAGATCTTTAGCATTGATTTGGTACTTTGGGTTTGGTTAACATTTTCAATGTGAAAATGATAGCAGGTCCTTCTGCCCTTCTGGGATTGGTTAACATTTGGTCATCTGCAGCTTGTTCTTTGCTGCTGCCTGGTGTTTTCTACGTGCTTTCTTGACAATTTGGTCCTTGCTGTTGGGTTTGCTTTGGCAGGTCTTGGGCCTCTTTGTGTAATACTTTCTTTCATTAATCATTTTACACTCCAAGTTTTACATATTAATTTTACAGAAATACCCTTACACTTTCCCTACCCTCACGCCCAAGTGCCCAACTTAGGTGTTCTCTCTCATCTTCCTCCTCTCTTCATTCTTTTCTTTCTACCTCCCTTGATCATCTTTCTAGTTCCTATCATTGAATTTTGGCTTCTTCTTTCATTTCATTTCATTTTGGTATCGTGTCAATAAACTTCACTTCATTTAAACTGATATGCCCAACTTCATCTTAACTCTTGTTGGTAAATCAGTATAATTCCCACGTTAAATCTTCCATCTATTGGTGTGTTGCAATATCATATCTTTCATCAATCATCACTACATTCCTACGAGGTTGATCTTCAGAGTCGGAATGTCTCTTCATCGAATCTGCAATATCAATTCTTTCAGCTTTTGCCGAACCTCCACAGGGGCTTCACCTATCCTCAAATCACCAGTACCACCCCTTAAAGAACACCCAGAAAGTGAAACCCATAAAAGCATCTTCTCCTATCAATTATTTAATCCATTGGATTTCTATTATTAAGTATATCAATTTGTTACATTAATCCCTTCTGCCGGGTGCAGCAAGAAGTTAGGGTTCCAGGCTATTTTGTTTCATACCATCTGATTTAAGTCATTTAACAAAGTGTTAGTAAGAAAAATAAAGAACGGGAGTAGTAGTGAGGTGAGAGAGCACTCTGCTCTACCTAACTTCTGTTAAACTAAAAAAAAAAAAAAAAACGGGAGTAACGGGAGTAATACTCTTGGAACCAAATTCTCACAAGAGAAGAGAACCAGAAGTAACGAAACGAGGGTAATTTTGGAAGAGCATTTATTATCAAATAAAATAATATCAAACAATTTAAAAGAGAGTGTGGTTTGTAAAACTTCAACTCCAAGATGAATTTCCTCTTTTTTGGTATGAAGTAAATTCCTTGTTGTTGGCCAAAACAAAACGCCAGCAATGGTTCGCAAACACTCGACTGGAGTCAGTGTCAAAGTTATTGTTAATTGGAAAAATAATGGATAGTGCTTGGCTGGTCCTGGCTTGTGCAGATTGTAAGATGAAAGATATTTGAGGCTTAATTTGTACTGATTTAGACTGTGTTAGCTGGACACATCTTGGCTGGATTTTTCTTGGCCTTTCTTTGTCCCCTTTTCATTTTCATCTTATGAAAGAATAGAGCACGCAATAATTTGAGTTATCTGTTTGTGCTGAAACATATGCCATGATTGCCATCCATGATCCATTTAATTCTCAAAGACAGATCCCCAGATCATATATGCTGGCTACAAATATGCATATTAGAACTAATTAACTATGTCCGTCGGTCTTAGATTATAACATGAGAAATAAGGAAAAACTGACAGAATATGTTATAGCAATTTCTTGGTTATTCCTGGCCCCTTTTTTTGGACAAACAGACAATGCATCCTTTGATTATTCTGATTCGGGTAATTTCAGTTGATACAATGCGTACAACAAGTCATATATTCATGAACAAAGCATCTCTTCTCTACAATAAATCATGAAATGCTAGTTTTAGCTGACTGTTTCTTCTTGAAGATTCATTTCGTGGTCTTATCTTCAGCAACAGCTTCCTTGGGTTTTTCAGCAACAGCAGCATCCTTGGGTTTTCCAGAAACAGCATCCTTGGCTGACTGGAAGGTATCAGCAGCTGCAGCAGCTGCTTTTTCCACAAAGCCAGCAGCCCCTGTCTTTCCAGAATTTGCTCCTCCGTCGTCGATCTCATGAAGTATCTCCACCTTCTCCTTCACGGGTTCTTTGTCATCTCCAGCCGGTGATCGGAAATCCACTGTGTCCACCTTGACCTCCACTCCACCTTGCTCGTTAACACCTTCAGTTGTTCCCTGCCACCAAAATACACCAACATAACTAAGATCATCTCAAACATTTATATATAAAACAAGAACCAATAAAACAACTGAGTAGATAGAATGTGTACTTTTGAAGTATCCATGTTGCAAATTTGAAATTTGAAATATGAACTGGATGAAAAATGCAAAGCTTTGATTGCTAATGTGGAGGAGCTAGTAGATGTTATATAGTTTACTTGGTGGAGGTCGGCCTAGCTCATCAGGAAGGAGCTACCAATTGGTTAAGGACACGTTTCGCACTAGGTGTTTGATTTTGCTTGGTTCACAGCCCATACGCTGACACGTATGTGATTCTGGTACAGTTCTTTAGTACCAGTAGGATGTTGTGTCGACCGACCTGTTTGGTACCTAGCTTTGCTGAGATGAAAGGACAGCTGGACAACTCTTTGGACTTCCAAGCTCAAAAGCCCAATAAGGGAATGAGAAAGGGCTTGAAAATTGTGAGGCTATACAATAACTCAAAGGCCCAAATGGTAAATCAAAATGGCATTTTTGTGGCAAAACTTTCAGCATGAAGGTCATAAGTTTAACACAGCTGTTGCACTTATCACGTGTATTCGCTGCTTAGAAGACGGAGTTGAATCGAGCATTTGTCCTTCATGGTTAGAGCCGCTAGTTGTTGGGGAGGTCGGCACATTCTAACCAATTATGTTGGCAGTTTGTCAGATGAGTCTTTTGGACTTGATAATCATTTTCTTATCTCAGTACCGGAGAACAGGTAGCTCTTTTAAGAAGTTATTTTCGGGCCTTCTGGTTTGATATTTGTTATAAGTGGTATATTAGTAGCTCTTGCATGTATTCTATTATGTCAAGTGCTACTATGTCTTAGTCATTTTCCCTTCTCCATAACGCTTGTAACTTTTTCCTTATAACAACCCATTTGATCAAGAGAAAGTACAATTGTTGCATAAGTGAGGGTGTCTACTTCAACAAAAATTCAGGGAGAGAGATTTCCCAACAAAAATTCCACTTCTTTAACCTTCGAGAAGCCTTGGACACATTCATCTTGCCATCGATCATGGGGGAGGGTACCTATAAAACAAAAACACACTTCATTGTCCAAGTCAATTTCGATTCAAGCAGGCATAACAAAATAAATTGTGTCGATACTTATTATCGTTGTTACTCATGATCGTTCTCCCGATCCTCTTCTTCTCCATAAGCGTGTGGATTTATAGACCTTTGATTCCTTGGACCTTTCTTCTTGTTGTAGTGGGAGAAGTAGTGTTTGCACGTTCTCCATGAACTTGATCATGTTTCATATTTTTTACTTTATCTTGATGTTGTTCATATTGGGCTTTAATCATTGGACTCGGTTTGACGGGTGGGGGCCCAAGCTAAAACTAATTTTACACCCCCTCATTCAGAAACTAATATTACAAGTTTACAACCTCTTCGTATCAATATGTTGTTGAATCTAACTTAGCAAATTGGCCTTTCGAAATTTTAAAAGAAACCTCATACAATAATTGTAATATCTTGGAATTTTAATTTTCAATTTTTAAAAAGAAAATTATTTATGAGCTATTTTTATTTTGATTTCTATAATTCTTTTAAATTATTTGCAATTTTTGAAAATTATTTAAATTTTGTCTTTCAAGCCCATAAGATTAATAGAAAATTTCATATAAGTCTACCTTGACACATTTTCTTCCGCATAAGTCCACCCTAATATTTTTACCCATATAAGTCCACTTTGCAAGCTCAATTTTTTTTATCATGACTATCTTACCCTTCTCTGCCTCTCACCCGTTCATTTGGTTCTCTCTCTCTCTCTCTCTCTCTCTCTCTCTCTCTCTCTCTCTCTCCATTCTGACGCCGCCGCCATGACGAAGCCATCGGCCGCCTCGACGCGACTTCTAGCTTGACTCCTCGACGACCTCCGCTTCGGCCTTGATTGCATCTCCCCCGCTTCTGGATTTCAACCATGATTAGGCAGCGATGGTCATCGTCTTCCAACTCTCCCTCTACGATATCGCCGGAACCCTACCTTCGCCGTCGACGTCAGCCACATCAACACCATATCTGAGGCACTTCTACTCCTTAGTCTTTGAATTCGTATCTGATTTGCTCCGATCCGACTGTTTTTGATTGATTTTGGGTGTTTTTGTTGTATGATACTCGCCTGATGACGACGAAGAAGCTCCCGTCTCTCTCTTTTTGATTCGATTCATCTCCGACGAGCTCTCGACCTTGACACGATCCACCTAGATCCATGGCCAGGCGGCTTCCTCGGTGACTTGTACAGGTCTTCTTGGATTTCCTGGTCGTAATCTTCAAATTAATGCCAAGCAGGAGTTGAAATGTCAATAGCCACAACAATAAGTATATGGAAACGGAGCTAGGCACCGTCGACAACAACGTCCAATGTGGAATTGAAGGTTTTTCATTCTTTGTATGGCTTGGATGATGGATCTGTAAGGGAGTAGAGTGATGTGTAAGGGAGTAGATGCATCACAGCGGCAGTGCTTATGTATGATAGTATAATTTTAAAACTGTGATAGTATATTTATGACACTGCGATAGTACATTTTCGATACTGTGATAGTATATTTTCCTGACACATTGAGTATATTTGGTAATACTTGGTAGTATCTTTTATTGTGCTTAGTAGTAGCTTTTATTACAGATTATGGTAGCTTTTGTTGCTGACAGTAGTAGTTTTAATTTATGATGGTAGTAGCTTTTGTTGGTGCGTGGTAGTAGTAGTTTTTGTTGCTGGTAGTAGTAGTTTTTGTTAGTGACGGTAGTAGCTTTTGTAGTCGGTGATAGTAGCTTTTGTTGTTGGCTGTAGTAGCTTTTCTAGCTACGGATAGTAGCTTTTCTAGCTACGGATAGTAGCTTTTGTTGTTGGTTGTAGTAGTTTTTTTTGTTGGTGACAGTAGCTTTGTTCTACCTTGTAGCAGTTTTTCATATGCTTAATAGTATCTTTTATAATTGGTGATAGTAGCTTTTTTTGTTGGTGACAGTAGTTTTTGATATACTCAGTAGTATCTTTTGTAGCTTGTGGTAGTAGCTTTTGTGGTTAGTGGTAGTAGCTTTTGTGTTCATCGGAAATCTTACAGTAGTAGCTTTTGTAGGCGGTGATAGTAGCTTTTAGAGCTGGTGGTAGTAGTTTTTATGGCTGGTGTTAGTAGTTTTTGTGTTCGTCGAAAACCTCACAGTAGTAGCTTTTGTAGGCGGTGGTAGTAGCTTTTGTAGGCGGTGGTAGTAGCTTTTGTAGGCGGTGGTAGTAGCTTTTGTAGCTGGTGGTAGTAGTTTTTGTGTTCGTTGGAAACTTTACAGTAGTAGCTTTTGTAGCTTGTGGTTGTAGCTTTTGTGGCTGGTGGTAGTAGTTTTTGTGTTCATCGGAAACCTCACAGTAGTAGCTTTTGTAGGCGGTGATAGTAGCTTTTGTAGCTGGTGGTAGTATTTTTTGTGTTTGTCGAAAACCTCACAGTAGTAGCTTTTGTAGGCTGTGGTAGTAGCTTTTGTAGGCGGTGGTAGTAGTTTTTATGGCTGGTGGTAGTAGTTTTTGTGTTCGTCGGAAACCTCACAGTAGTAGCTTTTGTAGGCGGTGGTAATAGTTTTTGTGGCTGGTGGTAGTAGCTTTTGTGTTCATCGGAAACCTCAAAGTAGTAGCTTTTGTAGGCGGTGGTAGTAGCTTTTGTAGCTGGTGGTAGTAGTTTTTATCGCTGGTGGTAGTAGTTTTTGTGTTCGTCGAAAACCTCACAGTAGTAGCTTTTGTAGGCGGTGGTAGTAGCTTTTGTAGCTTGTGGTAGTAGTTTTTGTGGCTGGTGGTAGTAGCTTTTGTTTTCATCAGAAATCTCAAAGTAGTAGCTTTTGTAGGCGGTGGTAATAGCTTTTATAGCTGGTGGTAGTAGCTTTTTTAGCTTGTAGTAGTAATTTTTGTCATCGTCGGAGGTCGGTCGGAAACCTCGCCGGAGGTCGGTCGGAAATCTCGCCGGAGGTCGGCCGGAAACTTTTGTAGTAGCTTTTGTAGGCGGTGGTTGTATCTTTTTTAGCTGGTAGTAGTAATTTTTGTCATCGTCGGAGGTCGGCCGGAAACCTCGCCGGAGGTCAGTCGGAAATCTCGCCGGAGGTCCGCTGGAAATCTCGCCGGAGGTCTGCCGGAGACTGTTCCGAAATGAGAGTGGTTGTTGACTTTTTATACTAGTGGCATTCTTGTAAATATAAAAGAGAAAATCTAATTTTTTTTGTTGGATGGCAGTTTGTAATTATGTTGAACTTTAATACTTAATACAAAACTTTATTTAAACTTGGGTGTACTTATGTTGGTAAAAATGTTTTGGTGGATCTATGTAGGAAAAAATATCTCAAAGTGGACTTATATGTAATTGGCCTTAAAATTAAACCAGAGGTCGTTACGTATTAGTATAATTTTTTGGAACATCATTTAGATAACAGAACTATTTTTAATAATTTTTTAAAGTTGATATCATTTAAAAAATTAATTAAAAATAAAAAATTAAAGTCAGTTAGATATGGACGAGCATTTAAGATCATATATCAACTTGGACTTCATTGGACCCAGTCCCAGACCGACTCCGTCTCCAGCCTCTCGTCAACGACGGAGACCTCCGATCGCTCCTCCGTCGTCCGGCCATCTCTCGGCCTCCAACCGGTATTGGTAGCTTCGCCTCGTCCTCCCCATCCTCCCTGTGATCTTGATTTCAGCAAAAGAGCTTCGGTGAAGGAGAATCGAGCAGAAGAAGGAAAGACTGGGTTCGCCGGCGGCTTTCCGATTCCGGCCAAGTCGTGGTCTCTCACCGGTGTGGATAGCTTCGTCTCTTCATCCTCGACGTCCCTGTGTCTTCAGGTTGTCGAGACGAGGTCAGGTGAAGGAGAATCGAAGATGAGGAGTTTCTAAGTTTTCCGGCCGTGTTCTTCGTTTTCCGGCGACGATTGGTTTCGATCAAGGTATGCAACTTGGTCCATTTGTCGAGTTATACCTGTTTATATGCTTGAAATTGAGTTTGGTAGTGTTTGGGTGAATTTGGATTTTGGCAGGGAGTGACCACCGTGAGTTCCACTGTGCACGGCGGGTCAACGGCGGCGGCGGTCGTGTTTTGGTATTTGTTTGGTAATTTATAATCGAATGAAACGACAGGACATGATTTTGATTATGTGATGCATTGGAATTAGATGAACTGGAGAAGGACTGTGTTGTGTTGTTTGGAATGAAGAGCAATAGTGTTTTTGTATTTATTTTTGGATTCATACTTGAGATTGAGTTTATTTGAGTGCTTGGATTCCAGAAATTGGAAAGTTGGGGTGCTCTTTGTGTTCTGTTAGTATGAAGCAGCAGTAGCGGTATGTAAGTTGTTGTTATGCCTACAATTAAGAGATGAGAAGATTGATCAAGATTGAGATAGGCAAATATAAAAGATTTAGTAGAAAAGAGGAATTGGGTGTAGAGAGTAAATTCGGTGGTTAGCTTGGTGCTTGGAGCATGGTTGGGATACGACTAATTACGAGTGGCATGTGATTTGGTAATTGTCGGAAAATGTGAGCGGAATTAGAAATAAGAAAAATGGGTATCCTTAGTAAATTTTGAGGACTGATCGTATTGGTTTGAAGTGTTTCGCCGACTTCCTTGGAATAAGATGATACAAGATTGAGTATGCAAGTAACAGGAATCTACGAGCAGAAAGATAAAGATTTCAGAATACGTATGGTTGTGTTACTAATTTTTGCTAGCATCGACATTAAAGTTCAGATTTCAGGTAGGGTCTCTCGGGGAGCCTTTATTTAAATTGATAATTAGATTATTATTGAATTGTGTGTCATTGAGTGATTAACTCTTGGATGTTACTGTTTTTCTTAAAAGTATGTGATATCAGTGATTTATATGAAATTGATGTTATTGTTTTTCATTAAAAGCATGTGTTGAATGTTATATTACGCGCATTGATATTCGTTGCAGACATAATGCATTGTGAGGAATTATGAGATTAATTAGATTAGTGATTGTGGAGATGAGAATGAGATTAAGAGAAAAAAAAGATACATTTTGTGTAGTTGAGTTTCCTCATGGCACTACGCCAATTTCGCAATCATATGACATGTATCAGACGACATAAGTCGTTTTTACTGTCGTCTGATTAAATTTTACGACAAACATTTAAAATTCTGTTGTCTAAATGTAGCAACCCGCAGACAATTAAAACTAGCGTGTTCATGAGACGACAACCATTTGTCGTCGTAAGATCGAACAAGAGAAATTTTACAATTGATATGAACATTTTAAGACGATAGAAGACTATCGTCTCTTTAAAACAAAAAAAATTGTGTGGTGGTGGTTTTTACTTAAATCAACTATCTATTCTCTTTTTTTTGTTTGAACTCAATTGTCATTCTCTCTCCCCGACAACTCTCATTCTCAACAAAGGGAAAACTGAAAACCCAGCGCCCTCAACCAGATTTGTCCTCGAGCGAACTAAAATCTCAACGCTTCAGTCCCTTGAACCAAAAGAACCTCATCCCCACGAAGAACCCATTTCGATCTCCCACCCTCTATCCACCGGCTGGCCACAGAGTTAGGGTTTGACAAAAGACGAACTTCAATGAGCACTCATAGATTTTGGGTTCCCTGTTGTCTCTGCCGGTAAGCTCTTTGACTCATTGTAAGCTGATTTAGTGTTTGTTTGAATTGGGTTTGGGAAATGAGGGTTCAAATATAGAATTTTCTTTGAAATTTGCTTTTGCAGGGTTTTGTTCATATTGGGGATGCGGGGTTTGTGTGGTCGGTTATGTTCACAATGGGTATTGGGTTTAGTGGGTTGTGTTCATATTTAAGGAGTCGAGGACGAAATTGAGAAGGGCTGGTACTTCATCTTGGGATGTTTGTCAAATGTTGATCTTATGCACACCAGATGTTTGTTAAATTGCCTCACTGGGCTACATTGCATGTTCTCACTTTTCTTTTCTTTTTTGTAGTAATGTGTAGAGCTGCAATGTGGGATTATGAATAATGGATTATGTATTCTAGTTTCATAGATTTTGTGTGATTACGTTGGGGTTTCGGCTTAATATCTAATTTGTGATGTTAACAAATGATCGATGTTTTGTATGTGGGAAATTTCGGGGACTTGAGAGCAGTCCTTGACCAGAAAGTGAGCAAGAGCAAGGTGATGGTGGAATGGTTGTCATTGGATCATAATGTGGGTATACAGCTGTAAAAATAATGGATTGCAGGTACAAACTTGTTTTTGCTCCTCTAATTCTTTTATAAGCACTCATCTGTTGTATTTTTAACTTTTATGCTGGAGGATTTGAGAAGAAGCAATCAACTTAGGATTATTTTCTCTTTCCATAGTAATTGCCGGTAATCATTTATCTCTTTTTGAATTGCAAGTACAAAATTTGTAGAAGTTAAGATCTACATTGGCACGTACATATCTATATGTACACTTATCTATGCACTGTAAACTTCTAGATGTATTTAGGTACATGATGCAAATCTATGCAAATTATATTAGTTCCATCAGGCTTTATGGTTTTATGTGGTAATTTTATGTAATAGATAAATATGACTAGAACAAGACTTCTACTAACTAGACTCATAATTAATAGTTTATGTGAGTTCATTCTCTATTTCATTGTTATTCTGTTGCTTTGAGTTTATACCTGTACAGATGTTCATTTATATGCAGGTTTGAACGTTATGTTTTTCATTTCATCAATTAGGTTTATTGTATTGGTTTTTGATCAAGGAAACTATGTGTGTGCTTGCACAGTAAATTACCATTTGAGGTGTTGTTAATTGTGAAGCTACCGCTCACATTCTAATCATCTTTTTCATGTTGGTTTGTTTATAATCCCATCCCTTTATGTCTACGTACTCTACTTTTTTTTAATGAATTTATACTCATATATAGATATAGATATGTAATTTCAGTTATATGTAGCACCCAAATGTTGTATAATGATTTTGTGTGCATAATGGCTTATTCTTATATGTTCTTCACCAAGATTTGGTCTTTGTAAGTTTATGATAGTATCAGAGAGTGTGTTGGGTTGATGAGAGTTCCACTGATAGCTCCTTCAACCTAACAGAGATACCAAAATAGGTTAACTCTTAGTCACTGTTTTTTGCCATTATTTCTATAAATGGTTAGAGAAATTTATATTCCAAGTTTGCAAATCCAAGGAATCAGAGTAGCAATAGCTACTAGCTACTAAAAGTTTATTTTTCAAGTTTGCATGTCTACTGATTTATATATGTTTAAGCTATTAATTTGTAATATAAACATGATTTTTTATTGCTATACACTTGCAGGAGCAGTGAATGGATTACTGAAGCATTGCGGTTGCAGGTAGAAGAACAGAAGTGGCTTCATCATGAACAACTTGTGGTATGCTTTTGGAATCCCTGCACTATTTTCATGTTTGTATATGAATGCATGTGCAACTGTTTAGATATTTACATCTGCATTTTTTATCCATATATATGTGTACAACACTATTTGCTTGGAACATCTAAGAGGTGTGGGTTATGCTATTGATGCATTTCATTTGCTTGGAATATCTAAGAGGTATACTATTAATTAATTCAGGCAGTTGTATATTTGATGTCACAGTGTTCTCTTCTTTTTCTTATTCATAATTTTTCATTTGTATTTTATTTCCTGCATATAAGTATAATTTTTATGGTGATCAACTGTGTATTAACTTGGCTATATATTGATACTTGTATGTCATTCTATAAGGTCGATTGAATAAGTGATTGGTTTGACATATTGAAACATTAGGGATTATTCCTATATTGAATTATTTTCTACAATTATATGACATTAAAAGTTGTTTCAACTCATTTCCTGAATTACTACAGCATCCAAGCAGTTTCCATTTCATCTCATTTTGAAACTTATAATGTTATCCTCGTTTTGTAGGTCGGAGTTTGATTTGGCTATGTAGAGCGGTGATTTGAATAGAGTTCTCCAGTGCCGACTCACAATGAGCAACATCGGGGACTTGGGGCAAGATAATTCAATTCAGGATTTTATGTGAATGACATTCTAAGTATGACATATCACCAATGTAAGAGCTTATGAGGTTTTATGTCATCATCCAGTGATAAGGATTGGTTGCTCAATTAAGTGATATGACTTGGTTTTTGATGTTATAACTTATTGTTGTTATAGCTTATAGGTCTCTTTGGAATAAATAACTCTTTGTAAAATTTGTTGGTGTTTGGCGGTAAGAATGAATTTGAGATTTTTGAATTATGTTGTGCTTTTGTTTGGACATTAAAATCCAATATAATTGATATCCAGATTGAAATCAAACAACAGATGACCCTATAGACTTTGACGTCTCTAAATCATTCAAACGACATTTATATGCCGTCTTAAAATAAAAAAAGATAATAGTAGATGTCGTCTGAGATATATATCAGACGACAGACAAATGACGTTTGAATTGATGTGAGACGACATACAGTTTCTCACTTTTGAGTATAAAAGTAATTTCAACGACACTTTTATGTCGTTATAATCATTGTCTAACGACAGATTATTTGAGTTTGTTGCATATTTAGACGCATACACACGACAAATGTGTTTATATCGTATGTCGTGTGAAGTTTATCAGACGACAGATTTTGCATGTCATCTGAATGCTTATCAGATGACAGCTCGATAGACGACACACAAAAAAATGATTAGACGACGGGCAATGTCCATCGTCTGAAGGCAAAATTGACGTAGTATGAGTTGTTCAAGATCTAGGGTAGCCCACACGTGCACAAATTCAGGGAATGTATGCTTTTTCGTTGGCTGACATCGACAAAACGATCTTATCGGGTTTTGGGTTTGGAGAACATGAGTATAACGAGACATCTGAGTCATCCCCGGTTGGTAAAATACACGGTATGGACGTGTAGGCTCACATGTCTTTAATATATAGACTGATAACCAGTAATTGAGAAAGGCATTCATTAGCATACATGCATCAAATTGTCGTTATATTTATTTAAAGTATTATCTGATATTTGATAACTTGATTGTGTGACGTAGTTAAGTATAACCTAAAAATGTTAGGCCCTACTAAGCGTAAGCTCACCCCTATAGACTTTTATTCAGGTACGACATGTCTTTCGTGAAGACTAACTGTGACGTTAGCTTACGTGTACAAGAGTCGAGAAGTACAGAAGATTAGAAGTGAAATAGATCGCAAGGGCTTATCTTTTTGTCTTTGTAATTGTTTTGTTATTTGTAAACGTTTTATTTTTAACAATTTCTGGAAAAGTATTTAAATTGTTTTATTTTGTTTTACTTTTCTCGCTCACGCCTCGGGTTCGGCGTCAGGTGCTTATAAACCTCCGACATCGGGTCCGGGGTGTGACAATAATGTTGCAAAGCCTCATTACAAGTAGTGTTGCTCTGGGGAACAAAGCGTGTAAGGTTTTATGAAGTATGAATAAGCAAAGCAACTCTAGAAGTTCCCAGCAAGGGGACTTTGTCACAATTTTGCTTACATTTAAATTAAAACTGATAACCAAACTAAGAGCAACTTTAGCAGATTCTCTATTTTAGTTTTTAGCTATTTTAAAAAACGTGTTTAGCTTTTTTTGATATTTTTAGAGTTTCAACAGACTAACTAAAGTTTAGCTATTATAACGCTAGCTAAATATAAAGAGCGAGATGACTCATATAAGGCTAGCTGTAATTTAATACATTTCTTATAAAATATTTTACTTGATATATAAATATATTTAAACTATTTAATATTTATTGGAAGAATAATGTTGATGTAATGCTAGTTAAAATATAGAACATTGATGCAGTCACATTTCTAAAGTTGTTAACCAAAATGACATTTTAGCTAATTTAATAAAAATTTAACTAAAAATAGATAACATTATTAATGATGCTCTAAGCAGAAAAATATTTGCGAGTTTGATCCCCATGTGGACCTCCGACATGGTAGTAAGGTGGAGATTATCCGGTTTCAGAGGCAATCCTTTAGCGTCGACACATTTCACATTAGGCAACGTCGTTTCCAGCTGTGCCTTCCTCACTATATCTATGAACTGCCCTTCTCCTGATGCCAGTGCTACCTTCATATATCACCATTACTATTTTACTAGCTACCTGCATATATCACCAATTCAACACAGAAATTATGTTAAGAATCATATATATTACCAACCTAAATAACAGGAAGATTAGGGTTTTGGAGATCGGAGCGTAGAGCAGTTACAAGCCTCTCAAAATTAGCTTTATACGCCTCGGCATCAGCTCTATTGACGGTGTCACTCTCTCCCTGGTACCATAAAACTGCTCGGATAGTTCCACCTGCCTTCACCGACTCACTGGCTCGTCTCACCATCTGAGTATACAACTGAGTCCCTCGAGCCCACTGGCCGATACTAGTCCCGCCCACGGCGCAAGGAACCAGACCCAAAACTCCGCCCTTGGCTCGGAGGACCTCGTTGGCAAAAGGCATACCTGGACCAACCCCACACATCTTGCCAACATCAATGTCAGCGTGGAGTGGCTCATGTGCTTCTTCCCACACGAGGAGAGCATTCAGTTTGAGAATTGAAGGGTTCGGTGCGCACTCCGGAGGAACGTTTCCGTCCCACTTGCCGCCGCTGACGCCACCTCTCCCGGCCATGTTGCTCTGACCGGCGAGGATGAAGATGCTCCCGGGAGAAGCAACAGAGGACCCTAAGTGGAATTGGGTCGTTAGGACTGCAGAGAATAGCAGAACCAGGTTTGAGATGGCAGTCATGGCACTAGTCGCCATGTTCAATGGGAGTCAGGCACGCTTGAGAAATAAAGCTACAAAGAAACTGTGATATACTATCACGCATTCATGCACGCTCCCTCTCGATATGGTTGTCAATGTCTCATTATGAGTGGGATTTTATAGATTAAATAACATATTTTTGTTTTATCCTGATACTAGTTACCATATTTTTTTGGTTACACTATTTTTGGAAAGCAAACTCATAAAAATGCGGAAATATTTGATTTGTTTTTCTTATAGAGTACCCGTGTCAAGTATCCACGTTATGCATATTTCACATTGTTAGTACATAGCCAAAATACTTGGCTAAGCCGACAATACGGTACAATTACCTGGTGGGTCCTTCACAGACATCTAAGGAAGGAAGGGTCGGTAACAAACCGCTTGCCAAAGTCACTCTAGCGGCAAAACACCCCCAAAAGAGGAGACACTCCAAAGGAGGGCAAAGAGTCCCACATTGGAAACAAGTTCAAGGTACACAAGCTTAGCCTATAAAACAAGCTCAAGGTACACACATCTATACGTTGATATACTCAGATATATATAATCTCTCCTACTTTCATTCCTCTACCCGTACAAGTGCACATAGCTCACTTAAGCATCGGAGAGTCGAAGACTGGGCCACCCCAGTCCCGACCCCGTGACGCTGTCATTTGTGCAGGTACCGAGTGGAAGCCCCTTAAGAATTCTACTTCGTTCTGCCCCGCGACCACTTCCCGGCTCGGGACGTAACAGGTAGAAACAATTGGCGCTAGAAGGAGGGTCAAGCGCGGACTGCCTCGCCACATAGCCTCAGTCCCCAATCAAGCGCGGACTGCCTCGCCACATAGCCTCAGTCCCCAATCAAGCATGGACTGACTGGCCACTTCGCGACAGTCCCCAATCAAGCGCGGACTGCCTCGCCACATAGCCTCAGTCCCCAATCAAGCGCGGACTGACTGGCCACCTCGCGACAGTCCCCAATTAAGCGCGGACTGCCTCGCCATATAGCCACGGTCCCCAATCAAGCGCGGACTGACTGGCCACCTCGCGACAGTCCCCAATCAAGCGCGGACTGCCTCGCCATATAGCCACAGTCCCATATCAAGCGCGGACTGACATGCCACCTCGCGACAGTCCCCAATCTAGCGCGGACTGACTCGCCACATAGCCTCAGTCCCCAATCAAGCGCGGACTGACTCGCCACATAGCCTCAGTCCCCAATCAAGCGCGGACTGACTGACCACTTCGAGACAGTCCCCAATCAAGCACGGACTGCCTCGCCATATAGCCACGGTCCCCAATCAAGCGCGGACTGACTGGCCACCTCGCGACAGTCCCCAACCAAGCGCGGACTGCCTCGCTAGAGCAACATTAAACTTTTCTTCTTGCCAACAGGTTTCCTGAACATCACCCCCGTCACCTCGCGACTCTCGCGTGGGGACTTGGGGACTCGGCACCATGCCTCCTACTCCCGGGTAAAACCTATCCTCGGCATCTCTAGAATAACTCCCCACCCAAGAACTCTCTCGGACTGGGGACTTGGGGACTTGTTAGTACATAGCCAAAATACTTGGCTAAGCCGAGAATACGGTACAATTACCCGGTCGAGATAGCCCTGGTGGACCCTTCACAGACATCCAAGGAAGGAAGGGCCGGTAACAAACCGCTTGTCAAAGTCACTCTAGCGGAAAAACACCCCCAAAAGAGGAGACACTCCAAAGGAGGGCAAAGAGTCCCACATTGGAAACAAGCTCAAGGTACACAAGCTTAGCCTATAAAACAAGCTCAAGGTACATACATCTATACGTTGATATACTCAGATATATATACTCTCTCCTACTTTCGTTCCTCTACCCGTACAAGTGCACATAGCTCACTTAAGCATCGGAGAGTCGAAGACTGGGCCACCCCAGTCCCGACCCCGTGACGCTGTCATTTGTGCAGGTACCGAGTCCGCCTCTCAAGAATTCTACTTCGTTCCGCCCCGCGACCACTTCCCGGCTCGGGATGTAACAGGTAGAAACACACATATGTATAAAAGTTATTATAAAAATAATCTTTATAAAACAAAATATCTAGTTTTGTGTTCTACACAAAATATAAATGTTTCATTTATTTTGATTTATACATATACAAAGCAGAAGAGAAAATGATAGAAATAGTTATGTGAAACAGCAGGGTAATAAATTATCACGGTAATATATTAATATCTCTAGACTTATGCTTTGTGAGAAATGTTTGAGCTATTTCGATAAGAGTCTAGAGAGTGTGAGAGAGATTGAGAAATGTTGGGCAAGGGAGAGAGCGAGAAACGGCGAAAAAAATTAATATTTTTATGCCTAGAGTTGAAACGAAGGGTAAATACGAAATCACATAGCTCATCAGCGGGGTAAAAAGGTCCGCATATTGTTCATAGTTATATATAAGATTAATAGCATTATTGTGGTTTTCTAAAAACAACATGAGTAAAATGGTCAGCACAGGAAAACACATTATTGATATGCTTATGAACAATTGACCTAGCAACTGCTCACATCCTTATAAACAGTCAACCACACTATAGTATATATGTAAATAAGTACCAGATCGAGTTTTACCAAATTTGCTTTAACAAAATATTTCAATATCCCATTCTAAAATATATATATATATATATATATATATTTCAATATCCATGTTCTTTAACGCTCATATAATCAGTAACATATTTCGTACAATATTTTTAACGAAACTGACGTGGAAATCGTTCGTCTAACTTGGATATACGGGTAAAAAACCAATGGAATCATCTAGCAGCAGCTAATTAATTCTCTTCAAGGTTTCCCTAATGATAGTTGGAGCCGTACGTGAACAAGTTAATACCAGGTCTTCGGGCAACCAACGTGTTACCAGAATCAGTAGTCAACCTGGTTAGGCTAAAAAGAAGTAACGGTAAGGTTTGTGTAGCAAATTGCATAAAAAATATATGAAAGAATCCCAATTAATTGTTTTTACCATAATGGCTTGTATGAATGAAAGGGTTTGGTTGAGGTCGTGACTACTAAGCGAAGGACTAAATACAGCAAACCAAATAATTGTCCTAGCCCCCCATCAATTTCCTCCACAATTTACTCTTTTCCCAAAGTAGGGGTGGCACTTCCGAACCGAATAACCGAAAACCGAGCCGAAATAACCGGGCCGAAACCGAAAAAAACCGAGCCGAAAGAAAAACCGAACCGAAAAAAAAAAACCGAAAACCGAAAAAAATTCGGTTCGGTTTCCGTTCACGGTCCGGACCGAACCGAACCGGCCGAACCGAACCGAATTTTTGGTGAAACGACGTCGTTTTGAATATATGGTGCCTCATTGCTCATTCTTCTCTCTAATCCAAGCTCTCTGAGAGACTCAGAGCTCTAATCAAACCCAATCCCTCAATCTTCAGTGGACCTCCCCATCACCAGCGACAGGTAAATACCATCGCTGCCCCTCGCTTCCTTCTTCTTCGTCTTCTTCCCTATTTCATTCTATTCTCATTTCTCTGTGAAATTCTGATTTCTCTGCTTCCAAACTCAACCGCAGCAACAGTTGACTCTCCCGCGACAGTTGACTCTCCCGCAACAGTTGAAATTCGGTTCGAGGGTTTTGGAAGGGTACACGCCGCCGTATGATGCTATGAGGAAGATTAAGGAGCTGGGTGGGATTGTGGTGGGCAAGACCAATTTGGATGAGTTTGGAATGGGCAGCACCACCGAAGGCTCCGCCTTTAAGGTTTTGGCTCTTCTGGGTCACCTTTAATTTGTCTATTTACTTGTGGGTTCTGTCAAAGTTTCGTTCTTTTCGAATATATTGAAATGAAAAGTAGATGTAGTTTAATACTGAAGAAGCTAGTAGACTACTAGGAGTAGTGTTAGTGCATTCATGGGCATTCTGAATGTGAATTTCCCCTTTTTGTTTTGAGCATTAATAAGCTTACGTGCGCTGTGTAGATTTTGTTATTTTTGTTGAACTTGATGGAAAGGAAAATGTAGGATTAAGTTTTAGAGAAAGAATTGAAAATGTGGTTCAATAGGGGAGAATTTGGTTTAATGTTTAAGTGAAATGTATAGTGTGAGTGATCCTTTTTTCTTGTGGGCACTGAAAAAGCTTGGTTTTATTGACACTCAGAAAATGGGGTAGGGGGAGTTTGTTCTTTATGTTGTGGTAACTGGAGTTGGTTTACTCAGGTGGTGCATCTGTTGGTTCATTAGGTGACTGCAAACCCATGGGACACGACACGGGTGCCAGGAGGGTCATCAGGAGGCTCGGCTGCAACGGTATCTGCTAGGCAGAGTATGGTTTCGTTGGGAAGTGAAATTCATCACACCTCCGTCAACCACTCTCTTCCCGTCTCCGATCACTCGGTGAGTACCCGGAATCTTAATTTCCGTTTTACCTCTCGTATTCTTCTTTTTAATTTCGGGTCAGCATTCGAGCTTTATGAATTTCTTGAAGATGTAGCTGGACATGTTGGGTTGGATTGGATTGGATTAGGGATTTGCATTTTGATCAATCTGAAATTTGTTGTTTTGTTTAGTGAGATTGATATTGAAAGGTTGGTCCTTTTGCTGAATTTGGATGTGGGTTTGTGTTCTATGAACTGATAGAGATCTTTGTTTGTTTTGTTGTTCTGTATGATTGCTTGCTGAGAAAGCTCATGGATTTATATGTTAAGTTTTGTCATATCAGTGTTCAGAGTTATGTGACTTTAGGTTGACCATTGATGATCATGATCAAGTTTTGGAGCTTTTTTATCATGGAAACAGTTAAATTAAGAATCAATTATCTGTTTCATGTCATATTGGATTGAAAGAGAGTAATATCTGGGGTAGAGAAAACCGGGGTTAAATGTTTTTTGGAGCTTTTAAGGCTTGTTTTGCCTGATACAAAGCCTACTTCGTTGAATTTAGAGAAGTTGGATGTGTCTTTGTCGCTATGGAGTATGTTGATTACTTTGAATGAAGTTATCTGATGATTGATGTGTCTATGTCTGGCTAGTAGTAAGGGACATTGCATATTTTTTTTTAAACCGAACTGAAAAAAAAAAACCGAAAAAAACCGAACCGAACCGAACCGAACCGTTCGGTTCGGTTTTCAGTTTGGATTTTCTGAAAACCAAGAACCGAACCGAACCGAATTTTTTTTTCGGTTCAGTTTTCAGTTTTGGCCCATAACCGAACCGAATGGGCCGAATGCCACCCCTACCCCAAAGTGATGATACATATTAGCTAAACTTTGTAGCAACAATTCCCCCAGCCATACTGAAATTCTGTCAAGTTTTTCTGCAACAACCGGTAGGTATAGTTGATTCCAAAAGTACTGAGATGATGTGTGTGGATTGCTGGATTGGGGCTTGTATAAACCTAGAAGGTAAAGGTCATTAACTATTAAGTAGTTCTTCCGGCCATTTCCTTGTGCTTATTGTCACATTTTTTGTCAGGACCCGTCCCGAATTTCACCCTGAAACCCGAGGTGAGTCATGCGGAGACCACCTCCAAGGAATATTTACCGAATGACTCGGCAAACCTTCCTTGAAAATGGACAACCTTAATTCGGAAAAACAGAAAAAAAAAAATCACTTAATTAACCGAAATAAAATAACTCTCTCCGTTACAACCCAAAAGTAGCCAGAATAAATTAAACAGAAATCTCAACAGTATTCAGAGCTACTAAAATTTAAAAATACAATGGAAGCTAACAATCTCCTAGTAGATTAAACATGTAACATATTGGTGAAATGTAGCGGATAGATGAGTTACTATGTCTCGACGTCGCCTTCTAGACCTCACGCGAACGCTGCAGACTGGACATTTTAAAAACGAAGAGCCTAAGGGAAAATATTCAAAAATGTCAGAGTGAGTGGACCAAAACAATTCCGACAACAAATAAATATTTCCCTAAAAATACTTTCAAAGAAAACGGTTTACTAGTGATAGCTTAAAAGATTAACTCGAAAATGCTGAACTGGTGTTTAGCCTCGCTAGACTCTCAAACTTTAAGAAAGAATGTCTCTCATGCTAGAATATCATATATATCAGTATGTATTCACACTCGACTATCTCTTGTACAATATCTATGAATAAGCTCGAAAAATAGATAATCGTATAAGACTACGACGTTGGCGTCTAACGCTCACGTCACCCCATATTGGAATTGTGCCTCAGTATGGGGGAATCGTCCGAGTGGTATATATACGTGTTGATTCCTTGTACGAATTCTATGAAGAAAAATCCTTCAAAATAATCGTCTCCTAACACCACTCTGTGGACCAATTAAATTAAACACTTATTGACGAAGACGGTAAAATTCTTATTACCACCGTGCTAGTAATTAAGATAAAAATTAAGGGTCGGAGCGTGACATTCTTCACCTACATGTATACATGACATATTATTGAGCCCCATGATCATAGGACAGTGACTAGCTTGGCTTAGCATTTACCCAAAACACAAATTAAAGATTTGAGTACATTAATCAATGACTACTATTCTAACAAATTAGATTGATGGAGTTATGTAGTCAAAATTTTCCATAGCAATCCGATAACAAAATGGGTGATCAAACAAGGACATCCTTTACTTCGAGCATGATTGCTTATAGAGCTGGGAATTAACTGAGAATATGCGTCAGCCAACATATCTCCTAGTCGAACCTGACTAGGTGTAGTGAGGTGCAAGTTATCAGGTTCTAATGTTAATCCCTTGGCGTCAACTGTTCGGACATTTAGTAGTTCAACTCCCAGCTGAGCTTCTCTGATAGTCTCTATGTATGGTCCTGACCCAGATGCAATTGCCACCTACACATACCCAAAACAAGTACTTTAGGATTTGCACATAATTTGGTCAATCCAGAGTTATATGTAACGCTACTGCAACATCCAGCAACAACTACACTTGGAATTGTGAACTTTAGTCTTGTACCAACGTACAGCTTAATGTTGTAGTTTAACTTGACTAAACAAAAACAGAAAATTTAAATTCCTCCTCCATGTTTTGAGGTTCTAAAACATTAACACTAGCATATGTACGAGTCATTAATTTATATATAAATCTCTGCCTAGGTAGGTATTCATACATATGAATAAACAAAAAAAAGAGAAACTATGTTAGCAACTGGATCAACTTGTGCATCTTTTAATTTTTTACAGTAGCAGACACCAATGACATGCCATGATATTGTTGGAAGTATTGGAAATGTCGATGTCAATCAAAACCAACGGATATCATGAAAAAACTTGCAATATTACCTGGATTATTGGAAGCAGAGGATATTGCAGATCCAACCGGAGGTCTCCAAAAAAGGTTTCCAGTCTGGCTTTGTAAGATTCGGCGTCTTCCCTAGTAGTCGTATCGCTCTCACCTTGATACCAGAGCAGTCCCCTGATTGAGTCGCCATTGCTATTCACCTTTTGCGAAGCCGCCCTGGCTCTCCCAATCATCTGCCTGTATAAGAATGACCCTCGTTCCCATTCGCTTAGGTTAGTCCCGCCGATCGCGCACGGAACTAAACCGATCGCGTCAGTATTAGCGGCGCGATTGGCAAAGAGCGCATTGGCGAATGGCATTCCGGGTCCGATACCATTTGTCTTCTCCACGTCGATGTCGGCGTGGAGAGGCTCGCGTGCTTCCACCCACGTGAGGTTGGCGCTGAGTCGGAAGATAGATGGGTTGGGGCGGCACTCGGGAGGAACGACGCCGTCCCAGGTGGTGACTCCGGTGATGGTGTTGTTGACAACGCCTCCGCGGCCGGCCATGTTGCTCTGACCGGCCAGGATGAAAATGCTGTTGATGTGTTGCTCTTTTGATGAGGAGGCGTGAGACGCAAGAGACAACAACAACACGAAAAGCATCATCATGTCGAAGGAGGGTGGATATGGGGCTTTCTCTTTCTCTCTCTCTCTCTCTCTTTGCGACACAATGATGCAAAGTTAGGGAGGAATCGTAGTCTCCTCCAACTGCAACTATTTCAATCTCGCCTTGCTAGCTGGATTGATTGACCGGCAATTACATATATTAAGAACTGGGTTAGTTTTAATTGGTTCGGTGGTTCTTCTCAAAAAAAAAAAAAAAAGAGAAGAAGGTTCAGTGGTTGGCAAGCATAACCCAAACTTATAAAATGACTCGTCATTTGTCAAGTCAAGGCTTAAAATAATGGCTAAGCTAGAATGGTGCTGGCCTGGTTAATACCTGATCTAACGAACTTCCTCGAGGGAATATTTCTTGACTAGCTTTGTGTTCATTACAAGGTTGATTTACTGATTCCAGTTTAACTTGTTCATACAATCCATAAAATGGTCTAAACCAAAACCTCAAGATCGATTCACTAACTAAATTAATGTACCCTTTCATATTTAGCCAAATCAAGTTACATACTTATAGCTGGAATAACATAAACTGCTAGTAGTTGGATTTATCAAAGTTGTCTATATATGTTTGTTTTGTTGTCGTGTTTCAAAGGGTGAGGCCTCAATCCTCCTCTACAGATTTCATGGAAATTAACTTGAAATTAATATTTATCATTTGGTTTATACGAGGACCATGCTTTTAACTTTTAAGAACTACGTACAACTTGGATAGAAGAAACTGTGTCCAGTATTTGATCTGTTCATTGGTTTAGACGAATTTGCTTCCATCTTTTCATCAGAATTGTAGGAATCTGACACCAAATGAGCTTATATTTCAGTGTTGAATCAGTAATTGACACTGAATTATTGAACTTGCTTTGAATAACCAAAGAAAATTTGATTGAGAACCTATCAAAGAAAAATGGTCCGGGGCCAATCTCAATTGATACAAGCTAAACCCATATCAACATTGAGGCCCATGGCTAAGCCTAATTCCACTATCAACTCTATGGTCCAGCCCTTCTCATTTCCTAAAGCCCAGAGCCATCCTGAATCTGCATTAACGCTAGAGGCATGAAAATAAACCTAACGAACATGGAATTATAAACGTTTCTAGAGGCACGAAAATAAACCTAACAAACATGGAATTATAGAACTATGAAAATATTTGTAAGAGTTCATTGCATTAATTGTCAAATGAGGAATGCAGTGAACTCTTACAAGTACTTCCATAGTTCTATAATTCCATGTTTGTTAAGTTTATTTTCGTGCCTTTAAAAACGTTAATGCAGATTCAGAAATAAATGTGAGTTTTGATTGACTAGTATATAATGATATACATTTCAAAATAAGAACCGGTCTGCAATCGATATATATATATATATATATATATATATATATATATATATGCATTTCAAAATTTCAACCAGCAAACCCATCTAGCTCTAGAACCGTGGCTTAAACCCCATCCATAAAGGATCGCATCGTTTAAACTGTCTTAAATAGACACACGTTGCTATCTCTCTGTGTCAAGTTGGCTTAGAAGGCTATTAAGTTAGGCATGCACTTTGAATAAAAGCCAATAAAGAAATCAAACAACACATGCATGCATACTGCGTAGTGTATTAGAGTTGGGTTATTAAATTAATTATGAAAAGGCCGACGTTAACATCAATTTGGCCATTAGCATTAGCATTAAACGATGGGCAGGTGAGATTGGAGAAGACTCTCACCACCCCTTATATCTGGGTTGGCCGTACGTGGGGATGAGGAGCTCACGTGAGAACCACTCGTGTGGCGGACGTAGCCACGTGAGGAGTACGGGTAAAAGGACAAGCTTAGGTAGGAGACGGGTGGGGTTGGCACGTGAGAAGGTGCACTATTTATGCGTGTGTGTTTACAGCTGTTTCCCTCGTAACTGAATTGGATGTTGAACTAGTAGCAGCAGCGTGGACTAGTCGTCACTATTTATTTTAATCTTTGCTTTCTGTTTTTTGTTGCTTTCCTCCGTTTCCTTTTCCGTTTTTTCTGTTTCTCTTTCCATACTCTTCCGGCTTCCCCACTCGCATTGTCTTCGTCGTAACCACAAGTCTACACGGCGTAAATTTAACTTCGGTTACAACCAATAAACGTAAGATATGTATTTATTTTAAAAGGTTTGGCTACAATTTAAGGACATAATATGAAAATTTTGGGTATTTAATATGTTTATTTATGATTATTATTGGCACTTTTTCATCTCTCATTAGTGTTTGTCACTCATAAATAATCATAGTTGGTCACCCAAGTTATTTCTCCCTATATTCATTGAAATCTAATATCCGTTTAATCTTGTTTGAAACCTCAACCTAGCAACAAACAATTACTATTGTTACGTTACTAGACAATCGCCCAGCGCGCTGTTACTATACGCTCCAAATTAACCTACCATCTATTCATGCTTAAAAGTATGATTATCCCTCAGAAGTTTGATTATCATTAAATTTTATATCAACGTTTTAAAATAAGACAGCGTAACCCGGTTAGATGTTTCAAACTTACCAAATTCATCCTGACAGTGCTTAACGAGTTTATAAAACTTGTTTACTTATATTTGTCTCGCGAGACTAGTTGCTATAAGTTTATAACAAGTAATCAATAAGCCAAACAACATATCACACTATTAATTCTAGTTAAGATTAGCTGTTGATTTCAATGACCTCCACCAGATAAGAAGATTTAGAGACAAGATTACCCAACCAAAACAGCTTAGTTGAAGAAGCAACGAGGAAGGTGACGCAAACGCAATAAATAAAGCCGGTTAGACGGTGGAGTCGGTTTGGGCATGGAGGGAGCGTGACCGACATGTGTCGGTAAAGGGTTGGCCGTTAGGGGCCTCCCACTCGAGTGGGCCTGAGATTTTACAGCCTGGACTGACACAACTCCAGTACCGTTCGTCCCCCGATTCTCCTACCCAATTTTGTCGTCTTCTGCGTCCAGCTCAGCACTACCGGGCGTCCTTCCCCCCTATTTTTATTATTAAAAAATATCTTACCCAAAATGCGAGACAGCCTGGCTGTTTGGTCAAAGTCATTCTTCTACGCTCCCATCCACTCCCAATCCAAACCGTACATCCTCCTTTTTAATTTTTTTTTATTTTTTATTTTTGAATAAAAGGGCTAGAACGACGGCCCTCACGCCATTACTATTAACAAAACTTTAAAATACAAGGGGGGACATTGTGCCTAAACCCCATACTGTAAGAACACCCTAAAATAACATTAGGTATGTCTACAAAATCAATGCATTCTAACAAGCATCATTTACCAAAGAGTGCATCATTGGCTACTCCATTTGCTTTACAAATTCGGCGACATACTGGAAAAATACTGCTCATACAAAGCCATAAGTTACTATGTCTATCATTTTTCCGGGTATGATGCCACTGGAAATTACCAGTGACCCTTAGTTTCATCATGCCACTAGGAGACTGCGACCATTTGACAATGCAAGGAACTCGCCGCCTCATAAGAGCAAACATGGCACGCTGCGTGCACCTACCAGGACTGAGCCCACATCTCCAAATCAAACGATGATTCGGATTTATTAAAAACCGTAAATAAAACACTACTGCAAAAATAAAATAAGCTGAAAATAAACATAGTAGCCCAAATGGGCCTAATGACCAAACCTTCAGCCTATAACGGGCCCACTAACCATGCCAAGGCCCAAAGGATATGAACAAAAAGTGGGTCGTACCCACCCCTCCTGGCCCGAGTCCAAAGTCTCGTCGACCACCGCAGGTGTCGAACAAACACCGGATCAACGTCGTCGACCCGTCGTCTGTCCGGCCTTTGACGCTTGAAGCCAAACACTCCACGTCAAAACTCACCTGAAAAGTCCGACATAAAGATCTGACCCCAACATCAGATCACCATTATCAGCCGAATAGATGGAATCCGATCTATTCCATCGAACCTTGCCCATTAACTCACAATAGCTCATCCCCTTCATTTCGATCCAGCGATTCATCCCCACTCCGATCTGAACCCACAACCATGACGCAACCATCCCTTTCCTCCGAGAGAGACAAGAAAGAACACCCCCTAATTCCATTATTCTCTGACACCAAGACACGTACAGAACACAAAACCCCTGTCCGACCGCACCCCACACGTGCCGGCTAGGCCAGAGGCCGTCGCCGATGTTGGGGCGAAGCCGGACAGGTATACCAAGCCTACCGACGACGCCAAGAAGAGAAGAGAGTTCCCCTAGGGTTTATGCGGTAAACTGGCGCGGATAAACCAGAGGGGTCATTTGCAACATTCTAATCTATCTATTTTTAATTTTTTAATTTTTTTAATTTTTTTTAAAAAAAATTAAAAATTAAAAATTAAAAAAATAATTTTTTTTTTTCTTTTTACATTTCGTTCAATTTCCATTTTGCTTCTTATTGTTCGCGATAAGATCACTTTCAATTTTCAACTCTCTAGTCTTATCCCAAATCCTTCTCTTTAACTTCCAAAACGGCCGTTTCAGTATTTAAAGCCCGCGGTTTTGGGGACGTGGTACACATTCTCTGGGCCGTTTAACTATTACTCTCTTTACTTTTACCTCAACGGTTAAATTTCTGTTTTTACGTTACCAAATACAGTAAAATTCATTTTTTATGAGCTGAGCTGCGGACCCCACCTTAAGGAGCACTCCGGTTGACATGACTATGCAAGATTCTGGTTAAAAGTTAAAACAGTAAATGAGAGTAGGGAAACCTAATTTTGGTTCTTTTTTTACATTATACTGCTGATTGTGCTTTTGTATTTATACGTGTAAGATGGAGGGGATAGGAGGCGACGCGTGTTGGTTTGACAGCTGTATGCGAGTAACTGCCTTGCCAGGAAGAATCCCCTCCTCATCTCAACGGCTAAGACCGGTTACGCAACCGGCTATGGCCAGTGACCTAATTACCCTTTCCGTCCGTATATAAACCCCTCGCCCTGTATCACCCCTCTTCTCTCTCAGAACAAGGTGAGGCTCCGCCTCTACCATCGCCCCTAGCTTCTTGTACAGAAAGTCTCAAATTTCCATCTAGAATTATTAATTAGTTTTTATTTTATTTATTTTTAATTTTTTTAGCTCTAGAAGACCATAAAAATCCATGGCTTCTCCTTCTTCAACCAAGAAAGCCGCGGCGGATCGGATAAAGGGTCCGTGGAGCCCGGAGGAAGACGAAGCGTTACAGAGGCTGGTGCAGAGCTACGGCCCGAGGAACTGGTCTCTGATCAGCAAATCGATCCCTGGTCGATCGGGAAAATCGTGCCGGCTACGGTGGTGCAACCAGCTCTCGCCGGAGGTGGAGCACCGGCCGTTCACTCCTGAAGAGGACGACACCATAATCCGGGCCCACGCCCGGTTCGGGAACAAGTGGGCCACCATCTCGCGGTTGCTTATTGGCCGCACCGATAACGCCATCAAGAACCACTGGAACTCGACTCTCAAGCGCAAATTCTCGTCCATGTCCAACGACATGTCGCCGGACCAGCAGCCTCTCAAAAGATCGGCCAGCGTCGGAGCTGGTACCACAGTCTCGGGTCTGTACTTGAACCCGGGCAGCCCATCCGGATCCGACTTGAGCGATTCTAGTCTACCCGGCGTGGTTCCTCCCTCGCAAGCAGCCTTCCGGCCGGTTACGATCACCGTGTCTCCGCCGGTTGAGCCGGGGGCTTTGGCGGTTGCGGTGGATCCACCGACATCGCTCAGCCTGTCGCTTCCCGGATCCAACGAAGGGCCGACTCATCAGAGATCAGCATCAGGATCCGGATCCAGCTGGATTGTGAGCCCCAAGCCTCAAGTAGTTCATCAGCCTCAGGTAATTCAAGCTCAACCTCAAGAAGCCGAAGCGATTGCGGTTGCAGCGGCGCGTGTGGGGAAGCAAAACAGTAGTGAGGTGGGGATTGATAAGCAGTTCTTCAGCGCGGAGTTTTTGGATGTGATGCAGGAGATGATCAGAACGGAAGTGAGGAATTATATGTCTGGGATTGAGCACAAGGGAATGATGATGCATACTGAAGCAGCCATTAGAAACGCAGTTGTTAAGCGGATTGGGATTAGCAAGGTGGAGTAGTAGAGTGACTGTAGCAGCAGCTCTAGGATTATGAATCTATGATCCAAGTTGAGGAGTCGGACCCAGTTAAACCCTTATCGGAGAAACCTTCGAGTTAGGCCAGCCAAAAGAATTAAGCTCTGTTGTTAAATTTCCGTTTGTTTTTTTGTTTGTTAAAAGTAGCAGTCGGAATAATTTTGGTAATGTACAGAGAGGAGGAGCCGGACTGGGGATGATGAGAGCCTTTGGTTTTATTGACATAAAAAGAGTAACTGGGTGGATCAGAATCTGGAAATGTTGTGTTGATGTTCTATTACAAAATTGGATAACATGAAAAGCAAATTTACCCAATCAGACTAAATTGAAACTGGAAGCAACAATGACTGTGATACAATTGAACAAATTGGAGCATATACAAATTTTAGAACAGATTGAAGGAACATATACACGTTACATATTGGTCTATGAAGCAGTCACCCCTGAAATTGATGATGTAGAAGCATCTCAACTACTCGACTCATAGAGGGTCTTGCATTTCTGTCTTCCTCTATACACTGGAGCGCCACTTCAACAAGAATTTCCAGCTTACCCTTGTCATTTTCTCCACCCATTTTGGTCTCTGCATTTGCAAACGCTCCATTCATTTTCTCCATCGCCCATTGTGCCATCATCTTTTTGTGTGTCTCTCCTCCACCTTCAACCGATTGAAGATTGCTTTCAGTTGGGTTCTTCCCGGTGAGCATTTCTAGTACAACAATGCCATAACTGTAGACATCCACCTTCGAAGTGATGGGCATATTGTGCACCCACTCTGGAGCCATGTAACCTCTGGTTCCTCTAATCCTCGAGAAGTCTGAGCTGGTGTTCTCGCTTCTGTTTAATAGCTTGGACAACCCAAAATCTGCTACCTTGGGATTGTAATCGGAGTCCAAGAGTATGTTCTGAGGCTTCACATCACAATGTAGAACCCATTCCAAGCACTCTTCATGAAGATAAGCCAGTCCTTTTGCCGTGCCAAGAGCAATATCATACCACTTCTTCCAATCAAGCACTTTGGAAGATAAAACTTTTGCCAAGGAACCATGCTCCATGTACTCATACACCAGAAGCCTATGCTTGTCTTCCACGCAATAACCCCACATCTCTATCAAGTTCATATGGTAAAGCTTACCAAGAAGGCTTACTTCTGCAAGGAACTCAGCTTCTCCTTGATTACAATCATTCAGTTGCTTAATCGCTGCAACTCGCTGATCAGACAACACGCCTTTGTACACAACTCCTCCTCCTCCTCTTCCAATCTCTTCCTTGAATCCTTTTGTGGCCTTCTTCAACTCGGAGTAAGTAAACCTTCTGAATCCACTGGCAGTTTGAAGGTAGCCTTGAGCAAGTGCTTCTAATTCTGAATCTTTTTTATTCCCACTGCTTCTCCTCGTTACAAAAAACCACACAACAAAGATGCAAATGACCTCTAGTCCTCCCACGGCCGATGCGAATTTAAGCATAAACTGGATTGATCCACTGGGATTGCTTCTTTCATATGTTCTGTCAAGCTGTGCTGTAAGTTTAGCTGAGCACATTTTGGAATCCTTATAAGTAGCATTGAGGAGGCCTTTTGGTAGCTTCACATACAGCTCCCCATCAAAAGCAGGCGACCGGTACCCATTTCGCATTTGAAACTTGGGAAAACACTGATACTGACCGCCACCAAATTTGTGGTGGAATCCGGTACAGTTGCACAAGTCCAGGCACACACTTTTGCACTGATCTGATGTATAGTTGGGATAGACGGCATAATCATACCCATACATTTCGATACTTGGTAGATGCACAAAACCAAACTCTTCCTCCGCACTCCTCTTGCAGGACAGCTTGAAACCAGCCGGTTTACACCCGTAAGACCAATCGGTTTTTCTTACCATTTCATAACCCGGCAGACATGAGCATTTCCTACCAGTACTAGGAATATAGCTGCAGTAGCTATTAGCTCCGCAAATGCCATGAATTTTACATGGTTGTAAAACTGCTTCCCATGTAACAATCCATTTCAATCCCTGACCTTTTCGACTGTAACCACGGAGATTGCCATCAACATCCATCCTGAATATTCGCTGCAGTTTTGCACCGTAGTCGATTGTCCAAACGGTAAAATTATCAGATGAACTAAAATTTCCCAAGCTGTCAAAAACTGCAATTCGAGTGTTGTTGTATGTGGATCTTCCTGCTTGATAACTCAGAAGCCATGGATCGGGCCAGAAAATGCTCGAAACCTCGGGGCCATTGTAGAGAATACGAAGAGTATTGTCATTGTCGAAGTAAAACGAGTAGAAGCCGGACGAGTAGTTGGTGAGGCTTCTTGAAGAAATGAGCTGTGTGCTTCTTGTGAGAGGTTGCTGAGGCAAAAGTGTGTCCGTCGGCGAAGCAAAACTTTCCCACAATACGACGCCGTGCTCTTCGAGCAGGACAAGATTGCCGGAGTTTCTGAGGTGTAAGTGCGCCGATGAGTTTGAAGCTGTGTGGGAGGACCACACGGTGTATCGGTCGATGTCGGAGAGAATAAGGTTTCCATTTTTGTGCAGGGTGAGCTTGGAGCGTTGACCATTTACCGGCTCGTCACGATTTGCTATCCACACCACGGTGAGGTTGTCTGTACTGGTTGTTGGCTCCGAGAACCATATTCCAAAGCAAAACGCGTTTTCGCCGACCGGAAAAAAGCCAGCGGTAAATACGGCGTCCGGCGACATCGAAGTTTGAGCTGGATTTTCTACTGAAAGAGAGGATCCCATGCTCAAATTAAAAGCTGCAGATGATTTGAAGGGAAAAAGAAGGGCCAAAACAAGAACAAGGCAAGGAAAGGGTTCCATGAATTTGGTTGAACTCAACATTTGCACCATTATAGGCCAAAGTGTGAAACAATAGAACTATGCAACTCAACACTTGGAGATTATATAGAGGAAAGAAGGAAATGAAAATGATTGCAGCTTCCATGAAGGGTACGTATGTTTGGTCTTCAATGTCAGCAAGACACAGTTTAATAACATATAAACTTCCAACGCATGGCCTAGTGTGGACATTCTAAGCAAAAGAACCATCGGGGAAGCCTAATCAGTTTGGCCCATTTGGAGGGACAAATCGTGATGGATTTGTCATCTCTCTTAGTTTGCGTGATAAAAAGGATTGGTTGCTAGCTATATAATAAGTATATATCATAGTTGCATGTAGATTATTATGATGAGATAATCGCTTGCTTAGGTTTTTTAAAAGGAGAAGAGCTTCAACTTGATGGATGCGGTAGGCAGAGAAAGCAAAAATAAGAACTTGTCTGGTATGAATAAAAGAAAACATGTGATCGTAGTCCTTGGTTGAAATATCTTCTATGCGCATAATCATTCGTTCAATTCGGTCTAACTACCGGTGAAGACTGGTGAAGACTTAATGGGTCTCATTCCATGGACAAACCGAAAAGATATCTTTGTGGTAATAAAAGTGTTTTAAGATATTTTGTATCTTTCTAGATATTTTCTATGTGTCTCTTGGTTTTATGCTAATAAGATATGTAGTTTGACTAGATATATGTATTCCTAATTTTTACCATATTGGTATTGTGTAATTCCCTATATAAAAGACTACTATCAATGAATAAGATACATATCTTTTACAATTCTCTATTCTCAAATCTCTCTCACTTCATCAATGAATAAGATACCATATCGGTATTACTCCGCCCCTGAAGTTCGCACCTCCTCATGATTTTTTTGAATATTTTTGCTAAAGTAAATTATTTTATTTGTATTTGATAAACTCAAAAAATAAATTATTTTGTTAAATTAAATGTAAAAAATGATATATTTATTGAAATGACGAAAATACCTTTAAAATTTAATGGTGTTAGTGGTCAGGGTATCAAAATGCTAACGGAATGAAACTTCGGGTATTAAAATGTAAGTTTTTGATAGTTAGGTATGAAAATGAAAATAACATCATAATTTGGGTAGTATTTTGTAATTAATCTTTTTATTCTTTACAAAGAAAAGGTAGGTAGCTAGCTATTCTTTGCTTTTCAGGTCTCCCTTGTGAAGCTTCAGGCCAGCATCGCTTCGTTCTTCTTTGATTCATCTGCAGATACCATGATGTTGTCATTTGTCACCATTTCTCTCCAGTTTTCTGATTCCTACAAACCCCACCCCATCGCCAATTCAAGCTCCTGATTCTAGACAAGTTGGTCATCGGCGATGTGGTGGGGCTTGAGGTGGATTTGACGCTGCTAGCAGCATTTAGAAACTGAGAAAGAATGGTGACAAACGAAAACATGCATCATCGACTTCATGGCGATCGGTAAACAAGGGTGTAAGTTAGAGCAAACACAAGCTAGTTGGCTTTGTGCAAATACAACTGATCATGCTTCCTATTTATACTAGAATTTTCCTTACTGCATGTAAACATAACAGATCGACAATGGACACACTCGTCCTGTATATAGAAACTCCAATAATCCTAAGACTGAAATACGACCATCTTGATAAAAATGGATGTGAAAACAAAGACATGTTGAAATGGAAGTGTCATCCTTGGAATTAATTCGATGAAATTAACCAAGAGGTAAAACAGACTGCATTGTTAGTTTGTCATCTCTTTATCGTTTGATCCATTTCTGTGAATTTGATCTGAAATAAACTTGGATTATTTGCCGAGGTTCAGCCGTTCAGGTACCTTAGGTCAGCTACACATTATACCATACTCGAGGATATTATAACAGAAAAGTAACATAATCACAATCATGGATATACGCAAGTAAACCATCAATTTGCCGCCATTTTCTTTCCTCTTTTATTACATCCAGCGATAAGATAGAAAACTTGGCCTCACTAGGGAGAAAGACTGATGATCCTCGCAAGCACATAGATCTCTTTTCATCTAGATTAAGCTACGCGGCAATAACTAGCTCTGCATATACTCTGATCTGATCAGGGATTTTGAACAAAACCCTTTATGTCAAAAGCATCAGTACCCTTTTTCGTAGCTCTGCATATACTCTGATCTGATCAGGGATTTTGAACAAAACCCTTTATGTCAAAAGCATCGGTACCCTTTTTCGTGATGACACCCTGCGTGGAAGAACAAGAGGTCGGATCAGATATTTGAAGCACAAAAAGTGATCCAATTGATCTACAAAAACATATATGCATGTCTTGGTTGGTACCTTTTCCGTTATGATGCCAGATTTTAAGCTAGCAGGAGTGACATCAAAGGCTGGGTTCCAGACAGAGATTCCGGATGCAGCAACTTGTTCCCCGAGTCCTCCATGTGTGTTCAACAATTCCTTCGGGGATCTTTCCTCTATTACTATCTCTCCTCCAGAAGAAAGAGACAAGTCAACCGAAGTCAGCGGTGCAGCTACAAAGAATGGTATGTTATGGTACATTGCACTGACGGCAAGACTGTAGGTACCTATCTTGTTAGCAGTGTCACCTAAATTAGGATGAAAAGAAATCAGCTATGCAACCACTGTAGAATTAGAATGGTAAAGAAGTTGAGGAGTTGATTTTATTTCACTAACCATTCGAAGCCACACGATCTGCTCCAACAACAATGGCATTCACCTTTCCATCTTTCATTAATGCAGCTGCAGCCGAATCTGCTAAAAGAGTGGCGGGTATGTTGTCATGCACCAACTCATACGCTGTGAGTCTTGATCCCTGCAATAAGTTCACAGGTATAAATCAATGACATTCAAAAGGTGAACCACAGCAAGTTCCCCATCACGTTCAGATGCATGTAAAATCTTAAAACAAGATGGAACTCTTTTCTAACTAGTTTTGATCACTTAGCATATGTGAACACTATGGAGAGTTCTATAGAGGATGCAACGCGGAAAACCTATGAACAACTATAGATTGCATACTCACTTGGTTGAACGGGCGTGTCTCTGTACAATAAGCCCTTTCTAAAACTCCTTCCGTATGAAGTGAACGTATAACACCAAGAGCCGTACCATAACCAGCCGTTGCAAGGCTGGAAGTTGAAAACACATAAAGGTCAGAAACGACCTATAACTTCTATAAGAATTCAGTCTATATTTTTGAAGGTCCTAGAGGGGGGTGAATAGGCCCTGACAACTTTTTGCTCTATCCCGCACACAAGGATAGCAAAGATTGTGCTATCCTGTTTGCTGTGAGAGACTAAGTTGTGTAAATAAAAAGCCAAGTACTGAAAGTAAAAGATATAACACCAGTACGTTTTTTATACGCAGAAACCCTGCAACCAGGGAGAAAAACTGAGTGCCTCTAACTCTTGAGAGACAAACTATTCCACTATTGTAAAGACACTTCTTACAAGACTCACAACTCAGAGGATAGCACAACACCTAGCTATCATGCCTAGTCTAACTACTAGCACTCAACTGAACTTGCTCTCTTGTCACTCGAGTGTTTTACACATAGCACGAATCTAAGCTTCTATGCAGAATTCAACTAACACCTTTAGCTAATTCTCAAAGACAGCTTCGCCGGGGTTGTTGCATCACCTAGACAAATCTCAAGGTATGCAAATGCACAATGATATGAGTTGAAAAGGTTTTGGTGCTCAGCTCTAAGATTGACAATCACATGGAAGACTTAGAGATATATGAGCAGTTTAACAAATGCTAGACTCAATGGAAGAAAACAAGCAAGACTATTTTCAACAACCAAAGAGCAAGAGAGGTCTTGCTCTCTATTTATAGGCAAAGTGCACAGCTATGAGGAAGCAAACACGTTTGCCACATCAACAAGATTCTTTTGGACTCTAGCTGCTTGTCTGGAATACTAGGACGGATAAGACCCTAGGGATCCCTCCACTCACAAGACAAAAACTGAGAATAGACTTTCCTAGAAAAGACTAAAGTCAAAAAGATAAGACAAAATGTTTTGGGAAAACTAGATTAGATTTAGTCAAGCATAAAGACTCTATAAAACCACTTTACCTAAGAGGACACTTAGGACAGCTGATAGCTTGGGCGGTGCATCACATGGGCAGCTGCCAACTTGGTTTTTGAATCACAAAACCCAGCTGGTTCCCAAAGGCTCAAGTTATGTGGTCACGGGTTGGTTTGCCACACCACCCTAGACTAACTTGGAGCTCAAGTACGAATAGACTAATGTTTTGCTAAAAGGTATTTGAATTTCAAACACTTAAAAACTGAAGCAAACACATTTGAATATGCACATGGTCAGACCCAGTAGATAGAACAGATACAGCAGGGGTATCCGTTTAATCGGGATGGCAAGCACGGTTGTCATCCTTAGTGAATGAATGTGATGCATATGCATGAACTACCTGATGCACATGAGATCTGTCAGGTTCTTCGTTCTTCACTTGAGTAGTCCTTGCTACCAGGCTACAACATGTAGCATGTATCCTTGTGTTTTGATCATAAAGGGATAGCCAACAATTCTTGTACCAACAATTTTGATCTTAGCCTCATTTATTTATGTGCAACATGTGCAAATCCATATAAACAAATCAGCTGGTAGGAAATACCTGCCAGTGTTGCAATGTGTCAACATGCAAATCCTCTTACTGTTCTCAAGGTGACGCCGGATAAAAGTCGCTCCATGAGAACCAATAGCTTTGTTTGTATCAACATCTTCCTTGAGCATGATTTCAGAAGCTTCAATGTATGCCTAAAAAGTAGACAGCAAAGATTAACATCTAGCAATGAATAAGCGACTCGGCTCCACAATGAAATTCAACAACAAGCATAGTAATGCTTATAAGGGCCAATCACCTCAATCATTCATTCATTCAATTCAATATATTTGCCAACATACCGGTGAAGACTTAATGGGTCTCATTCCGTAGAAAAACTGAAAACAAAGATATCTTTGTGGTAATAAAAGTGTTGTTCTAAGATATTTTGTATCTTTCTAGATATTCTTTATGTGTGTCTTGACTTTATGTTAATAGGATATGTAATTTGACTATCTAAAAAACGTGAAAGATGATAACCTGAAACCCTAAAACCAAAACCAGAGGTTCTCGTCCCTACCTCAAAGTGTGAATTTTTAGGACTTTGTCTATGGGCTCGATAATATGTTATTGGGCTCATGCCCCGCCATCTGAGTCATTTATCCACACACAAGCCAACCCTAAAGTGTCATATTTGGGCTTTCAATGTCTCACATTCTTGTTTCCAAATCTCTGAATTTTTCCTCATAGAATATTCAATGTTCATACAAGTGCATACTTTTCGTTTAGTTTCGTTTAGTTGATTTGGGCTCGATAGCAATTTGGGCCCGAAAATAAAAATCAGTACATAGTTTTGAATGCTTGGTAAGCAAGTTTATGTGTCCAAACAACCTAGTTGAACTCATGATCGCTCGAGTGCCCAAAAGTAACCGCTGAGAAATTTTTTGAATGAAAAGAGGTCAGACGATTTTATTCAATAAGCACAAGTCATATTATACAGTGACTCGCCTTTACAGGGCCGTCAAAAAGAGACACCGTTAAAACGTAATACAACTCACATATTGAGTGAAGCTCAGTGGGGGAGTAAACCAATGAAATACTGACAATAAATTTTTCCGCAGCATCTATTAGAATACTTGCTGACAACCTTCGATCAATAATCCCGGCCGTTCCTCATAGGTATTGATCTCAAGAAAAAAATTGGTACTGAACTAAGAAAAGTCATGGGTTCCAAATTTTTATCGTAAAGCCACCTGAATCCCAGATCCGAAATCAAAATTTAAGAATCTCAAATGTTTTGTCTCTGGTCAACCCACTAGAACTCAAGCCCAAGTAACAAACATGAGCCTAATACCCACTAGGTTGACGCCAAGCAAGCCACACCTGAAGACCGTCGACTATGGCTCCGACACTGACCACACCGCCACAACCGAAATACGTCGGAATCAGTGGCTTGTCACCAGCAGGAACACCGTCTCCTCAGGAGAAGCCTGGTTTTGTTGTTGTCAAACTTCATTGGAAAAGAATATCTTCTTTCCCAACAAAATCAACCACAACACAGCACCCAACAAACAATAAAACAAGATTAGATCTCTTCAACGCACCAGTTTTGAGTCGTGCTCGATTTGGTCATAGCCGGTCCACAAACGAAAGCGATCCGAACTCACCAATTTGCGCAACCTTTGCTTTGCGCCACACACCACAAATTGGTGGAAAGATATTCGCCAAGAAGCGTGCTTGTGGTGACTGAAAAGGAGGCGAGACTGTGCACATAGGTCTCGATGCTGAGGACAATGTCAGAGAGGTTCTCCAAGGTTGAAGACTTGAAGGAGGAGGATACAGAGAGGCCTTATACGGCGCTCTCCCAAACCTAGCAAGAGCGCTAGCCATTTTTGATGAAGATTTTGTCGAATACCATACAGCCACGATAAACCCTAGCAGAGCAGCTGTTAGGTCAGAAAGGTTTTTAGTTAGTATTAGACTTAATATTAGCGGCTACCATCTAGCTGTTGATACCCAAATCAAATAGTATAACAGCACCGCTGGGAAATTGACTTCCCTTCAAATATGCATCAAATTGATGCCTTCAAACTAGAAAGAATTGCATCAAGTTCTTTCTGTCCGCCACCAGGGTTTTGATACGCAAGGGAGTACAACATTTTTCTTACTTGTTTGGCGGAAGCCAGTATAGATAAACCTGTTTCATCTCTAATGACAAAAGCAGAAGAAGCTGAAGATGACTTCACTAAAAACTGAATCATCAAAGTCTTTATTTCCAATCGATTAGCATCTATAAAACAGTACTTTTTGTACAATAGTTTTTCAAATACAGGATGACACGGCCAAATGAGCCAACTAATGCTCTTGGTATTTGTCAAGCTGCACAAGCATCTCAACGACTTGGCTCATAGTTGGTCTTGCATCTCTCATCTCTGTCTTCCTCTACGCAACGCAAAGCTACTTCCAACAGAATGCCGATCTTTTTCACATCATATTCACCTTTAAACGAAGGGTCTATGATTTCTCCTATCCGAGCTTCAATCTCACTAGCAGAAGTTCCATTAAGTAGCTTCTCCCTCACCCACATAATCAGCCTTCTCTGCTCGCCATCAATGGCATCCACATCCGGCTTTAGCGGGTTCTTTCCGGTCACCATCTCCAACACCACAACCCCATAGCTATACACATCCACTTTGGATGTAATTGGCAAATTGTAAACCCACTCCGGAGCAATGTAACCTCTTGTGCCTCTTATCTTCGAAAAGCTCCAGTTCTTTAGGTCATCTCAGTTAACTAGCTTGGATAGGCCAAAATCTGAAACCTTTGGTTGATAATTGGAGTCCAAGAGTATGTTTTGGGGCTTAACATCACTATGTAAAACCCACTCCAAGCACTCTTCATGCAAATAAGCAAGACCCTTTGCAGTGCCTAGAGCAATCTCAAACCTCTTCTCCCAATCTAGCTCATTGGAAACTAACTTTTGTGCCAAGGAACCATGCTCCATGTACTCATATACTAGAAGCCTGTGCTTTCCCTCTGAGCAGTATCCCCACATCTCTTTCAAATTCATATGATTCACCCTCCCAATAGTGTTTGCTTCTGCTAGAAACTGACCTTCTCCTTGGTTAGACTCATTAAGCATCTTGATCGCAGCAACTCGATGATCAGCCAACACAGCTTTGTAAACAACCCCTGCTGCTCCTCTCCCAATTTCTTCACTAAAACCCTTCGTCGCATTCTTGAGCTCAGCGTAGCTAAACCTCTTGAATCCAGTTGCAGCAAGATGGTAACCATACTTACCATACTTATCCTCATTGGGATCTCTCCGTTTTCGAGTTATCAAACCCAAAACCAAAAGTATACAAATGATCTCAAATCCCCCAAGTCCACATGCAAACCATAGCAAAAATTTGACTAGACCAGATACACGGCTCTTCTCATAAGTCCTATCAAGCTCAACCACCTTATTTACGCAACTCAAGCTATACTCTTCTTGTGGCAATCCATAAGATGACAGATTAATCTTTGGCACTCTCAAATATATGTCTCCGAAGAAGCTAGGAGACCTGTAACCATTAAGCAACACCGTCTTCGGATAACAGCTATATGTACTAAGACTTGGGATTCGAGAGTATTGGAACCCTTTGCAGTTACACAGCCGCAAACAGAGTTCCTCACACTGCATGAAGGTGTAGTTGGTGAAGTATCCGTAATCATACCCGAAAAACTCGAGCTTCGAATGCTTGAAGAAACTTGATTCATTTCTGCTGCAAGTGTAATCGAACTCTGGTTCACAACCATAATACCAATAAGTATGATTTGACATTTTGTAACCAGGAAGGCAAGAACATTTTCTTCCGGTGCTAGGCTCATAGCTGCACACACTATTAGGGCCACAGACCCCATGAATCTTACAAGGATCTTGAAAGATCTGCCCTGTCACAACCCAGTTCTCTCCGGGTTTGGCCCTGCTGCGCAACCGAACATTTCCATCACAATCAACCGTCAGTCTTCTCTGCAAAGCTGCACCATAGTCGGAAGCGGTTAAATTGTACTTGTCTGTTGAAGTAAATTTTCCTAGGGAATCCATCACAGCAACTCTGCTGCTGTTGTCTGTGAACCTTCCGGCGCTTCGGCCAGTCAGCCGCGGTTCAAACCAATACACACTTGAAACCTCAAGACCGTCGAAGAGTAAGCGGAGAAGGTTGTCATCGTCGAAGAAGAGCTTGTAGAAGCCAGAGGAGTAGTTGCTGGGGCTTCTCATGGAGACAAGGATTGTGTTTCTGGTGAGTAGTTGGCTAGGAAGAAGAGTATCAGTTGGAAAATCAAAGCTCTGCCATAGAATGACATGTGCCGAGTTGATCAAAACAAGGTTGCCGGAATTTTGGAGGCTTAAGCTGGTCGGAGTGACTGAAGTGGTGGACGTGGACCAAATGTTGGATTGGCCAGCGTCGGTTAAGATGAGATCACCGGTTTTGAGTAGGGAGAGTTTTGAGTGTTTGCCATTGGTTGGTCACGGTTGGCCATCCAAACTATGGTTCTGTTTTTGTAGTGGTCAGATTTCGCAGTGAACCAAATGGCAAAGCAAAATGAATTGTTGCCGACTTGGTGAAACCCGGCAGTGAAAACACCATCATGTGAGGTTAAAACATCGTCTGGTTTCTCTACAGAGAGGGATGAGCCTTTGTTAAGAGTGTCAGAGGTTGAAGACGATACTTGGAAATAAATTGCAAGAAAAAGAAGAAGAATGTGAAACAGAGCAGCCATGATCCAAGAGTTTGGCCACCAGCAACACAGAAGCATTAGCACTAAATAAAGAGAGCGTATTCGGCGCACCCGGGTGAGATCGCCGGTGAGATTACCGGGTGAGGCCGGACACGGATGAGTAGACGGTGAGATTAACCGAGTGCGCTTTATAATTTTCATTAAATATAATACCGTGACGTGGTCAACGGGTCATGACCTTATGAAACATGATATCTCATTATCTATGAATTCAACTACCCGCACTAAATACGTCTGCAGTGTTCTATAGAATCTTCCCCACATAATTAGTTCACATTATTGTAAAATTTTCCATTATTGTAATGGCTGCTACTCGGAAGTCGTCGGATTTATACCATTTTATCTACATATCTACATAAATTATAAGATATGCATGTTCTTATAATGTATGATGCTGACTACAAACTTCCAACTTGTTTTTATTTCCAGAGTTAGCAGCCCTGAATGATTATCAAGTTGCTTGGAAAGTCAGCTGTGCCTGTTCTCTTCCAAAAACATTTGCTTGTCGTCACAAAACATATTTTCAAATGAAAATTATAGAGCGCACCCGGCCAATTTCACCGTCCACTCACCCGTGCCCGGCCCCACCCGGTGATCTCACCGTTAAATTTCCGGGTGCGCGTGCGCCGAATACGTTCTCATTTTCAAAGGCATTGAGTTTCGTATTATATTATAATAAGCGACGAATGACGATTATGCAGGGATGCTTTTCAGCAACGAAAGAATGCTTGCAGTCTGTTCTTCAGAAGATTTATTTCTATCATAATAAGAACATGCATGAAGCATTTACAAAATCATAATACATGCAAGGGAGGAAAGAAAGAATTACAATATGAGCAATACTAGAGTACATTCACTAAAAGTTCTTCAACTGCAACAAACTCATTGTCACTAGGAATCTTTGCCGTGGTGTAGAAGTCTCTCAACGACTTGACTCATGGTTGGTCTTGAATCTTTGTTTTCTTCCACACAATGTAAAGCTAATGTTAACAGAATTTCCATCTTTTCCACATCGTAGTTGCCTGCAAACGAGGGGTCTATGATCTCTCCCATCCTGGACGCAATATTATCAGTTCCATTTAGTTGCTCCCTCACCCACGTAATTAGTCTTCTCTGCTCAGCATCACTCATTTCCATCACCATTGTCGGGTTCTTTCCGGTCACCATCTCCAACACAACTACTCCATAGCTGTAAACATCCACTTTGGATGTGATGGGAAGATTATACACCCACTCTGGAGCAATGTAGCCTCTGGTTCCTCTTATCCTCGAAAAGCTTGAATTCTTAAGCTCATCTCTGTTGAGTAGCTTGGAGAGGCCGAAATCTGCAACCTTTGGTTGAAAATTGGAGTCCAAGAGTATGTTTTGGGGCTTGACATCACAATGTAAAACCCACTCCAAGCACTCTTCATGCAAATAAGCAAGACCCTTTGCAGTGCCTAGAGCAATCTCAAACCTCTTCTCCCAATCTAGCTCATTGGAAGCTAACTTTTGTGCCAAGGAACCATGCTCCATGTACTCATAAACAAGAATTCTGTGCTTTCCCTCTGAGCAATATCCCCACATCTCTATCAAGTTCATATGATTCACCTTCCCAATAGTATTAGCTTCTGCTAGAAATTCTGCTTCTCCTTGATTAGCTTCATAGAGTACCTTAATCGCTGCCACTCGCTGATCAGCCAATACACCTTTGTAAACAACTCCTCCTGCGCCTCTTCCAATTTCTTCACTAAAACCCCGAGTCGCAGTCTTGAGTTCAGCGTAGCTGAACCTTTTGAACCCGGTTGCAGTAACAGCGTAGCCATGAATATCCTCGTTTGATTTCAACAAACCCCAAACCAGAAAAATACAAATGATTTCAACACCCCCAACTCCACAGGCAAACCAGAGCAGGAACCTCACCGGCTTACTGACTCGATTTTTAACATACTCCCTCTCGAGATCAACAACTTTTTCTGTGCAACTTAACCCAAGCTTCTTCATTGGATTGATGTCTGTGTTAGAAAAGAGGTGAGCCTTCGGCAGTCTCAGATAGAAGTAACCTTGAGTGTTCCACCTGTGCCCACTTCGCAACTGCGTCTTGGGATTACATTTATAAACACCAGAAGCAAATGTGTACTGAAACCCCTTGCAGTTATCCAGTTCCAAGCATCTTTGTTCGCAATCACCATAGTTATAGTTTTGGTACTCATTGTAATCATAGCCATAGAACTCAACTTGACTAAGCTGGAGAAAACGAGACTCGCCTTCTCCATAAGAGAATTGGAATTCCGGTTGACAACCAAGAAACCAATCAGTATGATTTTGCATCTGATACCCTGGAAGGCATGAACATTTCCTACCAGAACTAGGATCATAGCTACAGACACTGTTAGCTCCACAAATTCCGTGAATCACACATGGATCAGAAAACGCCTGCCATGTCACTTTCCAGATCTCTCCTGGCTTTTCACGACTGTACAATCGAACATTTCCATCAAAATCAATAGTCAACCTTCTCTTTAACTTTGCACCATAATCAGCTGCAAGAAAGGTCAAATTATCCGAAGATGCAAAACTGCCTAAGGAATCAAGCACGGCAGTTCTAGTGCTGTTGTAAGTAGACCTTGCATTATCCCAGCTCACATATGCAGGGTTGGGCCAGTAGGCACTAGAAATCTCAGGCCCGTCAAAGAGTAGTCTGATAAGGTTATCATTGTCGAAGAAGAGCTTATAGAAGCCAGAGGAGAAGTTGCTCTGGCTTCTGGTGGAGACAAGTTTTGCGGTTCTGGTGAACGGTTGGAGTGGAAGAAGGGTATCAGTTGGGGAGTCAAAGCTCTGCCATAGAACAACCTTTGTCTTCAGATTAAGCAGAACCAGATTACCAGAGTCGTGGAGGCTTAAACATGCAGGGGAGACTGAACTGGTGGTTGTCGTCCAAACCTGGGATTGAGCAGCATCAGTTAAGATGAGATTACCAGTTTTGAGGAGGGAAAGCTTTGAGCGCTTCCCGTTGACTGGTTGGTCACGGTTTGCCATCCAGACTATGGTTCGGTTCTGGTACGAGTCTGATGGCTCGTTGAACCAAATGGCAAAGCAGTATGAGTTGTTGCCAACTTGACGAAAGCCGGCGGTGAAAACACGGCCAGGTGAAACCAGAACATCTTCTGGTTTCTCTACAGAGAGGGATGAGCCTTCACTCAATAAGTCGGAGGTGGGAGATGAAGTTGGAGAAGTGATGGCCAGAGAGAGAAGTAGAATGAGAAACCGAGGATCCATGGAATGAAGTACACAGACCAAAAGAGAAAGAGTTCTAACACAGTTGTTACTCAAAAGACAAAGGCATTTGTACTAACAGACCATTCACACAGATGACTAAGTTGACGGAGGCCGATGATGATTCAGAGAGATAAAAATGGACATATTCCATTATAGACTTGTGATGTAACATGCACCCTACCGCTGCAACAAATACGTTTACAAAATTTAATGGAACATTTAATATGACATGGTTTTTAACTCATGAGAGCTGAAGTCTGGTAAACCAGTAAACTTTTTCTTGCAGAAATGGAGTTGCTACCAAACTTCAGGCCTCATATTCAAGAGGTAAAAAAAAATCAAAAAAAAAATCATAAACTACTAGATCCGACTTCCTCCACAACTTGATTGTTTGAAACGTTGATCCCAATTTAAGTTATAGTCTGAGATGGTTGCAACTTAGAACTAGAATAAAAGGTGCAACTTCCACCGTCGGTGATATTCTTACTAGAGAAGTTTTACAAAAGGCATATGGTATGTTGAAAACACATGTTACATGCACAGCGAATACGGCGACAAGCACATTAACAGTCACCTGCTTTTGGAACTCAGGAAATAAATAAGTTTTAAATGGAGAAGATGAATATGTTTCACTAACTGTGTTGTAAACTTACAGAGGTAGGTACATATAGAAGAGCAGGAAACAAGCTAAGAACCACAACATCCTATATACCAGCAGTTCCTTACATTCTGCCTATAAATCTGGATCTACACATTTACACATGCACACAAGCTGAAGAACACGGAGGATCCCTAAAACAAGGGTCAATGACAGAAGGATTGAGAGGAGACGTGTATCACAAGTAAGCTGATCTCAACAGGAAAGTTCAAAACAGTGCCAAGACATCACACAACAGCTGCAGTTCTACAGTATTATGTACAAATTCTTGTAAATGTCCCTGCTCAGTCCTCTTGTTTGTTGGTGCTGATTTCGGTATCTTCTGGTACATGGTAGGAAGAGAGGAAGAATGCACTCTGGTTCGTATGTAGAAACCTACATGACAGGATATATCAGAAAGTGAGAATGATGTCGAAATAGGAACTAACGACGTAATTAGAACCTCTGCAATTGTGAAGAAAAAAATTATTATCAATCAATTTAAAACAAGTTGAAGTTGGTACTTGAGAAAGTCGACTAATATTCGCAGCAGCTCTTTCAAAGTCTCCTCTTCAATATTAGCATCAAGCAATAACTTGGGCAGTTTAACTGCATATCCCAGAAAATTACATAACAAGATTATTGTAACGAAAGCTTCTACTGCCAACACTTCGGTGAGCAACCAAGCAACATTCAGCATCATTATTGATGAATACAAGAAAACATGTGGCATCCGCATGGAATTCACCAATAAATGCCAGTAACACCAAGGTATAATTGCAATTTCCTTTTAATAAAAACGACTATTCATGTAGTTTGTTAGTAAATAAGGATAAAGAAGCAGCTGAGGAAAGAAGAAATGAAATCAATACCAAGCCAAAAATATGGTGAAAAAGATCGATTAATTACAGCATTATTTAGAAGATACACACTTTATGAAGACAAATAATAGAGTTGATAAGTATTAAACTATGTTCATACCAAAGAGGCGTAATAGATGCTCAGCACCGTATACAGATGAAGGAGAGACATCATCTGCAATTGCTTTCTCATACTGCGGACGCTCATTTTTGTACAGAAGCATCACTGGCAGTGCATTGTCAAAGTAGCAACATAGTCCTTTCACAATTTCTTCAACTGGATGATCTTTCCTAGATACACATTAAGATATTCCAAATAAAAGATCAATGTTTTTGCATAAATTTGAAGGACATTAAACCAAAAATGAAGTGCGTAGATTTCAGAAAACACAGAAGTCCATATGACAGTGTTAGGTCCAAATATATGCCAACTCGAGAAACAAATAATTATCGTAATTCACAGAACTATGCAATTGAAGTTAGCTATATGAACAGCTTAATGCAAGTATGGATATTACTAATTAAACCTGCTTTGACCAAGTTAAGCAGCCTAATAAAACAGGAAAATAAAAAGACATCTATAAAAAGACATCAACATAGATGTCAGATGGAAATGTAATGGTTCTCCCTTTTACCTACTTGAGGAAAATAACATAGATATTTACTCTCCCTCATTATTATTTTACATAAATGGATTTGTGGTGGAACTGGTGCCAGTTTAGAATGAGAAAAGAAAAGGAAAGAGATATACTGGGATGCAAAGGAAGGGAGAGTAATAAAAGGGAGAAGGAGAAAACTTACAAGACATCAGTCTTTGATCTGTATTCTAGATACTTCTTCAGTACGTCATCAACATTTGGAGTGCGGGGAAGTTTAACAAGCTGCAAGAATGGATATGAGCCTAAATATATGGGTATCATTATGTGGAAACTCATAACAAATGAATATGGGATATAAATTTGGCATTTTTTTTCGAGATTTAAAATGTAATGAGAGGATGCATCAGAATTAAGAACATCAGAAGCTATGCGCATAACAACATCTGAAATATGCTAGACCCACCATTCGATAAATATATGCCAAGACATCTCTAGTCCTACTGAGAATAGTCCAGAAACAACTAATCCATTCATAGGAGGACTCCATATGCAACATTTACTCTCTACATCACCATAATTGAACAAATAACAATAATTAGAAGTATAAAATCAATGCCATTGGCATGCCATTGCTCGAGACTTCTGACCAATCACATATTCTTTACGCCAACAGAATAAGAAGAGATTACAGGTTTTGAAGAGTATAAGTGACCCAGAGAAAATAAGAACCAAATACAATTACAGAAAACCCCTTCCACAAAAATAATTCAAGGCATTGTTTAAAATTCTGTTTTGAAAGGAGCATATCTACCTTGCCTAGATGAGTCACTGATTCACAATCATCAACTAATTGTTTCCTTAAAGGATGTGGCATTTGAATCACAAGTTCGTCCATGCGTATAGCACCCTTCAATATAAAAAAATAAATTAATAAACAGTAATAACAAAACGAACAAGGAAAGGAAAGCTCTAAATCTCCAACTTAAAATTTTATGACAAAACCAAGAGATAATTTGTGTTTTTTCGATAAAATAAATAAATGCCAGTATAGTAACCAAACTGATATATGGAAGCGGCAAGCTCATGCACGTACTAAGAATGCTTTAGGTAATATAATCAGAGAATACCTTAACAACAGAGTCGTTCTTTCTCTTCCTGCCTCTTTTCCCTGCAGATAGTTTCACATCAAATGCAACAAGATAGAATATGATTTACATACTTACATAGATATTGCAAGGCGATGATAGTATATAAGAATGTGATCTGTTATAAGCCTAACTCAAGAAGCATTTCCAAGATATGATCACGAGGTAGTGTGCTCTATCATACTTTTTTTCTGTAGAAATGATTCAATCCACGTGGTAGAAAAGTTTAAGTCATGACTTAGTTTTTCTTTCCACCTCTTTAAAGAGCAGCAAAGGTTACAAAGTAGTAGCAGGATTTAGTTCACATGGAAGAGTTTCTTCAGTATAAGGCCAACCATTTCTGTTCTTTGTTCCAAACTTAATGAATGAAGAAAAAGAACATGCATATTCTGACACTGTATCAGATAAATTGAAACCAACTGAAAGGAAAGATTAAAGATCAGAAACACAACCATTATGACTTTTTAGTTTAGTCTGTAATGTTTGTGATGGCTTTGGATTCTTGTCTGTTCCCTCTTCCTTTATGGTGAGCTTCTGTTTCTCCAAATTCTCTTCAGTGTATTTCAGTAAACAGTCCAGGCGTACCCACTCATCCCAACTGATGAGGGAGAAAAACAGGGTAGAGATAATCAAAAAGTGAGATCAAATCAATTATTTTGAGAGATGTAACAACACTAAGATAAATGTCAGCAGCTTAAGTCTTCATCACTGAAATATATCCGAACATTGTGGATTAAAATATCCTATTACAATGTAACGCTCTCATAATAACGAATCTACAATGCTTATCTCTAAAACGTAACTAAAATGAAGATATGATGCCATGCATAACAACGATGAAAATTTAAATCAAAACAGGAAATGATAACCGAAAAATAAAAAGGACACAAATTGAAAAACAGCATGCTTCCAACAACCACCACCAGCTTGGTGCATGAAATATGAAATCGAAAGCTTGAAACTTTGTGGAATAGGTAAGCAGCAAGTGAGGCTCACTTTTTGTTCCAGCCCTGCAGCACAGAAAGAGTATAAAATCAAGAGATGTAGCAACTATATCAGCAAAGCAATGCAGCTACCCAAAAATGAATCAAAATGCCTAAGAGACCAAATTGAAATCCTATTCCAAAACAAACACAAAAGCATGGAGCTTTGTTTGGTCTGGGACAAAAAGTATGGGACTTGCAAATGAAACATGACATGATTGATGGAGAATGAGAAATCAAACCACAAGAGAACAGAAAGATAGAAACTTACAAGGTAATGAATGAAAATCCTCCATTCATTCTTGAATTGAGTCTTGATCACCTAGGAGAGTAAAAAAACACAAGCCCACAGTGAGAATTATTCCACAATCAAATCACCCTATTCCTCTAAACTGTAAATTTGAGTGGTTGAGTCTTTGAGTTTCACCTTGGCGTCGTAAATGCGAGTGTTGTGATAAACGAGGACCTTCTCTCCAATGGAAAAGGGGCATGAATCAGAGGGCGGAGATGAGACGTCGTCGTTTCCATGTTCGATGCCGGAATCGGTCTTGGTGGCAGAAGACTCTGACTCAGTAGCAGAAGGGTCAGTGATGACATCATCAAGATCATGAGTGTTGGAATGTCCCATTTTGTGTGTTCGGGTGAGTTGTGTCTTCTTGTTCCTCTTATACTTCTTGAGTCTTGACTGGACATTTGGGGTTTTACTGTTTGGGAAGTCGTTTACGCGCTCTGGCCAAACGACGTGGCCCAAATTGGTGACCTTTGTTGTAATAAGTCAATGTTCCCAGAACCCAAATAAATGGTGAAGGTAAAGGTTTTGTTCTTGTTGTTCTTGGTGATTTTGACTGTCAGCCACATCTTGAGCAGTCATCCTCCTTCTATACTTGGTTGGATTTATTTCCTTGTACAATGAAAATGCAATGAACACATTGTACAAAGTTCATGGATGTGAATTAAGCCTTTGCTGTTTGGTCGAGATTTTGCCAATGATGCTAATCCGGATGGTAATGCTCAAGATGAGTGTCTGTATTTCTATCTAATTTGGAAACCCGTTTTTGAATTTCTTTTGTTTTAGGAAAACTTATCAACCATATTTAATACTCATTTGAGGAGCTAAAACCAAACTAATTTTTTCAAATGAGTTATTTAGTAGATAAATTAATTAAATAAGATTTTATGATTAGTAAATTTACATACAACAATAGATCGTATTGCATTTATTTTTTTTCATGCACGTAAATGTTCAAACAATGATGATACCTGAGTTTTTAAACAATTGAATTACAAATTATAATGGGTAGGTGGTGGAGACAAAAACTGAAACATAGTAATATACTGAATAAATTGATCCAACTAAGTTATATGAACAAAGAATCAATGTATGATTAAATCTTGCAGCATAAACATTACACATTGAACTAAATTACGTACAAAGAACATTTCAGAAGAAAATCATAAACAGATTGAACTAGAGTTGATCTACCAAGAGTCGACTCTCTTTTTGTTTGTCAAACTACTCAAACACCAATAGTACATTATTCTTATCGATTAGACACATCAATATTAATGAATGAAATAGAATAAAAATGAATGAATTACTAGTAAAATAACAAATAGAATGTGAAGAACGAAGAATCAGTAGTCTGTCTTTGGACTTGAACCAGACCATGTTTGGACTTCATTAGTTTCCACTGCCTCCATGGCTTGGACCAGAATCTTTGATCCCTCCAAGTCCTAGAATAGGATAAGAACTAGTGAAGGCATGTCCTTTCCCACCTGGACTTGGACCTCCACTTTTAATCCTTCCAAGAGTAGGAGAAGTGGTGAAAGCATGACCCTTTCCACCTGAGCTTGGACCTCCATTTTTTATCCCTCCAAGTGTTTGAGAATCGGTGAAAGCATGACCCTTTCCACCTGAGCTTGGACCTCCATTTTTGATCCCTCCAAGAGTCTGAGAATCGGTGAAGCCATGGCCTTTTCCACCTGCTCTTGGACCTCCATTTTTGATACCTCCAAAAGTTTGAGAAGTAGTGAAGGCATGACCTTTCCCACCAGGACTTGGACCTCCATTTTTTATCCCTCCAAGAATCTGAGAAGTGGTGAAGGCATGACCCTTTCCACTTGAGCTTGGACCTTCATTTTTTATCCCTCCAAGAATCTGAGAAGTAGTGAAGGCATGACCCTTTCCACTTGAGCTTGGACCTTCATTTTTGATCCCTCCAAGAATTTGAGAATCGGTGAAGCCGTGACCCTTTCCACCTGAACTCGGACCCCCACCAGCCTTCATTTCTTCAATGTAAAACCCACCAATATCAAACAAACCACTACCAATTCTCAGAGGACGAGCTTCTGATACTTTGACAAGAACAAGAACAAGAACAAACAAGGAGCAGAGAGGCTGGTAACATTTGGCCATCTGGACTATATCGTGATCGAATGCTTTGATCTAAGTAACTAATTAAGTGATCAAGAGTAAGCTATAGTGTTGTTTGCAGATCGATGAATTTGAGCTGTGTAAGATGGTATAGATCTGTGTCCTATATATACTACTAAACTACGTAGTAGTGGTGCATCATTTCATCATTTGTGACAATGTGAAAGTGAGAATCATATATTTGACTGAGTGGCCTAGCTGGGAAAACAGAGGGAAACTGCAGGGCTGGCGAGCTCGCTCCTTCAAGTTGAACTTTGAACTTTGAAAGATGAAATTGAGGGAGGGGGAAAAGGAGTGAGCTTTAAACTTTGAAGGAAAATCTGACGATGGGGAAGTAATCGAGTCGACACATATACTTGCTAGAAGTATGACATGAGAAAGAAACGAAGGATGGTTCGTTCGCAGTGGGAGACTTAGAAATTGTATTGACAGAGTCCGATAGAAGAAAGGAAGACTAGTTTTACCACTACTCTTCATCTTCATCATTCTTCACCCCTTCGAAATTCCGCCCACGCCTGTATACTAAGTTGTGGCCGGCCACCCTGCCTGCATACTAAGTTGTGGCCGGCCACCCTGCCTGCGTAACTGCCTGCGTAAGATTTCATTTCATAAAGAAAAGAGCGCACCATGTAAAGGTGAAAAGTCTAAAGCCAAAGGTTCCAAGAACCCAGTTCATTACACAAATGAAGAAGAGCTAAAGGTTAAAATAGTGGATTGCATCCCAAGCCCAACATCTTCTTTGGCCCAATTATTTTTTTTTTCTTTTTTTTGTGCTCTCTCATTCTAAACCGAAAATTTGATGAAAGTATCACGTCGATATGAAATTATGAGTTCAGGTAACACATTGAAGTTATGATCAAATTCCAAACTGACCGGAGTAAAATAGTAAAATAGATTTTTTTTTTTGTAATAAAATAGTAAAATAGTTTAGACGCCGAGTAAGAGTTTCAATTTAACATAGTTCATAAGCCGGTTTCCATAATCTCATTTGTTTTTATGAGTATGTTTTTCCTTTATTACTAACTTTGTACATCTATGCTGGTCCCCATCGTAGCATAGTGGAGGGTGTTATATGCAACATCTGCTGGTTCATGGGTTCGACTGGCATCAAAAACAAAAACAAAAAAAACCTTGTGCATCTATCGGTTAAGTCCAATAATCCATTCTACAAGTTTCCTAATCTTATGTTTATAAGTCAACACTTGTGTTTCAGCTATATCTCAATTTCATTGCTTGCTTTTCCAACTTTTTAGAAGCAAAATTGCAATTGATAGCTAAATGAAGAAGGGCATCAATGACAGACAGTTTTGGAATGAAGCACTTTTATAAAAAGCCAATAATGCCAAATTAGTTTCTGAATATACAAAGCATATTGGTAGCTGACAACAATCTTGTTTGTCCTTTCTTTGAACTCAAATGCAACATATAAATAGACTTGTATATACAGATAGATCGTCTGAAATAATCCACAACAGACCATCCACTTCTTGGAATCTAAACAGTGGATTTGAGGAGTAAGCTGTACGCTATGCAAAGAAGTAGAAGATCAAGCAACCTCTGATTTCTCTTCCCTACTTGCTTTTGTTACTACTGTAGAAAGGGCCAGAGTATTTTGCCTAAGAGCTGCTGTGCTTAGCACCACCTCCCAAAGTCCAGTGAGCTTTAGCCGGTGTGCGCTTCAATGCCTTCACACTCATCGGATTTCCCTTGCTCTGTTACAAGCACAAACACAATTTCAGCAAAACATGTAGATCAATAAGTAATAATATTAGATATAGAGTTTAGTTGCTCTTACCAGCTGACAGGTTCCTGCATTGACATTACAGACGGGGTAGTCTGATGGGCAGCAACTGTAATGGTCATCACAGCAGGTGGCACCTTCAAGAGGACAGCATCCCCAAGCAAAGCAGTAGTTTTGATACTGATAGATACAGCAGCAGGTGTTGCTCTCGGGGCAGGAGAAGTAGTTGTCACAAACCTGAGGAGGTTTTATCGGAGATGGAGGGGATGGACCAGGGTTAGGGGGATTCTGTCCTACCTTGACTGGGTAAGAAGGCTCCATTGCAATTCCACATTTCCCAGTTGCGGAGTTACCCAAATTACGCTCCATTCTGATGTAACCTGACTCTCCCCAGCTGGCACCCCATGAATTCCTCACAATCCAGTAATCAATGCCATATTCTGTGCCATATCCAACAACAGCAACACCATGGTCTAGTGCTGTCCCACACCGTCCAGTAAACACACCCTGAATAGTTGAATCAAAGAGAACAATGAGTTAGTTCAATCACAACTTCTATATATTTACACTTATTTCGCAGGCTACCAACAATAATAAGCAAGGCCAATATTTTTGATGTGAAGCGATATACTTACTGTTGAATATAACTGGAATTCCCTGCCTCCTCCTTCAATTGCAACAGCAATTGGCTGATTGGCAACAGCCTTTTTCAATGCTTTCTCATCGTATGTGGGAACATCTTCATAAGAATCAATTGAAACCACCCTGGCATTTTTCTACCAAAAAAAAAAAACCAAAAGTGTGAGAGGATAGCTCATTGTCACATGAAAATGGAATGAGCTCTGTTAATTGTGTTTAACAACAAATACTGACCCTGTAGGTGTCACATGTGGAATCATATCCTTTGTAAGGATAGTCATCTTCACTGTCAATGCCACCATTGTTAATGATGAACTCAAAGGCATAGTCCATGAGACCTCCATTGCATCCTTCATTGTAAGTTTTATCACAATCGACGAGCTCTTGCTCAGATAATGAGACAAGATCGCCGGTCACAATCTTATTGATTCCTTCCACAGCACAGATTGTTGAGAATGCCCAGCAACTCCCTTCATTGCATATAAAACATTGAACAGTTAGTATTCAGTTCAGTTGCACAAGTTCAATGTCTTCCCATCAAGATAAGATTATGAGAATGCTTTAGCAAATTTACCACTTTTCATACAATTTGATAGATCACAACATAACATTTATCCTCTATAAAATGTTGAGCAAATTTCCAAGTTAAATTGTTTTTCCTTGTTACTCTACAATTGTGCTTCAGTTTCATTTTGTTTTAGGAGAAGTTTCTGGAGTGGGCTCAATTTGTCGGCCCACGGCTTAAAAAAGGTAAATAAAGCTCATTTTCCAGCAAAACCAGACAAAGAAGAATCTTCGGCCTGATCAGGAAAAAAAATTCTTCTGTCAGATTTCATACTCACAAAAATATCTGGAGGATTAACCAATAATACAAAATCCTTGCATAAATTTTAGAAATTACAGAATACAAATCACATGAACTCCTGGAAACTTGGGAAAGTTCATCAGCTATCAAGATACTCAAGACTCTAATTCACTAGCTTAATTGTGGATTAAAAGCCAAATCCTTTGATTACGCAAACACATGATCCGATTAGCAAAAGTCAACTAGTCCTAATCGCATACCTTTGCTCTATCACGAAGCAAACCAAAAGTCCAACAACACTAACAATTATATATCATAGCTTACCAAATTTAACAATAACAAATCAAAATTAAAGAGAATAAAAAACCTAGTAGTGAAAAATTAACTCACCACACTGGCCTTGGTCTTTGACAGCGGTGACGGCGCCTTCCTTCCTCCAATCAACAGCGTCAGGCAACTGATCGCCGACACGTGGCGCGTACCGGTCGCTCTTGGTCTTGGACAACCTATTCATAGCACGGGGCTTGGTCCCTAGGAACGTTGACCGATACTCGTCGTTGGACAGATCGGCGAACCTGTTCAAACCGAGCTTGTAACTCAAGTTGAGAGCGTTGTGTTCGTCGATGAACCTAAGGTTGTCCTTGAAGATCTGGAACCGCTTCTCCTTCTCTCCCAAGCCGTTGTACGCCTTGCCGTGCTCGGCCAACCACCTCTCGTAAAGTGACATCACCTCGTCGTCGGACCTCCGGCTGTCAGAGGAAGACGCGTGGTTGTTGTCGTAGGCGATGATCGACATGTCGGCGGCGGAGGACACGGCGAACATGGCGAGGAGGAGGATCGCCATGATCGGCGACGATGATCGGTACGGACCCATGATTTTTCAAGGAGAGGAGACTAGAAATGAAGGACTGTATGAGGAAGTGGGGGAGGGGGGGGGGTGTGCTTATAAAGCCAAAGAGCTGGTATGGGAGATAATTATTATTATTTTTTCATGGAAATTATTGAAATTAATTACGTTTCCCTTTTTGATAATCTAGCGGTAAAAAGTAATTAAGGGAGGGGAAGAACGAAACGAATGGATGAGACGGAGAGTGTGGGACCCATGTGGATGAGATTTGATAGGCTGGAGAAGACTTTGAATCATGTTGCTTGCACCAGTACGTTTCTTTCATTATCGCTGGACACTACTAAGTCACGTCGCCTATGATTTTTTATGTGTTCATTTCCAAAAAAAAAAAAAATGATTTTTTATGTGTACAGACAAATTTCTAACAGGGACTAATTCTTGTTATTTGTACCACAAGGAAATTCTACTTACCCAAATCAACTACTAACTACAATTTGGATGGCCTGCAGTACCAGTTTACTATTAATCCAGCTCAATAATGGAGCCAGCATTTTTTTTAATTTTTTTTTTGGGTATTGTTAAGTTACTTATTGTGTTAAGCTAACGGGGGCCTGTAGAGCTGGAATCTTCGTGTTCACACATGTAAAGCATGCACATGATTTGGCTGGGATATACCTAAATACAATTGTTATTATGTTGACGAATTTGCCCAGCTCGAAGCATCAAAATTACATCAACTATGACAAGGTTAGTAAATATCATAATCCAGAAAGATTATATTAATCACTATCAGAGACTTAAAGATATCATTATTTCTGGGCAAGAACAGCAGCCAGCAACATTGATGGAGAAAATACAAAGCCATTAGTTGCAATTGTACGAGTGGCCCGTGAAGAATCATATACAATAAGATATTTTCCTGTTGTTGTGGTCCATCACGGCACGAGATTAGTTTAGTTTGGGCCGGTCCCGCTTATAGATGAATGAATAATTGACATTTTTATGCGTCGTCGTGTTTATCTTGCAAACAATTTTATTTTGGGCGATAGAGAAGGGAGACGTACGTGAAGGATGAAGAATATTTGACTCAATTAACGCACAATGCAAATTGATTCTGAATTTTGAAAGCTAGTAGCCTAACAGAACAAAAACCACGATACTCTCAGTTATCAAATATAGAAGAGAGGTGAAACTTGGAAATGAGTGGTGTTCACATAATTACTTAGTAGACAAGTCACCGTTAGATGTAAATTTAAGGGTGAAAAGTATTATTTTAAAATAAAATTACATAGTAACACAAGACTAAATTTAAAAACACAAAAAACTCATTTTTAATATTTTTAGACAAATTAGGACACAAGCTGAGACCCAAAACCTACAAATCAGATCCGACTCGAGTTTTAACCACTAAATGACCAAAATATCCAGCTTTCACGATCAAATTACGCGTATGCCACTCTTTCTCTCTTTCTACCAGCCGGCGAGATCTCTAAGCATCCCAAGCTCCTCCGTGTTGGAGGCAATACCACCAGCAAAGCTTCGCCATTGATCGACCATTAAGCCTCCTCACCAATTCGTTTTTTCAGTTCTAGATCGAGGAACTTCTTCTTTATCTATTCTCTCGCCTCAGGTAAAACAACGATGTTCCCCAATGTCATACTGTTACGTCGATAATTATGCTACTGTTACGTCGCGTTGCTGCTACTGTTATGTTATGCCACTGTTACGTTGTTTTTCAATTGTTTGCTTGAAGCCTAGTGGAAGTCTTTGGGTTGATGAATCTAAGTTAAATATACTGTTGAACTTGGATTAGTTATTGGATTTCATTCTCTATAAAAGTAGCAATGTAATTGAACCCCCAGTCGGGCAGTAACAACATTGTTCAACTCACAATTGGGCAGTATCAGCATTGTTAAACTTCTAGTCGGGCAGTAGCAACATTGTTGAACTCCTAGTCTGGCAGTAGCATCATTGTGAACTCCCAGTCGAGTAGTAGCAACATTGTGAACTCCAAGTGGGCAATAGCAGTATTGTTGAACTCCCAGTCGGGCAGTAGCAGCATTGTTGAACTCATAATCGGGCAGTAACAGCTTTGTTGAACTTCCCAGTTAGGCAGTAGTAGCTTTGTAGCAAGTACTAAGTAGTGACACCTTTTCTGAATATGTAGTATGCGCGTTTGCAATTTAGTGAATAAATAGTAAGGGGTATTCTAGTAAATATATTATGACAGATGACATGTTGACATTAATTTGTCCTAATTTGTTATTTTTTGTCATTAAATGTGTAATATAATGTGTAAATGATATATTTGTAAACTGAAATTTTGTTAGTAACTAATATGTAGTTTACTATTATTTTAAATTTAAGTTGTTTTGTTTTTCACCTTTGAATTTATTATATCCAACGGTAATTGACTATAATTTTCTTAATCACTAGGTGACCATGTGAACACTATTGTCTTTGAAGTCTTTGAAATTGTGAACAATTGCTTTGGAAGTAATTTTAACAATTGTTTTTCACCTTTAGTTTTCAATAATATCAAAATGGTTGTCCTTCTTTCGTTCTTAATGCTAATGGAGTATAGTTAATAGAATCATAAAACGATATAACAAACTCATACAACACTCAATTTGAAATTCACGATCATACACGTTTTGACTTATAAAATGCACAAGTTAGATAATTGATATGTGGTAACCTGACTAAGCAGGTGCTTGAGGGCACTAGAAGCTAGCAGGTGTGCGCGTCTCATATTGTCTGGACATTTCGTGTGCTTATATGTACATAGATAGTCACATTTTTGGGTGAAACCTTAAAAATAAATTGTGAAGGCTGGTGTGCTCAAAACGGACAATATTTCAGCTATATTAACTGTTACAACTTCATAGGAATGATATTTGTATCATTTATATAGTGTATATAATTTATCAGTTGCTCGAGAACATACAAATTAATGAGAATATCCTCCATCTTTACAAAAAAAAAATTGAAGAGTTTTGTCCCAAATTGTGTCATTATGCGATTACATTTTATTATTTAAAAAAGAAAAAAAAAAGATACAAGTTGTCAATTAAACGGGATAATGGCCCATGTGAAGTGTGCAAATGGCATACCAACCAAGACGATTTAGAACGAGGCAGTGGGCCCATAGTCCATACCGTAGAACTTAAAAATCCAAAATGGTGGGAGGCGCGAATAACCCCATTCATTCCTTCTCTCCTATCTCCACCATGACACACAAGACTCCAATTTCATGACTGATATAGCATCAAACGCTGCCCATATCCATACGCACAGTATTGAACTCGACAAATGGAAGTCTCTATGAAAGTACCAATGCCTTTCGAAGATTCCGGTTCCTGATCCGAGAGAGTGGGCAGTTTCCGTCTCCGACTCATATATTGTCCATGACTTCAATCTCTAGCTTTGATAAGGGCAGGAGGAAGCTAGGGGATTAATTTGGCTGACCCTGTTCAGTTGGCATTGGATATCGGCGCATGGGACATAAGTGACTGGTCTCGAGCCAATGAGCAATGCAATGTAGATTATACTGGTGTGCACAAGGCAAAATAGTAAAATCCCTTTTGCCTTTGTGCTGCAGAGATCTGCATGCATATATAGGACTTACATAATTGCATGATCTGATAGAGTTGGGCTTTGGACTGACTGTGCTTCAACGTCTTGTTCCTACATTCACGAAAATGGGCTAGATGCTGTTCCATTTGATTTATGGACCCTCCTATTTTCCTCCTCACCCTAATATTTCAGCTGTTTAATTCAAACATATATTTCCCATGTTTTTAACAAAATTGGTTGTGAATCCCAGTGAGATGACAGAAATCAAATACAAAATCCGTGCTAATTAAGGTCCAAGTCATTTGTGTAAAATATTTGAATGTTCTAAAACCAAAATCTTAATCGGCCCCCTCTAATTAAGCCATTTAATTAAAAAAAAACGCGTCAATGAAGTAGCCTTCATTTGAGATAATGACAATTAGGGCTCAAATTTGTAGATTTCATGGAAATTTCTCTCAACGTGAAAAAACCATTTTGAGATTTCATACCTATTTAGTGACCATCGTTGACTACCTAGACATATGCTTTCTATTTCAATTCACGCGTCGAGAATCGACTCCATTTCTTATAACGGACTTTTCCATCTGCAATATGCTTCCTTATGCTGTCTTCTCACTAACTTTCCTGCACTCCATGCAAATGCAATTCAGTTCCCTTTGGAGTTCTTTGCAGAAGAAAATTCAGTTCATTTTTTCAGAGTTCTTGCTTCGACTCTTCGATATACTCTGGCAGCTGTTCGTGATTTTCCGAAAGACGAAAACAATAAAAACTAAGCATACCTAACTATATGAACAGGTTACTCCAATGTTTTTATTTTTGTTCTGTTTTGATTGGAAAATAGAATATCATTGGTCTTCAATACTTCCTATATGTGATATGGTTCTTGAGGAATGAAATTCAGGATCTTATTCTGTTCAAATTGATCAACTAGCTAGGTGGTGTTATGGTGTATGATAACTTAAGTTGAACGATTCCTTGGATTCTATACGTGTATGATTACTTGTGAGACCTGCATTATGAGTCCAGTTTCAATGTGTGAATGATATCAAATTGTTCTATAAAGTTCATGACCTAAAGTTTTGGATGAGAATAATAGTGAGTTGTGTATGATTTCAGAAAGCAATCATCGAGGTCATAGTTGCTTTGAGTAACAACTTGGTGCTTGTATGGGTTATAACGACTAAAGAATGGCCAAAGTAAAACCATAGTGAAATAGATTATATATAGTGGATATCCCTTGGCTACGCTATTCATCAAGTAAAGATTTAAAGCTTTGCGCCTAGCTCATTTGATGTTTTGATAGACGTGTACATAATCTGGCTCGAGAAGCATCATCACATCGACCATAAAAATGCATCAATTTTTTTATAAAATCTTGAAAGAATTTATGCTATATTACGTCTTATGTTACTAAATAAGTTTCTCTTAGGCGTCTTCTAATGTCATGAGTTGTTGTCATATATATCCATACAAAAGTGAATGTTACCTTTGTTTTTCTTAATTATGTTTATTCGTAGTTTGAGTGTCATTCATTTGTTATTTTGTTTAAACTGTTTGTTGAGTTATCTATTTTATAATTAATGATGTATATGTTTTATTCTTTATTTGAACGTACCATTTATTTTGGACTGATGAATTTTTATTTATTTGTTGTTCTCTGAGCGACCATTTCATCAAAATCGACCTTTCAAAAACACATCGCAACTATTCTCAACTTGACACACTCGACAAAGATTTCAAACAAATGAAGCGGGTATTGACGACGGAGCAATATTTCATGTGAGTTTTGATTACCAGGGTTTTGACGTAGGTGGTGGTCTAGCGTGGTGTCTAGCTAAAGAGGAAGGCCTCCTGTCCCTACCACCGTCTTCCTTTTCTCTTTCTGTTTTTCCGTTCGGCCAAAACCTAACCCTACCACCCCCTCCCTCCCTCAATGACTTTTGCCTTAAAAGCTGTAAAAGGTCAACTCTCTCTCTCTCTCTCTTCTCTGTCTGTTCTGGTCAGCCATCCAACGGCTAATCTTTCCCTTTTGACCTCATCCCCACTCACTTATTTTCACAGTCTTCGAGCAGTTCAATGTTCCAGGCCGGATTCCTCCACATGGGCACCTCTCATTGGCTAATCACTTTGACCGCAGAAGACAAGAACAGAGAGATAGCTAGCTAAAGATATCCCAAATATCCCAAAACATATGTCTTGCAAAATTTGACTCGAATCCCCCTGTGCTTTCTTTTTCTTTCTCCACCAACACTTACAAATAATCTCTGTATTTCTCTCTAGTGTTTTGTTCTACTTGTGGTTCTTCTTCATGGCTGTGGAGCTCATGATGGGTTTGGTTGACAGCTTTGCAGCTAAAATGGAAGAGAACGACGTCAAGGAAGCAGCCTCCGATGGGATTCAGAGCGTCGAGAAATTCATAAGCTTAATGTCTTCTTCTTCAGCATCTGAAAGTGCTTCTTTAGAGTACAAAGCAGTTGCGGACATGGCCGTCGATAAGTTCAGGAAGGTTATTTCTTTGTTGGATAGAGGAAGAACCGGTCACGCTCGTTTTCGAAGAGGTCCTGTAAATACTACCACTACAGCTACTGCTTCTTCTAGTCTACCACAACAAGCACCACAAGTTTTAACCAGAGAAACAAGGCAGCCTTCATTTCGGTGTCAAGATGCTACAAATTTGAAGACAGAGCAATCCCAATCCTCATCTGCTTTCAAAATTTATTGTCCCAAGCCGGTTCTGCGGTTACCTCCTCTGCCAAAGAGTGGTACTAGTTTCAGTTTCACGGCTTCGCCAGCGGTTTCGGGTTCGAATTCTCTTATGTCCGGTGACGGCGAGACTACTACTACTCTGCAACACTCGATGTCGTCCGGGTTTCAATTGACGAACATGTCAGTGTCGTCTGCTGGTAAGCCTCCTCTTCCTTCTTCTTCGTTCAAGAGGAAGTGTCACTCTGTGGATGATTCGACGGCTATGAGATGTGGCTCGTCTTCTTCAAGATGCCACTGTTCCAAGAAAAGGTTCATCTTTTCATAATCAACTCTGTATTTTCTTGACGTGGGGATTTAATTGAGATTTTGAAACGGTGGATTGAATTTGAATCTTGTGTGGATTGTGGATTGAGCAGGAAATCAAGAGTGAAGAGAGTGACGAGAATCCCTGCTATCAGTACGAAAATGGCTGACATCCCGGCTGATGAGTATTCGTGGCGGAAGTACGGCCAAAAACCAATCAAGGGTTCCCCTCATCCAAGGTACCCTTTTTCGTTTTCGTTCATTTCGATGCGTTCTAACTGCACGGAACGAACGAAACGCTTACGGTTTCAATACTCCAGAACACTGTTTCTGACCGATAATCCGTTTCATTCATGAACTCATCTTGTTCTTGTGATAATGGAGTGTACGTTATTGAAGGGATTGAGTTTACTGAATGTGTGGTTTGGTTTGTGCGACAATTGCAGAGGGTATTACAAATGCAGCAGCCAAAGAGGGTGCCCAGCGCGAAAACACGTAGAGAGAGCTGTAGACGATCCGAGCATGCTGATCGTGACCTACGAAGGCGATCACAATCACTCCCAAGCTGTCACGGAGGCAATGGCAGCCATCGTCCTCGAATCGTCCTAGTCAACTCATCGAGCGGCCAAAACGGCCCCAACCACAATTCTTCGTCTTTATCGAAGTTAAAGTTATTATATAGGATTAGGGAAGATGATGGATTTGGAGCAAGGTCAATGAATGAAAGCTAACCAATGGCTTTTATTTATTAATTTGTTCTTACACTTATTTGATATATCATTGTGGAGTTGCTGACTATTCCCACTCTTGCTTGCTTGCTAGTTGTTCTAAATTCTAATTCCCACTTCACTTTTGGTTCATTGCTAGAAAAATAGGGAGGGTTGAGGACTTATTCTAGTAATGATGGATGCGTATGGATGAGGGATACAAGGAATTTTGTAGACTTTGAGGACATTGGTTTTGTCATATGTCAAGTATACCTAAAATTAGGGATTCTATTTCTTGGCCGATAAGCACGAATTAGTGTCCTCTTTCTTCAATCTTGTTCATGAATACTCTATCCATCAACATTATAAATTGTTTCAGAATCTTGAAATCATTGTTGTTATTAGGACTTTTGAGACCCCATGTACCCACTTCAACCATAAATTTTCAATCTGTCATTTTTGAGTGTTTGTTGTTTCTTTTTTCTTTTAATGTGAACTTTATTTTCTTGAATAACTCAAAAGCCTGTATTAGACCTATCAGCAACAAAACTTGCACCCTGAAAATATGCAGCCGAAATGGATTATTTGATGTCGTCTACAATCTTGACCACCTATGGAGTGTAGTGTGCAGCATTCCTCCATTTTGAGGTTTTAGAGGGTTCAGCCCATTTCCAATAACAATTCATTTTATAAGCCCAGCTCATGTTGGACATTGCAACCAAATCCATCAAAACAAATTGTGTAGCTAGGACAGAGGAAGCCCAACTTTCCAGGCTTCTTGACCCAACTCATCATTGAAATCCAGTGGGAATCTTTGCTATTTATAGCTACTTTTTCAGTGATGAATGACCATTCATAGTAAATGAACCAAACAATGTGCTCCATTTCCATCTTGTTCTCTTCTTCCTGGTAAGAAGAGGAAAACCTGAAGTGGTGACTATGGGTGGTTTCTTTATCAGTTCTTGAGTGACAATCGGTGTAACAGAATCAACACGTTATCTTTAAAGGTTTTCTGGTCATGAAGTTATATGCGTTGAAAGATCATCGTAGGCTTCTTCACCCAACTCATCATCGAAATCCAGTGGGAATCTTTGCTATTTATAGCTACTTTTTCAGTGATGAATGACCATTCATAGTAAATGAACCAAACAATGTGCTCCATTTCCATCTTGTTCTCTTCTTCCTGGTAAGAAGAGGAAAACCTGAAGTGGTGACTATGGGTGGTTTCTTTATCGGTTCTTGAGTGACAATCGGTGTAACAAAATCAACACGTTATCTTTAAAGGTTTTATGGTCATGAAGTTATATGCGCTGAAAGATCATCGTAGCATCTTCTTTACTAGTTAGATTCACATTCTTATGAAATGCTCAGTTGTATATACTATAAACATTTAATCCCATGATCAAGATTTTTTTTTTCTTTTGGCGGAAAATCGCTTCAGATAAAGAAATGAAATATGTTAAAGAGTTTGATCAACCATGAGCTTTGTTAGAGTGACCAAAGCCTGACGCGAGTTGGACGCACTGACCCGCCGCACAAGGAAATGATTGTCGGTGTAAAATGTAAAATCAATGGATTTACAAAGCGGCTCCTGCTCTTAATAAATCAAAAGCAAGACAATTTACCTTTAGGTTTAGATTTTGGTGTAATGAAAATTTTAGGTAGAAATTTTGGTCGGATCGATATTTTTATAGAAGAAAAACAAGTGAGGTCCACTATACAATAGCAAAGTCTCAAAGTAGTTCTGCATTATTAGTGCTTCCATGGGCACCTACAAGATATGCTAAATTTATCTGTATTGTAAAGCTGTTCATGATTCTGTCTGCATAAAACCCTTTCAGCAATGAACCACCTCTTGCATTTCTTCTTTTTTGTTACATTTTGCAACAAGTAGTTTCATAAGAGGAAAGAAAAGAATGAGAAGAAGCAGTTTAACCAAAGCTTGTTTCTCTACCTTCTTCTTCTTCCTCCTTACATGCCTCATTGCAAACTCTGCAACTCACAACATTACCAGAAGAAGTAGCAAAGACAAAACCCACAGAAAGAAGTGCCCTATAACTAGTAGTCCACACCAGTGTTCAATACCAACACCACCACCCCAAGATTTCCCTCCGAACTCACAGAAAGTTCTCTCATTTGCAGACCAAAGGCTTCAAGTGGTATACCCAGTCATCCAAAAATTCATGTCCATCATCACCTCTGATCCTCTCAACATCACCAAAAGTTGGGTAGGATCAGATATCTACACATACAAAGGCTTCTACTGTGACAATCCACCATACAACTCATCCGCAATCGCGCTGGCCTCAATCGACTTCAATGGCTTCCAACTCGGTGCTTCTTCCCTTGATGGTTTTCTTGATCAGCTCCCTGATATTGCGCTGTTCCATGCAAACTCCAACAACTTTTCCGGCACCATTTCCTCCAAAATTGCCAACCTAACCTATCTCTATGAGCTTGATATAAGCAACAACTTATTCTCTGGTTCATTCCCAACCGCAGTTCTCGGCATGAACGGCTTATCTTTCTTGGACCTAAGGTTCAATTTCTTCACAGGTTCTGTTCCGCCTCAGATTTTCACTCAGGACCTTGATGCTCTCTTCCTCAACAACAACAACTTCTTGCAGAGCCTCCCTGATAATCTAGGAAGCTCACATATTATCCTCCTCACTTTGGCAAACAACAACTTCAATGGACCTATTCCAACCAGCATTGCAGCAGCTTTGTCATCTCTCACTGAAGTCCTGCTACTCAATAACCAGCTCACAGGTTGTTTGCCTTACGAACTTGGTTTACTAAAGGAGGCCATAGTGCTTGATGCTAGCAACAATCAGTTAACTGGTCCATTACCGTTCTCTTTGGCTTGCCTAGACAAAGTTGAGCAGCTTAGTTTTGCTGGCAACTTATTGTTTGGCTTAGTGCCGGAGGTGATCTGTGATCAGCTGCTGAATTTGGCAAACTTCTCGCTGTCCGATAATTACTTCATCCATGTTGGTCCAATATGTCGAAGTTTGATTCAGAGAGGACTGCTGGATGTTACTAACAACTGCATTCCTCGTCTTCCATTCCAAAGATCAATAGAAGAATGTGCAGATTTCTTTTCGCAACCCAGGTTCTGTCCCAATATGGGGTCCTATAGCTACATTCCCTGCAGTAAGTTTCCTTATACTTCTTTGGTTCATCAAGTGAATCCTACACCTTAGATTCATATATGTTGCTCAGTCATTCTTTTACTAATCTCAATGTAATTATGTAACAAGCATGTTATATATATTCCATGAGTCAAAATCTGGTGTACTGTGAATTAACAACTGAAAATAAGAAATCGATAAGGTGATCGTAGCTTTCACCGTAACATTCTTTTTCAGTCCTCTTATGAAAATGAAGTACTGTAAATCTGGATCTTGATTCTTGAACCCTCACAATTCTTGTATAGTGGGAATCAATAATTTGAAAGAAAGGTGCTTTTTGAAACCTATGGTCCCAAATTTTATTCATGAAAAGAAGGAACAGAATAACTTCCTCTGTTGAAATACCAGAACCTTCAAGAGATGGCAGCAATGTCACTTTCTAGGGTGACCCTCTTTGCTTTCAGAGGACCTGAGCCAAGTGGTGGTAGGTAAGAAATGTCCTCTGCATTGTGAGAGGTAAGGCAGACCATCAATGGAAAAAAGATTACAACTAAGTGATGAGTAGTCAAAAGTGCAATTATATCTGTATAATTTCATTGCTATTGTGTATTTTGTTGGCCTATATTAATCTAATTATTTCATATTCTTGATTTAATAGGTATGATATTTGGATGATGGATTTGAGCATGTAGAGGCCCAAAAAGAAGTTGTTGGCCGTGGAATTGGTGATATGTTGGCCCATGTGTCAATTGGCAATTTATATGACTATTGGAGATAATGAGAGCATGCCTCTCACGTGTGATACCTTCTGTTAATCTCCTTGAGCCCTCACAACTTCTACTCTCAAGTGAAGACGTGCGCCACCCTCCCAGAAAATCAGCTCAGATCTTCCTGAATCCTCTCAAGGCAGCAACCCTCTAATGGAAAGAAGTGAAGGGCGTCAAGATATGAAGAACCCAACTCTTATAATTTCCATGAAGTCATCAGAAAGGGAAGTCCTTCTAAAATTGATTCTCTTCATAAAAAGGATTTGGCCTGCGTGAAATCAGGAGATCTCTTCGGGTTGGATTTCGACAAAGGGTTGGCTGCGAAGGATATAAAAGAGGCTCGAGCAGATTATAGGGGGCTCTTCTTTTTCCTCCAAGTTTCCTCGACCTCAGTTGTACTCTCTAGAAACTCAATTTTATTGCTTTTTAATTTCTGTTATGGAGAACTAATCTCCTAGCTAAGGCTAGGGGAGAAACCTTGGATTGCTTATGTAGTTTTTATTAATTCGATTCGACTGGAACTTCAATGCAACTTCAGTTTTCGGATGTTCAATTTTAATTTCTGCTTTTACTTTTTAGTTCGATTGATGGGTATTTGATAATCTATTTCATAGGTTCAGTCATGCTCTTCCTATTGTTTGGTAAAAATATCCATGCTTTTGAGACTAAGTATTTAGCATGATGATTGATGATTTCGGTGGAATTGAATCTTGATAGGTTGTTGCCGTAGGTACAGGTTATGCTTGTGAAATTCCTATGAAATTATTGGATTTATGTGTTTGAACAACTTTAATTGAATTCATCTTTAGAGTCAGATTTCTTGAATAAGTTTTATAGAAAAGAGTCGAATTGATAGAATTGCATAAGTGATATAAGGTGGAACTCGAAACCTTAGTGTCTCTCATTATCGTATTCTCTCTCAATTAAACTCACAATCGTTTTATTTTTCAGTTCATCATTTGTGTACTTTTTCACTGCTCTCGGCGGAAACGACACTCGTACTTCCGAGTCTATACTACTACGCGACTCCTGCACTTGGGATTAGCAAGCAATTTTTGGCGCCGTTGCCGGGGAGCATTTGACAAAGCACGCAGAATTTGTTCTCTCCATTTGGTACATTCGTTCCATTTTAGTTAGTAGTGTTAGTCTAGTTAATTTTTATTTTTTTTACTTTTCTCTTTATTGTTATTTATTTTTTTTTATTTTTTTTTCTTTCCTTTAATCGTATGCGTCATAGAGACTATTTAGGGAGATTTGCGAAGAAGCCTGAGTGTGAAACTTTGTTGGGTAACTTGTTTGAGTCTTCGAGTTCCTCTAAATCATTGGTAAAAATGGGTGACAACAATGTTTTAAACAACAACAATGTTTTAAACAACAACAACGTTTTAAACAACAACAATGTTCTGAACAATAATTTGCCTCCACCACTTCCCCCAGTTAGGACTTTGCAAACTTACTTGCATCCTGCACGTAATGCTCAACCCTCTTGCATCATGTTACCACCTAACATGCCTAATGTTGATTTTAGACCCGGTATTGTTCAACTTCTCCCTGTGTTTCATGGTTTGGAAAATGAAAATCCATATGTGCATGTTAGGGCATTCGAGGAAGCTGTTGTTGCATTTTATGATCAAGTTGCAGATGTTGATTATGTCAAGCTAAAATTCTTCCCATTTTCTTTGAGGGACAAAGCAAAAACTTGGTTATACTCTTTGAGGGCTAGATCTATTGGTTCTTGGGCTGAAATAACTGAAGCATTTTTCAATGAGTACTTTCCTAATCATAAGACAATGGCTTTAAAGAGAAAGATTTCCACTTTTGCTCAAAGTGAAAATGAATCATTGTACCAGACTTGGAAAAGATTTAAGGAACTCTTAAGCTTATGCCCACATCATGGTTTTGAAAATTGGCGATTGGCCAGTTACTTTTATGAGGGACTTCTCCCTCGTGATCGTCAGTTTATTGAGTCTATGTGCAATGGAAATTTCATGAAAAAGGATCCTGATGAAGCCATAGCATTTTTGGATGAAATATCCATGAAAGCCCACCAATGGAATGACCCTTCTGCTTTTGAGAGCACTGATCGCTCTAAGCCTGTTGCCAGTAAAGGGATTTATCAATTAAAAGAGGAAGATCACTGGAAGATGAAATATGAGTCTTTACTCGCTGGTTTGAATAAATCTCATGTGCCTCAAAATGTTAATTGTAATCAAGTATGTGATTATTGTTATGAGATTGGTCACCTTGGTCAAAATTGTCCTTCTTTGCAGGTGATGAATGAACAGCAAGTTGCTGCATTGGGGAATTTTCAGCGACAATATTCACCGTATTCAGAGGCTTACAACCCAGCAACAAGGCATAATCATCCAAATTTTCGTTGGAGAAATGAGCCTCAACCACAGGTAAGTGTCCCTAACCCTCAATTTTCAACACCTAATGCATTTAATTCTAAGCCATCTCTAGGTGACACTCTTCAAACATTCATGCAAGAGCAGCAGAAACAAAACCAAAGGTATGACGTGATGTTTGGTCAGCTAGTTGAGGAGAATAAGGAAATTAAGAATCAGCTTTCTCAATTGACTAATTCTCTTGCTTTCAATGAAAAAGGGAGGTTTCCTTCCAATACTGAACCAAACCCAAAACGTGTCAATTCGGTCGAAATATTTGAGCATGCCGAGTCTATTACTCTTAGAAATGGAAGAATTGTTGATAATGTACCTCCTGTGAAAGAGGTAGAGAAACCTAAGGATAATAATGAATTGAATGGGCCTAAAGAGAATGAATTTGTTGAAAATCATTATGTGCCTGCACCATTTCCCAAAGCTTTGCTTCCTTCAAAGAAGTTGAATCAGAATTCTGAAATTTTTGATCTTTTTAGGCAAGTGAAGATAAACATTCCCTTGTTAGATGCAATTAAGCAGGTGCCAGCTTATGCTAAATTTTTGAAAGACTTGTGCACTGTGAAAAGGAAGCATAATGTGAAGAAAACTGCATTTTTAGCTGCTCATGTTAGCTCAGTACTTCAAAATAAGATTCCTCCAAAATACAAGGATCCTGGTAGTCCTACTATTTCTTGTGTTATTGGAGAACATTTTATTGATCGTGCTTTACTTGATTTGGGTGCTAGTGTGAACTTACTTCCTTATTCAGTGTATTTGCAGCTAGGTCTTGGTGAGCTGAGGCCTACGAGGCTCAAATTGCAGTTGGCTGATCGTTCTATTAAAATTCCAAGGGGAATGATTGATGATGTGTTAGTCCAAGTGGACAAATTTTACTATCCTGTTGATTTTGTTGTCTTGGACACAGAGCCTGTTCCACATTCTGAAAATCAGATCCCTATTATTTTAGGACGTCCATTCTTAGCTACATGTGATGCTAACATTAATTGCAGGAGTGGAGTTATGAAACTGAGTTTTGGGAATATGACAATGGAAGTGAACATTTTTAACGTGTTCAGGCAGCCATATGAAGATGGGCAATGTGAATTTGTTGATTTTATTGGCACACTAGCGCATGAACAATATGTTAGGAGCAGTGTTGTAGATGCATTAGAATGTTTTCTCACAAATTCATATGATTCAGATTCTCCTAACACTGCTGAAATCGCTGAAATAAGTTCATATTTTGACTCTTTTCAGGTCGAGGAAGTAAATGGATGGACACCAAAGTTTGAGGAGCTGAGACCACGAATTGAAAGCAAACCATCAAGTGTCGAGGTACCAAAGGTGGAGCTGAAGCCTCTCCCGGCAGGTCTGAAACATGCCTTTCTAGGCCCGAACGACACCTTTCCTGTGGTAATATCTTCTTCTCTTACATTTGAGCAGGAAGGTAAGTTGTTAAATGTTTTGAATGCCCACAGATCTGCCATCGGTTGGTCAATTGCTGATATTAAGGGAATTAGCCCTCTCGTTTGTACACATAAAATTCTTTTGGAAGAGGATGCTAAACCGTCTAGGGAGCCACAACGGAAACTTAACCCAACCATGAAAGAAGTTGTTAAAACTGAGGTTTTGAAATTATGGGATGCGGGTATGATTTATCCAATCTCTGACAGTAAATGGGTTAGTCCTACACAAGTTGTACCTAAGAAATCTGGAATAACTGTGGTGAAAAATGATAAAAATGAGTTGGTTCCTACTAGGGTTGTTTCTAGTTGGCGCATGTGCATAGATTACAGGAAACTTAATTTTGCAACTAGGAAAGATCATTTTCCCTTGCCCTTCATTGATCAAATTTTAGAAAGGGTTGCAGGTCATGAGTTTTATTGTTTTCTAGATGGCTACTCAGGTTATTATCAAATTGAAATTGCCATTGAAGATCAAGAGAAAACTACTTTTACATGTCCTTTTGGTACTTTTGCTTTTCGTAGGATGCCATTTGGTTTGTGTAATGCTCCTGCCACATTTCAAAGATGCATGACTAGTATTTTCAGTGATATGGTAGAGCAATTTCTTGAAGTTTTCATGGATGATATAACTGTTTTTAGTGATTCGTTTGATGAATGCTTGTCTAATCTTGAAAAAGTGCTGATAAGATGTGAAGAGAAAAATCTTGTGTTAAACTGGGAAAAGTGTAATCTCATGGTCCCGTCTGGAATTGTTCTTGGTCACATTGTTTCTTCTAAGGGAATTGAGGTAGACAAGTCCAAAATTGAATTAATTGCTAAATTGCCTGTTCCAAAGAGCGTGAAAGATGTTAGATCATTTTTGGGGCATGCTGGTTTCTACAGGAGATTTATTAGAGATTTCAGTGCCATATCTAGACCTTTGTGTAATCTCTTGTCTAAAGATACTCCATTTGTTTGGACTGATGCTTGTCAAGTTGCATTTGAAAGATTAATTGAGTTGTTAACTTCTGCTCCTATTATGCAACCACCTGATTGGAATTTGCCTTTTGAGATTATGTGTGATGCTAGTGATTATGCAATAGGGGCTGTTTTAGGGCAAAGAAGGGATAAGAAACCGTATGTCATTTACTATGCAAGTAAAACTCTAGATAGTGCTCAAATGAATTATTCAACAACTGAGAAAGAGCTTCTTGCAGTGGTATTTGCTTTGGATAAATTTCGTGCTTATGTTGTTGGATCACCTATTGTTGTTTTTACTGACCATGCAGCTTTAAAGTACCTTCTCACCAAGAAGGATGCAAAAGCTCGACTCATTAGGTGGATCCTCCTACTCCAAGAATTTGACATCACTATCAAAGACAAGAAAGGAGTAGAGAATGTGGTGGCAGACCACTTATCTCGATTGGTTCTTGATGATAATCCAGACTTACATCCTATTAATGATTCTTTTCCTGATGAGCAACTTTTTGCTATATCTAAGTTACCCTGGTTTGCTAATATTGTTAATTACCTTGTCTCAGGTAAAATCCCTCCCGATTGGAATGCGCAGGATAGGAAAAAGTTCTTGGTGGAGGTACGCAATTTCTTCTGGGACGATCCTTATTTGTTTAAGTATTGTGCTGATCAGATTTATAGGAGATGTGTCCCTGATGATGAAATGCATGATGTGATTTCGTTTTGTCATGATGAAGCATGTGGTGGCCATTTTTCTGTTAAAAAGACGGCTGCTAAGATTTTGCAATGTGGTTTTTATTGGCCAACTTTGTTTAAGGACACTAATGCATATTGTCGAACATGTGAGCGTTGTCAAAAGTTAGGAGCGATAACTCGTAGAAATATGATGCCTTTGAATCCCATTCTAGTCATTGAAATATTTGATTGTTGGGGCATTGATTTTATGGGTCCGTTTCCTTCATCATTTGGTTATTTGTACATCTTGGTAGGCATTGACTATGTTTCTAAATGGATTGAGGCTGTTCCTTGTAGGAAAAATGATCATAAAACTGTTCTCAAATTTTTGAAAGAAAACATTTTCTCTCGACATGGGACACCTCGGGCTATTATCAGTGATGGGGGTAAACACTTTTGCAATAAACCTTTTGAGGCTTTAATGAAGAAATATGGGGTCACTCATAAGGTAGCTACCCCTTATCACCCACAGACTAGTGGACAGGTTGAACTTGCTAATAGGGAGATTAAACAGATTTTGGAAAAAATTGTGAACCCAAACCGCAAAGATTGGTCTTTGCGACTAAATGATGCACTTTGGGCTTACCGTACAGCCTATAAAACCCTAATTGGTATGTCCCCATATAGATTAATATATGGAAAACCTTGTCACTTACCTGTTGAATTGGAACACAAAGCTTACTGGGCTATTAAAATATTCAATTTTGGTCTGAATGATGCAAGCTCTCTTAGGAAACTTCAGCTCAGTGAGTTGGAAGAGATTCGGAATGAAGCATATGAAAATTCTAGGATTTACAAGGAACGAATGAAAGTTTTTCATGATAAGAAAATTTTGAGAAAAACCTTTGAACCTGGTCAAAAAGTTCTTTTGTATAATTCTAGATTGCATTTGTTTCCTGGAAAACTACGCTCTAGGTGGACTGGTCCGTTTGTGGTTAAAAGAGTTTTTCCTTTTGGTGCTATTGAAATTGAGGACCCCAAGAATGGTAATGTGTTTAAAGTTAATGGGCAGCGTTTGAAACCATTTTTGGAGAATATTGTTCTAGAGGATGAAACCATCTCTCTAGAAAATCCTGTCTATGAAGATTGATGTGCTGGACTCCAAGTCCATTTGTTGTAAATTGTACTATTGTTTTCAGGTTTGTTTTTATTTTATTTTATTTTCTGGTTCGGTCACTAACAAGTTGCAGAATTTTGCTTGGAAATGTCTCTTCTTTCAGGTGCATTCCTTCCTTCTCACTCGCTCTCTACTTTTGATAACTTGTCTGCTATCTTTTGCTATTGCTTATAACATCGAGGACAATGTTTATTTCAAGTTGGGGGGGAGTAGCAATTTGTGAGTCTTTTAGAGTGTGTCTGTCAGTATTTTTGATTTATTTTGGTTACTGTTCACATAGCATTAAAAAAAAAAACGTTCAAAAAAAAAAAGGGTCTAATTTTTAGTTTTTCGTTAAGTCTTTAGGTGTCTTCCAACTCTATGATGAGCATGAACTTTTCACGGATTGATATTATGGTAACAAAAGGTTTGCAAGCTTGTGTCAGACTCTTAATTTCAAATAATTGTTAATAGATTTTAATGATTATTTTACTTAAGTTGTGTGCATTGATGGTTAGACTAATGTGATGAATGATTGATTGATTCATGCTAAGATGAGTTCAACTTGATTCATATGACCTTTACGTGAGCTTTTGAGCTTTAAATATGTGCGTTCTTTCTGAGTGGTTATTGAAAATATTCTTATTCGATTGTGGACTCTCAAAACTTTTTATCATAAAACACTCTGATTTTGGAAAGGATAAATGGAATTTTTTAGGATGAACACCATTGCCAGATTGCCATGTGTCCCTATTTGTGTGCGCGGGCACACCCCTTAGTTAAACCCCTTTGAGCCTACGTTAAGCCTTTTCTTTCTTCACCCATGAAATACATACCTTGAGCTTAGTATAGTGATATCTCTACCTTTGTCCTTTGGGCCTAGTAGAGCATGAGGTTGTGATGTATTGTGTGGAATGATGATGAGAAACAAATGTGGGGGAAGGTGACTCATCCAAAAGAATAGAAAAATGTCAATGCAAAAAAGAAAAAAGAAAAAAATATTGGATTAAGTCCATTGTTTGTGAATTTGGAGTTTTGTGTATGCTTGAAGGCCCAAAAACTGAATATATGGTCCTTGTTCTTTTTCACAATGTTGCAAGGAGGTTGGAATGATGAGCCCAACATGATGATATTTGGCCTTAACTTTGGCGACATAAGGCGTGTTTTAATGCTCTGCTAGGTCCTTAGGAATTGCAAATTCTTTGCTCTTCAACTCATACCCCTAGCCTAGCCTCAGTATTACCTTGTAAAGTTCCTTTTGATCTAAAAGATGAGTAAAATTTGATCTGTGGAGTTTGTTCCAAAAGTTGAGCATATGGTGTGGTTCATTTGTGTGAGTAATTGATTCCTTCATGAGGTTTATTTATGTTGTCATGTGCTTTTTGTTCATATAAGTATGCAAGCCATTTTCACTTGCATACAATTGAGAGACTAGGCCAGAAAATCATGAGTGAAAAGAAATTGAGTGCATCTTTGTGAGGAATTGAGTTGGTACTCATTGACCCATGAATTCGAAAGGCATATACTTGTTGTATTGGTTTGATCATCCTTACATAATGATTTGAGTAACGTGGTTGTTAAAATAAATTAACTCTTAGGTGAAATTAAGAGTCTTGATACATGATAGCTTGAGATTTTGTTGAGCAGTGTGGGCGTTATAAGTTCTCTGAGATGTTTGGAAGACATTAGGTTTGTGTCATCTGTTTAGTTAGTCTTTGTGTTTGCTAGGGACTAGCAATAAGCTGGTTGGGGGGTGTGATGAGTAGTCAAAAGTGCAATTATATCTGTATAATTTCATTGCTATTGTGTATTTTGTTGGCCTATATTAATCTAATTATTTCATATTCTTGATTTAATAGGTATGATATTTGGATGATGGATTTGAGCATGTAGAGGCCCAAAAAGAAGTTGTTGGCCGTGGAATTGGTGATATGTTGGCCCATGTGTCAATTGGCAATTTATATGACTATTGGAGATAATGAGAGCATGCCTCTCACGTGTGATACCTTCTGTTAATCTCCTTGAGCCCTCACAACTTCTACTCTCAAGTGAAGACGTGCGCCACCCTCCCAGATAATCAGCTCAGATCTTCCTGAATCCTCTCAAGGCAGCAACCCTCTAATGGAAAGAAGTGAAGGGCGTCAAGATATGAAGAACCCAACTCTTATAATTTCCATGAAGTCATCAGAAAGGGAAGTCCTTCTAAAATTGATTCTCTTCATAAAAAGGATTTGGACTGCGTGAAATCAGGAGATCTCTTCGGGTTGGATTTCGACAAAGGGTTGGCTGCGAAGGATATAAAAGAGGCTCGAGCAGATTATAGGGGGCTCTTCTTTTTCCTCCAAGTTTCCTCGACCTCAGTTGTACTCTCTAGAAACTCAATTTTATTGCTTTTTAATTTCTGTTATGGAGAACTAATCTCCTAGCTAAGGCTAGGGGAGAAACCTTGGATTGCTTATGTAGTTTTTATTAATTCGATTCGACTGGAACTTCAATGCAACTTCAGTTTTCGGATGTTCAATTTTAATTTCTGCTTTTACTTTTTAGTTCGATTGATGGGTATTTGATAATCTATTTCATAGGTTCAGTCATGCTCTTCCTATTGTTTGGTAAAAATATCCATGCTTTTGAGACTAAGTATTTAGCATGATGATTGATGATTTCGGTGGAATTGAATCTTGATAGGTTGTTGCCGTAGGTACAGGTTATGCTTGTGAAATTCCTATGAAATTATTGGATTTATGTGTTTGAACAACTTTAACTGAATTCATCTTTAGAGTCAGATTTCTTGAATAAGTTTCATAGAAAAGAGTCGAATTGATAGAATTGCATAAGTGATATAAGGTGGAACTCGAAACCTTAGTGTCTCTCATTATCGTATTCTCTCTCAATTAAACTCACAATCGTTTTATTTTTCAGTTCATCATTTGTGTACTTTTTCACTGCTCTCGGCGGAAACGACACTCGTACTTCCGAGTCTATACTACTACGCGACTCCTGCACTTGGGATTAGCAAGCACTAAGATATATATCTATGCAAGATATATAAAAAGATAAGGATTGTAATTGGTCGTCTAAATTTCTTAGTATTATTGGTACAGAAGTAGATTAATTTGATAATGGAGAGCTTCATAGTGCAAAGTGGAACCTTAGAGCTGTAGTTGAAGTGGGCAAAACTGGTGGAGCACTGGCCAGTCAGCAAAACATCACTTGTGTCTGATATTTTTTCCGGCCAATAATAGTGAACTATTTGATTTGCCAAGTCAGAAAACATGTTGGCTCAGCTTATATCTGGATCGTGATCCTTCTCCTCCCACTTCTTATTTGCTTATTTTTTGGTTTAAATTCTAGATAAGCAATGAGGCTCGTGATGATATATATTCGGAACAAAATATGGGAACAGGGAATCGCCTTTATGATCAGGTCAGTGTTATGGTAAGAGCACTCAAACATGGCGGGATATTTCTGAAAAAAAAAAATATGACAGAAATGCTAAATCATTTATCAAACAAAATTCCAAATTTCAGGACCAACTAAGAGTAACTTTAGCAGACTATCTATTTTAGCTTTTAACTATTTTAGAGAGCGTGTTTAGTTTTTTTTTTAATATTTTTGGAGCTCCAGCAAACTAGCCAAAGTTTAGCTATTATAACTTTTAGCTATCTCGCTATCTAAATACAGAGAGCGAGATGACTCAGATGAGACTAGCTATAATTTAATACATTCATTGTAAGATATATTTTATATAATATATAAATATATTTAAACTATTTAATTTCTATTTGAAGAATAATGTTGATGTAATACTAGCTAAAATAGAGAACATTGATGCAGTCACATTTCTAAAATGACTAGCCAAAATGGCATTTTAGCAAATTTGTCTAAAATTTAACTTAAAAATAACTAACATTATTAAAAATGCTCTAAGTAATTAGCGCAAATTAATTGGAAATTATAATACAAGCTGTCATACATAGCAGATCACATCTAAACTCTAAAGTTTAGGCCTTTGGGCCAGAGAAGACACCAAAATAAATAAATAATATTGGACCAACAGAGGTGCATACATCCACCTTCCAACTATTCAAGGTTTATATCTGTGCTATGTTTCATACTCTCAACGTGAGTCTCATCTACTGCTGACCTTTGATTTTGGTTTATAACTGTCTTTCTTCAGCATATTTGTTAGCAAAATCTACAGAAATCCTATCATACCGTCTTCCGATCACTCTCGACGTACTGCATATATTGCGTTTTTCAACGTTTAATGGAAAAAAAGAGATTCCAATAGCTGAAAATCGAAATCGAGTATATGATCATTTTATGTTTTATAATGCTCCGAAGTTTTAAATATCAGAGAATTATAGTACCTATCTATTTATATAGTGAACTACCCATCAGTTATGGGTGTGTTCTATCTTTGGGAATTCAAAGTTCATATCAATCATGTACGAGTGTGGGGATGTTTTCTTTGGAATTGGAAGAAGGTTTAAAAACACTTACAAAGCTGATTCTGCTCGCGTGTGGCTGCAAAATATTCCGTTCAAATTTATGGATATGAGTCGGTTTGGTTATAGGCGTCCGCGGCCTCCTTTTAAATGTCGAGTTACTATTTATCCAACTTCCAATCCTGACCAAATGAAGAGCTGCGGAGTGCACCTGGTAATGCCACCAAATGAAGAGTGTATGATACTTACTATCCCAGGCACGGAGAATCGAATCATCAGATGACTTTCTTCATGAACGCGAACCAGTTCAGGTCTTTAGTCTTATCAAGTGGCGAAGCTGATAATGAACTCGAATCAACTGACGACTTCGTTGATGAACTCATACTGGGTGACGGAGCTGATAATGAACTCGAATCAAGTGACGATTTGGTTGATGAATTATATTAGGTGACGGAGCTGACAATGAACTCGAATCAAGTGACTATATATGACAGCGACAGATCTTTAATTTGATCAAGTGAAATGGCTGGTCACAAGGTTGCTCATGCCATGTTGAAAGGACCAAGTGTTGCTAAGGAGATAATCATAGGGGCGGTGCTTGGTTTGGCTGCAGGAGGCCTTTGGAAAATGCATCACTGCAATAGGACATTCTATGACTTGCTGGAGAAGGGTGAAATCAGTGTCGTTGCTGAAGAATAGATCTTCTGATTTTCAAACATGATTTTGTGGTCTCATTTTTAATGTTTGTTGATCATTGCCTCTACTATCTGTTTGGCTCTTGAACTAAAGATGATGAGCTTAGTCTGGGTTCTGAATAATTTTCTCAAACAGTTGTGGAATACGGTATTGTTTTGAATGGAAGTTGATTAATCTTCTCATCAAAAAGAAAAAGAAAAAAAAGTGTTCTATCTTAAAATCCAACAGGGACTGTACAATCACATGGCAAGTGAGAAGGTGTAGGCAATAGGGTTCTGTGCATAAACAAGAACCTTATTGTTCCTCCCATTACAACCACGGCACGGCAAGTAGTGCTATGGTTGCCTATCACGGCAAGAAGTTTTGGTGTTGTTTAATGTTATTTGCTGAATTATAAATATGATCAGAGAAATGTTACAACGTTTTATTGGCTGACGGGTCCTTAACAGATTAGTCTTTAAGCTTAAGAAACCTTTAGGATACCGTGAAACATATCAAAAAAAAAATTACAAAACTCATTAGAAGAGGCCTAGACAATCGTGAATTTAGCTAATTAATTGTGATTATAGCCTCATTGTAGACTAATACACTTCGTTTGTTACAGCGTTCTTGTCAGACAACTACATAAATTTAGTTAGTTTCTTATGAACTACTACATGATCATCAAACTAAATAATGACTAGTTATGTTCTTCGGCCCCATACCATGCGCTATTTACAAACTCACATTTCCAGAAACCCCAAGCTCACACTCCAAATCAAACCCTCCATCTTTCACCATTTTACCCTAAACCCTGTGTCCTTGGGATTTTACTTTCACGTGATTCTGAGCTCTGTCTACTCCGACACCTCCTCCATCGTCCTTGCTTTTGTCTTTTGTCACGTACTCCTTGCTTCCCCTCTGTTCCCTTCATCCTCACTCACCCCAAAACCCCAATCAACGGCCAACTAGCTAGCAAACTACCCAGTTCGTTTCTACTTCTTCCGACCACAATGCTCCACAAATGGAAACTACCCTCGTTACTTCCTCTCTTTCTACTATTAACCTCTGTTTCTTGCTCTAGCTCAGCTCCACTGAACTCATCAGACGCTGTTGCGCTTCTTGGATTCAAAGCAAAAGCGGACTTGAACAATGCCCTTCCCTTCTCTTCCAACAAGACCCTTCATTTCTGCCAATGGGTCGGGATCGAATGCGCCAAAGCCAAAGTGGTCCGGTTAGTAATCCAAGACTTAGATCTCGCCGGTGTTTTCGCACCGGACACTCTCACTCGCCTCGACCAGCTCCGAGTCCTCAGCCTTCAAAATCTCTCCCTCACCGGACCCATCCCCGATCTTTCCGGGCTCATCAACCTCAAAACCCTATTCCTTGATCACAACTCCTTCTCCGGTTCACTCCCACATTCCCTCTCTTCTCTCCACAGGCTTCGAACCGTTGATCTCTCCTATAACAACCTCACCGGTTCATTGCCTGTATGGCTCACCGGTCTGAACCGGATTTACTATCTCCGCCTTGAATCGAACCGGTTCAGCGGCACCGTCCCGCCGCTGAACCAATCCTCCCTCCAAACCTTCAACGTCTCCGGCAACAACCTCACCGGCGTCGTACCCGTCACGCCGACTCTCCTCCGGTTCGGACCGGCTTCCTTCTCCGGGAACCCTAATCTCTGCGGCGAGATTATCCGAGTGGAATGCCACCCAAACGCACCGTTCTTCGGCCCGGCGGCGCCGTCAACGGTGCCGGAAGCTCCGTCGCCGGCTAGCGCACTCGGGCTGAGAGCCGGTGAGGGCGTCGAGCTAGCCCAGCCGTGTCACAAGAAGCACAAGAGAACCGCCGTCATCGCCGGATTCTCCGCCGGCGGGTTCGTCCTCATCTGCTCGCTCCTCTGCTTCGTCCTGGCCGTAAAGAAACAAAGGAAGCAAGTCAAAAAGACGGATTTGCCCTCGGTTGACGTGGCGCAGGCGGCGGCGGCGGTGCAGATGGAGCAGGAGGAGCTGGAGCAGAAGGTGAAGAAGGTGCAGGGGATTCAGGTGGTGAAGAGCGGGAGCTTGTTATTCTGTGCGGGTGAGGCGCAGGTGTACTCGCTGGACCAGCTAATGAGGGCGTCGGCGGAGCACTTGGGAAGAGGGACGCTGGGGTCCACCTACAAGGCGGTGCTGGACAACCGTCTGATCGTCTGCGTTAAACGGCTGGATGCGAGTGTGTTGGAGGGGACGGGTAGGGAAGTGTTTGAGAGGCACTTGGAATCGGTGGGTGGGCTCCGGCATCCCAACTTGGTTCCGCTCCGGGCATATTTTCAGGCCAAGGAAGAGAGGCTACTCATCTACGATTACCAGCCCAATGGCAGCCTCTTCTCTCTCATTCATGGTAACGATCTACTTCTTGTTCATGTTTTGGTTCTGCTTCCATTTTTGGTGTGACTCGTTGGGTTGACTCAGTGTGAATAGCCAATGAGAGGTTGACACGTAAGGGTTTTGGGTTGTATGATTGGGGGAGATGATGATGGTGGTCGTAGATTGTTTCCCACCAACATTGGGAATCTTGCTTTTGGTTTAAGACTAGGTTGGGAATGGCCGTGATGATAAATTATTCATAGAATCTCAAATTGGGGTTAGTCTTGAACACTTTTTATATTTGACTATATGTTGGCTTGTGAACCCAAAGCAATACTTCCTGCTCTTTCTTCAACCTTTTCTTCATCAAGAAGTTGATGTTCTGATTCTTTTTCTTCATCCTGTTGGCTGGTTCTATGAGCATCATGTATTAATTTCATCTCATTATCCCATTGTTTATGTCTACATACCGTTTAGGTCCTTTTTCAATTTTGTTGAGGATAGATTGTTTTGTGTTATGCGTGCTTCCTCTCCTTAAGAACCCTAATTATAATAGTCCCATATATTCTTCCATGGTAGGTAACAAGTACACCTCTATCCCATGATGAACTACCTCTTTTGTTTTTATGGTACTGTTAGTTTCTTGATTACAAATGGCAGTAGTGTTAGAATAGTAACCAACTCAATGTGACATAGATTTAAGTTACTTATGAGCTATTTGAAAACTAATGCAGGTTCAAAATCAACAAGGGCAAAGCCACTGCATTGGACATCATGCTTGAAAATAGCAGAGGACGTAGCGCAAGGCCTCTCCTACATCCACCAAGCGTGGAGGCTTGTCCACGGCAATCTCAAGTCCTCCAATGTCCTGCTCGGCTCTGACTTTGAGGCATGTGTCACTGACTACTGCCTCTCTGTTCTCGCTACTAATCCTCCACAATGGGAGGAGAACCTTGATTCTGCTGCGTACAAAGCCCCAGAGGCTCTCCATTCAAATCACCCACCAACACCCAAGTCTGATGTGTATGCATATGGTATTTTGCTGGTGGAGCTTCTCACGGGCAGGCCTCCCTCACAGCACTTAGTGTCAGTGCCCCTGAAAGAGATGATGGGGTGGGTGAGGTCGGTGAGGGAAGAATCAGATCAAGATGGTGGTGGCGGCGATTCTGAAGAGAGTATTAATAAAATGGGATTGCTGCTTGAGGTCGCCGTAACTTGTAGATCAGCTTCGCCGGATCCGAGACCAACAATGTGGCAGGTGTTGAAGATGTTACAGGAGATCAAAGAGACTGTGGCCACCGATGAAACTGAGACCGAGTTAATGGGATCATGCCCTGGCTAGCCAGCGTGCTAACTAGTCACTTCTGCAACAAACTAGGAGTAGTAGAATTTGATAGATATGAATGAAAGAAATAGCTAGCTAGGTGAAAACATGATGCACTATTTGTTAACTCCTTCTCCGACGGCATTATTTTTGTGCTATGTTTCTTCACCTATATCATGTATGGTAAAATGCACGTGTATTTTGTTGGCCATTTACTTTGCTTGATGCAATTGTTCTTACTGCAGCTAACCAAAGAACTTTGATTTTGGTTGGTGTGTCAGATATGTGGTCAGTTTTTGAAATGTTGGTGGTGATGTTTAGTTATTATCGTCCTCACCCAGCTCACTCCAATAGTAATGTGACAATGTCACAATGAAGTTCGAACCTGGAACCTCCGCTGTGTTGGCTTTTAAGATAATCAACGGTCACATCTCATTGATTCCCATTGATAGCTTTAATTTCCTACATTTGAAAATAATGGCACACGTTCAGATGTAACAAGAGCTTCCAAGATTTACTCTACATAACCGCTGCAAGTATGCAAGTGGCCTAGTGAACGAGCGTTAGGCAGGGAAGCACCCAACCCGGTTATGGATTATGCTGCAATGCACAGTTAGAGCCTTACATGCAGTTAGACCTTATTTGGTTCGTAAAAAAGAAAGTAATTCTTTTGTTTTTCCCACAGGAAGGGAAATAGAAAAGAAATTAAATTTCTCGATGACTTTCCTTTATGATGTTTGATAACATAAAGTTGTTAATTAAAATAATAAAATAATATATTGTGAGTAATAAATGCAAGGAAAAGAGATGAGAAAATGGTTCATATGAATTTTAGAAGGAAAAACTTTCCCTCATATTTTCCCAATCTTGAGGAAAATATTTCTTTTCCTTTAGCGTTCCCAAACGCAAGAAAGGAACAATTTTCAATTTCTGGTAGTTACTTTTCACGAACTAAACGAGACCTTAGGGATAAAATCATGATCCTGAAAAGCATGCAAAGATGAATTGCAACTTACTAGTGTACTTGCTATTATGTAAACTTTTTGAGACAATTTATTCAAACTAACGAGTTTTTTTTTTTTTTTTTTCTAAAATTGGTCTCAACTAAGAGTGACGTTGTGAACACTATCGATAAAATCAATTTTTGTCTTAACAAAAAGAAAAAAAGAAATATGAATCCTGGAGGGACATTAAATTGTTAGGTCATATTGGCCCAAAGAACACCAGATGAGTTTGTATTGGGGCAAATGAAGGAAATATGCCCAAGATATAAACAGGCCGGAAAGTGAACAGTTCCGACCTCCAGAATTTGCTAGAACCGTCTGGCTTCGTTTATCAAAAGTTTCAAAAGGTGAGACTGTCCTGAAAGGAATCTGAAATCGGCGTACAAATGCCAGCATGGAGCGTACAGACACAGAGATGACGGAGACGGAGATGGAGGTCGACACCGCCGCTACTGGGAGGCCGGAGCCGTCGTCTAATACCGGCCAAAGTGACGTCGTCAGGGACTTGCTCACATTGGCCCGCCAGCTCGTCGGTGAAGGCAAGCCTACTCAGGCCCTGCAGGCGGTAATTTCCATGATCATCATTTCCTTTTTAAGCTAGCTTGCTCGGATTTTTGTTATGTTTTGGTTAATTTGTTAGCTTCGGTTTTCTAGGTTGAAGTTTCTGGAAGCTCAAATCACTGCAATACCTTTCTTTTGGGATGTTGTGTTGTTAGGGTTTGTGCTGTATTAGAACTAGTTGAAGTGGGAGGACTAGTTGGACAATGGTCTTTCATATTAGAGATGAATCACTTGTTTGGCTTCTTTTTCTGATAGAGCGATTAAAATCGTGTGTGAATGCTTAGAAGAAATTGGTTTAGTAGTCTTTATTTGGAGAAAAAAGGTGTGTTAGGTATAAAATGACCCCTGATGTAGGAGTATCATAGCTGGGAAAGAGTAGTTTCAAATGAAGTTGGATGCTTAAAAGAATTGTCTTGTGTCTTAATCCTCGGAGATGGTCTTGGTACTGTGTCTATAAACAAAATGGTAGCGCTGGAAGTTAGGCTAGTTGGGTGGCTCTAAGCACTGAGAACCTCGGAGGAGTTTTGAATAAGTTATTAGGTGGAAAGATAGAAATTGTTATAAGGAAATTGGTGAAGCCAATACATCTGAAGTCAAGTTCAGATCCAGATCTTAATCGGATGCAAATGTTAGGTTTTTGGACTTGCCTCACTTTAGCATAACCTAGCTGATGTAGTGATATGTAGTGTTTGTCTGTTGCTTTTCATCATAACTTACTGGTTTAGTGAAGTGAAGGCTTGTCAAGTTACCTTAGTACCTCATATGTGCAAGCATTGAGACACTCTTGAATGCATGTTAAGCCATTGGTTTGAAACTTTAGAATGAGAAGAACTATGTCCACGGTGGGCTTTCAGTACATGCTAATGTGGTGCTTGGAACAGGTTGTTATGGCAGCAAGAACCAGAGGTGGGGATGAGGCCGTTGTTCAGTCCTTGCAACGTGCTCGTGAGCTATACAGATGTAGATTGCAAGAAAGCACTGCTGTTGATCAGTTAGCCTCTTTGTTTGCTGAGTGTGCAATTGCTGAAGCTCAGCCTTCAAAACCTGAATCATCAGCAGAGAACATCAATGGCCCATCAGTTGGACCGGATGCTCAAGGAACTTCTATACTGGCGGAAACTGGCAGGATGCAGATTGTGCTGGAAGCATTTTCAGATGGGAGCAGCTTCATTTGTTTACAGTGTGGAGGTCTAGTTAGCAATCATCGGAAAGACGAGCACTATGCCTACTGGTGTTGCCAAATTTGATGTGCTCATGCCTGGGATGGATACTTGTGCAATGCTCCCACTCAGACCATGATTATGTACCATGGTTCTACTTTCTGTGGGTCTCTGGTGGAATAGTGGTTCCCAGATTCTCAAATGGTCATATCCAGCAAGTAAAACATAGAATGTTTGGTTAGGATATTGAGAACAGGCATTGGCTGGTTTGGAGTAAAATTTATAAACTCTGTGTGGTTAGACTAGAATCTTGTAATCACATTTTCCACAAAGAAGAGTTGAACTATATATTGGGCAGATGCTGTTGCAAACTGGTGTGTTTATTTATATAGGTGACATAAGAATGGTAAACCTAGCAAGAAAAACTCCCTTTTAATTTAGTGAAGAATTTCTGTATATCGATCACAGGTGTTCCAAGCTTTGTACAATAGAATACTGCAAAACACGGGATGAGAAATGGCAAAGTATGGACAACTTTGATTCAATATTTTGCTCTGTTTTTTACAAATAGATCATACATACAAATTTCTTAGACAACAAGAAACAAAATCTACAAAAAGGATTCCCTTTAGCTCATACACGAGAACATTCTAGCAGCTTACGCCAAAGGGTTATAAATACAAATTACAATTACCACATAAAAAATATGGAGGTGAAAACCTTTTATACATATTTCTGTAACTTGGTTGGAGGAGTTTGTTCTCATGTTTTGTTATTAGTAGATATGTCTATCACTCTGACAACTTGTTCCTCCTTTCACCAGTCTTGCGCCACTGCCTTTGGTGTGGTCTTCTAGCTAAACAAAGTATCACCGGCAGCATCAACACAGCTTTACAAGATGCTCCGATTTCAGTAACCATCGCAAAATTTTCAACAACAAACCTGCATACTTTCCAAAATGACAGTACCAAGGATCCTCAATAGCTACTTACAGCACACTGCATGGTTTATCACAATTCAAATTGGGTTAATCGCTACACTGACTCTTTCAAGCCACAAACTACTCTTTGTACGACAGTCAATTATGAAGCTATTAGTTTTGGCCATCCAAACAAGTGTTTTATATTACCTGCATTTCATTCTCTAATCCCCCAGCCATGCCTAGGGGTGCCATGTAGAGGGCAAAGATAAGACGTTGGCAACAAATAGGCTGGTGACAGTAAAACTTCAAATCCTCCCATTTGATAGTGCTTGTACACGAGGCTTTGCCCTTATGATTGTTTCATCACTGTGCCTAATCCATTCTGAGAGTCTCCAAGGCTTTTGCCATTTCCATTTGAATTGGACTAGCCACTGGTGATGGCTCCTCTTCCACCTCCATAGCTTTCCAGACTGTCCTAAAATAGCTAATTTTTTTGTTGGCAAATGTCCTATGGGTACCATCTGCACGAATAGAAAATCCTGCTGCTGAAACTTGGAAAACAAAAAACAAAAAAACAAAAAACAAAAAAAACAGAAGAACAGGTCCCAATTCTGTAATTGAAAAGATCAGGAACTGACCTTTCGTGTCTGATCTATGAAAGCTGTGGATTCTCTCACTGGGCCATTAGCAATGCCTGCTGTATACTTTAGCTGTTTCTGTGCAGGCACAGAGATTGGGGACAAGGAACCATTCGTGGCATCAGCAAAGTGTTTCAGTGAACCGTGTGAGTTCCCGTTATCATAGCCAGCCTATGAGTTATAAGATATGAAAAAAAAGAATCATTCACATTCTTGAGCCAGGTAAGAAACAGATGAGAATAGATGTTGCTGCAACTGCTATAAAAACCTATAGAAAGGACCAGACCTCTATTTTCCAATATGAAAGAACTTTTGTTAGTGAACTGTAACTTTGGAGCTTCAGGGTTTCTTAAACCCTTCAAAAGTTTCTCCTCAACTCTAAAATAAACCTTCACTTCCAGAGGGGAAGTCTAAATTCCCAAATTTATTTTTTTCGAAGGTTTGGTATTAGGAAGAATAGTGCTATTCTAAGGTCTAACAATTAGAAGAAATAGTAGTTGGTCTAATATTCTTACCGATGGTGGTGTTGCCAATGCAGCTGCGGCATCTTGCTCTCTAAATTTTAGTTCCTTCTCAACTTCCATTCTTCGTGTCTCACTCTGCCGCAACAAGCCTACAAGTTCTTTGAGGTGCTCTTTCATTTCCTTGATCTCCAGATCCTTCTCCCAACATTGGCACCTGTGAACAACATGTGAAACAATACTCAGAACTTCATGTGTAAAAATCAAATTTACAGATCATGATAATCTTTAAGAAATTATTTAATTGCTACCAAGATCTATTAATACCTTGCATCAGCAACAGAATCGAACATATATTGAAGCAAGTTCTTTGCATCTGCCATTGAACGCAGTTGGTTCCAACGTCCACGGTTAGTAAAAGCACGCTCTCGCTCTTCTGCCTCTGAAAGTTGTGATGCCATTGCTACAAGTGAGTTTGACGATATGCCAAGCATGTTCTCAAGTGAGGATATTCTGGCCATTCTTGCATTTGGTGACATAGAGGAAACTCTGAGATAAAAAAAAAAAAAAAACACAGTAATAAACCACCTGATTTAAGCTCTACCATTCAATTATTTATTTCTAACCTCTCAATCCAATTTCAAGTTATGAACGGGGAGGCAAGTGTTTTAACACAAAACATACCTGGAAAAGCCATTCTTTCCCCTTGGAGGACTAAGGCCCTTTGAAGCAAACTCGTCTACTTGCTTCAGCAACGCCAACTCTTCTGCCAATGCAGCTCGTCTGGATAGTACAGCTTAAATAAGAAACCTCCAATAATATTTCAAATAGATTCAGTATGGAATGAACATGAATTTATACATACACTTGACTTTGTTTCTCATATTCATGACGAACTTCATGCACATTCACCATGACTTCCAGCTCATGATCTAGCCAGCGTTGCAGGGATTTTTCATTGTGCTAGTGATGAAAAGTTGAATTATCAGGATTCAAAATTCAAAGGAAAAGCCACAAAGCATTAGGTAAGAAGATGAAGAAAAGAGGAATACCTGTCCATGTGTTCCATTGGACCCATTCCCATTGGCAACAGCTGGTAAAAGTTTGCAGAGTTAGATAGCTTATTAGATGAGTAGAAGGCTCATGGTGTGAACATATAAGCACCCTATGTCATTTAAAGGCAATAGGTGTCCAGAACTGCAGCTCTGAAACATTATATATACCTGAGTTGTCACGAGCAGAAGATTTACGAGCTTCAAGCAATTCTTTAAGCCTCTTGGTAGCCATTGCAGCCTCTTCAGTCTTTCTTTGAAGGACCTGAAAGATAGGAATGCATTCAACGGTCAACTGCCATGTTGCATGTTGCTAGTAATTAATACCACCCCATAATCATACATTTCTAAAGTATTAAAATATATCAAGCAGAGACAATCAACTCCACAGATACCATCACACAACTCCAGGAATATAGTCCTATGGGCAATGGCTCATTTAACTTGAAAATAAAACACCATAATAAAGTACTCTTTCGCTCTCATAAAAGAGAACAACTCCAGGAATGTAGTCTTATGGGCAATGGCTCGTTTAGCTTGAAAAGAAAACACCATAATAAAGTACTCTTTCGCTCTCATAAAAGAGAAGCATCCACAATGTGATGAAAGTAACATGCAGCAATTCAGATTACTTCCCAAATCAGATTTGAGCATAACAAGGGAAATTAAAATGCAGTATCAGATTCAGAAATTAATAATCAGAAACTTGTATTGCTTGACAGACTTAGCATTGAATTTTTTCAAGTTTAAACTCAAAAAGCTCAAATAAATAAGCAACTGAGACATGCTCACCATTTTCTGGCGCTGATTTAAAGCCTGCAGCTTATGCCTTTCATATTCATTTTTCCTGCCCTCTTTCCGTAACTATTATTTCAAAGTGAAGTCAAAGAAGGGAGTGAATTAATACAGGCAGAGATTTCAGCTGAAAAGTTATTAGACTAAATATATTTCATATGTATAGTTCCATGAGACAACAGCAGGAGTTTCAGGCTTTCTGAACTGTCTTCAAAGTAAATACCTGCAGCAGTTCCTTCTCTCGAGAGGCTTTCCATTGCCGGAATTGTTCTGCTTCTTGTTTTATCCGTTGTTGCAATTGAACCTACAAGAGAAAAGTACAAATTTTAGCAGTGGACAAAGTGAAATTTTATGATAAATACTATATGTATTGTATGGATTACTCTAAACCTTCTGTGCCTTTATAGACTGAATTTCATCTTGAAGCCGTTTTGCCGCTTCGTCACTTTTCTGTTTTTGCTTCAAAAGTTGAACCTGGCTCTCTTGTTTCTTCTTTAGATCCAGAATCTGGTATGTTAACATTGTAAAGATGAAACATTTCTGAATATAGGAAGTCTCCTGCTTATCCAGAGACAAAAGCTTTATAGCTAAAAATTTTGCTCACCTGTGCCTCAAGTGCCTTTAACTTTTGGGAATGAACATCTTGCAGTTTCTGTGCTTGTCCATCACTAGCAGCAAGATTTTCGACTTCACCCAACAAGTGGTCCCTCTCTTTCTGCATTATGAAACAGGTTAATGACTGATGAAATGTATACTACTTCTCTCCAATGAGAAAATCAAAATTCAAGGGTTTCCAGTTCACCTGCACAGCTCTTTTCTCATCTTCAAGTTCCAAAATTTTCTTTCCAAAGTGCTGCTTGAGTGCCACCGTGTCGGGCCCTTCCAAAAATTTCATCTCCGACTGCACAAACATCAAACCAAATGTTAACAGTATACACAACCACATGATAGAAAAGAAAACCTCTTTATGAGGAAAATAAATTAACAGCGTACACAAACACACACCTCTTTCTGCTGCAGACGTTTATTCAGTTCATGCAACTCTTTGTCCATGGTATTTTGCAGAAGACTATGTTCCCACTCTTTTGCTACTTCTTCATCAATTTCCCCAGAATCACCTGCTAAAATAGGCAATACTACCCTAGATGAAAATGATTTCAAGTAAAGAAACCTTAGTTTTATGTGAACAAAACTGATTCACAGGATTCTAGGTGATTTTTCTGCGCAACTTATAACACTAACAAAATTTCCATAGTTGCAGGATTGCGATGTAATTGAGAAACTCATGCTTTTCCGGACTCCCACAACATTCTAAACAATAAATACCTGATATTGCTTCACCCATTTGATAGTCAGCTGATTCTATACTTTGTAAACCCCTTTTAAGGCCATCAGTTTTCACAGAGCAGGGACTAGCATCCTGAAAAATGAAGTTCAAGATGTGTAAATGTCCATATACAAGCAGGTTTGAAAGAGGTGAAGAGGCAAGATTGAAGAATAGTGTGATTGAGAGAGACACATACTTGAGCACCTTTGTCCCAATGGTCTTCAACTGTGCATTTATTTCGATATTCATGAAGTTCTCGACAAAGATCCTCATTAGCTGCTTCAAGCCAAGAAATTCTTTCCTTGAGAACCTACAAAAATTGATAGAAAAATATTTTAGAAGATATGCATATCTATTTTTTATTAATTAATAATAATATTTTTTTATTTTTGATAATGATTAATAATAATAGTTAAACATTACAAATCAAGAATTTGTTATATTGTTGATTTGGTTCCTTCATTTAAGTGGAACCTCTAAGTCTATACAAAACAGGTAACTCTAACCCTTGATGGAAGAAAGCAGACATTTAAAGAATTCAGATAATAGTAATACCTGCATTTCATCAGAAGAAGATCCTCCCCCACGAGCACAAAGCTCAGCTTGCAAATACTCTAATTGTTGGCGCATCTTCAGCATCTCATTCGACATGGGATCTCTATTGACCTGGTACAGTAAATCAGAAAAGGCCGGATAAGCAACACTTTAACAAAGGCAGATAATTTGTATCTACATTGAGAAGTAAAAAAAAAAAGACACTAAAGAGATTACTGTAGATGAGTAACAACTTACAATGGGCTTATTTTGGATATTTCGAGCACGATTTGCATATTTCAAAGTGTTTAAGGTTTCCTCAGCATTAATATCAGCAGGACTAATGCAAGCTGTATGACAGAAGATAAAAACAAACATCATAAATTACCCATAAGAAAGTTTTAGTTTACTTGACATGGAATAACAAAAATTGATCAATTACCTATCATAACAGTTCGGCTATTACCACCAAGTGAGTCCTGCCAAAATTAAGTGTAAAATTAGAATTCTACTTTATAATAAGCCTGTGCAGGGAGGTGCATAGGTAAATGAATATACGAACAACTTGTTGTTACACCTTTTTGTTTACATAAGTATACGAACAACTTGGCCTCTATAAAAGAAGATTTTATCAATTTCGGAATAAAACAAACCTGCAAAAGCCGAGTAAGTTTACTATCTCGATACGGAACATGAAGTCCTTCTTTTCGCTTCTTCTCATCACCAAGTGCACTTATAACATTTCCAAGTGCAAGAAGACCTTTGTTTATATGAACTCCTGTTTAAGAGAAAATAATATCCTCAAATGAAGACCAGAAGTACACTGTAGATATAAAAAGTCGCATAAAAAGAAAGTGTATCCAACCTTCCTTAAAACGCATGCCATCTGAACCTGTCCTCTTGGCTCGCTCAGACCCGGCAAGATCCACCAAATGCAACTTGGCACACAGATAATCTTCATTCATACTTTCATTGAGACCATTGCCAGAACATGCTGGGTTGAGCTTATGCATTTGCTCTAATGTAATGGTGAAGATGGCATGTGAACGACTGTATAGACAGAAGTAGAGAAAGAGAAGTCATTAAACTTTGTGGCACTTAATCTACATGCAAAGATAATAAAATCAAAACAAATTAGAAATGCAGAAACCTACATTTTTAACGCTGTATATAATACATAAAAAACAAAAATAAATAAAAAGAAACTGAGTTCAATGATTCTTAGATAGGACATGGCACCAAATATACCTTGACTGATTGTTCATATTTGTACTCCCTGTAGCCCTGCTCAGTGATCCTTGCTCAAGGCATGTAGCCATTTGTTTAAGTGTGCTAACACTAATTTCAGTGGATCCTGCCAATGTAATAACACCATTTGATGATTCTCGAATTTGTATTGGTGGTTTTCCAGGGATTGCTACTTTCGCGGCATGCCCATTTGCACCTTCTGGTTTGCTTAGAAAACTGGGATCTAGCAAGTCTCGTACTTCCTCTTTAAGAATCTTTGCAACAAAATTTTCTACTTAAATCAGTGATGAACCTCAGATACGTAACAAATGGTAGCTATCAAATCTTCAACTCAAGCCAAAATAGTCTAGTAACATCAAAAATCATGAAAGACAACTTCTAATATCCTAAAAGAAAGTAAAGAATAAACCACCAAATACAAACCTCAATAAAGGAAACATGCAACTGGAACTCCGTCTGATGCTTCAGAATTTCAATTTTGCTGAATAATACATTCATGACTTGAGGGATAATTCCAGTCTGCACACCATCTCTGAAACCAGTGCCCATGGTATATGTTTTCCCGGAACCCGTCTGCAATATAATGATTATGTTAGCTTCAACGTAACACTAGCCACAAGGCATGCAATCTCAACTCTACGTCAGAAGTGTAACTACCTGACCATACGCAAGGACAGTAGCATTATATCCTTGGAACAATCCATCAACCAGCGAAACAATACACTCTTCAAACATTGCAGATGATGGAGAACCAGTACTCCCGTAGACATGATCGAAAGTAAATGAATGTGTCCCAATTTGTACCTGCATCATTGTCACAACCAACATGTGGTCACATTAATCAACTGTCAGCAATCACTTAATCAGCATGCTAGAGCTCATCAGTGGTGGAGCCAGACTAGGTTCTGAATAATCCTTCTACAGTTCTCCTGCTCTTTTTGCAAAACTTTCACATTTTTCTTTACACCAACACCTCCTCCTCCTCCTCCTCCCCCGCTTCACTGGATTTTCACCTCAATTTTCACAATACCCACAACGACATTTAGCATCTGTTCTAAAACTGGGTTTTTATTAAGCTTTGAATATTGTAGTTATTCGATTACTGGGTATCTATCAATGCAATTGGACACCATACACATTCTATTGGACTAGAACGGAGTGAAATTAAAGAAACAGAGTACTACTGATTGATCATGCCAAAAACAAATTTTTACCATGAATAAGAACAGAAGAGAAGAAATTAGCCTATGTTATCAGTTTCAATATATATCCGAAAACTTATTATTGGCTTCGCATGACGTACAAACTGAGAAGAAACAGTTCTTCTTCTTTTATATCTAAATACATCTAAAAATATTTCACCGGTTGAATCGATGGCGTAAATCAACTTAAGTAATAGCAAAACTGTGGGAGAAAGTTTTGATTTCTTAGATGTTACCGGAATTGTACTATACAGAACCAAATGTAGGCATCAGCTCAGCTTCAACCGATTAATAATCTCTAATCTCACACAATATTTTACAGCCCCGAACAAATCACATGAATTTGAGACCATAACCAACTCGGATCGAGAATCAAAATCGGCAAATGAAGCATGCAATGCTCCGGTGCCGGAACCATAACTGAATCTAGATCTCCCGATATTCCAATTCCCTCCGCTTCAGTTTTCCACCATTCTCAGCAACAACTTCCTCAACTAATTTACTAAAAAAAAAAAGGAAGGAAATGCAGGGATTTAATCGACAGTACCTGAGGCTTCCCAGGCACGACGGTGACGCAATCCTTACATCCCTGAAGCTTCTCGTCTCCGACGAGCGGCCGGATGTGGACGGCCACTTTGACACTGCAGTCCTCACCGGCTTCCATGGCAATCAAACCAGCTCCTCCTCCTCCTCCTCTTCCAGAGCTCAATAACAAAAATCGAGCCGATTAAGAAGAATGAAGCCGGATCAAACCGTTCTCATTGGAGCTAACAGAGGAGAATGGAGCTCGTTTTGGTTGAGACTGTGATGAGAGTGTTGGAGAGAGAGAGTAAAAATAGTAAGAAGAAGAAAGAGGGGAAAGGGTAGTTGGGGAAATGAGCGCGTAACTGCAAGGACAACAACCAATATCATTTTCCCTTGGCCTTCACTACACACCCTCACAGACGGTTTGCGTTCCTCCAAACTTTTATGACACTCTTTCCGAAATTGCCCCCCAGTTCTGCTTTTCGCAACGGTCTCTCCTCTCCGTAATGTTTGACACTGAGGTGGGGGCTGTGTCCACGTTATTACGTCTTTGCCCTTCATTTCTGGATTTTCCTGTTTTCCGGTTCGTTTGCGGTCTTGCACGGTACCGTTTGACGGGGTGGGAATTTGGTAAGGAAAAGCGACGGGCACACCGCATCCTGTCACGACTCCTCGACTCACATAAAAAAAAATTTATATTAAAAATGATATAACAAGTCACATCAAATATATTAACAAGGTAATAACGCACTTACTCAATCAATACTTAGACTAAGATATATGAAAGTATCTTACCAAAGCTCTTGCCGCAAGCGCACAAATTTAAAGACATCTCAAACATGTTGGTCACAAACTTGAGACTTGAACTCTAAACAATATAAGCAGTCCGACTAACTTTACCACATCAAGTAACAAGTTTATTTTTCTTCATCAACCAAATTTGAGAGCTAGCTATGTCCTTATATTTAAAATCACATTTGAATTGTTTAACTACAAATAAGAAAATACGGTGCTTGTTTATTGTACTTTTAGATTAAGACTTACTATTAAAATTTACTTATAAACTTTGTAAATTGTCGTTTGAATCACGAGTTCTATACTGTTGAATGTAGCTAATGGATTGTTAGCTAGTAACAACTAAAGTCCTAAAAATTACTAAAATACAAATTTTCTGACCATTAATGGAAGCAACCTGTATTAGAATTATTAGAATATGTCTAAAAATGTACTCGTTCTAACCCGTATATTACAATAACACACTTCTAAGATAATTCCAAAAGTGTACAATTTGATTATGAAAACATTCATTTTACTTGTGATCCAGATTTTTGTTTCTTTTTTTCTTGTAAAAATTGTCACAATATTTGTCGTCCTCTAGGCATTTAGGAGAAGACCTACAGTATCATATAGTATGGGGGAAAAGGGGTATCGATATGTGTTGAGGAAGAGTGAGTTAGAGGGGGGCGCCCCAGCTATAGAAAAAGTGATCATTAGAGAGGGGGAGGTCCGCTGCAGTAAAGCGAGTGGACGGAACCCTTTAACCCAGTCCCACACAAATTAGACAATGCCAGCTGGTGGTCGACCACCCTCACATGCCCGTTAACCCACCTAGCTGGACCCCACTCCTATCACTCCCCCTCCAGCACAGTCATCTCCAACTCCCGACGACGAATGGTCGCACACACTTGTGCCGCCCCCGTTAAAAATAACTCATCCTTACATATCAAGAATCATGTCTCTCGTAACTTCGACGTACGACCTATATGATAGAATCGTTAGACTAGTCATTGTTTGCAATGTATTTTACATAATAAAATACATTTGAAAAATACTACCATATGTTATTTTTGGTTGACGTAGTAATTTAGAATGAAACCAACTGTTTACCCATATTGTTCATTAAGCGTTCTTTAAAATGGTACGAAAAAATTATTTAAGAATATAATGATGCTATTAACAATGGACTACTACCCGGTTGGTGGTTGCACTCTTAATAATGTAGTGTTTTAGGAGGCTCAAAAGAAAACTGTAGCAAGTAGATGAGCAAGGGCCATCAAAGGGAGTGATGTTGGTCGATGGTGATACTTGAATTATTTAAGTGGTGATCAAACTATATTTATATATTTGGGATCCACTATATTTGAAAACATAATAGACAGGAGCTGAAGATTATGTTATCTAGAATACATGGTTCAAAGTTCTTTTATATTTCCTTCTACTGTGGGCCAAATTATATAAGATAAGTTGTATTTTCATCTTTTGGCCTATCAAGATTAGCTATATGATGTTTCCATTTTTATACTAAAATTTACATGCTAGTACAATAATAACATAAATTGACAAACATTTCTTGCAAACTACCAAAAGTATACGAAGTTTTCATTTGAAGTTGTACCGTCTCGTGAATGTGGAGTCCCAATCAAACTTTTTGAAAAAAAAAAAACAAAGATACCAAATCGAAAAAAAATTACAAAATCACATCATTTTTTTTTATAAAAAAAAAACTTTTTATTAATAACTCACACACCCTACATATGTCGTGATGTTTGAACCCATGACCTTAAAGTTGTCAGTTAAACACCTTAACCAACCAAGTCACAGCTCACATCATGAGACCTAGAAGAAAGTTAAGTTACATAAAGTAGTGTTTAATCAGTTAGAAATACGTCACGATGACATGTTTTTAAGCACAAGAAAGTAAATAAACTCTCTCCGCCTGAAGCTAGCGGTATACTGCAAGATAAGCAAGCAGCTCCACATGCACCAATGGGTGTTTTTGCAGTTCTTTCGAGCTACAGCTCCTAAATTGAGAGTGAAGGAAACCCAGATAGAAAAGCTGATAAAAAATGATCCCAACCTCAAGTTTAAGTGACCCCAATACCTAACTTCCCACTCATTCCATTTCTCTGAATTCGACCGTTAGCTTGGAAGCAGACCAAGCAACTATCAAGAATGTGAAATGAGGCCCCCACATGTATTGCTTCATTTGCTTAATTTGCTGAGGAAAAATCTCTACCTAGTTTGTTCATAGTTACCTTAAAAAGATGTTCTTATTAGCTGTTTTCCTTAATACTTTACTTGCCAAGTATGGGAGATAGCTCTGTTTTGATATGATGTCATACCACTTACCTCCAAAGCTTCAACCTAATGTCCTAATCCCACATATGATACTATAACAGTATAACCTGTGCCTTCTTAAACAAGGCACCTCAACCTTTCATTTTTGGGTCAGTTTTTTTCAACCCTGTGAGTTAACTTATCTCTTTCATTCTGCAATATATAGAGCACTACGAGGGCGGCCACATGGTTGAAGAAAACTATACATTCTTTTTAACTGTTTTCCAGTAGCTTTTTCTGCATGGAAGCTGGATCAGATGAGAGAATGTGCTAGCTGCAGCATTGGTGCCTCTTTATTCTATTCCCTTCACCACCTCTATCTTCATCCCTGTGCTCTCTCTCTCTCTCTCTCACCATATGCTTCTACCACCTTTACATCACCACCGTTATTCCCAGTTCAGGCTTCCTTTTCATCCAAGCTAGCTAGCTCCCATTTTCATCCATCTCAGACAGCCATAGTCGACTTAACACATTCTCCTCAAACAATCCACCACCTACAAGATGATTAACACCATAATTAACAGGGATTTTGGACTATCTCACAGTCCAATTAACGATTGATTATTTCTTAAGTACATAATTAATTATGCTAACATAGAATAGATATGATTCCAAACTGCACAATTATTATGAGTGTGGTCCAATTGTCTACTCAAAGTGAATGAATGTCCAAATCCAAGTGTGCTTTTTTCTTCGTCTTTTGCTTCCATCATATCTCTTGTCTAGCTTGGATCAATCTTGCAACCTTATGCTTATAAAGCTATCGTTGTTTCTGACTCCAAGCATCAAGAAAAAGCACCAAGAGTGTGGAGGAGGAGACACAACATGTGAGACTCCTGCATTTTTTCATCATGAACATCCATCTGATTTTGGTCTTGATGAGAACGATTTCCATCGTTCTTTTTTTTTTTTTCCAATTGGTCTTTAAGGTTCAATCGCTTTTTGCTGGTGCCGACCTCGTCGTTTGGTTCAACGTGATGTGAGTTGGGGAACTTTTGTAGTCGGCCCAGTAGGATTTTGAGTTAGGTTCTTCTTCTTAGGCAATTTGGCCCATGTGATTTTAGGCCAACAATTTAGGCCCAGATTCTTGTTTGAAGGAGGGCAATGTGTACATTTTAGCTCTTCTTCTACTGAGGAAGAGTTTTCCGCAATTAGTTTTTTTTTATTTTTTTTAATAAAAAGTGTTCCACAATTAGTTAGGTTTACATATTAACATCTATTGTCCCTTCGGGGACATCCTATCTGACCGATCTGACATATTCGGGTTAGGCATGGGACGAGATATAGCTAAACCCACGGTCCGGTTCAGGCATTGAAATCGGGACGGGATAAACTTTGCATTTTTTAGATTTCATCCCACCCGGGCCCTATCCCGGTTGGGACGGGACGAGTCCAGTCCCGGATAAAAAAGTTAAAAATAAACTTGTAAGCAAAATAAAAAGTTTCATAGTTTTATAGTATTCTTTACTCTATTATGTTTAAAAGTACTTGTAACATATTTACAAGTACAACATGGTATAATAAGAGAGTTTATACTACTTACTTTTTCCTAACTTGTCATCATTACTAGGGTGCAATAAGAGAGTCTACAACAATCAACAAATTAAAGTATTAAACATCACTATTATTGAATTTGTGACAACCTAGTAACTTAAATAAACAAAAAGCTAACAATATCAAAACACTTAAATGAAATGCTTAAATCACATCTTAATCAATAAAAAATCAATCATTAAAATAGTCGGGACGGGAACGAGACTTGAATCATCCGTCCCGTTATATATAAACGGGACGAGACGGGCCTAACGTTTTAAGATTTAAATCTCATCCAATCCCGGAAAATTTTAGGACGGGTCTGAGACGAGTTTAAGATTACAGTTTTTTATGCCCACCCCTACGACAAATTATCATCTATTATTGGTGTGGATGAAACATACAATTTAAAAGAGTATCATCGATGAGTGTCTAGACATTATTAGGCTTAAAACTAATTTTATATTCGAGTTAGATCCATAATGTCTACAAATACAATACCAGTTTTTGTGGCTCGATGAGAAATTTGTCCAATTTACGTTTAACTTCCTAAGTTTTCCTATTGAAGAACTAGATCGAACCATGTATGAGCTTGGCCCAATTTGTTGGTACACGACATAAAGTTGAGGTCTCGCCGTTTCGCCGTGGTTAGCCCGGTTAGACCCAATAATATTGGTAACATGTTATTTTGAGCTCTAGCTATTTACTATGAAGTTGTTTAGTTCACAATAAAATTGTCCAGTAGATACGAAGGATGGAATTAAATAAGAGGCCATGAGCTAAATATAGATTTTTTTTTGTTGTGTTCACTCATAAATTAAATTTTACAATTAATGTTTAAGCGATAAGATTATAACATTTGAATGCCCATAACCAAATCAAACTAGTAGCATCACATGTGAATCATTCAGGACAACATGCTCTTCTTCTATTAGGGCTGCCACTCGGTCGGTTCGAATCGGTAATGGGCGTTACCAACTTCAAAACCAAAGCTTTCGGTAATGAAATATGACTTTCAATTACCAAACCAAAAACTTCGGTATGAGATAAATCTTACCAACTTCGGATGTCGGTTTTTCGGTATTACCAAACTTCACAACAAATATATTTTCAAAATATAACAAAACAATACAAAACTATAAAATTTAAATATCATTTGAGTTTCTAGAGTTTGATAATACATATACAAAAGATAGTCATTTCAATACACATTATCGAGTATGGTTTAATTTTCTACCGAAATAGTCAGGATGTAAATGTTTCCAAATTTTTATATGAACAAGTTATGTGTCATCTATGTGAAAGTATGTGTGTGGAAGAGTCGACCAAAATAAGTCACATAAGGGCAGTAAAAACTTTTTCGTGTAATAAGTGACGTTAAATTATGGTTGACCGCTTTGATCAAGACCCGAGCATTATTGAGTACAATTGAATTTTCTATCATAATTGTATTATACTATAATAATCACATCAGACGGTCAAATTTTAATTTTATGAATTGTAATTATTGGAACCACAACGTGCCTGGTAATGTGGTATAACTTATTTAGTAAGTTATATGCATATGTATATCTTTGTGAACCAACTACAAAGAGGAAGCAAAATTTTCAAAAACCTTGTGAACTATGATGTGATCAATATAGTGAAATACGACTATGGTAGAAAAATTAGGTATTTTTGATAATTTTTTGGCCTTGATCAAGGCGGCTAACCCTATTTACGCTTGTGCTTCCTATAGGGAGTCCTATCATCAAGAGAGGTAAAAACATTCCTAAATTTTTACATGGGCGGTTACATGTCATCTAAGTGGGTTTGTCTATGTGTGTGTGTGATAAATCGACTAAGACGGGTAGGTAAGAGCGTTTTTATATAACAAGTAATATTAAATTAAAGTTGATCGTTTTAATTGAGACCCGAATGCTACAAAGTATAGTTGAATTTTTCTATTCATTGTCTTGTTTTTTACTAAATGGTATATACAATTGAAAACGTGAGATACAATTATTAGTCTGTGTGTTTTTAGAAATATAAGTCTTTAAATAATTAGAATTTCGGTAAATTCGGTATTTACCAAAAACCAAACCAACTTTTTTGGTATTTCTCGGTTTCGGTTTTTTCGATTTCGATTACCAAAATTCGGTTTACCAAATCATAAATTTTCGGTCGGTTTTCGATCGGTTTGGTATTTACCAAACCAAGTGGCAGCCCTATCTTCTATATTTGTAAACAGCTCATTCCTTTTTAACTGTAGAATTACATCCTAATGAGCAGGTTAGATGTCTTTGTTTTCTTTTTTTGGTTAGAAAATGTCTCCCTTTTTATTGTTCTTATTAAAATTTACTTCGGCTAAAAACCAAATTAAGTGTTGGCCAATGCGGCAAACAACGCGAACGAGCAACTTGGTTGACCCTCGCCCTCGTTTTCATCTGAATCTCATACAAACCCAAAACGAGAGGAAGAAAGAAGAAGAAAAATCCACAACCCCACCACTCCGCCGCCTCGGCCACCGCCTCCGCCGCACTCCGTTCAGGTACAAGTCATAACTGTCTCTCCGACTCAAACATGCTGACCTCATCAGTTAACCCCCACAATATATGCATGCGTATCTTTGGATTATTACTGATTGTATGATGGTTTAGCATGAATTGTTATTGAAATTTCGCTTCGAGATTTTGGATCTTATTGATCACTATATCTCTACACTTGATTTCTGTTCAGAATTTCAAATCTATATATTTTTGTTGTTGTTATGGTAATAGTAATACTGCTCATAATAAGTAGAATTCAGCTTCACTTTTCAGCTGAGCTGAATTTTAGGCTCTGTACTTGTGAATGATCAGGTGATCGGTTAATAACAGCATTTCTATGCAGGATCCTTGCGTTTCGTTGATGAGTTATCAAGTAAAATGGCATCGAATTATATGTTGAACTTGGTGAATTCTACGTTGGATTGGGTGACTGCCACTTTAGATGCTCCCTCCTCCAGAGCTGTTGTTTTTGGAGTGCCGATCGGCGGTAGGCTTGCAGATTCTTGCATGAGATTTGTACTTTTTATTGATGGAAGTTGGTTTCTGATCAACAATTATTCTTGCAGGACATCTTTTTGTGGAAGTACTTCTTTTTGCCGTCATTGTTTTTCTACTCTCCCAGAAAAGTTACAAGCCACCTAAGAAGCCTTTAACAGAGAAGGTTTGTGTCAAAGATTGAACTACTTTCTATATTCGTAAGTTAACAAAATAAGGAGTTCAGGATTGAGGCATTGTTGTAATTTGATTATACTTCTTATTGGCATTTCAAAAGAAAAGATCTATGCGGCCAATTTAGTTGCGTCACTATTTACATACCAACACAGATGATTCTGATTCTTGTGCTTTAAGAATGTTCTGGATTCTTAACTGAACTTTGCTAGTGTTGGTACATGTAGGAAATAGATGATCTATGTGAGGAATGGGTTCCTGAACCTCTCATTCCTCCTATCACCAAAGATATGCAGTATGAACCCCCAGTGTTGGAAAGGTGAGTGAGCTTAGTCCCTAGCTCTTCCTAAACCAATTCATAGTTTGGCGATGCTTTAGTTTGCATGTTCCGCTGTTTGATTTTCATCAGGGAGAGAGAGAATAAGAGAGGCCATTAAAAGTACTGCATTTTTTCTTTTTTGAAGAGAGAATAAAATATCGGGCTCTTCATGTTATATCCTTGTTCTAAGGGATTTTGCTAATGAGCGGAATTTATTCAGTGCTGCAGGGCCACACCCAATAGTCAATGGCAAAGAAGTTGTGAACTTTGCTGCAGCAAATTATCTTGGATTAATAGGACATGAGAAGTTGCTTGTAAGAGATAATTTTTCATATTACCATACTTTCTCTATTCGAATGATAGCATTTGTAGAGCATTAATAGAAATGTCTAATCTCAGGAGTCATGTACCTCTGCATTAGAGAAATATGGTGTTGGTTCATGTGGTCCTCGTGGGTTCTATGGGACAATTGGTATGACTTATATGCTATGAGATAAAATTTCGAGTTCTTTTCTTTTCATAGAAAGTAGACACCTGCTGTATAACTTGTCTTATTTATTTTATTTTGCATCAGATGTCCACCTTGATTGTGAGGCAAGAATAGCAAAGTTTTTGGGAACCCCTGATTCAATTCTCTATTCTTATGGTCTCTCCACCATGTTCAGTGCAATTCCAGCATTTTGCAAAAAAGGAGATATCATTGTTGTGTGAGTATGCATAATCCCAATCATATAATTTATTGTTGTCTTCTTCTCTGTGCTGCAGAACCTGTTTAGTTACTGTTGGAGAGCTTTTTATGAAAATAATATGGATAACATAACATGGCAAATCTCTTCACTTTAAGCTAAGTTATAGATCTTTTTAATTGTTACTTGCGATTACAATTCAAATTGAGATCAAATTACATTCAAATTACTGAAGTAATTGAAGGATGTGTATATGCGCGCTGATCAGTATGTTTACTCATTGCTCGCTGATCAGTATGTGTATATCTTTCAGGTGCCACATTACTTTTTTATTTTACTACTGTTCTGTCCTGGGCTTAGCTTTATGGAGTTTCTGTGCATGCTAATAACATTGCACAAAATTTTTTGTGTAGATATGAATTTATGTGTAAAGTGGTCTTTGTTTCCTCTTTTTTAGAGATGAAGGAGTCCATTGGGGAATACAAAATGGTCTTTATCTTTCTAGAAGCACAATTGTGTATTTTAAGCATAATGACATGGAATCATTAAGGAATACTTTGGAGGAAATCACTGTGAAGAATAAGCGTGCTAAGAAACTCCGGCGCTACATTGTGGTTGAAGCTGTGTACCAGGTATCACATCAAATATATCTTTTTTTACATTTTTTTTCTTCTTTGGCATGTTTTTAGTTATTTGAAGACACAAGTCAGCATCATCCACATTTGTTATAGAGGTTGCTTATACTATGTGAAATAAATGTAAGACTTCCCATCTCTACATGAATTGTAATAGCACCATTTTATTTCACATAGTATCAGCAAGTGGATTGACTGAATAAATTAGAGGTTGCTATGTCACTAAGATGTCAACAAAATGACCTTTCATCTTTTTGTAGTTGCCAACTTGCCATGATAGCAAATTGCCTCTACTTTTAATGAGAATTGAAATAGCTTAATGCAATTTAGAAGTGCTGATTCCTATTTGTGGGTGTATTGACATGTCATGTTGTCATGTACTCTGTTACAGCTTTCCGATGTTATAGTTGATTACTTACTTCAACTGATGTGAAAATTTTACTAAAACAGAATGAGATCTCTTCTCTTTAGCTCTTTCTATGCTGTCACATTATAACATACAGTTGCTCCTCCTTCCCATCTTCAGTTAGTTAAAATATTGTTTGACTGGGAGGTCTTGACTGATTCCTTTTATCCTTAAATTTGCAGAACTCTGGCCAAATAGCCCCCTTAGACGAAATTGTTAAATTGAAGGAGAAATATTTCTTTCGTGTTTTATTAGATGAGAGCAACTCATTTGGTGTGCTTGGAAATGCCGGACGAGGTCTCACTGAATTTTGCGGGGTTTCGGTATTTTTCAAACATCATTAAAGAAAAAAAGACTCACAATATATTGATTCATAGTCAGTTTCTGATTCTCTAGTGTGTGATATATGCAGGTTGACAAGATAGATATTATTACTGCTGCAATGGGACACGCCTTAGCTGCGGAAGGAGGCTTCTGCACTGGAAGTGCTAGAGTCACTGATCACCAAGTATGGTCATCTATTAACTGCTATGGTTCCTGTCACAACATTTGAATTCTAAGAAATTTTATCTTATCGTAATAATGGTTATGTCTTTGTCTCATTTCCAACAAATAAGTTTTGCGGTATTGTCTGTGGCAGCGATTGAGCAGTTCTGGGTACGTCTTTTCTGCTTCTTTGCCCCCATATCTTGCGAGTGCTGCCATTACTGCCATTGATGTTCTTGAGGAGAACCCTGATCTGATAATGAAACTGAAGAAAAACATTTCATTACTATGGAAAGGTCTGTGCTAGATCTCCTTTTTCATGTGCTTAAGTGTGATTCTCTTTGTTTTTGGATAGTTAACGCACTGCTATTATAGATATAACTTGATTAGTAGTGTCTTAGCAGTCACTTATGACATGCCTTGTGCTGGCATCCTCTTTATTGATTATTGTGCTGTGATGTGCAGGATTGGCAGGAGTAACAGGCCTCTCATTAGCGAGCAATCCAGAATCACCCATTGTGTTTCTCAAACTCCTGAAGTCAACAGGTTCTATAAAGAGTGACCTGCAGCTCTTCGACGATATTGCAGACCGTGTAAGTAGATTGTTTTATCTTGATTACACTAAGCTGAATCAATTTCTGCTCTCTTTCTCAAATATATTTGTGATGGCTTTGCAGTTGTTAAAGGAACATTCAGTTCTTGCGGTGGCCTCCAAAAGGTCGACACTTGATAAGTGTCGTTTGCCGGTGGGAATTAGACTGTTTGTTTCTGCCGCCCATTCAGAAGCTGATCTGATCAAGGCATCAGAGTCGCTGAAAACAGTTGCAGAATCAGTGCTGAAGAATCACATATGACTGGTGAATGCCTGATTTCTCTTGCCAACTGAAGCACATTCTGATTTCTCTTTTCTTTATCGCTTTGATCTTTGTTTTGTTTGCTTAACAAAACCCTCGGATGTCTGAGCAATTTTGAAACGCAGGATGACAGAGAAAGGGGGCATCTGGTTGATGCAGTCGAGATGCCATTATTTGCATTCTTTTCATCGCTGTTTTAACATGTGATTGCTACTTTTTGGGCCACTGTATACATGTGATCGAGATTAACGTCAAATTTAGTCTTAGAACACAGATTACGTCCTTGATTTGTTCATAACGCTGTCAAAAATATTCATGTTACAACTGTACATTGGTTCTTAATTCTTACCGACTTCTTTACGTTTGTCAAGGATATGGCACTGTTTCTATCATTTGGAAATTGCAATGTACATTCTTCTTTTCATTACATCAATGTCTCAGTGTACACAAGAATCTAGTTATCTCATGCGTCTTTTATGTCACATATATCACCCATTTCATTATATTTTACAATAAAAAAAGTGGTGACAAAACGAACACGCGCGCGGAAGTTGCGTAAGCGCGTAGTACTGAACTTGTAGTAGTAGAATTTTGGATACGGTGGAATATAAAAAGCTCGCTTGTGCTTGTCTTCAATAAAAGGCGGCTCAGTTCAATCATCGTCGTCGTCGTCTTCTTTCTTTCTTCTTCTTCTTCTTTGTTTCTTCTTCCTCAGAGAAACAGAAAGAGAGAGAATGTCTGGAGGGATCGCGCGTGGTCGTCTCGCCGAGGAACGCAAATCCTGGCGGAAGAATCACCCCCATGTCGGTACCCCCCTCTTGTTTTTTTTCTTTTTTATTTTCAATTTCAGTTTGAAGGTGATGGCTAATAATTGTAATCGGTGGTGTTTAGGGTTTTGTGGCTAGGCCAGAGACGGCTCCAGATGGCTCCGTCAATTTGATGGTTTGGCTGTGCTTAATCCCCGGAAAAGCCTCTGTGAGTTTCTGCTTTTGTAATTTTGATTTAGCTGCTCAATTTCGGCATCTATGTTTTCTGGGTATTACTCTTTTCTGTGAGTTTGTTAATGTATTCAGAGTTGTGAGTTTCAAGTAGAATCGTTTTTATATGTTCTCAGCTCTTCTTTGCTGCTGTGCGGTGGACTGTTCTGTTATTACATATTTGTTTCTGTGTTCGGGTGACCTGAAGTAAAAGGGATTGGAAGAATGAGTAGGATGTGTACTGTACATTTTGGAGAGAATCTGAGATAGATGATTAAGCTTCAGATATCTTATTGATTGTACTACAGTTTTTAATGGTCTATTAACAAAATGTTGGAGGTTGGAAGATCAATGTAGCAATTGCACGAGCACATTATGCTGTAGAACAGTTGACATATGTTGCTTTATGTATACTGGCATTTGCAGTGCTTATTGATGGTGCTTTTATATTTATAGTAATGTGAATGACTTTGTACCATCGGCATTGACCATATTTCAATTGCAGACTGATTGGGAAGGTGGCAACTATCCACTCACACTCCAGTTCAGTGAGGATTACCCCAGCAAACCCCCAAAGTGCAAGTTCCCACAGGGTTTTTTCCACCCTAATGTGTATCCTTCTGGAACCGTTTGCCTTTCCATTCTCAACGAGGATAAGGTGAGTAATAGCATTACATGTACCTATATAGGGAAGTTTTGTCAATTGTTGAAGTAACATAATGGGACTTCCTTTGTCAGGGGTGGAGGCCCGCCATCACAGTGAAGCAAATCTTAGTAGGCATTCAGGATTTGCTAGACCAGCCTAATGCTGCTGATCCAGCACAAACTGAGGGTTATCAGCTTTTCATCCAGGTTTATTTTGAATTCTGGTTGCACTTTGTTCTCTTGTTAGTTAAATTTTCTATAACCAATTTTGATCCTGAATTCCTGATGTGCAGGAACCAGCTGAGTACAAGAGAAGAGTGAAGCAGCAGGCAAATCAATATCCATCCGTAATCTGACGATTGCTTTTGTTAACTCATTGTTTAGTCAAACAAAATCATGCTCAAGCCTCTACGCAAGACTTGACCTACCTTATAAGTAGGTTATTAGCTGACTTGCATCCTTTTTCTCTCTTTGTTTATGGTTGTATGTGTATTGTAGTTGGTTCTCATTCACAATTGTGACAATACTCAAAATTTGTAGTCATTAGAGGCTCTTATGCACAACTTTAAACTCCAATCTTGGTGTACTTTGTTCTGGATTTGTCATCACTGCTGTTCTGGGAAACTCCTTTTCTACTCATGCCTTTAATTTCTTCTTTTTTTCTTCTTCTTTTTTTGAGAATGCCCATGCCATTATTTATCTTTTTTTAAGCAATGAGATACAATCTATGTCCTGAGCCAATATCTGAGAAGAATTGAGTTTCCATAGTAAAATATTGGTTAAGCTCATAATGTTTACGTTTGGAAGGTGTTTCAACAATTGAAAATCTTTTTTTGTTGCTTTGGATATTTCTCACACTAACACATACAATCAAACTCAAATTCCATACAGTACTTGTTGCTTAACCTCTAATGACAAGAGTATAGATGATTGATTTAGCTCAATGAAGACGCAAATGTACGCTAAACACAACCTCTTCAACCAAAATTCATCTGCACTGTTTGAGCTCAGTTGTATATATTAGAAAATAATCATCTGCAAAAGCAAATTGATTCAATCCGTGATGAACCAGAGATAGTTGAGCTTTGGATTCGTCGCTTTGCAGCTATGTATATGGAACTGCCGCTGAATATGAGCTGCTCACAACATACAGACATAAAAGTTTAAAATTACTCACTGATGCAGTAGTCACTAGTGAATGAATGGTAATACTCCGTCCAGCATCCAATTCAACTCTCAATTGACATGGATTCATTCGGTACTAGACAGAGTTCCCATCATTTCATACACAAATGATCACCAACATCTTGTGGAATATGTATTCAATCATCTTCAGTTTCATCAAAAACACATCAAAGATCAGTTACAACTTGAATAAACATTGGAAAAATTGAAAGAACTTTGGTATATATACAATGGCAAAAAATGTACACTTGCAAAATGAGCAGAGTACAGAGCATAAAAGTTTCCCAAGGGGGAAAGGAAAACTGTATAATGCCATATTGTGTATGAACTTGTTTCTATCTGTATATTCTGATGATGAAGGCATACCAGATGCTAAAGCTAAACAAAACAGCCAAATCCATCTCACTCACACGCAGCGATTAGTGATGTTATACGCTGTGTTCTATAACACGGGGTTTAGAGATCTTCCACAACTATCCAAAACAATCTCGAATAGATCATTGGACTCTTCATCAAAATCCAACGTCCGATTTGCAGTGACTGGATACTGGCTGCCTCTGGTTGTACTCCGATTAAGCCACTGAGAATCAATCCTTTCCATCGAAAACAGCTCCTTGCTATCTTCAAAAAAGGCATGAGAGTTGACATTTCCTAAAGGACCAACAAAGCAGGGATTGGGGGTCCTGTGCGCATTTGCTGGTGCATATTTGAACGCACTTTGTCCAAAATTGACCAACACCTCAATGTCTGTGTTCGCTGCAAGAGTTGGGTACAGAGGAGTCCCAAACTCCTCTGACTTGCACTGCACCACATGAACTAGCTCCGAGTCCACAGTGAAGTAAACCTTCTTTTGTCTTGGATCAAATCCACAACCGATTACATGGTCAGTTCTTCCCCATGCAGCTTTATCCGATTCAAATGCAAGTTTAATCCCTGAAAGAAAATAACCAGAGTTAAAACTTGAAAACTACATAAAGTGATTGCAGAAATTGTGGGTGAAGTAAGGCATATACTGATGCACTAACACCTAATAATTCTACCAAATATTTGTTTTTAAAAACGTTTCGTTAACAACTTCAAACCTACTCCAGGTACGGCCAAGGATCGCCACGAGTTAATGGCCCATCAACACAGTAGTTACTTCGTCATGCTAGAGATTCTTTAGGTGGGAGATTTGATTCATTGGTGGTTCGTTGCTTTTTCCTTGGCCAAAAAAAAAAATAAAGGACTCAAAACTGGTAACTTTTAACCTATTAACGAGTTGAAATCCTACTAGACAATGCACATTGTAAGAACAGAGGGGTTGTCACCAATTATCAACTTTGTTAAAATTCAATGCGACACAGGAAATGTCACTTACCATCGAGATGGACAGAACCGTTGGATCCGAATCCAATACTTCCCGGATAGCTGCCGGGAAGTTTCGTCGGAAGAGAGCCACCTGTAGTGAGTCCCAATGACAGTAACACAGCTTCTTCTTTTCTCTGATCATGTTCATCTATAACACCAAGCTTCATTTCCTCAATTTTATTATTTCTCTGCGCACTACTAGTGACATATACTAAGGATTCTGAACTAGACATCTCAATGAACTTGTCTTTGATGAGCTTGGTCTTCTCACCTTCACTATTTACTTCATCTCCAAGAGAAAACAAAACTGTGATCTCAAAATAAGCCTCTTGAGGAAATGAATTGTTCCCTAAAGGAGGCCCCGGCAAAGGAAGAGCAGTCCTAATCACAGAGGCGGCAGCTCCGGTGGTGTTCCCGGAATTCAACACCTTTTTCAGGCCGGAGTTTAATCTGATCTTCTGCATGAAATCCGCCGAGGCTTGACAAACCTCCCAACTAATCTCCGGTTCCGTCTCCCTCACTCTATGCTCACCAACCGCGCACAACCCTAAAATCCCCCTCGATCGCGTCGACGGCGATGACGTGTAAGCCGTCGCAAAAGCGAACCGAGACCAGCCGTTTTCGACGGCGTCAGTGACGGAGGAGGGATGATCCGACCAACTAAAAAGCGCAGACGACTTTCCATACATGTAATAGTTGTTACCAGTTTTCTTACTTGACACATGATCAAACTGATGATGTTGCTGCAGACCCTCTTGCTGGTTAGTATGAAGCTTTGCTATTCCGGCCTCCAAGCTCTGGCCGGTCCTAATATTGACCCTCCTCGGCGGCGTTTCTTTTCGTTTCTTACAACAACAATTCAGCCTCCATAGTATCAGAGCAACAAAGGCAGCGAGGAGTACTCCAAGGCAGACTAGCAACGCCGCAACCAACTGTATCTGCCCCATTCTTCTAAAAACTTGCAGCGAATGAGTACTGATCAATGGTGGAAATGATAAGAGCTGAGATTATAAGGAGAGACTCAGAAAGCGGAGGCGTGGACCAAGACTGGTTCAAGAATGGTAGGAAGCTGAGGAAAGGAAACAAGACATGGTGTGGTATATTGGCATTAGAATAAAGTCATGAGAGATGGCCGAAACGTTTATATTCAAAATCAGAGACCTTGAATTCCATATATATTAATTTGATTGTTATTTGGTATGAACCGACTGTCTTTCTCATATTAAAACACGCGTTGGTTTTTATTTCATTATGGCTTTCGAAGGAGATGGGATGCCTTGGAGGTTAGTCTACATAGGGCATGGTTTGTGTTCTGTAGCATGCACTTCTAGAAAGCCAAAAGGTACAAAAATGTTAATGGTGGGTTTTATATATCTTTCTGGTTTTAACTATCTTTACTGGGTATTGGCATTAGGATTGGTCACCTTAACCACAGAGAAAGAGGTAATTAGGGTTACGTACGTAGGAGGAAGAAAGATTAATAAAGAATGGGGATCATGATAAAGACTGTGGAGATCAAGCTTTTGAACTTTTCTCCTTCAGATGGGGGATTATATGGAGTTATGGACGTTTTGTTTTTCTTAATGATTGAAGCTAGCTAAGGTAGTTCTAAACTTTCCTAAATCCATGGTTGGAATTATATCTACGATCTTTGAGAAGGAACTACGAAACATATTCACTAGTTATGTTACCTTCTCTTCAAGGAGGTAATGAGTTAACCTTGGGAGAAATATTGTCTCTGATTGGATTTAAGAATCTGTCAATGCCTAAGTATATATATCTAATCATTTGTCAATCAAACACGTTTTTATGTAAAAAATTGCTTAGTCTTGCAATTATGAATTTGATTATATGATCTCGATTATGAATTGGATTAAGAATTCTAAGCAATGCATATGTTTTTGATCTACAAAAGAATTTGTCAAACATTTTATTTTTTGGGTTAACAATTTGTCAAAGATTTTGAAGTTAGTCAATTAAGGAATAAGGGATTGAACACAAAATAATGAATTTGTCTCATTTGGTCTACTAATTTGGCATTTGCAAAAGAATAGCTAGGACATACACGAATGAAGAGAGGAACATTGTACCACACATAGTGTTGTCTTTCGGCTATACCTGTATGTGGATTCAATGTTTCAAACATGCACACCACTAATTTCGTTTGTTTATGATTAGAATAAAGGCATCTTAGAATTTAGTCTGACCTCTCAATCTTTGTTGTTTCTGTAACATTGGTTAATCAACTTGATACTACATTCCAAATTAACTCGTGGTGATGACCCTTCTTAAGTATTACTAACAAATGAATGAATCAAGATGAGTGTAACTGTGTAAGTGATCACTATCAGGATTTGATTTATAAATAACCCCTATCGTGGTAATCAAGAGGAGACATGGATTTAAAAATCATTCTCACGCTGATTCTTTTCTTTTTCGATTGTAGTTACTTTCGATTCATAACTTATTACATTAACGTTGTTTTCGATTCTTGATTTTATTTTATTTTAAATAAGCAAACGTGTCATAAAGGTGTTACATTTCCGACTACCATTTCAGTAACGCTTAAAAATAGGTGAGCTTTATCTTTTTTAGAGACCTAAAAAAAAATAAAAATAAGAATGGACCTTTGCTGGTCATACTTCATTATTCAGATATGTTCGTACACATTGCGATTGGTAGCAACTCAACTACAAAAGACCCACTAAAAGTCGTTCTACTTAATCCATCGGCATGATCACAATGAAGGACCATATATATAATCAGGCCCGGATTTGAATAGAGACAGAAGAGTCTTGTGACTCAGGGCCCAAAAATCTAAGGGGCCTAAAAATATTTTTTTTTAAAGTTGTCCAAAAAAAAGTTATTTTTTTATAGTTTTTTGGCTATGCAATTAATCAGACAAGTATGGAAAAGAGGTAAAAACTTAATGAAAACTGAAGACATCTGACATGAATTAAAGACAAATATTCTAAAATAAGAAGAATTACACGTGATGAGGGGCCCAAAGGCAATTGACTGAATTATATAAACATATATTATTAATTATAAATTAAATACTTTTGGATGTTATATGCTATTTTGTATTAAAAAAAAAGAGGCCCAACTTCGAGAGTTCGACTCAGGCCTCAAAATCTCAGGTCCGAACCTGTATATAATTGACCATCATCTAATGACCAATCATATCATATGATGAAATCATGAAAAGATAAGATGAACATTATTGTTTATTGCAAGGTCCTGGTGAGAGGATAAATAAAAAGAAAATCAAAATATGATCCCGTAACATTTGGTCTTTTGGTATTATGACACGTAAGAGGTTGTGAGTTTGACTCTGTGTTTTCCGATTGAAAATTATCTAAAAGTCTGGGCCGCTGTTTCTGTTTCTTTGGGCTTTACAGTAACGAAATTTATTGTTTTAGAAAAGCCCATTTGAAACTAGAAAGGCCCAATAAATTTAATAGAGAACCTCAACTGGATATACCCAGAAATTCCTATCTTCATCGTCTCCAATCACCAATGGAGACGACAAATGAAGGAACAAGCCACACTCACGGTGTCTGAGTCACTTCCATAAATGAACCATGGTTCACCCCATCATCATCTCCAACCCCACCTTCACTTGTATCAAACCCCTTCCTCTGCCATTCCTCAACTCCTCCCAATTCCCATTCTTCAATCCCCAACTCACCCAAACCCTCAACCCAAAACCCTCCTCAGTTTCCTTTCACACAACACCAACATGGAGGAGGACGACCGTGACGTCAGCCGCGAACAACTCTGAGATCGACATGGTGAGAAACAAGCAAGGCGTGTACACACCGAAACACAAGAAGGTGGTGATTCTGTGGGACCTGGACAACAAGCCCCCTCGCGGCCCGCCGTACCAGGCGGCGATGGCGCTGAAACAGGTGGCGCAGCACTTCGGCGAGGTCGTCGACGTGTCGGCCTACGCGAACCGGCACGCGTTCATCCACCTGCCCAACTGGGTGGTGGAGCAGCGCCGCGAGCGGAAGCAGTTAGACATTTTAGAGCGCAAGGGGATGGTGACGCCGCCGGAGCCTTACGTTTGCGGAGTGTGCGGCCGCAAGTGTAAGTCGAACTTGGACTTGACGAAGCACTTCAGGCAGCTGCACGAGCGGGAGCGGCAGAAGAAGCTGAACCGGATGAGGTCTCTCAAGGGGAAGAAACGGCAGCGTTTTAAAGAGAGGTTTATTTCGGGGAATCATAAGTATAACGAGGCGGCGAGTAGTTTGATCAAGCCGAAAGTTGGGTATGGATTGGCGTCGGAGCTGAGGAGAGCTGGGGTTTTTGTGAAGACGGTGGAGGATAAGCCGCAGGCGGCGGATTGGGCGTTGAAGAGGCAAATGCAGCATTCTATGAGCCGTGGGATTGACTGGTTGTTCTTGGTTTCGGACGATTCGGATTTTCAGGACATGTTGAGGAAGGCTAGGGAGGCGAGTTTGGGGACTGTGGTGGTGGGGGATTGGGATAGAGCTTTGGGGAGGTATGCGGATGTGTGGGTGCCGTGGACTGGGGTCGAGAAGGGGGAGATTTCCGACAAGGATTTGGTGCCGAAAAGGAGGAGGAGTGACTTCTCTGATGATGAGGATGGTGGTGGGAGTGAATTGGACAATGTGGTTGATGATCTTGTTGGAGTGAGGTCTCAGGGGTCTGGTGGGATGAGGATTTCGGCGTTTTCAGAAGGGGAAGTGGAAGGAGGAGACTGGGAGGAGGATTATGAGGAAAGTGAGGATGGAGACTATTTGTCGGAGGGTGAGGATGTGGATTCAGACGATGAAGATGGCTTCTTTTGATATTGTGAGTTTGATTTCGCAGTTGCATCAGGCATGTGCCATTTGATTCAGCTGTGGCACATCTTGAGTAACAATGCAGCTACATTCTGATAAATGGGAAAAGGATGGAGTTTGAGGAAGGATGGTGTATTCTAATTGATCATTGATGGCAAATGCACAGGTTGGTGTTCAAGAATGTAAAGCGTTCATAGTCCCTGGTTAAAAAATACAGAGATATTTGTGACCACATTTCCTTCTCCATCGTTCCCAGTTCAAGGTCCAATCTCTTATATTTTACATTTCAGCTTAATATGATTACTAACTAACACTTGAAGGTCCAATCTTCTGTAGTTTACATTTTGTTCAGCTTAATATGAATACTAACTATTACTTGAACTTCATCCCTCGCAACATCCATACTATTGTTTGATCTAGGGAATTCTGCTAGACTAGCTACCTATGTTTACTATAAGATTTCATACGATGTCTTGTGTTATGTTTTGTGATTTGAGAAATGATTTATTAGGTCATGAACTAAAACTGAAATGTATAACTTCTGTATCCAAGTTATATATTTCATCCAATCTCTGTTAAAATTTGGGCACTTACCTTTGAAAACATAAAATGTTTAAATCATGTTATTCACATGTTTGCTTGTTCTGGTTTCACGTGGTGTTTCTTATCCTTGTGGACCTTATCTTGATCACCTGAAAGTACTTCAACAAATGGTGTGATGGTAACTAGAGCCTAGATGATTAGAATTTTGCTGGGGGCAAAGTTGGGACTGTGTAGTCAGAAGTTGGGACTGTGTAGTCAGAACTCAGTTCAGAATCCAATTGGTTTGATGGATCATATATACTTGTAACTTCAAAGCTTATTCTACATCCTACATGCCCTTGTCACAGATACACATTGTTGAGATTTTACTACTATTGGCGTGGAGAACATAATGGTCGAGTTGAATTGCATTCCATATAATCATGTAAGAAAGTCAACATGTTAGGGTGGCAGATGGTTAAGTCTTCTTTACTTCCTGGGTGGCATTTGGTAAAAGCATTGATGTAAGCAGCATGGTTAAGCTTTCTGACCTTTAAAGATTCTGGGTTTTGTTCTGATTCTTGTTCAGCGCTTGACCTTAAAGTTTTTGTTCTTTGAACTTGTTTCGAATCACTGTGAATGTATCGATGTTCAATTTCTGGAAACTGATTTTTAGGCATTCTAGTATATGTCCTATGAACTGCTCTATAGTTAAATTAGTTCAATTCTGCCAAGTTATTTACTGCAAAAGTTCTAAGCTATCTCGAAGTATTGAATGAATCCCCATATCCAAAATCGTTAGATTAATCATTTTTTACAGTGTGTCTGTCTTCAGTTCTGGCCCGAGCACTGTAAAGCACCGTAAAAGATGCTCGTACTATTTACCGCCGGTTGGAACTGGGAAGTTTAGGACAACTAGAACAATTTCATTGAGAAGTATGAGTTTCATTGTTGACTTGAACAGTGTAGTCTACATGTGATATCCAAATCCAGCACAACAATTATTTTCGGACGTTTTCATAGGAGGATTGATTACACTGCAAGACAATATCCATTTCTCATTTGTGCCGACTGAGAGAGAACCTCCAAGTTGCCCAGTTGACAAATATTGAAGGTGACCAACCTCATCCACATCCGCACGATTTTCCACGTGTCGTTTATCATCCACGTTACAACTTCCTAAGTAGCGAAATGAACAAGGTTGTCGACACCAAACGTCCACCTCCTCCATCGGCAATCAAGATGACGCAACACGCACCATCATCGCACGCCAGCTCAACCAAAATGCAAAATGTACGGCACCGTTTTCTTCCGTCAGAAATCTGAAAATGACTTAAGTGAACCGAGTAATTAATATGTAATATTTTGATCTGCTCATCCACGTCATACTATCATACATATATATTAATTCGTTAATAAAATTGAAACCCAAAGACTAATTTTATATGGTACCGACACAGGATGTGTGGACCTAAAGTCGAAGAATATATACTCTTATTGTGAGAGCTTAATTTGATCGGTTCAAAAATAAAAATAAAAGAAAGGAATTGAAAGTCTTTTGTCCTCATTCTATCTTCGCATACAGCTATTTGAGCATTTCCACATTAATGATGTAAATGCACATTTGTGCGTAGAATTAGCTCTGTCAGAAATCCAGAGTTACTGACACACTCGTTCAGTCAGTATTTAGACATAGGTTTTTGAGTGTTCCGTAAATATCAAATATTCAAATTAATCTCTTGCCGTTGACACATGAACCCTAAGAGGGCTCAAACCTGCTAACCACAAACGCTCAAATCTGTTAACCACAAGTGAGAGTTGAGACTTAAGCTCGAAATATGAGGGTTCCATACTCGACATCAATTTTAACCGACCTTACCACAGGATATGACACCGTTTAAACTGTTTAGTATAGACTATAAACAATTTAGAGTACTGATGTTTTGGATTTATAATTACAATATTTAAAATAAAATTTTAGAATATGATAAATTAGTAGAAATTTCATATATAAAGAACCATCTTTCGGGAATCATAAGTACCAAAATAGTTTATAGAGTCCAACGTTATTAACTTATACGATTCCATTGCCAACCCAGAAATAAGCTGGGTTCAGTTATAAAATAAAATTTGTTGAGTATTGAATCTGTGACGGTGGTGCTCGGTGGGTTTTGTACAGACTAGAGATCGAAGTTTTTTCTGTGGCGTTTCAAGTCAATAATATTCAAAATGAATGATTGACTACCGCCAATAATTTATGCAGAAGCCAGTGCTCACTTGACACGTCTTTAAATCATTGTGTGTTCTAGGTGGCCTGGCCTGTGCAATTGGCAAGCAAGCTCCTCTCCAAAAACTAAAATAAATATCAAACATGAACTCAATTTATAATATACAGAAAACCTGGAATCAGTATAACAAATATAGTGCCAAAATGAGCCTATCAAGCAACTTGAACCGAACGGCGTTAAAAGCTATGGCCGTTTTTGCCATTTCTGGGTTGCCATCCACCACCGACTTCGGTGGGTCTGTGGTCCTCTTCGTTTTTTTAATAGCTCTCAAAGTGGCAACAAAACCATCATTCACCTTGTTCGGTTGATAAATCAATCTAAATTTTGATGTAGAAGGCAGAAAAATGATATACGTTTCGTCGTAATAGCATCTTACAAACAGTATAAATATAATCGCGGCAAGTAACCTAGCTAGTAGTTAAGTGTACTTCTTAAACTAGGTTCAAAGATCGAGCTGTCAAAGTGATCAGAAATTGTGCGTGTATTGTATAATCAGAGATGACCTTTCGATCTTTTCATATTTTTCGTGAAGGGAATAAGGTTGCAGATGTTCTGGCTAATCACGGTACGTCATTAACACAACTGATTTGGTGGGATTCAGCTCCTCCTTTTATTTTGTCATATTGTAGTAGTGACCTTATGGGTCTTCCCCAATTTCGGTTTTCATAGTTTTGTTTCGTTGTTATTTTGTTATGAGAGGTTTTGGTCTAATCCCCCTCTCTTGTTGTTTCTCTCTTTTCTTTTTTAATACATAAGAGTGTTAGAGGTCATTCCTCTCTCACTCATCTTTCAGCCAAAAAAAAATAAAAAATTTCACATGTCGATATATTAATTTGTCAACCTGAAAAATATTAGTATTACCCTGAAAAGGTAAAAAAAAAATCTAAAATATTATTGTTAGTAAATAGCCAAAATACTTGACTAAGCCGAGAATAAGGCGCAATTACCGGGTCACCGAAGATCATTCCAGGCAAGATAGCTCTGGTGAGCCCTTCACGGATATACGAGGAGTGAAGGGCCGGTAACAAACCGCTTGCCAAAATCACTCTAGCGGCAAAACACCCCTAAAAGGGGAGACACTACAAAGGTTAACAAATAGTCCCACATCAGAGACTGAGGCCAAAGTGTCCAACATTGACCTATAAAACAGGCACAAACTACAATAAAAGGTACACACAACTTATTCCCACTCTCTAGTACATCACAAGTAGCCCAAAGCTAACTTAAGCATCGGAGAGTCGAAGACTGGGCCACCCCAGTCCCGACTTCCTGACGCTGTTACTTGTGTAGGTGCCAAGTGCAGGAACGAAGGATTCTACCTCGTCCCGACTCGCAACCCCTTCCCGGCTCGTGACCTCGGGACGAGACATGTAGAAAGCCGAGTATTTTGGCTATGTACTAACAATTATGTGGTAAAACATGGAGGGGATGGATTTGGTGTATCGTAGCAAAGAGGGCGGACGAATTATCCAAAGCTAAAAGCTGTAGAGATTGCGTGCAGTAGGAGTAAACATCCACCTATCCACGTCGGCGGTCTCACATGCCCACAAAACCGCTACGTGGGTCCTTTGCCGATGGGAGGTTATATATATAACCTCCAAACCGCCTTTCCACACTACTCTCTTAAACACAAAAACTGCAAAGAAGACATAGCAGCAGTGCCGATTGGGGAAAGAGAAAGAGATATGAGATAGAATAGAACGAAGAAGAAGAAGAAGCTTAGGGTAAAAGGTGGGAGCAGATGATGGAATATGTCGGCCATTTTTGGCTTTAGCTTCACCCTACATCAACGTGGCGGCCGTGCCCATACGACACACTAGCAGCCAAGTACGAAAACTAAATCCCCTCCCCTTTTCTCCCTCTACATCTCATATTAATATATATATATAATCTTCCTTCATTCATTTGAGTTTTGTTTGTGTATTGGTTTCCAAAGCTAGAAGCATATACAAGAGAGAAAAGCTAAGGGAATCAATCTCATATTGGACAAGCTCTGTTTGAGGGGGTTTCGTTTTCTTGGGATGGAAGGAGAGTACACTTGTTCGTCGTCGTCTTCTTCATCGACGACGACGAGCTTAGAGAAACGCAAGAAGAGACAACACGAGCACGATGATCATAATAGCCAGGAAAAGCCCTACAGAGGAATAAGGATGAGGAAGTGGGGCAAGTGGGTGGCCGAGATTAGAGAGCCTAACAAGCGCACCAGGATTTGGCTTGGTTCCTACACAACTCCTGTCGCCGCCGCCAGAGCCTACGACACCGCCGTTTTCTACCTCCGAGGACCTTCCGCGAGGCTCAACTTCCCGGAGTTGGTTTTCCAAGAAGGACAGCTGCACGACATGTCGTCCGCCTCCATACGCAAGAAGGCCACCGAGGTTGGCGCCAAAGTCGACGCTCTCCAAACCGCTCTCCGGTCGCCGTCGTCCCAGTCGAAAGTCGGTTATCAGGTTAAGCCTGATTTGAACGAGTACCCGGACCCGGAAAACTCCGATGACAACTGATGAAACAGTTCCTAGGCACGATGATGATGAGACTGATCACCAAACTGTCTATAATATTATTCTCTTTTCGTTGTTCGTTTCTTAATTATTGGTTTCTTCTTCTATATATATCTATATATCTCAGTTGATCGATGATGAATATGTAGCTACCCTACTTGTGCAATAAGTGAGAGATAGATAGATATACATAGAGGGAGAGATTATTTGGGGGTCTTAGAAAACCGATTCAAAAGCTAGGGTTGATTTTGTTTTGGATTGGTGTAGGTTTTTCGATCATCATGAAACTGTAACAGCTTGAAGAGCTAGCCATAGTTAGTTATTGGATCATGAATGAGTTCATTCCGATTAATCTTTTTAGTATTGCTTTGTATGGTTTTGGTGGATGGATCATTCTTTCTCTGCTGTTGGTATCGGTTCTGGACCCGAGTTTGAGCAAAAGAACAAAAGGGTAAAGGAACAGCGGTGGCCTACCTCACGGTATTTGGTTGCAGACTATCATTTCAATTTGGTTTTGATGAGTAAGTTAGCCAAACAAGAGCAAGTAGATAAGGAGATAAGGGAGGAAGGTAGAGGCAAGCAAAGAACCGGGAACAACGATGACGTGCTGCTTGTGGTGAGAAGTATGAGGTAGCTAGGAATCGAAGAAGATGGTCCTCAATCAGAGAGGTTATGTCACTCTCACCATTTTACATAGTTTCATGATAGGACTCCTAGTATTGGTAGTGAAAGCTTTGTCATGGACGGTGGAGTCTTTTCTTTAATTTTCAATTTTAATTAGTGCTTAATTAACTATTATAGTTTCTGTGTCATGTATGAACACTATGAGGAATATGAGAGAGCTTAAGGCTTGGCCTGTGATCTGTCTGGGGACCAAAACTGAGTTTTCATTTTGTATAAGGATGTTGATCGATTCCTTTTCTTTCTTTCTCTTCTGTCTTTGTAAGCCAAAATCTGCGGCTGCCCGGCTGCCCAACTGTCTTTGTATTAATCACATTTTTGACTTTCGTATTTCTTATATAAATCTACGGTCTTCATGGATCTTGCAGGCCCTTATCATATCGTAGTTCTGTTTAAATAATTGCAGCTCTTATGAATCTGCTTAGATTTTTCCCCCCACTATAGAAAATCATAGAATTTTACATTAGTACGTATTATGATCAATTACATGACTTTCATTTTCTGTTCTTTCTTAAGTTGTGTTTGATTCAAAGCACCAAGTTTACGAAGCAATTAACATATGCTTAAATTGGTTAAAACACGAGTAATTATATACTGACGGTGGAATTTCTCAGTCAAAAGGTTTGACGGAGATAATAGTATCCTAGCTAAGTCATCTCATGATTGAATAGTGTTTATCCTAGTTAAACTGGAAATGCCATCTTCTTCTGCAAACCAGTAGAGTCTATTGGTACTAATTGGTTAGTTATAAAACTTTATCTTTCTTCTTTCAACCGGTATGTCACGACACATGACTTGACTTTGTGGGAAAGTGGCATTTCGGTGGCGTAAACATATAGCAGATTCTCTTTACAGATAACACATTCAACTTTTGATTCACAAAACCACATTTTCTAAATAAAAAGCTGATCCATCTTGCTTTACAACCAAAACACAGCATTGTATAGAGGGAATCGGAACAGAATCAAGAAGATGTTGTTCTTTTCTCAACAACTACCGGGCAGATGATGTTCCATTTCTTTGATTCAGAAACATAGGAGGAAATCACTTTGGAATTTCTGCTGTCAAACATGACAAAAAATTCTATGCAACCGGAGCGCCAGGGTGTTACTAGCTTACTCTAACCAGGTTGTCACCTTCATACACAGAAGTAAAAGACTACAAGTACATAAACCTCGCTCCCCTATTAATCGAATCCTAAAGATATGAAGATCTTTTGTAGAGATTGTACTTCAGCTCTATATGTAACAAAAGCAGTAGTAGTGCTTCGCCACAAACAAAAGCTAAGAATTTAGGCCTACACATGCATATGAATACTATGGTCCCAACAGACTCCTCCAAATTAAGTCTATACTTAAACGATGCTCACAAGAATTAACACTTTGAGCACGAAAGCATCCTTATCTCGAGCTAATTAATTGTACGTGTTTAAGTGCTGCCAGATCTTGGAGGCCGGAGTTAGGTTCTATCTTCCTTTTCTCTTCTCCTTTTTCAGGGTAAAGGTTCATGTTGCCCCAAGCTATATATGTATACTTCATAATCTTTTTTAGTTTCTTAATAAATCAGAGGACAGGTGAGCGTTTTCGCTGCCTAGCTAATATTCCTGTACTGAACCAAACAGAATAAAATGCTACCTGCAGTTTAACCACTGTACAAAAATTAAGGCAAAAACATAGACAGCAGTACTGGTCACAAGGAAAAATGAGAAAAAGATATGCAACCTGCAATTAAGAAATTGTTTGTAATTCAAGATACATAGATGTTGATGAAGTGCCAGTGAGATAAGTATAGAATTATAGAAAGCCTCTTCGCAAATACAAGGGGGCATCATATATAGCCAGCAAGCATTGACTCTTTCTTGTATAATGAAATGTCACATACCCACAGAAACTGAATTAGAGCAATAATGGATGCTATTGTGATAGCAATGTATATAATAGGAGCCCCATTATCATATAATCATAAAGATCAAAACAACAGAAAATGACTAAGATAGTGATAAATACTATATGCCAAAGCATGAATACAAGACTCGAAGAATCAGCATAAATCTATTTGTCAATTTATCAACTTCTCCTTCACATTCTGAAAAGAAGAAGATTGCAAATAAAGAGATTTGGCTGAAGTGAGTTTCTATTGACACTGTACCGATTACATATAGTGAGTACAAAATACTGGCAAGGAAACTAATCCCTATAATGAAGTTCTTACTATATATCAAACAATATAATTGCCTACATCTCATACATTCCTAATCCAGAAGATATTCAAGATATTCTTAACACTCCCCCTCAAGTTGGAGAGTGGATGTCTTGCACTCCCAACTTGCGAATCATAGGTACAAAAGCCTCCTTTCCTAAAGCTTTGGTTAATACGTCCGCCAATTGATGTGATGAGTTCACAAACCTTGTAATCACTGAACCGTCTTGAATTTTGTCTCTTATAAAGTGACAATCCATCTCAATGTGCCGCATTCGTTCATGAAAGACCGGATTTGCTGCAATATGCAATGCAGCTTTATTGTCACAATACAATGTGGCAGGTTCGCGATGTAGGATTCCCAAATCTCTAAGCAAATACCGAAGCCAAGTTAGCTCGTAGCAAGCTCCTGTCATTGCACGATATTCTGCTTCAGCTGAAGAAAGTGAGATAGTTTTCTGACGCTTTGACCTCCATGAAATCAACCAAGGGCCAAGAAAGACACAATAGCTGGTGGTAGACCTCCTGGTCATTGGACAACCTGCCCAATCTGAGTCACAATATGCTCTGAGTCTAAGATCACTCTTAGAAGAGAAAAACAAACCTTGTCCAGGTGCATTTTTAAGGTAACGAACCACTCGAAGGGCAGCCTCCATATGTAGTTTCCTAGGCTGATGCATAAACCGACTTAGAACCTGGACTGAATATGTGATATCTAGTCTTGAGACAGTGAGGTATATCAACCTCCCAACCAATCTTCTATAGCGACCTGGATCTTTGAGCAAGTCACTATTATTAGATAACTATTCAGTCCTCGCTCCATAGGAGTATCGACAGGGGCTGCACCCAACAGCCCTGCATCCTTAATAATCTCTAGAGCATATTTTCGCTGACAAATAAAGATCCCATTTCTAGATGCAGAAATTTCAATCCCTAAAAAGTACTTTAATTCACCCAGGTCTTTAAGACGGAAATGATTATGCAGAAACTTCTTGATTGCAGCAATACTAACCAGATCATTTCCCGTAATAAATATATCATCAACATAAATGAGAAGAGCAGTGAAAGACTTGCCTTGTTTTCTAGTGAACAAAGAGTAGTCTGCTCGTGATTGCACATAACCAGCCGATTGAATAGCTTCTGAGAATTTGTAGAACCACTGGCGTGAGGCTTGTTTCAAACCATAAAGGGATTTATGAAGGCGACAAAATAGGTGTTCCTCCCCCTGTCGCCGAAGCCCTGGCGGTGGAGACATGTATATCTCTTCATGAAGATCGCCATGGAGAAAGGCATTATTGACGTCCAATTGGTGGAGGGACCAGCCCTGAGCTGCAGCCAAGGCAAGTAAACAACGAACAGAGATGATCTTTGCAGTGGGAGAGAACGTGTCTTGAAAATCAGTGCCTTCTACCTGAGTGAATCCTTTGGCGACTAGGCGTGCTTTATATCTCTTGATCAAGCCATCAGACCTGTGTTTGATCTTGTAAACCCAGCGACACCCAATTGGTTTCTTACCAGCCGGTAAAGGAGTGAGAGACCAAGTACCATTGTCTTGAAGAGCTTGCAACTCCAATTGCATTGCTTGCTGCCATTCAGGATGAACAACAGCCTCCGAGTAGGATTGTGGTTCTGTGACTTGGCTAACTTGAGCAATGAATGATTGATGCGCCGGCTTGTATCGATGATAGGAGATATAGTTGCACAACGGATAACGGGTGCCTTTATTCGGACCTGGAAATAACGAGGATGATTGATCAGAGGAAAACCGCTTGACATTGGAGCAGATGTAGTCTTTGAATTTCACAGGCGGGGCGGTAGAGCGGTTGGAGCGACGAAGCTTGGGTGGAGGAATGGGTGGGTCGGGCGGTGGCAGAGGCAAGTCTGATGGAGTGGGCTGAGGTGAGTTAGATGCTGGTAGAGGAGGGTCGGTGACGATGTGATGTTCAGCGGGCAGAGGTGGATCGTGTACCGGCGCCGACGCCGGAGAAGGTGGTTCAGAAGGATGCGGGTCAGAAGAGATAGGATTAAGGCTTTGGGTGGCTGAGATAGATTGGGGTTTTGAACGACGTGAATATGTATGGAGGAAAGATGGAGGCGCGGATGCCGGAGGTGGAGACAGCGGCGCGGATGGTGGCGCCGGAGACGGTGGGGTGGGGTCGGGAGAAGGAGATTGTGAAGAAGAAGAAGATGGGTCTGCGTTATCGTGTTCAGGAGAGGAGGAAGAAAGAGCAAGTGAGTCAAACACGTAATCAATGAGATATGGGTCAGAGATGGGAAGAGGAATTGGGCTTTGGGAATGGGCTGAAGAGGAAATAGAAGAATTGGGCATAGCAGATGCATAAGGAAACACCTTTTCATGGAAGAAAACGTCTCTGCTTGTGAAAACCTTTTTAGTTGACAGATTATACAATTTGCAGGCCTTTTGACCAACAGGATAACCTATAAAAATACATTCCATGGCACGATGATCGAATTTGTGTGAAGGATGAACATTGGTAGCATAGGCTAAACAACCAAAGACACGAAGATGATGGTACGGAGGCGGTTTTGAGTATAAACGCTCAAACGGAGTTTTGAAGGAAAGGACAGGTGTAGGCAATCTGTTGATGATGTGTACTGCATGAAGAACACACTCCCCCCAAAATTGGATAGGGAGATGAGCATGAAATTTTAAAGCGCGTGCCACTTGCATAATATGACGATGTTTACGTTCCACAACCCCATTTTGTTGGGGCGTGTAAACGCAGGAATGTTGAAAAACTACACCATTGTCATTAAAAAAGGATCGCAGTGAAAGAAACTCGCCACCATTGTCACTGCGAAAAGTTTTTATGCGAGATGTGAATTGGGTGAAAACATGACTGAAAAATCGTTTTAAAATTGGTTGGGCTTCATTTTTGTGTCTCATTAGAAAAATCCAAGTGAATCTTGTGTAATCATCAACGATAGTAAGAAAATAATGAGCACCCGAAAGAGAAGCATGTTTATAACGACCCCAAATATCACAATGAATTAAATCGAATGGTTTTTCTGATGAAATGGAACTCACACCAAAAGGCAATCGATGTTGTTTAGCCAGAGGACAAATAGGACATGCATCAATGGGTTGAACTGAAAGATTTAAGAAGTTTGTAGCGATGAATTTTAAAGGGGAATGAGAAACATGACCTAATCGGCTGTGCCATAAATCAGTGGATGGGATGGATGAGGTTGTGAGGTTGCAGGTTGATTGATGGTTTGAGGATGAATGAGAATTGGTTAAGGTTTTCTTCGTCGCCAGCGCCGCCAAGTAGTATAATCCATTACGTTGTTTCCCTAGACCAATCATCCTCCCTGTTGCCAGATCCTGCAAAACACACCAATATGGGAAAAAGTCACTGAACAATTTAATCCCCTTGTCAGACGACTAACCGATAACAGATCAACTTTAAATGTAGGCACACATAATACATCACACAGGCAAAACACAGAATTCAAAGGTAATGATCCTTTTGCTACAATATTAGCCTTTTCTCCACTAGGCAATAACACAGGTGGCAATGAACAATTTTTATTCTCATGCGAAAATAATTTAGGAGATGAAGAAATATGGTCTGTTGCCCCGCTATCAATGATCCAGTTGCGGGAAGTGATCTTCGGTAAACCTGGTTTGGTTACAGTAGCATTGACTTGTGTATCATCAGATTCCTTGCGATTCAAAATAGCCAAAACATATTGATGTTGTCGCTTGGAGAGAGGGATACGAACGAATGAACCGTTTTGCCGAATAGGTAGATTTGGTTGATTATATTGGCTGAACACTATCACCAAGGATGGATGATTAGAATGATCGCTGAAAAAAGCTTTGATCTTTTGATTCGTCATGGAGACAAGAGAATTGTTGTACGAGATATAGAGTACAACGAATGAGGAGAAAATCGCTGCACGAGAGATAAGATGCAGCAGGTTATAGAGTCAGGATCGAGTCCTGCTATGATACCATGAAAAGAAGAAGATTGCAAATAAAGAGATTTGGCTGAAGTGAGTTTCTATTGACACTGTACCGATTACATATAGTGAGTACAGAATACTGGCAAGGAAACTAATCCCTATAATGAAGTTCTTACTATATATCAATATAATTGCCTACATCTCATACATTCCTAATCCAGAAGATATTCAAGATATTCTTAACACATTCAAGGCAATCAAGATACAAAGGGACAAATAAGGACACACCATCTTCAATGAGGCCGGTGTTGTGATTTAACAGAATTGACAGTGGTGCTGTGCTCAGTAAAATCATGACTGTTTTTTTTTTTTTTTTTACTGTTCGTAGAAGAAATCGGTTCAGCAAAAGTTGGTTAATTAGGGGAAAGAATCTGGGTAATTGAGCAAAGAATGGGTAAGTACTGATACATGAAGTCAAGGTCAGAAAGGTCTTGGTCTAGGAATCAAAGATGGAACAAATTAAGCTTGCCCATCAGTCTAAGCTAATATGCCAGGGCTTTGACACATAAGCAATTTCTGATACAAGTAATTACGATGAATAATGAACAACGAAGTAAAGTTAACACAGTTAAAATAAATCGAATCAAGGATATCATATACATCTGCAGAACTGCAGAAGCTTATTACCAGGCACAGATCAGCAGGATCAGAATTATTTAGTTTCTTTTTTCCAGGATGAAGCATACAGAAGAATTGTTTGCCACTAATTTATATGGGTGCGGATAGTGGGAAGTGAATCAAAGAATATATATCAGGACAAAAAAGACAGATCAGCACCAAAGGTTGAAGCTTGTTCTATCTGTACAAAAACAAATAGCACTCTGTCATCCCTAGCTGACAAACATTTTGAATTTACAAACAACTGTGTCGGCCTACCTAAATGTTCCTGATCCAATTATTTCTACTGTTAAAGCTAACTCAAACCCTAAAACCTAATTAAGGTGTACTTACCCAGGTAGGTTTATCGATCATCATGTTCTTGTTTCATCTCACATTTGAATTGCATGCAAAAAGAATACAGGTCGTGTAGTGTCATATATATACGAAGAAGACGGAACCGGGGAGTCGGGGGCTTAACTAACGGTGACATTTTCGCCGTCGATTCTGCGAAAACCGGAAGAACCGGCTCCTAAATTGGTTTGTGGTGTACGTACGGGGATGAATGACAAGACAAGTTGGAGGCAACCTTCCAATCGGGTCGCTTTAGCTTTAAAACATTACCGAGGGATGGGCAGGCCTCTTGACCCATAGAGAGGAAAGGTGCCCAAATCGAGTTGGAGACCCCACATATTCTGTAGCCATTGCCCAGTTCTTACTATTTCTTGACTTGGGCTTTGCGATTCCATTATTATATACTCCTTAATATATATATATATATATATATATATATATGTTAATTTAACGGTCTTGTAATAATGCGCAAGAGGTTGTAAGTTCGACTCACGAAAATAGTAAATGCAACATTTCATTTATTACATGTCTCTCATATATTGAATCATTCACTACAATTCTCTTTAAACCAATAATAAATAAGTAAAGTCTTTGGTCACAAAATGAAAATGTATTCAGTCACCAACGTAGGATTAATAGTATTTTGCGGTTTCAGTGTCATTTTTTAAACTACACATTATTACGAGCCAAACTTGAACACATAACGACTTTAATTACACTGAAAAATGAAGTAATATCCATCATGATGTGCATGCATCTTATGTTGTTGTGGCTTAGACGATGTCTTTATTGTGTCATGTTATGGAAATTTGAAAAAAAAAAAAAACATTATAAGAAACGAGGTGATTAAGGCTTTTAAGAAGAGACCGTAAAAGTATCAACTCTTCGAGTTTGTGCAAAACATTTACAGGTTAAAGGCATTGGAAGGAAAAGAAAAAGGCAGAAGCAAGAAGAATATATGAAGGGAAAGGGAAAGGCAAGAAAAGTTTGTATAGTGAGATCTTTCAGTGCCATCAATTCAATCAATTCAATTCAATTCAAATTCACTTAATTGTGTTTGGACTACTGTCATCCATTTACTCCCCAAACCAAAATCACTTTGCACCCACTTTCTCTTACATGACACGACCATTTTCTCACTACCCCGATCATGCTCGATCTCCTTCATTCTTTCCTCCATCTTTTTTATGAACAAAAGGAAAAGGAGGATGAAAAAGAAGAGTGAATTCGACTGTGGAACATAAAGTCATGAGCTCAGATGCCTCATCTAAATCTAGTCGGGAATATATTTCAATCCAAACAATGATGGCTTCCTTCTCCTGCGTTCGCTTTATTTTTGGGCATAACACAAACATATTATGGTAAAGCAGAAACGAATGGTCAGTGGCATTTGCTTCAACAATCCCTTTCCAATCAATTTCCAAGTTAAAAAGGCTTCCAACCAAAATGCGTGATAAAGGACTAGAGCCATAGAGAAATCCAAAGTCATCTGGCAATAAAAGGTTGCTGAAGATTTACCTTTTCCATTTCTATCTGTAACCATACATTCAAGTTATAACTGCGATCATATTAGTGTATGCATATATTGACGAGACAACTTAATTAATCTATCAAATGGAAAACACTTGATAAGTTGATATATAATATTGAATTCAAAATGTGGTAGTGTGGATATGAATATAAATAAGAATAATACCAAGTGAATCACGTACTACAAATCTTCAGCAAACCATCATTATATATTGTACAACTATGAGTCGTATACCTATGTTCAGTATATGCAATGGCTATTTTTCCCAACTACGATGGATAGCACCCGCAAACATGTCTAAAGGACTTTTACACACAAAAGAAAGACATACACAAAACATATAATTCATCCAAAAATATAAAAATGAAGAAGCAAAATGGAGGAAATTAAAGAGTTTTAAAGCTACAGTTTGGTTTTAGCGGCAAGTGTAAGAGTGAGAGTAAAATTATAGAATGGTCCATGGACCGGTGCGAATGATGGCAAATGTGCTAATTAGCTAGCTAATGATGGATTGCCACCGTTTGCTCCACTGCGTGGGTTCCATTGATATCATATATGCCACCCAACTTCACATTGCTACACTAGCTAGCTACTTGTCACGGGCCTAGCTAGCCCTTCGGCCACCACACTTCCAGCCTTATCAACCGGGACAACGATTGGTTTCGCCCTGCCTTGGGCTCGTCAGGGGATCGGCTCCAGACCCCGACCAGTTTGTGTAGGGATGACCTAGTCCCCTCTTCAGCGTTAAGTCCTCGACCAGCGACAAGCTCCCCAAACTCAACCAGGTCGGCCTGCCTGAACTCCAAAGGGACTGCACGTATGCTCCTACACCCCTTGATCTTGGAGCGCAACCCCGCATATCCATACAGCTTGACAACCAGTGTCGCCCATGATGACACTCCCGAAAGCGGGACGTGACATACTGCTCTGCTGGATTATTAGTCCCCCTCCTTTTCTTTGACCGACACAATACCTAAACCCCCATTCATATAACCACCACTTATCAGTTTTTGTTATCATCGATCCATCGATCCTCCATCTAGCTAGCTAGCTGTCTTCTTAAGACATGGATGATCATTTTCGTTAGTTTTACGGTCTCTTACACTATTTTTGATACATCTTTAATGAAAATGTGACCTAAAAAGTTCAATTGAGATACAAATTATAATGATCACGATTGAGATCTATTTTTAGGTTACATGTAAAGATGACACCCATGAGTAAAATATGTATTGGGTTTTAATTTTGAGTAATGGGCATGCCTATTTTTAACAGTGGGTGGGTATGGGTATTTTGAAAAAAAATCATGGGTGTGATGAACAGGGTACTGGTGATACCCGGATAACACTCGCATACCCAAAATATCAGTTTTCAATCCATGACTGCGTTAGGGTTTTTGCGCAGGAGAAGAAGGATGCAATCGACTCGCCACTGCTCAGGTACCTCTGAGGAGGCTCTCAGTCGCCGGTCGACGGATTCAAGCAGCGGTGCCACCCGCTCTCACTGGTGGAGAATCTGAGAGCGGTGTCGAGGGAGGAGGTTCTAGTGATGGACTGCGTTTTGGTTGCCACCGAAGGAAAAAGGAGGTCTGGTGGTTCTTCTGGTTCGCCTCCATCTGGTTCTTCAGATTTTTCCGGGAAGACTAGTCTCTACAAAGGCCAAGACTTGATCTCTTTCTCTCTTTCACTACTTCATCGATTCTGGTTTAGCAATTATTTGTTTTTTTTTTGAAGAGATAGCAATTATTTGTTTAAACAACAACCAGTCTTGAAAAAGACAGCATAAACAATAAAAATAGATAATGATTGTGGGTATGAGTTTTACCCATTTAAAGTGGGTGGGTAATTACCCAATTCTAACATTTTGTAAATGGGTATTACCTGCAAATTTTTCTTGGGTGGTTATAATCTATGGGTATTACCCAATATGTTTTAATGCCAACCTTAGTTGCATGAATCATATTTTGTGTGATATAGTCCTATATGTGATTGGTATGTGCATAATCTGGTAAAGGTTATTGTCGACGAAGTCTTGGATTGATTCTTCTTTTTTTTTATGAAAATATCAAGAATTTCATTTAACGGGAAAACAATATTACAACCATGAGAGATATCGGTGATGGAAATAAATTCTCCACTCGCTTCTCTACCCAAACAAAATACCTACGATTATAATGGACAATAACCAATAAAGGTTTAACCGTAACCTAACCTAATCCATAAGTCTCGATACATCCTTACAGTCAACCTAAAAAAGAAACAATCATTTCAAACACTATAGGCCAAAACTGCCAACATATATGCACAAGTAGCCTCCCAATTACATTAATAACAAGAACTAACCGACATAAAATAGTCTCTGAAAACGACACATTAACCATGACACCCCCCGACACGACCCCAAACCTACCAAAATCCTAAACCCTCTCTCAAAGAGAAGGGACGACACCAAACCTAAGTCTTGGATCGATCTAGGGCTCATGCGTATTGCTATATACACATAGTTTTAACCACATAGTTAATAATAATATTACATAATTTACATACCATGATTTTCTAAACATTACTAGCTAGATAATCGATGATCAATCCAATCTCATGAATTGATATGTACCCTGCAATTCAAAAGGTATGTATTGGATGTGACTGACATTTTTGGCCCAATATGGATGAAAGCACATGAACATTTCTATTAAGTCTTCCTTTTACTATATAAATTCAAAAAGCTTTTGAAATTGTCGTTAGAAATAAGACTATTGTGTTTGTTGGGAAACAATATCTATATGATTGATTTATCTCCTAGCCTGTTCAAACATAGGTCCACAAACAATTCAAATTATTAGGTATAAAACATATATGAATAGAAATGCATGCATGTTACCCTCTAGAGTGATCATGACTAAAGCTTAATACAAATATATCATGAATCGGGTCCATCTTCTACTTTTATGGTTTACAACAAATTATCTAGAGTGGTTGTTGCATGTTATTTTTCTTGCATGCATGCTATTAACATGAGCAAAACTTAGAAATAGAAATCGATCTCTTTTCGTTCCTATTTATATGAATCATGGAGCAAATATATATAGGAGGTACAGGATGATGGTGACCAAGCTTTATGCTATGTGGGTAAATTTTATGTTGTCGTGATTGAAGGGACCCGATCGATATATGCTTACGTGAGTCAGTGAGTGAGGCAAGCATCTATAGCTGTAAATAACCTAGTTTTTTGTAATATTGATCTGAAAGTGGCAAATTAACTAGGTGTTAATTAGCTAGCTAAACATGGGATTACTATATATATGGAGTCAAGCTCAATAGCTCATCTTCTTAATCAGTTCTTACTTATTGTCAACAATGGTATCATTATCCCACGCACAGAGTCAAGTAGGAATGACATCTGTCCAATAAAATCGAAACAAAAACGATGCTCGATCAACTTTTGTAGAATCAAATTAATTCGACTAGGCTCATTCTCACCAAATCGCATGCCAAGTATGCAAATGAGTAAATTCAGATTAACCAACTCACCGGCCACACTGTGAAACTGTGCAAGTGAATTCAAATGCACACGTACTAAAACTAAAAGAAAGATGGAGATACTAAAAGTTGCCAGTTAGTTTCTTCCTAATACGACCTCGTGGTGTGATTAGGACTTAAATATGAAGTTTCATGTAGGAGAACTCGATAGATCGAGCTGGTAGAAGAGGGAACAAATTAAACTTGATGTTGGACAATGGCTAAAGTGAGATTCGGCAATATTTCTTTGTCATTGTTAAGAAATGAGCTGTTCCGCAAATGTCATCAATCAAACCACAATATCATAAGCTCACTGTACGTTGAAATTTGTCCACATTATCCTGAAAAGAATGCCACAATTTCGAATGAAGCAAGTGCATGTAGAACTGTTTTTGATGAGACTAGCTAGCTTGTAGTAGAACAACTAAATTAGTGTGGCATTGCCGCATTGCTTGACGCAGATAAAACTGTTGATGTAAAATCTGCGTATGTATAAATCATGATCTTCATATGTTAATTCGAAATATAATTCACAACCTGCAGATGTTTTATGTTACTCGATTACTAATGATCATCTAGGCATGCAATGCGTTTTCTAAGGCTGTTCTTTATTCTTCGTTTGAAAAGGAGTCAAAGATAAGAACCCTAGTTCATCATCTACTGTGCTTTTGCAGTCAGATTCATAGTTCATATATAGTTCACAGTAGCCTTTTCTGGAGCTAGCTAGCAAAACTGCATCCACGAATAGTGCATGGTTCAAATTTACATAATTAAAGTAGTACTACAACATTTCTGAACCAAGCCAATTTATACGAGAAACTAACGCACGTACAGCACCGCTTTTGGACCCTCTTAGCCTACAGCATAAAATGATCGAACTAGCTAACTCGATCATATCTCTTGCGCACGCAAGTGTTCAATTTGTGATGATTCATGTCGACTGGGTAAAATGGTGTTCCTGAATGAATCGAGTGCATATGTTCATCTGCACAATTAACCCAACACACGTACGTGTTAGTCTCATTCACTCCAAACCAATTCACTGTTTGTGATTGCAGTGATTTCCACTACTCCAACCCCATCATTGATTCTTTGCTCAACTGGAAAACTTTCAAACCACCATAAGTAAAACACGTACGGTACGTATTTACAATAATTCTATATTAGCAGACAGACATGGAAAAAAAGAAAAGAAAAGAAAAGAAAAAGGAAAGTAGGGTTGGCTGTTTTATATATAAAGCTACAAATACTATTTGGGAAATTGGGAACTACAGACATACAGTTTCCCAGAACAAAGAGCAAAGAGGGTGGAAGATGATATATAATTGGCTTGGCATGCATTCAGATAGATTTGGTGGTCTGATTTCAACGTCTGTATCAACTCCCACATGCATATATATAACATAAAAGAGTGAAGACTTCGACGGCTTTCATTCATATATATCCGTATCTGGGACAAGCCAAGACCCAAGCCGAAGGCAAATTAAGTAATGTAATTCCCATTCTTGTTTTATTTTTGGTCTGAATTCCCATTCATCATTTTTCAATATTTTGGGATTGGAGGGGGGAATCTTTTGCTCTCTCATTCCCTCTCATTCCTCTCCCCTCTCGCTCTTTAGTCAGGAAAAAAAAGCTGAGAGGCCACCGAAAAGCATAGACACCTTATCATGAAAGCAAGAAAAAAACGACCCGATTTGACGGGCCAACCCGAACCCACATACACTCACACACTCTCACTCACTCACTCACTCACCTACCCACACGCTCATTCGATCTCATAGTCTCATAGATAGTCTCTCTCTTTGTTGCTTTGCTTTGTTTGCTTTCTCTATCAGTTGAATTATTGTGAGAATAGATAGATCTGTTTCTCTTTACTCATATTTTTTGTGTGGAAAATCCCAAGTCAACTGCACCTCATCATTTGGTCTTGGTTGTTCCTAACGCCACCTCATTTCCCACTTCCATTCCTTTCTCTTTAACTCTCTCATCATCACCTTCTTCTTTCTCCTGCCTATATAACTCCCTGGTTATCCCTATCATTCAGTCCACCATGGGAATGAGCAGCATGAAGGTGCATCAGTTCGCACGTGGACTCTGGGACTCTCCCACCACCAATCTTGAACCTTCCCTCAGCCTTGGATGCAAGCGCTTACGCCCTCTTGCTCCCAAACTCTCCGACACTGCTGCAACCACCGCTCTCGGTCCTTTCGATCTCAAGAGCTTCATCAGACCCGAAAGCGGCCCTAGAAACAAGCTTCCATCTCCTCCTCATGACCATGAGAAGAAAGATTCCTCCCCCTCTCAGGTACATATCTCCCAGATTTTACGTGCACATTCACTCCTATTATTATGTCACTACTCCTATAAGTTAGCTAAACTTCAAAGTTGATGTGACGCAGGTAGAGATGCACCCGGGAGGGACGCGTTGGAATCCAACACAAGAGCAGATAGGGATATTGGAAATGCTGTATAGAGGAGGAATGCGAACTCCGAATGCTCAGCAGATAGAGCAAATCACGGCTCAGCTTGGCAAGTACGGCAAGATTGAAGGTAAGAATGTCTTCTACTGGTTCCAAAATCACAAAGCACGTGAAAGACAGAAGCAGAAACGCAGCACTCTTGGTCTCTCCCACACTCCAAGAACTCCGACTCCTGTAATTACCACCACCGTAAGTACTCCCTACGGCGCAATATATAGTTAGGTCATGTTTCGTTTGCAGTTTTACTTGATTGCTTATCAAACTCGGTTAACTTTCAGGGAGTAGTACTGGAAAGAGAGGAAGACAGTCCATACAAGAGAAAGTGCAGGAGCTGGGCATTTGATTGTTTGACAGACGATTCTAGTACTATAACTTGTAACAACGACGTCGTTGAGGGAGATAGAACTCTGGAGCTCTTCCCATTACGCCCAGAAGGCATGAAATGAACTATGGACGAGACCAGCTAGCTAGCTTTAGTTTGTTTTCCACTACTAGTATTAGTACTTCTACATCGATCTAATCTCTTAGTCTGCTTTGACATGCGTTTTCTTCTTTCTTATGTTTCGGGAAAGAAGAAAAAGACATGTAATCGTGTCTTTTATGTACTGATATATTGATCATCTATCTATCTGCTAGTGCCTTTTGAAAACCAAAGCAACGCTTTGTCAATTGTCACTAGTTAGAATAGACTACTCTTTATTCCAAGCAAGTTCTGATCATTCTCTCTCTTTCTCTGTATTTGGTGGGTTTCACAGTGTGCTGTGTGCATGCGACCCTTTTGGGTTTTGATCACTACAGCAACTTATTTCTGGAATGCGAAGCTTTTTTCGGGTTAAAAGCGTGAACCTATGGGACACTGAAGTCCACGCAGCTACGTCTTCTTCCTTCTTAACTGTTAAGCATTTCAAATGGGGAAAAGGATAGTGAAGTGTCATTTAGCGCCAATGTCAAAAAATTATAGTATAAAACTCACCACTTAGATGACTTTCGTAAAAGTATCCCTATATCATTAAGGAATTCACTATGAATCAAGGATTATTTAGAGACGCGCATGCATTATTGCTGGTTTTCCATCATTAGCTTCTAATTTTTGTCACTTTATATGAATTCTTTGAAAGAAACTATCTAGTGTTTGGTGGGATCATGCTGATTTGATAACGCTAGCACCGATGTTTTCATATATATGGAGGGAAGAATCAGACAATTTGAAATATATCTATATTATCTTGCATCTTCAAATCGAAATAGATCTTTTATATATTCATCATTTTAGCTTTCTCTTTTGTGCTTTTATATGTGATAACTTTATTTAGTAGTCGAGGATCAAGCAATTTTGGTTTATGAATTAGGAAGAAGGAGCATATGCATGTATCGTGAACTAATGTAAGTTTACACTTAGACAAGATAATCAAATCATGGATCCAAATTCTGATCTCTTTGGTTCATGAGGTTTGTCAATGTTTGTCACGGTCAGTCTCCCAGTTATATACGATTATATAGTAAATTACATATTAGTTACTAACCAAATATCAATTGATAAAAATGTTCATTAAGCATATTAATAAACAAATAAGGACAAACTTTTACAAATAAAGATCAACTGTTATATTGTTGACATGTGACATTGCACATTTACAATTTTGTCTTTAATTAAAACATATTTTACTACGTACTACTGCGTATGACTAGAAATTTGCTGCTATTGTCGCCAACTGAAAATTTGCTGCTACTGCGCCGACCAGAAATCTGTTGCTACTGCCGCCGACCGAAAATATGCTGCTACTGCGCTAACCGGAAATCTGTTGTTACTGCCGCCGATCGAAAATTTACTGCTACTGCCGCAGTGCCGCCGATCGGAACCTACTACTACTGCTGATCAAAAACCTATTGCTACTATTGGCTAAATAGCTACTACTACTACCAAATTCACCAGGAAAAAAAATATATGCTACTACCAAATTCACTAGAAAAAAAAAATCTGCTACTACCAAATGTACAGTAGCAGGACTCTTACTTATCCAATAATCAAGATTTGCAGGGGAAATCACAAAAAGCAACATTTTACCAGACACAATCCCCTATCCATGCTTCGTCCCAAATTACAAGATCCAAGATCTAGGGTTTTGAATTTGAATAAGACCTGGTGCGGGTTGGGGTTGGTGGAAGCGCGGTGGAGGATCTCGACGAGAGAGACGTCAAAGGCTAGGGTTTGCCGGAGCAGGTGGTGGCATCGACAGTGACTTCCTTGAACTTGCATAGCAAGGGGATTGTGGCGTCATTGAGCGCCATCATCAACGTTGAGTCGGGCCCCGTTGGTGTCGCGCATCGTCATCCGCTGTTAGCGCCAAGCTTCGTCGATGGGCGTCGTCGCCAAAGCAGTGCCTCTGCTTCGTGCGTTGGTATATGAGAGAGAGAGAGAGAGAGAGAGAGAGAGCATATCTAAAAAACACGATGAGGGGAGAGAGATGAACGATGGGGCAGACAGGTAATATGGTCAATTAATAAGTAAAATATGGATCGAACTTGATGTTATTAGTTTTGGGCTTAAGCTAATGTCATAAACGGTATAAAAATTAATAAAGGTGGTTTTTTTGTATTTTTAAATTTAGTCTTATAGTGATATATAATTTTCTCTAAACGGTAAAAACACAGAAAACTCTGCAGTATTAATCTAGAGATCAATACTACCTGTCATAAATAAATAACATAAACCCACAACGTGCAAGTTACTCTATGTGAATACAATTGTAAAAGAGAAGTGAGATGCAAACCCTAAATATGGGACTTTATTGGGCTTAGCGAAAATTGTGATTCATTACCATCAGCCCAACCCACTCCAATCAGCTAAGTTGAGATATGTGCGCGTTAAGGCCCAACGCTATAAAATTTTATTACATAATCTCGGGCTGAGTCACGTGGCAGAACACCACGTCATATCGCTGGCAGTTGAATGCTTAAACAAGGACAATCAGATCCGACGGCCCAGAATGCGTCTCGGATCGAACTAGGGTTTACTACGCGAGAGTATATAAGCGTCGCTGTTAGACCTGAGCCGGTGCGGTGCAGTGTTACTCTGCCCTCCTTTTCATCCAAAAACCCAAAAAAAAGTTTCCAGTTTTCTTTTTCCGTCGAACCTGTTCGGATTTCGAACGACTCTATCCTCCAAAACCAAAAAGAAAAAAAAAATCAAAATTTTTGCCCGGATTATCTAGTTAGGGTTTGCGTTTCCTATCATTTTTCAGAAACATTTTTGAAAAAAAAGAAGAAGGGAGGGTTTGTGATTTTGGCGGTGATGGCTCAGATTCAAGTTCAGCATCAGGCTCCGGTGACCGGTCCTAACGGCGGCGGCGGTGGTGCGCAGCAACAGATGGTGTCGACGTCGCTGTACGTTGGGGATCTGGACCTGAATGTGACCGACTCGCAGCTCTACGATCTGTTCAATCAGATCGGCCAGGTTATGTCTGTTAGGGTTTGCAGGGACTTGTCCACTCGCAGATCTCTTGGTTATGGCTATGTTAATTATAGCAACCCTCAGGACGGTCAGTCTTTCTTTCTATGTCGTTTTAATCGATTTTTTGTTTCGTGTTCTTAGTTGTTTCATTTCAGTCTGTATAGATTGTTAGATTTTTCGTGTTTAAATTAGTTCTATTTGGGAATATGAATTATCGACATGCATGATTAGCGAAAGATTGGATTGGTGAATTTAGTGTTGGGAGGAATTCCAAGGATAAACTATAAAATTCGAACCTTAAAGACTAAAATGTTTCGGCTTATCGATGCAACTGTGGATGTGGTTGTGCATATGAATCTCGTTGCATTGTATCTTTGGTGGAGCATTTTGTAGTTCTATTTGAGTTTTGACAGATATGATTCAATGTAATGTTTTGATATGTTAGTTACTGTGGCCTCAGGCTCTGATATGTTGTATTGAATCATTTGTTATTCTTGTGTGCAGCTGCGAGGGCACTAGAAGTATTGAACTTCACTCCACTGAATAACAAATCGATCAGAATTTGCTATTCTCTTCGGGACCCTACTATTAGAAAGAGTGGTACCGGGAATATTTTTATCAAGGTAAAATATATTGTTTAGGCATACATTCTAGGTTTCATCCTCTTTTCAGTTAAGTTTTATAAGTATACTTATTTGTTGTTTTAACTGAATGCAGAATCTGGATAAGGAAATTGACCACAAGGCTTTGCATGATACATTCTCTTCTTTCGGTAACATACTTTCTTGCAAGATAGCTACGGATGCATCTGGGCAGTCCAAGGGCTATGGTTTTGTTCAATTTGACAAGGAAGAAGCAGCTGAGAGTGCCATTGAGAAGTTAAATGGAATGCTCTTGAATGATAAACAAGTCTATGTAGGTCCCTTTCTCCGGAAGCAGGAGAGGGATGGTGCTGTGCATAAGACAAAATTTAGCAATGTGTATGTGAAAAATATATCCGAGGCTACTACAGATGATGACCTGAAGAAAATATTTGGTGAACATGGGCCCATTACTAGTGCTGTAGTGATGAGGGATGGTGAAGGTAAATCAAGGGGTTTTGGTTTTGTCAACTTCGATAACCCTGATGATGCTGCTAAGGCTGTTGAGCTTCTGAATGGAAAGCAATTTGATGATAAGGAGTGGTATGTTGGTAAAGCCCAGAAGAAGACTGAAAGAGAAGTTGAGCTGAAGGAGAAATTTGAGCACAGTATGAAGGAAGCTAGTGATACGTTTCAAGGTGTGAATTTGTATATCAAGAACCTGGATGATAGCATTGATGATGAGAAACTGAAGGAATTATTCTCCGAGTATGGTACAGTCACATCTTGCAAGGTACCTTTTGTGCATCTTATTATCATAGTTGGCATTCCCACATCAAGACCTCCATCATTTGAAGACACCTTTCATCTTTGTTTTGCAGGTTATGCGTGACCCTGAAGGAGTCAGTCGTGGTTCTGGTTTTGTTGCCTTTTCAACTTCTGAAGAAGCTTCTCGAGCTGTAAGTCTTCTAACTCTACGCAGGTTCAGAATGATAAATCAGAATGTATGTGATTGGTCTTTGGAATCTGAGATATTTTGTGACATTGCAGCTTACGGAGATGAACGGCAAAATGGTTGTTAGCAAGCCTCTTTATGTTGCACTTGCACAACGAAAGGAAGAGAGACGGGCAAGGTTGCAGGTATGACTTGTAGTGGTGTCAAAAGATTTTTGGGATTGTGTGGTTTGGTTCTGTTTTCAGCCTCATGGATATGTTTTACTCATAATAGGCTCAGTTTTCACAAATGAGGCCTGTTGCTATGGCTCCTGCAGTGGCTCCTCTTCGACCAATGTACCCTCCTGGTGCTCCAGGTCTAGGGCAACAATTTTTGTATGGGCAAGGACCTCCAACTATAATTCCGCAACAAGTAAGTTGTTTTTTCATTTGCCATAGTAATTTGGCCAAGTTGGTTAATTTGATGAAAAATTACTTGCCAGGCAGAAGGTTTAGCAATCATTAGTTGCACACCTTCTTGTATGATGTTATATATGATAGCGTAAACTGGAAATTCTAAAACCGATATAAATTATGTAACAAGAGCTATGTTGATAATACAGTCTATCTTTTATTAGTTTTAATCTCTTATGTTTTTATACATAGGCTGGATTCGGTTACCAACAGCAACTTGTGCCAGGATTAAGGCCTGGAGGTGCTCCAATGCCAAACTTCTTTGTTCCAATGGTCCAACAGGGTCAGCAGGGCCAACGCCCAGGAGGTCGACGTGGGGCAGGTCTTGTGCAACAAAACCCGCAGCAAGTGCCAATGATGCCGCAGCATGTGAGTTCAGTGCTGTTCTGATTTATGAATATTGGTCTTTTATATTGGTCGTGTTAATAATGTTTCATGTCCCTTTGTGTTTCAGATGATTCCAAGAGGGCGCATGTATCGTTATCCACCTGGTCGCATTGTTCAGGAAGCTCCATATTCTGGTGGTATGCTCTCAGCAGGACGTGGTATGCCTGTTCCAGCTTTGGCTTCATCCCTTGCCAATGCTTCACCTGAAGAACAAAGGACGGTAAGCCTTTCTCGACTTAACCTGATGACACTATAATCCACTAGATTTTTGGCCTATAATATTATTTTCACACTCGGGAAGCAGCGATAGCATTTCAGCTTTATGATGTATGGTTTGTATTTCTTTGAGCAGATGCTTGGTGAAGCTTTATATCCCCAAGTTAATGCTTTGGAGCCCGAATCAGCAGCCAAGGTTACTGGTATGCTTCTAGAGATGGACCAGACTGAGGTTTTGCATTTGCTCGAGTCGCCAGAGGCTCTAAAGGCCAAAGTTGCAGAGGCCATAGAGGTCTTGAGGAATGTGACCCAACATCAGGTTAACAACAGTGCTGATCAGTTGGCATCAATATCTCTGTCCGACGAGCTTTAATTGGAGGGGCATTCTGGTTTATCTTCCTATTCTGAGACTGCTGTAGGATTTATCATTTGGTTTTGGTTGCTTGTAACTGAGAAGTCTAGACATGTTTTCTTTTGCTTTTAGTCGTAATTTGTTTCTTAGAATTTTTTGTTATTGCTATATTGGCCATGCGTTTTGGTTGAATGACAAAAGTCCTTTATTTATTTGAATACGGCTTGCTTTTTTTTTTCTTTCTCAATTTTAGTAGTTTGAACTATTTTTGGCCATATGATCTCTTCATTTTTGTGATGAATTTTACTTTGTGGGTTTTTTTTTTTCTTTGATCACGAGTACCTGAATGTTTACTCGTCAGCCAAGGCAGTTAAAGTTAAAAAACATGTCCATGTCTGAGCTTCATGTCAACCAGAAAAAAAAAAGGTATTTTCTTTCTCCCTTGGGAACCATTATCCAGCAATGCAATTTCATTTTTTAACATTTGAAGAACGCAACAGTCGGTGGCACGCGTTTTATATGCAGATTTTTTGAGTAGTTGTATATGGGTAGCCTTCGCCGCCCCTGCAGCTAGATAACCAAACCAGCCAAAGCCAACAATACACGACGAATCTCATGGCTTCCCCTAGTGTCAAACACATCTCAGAGTGCTTCATCCAGCCGCACCATGTTTCAGAAGAATCGAAGCAACCTTTTTACCTCACTCCCAGTGACCTCGCCATGCTCTCCGTCCATTACATCCAGAAAGGCCTCCTCTTCACCAAACCTCCTGAAGCAAGCAACCCCAGTTTTCTCGATACTCTTTTGGCCAAACTGAAACACTCTCTTTCTCTTGCGCTCGTTCACTTCTACCCTCTTGCCGGCCGCTTTGTCACCAAGAAAGAACAAGACCCTCCTGTGTACTTGGTCTATGTCGAATGCAGCAACAGCCCCGGAGCCAAGTTTATCTATGCTTCTCTTGACATGTCCATTTCTGACATTTTCTTCCCAACTGATGTGCCCTTGGTGGTTAAGTCCTTCTTTGATCACGACAAGGCGGTCAACCACGACGGCCACACCACGTCACTGCTGACGGCTCAAGTGACGGAGTTGGTGGACGGCGTTTTCATAGGGCTGTCAATGAACCACGGTCTCGGCGACGGAACGTCTTACTGGAACTTCTTCAACACTTGGTCTGAGATATTCCAAGCGCAAGGGAGCAACATCACTCTTTCCAATCCACCAGTGTTGGATCGATGGTTTCCTGAAGATCATGGTCCTATTATCAGCCTTTCTATCAAAGATAGACTAGAATATGTGCCCGCCTGGTGTAGGTACGGTTGATTATGTTAGTGATCACGGAGTGTGATATTGATGAAGGGAGACTGAAAAGTAGGAGTAATTGATATTAAGCCCGTCACTGTACACGTGAACAGACTTTCCCGCCTCGCTTCACGCGGCTCGAATTACCCCGCCTCACTCAGCTCACCTCGCTTCGCCCCGCTAACTAACCCGTCTTGCCTTGTCAAACCCGCCTCGCGTTATTAGTTCAATCCGCCTCGCGTCACTCGTCTCGCTCGCCTCGGCTCACCCCACGTCTTCACTTCCCACGACTCGTGTTTCGTCTCATCACGCCTCCTCCGCGCCTTGCTTCGTTTCACAAAATTGACTTTGTCCCGCTTAACTTGCTTCGCCTGGCCTCTTTCGCCTCACGCGCCTCGCTTCCCTATTCTCACGCACCTCACCTCAACGCTTCACATGCCTCGCCTCACCCGCTTTACTCGTCTCGCTTCACTCGCCTGCCTCCTCACCCCGTCTCATTAACTTACTCCGCGTCATTAGCCTACTTCGCATTATCTCGTCTCACTCGCCTCGCCTCGCCCCGCAGTTTCTTCGCCTCGCCTCACCTCACTCGTCTTGCCTCGTTACAATCATGATGTCCAAATTTTTTTAAATGACCTCCGCGCCTCGCATCATCTCGCGTTCTCCTCGCCTTACCCCGCCTCTTCACTCGCCCCGCCTCACTCGTCTTGCTTCGCCTAGCTCGCCTCACTCATCTGGCCTCACCTCGCATCACGCGTGTTGCCCCAACTAACCAGCCTCGGCTGCCTAACTCGACTCCACCTCAGCTCGCATTGCCCCGAGTCCTCTTCGCTTCGCCTCACCCCGCCTTTTCACTCATCTCGTATCGCCCCCTCACTCGCCACGTCTCCCTCGGCTCACTCGTCTCATTCCGTGTCCTGCTCGCTTCGCCTCACCTAGCTCCTTCTTCTTGCGTCTCGCGCCTCATTAGCTCGATTGGCCTCGCCCGCCTCTTCACTCACCACGCCTCCTCACCTCGCTGCTTCACACTGAAAAGTAAGGGAAATTGGTATAGAAATGTAAACGTAAAAGAAGTATGGATCGGCATACATGGGTTGTATGGTTGCAGAGAGTACCACGATAATAGTTGCCCAGAAATACAACCATTTGAAGAATGAGTTTTCCAAGGATGCATTAAGGGAAGACCAGTGAAAAATGATTGTTCAAGTGGTTGATTTCCGAACATCTGTTACAAAGATGTTTTTTTGTTATAATAGCATAAAATGTTGAGGAAAATATGTAGAGAAGAGCATTTGACTATGGTGTTTTGTATTTCTATCTCCAGATTTATATAGAGATGGATGAAGGTGGTGGAAAATAAATGAAAAACCCTATGGCTGAATATTCTTTTTACAGGTGTGCAGTCGGTTGATTTCGTATTTCTAGATGATAATCGAAAGAAGTTGTTCTGATCTAATGCTCGTATGTATGAATGGGAATCACACAGTTATGTGAAATTGATGTTGTCACATATGGGTGTGAGCTGCTGATACGTTTCGGGACGTGATGCAGGAAGCATCGACTTGGAGGTGTGTCTTCCTCCGGCTGCAATGATGGCTCTTGAATCTGATGTAGAGTTCATGGAAGCTGCCTCTGTACCAAGTTATGATTAGTCAAACTTGTTTGAAGTTTGAACTTTGAAGTATTGTAGCAAGATCCAAAAGAATGATGTTTGCCATCTTTGTTTCTTTGACTTTAAATTCCCCAATAACAATGAGGTTTCTACCTAATCTTCTACTTAATTTCTGAAAGAAGAAATAGTATTCGTAATCACAGTGGTTAATCAAATCCTAAAAGCCCATTAGTCCCTATCATGGGCTGGGCTGCGTCGACATCTCATGGATAGGGTTACTTCTTTCACAGGGCGTTTATTTCGCCCTAGCAGCATATTTATCTGTACTGTAACTGCTAAACCCTAACCCTGAAACAAAAGGCTCACTCACTGACAATCATGGTAGATACTTTCCCTCCCGGCTGCCGGTTCCACCCCTCAGAACAGCAGCTCCTCTCTTATTATTTATCGAACAAGAAAGCCTATCCGGCAATACCTACAATTGGATGGGAGAACTGCATGACTTACGGCGCCTCGAACCGTCAGAGTTACAGAATTGGAGTTGGTATTCGTACGATTACAAAGGGAGGAAGAGGCACTGGTACTTTTATATGGCTGGAGTTTGGGAGGAGGAGAAGAAAACGAATCACGGATATTGGAAAAGGTCAGGTAAGGTTAGGGACGTCTTCAACAGCCAAGGGGTTGTTTTGGGCACCAAGACGAGTTTTGTCTACTATGAAGGATCGCCTGACACAGCCTCACGTACAGATTGGGTACTCTATCGCTATGCTCTGGAAAATCATATCGAGGTAATCATATATGCTTATGCCTATAGTTTTGTTCTAGTATATCATGCTATAGATAACCTAATGGGGAAAAGTAGCGAAAAGATGTGTGACTATGTCTCGTCGCCTTCTTCTAGAACCCACCTAAACTCTGCAGACTGGGTATTTTTAAAACGAATGGCCCAGGGGAAAATATTCAATTACGTCAGAGTGAGTGAACAAAAATAATTCCGACAAAATAATAATATTTCCCTAAAATATATTTCCATGGAAAACATGATGCATGCACAGCTCAAAAGCTTTAACTTGTGCCTAGCTCCGCTAGACTCCCAAACTTTATAAAATGGCCTCTCAGGCTAAAATTATATATATCAGTATGTATTTACACTCATCATATTCTTTGTACGAATTCTATGAATAAATACGCAAAATAGAATTTCATACAAGGCTACGACGCTGGCGTCTAATGCTCACGTTACACCATAATAGAATTTTTCCTCATTATGGCGGAAAAGCACGAGTGAATATATATACGCGCATATTCCCTATATAAATTATTATATTTATATAGGGCTAGGACGATTGCGTCCAACGCTCCCGTCACACCATAATAGAATTTTGCCTCATTATAGCGGAAAAACACGTATGGCTAGCTAGCATTTCTTTATTTACATACTATTCTCATAATCATCCATATATGAATATATATCCACCAAAATTCTCAATTTCGGTTATTTTCAAATAAAATAAAATATTCATCAATAAATCATTGCATGCACATTATTTAAATTCTCAATTTCAATTATTTTCCAATAAAAGAAAATATTCATCAATAAATCATTGCATGCACATTATTTAAAAACAAAGGTCCACTCACAAATTAGGCCTAAGTCTGATGTCGGTCGGATGTCTCTTCCGCTCGGGCCTCCTCACTTCTTGTTCCAAAAACAATATTAAATCTTCAACTAGGAAACTAGCGCTTAAAAAAAATAGACAAAATAAAAAGGTGAGCTTTGCGTGCTCAACCATGCCTAACGTCCTTAGCCTTAAATTCGCCGCAAACTAAATTTCCCCACAAATACCGACATCATTGAAATCACCTTCCATCGTCCTAACTATAAAATAATCCAATGGCTGGATTCTAACTTATTAATCCGCCAAAAATACTAAACTTTAAAAATTCTCAAACCTATCCAAAACTCCTCCAAAGATTCTAAAAATCATATCATTAAACTCCTCTTAAAATTTCCCACTAAAACACTTTTTTAGCGGCGGCCAACAGCCAGCTCTAGCGATCTCCAATGACCACCAAATTTTGACAGCACTTCTTCTCAACCTTTTCTACAACTTTCCTAACTAGCACAAACACCAATTCCAAGCCTAACTATACTAATCGAACGAAAACATCAATAAAGCCCTAGAAATTCAAACACCGATTTCTCCTTACCTAGCTCAAGAGGGAGGGAGCCCTTTGGAGGGATTGCTGCACGGGAGGAGAGCTTCCTTTTGAGCCAAGGATCGCTAGTTATGGCGGCTGGAGGAAAGAGTTCTGGCGATGGGAACTTCCGAGCAGTCGGAACTTCTGAGCTCGGCTGCGGCTTCTCAGCGGTGCTAGGGGCTCGGTCAGCTACCCAAAAATGAAAAGGAGAGGATGGTGGTTCGAATGAGACCGGCGCGGCGGTCTGAGGTGGCCAGACTGCGGCGAACGGGCGGCCGGAAATCTAGCAGCGAGAGAGGCTCGAGAAAGATAGAGAGGGTACTTCTGTAATTTTTCTGGGTTAGGGTTGTCCATTTTCAATGGAGGTTTGCTGAGTTCTTCTGTAAATTTTCCTTGGAGGTGGTCCCCGCAAGACTTATTTCGAATTTCAGGATGAAATTCGGGGTGAGTCTTGACAGTTGGTATATCAGAGCTCTAGGTTTCGTTTTCTGTCTCCTTACCACTATCATATTTGCCTAAGTAGCACGTAGTGTCTATAAAGTGATGATCCGACCACAACAGATTCATAAGCAGTTTATGTTTGAGATGCTATGTGTTATTAGGTATGAGTGATAGTTCTGTTAGTCTTGTTTATAGACTACTAAATGTCTTCCTTCTCAGGTACTATGCCTTCTAGACGCCGACCCCGTGCGGCTACCTCAACCAACGCCAATGAGGGTGATGAAGTGAGAGGATTAGCATATTCTATTGGATACATGTTGATGGGTGTTTTAGATAGAGTTCAGCACCCTCGGTCTATGAAGAAGAAGGATGTTTTCGATGCAGGGGCAGTTGAGTTCAAAGGTGCCAAGGGACCCCTTGATGCATACTCTGAGGTGGACAAGATGGAAAGGGCATTTGAGAGCACTGAATTGCCAGAAGAAAAGAAGGTGAAGATGGCAGTCTCCTTTCTAGATGATTCAGCTCATCATTGGTGGACTCTCGCCAGCAGGAGTAATGGTGGTGCCCAGAATATGACTTAGGAGCAGTTTAAAACGTTCTTCTTGGGTCAGTATTTCAATCATGCTCATCGTAGTAGGATTCAGTCAAATTTTCTGAACATGAAGAAGAGAGACTATGAGGGTGTCATCTAGTTTGAGCAGAGGTTCACTACCTTGAGCTATCATGCGACATATCTGTGGGGGATTGGGTTCTAGTTCTTGGTTCAGAGCTAAGGGGCTTAACATGAGACCCTTCAGGAATCAGTTGGGGTAGGTAGCAGACTGGTCAGTTTGGTGCTAGTGGCAGTTCTTAGGGTGGATCATCTGGTGATCAGACTTTTTCTTTTGGTCAGCAGCAGTATTCTGGGTGCTTTGAGTGCGGTGGCCAGGATCATTTTAGGAGAGAGTGTCCCTTATCAGTTCAGAGGACCACGTCCGCCCCTACTCAGCCAGTCGGTCAGTCTTCAGCCAGAGGCTCCAGTGGTGGTTCTCATGGTGGTTCAGCGACCAGGGGTGGCTCTCAGTAGGGTAGTGGTTGGCGTGGACATCCCATGACTCACGCTAGACTTCATGCTATGACCCAGCATGAGGGTCGTAGTTCTCCAGATGTCATCATTGATACGTTATTAATTTTTTGTCAGCCAGCTCTTACTTTAATTGATCTCGGAGCCACGCATTCATTCATGTCTAGTAGATTCGCCCTCCACACTGATGTGCCATTAGGCTTGTGACCTAAACGAAGTCTGGTTATGTGGTTGGACACGTGTAGTGTAGATGATTAGTTCGCGAGTGAAACGGTGTCCTTGTGGTATTCTAATTGCTGAGTCTAAATTGGATTATGGTTGCATCTCTACCGGCAAGCTGTGAGTCGTTATATAAGGAGAACTCGAGGGTCATTGAAGACACACAATCAGATCTTACAAACTACAACAAAACTCTTCGAGCCTCTCAAAACCCTAGTTCTAAGCGTATCTCGGCTTAGTTCTCAGAGCTCGTTCGGACTGGCCCTAGGTTACTTTCTCAGTTGGTTGCTCTGCTCGTTTCCTACAGTGAGTATCGATCGTAAACGAATATGTGAGCTACTCGTAATTCCTCGTCCGCGAGGTGACACCGGAGCCCCTTCGTTTGATTAGAAGTCAAGCACACACAACTCACATTTTACGTCCGCACGGTGGCACGACATGCACTCATTTTTTTACTTTTTGTATGCCCCTTGCTCAGGATCATAGCCAAAATAGGCTAAAAGTGAGACGAGGACCCTGCAATTAAAGATTCTCATTGTAGGATATATAAAGTCTCTGATTCGAGCAGAACTCGTGAAAAACATCTCTTTGGGAAGCAGCAGCATATCTTTACTCCATGGCCACCATTTTTGTAACAAAATAATACGACAAGAAATGTTTAGTTGACTCGAATGAAGTCCGGACGCTGTCCTTACGACATGTCGTTTCATTTCAATGCACGGCCAGTCCGATCTGTACGGCTGCCATAGGAGGGGAGTAATCGAAGCAGAAAGACGGGAGCGTAGAGCATCAGTGCCACTCAAACACACACAAGGCTTCAAGAGCACGCTACTCCTACTCCTTATAAACCCCTCTCCCTCTCCAATTCCCTCTTTGTTTCCCCCAAAATTCTAAACCTAATAATTCATGGGCGATGCCAAAGCGACGTCGTTTTACCTCCCACCCGGTTGCCGATTCTACCCCTCCGAGGAGCAGCTCCTCTGCTACTACCTCTCCCGCAAGAACACCGCTGCCTCCGACCACGGCTACGATTTGATTAAAGAGCTCGACTTGTACGACCGCGACCCGTTTGATTTGCCCGACTATGCTTGCTACTCTTACGGCCGCGGCGGCCGGAGGCGGCACTGGTTCTGCTACACGGTTAGGGTTTTGAAGGAGCGACGGGCGAGGAGCGGGTATTGGAAGAGGAAGGGAAGGGTTAGGGACGTCGTCGGCGGTGGCGGAGGGAAGGCGGTGCTTGGCCGGAGGAGTAGCTTTGTGTTTTATTTGGGGAATTCTCCCAAGACTGCTGTGAGGACTGACTGGGTGCTCTATCAGTATGCTCAGGTTGATCATCTTCAGGTAGATTGTTCGCATTTTCAATCTTGATTGTTCTTTATTGAGTTTTTAGGTTTCGGAATTGGGGGTTTTGTTTAGTTTCTGTGTGTTTGATTTCTTGAATTTTGATTTCGGAACCAAGCTAGATGATCTTCTAGTGTTCGAGGGTTTAGGATTTATGATTTATGAAAATGTATGTGGTTCTGGTTTGTTCGTAGGTTGCGTATCTTTCGTTAGTTCTTGGTTTGTTTGATAATTTCAATCTTGATGAGTGCGCGTGCCCATTGATTTGTTATCTTTAGACATATGGCATTTTTTTTAATGTTTTTAATTGCATATAAAAGGGGAGTTCTTTCAGGAGTCAGGACCATGTTAGATGATCCAAAAGGTTTAGTTTCTGTGGTCTGTTTTATGATTTCGATTCATACGAGTTGTTAAGAATTTAGTTTTGGTTGGTAGAGTTGTTGAAAATTGCCTCACTCGGATGTGAGCATGTATGAAGGAAGTTAAAGCTTGGCCTTTAAAGTCCCCTAGTCGAGATGTATTCTTTATAGTTTTCCATTGTCTTTCTTTTTCTCTTTAGATTTTGAATGATTTGGATATGGACATTTAAAGGGTGAAGTCAGTAGTAGCCTATTCAGTTTTGACCTCTCAAGAAAGCTGTTCAGTTGTCAAATGATGTCCATGTAACCATACTTTGTTTCTAAGAGCATATTCATGGTTTTATTGTTGTCTTCTTCTGAATCGGAATTAAGCATTTTGTTTTGACCAGTACAACTGATATTGCCTTTACTGCATTGTGTCTAATTGCATAGGCAATTCGAGTAACATATTGTATGTATGTCTTAGTGCAGGCCTCTTTTGTCCTGTGCCGAGTATTTGTGAGATCTCAGGGTGGAACTAACATATCAGAGGATGCCTTAAGTTCGTGTGCTGAAGAAACTGTTTCCACAGTACGTCACATTGGAATTCAGCATGATGGATTTTATGCTCCTCATATTGTTCCTGAGATTGACGGTGACAAATCTGTGCCTAGGAACACTGACAAGTCAAAAGATCAAATGAGACTGGAGACTGAGGTAGTCAAGCAAGTTGAGACTCGGCCGGTATCAAGTATTCAGACTAATGGACAGGTTATGCATTACAACAATTCTCTTTCCACTTCAGTTATGCTATTATTACCATTTACATGCTCCATGTACTATACTGTCAGCAATATCTTTTTATGACTGATATCTGGTGCCAATAAAGTACTTCATCTGTAGTTTTCATTAAATCAGTTCCTTTCCGCCTGTCAAAGTCTGTGCGCGCACACAAACAAACACATTATTTTCCTACATCCTTCAAACTCTGAGTAAAAAGTTTTACCTTGATGCCTGACTTGTAAGTTGTTATTTTGGATCCTTGTGAACTTGCCATTTTATTATTTAATTGCAGTCCATGTCACAAAAATATGAATTCCCCACTGTCAGATGTTGGCGACATTCTTTTTTATGGCATTCTTGCCTTAGCTGCTCTAACTTACAGAAATCTCCTGAAATAATTTGGATTTGTCCGTGCAATGCAGGTGCCACTATCAGGTGTTAGTAATCCGGTATTGCTTGACGGTTTGTCCTCTGAGCATCTACTATCCTTTATAGAGGGAGACTTCATAGAGTTGGATGATCTCATCGACTAATCATCCAATACTAATCGGTGTTATTAGACTTGGATTAAAGATTAGCTCTCAAAGAGGTGAAGGTTTACCTTAATTTTCAGACTAAAATAGCAGCTGAAGCAATATTCTGAGGTGGTAAATTCTGAGTTCTACAATTGTTCTGATACTGTAAATACACAACTATGGATAAGAGGGGAAGCCTAAGATCATTAACTTAATGGTTGTGAAGTTTAGAGGCACGATCACCACCTGTAAAGGTAATTGGTGCGTACATAATTGATTCTTTTTTGCACTATATTTTCAGTTTATTCAAGAGAATATTCACTTTTATTTTGGTTCGGTGATGCAGATTTGCTTACGCCTTCAAAGGCGTGGTTTTCACTGGAACAAGAAAGACTAGAAAATATTTGATTTGAACTTTATTAGTATTGGCTGCTTCACTGAGGAACACAATCCGGCTGCCCCTGTATCTACGATATGCATACATTACACTTATGGAAACGTTAAGTTTTCCATCACCTCTCTAGTGCCTTCTCTTAATGAAGGATCTCTGATTATGTTTCCCGTCTTCTTTCAGAGATTGATAGAAGTCGCATAACTATTATCAGTTCTGAATTTAAGGAATTTTTAGTTTATTGGTGGCATTCAGTTAAACAAATTGTACTTTTGTTATGCCATTTTATAGTGCATTTGGCGTTGATATTTTGTGTTTGCTATGTTTGAATAATTCTCTTCTTCTAGAACCAATACATGTACAGTAGGGTCTTATTCTATCGAGTATTGACCTTTAGGTTTAGAAAACCTATGTGTATGTTATCTAATCCAAGAACAACAAGGGTCGTTTGGTAACTCAAAACTCCATTGATTGGGACTTGAAGATTGAACACTATTGCTAATTCTGAAACTGTACAATTGATAGGATGAGCTGTTCAAGTCAAAAGCTGACAAGTAGTATAACCATGAATTGATTTCCAGTTTGTCCACTTTGACAGGAGGTTGTGTATCATAATTAAGTTCCAATTAGTAATTACTTCTCACCTAAACCTTGCTAGTGGATCTTTGGTGGATGGTTTGGTCATTCACCTCTGATTTTCTCCTCTTTGGTAAATTCAGATGTGCATCATTATTGTGGTAATGTTATTGCCTGCCAATCTCAATATTTCATCACCTTGTCTTCTGCAATTTTAGTTTGCTTGGAACTGAATTCCTTGCTATGAGGCAATCTTGCTCCCCCCCATACTCATTATAACAGCTGCTTCTCAGCACCAGTTGACCACCCTCTATTCATGTGTTTAGGTACCAAAAAAAACTGGAAGGACTTGTTTTTCCATGTGCATTATCAGATTTGGCCCCATTTGCCCACACAGCTTGTAACATTGTGCTATTGCGATCCTTGTTTTTGCCGCAGGCCTTGTGAGATCATGTGTTTTGCTCCCTTTGAATAAATTTGATTCAATAAATTCACCACCCACCCATCAAGAAAAGAGAATTAAGAGAGTGATTGCAGAGGGTTTATGTGTCATACATCCCCCAAGGCCATCACAACCTTAGCTTCAGTCTATTTTCGTACCCGATTAACCCACCTTTAATTCGTAACCTAATCAAGCTGAGAAACTCAACCCCCACGCCCATACAAACATAATATTTATAGAAAAAGAAAAGAATACCTCTTCGTTAGGTTGAAGTAACTTGGTTTATGTGCACCAGCCATTATACATTGAGTTCGGACTTTCGTACTCATAGTTGAATGGAACCCGATTTTTATGATAGAGTAATCAAAGATATTCGTCTTCTGGGGCGAGGGAGCCATTTGGCGTGTACCGGAGCTAGAGTTTTAGGCTGTCAAGTTTTCTATCTTCCATCGTGAAAAGCACCCAAAAAATTTCTTAATATTCGCTGTGGTGGAGGAATCGTCAAACATCTTATCGTCATTAGCAAGATAAACAATGGTTTTCAAAAGATTAGGAGGTACTGGCATTACGCAATGACCTAAGAAAATGATCCAAATGGGTTGCAAAGAATGGGAATGATTTTTGTTTTCGTGGCCTCAAATCAAAACGCAAAGAAATACCAAGATAGAAAGCAAAGCAAACAACCAGCTTTGAAAGGCACGAGGGTATGTACGAGGGGAAGGTATAGAAAAACAAAAGCACAAATGGAGGTGTAGGAGTATAGGACCATGAACAGACGTAAAAGAAGCCAAGAGGCCCACGATGGGGATTTGAACGGTGGAACTGAAGTAGGCAAAGCCATATAGAAAGAAAGAACCTGCTGCTTGAGAATACTTAATAGAGACATTTCTAGGTCCTTGTTTTCACACCTCTTTCAAGCAAAGTTATATACACTACGCAATACGGCAAAAACCAACTCACAAAGAGAGAGAGAGAGAGAGACTATCTTCTATCCTAGTGTCGCTTAAAGGGAAAAAAGAGAAAGTCCAAGTGTCTCCAAAATGATCAAGCACCCCAAGACCAACCACACTCATTTGCACACTAAATTTGTACCGACAGGATAATTCAATGACACCCTTCTTTCATTTCTGGGTCATTTTTTTGTTCCATAAATGAATTTGTTTGTCAAGTGCCCGAAAATAGACGCAGTCAAAAACTTCGTTACCCTGTGCCCTGTACAAAAGCACACAAGGCAGGCAGATCTTTAGGAAGATCTAAACTCATCCCAGTTTGGGACCCAGAATGTATCATATCACGACACGTGTGCACACACGAGAAGAGCTGGCCTGGGTTTGGGAGCTGGGTTTGTGGGGTCAGAACTCAAACAAAGCTCAAAGTGACCGAGGAGGTCAGAAAGGGGTGCACAAATAAAAGAGAGGCAGGGCATGTGAAAATGTGATGGTGATAGGCGTGAGAGGGTCAGGCATATGAAAATGAGTGAAATTTTTTTTTTTGAGGGAAAATGAGTGAATATGTATATATGCTTGGCGTGAAAGAGCCATTGTGGGGGCGCAATGAGGTGCCCTTTGGTCTTTGATTTCCTTTCATTATTTCTAGGTGGCGAAGGTTACGTAGAGAAAATAAAAGTATGACCAAAACTTAAACTCCCCCAAAAGACTAATATTCGAAACAGCATTGGTCTCTTTACAACATTATATCTTTACAACATTATATCAATCGATAAGTTAAAATTAAATCTTTATGTAAAGTTGATAAGGGCACTTTTAGAATCCCTTAAGACTTAGTTCCGAAATAGAACTAGTCTTTCTATCTATGATTCACATATACTCAGAAGTTAAATATAAATCGATTAGTCATTTGATGAATCTTAAAGGCACCCATATCGAAAATGGTTTTTTTTTTTTTCCGGTGAATCATATCGAAACTGGTTAGCTTGAGAGCTTAGGCTTAGTTGGTGGAGGTGGTGTAGACTGTAGAGGCTTGGATTTTTTTATTTGAACTTTGAGTTTTTATTGAGTGTATTTATTCTGCGTAGATATATTACTTTGTTAGGAAACTGATACCTCTCTGTCAACGACCATAACTCTCTCCTCGGTTGTCTCTGTCTTTGGGTTATTTCGTAAATTAAAGATTACTGCCCCCTCTCCTCTCCTCTCCTCTCCTCTTTAATCCCCTTTCTCTCCTCTCTTCTCTCACATTTCATTTCAATTTCATTTCATCCACCCAAAGAGCCAAAGCCTCCTCTCCCTTTCTCTCCCAACCCCATTGCTCTTTCTCTCTCTCAGTGGGTTTTGTGTTGTTTTCTCTCCCAACCCTCTTTTTTTTTTCTTTTTTTTCTGGAGAAAAAGAGAGAGGAAATTCATCATCATCTTCTTCCGGCCGAATTTGTCCCTTTTCTGGAACATAGATCGGTTTCTTCATCTGGGTATGTTTTAGTTTTTTGATTTTTTTATGATTTTGTTTTGTATTGATCGGTTGGTGGTGATAGGATTGGATTGAAAGACTTGATTTTTGGTGGTTTTTATGGGTCAGAATTGGGTTTGTTCTTGTTTAATATCACCGGAGCTGAATTGTAAAGGGTAGGGTGAGGGTTTGAAGCCTTCAGAGCTTTTAAACAGACCCAAAGATGGTTACTTTGTTATTGTTTTTTGGGTTTGATTGCCTTTGGTTTTTGATAACTGTTTCTGGGTTTTCATTTGTGGTTTGATTCTGTGTGGCTTTCACAATTTTTGATACCAGCTCCTTTGAAATGGGATTTTGGGTTGAGGCTCTCAGCCATCCAAATTTGACCTTGTATGTGGGTGAACCGATCTTTGAATTTTACCAGTAAATGGGTTTGATCAGTTGTTTTCTTATTGTACTGGTAATATTTCATGGTGGGCTGTTTGAAAGCTTGAACCTTTGAATTGTTTGACATGGTTTTTATGGTCTAGACTTGCATCCTTTAGCTGGTGTGTGGCTGAGTTTATGTGAATGTGATTGCCTCTGAAGTGTTTCATGCAAAGGGTTTAGCTTTTAGACCATTTCTTTGATTTTCTTGTGGTGTTGGTTTTCGATGAGAAAATGTATGTGATTTTAAATGTCGGACATTCAGTCATTCACTCTTTTACTGCTGCAACATGAATGGCATTTTTCCGTGCTGTTCAACTACTGCTACCATGAGGGATCAATCTTTACCTCATTGGGTTGTTGTTGTAGTGTATCTAGTATGTGTAGGCATTTGGTGTCAACAATAGTGCCACATTCATAACTATGTCATACAATTCAATTGTATTACTTCCTGCCAGTTAGGCAATTGATTCTTAAGGCCTGGAGCACATACATTTTCCTGTAGAATAACTTGGTCTCTGTAGAGGATTTGTGTTTCTCTGTACTATCAAATGAAACTGAAAAATGAAAGATTGTTCTTACTCTTATGAATTGGTGAATAACTTGTATGCTTTTACTTATTTTGTTCCAATTGTTATAATATTAATCTCTCTTCTACTTTTGATTTCAGGTCTGCCAAATTGCACACAGCTTATTGATTGTACTGAAGGTTTCTTCAGGCACTTCACATATATTTTACAAGGAGATACATATAAGCCCTAATGCAAGGGCAGAGGGGTACTATCGGTTCCTTGCCTGAAATGCTAGATTTTGACCATGGGAATACGTCAAATGATGCTGCTATAGATCAGCAGATTTTCTGGAATGGCACACGGAATCCTTCAGAAAGTCGGATTCCTGACTACATTGAATCACCTACTGATATGAATGTTGGTTTTGGGAATTCCGTTGGCGGTGAACGTCGGAACTTAGGCAGATGGTGCTTAGGTGAACCTAGTTCTAGAAACTCACAGGGTGAAGCAAGTCGTGATGAGCGGAAACCAGATTTTGGGTGGTCATCTTCAGTGGATGCTTGTGGTGAAGCTGGTCTGAGGCTAGAGGAGCGGAGCTATGAACCGACTAATAACCTTTCACTGGACAACAATATGAATAGTATTTTTACTCCAAGTTCCAATTCTGATGCAATTCCACAGAATCTGAACTTGAATGCAGGTTTCTCTGGTCATGGTGGCGATAGTAGTCAAGCTATGGAATGTCCTAGCATATACAAGTATAATGTCACTGAAACTGAGCGGACTCGTCCCACTGGTAGTTCTGATCCTTTTCTGCTTCCTGCTGCAAGTACTGGATTTTTAGTGGGAGAAAATGATGGCAGACCAGGTTGTTCATTGGAGGGTCGCCGTGTATCTTGCAAAAGAAAGACTATGGAGGGACATTTAGGACAGTCTTCTTTAAGCGGAAATTGTAGTTACTTTCCTCATACAGAAAGTGGTGCAAGGCCTTCTGCCCCTGCTCACTACAATGCAGGCATAAACATATCTTCTCCCTCACAAGAGAGAAATCCAAGACTTGGACCGGGTGGTAGAGAACTTACTGCTGACAGCCTTCCTGATTCAAATGTTGGAAGGGGCTCAGAGAGTTCTCACAGAAACTTCCGAGTGAGACTAAATCCATCCAATCAACAAAGCTCTATAGCCTCAACTAGGTTCTCCAGTGGGAGGGCTGCTAGGCATTCTAGTGGTTCCTCTTCGCAGCTTTCACCTGGTCTTCTTCCAGTCGATCATAGTCTCGACCTGAGAACAACACCGGTACTGGATAATATGAGTTCACAAAACCCTCCAGGTCTTGTCCATGTACCTGCAATCCCACAAAATGTGCAGTCTTTGAGGTGGAACAGTGGTTCAAGCTCAAGAACCGGAAGCTTATCAAACTCTGTTTTCATGGGGGACAGAGATGCTCCAGTGCGTGAGGAAGTGAGCTCAAGAAGTATGGCGAGACAGATTTTGGGTCATCCTATTTTTGTACCAGCAACTGAATTAAGGAATTCTGCTCGACTTTCTGCGGGTTCATCCAGTAGAAATCCAACAGGTGCAAATGCGAGTGTTCCTGGAAATGTTGCTTCTACATCTCGAACGGGTCCAAGTTCAAGCGCTCATCCAGCATCTGCTCCATCATGGTCTCACCACAATTCTCACCCGCAGTTTCCTCGAAGATTGTCTGAATATGTTCGTCGATCCTTGTTTTCTGCTGGTGGTAATGAGTCTGGGAACCAGGGAAGCAACTTTTTGCCAATGCGTTCTGGTAATGCATCATCACAGGAGGTTGTGCATTCATCTGGAGTTGCAAACGCGAGTCATCATCAGCCTCACCCAAGGTCTGCTGCATCATGGTTGGAGAGACATGGAGATGGACTTGGGCTTCCATATTCATTACGCACTTTGGCTGCTGCTGGAGAAGGAAGTAACAGGCTTGTATCTGAGGTGTGTAACTGAATCACCTTAAATTATTGTGAAATTATCTGATTTACAACTAGAAAGAGTCACTGTTTTCTCATCCTTTTTCCTGTATAAGTTTTTATTTTTGAAGTCTCCAACTCGTTGCATTAACAAATTTTCATGTTAATCAAGTTTTCTGTTGCTGTATTACGCTTAAACTCTTTATTTTGTTAATTATGGTAAAGAGGTGGTCAGTTAAAGCTTATGAAGTTTTATTTGTGCTCTTCAGCAGATTTGCAATGTCTTGGGTCTCATGCGAAGGGGCGAGATTTTGCGATTTGAGGTTAGAATTTATTTTTGTTATGTATACCAGAAGCCGAGCACATCAATGCAATCTCAATCTGGATATATCTAAGTTTGCAAATGGCCAGAAATCATTCTTTTAAAACTTGAATTCTGATTGTTTATTTAGTTCTTAGTAAACTGATATGTGAAAGACTTGGACAGGCTTCATAGTAAATATCTGATGATTCTCAGTTGTGTCATATTACTCATATATATGAGTATTATGACTGAATGCTATTATGAATTATCTTTTTTAACTGACTTCGGCTTCCTTGTGTCAGGATGTTATGATTCTTGACCAGTCAATGCTGTTTGGAGTGGCTGATATTCACGACCGCCATAGGGATATGAGACTAGATGTTGACAATATGTCTTATGAGGTAATTGGTGCAAAAGAACAGATGAAAGTTTTGATTCCTATAATTCATATGAAAGAGATTTCTAACTTTAAGATTTAATATTTAATACAGGAGTTATTGGCTCTGGAAGAGCGCATTGGAAATGTGAATACTGGATTGAGTGAAGAAATTATATCGAATCGCTTGAAACATAAGAAGTATATTGCCATGGCATGTGAAGCAGAGACGGAGACGGAGCCTTGTTGTGTATGTCAGGTAATAACACCTTGACACATGTATATACATCCATGGCTCTTGTGTAGTTGTGTTACTCCTTTCTCTCTTAGCTTGATTTATTTTCTATTGTGCATGCAGGAGGAATATAATGAAGAAGATGATCTTGGAATGCTTGAATGTGGGCATGATTTCCACAGTGACTGCATCAAACAATGGCTGACGCACAAGAATCTGTGCCCCATTTGTAAAACTACAGCCTTGGCAACATGAGTTGACATCAACGATTTTGCAGGCTAGTTTTTTCTTCAAAAATAGGCAAAGGGGGTTGCTTTGGTTTGGGGCGTGCCTATATTGGTTCAGTTAGTCCCAATTTCCCAATGCCTCCCTCACCTTTCCATGCTTGTCGAAATGAAGTTAGTCCAATGCACAACTTCAACGAGAGTCGAGCGTCAAATTTATTATTATTTTTTTTAATTTTATTATTTAAACCATTGGCCCTCCTATTGGAGACAGCAAGTTTCAAAGTTGGAAAACAAAACTGGGTACCGACTTTTCATTTTATTAATGAATGATTAGGTTTTGATATTTTTGTAATGGTTTGCTCCTTTTGTGCTGCTTGTCCCCCTTTATAATTCGTTTCCCAATGGTTTTGGTCAGATTATTCACATTATATCTCCGATGTCTCAAAGCCATATGTGTTAGCATCGATGGAGAGAGGGCAGATTAGAGAGCAGATTAGTGTTTTGTTTTCGTTTCTTTTGCAAGTCCATGTTGCTGTCAGGTGTTTTTTTACTAGGATCAGATGAATATGCAGCATTTTCCAATCTATAATAGCTTTGGTTCTAATCACATGGTAAAAATGCATCAGGGTATAACGTAGGTGGAAAATGTTAATCGAGTGCATCGAGTCCATGTTCGTTAAGCACTTTGGATGCTGCTGGAGAAGGAAGTAACGTGCTTGTATCTGGGTGTTGATACTTTGGCATGAAACTTCCTAGCTGGTACACAGCTAAAGCAGCCAACGCAGTAGTGGAAGTTTTGCGCATCATTATCATTGTGTGAAGTTGATTGGAAATGCTCATATCAATTACATTGCATTTTGATGTTTCATCATCAAGGTTAGGACTTGGGAGCCAAGTGCATTGTAGATCACGAAATGTTGAACACACTTTTGTTTTTCTTGCAACTTCATTATCCTCGTCTTTGGGTGCCAACTTTGAATTGGAATCCCGAGCTCGAGCTTGATGTTTCGGGTAATAGCCTAGAAATGAAGAGGAGGGTGATGTAGGTGGTAACGTAATGTAAAATGGTAGAGGTAACACGCCACGTAGAGGGACCTCGGGAGTTGCGTACCTTTTGAATAATAAATTTGCAGAGGCTAAAAGGCTGACGTTTGATTGGATAAGACGGTGAGACATGACGTCTTTGACTTTAACCCTATATTCAAGACATGACATCTTTGACTTTGACCACACTTTTGAGAATTTTGGTTTTAGTATATGATTAAACCAAGATCTAATAATATTGGCACGAACAAAAGGTTTATTATCAATTTTGCCCACACTCTTCTCTGTTTTGAACTAAAAAAGATCTATTACCAAGTACGAATAAGCTCTACTTTCAAAAGTCTAAAGTTTGGTTAGCTGCAAGGGAATTCCGACATAACAAAGCTTCAATCAGCAACGTATTATAATGTCGCAATATCTATAAACGTTTTAGATTTGTAAAGAAATTTTAAACAACGAACTTAAAAAGTATATATTGACGATACAAAAAGTGGAAAAAACAAGGTTCTATTTTCAGATTCATTTGATAAAATAGAAAGGAAAATGGAAAAAAAACAACATTGATGGATGGAATGAAAGTGATCAACTGATCATCTAGCAGTTTCCCCTCATTTTGGACTTGAGTTGTCAAATTTCTATGTCCTTGATTGTATAATGGCTGATTGTAAAGCAAAACGATGCAAATAAGAGAAAAGAAAGTGGCAAAATATCCAATATCCAAAAAGACTCGGGAGCTCTGAGCAAATATCTAGAGTTGGAAAATCGCGAAGAGATGATTAGCGCGGGAGAGTAATCAAATTGTGAGGTGGAGGTTTAAACTTTGGTTTAAGCTAAAAGAAAACGGCACAGAAAAAGAGAAAACAACGGACTTCAATTCCTTCCCCAACAAAAAGGCTTCTTCAATCCTCTTCTCCTTCTCTCCCTCAATTATGGTCGATCTGTACGGAACGCCGCCGGACTCGGAAGAAATCTCCAACATTCTCAGCCACCTCCTCCACAACGGCGGCGGCGGCTCCCCCTGCAAGCCCTCCTCTTACACGCGCCTCCTCAACTCCTCAGTCCCGCCGCCGTCTCACGAGTTGCTGGCCCGATTGGCCGACCTGTCCGACTCCGATCGCCCCTCCGAATTCAATTTCTCCGACTCCGGCGGGTACTTCGTGGACTCCGACGCCAACACTTCCAAGAAGAAGGGGAGGAGAGTCTCGTCGGAGAATGATCTCGGTGACGCCAGCTGTGACAGTGAGGTATGCGCTTAAAGAAAAGAAAAGAAAAGAAAAAGACTGAGACTTTGGCTTTGTTTTCTTGTTATTTAGTTTGTTGATTTAGAATTAGTCTGGGAATTTGAAATTGTTTTTGGTGGAATAATTAGGGTCCTGAAGCGCCGAAGGTTCCGTTGAACCCTGCGCCGCCGCGTAGTTTGTCCAAGAGAAGCAGAGCGGCGGAGGTCCATAACTTGTCGGAAAAGGTTGGGTCTTTTTTGTTGTTCTTGTTGTTGTTTTGGCCCATAATGTGATTATTTGAGTCATGGGGAATTTGATTCTGAGTTGAATTGATGGTGGGACAGAGAAGGAGGAGTAAGATTAATGAGAAAATGAAAGCTTTGCAGAACCTGATTCCGAATTCTAACAAGGTACTCTGCCTTAAAAAAAAAAAAAATTGGGTGTGTGATTTGTTTATCAAATGAGTGATCAACGGGTTTGATTTTGTTAGACGGATAAGGCGTCAATGCTGGATGAAGCAATTGAGTATTTGAAGCAGCTCCAGTTTCAAGCACAGGTCAGATTGTTTTCACTCCTGTATATAAATCATAAATGTGTTACGAGCAGTTGCTCTTGATACGTTTTAATGATGAGTTGCGTTAAGTGATATGAGTTTTATCAATGCAGTTGTTTTTCTGGTTTGTAAGTTCATATTTTGAGGGATTTTGGTGACTGAAATATTTGCTACTTTAAAAGAGTGATGTTTGCTTTAAAGCATGATCGAGGAGCGATTATTATCTTTGTGGCAGAGTAGATTTGATAACAGAGCTTTGAGATTACTGCTAACCACTCAAACGTAATTCTCATCATTGCTTATGTAACAGTCCTCTCTAAAGTGTTGTGCATTTAGTATTAAGAAACAACAAATGGTTCAACATTGTCTATCTGGAATTAGTAGAGGTGAACAACTCAAGCATTGCATAAATCCTTGTTCCATGTTGTAGCAATTGTCAAGAAAGTCATTTGATAGATACAGAAGAGTGTACTTCACAAAAACATATTGTAACTTGCTAATTGGTGATGCAGTAGATCAACGTTGTTGTCACATCCATGTTTAGTAATGAAGATGTCCTTTGAAAACTATGAACAATCTATCAACCTCTTCCTGATTTTTGGCTTTATCATAGCATATGAACATGTTTGGCTATACCTTGAAAACCTTTAGGGACTTGGCTATCTTTCATTCTTCCCTTAGCCATGAGTTAGCATCAAATCGGTAGGCTGTTTTTTCATGCCCAAGGTAATGTGCTTTTGAAGGAAGCCTATCGTGTCCTTTGTTTCTGGGCATTCTTTTTGTTTGAATCTAGGTTAACATTAACCCTGCAAACTGTGCATAAATGACACCTATGAACTTAGTTGACATCTGGCACACATTAGTTTTAGGGTGGATGTCATGTGTCCAACAGCTAAATTGTTGTGTATAAGACTACTTCAGACGTTGGATTTGCAATATTCTCATTCCCCTCTTTTCAGATATGCAGAAATAATCATGAAAAGAAATTCACTCTTCATAATAAAGCTGATATGCTCTTTTCTTCTGATTGTGTTTGCAGATGTTAACAATGAGAAATGGACTGGGTTTGCATCCCATGTGCTTACCAGGTATGATGCAGCCTGTGCAGTTGCCTCATATGGCATTGGGCTTTGACGAAGGAAGTAACAAAGTTCCAAAGTCTAGCAGAGGAATGAGTCCATTTTTTGGGAGTGAAGAGAACTCAATGCAGTCAGCCTATAATGTTTCTAGTGGATGCACAATCTCAAATCAGCCAATGGTCATACCTTCAGCTGCAAATGTCCCTACTCCAGAAGCTTCATTCGTTTTTGAACCATCGACTCAAGCTTACTACAGACCCTTCTTTGCTGCCACATCTTCGAAGGTAAACTCAAGCATGATAGGTTAAGTACGTATTTATAAGAATTTCATGGACTAATGCTTGTCGTTTTCTTGCTATTGCAGGAACTATTCTCCGGTGAAGGTGAACCACCCTCAAATTCAGATTCCAATCAGACGGGGAAAAACTCTTCATCAGATGCTGATAAGGTGTCCTCAAAGAGACCCGATGTATGATATTCTAGCTGGTTTACATGAAGTTCAACTTGTTCAACCAAGAAACCGCCATGAACCTCCAAATTGCTGATATTCTTGATTGGGTTATATCTTTCATTATTTTGCAAGTGTAACAGGCCAATTAACAAGATCAAGATTGTGGCTTTTTTCTTTTTTACAGTTGACACTTCTTAAGTAATTTGTATAAAAACACTCACCAGTCTTGGATGAATGGTGGCCATTTCTGCTAATTTCATAGATCGATCTGTCTGCTACTCTTTTAAAGAGCATTGGATACCCAAAATGACATCATTATCAAATAAACAAACTAGTACAACAGGGAATTTCATTTTTAATACATCATTAAGAAATTGTATGAAAAGACAGAGAATTCTATTCATAAAATGGGGACTAATGTCATTTTTTGATGAATCATTAAGGAATTGTATGAAAAGAGAGAGTTCTGTTAAGCATAAAATGGGGACTAAAAAAATGTGGACTAAAGCTTTACAAGTAGGATGAGACGTATTCATCAATACATCCAAGCAGAAGGGCCAAATAACCGTCAGGCTTTCAACAATCCCCAATCATTTTCACAAAACCCCATCACATTTGTCACACTTCCTCGTCTCATCCGTTGTGAAAACAACCCCTCTCTTTCTTTTCAACTTCTCTCAACCATTTTCTTCGCCTAAATCCAGAGATTCTTCTTCACCGGCGTCAGAGATGAAAGAAACATGACGACCTATCCTCCCTTTCGTACCTGATAGCAGTCATAGCACTCGTTCCCTCCCTTTTCCCACTTCAACTTCGACATTGTAATTTTTTTTTTTCCCTATGGTGCGGACGTTGTAATTTTCTTTAAAACATTTCATCAAACATCACATCTTGTCTTCGCTATTTAAGAAAAATAAAACTCTAACATCCTTGGGAGAAGTTATATTGAGCTTTACTTGATAGAACATTGTTGAAGCTTGAAAGGAAGCAAGGAACACAAAAGAACTTAATTGGAGCTCCAGTCCAGTAGCTCGACCCTGCAGCTGCATTGATGGAGAAAGAGGCGAGCAAAAGTGGAAAGGGCCGAAAGGCTGGTAGTGGTGTGGGGATTGAGAGAGAGCGACGGAAGAAGATGAAGGATATGTTCATTTCCCTTCATGCCTTGCTTCCTCAGCTTCCAGCCAAGGTAATTAAGTAATTGGATCCGATTCCTCTAAAGTTAGGATCCCTAAAGTTACATAAAGTTCATAAAATCTAAACCATGTAAAATTATCTAATGGTTGACGGCACTAACATGACTAACGTCTACCATTCATTCATCAGTTATTACTTTACCTTCCTCATTTTTTTCTGAAGTATTTTTTCATGAATGTTATTCAGTTATTCTCATTCAAAGAACAATGGATCGGAAAAGATACACAACCAAGTGACCAACCGTGTTAAACTGAGGTACCAGACGATAAGGAAATTATATATATATACAGCTTTAGAAAGTATCAAAGGATAAGAGCTCATGCGTACTGGATCAAAGATTCAAAGCAACATGAATTGCTGGATCATTTCACATCCGCGAAATTATACAAATTCTTTAGCTTTCTGTAATTTGTATTCCCAAATTCAAGAACGGGAGAAAATAGGGTAATGAGAAGGAGTTCGATCTTAAATTATGGTTTAACCTAAATTTATTTGTCTTCTTCTATTAAATTCAAAGATCATAAATCTTCCAAGTTCTCAGTAGCGCACTGATCTTATCATTATCCACGTTTATCGTTTGTTGATTCCCTCTTTTCTTTCTTTAGGCTTTCAACATAGCTATGCTCTTCAATCTTCATCTTAGCCGATCTGCTACCTCTCTATCTTCTAACCTCGATAGTTTTTTTTTTTTTTCCTCTTTTACAAGTTGATGGCCGTTAGAGAAACAAAAGCAAATTAGTTAACTTGGTTGACGTGGACTATTCTAATTCATTTGATCATATATATGGCTTAGATTTTATAAACTTTATGTAACTATAGGAATCTTAACTTTGGAAGAGCCGGATCCATCTTTTAACTATAAGACTATTCTAATTCAGTTATGGTAATTTTTATAGTTTGATTTGATTCCTAGATATCTGGGGGAATAAGTAATGCTGGTATATAGGTTAGTCATGTCATTGTAAAGATCATAACAACATATGAAGGTTAGGGCAAGCAAATGAATTGAAATGCAAATATCTGTTGTATTGGAGCCTGAAGAGTAAATGTCACAATTTCAATGTGTCTATGCTCTTCCAGTTCATTGTTCAGTTTGTAGTTTTCCAAGTTAACAATATATGTATGCTCCTTATCACTGACGTGCAGGCTAATCATTGTACTATTGTTGATGAGGCAGTTAGATATATCAGATCCCTCGAAGACACCCTTCAAAAAGCGCAAAAACAAAAGCATATGCTAAATTTCGGAGTAGCGCTTCTTCATCTTATTTTAAGCATTCTGACGAACGTATAAAAGGGAGTGCTTGACTCTCTCTCTCTCTCTCTCTCTCTCTCTCTCACCGGGGGAGAGACTGACAGTATCTACCAGTACCCGACAAAGCCTTAACTGTTGAATTTCGGAGCCCCAACCATCAACTAAGTTGGATTTCGCAAATACTTCATCATCTACTTCTCTTGATCTCAATACATGGTTTCCCTAGAATGTTGTGTTGAACATCTGCGGCAATGAGGCTCACATCAGTGTTTGTTCACCGCGAAGGGAAGGGCTGCTCAGTACTGTGTTCTACATACTAGAAAAGCATAAACTGGATGTTGTATCTGCTCACATTTCTTCGGATCAGTCATCAGCATCGTTGCATGTACATGATCCATGCTCATTATGTAAGTCTAAAGAAATTCATGCTTGATTTAGTAATCAAAGCAAAAGCTTACTCTATATATTATCCTATTTCTTCTTACGTGATATTGATTCACTTTTCACAATGACCAGGCCGTTGGAGCTTGTGATGATACTGTTCCAGCTGGGGTGTTATCAGTAGAAGACACACTATATTGCAACCTGTGCCTCTTTTCATCATGATTCCTATCCTCCTATCATTACTAGGAAACTTTGAACACAGAGAGGGAGTAACTCTCATTGTGTTTCTTTTTTCTATAAATTTTACCGAGCTCTTTGAGTTGAAACCCATGAATCGGATGGTTTGTGTTAAATCGTAGTACCGGAAACTGTTGGTGCCACTCAGGGGCGTAGCTAAAAGGGGGGCAGAAGGGTCATTTGACCTCTCTCAATGTCTGAAAATCAAGCTCTGATAGGTTCATATGTCAAAAAAATTTCTTATTTGACCCCTATGTCATTTTCTTTTTTGGTCTGGAGTTAACTCCTTACGTCAAAGAAACAAAGGAACAAAGATAAAGACTAGTTTAAACATTGACTCAATTACCCACAAATGTATAATTTACACTAACTGCACAAAACTCTAGTTGATCGAAACAGTATATTTTATAAACTCTTTTTTTAATTTTCTCCTCGTATTCTCGATGTGTCGTTCTACTCTTGTTTTTTTTCTTAAGAGAACACTATCGTTTTTTTGTTCTATATAATTTACAAACAACAAGTTGAAAGATGATACTGTTTCTTTTGTATTTTGGTAGATTTATGAAACAAAGCGGTGTCGATTCATTAATCAACTACTATAATTATATACAATTTATCTATAAGAAAATTAACAAAAATGTATGAAATGACCATTTTGGTTTGTGATGAATGAAAACTACATTTGATTTATATTTAATTAAAAAAAATTAATACATGCAATATATGTTACCTGTTGAGATTTTAATTTTAAAAAAAACTATCAGATGTATATGCAATAGATTCGGACTTTCTTAACGATGGGTTCTAGTTAGGCTACCAGTGCCACTATCAGATGTATCAAACTGTGATGTGCCCCTCATTTACTTCATTGTTGTCGTGGAGTACTTGTGCATGAAAAATGTTGATGCTAAGTTGCTCATGACAACAATCCACCACATTTTGATAAGCATAAAGATGTTTTTGCCAGCTGATGACGAGCCAGCGACTACCAGAACAAGTGGTCCGGCGGCGGGGGCCCAACAAGGACGGCCCGTTTTGAGTTTAACATCAATTATTTTTCAACTGAAAATCAAACTCGTGTAAAAACCAGTGTCAACTTACGAAGAAAAACCAATTACGAAACAATTTTTTTTAATTAGTCAATTTTAGTTTGGATTATCATATTCAGCTTGATGACTTGTCCCAAGACCATGGATTTTCTGATGTTTCCTTTCAAGGCTAAACATTAAGAAAAAAAAGAGAGGAAGAAACCAAACTAAGACGGCTCCATGAAGAAAACTAGCATATCTTCAAACTAGCACCATATCCAATACCCAATAAGTCAATGATGAGCTAAGTAATCATGATTAGCGACAAAAGTCAGTAGAGTCTAATTTCTGAACATCTTTCGATGCAATGCACACTTGGAATCTTAAGACGTATGATATCCTCATTAAATATATGAGGCATGTAGAGTTTGTGATGACCTATGAAAGGGACATATTTCTCAATACGGTACAAGTATTCTTGATTTCTTGTATATCTTCTAATATAATTTTTAGTGCCAACACTAAAGAATACTAAAGATGAGTGAAACAATTCAAGGTAATTGTGTCCAAGGCTTTTTTTGACACCCCTCGGCGTATTAAATTATGGTTACAGACATTCTTATTTTAACATCTCTAGGTTATCTCATACTCTTTCGATAAACTAAATTTTTAGAAAAAAAATTTAAGAACAGTACATGATAAATGATCTATTATTAATTTTGATGTTTTAAGTTTCAAAATAATCATAAAGATACATGACATTAAAATCACGACACATTTTTAGTACATGACGTCAGTAATGCCGTTAACTCTATGTAATTTTTAATTTTTAAAAGGTAATGTCGGGTTTTCTCCAATTTACCTTTTTTTTATATTTTTTTTACACTTTTTCTATTTATAAACTTTTTCTTTCATTTTGTTAACTCGTACCATAATCTTAATGACTTTGTTGTCTGCAAGTAAATAAAAGTAAAGTACTCTATTCTATTTTCTGTTTTAATTTTGGTCTTTCATAAATTGTTGTTTTGTTATTCAGCAATGAGAATTAGATCTTCTTTTGCTCAAAAATGACTTTGCTGCTCTTAAAAAAAATTATTACTAGTTTAGAAATGAAAAATGAAAAATATTAATGTTAAATTAGGAAGTAACATATTTGTCCCTCAAATTTTAACATAAAGCACACAAGATAACGGAAGACATAACGACATGTACATATTTTTAGTTGAGATTATAAGTTCATGTACATTTATGATTATTTTGAAACTTGAAACACTAAAATTAAGAGTGGATCATTTGTCATGTATTATTTTTAAAATTTTCTCAAACTTCGATGTGGACGCTTTGGCCGATTTCAGTCTTTCCCTCCACTCTCCTAGAATTTGGTAAATTGTATCCCACCTCAAGCCTCTAATGCTTTAAGGTTTGAATCTTTTGTTTCTAAAATTGCTTGATTTAGTGGCTTTTCGTTGTAATTTTTCTTTTTTTCTCCAAGTAAACATGTTTGATGTAATTAAAAAACGAGATACTATATTTTCAGTTAACTGTTAATACAACATTGCAATTCTTTTAATAAATAATTATTTTGTTTAACTTTCTTGTTACACATTGAAAATTCTTATATGCATGACATACATGTACATTATGGAATCTCAGTTCAAATCATTCATGTATTTGTTTTTAAATTATAAATTTTAATCACCTATATTCTATCGTGTATTTACACGTCGTGTACTAAAAACTCTCTAGTCACACGTAGTGAAAATCATAAGATTAACAGTCGACCAAAAATAACTCTACCGAGCACCCAACATTGAGTTTAATAATGTAAACCCAAAACTATATATTTCAAAAATGATCAATATACTTTAATTCAAGAAAAAGACCAGAAGTAGATACGATGGCCAGTACACGTATAAAAAGAAGAAGAAGAAAGTAGAGGATTCTCTCATCATGATTGTCCTTGCCGGCAATGCCCCACTCACTCTGACCTCACCCTTTTTCCTTCTCAATTCATATAAAACTTCCCACTCTCACTTGTTCACTATAATACTAGTAATCCTCATTCTCCTTCTTCTCTGTGTGAATGCCCTCTGACTTTCTATGGCACCTCTTCACTTTTGAAGAAGCAGAACAAGCCAGACTCTAATCCATCACAATGTCCGGCTACTCTTTCTTGAACGACCAGCTCTCCCGGCGTACCTCCATTTTCGGGCTCCACCTCTGGGTGGTCCTCGGAATTTGCGTCGGAGCGGCCATAGTTATCGTCCTCTTTCTCATTTCTTTGTATTTCACTTCACGCCGGAACAGTACTTCTTCAACTTCCAAACCTGCCCAGAACCCAACAATCCCAAATGTCTCCAAGGAGATCCAAGAAATCCGAATCGACTGCTCCCGGACCAACCCGCCCGACCCGAAACCCGACCCGGTGGCGGAGTCGGATCCTTTGGCCAGGGCTCAGGCGGTGCTGCTTCAGCCGGAGGAGGAGAGCCCGGCGAGCACCGGAAGGCAGAGGATTCATATTGAGATTGGGAAGGACCATCGGATTTCGTACCCGGAGAAAGGCGGTGGTGGGTCGTCGTATGGGAGCGGCGAGGTTCGCTCCGGCGATCAGGGGGGGATTACGGGGCCGGAGGTGTCGCATTTGGGGTGGGGGCATTGGTATACTCTGAGAGAGCTCGAGGATGCTACCAATGGGTTTGCTGATGAGAATGTGATTGGTGAAGGTGGGTATGGGATTGTGTATAGAGGTGTTCTAATGGATAGCTCAATGGTTGCGGTGAAGAATTTGCTTAATAACAAGTAAGGGATTGCTTATTTTGTTTGATTGTGATGTATTTGATGTAAAGTTGAGATCTTTAGTGTGTTTAGTATGAGCCCTGTTGGGAAGTTTGAGTCTTTGTTGGGTGAGATGTGAGAAAGCTTGATGATTTTAGTTGGGTTAGTGCAGGGGACAAGCTGAGAAGGAGTTCAAGGTTGAAGTTGAAGCAATTGGACGTGTTCGCCATAAGAATTTGGTGAGGTTGCTTGGCTACTGTGCTGAAGGAGCTCATAGGTATGGTAGTCTTCGGTTCTGATATCATTTCTCTCTTTTTCATTGATTTTTCAGTTCATTAGATTGTATTTGTGGCTAACTTATGTACTTAATGAGTTTTGTATAGGATGCTTGTGTATGAGTATGTTGACAATGGTAACCTGGAACAATGGCTTCATGGGGATGTCGGGCCTGTCAGCCCTCTTACATGGGAGAATCGTATGAACACAATACTTGGGACAGCGAAAGGGTATGACTTAAATCGAATGGCCACAATTATTTGGACTTTGTTGTTGATTAACAGTACTAAACTCTGCTAACACTATAGGTTGACATACTTGCATGAGGGACTAGAGCCCAAGGTTGTTCATCGTGATATTAAGTCCAGCAACATCTTGCTTGATAAGCAGTGGAACTCAAAAGTATCTGACTTTGGCCTAGCAAAGCTCCTGGGATCAGAAAGGAGTTACGTGACAACTCGTGTGATGGGAACTTTTGGGTGAGTTGAACTCAGCTACTTAACTAATAGTCTAATATATGTTTCGTATCTGGAGGTCACATGAATTGCAGAGTTTAATTACATGTGTTTTCTTTTGTAGATATGTAGCTCCAGAATATGCTAGTACTGGCATGTTGAATGAGAGAAGTGATGTTTATAGTTTTGGGATTCTCATAATGGAGATCATTTCGGGCAGAAACCCAGTAGACTATAGCAGGCCTGCAGGAGAGGTTTGTTTTAAATAATCAATTTTACTTGATGACATTATCTTGTTACCAGAATGACTAGTACTAACTGGTAATCAAACTTCAGGTGAACCTAGTTGAATGGCTTAAAACAATGGTTACCAATCGGACCGCCGAGGGAGTTTTAGATCCTAGGCTGCCAGAGAAGCCTTCTTCCAGGGCATTGAAGCGTGCTCTTCTTGTTGCCTTGCGTTGCGTGGACCCGAATGCTCAGAAGAGGCCAAAAATGGGGCATGTGGTGCATATGCTTGAAGCTGATGAGTTCCCTTTCAGAGATGTGAGTCTGCATCCATTTCCCTACTTGATCTTTGTCCAGTTTACTCCTATTTACTAGCTTTCTGAAGCTAGAACTTGTTTGAAACTCTGTCTACATGTTTGTTTAATGGTCTTTATGGACTAATATAAAGCATCTGAGTTAATATCCATATTTCATGAACTCATTGTGCTGTACATGCAAGGAGCTCATGCCACATTATCTTTACATGAATAATGAGTGTAGCCTGTGTATCATTTTTTCTTTCAGTGTGAATTTCAGAGTTTACTTGTTCAGAGAGCTGTTGATTTCGATTTCTCACCGTTTACTGTCTATAATTAATTTCAGGACCGCAGGCCTGGAAGAGAATATGGACGCTCACCACGTGATGCTGCAAAGCGTGTTATGGAATCAGGTGATAGTAGTGGGTATGACAGTGGTGCCCGAACTAACATAGTATGGAGAAAGCAAGAAGTTGAAGAAGTGAGTTAGCCTACCGGTCACCAGCTTTGTGTGTAAGGTGAATTGACACACCTTGTTTTACTCATGTGCCTATGTCTAGATCTAGATCAACTGTTATTTATGTTCCTGTATAGTAGCTAGTCATGTCAATATGAGTTCGGAGTCCAGCATTCTGTTCCCTTCTCTTGATGTAATTGGAATAACCAGAATTCTTCTGCTTTTCCCACTGGCTGTTGTATAATCATCTTAGTATAAATAGATCATTTTCATTTTTCTCTTAGTGTCTCAAAGCCATCATAAGCATCATATGGTCTGAATCTTTTTTTGCTGTCGGTGCGTTTCCAGTTCTGTTAAGTTGTAAATCATATTATCACTCTTTACCCACTAAAAACAACTAGCCAGATAATGTTTATACTAGGATTTGCTAGGTTTAGGCATAACTAGAATAACTCTCGGGTCCTACAATTCACAGGTGTGGATTGCTATTGATTTGGTTAACTTTTGGCTTTAAGGGTGTGGGACTCTGTTTTGTTGTACAAGAAACCTTGACAGCTATGAATGAATTCAAGGGTGCACCTTTGGACCCCTCAGCTGTGCGTTTTGCTGGCTTTATTTTTTGGTCTTAATACAAAAGCTATTAGGGGACCTTCTTCTTCTGTTTCCTTATCTTCAGACTTTTTGTTCCAATTTGCTCATTAGGTCCGCACCGTACTTTGAAAATGTTTGTTGGTGGTTTTGAGCTTTTGTTATTTGTTTCACTTCTGGACCGAAAATCTTTGGTTTTGACATTCAGCTTTTGTTTTAAGCTTTTGGAAAGAAGATTTCATTTTCCAAATACTGTATAAATACAACTAGTAAAAGAACAGCACAGGAAAGAGACTTGTCCACAATGGTCGGTCACTCTGTCTACCTCTCACAGCTATACATACGTGTCTTCGATGAAATAACATGACATGAACCATGCTTCTAAAATCTGTTAGAGACTAGTGGAAGCATGTTTTAGTTCATTTTTCTTTTTGATAGCGAGTTATACTTATTTATCGGACTTACTGGTAGCGAGTAGTGCATAATTTCATACTGTATTTATAGTTTTGTGTGAAAAAGAATATTATTGTTTTCGCATTTCTTCAAGACTTGTACAGAGTGAATATGTTCAGTCGTATTTTCTTATTCAGCAAATCAATGGAAATGCTGATACTATCATCTAGTAGTTGATTATTCTCAACAAAAAAAATCATCTAGTAGTTGATTGCTACTACAGGGCTTGATACGATGTGGTTATACTGGTCAATCCATCCGAGATAACCATAGATCACCTTCGGGGCATCGCTATCGACCTCTACACTCAAGCTGAAACCTTGCTCTTGGTTTTTGCCTGTGAATACTAGAGTACTGGGCCCTACTGTAATCCTCATTCCTTTCGGAACCTCTAAATATGCTCTGTAGGTTGATGTTTCATCCCCCACGTTTGTCACGACCCTGCTGAAGGTTTTGGCTTTAGGAGAGTCTGTTCCGTTAAAAATGGCCATGAAAGAAGGGTAGTTTAGGTCAGCTGGTTTTGAGCTGCAATACCAATGGCTTCGTCTGATAACAGCTTTCATTTGCTTGGCATTATACCCAAGGCCACATAGAAACTCAATGTAATCCTGCAGATCCATGTCATAGATGAGTCCAGGGTTCATGGCTTTGTTTGGGTTGATGTGTCCCGCCCCAAAATCTAAAGGCGTGGCAGGAAGACCCGACCATTGGTTGAGTATGGTGGTCTGAGAATTTTTCCCAGTTGAGTATGCTGTCGTCATGATGGCTGATCGGATGGCTGCTGGACTCCATTCTCGGTGAACAGCCTTTAGCAGAGCTGCCACTCCGGCGACATGGGGTGCAGCCATTGATGTTCCTGAGTAGAGTTCATAATCTGTTACTAAATCGTAATTGTTCACTCGCATGCATGGTTTGTTTGGTGCAACTGCAGCAAGCACGTCAACTCCTGGAGCAAGAACGTCTGGTTTTAGAATACCCGGAGTGACCGGGTCTGGTCCTCTTGAAGAGAAATACGCCACTTCCGGTGATGGTTTTGTACCCAACTTTGTGTGCACAAAACTCAGTGTCTTAACTCGAGTTGTATTGGCCTGTGTTGCATACTCTCGAATCAAGGCCCCTGTAGCAAATGGAACAATGATAGCAGGAATGGAGAAGTCTTCTGGGTCTAATAATGAGAGATCTGTCATGAAGATTCCGGCATAACCACCTGCCCTCTGTACCTCTTCCTTTTGTCCTTCCACATCAGTCTCAGTAGTATTATCACAGAGGACTACCTTTCCCTTCACTTCTTTATGATCCAGTGCCCCATAATTGCATATTGCTTTGTTTGCATTGTCTTTGCCGTAGTACAATGGCGCATCAGTAATGTAAACACTCTCTGGGAAGTATGATATTCCTTCAACTGTCAAACCATTATCCAGAGTCAGTGTAGCAGTGAAGGTGCGATCAAGCGTGCCGGCCCCTACTGTTGTGATCCAGGGTGCTCCATTGTGTATGGAACTGTAAGCGCCGTCGTTGCCAGCAGCACAGACCACGACAATTCCCTTCTCTATTGCAGAGAGAGAAGCAATGGCAATGACATCATTGAAATAAGGAAGGGACTCAAAGCCAAGAGACAGTGACATTATATCAACACCATCAGAAATTGCCTGGTCCATGCCTGCAAGCACATCACTAGCTGCACTCTGTCCGGAGTCTGTTGCCCAGAGGACCTTGTACATGGCAACATGGGCTCGTGGCGCCACCCCTCTTGCTGTGCCTTTTGCATATCCGAAATGACTTGCGCCAAGTACATAGTTACCTGCAGCTGTTGACGAAGTGTGAGTTCCATGACCAAACCAGTCCCTTGGTGAATCAAAGTCATCTTTTGTGGATATTTTGATCCCTGCTGCTTCCAGCCCTTTGCTGAAGGATCGAGCCCCAATAAGCTTGTTGTTGCAGAGAGATGGGCTGAAATCCGGTCCATTCTCGCATGCGCCTTTCCATCATTTCGGCACTTCAGACATTCCCCTATCACTAAAACTCTCGCTCTCTGGCCAAACTCCGGTATCTATGATCCCTATGATCACATCTTGGCCAGATGAGGAAGCAAGCAATAAGCCAGAGTTTTGTCTTAGTCCTAGAAACTTGGAGCTGTGTGTTGTGAAGAGCTTGCCAAAAGACTCCGGGTATGTAGCAATATGAGCTGGAGATTTCTCCAATTCAGACAGTTGAGAGGCTGTGAGCCTGGCACTGAAGCCGTGCATGACATGGTTGTACGAGTACAACAACATTTCATTTTCTTGATCTTCCAGAGATGAAGATGACATTAACGAAGTTAAGGTAGACCTGTGCCATGCTTCATGGGTTTCGAAAGACTTGGGTTTGTGGAAACGATCCATGTGTATGATGTATGTCTGGGATTCCTCAGCATTTGAAACTGCATTGTTGATTTGCAGTATGGTTAACACTAACAAAGAGATCATAGGGTGGAAACCCATTTTCTAGCTATGGCACAGTAAATGAATATGGAAGTACAGTGACAAGGGTTTATTTATAAAGAAATGGTATTGATTACTGTATAAAATCATGATGGATAATCCTATGCGGCTTTGTTTAATTGTTGACCGATATGTTCAAAGTCCATACATGTCCAATTGATATAGTTTCTGCCAGTCGATTTTCTCTATGTCAATCTGTTGAGTACGAGGGATTTGGATGTTGTCTGCGTCAGGCTAAGTACGGTCATTTCTATTCTGGAGAAATTGGACTGGTCTCCTTGTCTGATCCATTAGTCTGGTTTTCTCTCTGCCTATTCTTCTGGTAAGTTTTCTATGCAGGCCATGCCAATCTACTAGAACTTACAACCAACCTCTGCATAGGCTGCATGTTTTTGCTGGTAGTTACTTATGTTCGAGTCTTCATCTGCAGCAATTGCAGCTCAAACCCAAAAATTGTTATACTGAACTGGCTGACATAACTCTTAATATGATCAGAAGAAGAAAACAAGTCTTGATATACATGGTACAAACTTTTTTTTTTGTATGGTGTATACACTTTTTTTTTTTTGTATCATCATAACTCGCTTGCCTCCGGTATATGAACTATGATGTAAAAATCACTTTGCAATCTTTGATTGTTTTGGAAGCCATAAGAATTACTTTTTCAATCGAACTTCACTTTTCTGGTCAATCACCGGCAGCGAAAGCTCTTCTCCAGTTCAAAAGCATTATTTAGCAAATACTCTACTGCATTTAGTGAGCTCTCTTCGTTTCTATCCATCGACTTCAGTGATCTGTAGATGCGACAAAAAAACATGAGTAACTTGAATTGGAAACTATAACCTTGATCTTTAGTTGGCTGGTTATGTAGCTAGTCATCCGACACTATAACCTTGATCAAAGTTTTGAGGCTCGAAACAAAAAATCCAAAGGGGAAGCTTAAGGAAATGAGTCATGAGTAACTTGAATTGGAGAAGTGACTTGCAAATCTAGCAAACTCAAATGATACCTCTTTACTCATTTCAACTAGATGGAGAGAAAGATCTTGAAGACTTGAACAATACACTTCACCACATCAGTGATAGAATACTACAACTCCTAACTTGAAATTCTAGTTGGAAGGTTGTGAATTGTGATCATATTTGAAAAAAAATTTCTACTTTCTTGGAGGACAAGGGTAGAAGGTTTTTTGTTTTTTTTTTTAAGAAGTGGGCAAAGATAAGGTTCTTTGATTGGGCTCAAGGTGGCCAGCATGGGCCTTGTAAATATGGTAGCCCAAATTGGAATACTTGATAGATGCCGCTAGGGTTTCTCCAGGAAACGAATTTCCCGACGGCTGCCATTGGCGTTTCGTTAGGCAAAATGTATGAAACAGTCACCTGCTACCTTCTAAATGCTTGAGAAAATCAGGTCTGGTTTGTTCCCTACTGTTTTTCTAAATGAATTTCGTCCTGTACTTTTTTTTCTAAAATGTTCATCGAGAAATGTTATTGTGAAACTGAACAAATTAGTTAATAACAAAGTAAAATCTTTGCTTATTGAATAATTGAAATACTGTTTACCGCTGAAATCCACTAGTTCATTTTATTTCTGAATCACTGATCCTACATATATGTTGAATATCATGACGGTGACTACTAGTTATTCATGGCCACTACAGGGCTTGATACCATGTGACCATGGTGATCAACCCATCTCAGATAACCGTAGATCACCTCCGGGGCATCGCTATCAATCTCTACATTTAAAACAAAATCTTGCTACTGATTTTTTTTTCCGGTGAATGTAAGAGTATTAGGCTCTACTGTTATCCTCATTCCCCTAGGAACTTGAAGAACTGCTCGGTAAACTGATGTGATATATCCCACGTTTGTCACAACCCTGCTAAACTTTTTGGTCCTCAGAGAGTCTGTTTTGTTGAAGATGGCCATGAATGAAGGGTAGTTTAGCTCAGCAGGTGACTGTCTGCAAGTCCATTGGCTTCGTCTAATAACAGCTCTCATCTGCTTGTCATTGTACCCAAGGGTGCACAGAAAATGTAGTCTTGCACATTCATGTCATAGGCTAGTCCAGTCCATGGCGTTATTCGGGTTGATGTGGCCTGGACCAAAATCTAAAGGTGTGGCAGGAAGACCTGACAGTTGGTCTTGTATGCTGTTTTGTGAATTATCGGTTGAGTATGCTGTGGTCATGATTGCCGATCAGATGGCTGCTGGACTCCATTCTCGGTGTGCTGCCTTTAGTAGAGCTGCCATTCCGGCGACATGGGGTGCCGCCATTGATGTTCCTGAATCTAGGCCATAATCTGTCACTAAATTGTAATGGTTTACTTCCATGTATCGCTTGTTAGGTATAATTGCAGCAAACACATTGACTCCTGGAGCAATAACGTCTGGTTTTAGAATACCCGGAGTGATAGGGTCCGGTCCTCTTGAAGAGAAATACGCTACTTGCAGGGATGGTTTTGTACCCAATTTTGTGTACACAAAACTCAGGGTCTTAACTCGAGTTGTATTGGCCTGTGTTGCATACTCTCTAATTAATGCCCCTGTAGCAATTGGAACAATGACAGCAGGAATGGAGAAGTCTTCTGGGTCTAACAATGAGAGATTTGTCATGAAGATTCCAGCATAACCACCTGCCCTCTCCACCTCCAGTTTTTGAAATCTGAGGCTACTGACATCAGTCTCGGTAATATTATCACAAAGGACTACCTTTCCTGCCACTTCTTTGTGATCCAGTGCCCCACCATTGCATCTTGTTTTTCTTGCATTGTCTTTACCATAGTACAACGGCGCATCAGTAATGTAAACGCTCTCAGGGAAGTACGATATTCCATTATCTAAGTCATTGTTGCAGTGAAGGTGCGATCAAGTGTGCCGGCCCCTACTGTTGTGATCCAGGGTGCGCCATTTTGTGTCGAATTGTAAGCCCAATTGTTGCCAGCAGCACAGACCACAACAATTCCCTTCTCTATTGCAGAGAGAGAAGCAATGGCAATGACATCATTGTAATAAGAAAGGAACTCAAAGCCAAGAGACAGTGACATTATATCAACACCATCCTAAATTGCCTGGTCCATGCCTGCAAGCACATCACTAGCGAAACTCTCATCTGAGTCATTGTCCCAGGCGATCTTGTACATGGCAACATGGGCTCGTGGCGCCACCCCTCTTGCGGTGCCTTTTGCATATCCGAAATGACTTACGCCTCGTACATGATTACCTTGCTTTCAGGCCTTTGCTAAATGACCTAGCCCCAAGAGCTTGTTGTTGCAGAGAAATGGGGGGAAATCTGTTCCATTCTCACATGTGCCTTTCCATCTTTTCGGCACTTCAGACATTCCTCTATCACTAAAACTCTCGCTCTCTGGCCAAATTCCGGTATTTATGATCCCTATGATCACATCTTGACCAGATGAGGAAGCAAGCAATAAGCCAGAGTTTTGTCTTAGGCCTAAAAACTTGGAACTGTGTGTTGTGAAAAGCTTGCCCAAAGTCTCCTGATACGTGGCAACATGAGCCGGCGATTCCTCCAATTCAGACAGTTGAGGGGGTGTGAGCCTGGCACTGAAACCGTGCATGACATGGTTGTACGAGTACAGCAACATTTCGTTCAGCTGAAGAGAATAGGACTGTTGCAACAAAACCAAACTCTATTACTGGATGAAATTGCTGCGTTTATTCAATATCAAAAGCTGCTATTAAATAGCATGAAGTTCTAACAAACTGAACTAGAAACAAGTACACGTATTGGCTACACACAGCCACGTGAATTAACAGAAACAAGACTGAATTCAAATGCTTATCAATACCCTACAGACTAGGATTCTTATTCAACAAACTAACAACTCCAAAATACTCGGACAACACCTTTCAATCCCTCCCTTAAGCTAAACTCAGTGAAACTGTTTAGCTTACTTCAGAAATATCACATACTCCCAGCATGTTTCGGAGCTTGACAAATGTATCAGACTTTAAAGGTTTAGTCATGATATCAGCAACTTGATTAGTACTCCCACAATGAATCAAAGCAATAATACCTTCCTCTGTAAGATCTCTGATAAAATGGTACCTCACACGTATGTGCTTCCTACGTCCATGAAAGACATAATTCTTTGACAGTTTAATGGTGGAAGTGTTATCACACAAGATGCTGGTGCAATCTTCTTCTTCATGTCCGAGCTCCTTCAAAATCCTTTTCAACCAGATTGCTTGACACGTACATGTTGCTGCTGCCACAAATTCTGCCTCAGTTGTTGACAATGTAACAATTGACTGCTTCTTTGAACTCCAAGAAATAGCTCCTGAACTCAACATGAATGCATACCCACTCGTACTCTTGCTATCTTCCATGTCTCCGGCATAATCACTGTCGGTGAATGCCATTAGCTTGCTATCACCCCCACTCTTGTAATAAATACCATAGCTTACTGTTCCTTTGAGATACCTTAGAGCTCTCTTAGCAGCTTGTAGATGCAACTCAGTTGGCTTGGTCATGAACCTACTCAAAAGGCTTGTCACAAACATTAAATCTGGCCGGGTAGAAGTCAAATACATCAGGCTTCCTACGAGTTGTTTGTAATAAGTTTCATCAATTTGAACTCCATATTCATCCTTCCCAATCTTGGAACCTGGCACAATGGGACTGCTGACCATATTGCTTTCCAACATTCCAAACCTCCTTAAAACTTCCAGAGCATATCTTTTCTGACAAATGAAAATACCTCCAGTCCTTTGCAGTACTTCTATCCCAAGAAAATAGCTCATGCTCCCCATATCAGTCATATCAAAAACTTTCATCATAGAGTTCTTAAATTCCAGCAGCAAACTTGCATTATCACCAGTAAAAATCAAGTCATCAACATAAATACTCACAATGATGATGTTGCCTTTGCTGCTCCTCTTAGTGAACAAGGTTTGTTCACTTGCACACCTCTTAAAGCCTTCATGAACGAAATAAGCTTCAATACGGTTAAACCAAGCTCGAGGAGCTTGTTTCAAACCGTACAAAGCTTTGTGTAATTGATAGACCATGTGCTCTTTGCCCTTTTGCTCATATCCTCTAGGTTGTTCCACATAGACCTTCTCATTTAAATCTCCATGGAGAAAAGCTGACTTCACATCCAATTGAAAAACTTTCCACCTCCTTTGAGCAGCTAATGCAATAATGGTTCTCACTGTATCTAACCTTGCCACCGGAGCAAAAACCTCAGAGTAGTCAATTCCCTGCCTTTGAGAGTATCCCTTAGCCACAAGACGAGCTTTATGCTTGATCACTTCACCATGCTCATCTCGTTTTGTTTTGTATATCCACTTGACACCAACCATTTTAGCTCCACTTGGTAAGTCAGTAAGTACCCAAGTTTTATTCTTCTCGATGGAGTGGATTTCATTATCCATAGCTTGTCTCCATTTCTCCTCTTTTACTGCATCTTCAAATGAAATAGGATCTTCCACATCACCATCTTGCACCATATATACTGCTTGCTCTTCTTCACTTAGGCCTTCATCTTCACTTAGGCCCTCACCACTTACATAATCTCTCAACAACACAGATCTTTTTCTTTCTCTCCCACGAGCTACAATACCCTCAAAGCTATCCTCTTCATTTCTACTAACCTCACTGTCCTCATTCTCACTACTTTCTTCACCATTGCTGCCATTATTATTATCAACCCCATTGTCACCATTTACCTCTCCTCCATTCTCTCTCTCATTTTCTTCATCACTAAACTCTTCATCATCTCCCCATACTAACTCCGACTGAATCTGCTCCTCATAATTTTTACCCCATTCCCACTGCCTATCTTCCTCAAAAATAACATCCTTGCTCACCACAATTCTTTTTGGGATGGCATTTCTATGTTGCTTGCCAGTGAAACAATCAGTACAGATAATATTTGATGCACTAAATTGAGGCAAACCATGCACCATTTTTCTGTACTGTAAAGTCTTCAGACCCTTGTAACTCAAATGTCCATACCTTTGATGCCATAAATGTGACAGATCCGAGGAGCTTGTGAGGAGACACTCTTCTGGTTGGGAATGACAAGTTGGAGAATTTGTGGCTTCGTTGAAGAGGATAAACATACGATTTGTACTCATATGAGTATACACAATCAGCCCTCTTTGTGGGTGATATATAATTATATATTGCAAGCTCCATTTTGGATCAAGATAGCTAGGCCCTTTTCCTGAAGCTGACCAACACTCAAAAGATTGTTCCCAAGATCTGGAACATAATACACATCTTCAACCATAAATTTAACACCATTAAACACCAGTTTCACAATTCCTTTCCCGGCTACCTCCATTCTAGTGTTATTCCCACATTTAACTGAGTGTTTAGGACCAATTTTCAGACTTGAAAACATACCTCGATCACCACACATATGATTCGAACATCCCGAATCTATAAACCAAGCATCACCTCTCTTTGCCTTATGCAATTCCGCATATGCCATCAGGACCAGCTCATTCTCTTCATCGAGTTCTGCATAGTTAGCCTCCTTGTTCCACTTTGGACATTCATATTGAAAGTGTCCAAGACTATGACACTTGTAGCATTCTACAGTTGCTTTGTTGAAGGATTGTCATCCTCTCCCTCGACCTCTTCCTCTAAAGGCTGCTCTGCCTCGACCTCTTACACATGCTTGATCTTCCACCTTCAAGAGTTGATCAGTCTCTCGATTCACCCTTTTGAACTTCTGCTCATGAACCACGAGTGAACTTTGTAACTCATCAATTGACATGTTGTCTGTATCTTTTGACTCTTCTATAGAGACAACCACATATGTGAATCTCTCAGTCAAGGTTCTCAGAATCTTCTCCACTATCTTTGAGTCTGGCAAGACTTCACGATTACTCCTCATCTTGTTAGCTATAGCCATGACTCTTGCGAAATACTCTGTTATTGTTTCGCTTTCCTTCATCTCTAACACCTCAAAGTCTCTTCTTAAAGATTGTAAGAGAGACCTTTTCACTCGATCATTCCCACCAAATTTCCTTCTCAGCGAATCCCAAACAATTTTGGAAGTACGTCTATCCAAAATCTGTTCGAAAGTCGCTCTGTCAATGGCCTGATAAAGATAGTGCTTCACCTTGTGATCTTTGGTCCTCGCATTCTCCAATTGCTCTTGTTGTGCTTCAGACAACACAGTACCTGCTCGTGGTTCTTCAAATCCATTCTCTACAAGACTCCATAACCCCTTCGATATGAGGAGATTTTCCATCAACTCACTCCAATGATCATAGTGCAGACCATCAAAGTGAGGGATTTTTGCCAAACCCTTTTCTTCACTCATCTCTCTGTGTTTTACTCTTTGTTTCTCTCTAAGCTGCGGCTTTTCTTTCTAATTTTTATATCAGGCCCAGTGGGGGCTCTGATACCAGTTTGAAGAGAATAGGACTGTTGCAACAAAACCAAACTCTATTACTGGATGAAATTGCTGCGTTTATTCTATATCAAAAGCTGCTATTAAATAGCATGAAGTTCTAACAAACTGAACTAGAAACAAGCACACGTATTGGCTACACACAGCCACATGAATTAACAGAAACAAGACTGAATTCAAATGCTTATCAATACCCTACAGACTAGGATTCTTATTCAACAAACTAACAACTCCAAAATACTCGGACAACACCTTTCATCAGCAACATGTTCTCTTGATCTGCCAGAGATGAAGATGACATCAACGAAGTTAAGATAGACTTGTGCCATGCTTCATGGGTGAAAAAGACGAAGGTTTTTGGGAATGATCTATGAGAATGATGTAGGTTTGGGATTTCTCAGCACTTGAAAAGGCATTGCTGTATTGAAGCAGCGTAAACACTAACAGAGGGATCATGTTGTAGAAACTCATTTTTCTTATTGTTGTGGTGCCGAGGAAATTGGATATGAAGTAACATGATGAGTTCAAGGACTTATATAGAGATGGTGTATGTGTTTCGGAGTTGATCATTGAAACTGGTAAGAGATGGAGGTTAATGATGAGTCGATCAGTTCATTACTATTCTTGAGAAATTGGCATGGACTCACCTAATGGCTCATACTACTTTTTCCTCTTATTTTTTCACAGGTTTGAGTTCTTGTACAATCTGTTTGCAGGTTGTGTTTTGTTCTATATGCGCTGTCAGATTGAGCTGACATAGTCCTATATACCACTATGCACCAAGGACTAAAATTTCGCCGATCGTGGAAATTTCGACGGTCCAAAAAACGGATATTTCGATAGAAATTTCGAGGAAATATCGATTGCAGAAAAAAAATGAGAAAATTGACGGAAATTAGTAGAAAAACATGGAAATTTTAAATGAAACTTTGAGAGATGTTTGTTATCTCAATTATCTATTATAATTGACAAAAAAATCTTGAATAAACATTAATCATAGTGAGTTTTAGTTATTTAAGGTGAATAACTACGTGCTGAAGTGCTGAACCAATGATAATTCTTAAATTTTTACTGTAAAGTTTATACATCTAATTTTTTTTGATGGCTGGATACCCAAAGGGAGGCTAGGCCATCACGCCTTATATACATATGATACAACATGGAATTACATGAGTGGTTTAGAGCCACATAGAAGACCTATGAGGTACATAATTTTCACTATCTTCATCGTTTCTTTGTGTAGAGTCTTCAGTATATTGTGAAGAGTAGTCATTAAATGATACCTCACATTTGTAGTTTTGCATATATTGACTTACATGCCAACCATAAGGGTCAAGAGGGATTGACTGTGGATTTCCGTATTGGAAGTTGTAAGAATTTGGCAGCGCTTGACCTTGACCATAACCATAATCATTGGAAGATTGTACATCAGACTGTGACCATGACGTATCATTTGATTCAGTTGATTTCACCCCGTAAGGCATGAAATAAGTTGAATAAGGCATTGTCAGATTTTGGCCATAAGTGTATGGTCCATCATTGCCTCCTCCCACACTAGATGAGTCAAAAGTGGATAAAAAATCATATTCATGCGTTAGCATTCTTCCTTGGCCTCTTTCTCTTGGTGTATAATGTTTTCCTATAGCTCCAATACCAGAACCTGCTCTCCTACTTCCATGATCACCATCTTGTGTTGCATGTGTGAAGTTTGGCTCACAAGTGAATAAGCTCATATGACCAGGTTGGCTCCCATTGTAATCTTGAACTCCAACATCATCTCCACCACCGCCGTAGCTTCCACTATTATCACCCCTGATGCTTGACGAGCCTCCTGATCTGGTGCTAGAGTTTTCGTTTGTCCTGGAAGGAACTTGTGAGCTACGAGAGGAAATTAGAATGTTAGCTCTACCCACTAATGCATCGATAGATTCTCTATCAGGACCTATAACGTCTTCTTGAATTACTCTTTCTACATTTATTCCTTCCGCACGTGCTTCACGAGCAACTGTAGGTGATGGATTGCGTTCCTCGTCATCAAGATGAAGTGGCCGTATCCATTCACAAAGTTGATCTATTGCTTCATCATCAAACTCTGTACCAATATCAAAGACATCTAATAGATCTTTCTGGTCCACATGCGAATAAGCTACCTCTCTGTCTCGAATTTTAAGCCTCATGTTGTAATAGCAAAAAACCAATTACCATATTTTCATAATGAAGAGAATTTGCTTTCTCAGCAGGGATATTATCATAAATGAAAAACTTACTGATGAAACGACTCATCATCTCCTTCACTGAACCCTTTGAGAAGGAATCTTTGATGCTCTTTTGACGGGCTCGAAAAGAGCTGCTAAACTTTGCTCCCAACGGTTGTGTTGGTTGACTTGGTTGTGGCTCTCGTAGACTTGTTGCTCGCCGCATGTGTGTACCGCTACTTGACCCATCCCGGTTAGGAACTTTATGGAGGTGCTCTCTGTTCCATTGTGCTTCTTTAGAGTTACGAATTGCTTGTCGATACTCTCTCTGTTCCTCAAGGGTCATGTTCTCATCAGGATATACAATTCATTCATCATCACTGTCATCTTGTGAGCCAATTAATTCTCCACGAAGCTCTGCACGAACCTCTTCCATCACATGTGCCTTTTTTGCCTTTTCTTTTTGCTTATTCATCAATAAGGATTTAATATATGCCTTCACTTCTGTTGGAACAGACTCACATCGCAACACATTGTTTCCAGGATCCATGCCGCTTAGGTGGTACTTGAGACGTGTCACTCCACCACTTTTCATTGTCAACCGACAATATTTGCATATGCTACCATTTTTGTTGCTAGGAATTTGTTCTCCATGCTCCCATGCAGGATCACGTCTACTTCCCCCACTAGCCATTGAATTTCCTTTACCTCCTGCATATGTATTAAGTTAGAACTCACAAGTCTAAACATAGTGGATAACTAGATAGAAATGCATTAGTAATTAATTAGAATAATAAACTAAATTACAAAAACATTTAATAATATAGACTAACCACTTACTAAAACATCGGAGCATGAAATCAATGCATGAACTAAATGAGGAAGAAGCAGGAGAAAGAACTCAATGAAGAGTGTAGTGAAATATAGAAGACTCCTGCACAAAACTTAGTTAATTAGAGATTTAGAACTCCAAACCATATATATTATATATGCACCGTATGTTAAATGGGAAAGAAATAAGTAATATAACTCACCAAAATATAGGAGCATGGGAACAATGTATGTTAAATGGGAAAGAAACGGGAAGATGAAGAGAACAAATGAAAAATGAAGTAATGGATCATCAAAGGTGGAAAAAATGGATTGCATTTCAGATGTTTTGTAGGAATTTTTGTTGAAAGGTAGTTATAAATGAATTAAGAAGTGTAGGTTAGATAGTTATAAATGAATTTTTTTTTGAAAGGTAGATATATTAAAAATGAATTAAGAAGTGTATGTAAAAATGTTTTTTTTTTTTTTATGGAAGTGTAGGTAAAAAAGTTAGATGGAGATTTGACATTTATCTAATTTTTTACTTTTCAGATTCGGAAAAAAAAAACCAATATGTATTATAAAGATAGTATAATAAACAAGTTGGATGGTTAATAGGGTTGTGTAAGGTGTTAACCTTACACCAACCCAACCAAGGTTCGAATCCCTTGGCTTCCAAAAATTATTTTGCTGTGCAAAAGTGCAAAGCCAGTCAAAGTACTCCAAAGTCAAAAAGTTCGGCGGAGACCACACTGACACACCACATGCATTCAAACTTTCAAAATTTGGCGGCAAAACATTTGGGCGGAATAATTTTCAGGGAGATTTCAAAGTTTCGCCGAGATATCAAAAATATCGCGATATATCGTGAAATTTCGATAATTTCGGACCAAAAAATCTAGGGGAGAAAATTGTTTCGCCGAGTGAAAAAAAACAATATTTTCGGCGATATTTCGCCGTTATTATCAATTTTTTAGACCTTGCTATGCACTACCACTATGCACATAAAAAGAAAGACAAAAAGAATATGAAAGTCTTTGATATAGATTTGAAACAAACACTAGAGAAATTTTCCAACCCCCTATTTTTCCCTTTTCTATTTTTCATAGGTTTAAGTTTTTTAGGTAGGTACTATATATCGCTATAAACATAAAAGAGAAAGTAAAAAAGAACAAGAAAGTCTTGATATAGGTGTAAGAAGCATTTGAGAAATAAGCTAGCTGTATAATATTGAAGGTATAAGGTTGTTGACGATCTTTATATAGAAAAAAACACAACCTATAAAGCCTAAAGCAATTGAGAAATTGGTCTTTCACAACTGAAGAATAAGCTGAAGATGTAGAAGAACCAATATGATCTCATGGAACTTAGGTAAAATCACGTTGTGCACTTCATGGTTTTTCACTGAGGTTAGCAATATTATCTGTCATCCTAAAAATCTGGGTTTCCAGCTTTTCGGTCTTATGTTTCTGTTATCTTATGTTTAAGTTATTTTACCCTTATGACATTAATCTTATGTATGGGGGAGATCCTAATTTGAATTTCAAATTGACAACTAGGATATATAAAGGTCTTACCTTTGTGCTCAATTTAGTTTTGGGTTTGATGCTTTTGTCTCAACCCATGACTCATGGTTTAGAGCTCTAAGGCTACAACTGTGTTTGTGATACACAAATCAATATATCAGTTGTCTTTGTTTGATATCAGAGAAAAAGTAATTTGCTAAACCAATGTGCTATAATGTTTTTGGGAAAAAGTTTGCAAAATCTTTTGTCTCTTGTTTTTAAATCAAACATTGTTTAGTATAATTTTGTTTGTCTTTTTCCTTGGTCATGGACAACTAGCTGCATATGTCTTCTCACTTTTTGAGTTTGGCTAATGAAAAAAGTCTAAAATCCTTTCCTTGCTTTGGCCCTCGTGACTGCCCTCTTGTGGCATCCCCTTTCACTTGTGTCTCTCTCTTGTTAGAGCATTCCATCAACCTAAATATATATATATATATATATATATATATATTGAGCAAGGCTGTCTTTGCTCAATGATTGTCAAAATGTAGTTTTTACATTTGCATTGTTGGGTTTTGGTTTTCCTTTGCATTGTTCATTAATCTCTAAGTCTTTCTTTTATGATTATAAACCTTATAGCTGAACAAAATTTTTTTTCACAAACTCATTGCATTATTGTTGGGTTTTGGTTTTCCTTTATATTGTTCATTAGTCTCTAAGTCTTCTTTTTGTGATTATAAACCCTAGAGTGTTAGCCAAAAAAATCACCCTTATTTAAGTATAAGGGCCAAGTTATAGTGTGGAGATTATGAGTAAGAGATATCGTACCCAAGGGATTGAAAAACCCACTTTAGCTAGGAAACCTAATGAATGCTATATAACAATGCAAATGTACAAATCACAAACAATGACTCACAATTGAACCAAAGTTCATGGTGAATATATACAAGATGAGGTAGATTTGATTTTGGTTTTGAGATGATTCGATTCGAAACTTGCTAAATGTAAACTTGAAATATAAACTAGGCTAAGCTAAATTAGATGTGATAAAATGGATGGGAGTTGGGACTTAAGGTTTTCACCTCTAGCCTCCCTTGCAAACAAGAATGATTCTAAAGTGAATGATGCTATTTTAATTAGCCAATTTCTCTCTTTGCATCCATCTTAGGTATGACAAGGGACATTCTCCTTTGTTGATATCAAGTAATCCCTCTCGGGTGTAGTACTTAACTACCTAAGTCATGCATTTCAATCCAAATAGGAATCTAATGCATTACCCTAAGTGCATAAAACTTGGAGATGAAGAAATTATGCAAACTAACCAAACTTATCTCTAAGTGATTGTAGCTCACAACCCTAACATGCACATATGATATACTATCATGCTTCAAACAACTATGGTTAATCAAGCCCTAATTATTTCTCATGTCATGGCAAACAAACATATCCAAATTGATTAAGTTCAAGCGTGAATGTTCAAATTTTGATCTAGCATATTAAGGTGCTAATAAAAAGTGCATCAATCATAATATTAACATCAAAGTCATACACGGTTGGCTAGGGCCCTAACAATCTAACTACTCACTCATAATCAAATATACAAGCTTCAACATGTTAATGAACATCATAGTAAAAGTAAGGGAAGAGAGGTGACTAGAGATGCTTAAGTTGAGGATGGTGTGGATGAACTCATGGAATCCTTGTCAAGGGATGATGGAGATGATCGTGATGTCCTCACTTGATGCTAGACTCCCTTTCCTTCTTCTTGCTTGATGATGGAGGATGTAATGGATGGAGATGGCAAATGGTGAAGGTTTGTGTATATGGAATGAGATGAGTAGAAAGGAAAAGTGATGAATTTGGTGGTGGTGGTGGTGATGGAAGTTATGGTTTGAATGTGATGGAGATAGAGGTTTTTGTGGAGGAGTGGTGGTGGTTCTCTAATGGAGATTAGAGAGAGGAAATGAGGTAGAGTGTAAAGTGGGAAATGGTGTGTGGAATTGGTGAAGAGGGACTTAAATAAAGATGAAAGATGGAGCTAAAGTGGGGAGTGAAAACCAAAATCAGCTTTCTTCCTCTCTTCCCATCCGTTTGAAACACCAAGGAAGAGTGTTCAAATTGTCATAACTTTTCCAAAACCAAGGCAAAAGGTGAGGGGAGAGATAGAGTCGGTTAATAGGCAATCATGGAGAAAAAGGAGTAGGATAATGTGGTGATTCACCGACAAATAGATGATGGATTTTGTAGGGATTCATGGACTTTTGGGCAAAAGAGATAGATGCGTGAGAAAGAGGGAAATGTGATGTAGTTCAATTTGAACTAGAAGATTATGACATAGTTGTGATGAAATAACTCTTGCTCCTCCTTCCTTCCTCTACCATGAAGATGGCCGTAAAATACATGGAACCACCAAAAGTGGTGGTGCGCCGCTACTTGAGCCGCCAAAAGTGGCGTTACTTAGAAACTCACCGGAATTTCACTGTTTCTCTTCTCTTGTCAAGATTCTCTATAAAACATAGAATTTGATTAGGTGACAACAAAATGGATTTTAGAACAAGTAATTTTTAAGGATTAGGGGACAAATTTATATATGAAATATGATCCAACATAGAGCTAAACAAAACATTTTCTCACAAACTTATTGCATTATGCATACCATGAGATCAGTTGTAGTGCAGCAACCCCGGAAATGTTCATGAAAAAAGAAGCTGAGAATAGCTGAGTTCTGATGTATCCCGATGAGGTAGCTAGGTTCATGAAAGAATTAGTTTATGATAGCTGAGTTTCTAAGAGTGAAACTTCTGAGAAGTGTTCAAGAAGAATCGGTTAAGTGATAGCTGAGTTCTGAGTTGAAACTTCTTATACCTTCATGTGTAGTCACTTAGAGAGACAAGAGAGGTAGATCTAGACTAGTTTGGGACTAGGTGGGATATCAACTCGTTGTTGTATCCTATATTGTAATCTTGTAAGGAATAAGGTACTCAGAAACAAGAGAGAAAATATAGATCTTGACTAGTGGATAGTTTAGGCAGGAGAGCAAGTCGTTGATGTATCCATAGATTATAATCTTGTAAGAAGTGAGTTTTACATAGTGGAATAGTTTGTACCTTAAGAGTTAGGGGCACGCAGTTTTTCTCCCTGGTTGCAGGGTTTCTGCAAGTAAAAAATATCTTAGTGTTCATTGTTATTTTACTGCAATTTTTATTTATTGTCATTGTGTATTTGTTACTCATGACAACTATAACCCATGTTATCCCTAAGAACAAATTTATATGAAAACAAATGTGAAGGACCTATTTCCCCCTTCTAGGACCTTCAAATATACTTTTTTTGTCTAGGCGGAAACTTTGTATGACTCTCTCGTCACTAATAAGTGAGCTGTTAGTACATAGCCAAAATACTTGGCCAAGCCGAGAATATGACACAATTACCCGGTTGCCGGAGATCATTCCGGGGGAGATAGCACCGGCGAGCCCTTCACGGGTATCTAAAGAGTGAAGGTCCGGCAGCAATCCACCTGCCATACCCACTCTCCAGCGGTAAAACACCCCCAAAAGGGGATGTACCGCAATGGACCAGAGATAGTCCCACATCGGGGACTGAAGTCACAACACCTAACATTGGCCTATAAAATAGGCACAGACTCTCAAAAGAGGTAAGTCCACAAAAACTCCTCCTAAACTCTCGTACTTTGCAAGTAGCAATTAAACACTAACGTAAGTATCAGAGAGTTGAATACTGGGCCACTCCAGTCCTGATTCTTAACGCACTGCTACTTGTGTAGATTGTCAGGACCCGTCCTGAATTTCACCCTGAAACCCGAAGTAAGTCCTGCGGGGACCACTTCCAAGGAAAATTTACCGAAGAAATCGGCAAACCTCCCTTGAAAATGGACAACCCTAACCCGGAAAAATTATAAAACCATCCTTTTAACCAATATATCAATCTTCAACTCAACCCAAATAACTGAATAAAATATTACATAATTATTTTTCTGAAAGTATTCAGAGCTACTAAAAGAAAAACAACGGAAGCTGACAAATATTCTAGTAGATTAAACAGGTAACCTACTTGGAAAAAGTAACGGAAAGATGGGTGACTATTGTTTACGCCCAAATTAATATTTTACTGGATAGTAAAATATTAATTAATTTCTTGGTCCATGTCATACCGGCGAGCCCAAGTTGCTTTAAGTTTCATACCGGCAAACCCCTTCTGCCTGATCAAGAAGTCAAGATCTCGCATTCATCCTTTTTCTCGTCCGCGAGATGGCACGCCCGCAACACCTCCTTTTTCTTTGTTAGCTATTCACCTCTGCTCCGTGCGCTGAGGATCGTGGCCAAAACAACTATGCCTCGTCGCCTCCTTCTAGACCACTCGAATGCTGCAGACTGGGCATTTTAAAACGAAGAGCCCAGGGGAAAATATTCAAAAACGTCAGAGTGAGTGGACAAAAGCAATTTCGACAACAAGTAATATTTCCTCAAAAATATTAACAAAGAAAACGCTTTGCAAGCGACAGCTTAAAAAAAACTTAACTTAAAAATTCATAACTGGTGTCTAGCCTCGCTAGACTCTCAAACTTTAAAAACATGTCTCTCAAGTTAGGATTATATAGATCAGTATGTATTTACACTCGTCTATTCCTTGTACGATATCTATGAATAAGCTCGAAAAATAGATAGTCATAAAAGGCTACGACGCTGGAGTCTAACGCTCACGTCACCCTATAATTGCATTTTTCCTCATTATGGGGGAAACACACGAGTATATATATATATACGTGCTGATTCCTTGTATGAATTCTATGAATGAATACGAAGAATAGAAAGTCATACAAGACTACGATGCTAGCGTCTAACGCTCACGTCACTTCATAATAGAATTGTACCTCATTATGGGGGAAAATCACATATGGCTAGCTAACATTTATTTATATACATATTATTCTCATAATCTTCTATATATAAGTATAATCACCAAAATTCTCAATTTCAGTTATTTTTCAACAAAAGAAAATTAGTCAACAATAACACATTTCAAGCACATTATTTAAAACAAATGTCCACTCACAAATTAGGCCTAAGCCTGAAGTCGGTCAGAGGTTTCCTCTGCTCGGGCCTCCTCACGTCATGTTTCAAAAACATAATTAAATCCTTAAATAATACACCGAAGCTTAAAGAAAATAGACATAGTTAAATATGAGCTTCGCTCGCTCAACCATGCATATCGCCCTAAATCTTAATTTCTCTGCCAACCAATAAAACTCCATAATTTTAACCGACATTCTGAAAATCATCTTCCACCATAAATAATCTAATGGCAGGATTCTAACTTATTAATCTGCCAAAAAACTAAATTTTAAAAATTCTCAAACCTATCCAAAACTCCTCCAAAAATTCTAAAACTCATTCCATTAAACTCCTCATAAAATTTTCCACTTCAAATTTTTCAGCGGCGACCGGCGGCCAGCTCCAGCGACCTCCAATGCCCACCAAAATTTGATAACACATTTCTCTCAACCTCCTCTACAACTTTTCTAACTATCACAAACACCAATTTCAAGCCTAACTATGCCAATCGAACGAAAACTCATAAAAAGCCCTAGAATTTTCATTACCGGTTTCTCCTTACCTAGCTTGAGATGGAGGGAGCCTTTGGAGGGATTGTTGCATGAGAGAAGGGCTTCCTTTTGAGCCTAGCAGCTCCGGCTATGGCGGGCGGAGGAGGAAGTTCCGGCGACGGGAACACTTGGACAGTCGGGACTTCCGGCGAGTTTTCCTCTCGATCGGCGACCCTAGGGAACCTCTCACTGGTCTAGGATGGAAGCTAGGTCGGAGGCCGACCGATTGGGACCGGTGCGGCGGTGAACGGAGGCCGGACGTCGGCGAACGGGCGGCCGGAAGTTTCCGGGCGGAGAGAGGGTCGAGGAGAGAGAGAGAAGCGGGCGGAAGGAAAGAGAAAAGAGAGAGAGGTTTTGGGATTGGCCCAAACCAGTCCACCACCATATACCCATTCCAAAAATTTTACACCTCAAATAATACCCCAATAAAAATTACCTTTTACTAGCAAAAATTATCATTTTTACCGTCGTCATAATTTCTTCCTTCGAATAAATACTTCGAAATAATCGTCCCTTACAACCTCTCTGGGGACCAATTAAATTATACACTTAATGACGAAGACGTTAAAACTCTTATTACCACTATGCTAGTAATTAAGGTAAAAATTAAGAGTCGGAGCGTGACATAGGTATCAGCCCCGAACTAATGATTCGACCTCCCAACCCGTGACCTCGGGACAAGTAGAAACAATTGGCGCTAGAAGGAGGGCCCTCTTTGTGAAACTCTCATTTAGCTCAAAACAATGGTGTAAATCGTAGATGACCCTAATGACCCTAACACTCTGGTAGAGAAAGAACTTTTCCAATCTAGAAATGCATCTCTTCCCCAAACCAGCTATGCAGCCTCCGCTAGCCATCCCGACCTCACCACCGCCCTCGAAATTTTAAAGCATGATTTCCATTCATTTTGCCAATAGGCAGCCAAGGAGAGGGCAAAGACTGAAGCGTACCGGGTACGCATTGCCGAGTTGAAAAAGGAACAATTCTTGCTCTGAGCCATGTTAGACAATCGTAACGTGTACAACGACATCTTGGACCGCGCGGCACGAGTCACTGGTACCCCAGACCCCGCCACCGCATCTCTTCCACATGGCCAAAGCAGTTCTGTGTCCCCAAGAGGCCATAACCAGATCATCTATGTCACCCACCCACTTATAAACCCATCATTTCCATTCCCAGCCCCTCCATCATCTGCAATCCCCAATGAACCCTCTCTCTTGCTAAATCAACTAGACCCATCTGCTTAGCATGTCCCCATTCTGCTCGCGAGCGCGAACTGTTACACTGCTAGCGCAAACTATTATGCCACCAACGCGGACCGCTACGCCACAAGCGTGAACCATTCCCCTCGCTAGCCCGAATTGTTACGCCGCTAGCCCGAACTGTTACGCCACTAGCATGAATTGTTACACCGCTAGCGCTTACGCCACCAGCGCATATGTCACCGGCACAGATCGCTACGCCACAAGCGCGAACCATTCCGCTCGCCAGCACGAATTGTTACGCCGCCAGCGCGAACCACTACACCACAAGCGTGAATCATTTTGCTTGCTAGCGCGAACTGTTACACCGCCAGCGCGGACTGCTACGTTACAAGCGCAGATCATTCCGCTCGCTAGTGCAAACTGTTATGCCGCTAGCGCAAACCATCACGCCACTTGCGAGATGTTCTGCTTGAGACTCTCGGAACTTTCCCCCGTCACCACGCGACCCTCGCGTGGGCACTTGGGGACTCGATACCATGCCTCCAGCACTCAGGTAAAACATATTCTCGGCATCTAGGGAATAACTCCCCACCCAAGAGCTCTCTCGGACTGGGGACTTGGGGACTTGGGGACTTGTTAGTACATAGCCAAAATACTTGGCCAAGCCGAGAATATGACACAATTAACCGGTCGCCGGAGATCATTTCGGGCGAGATAGCACCGACGAGCCCTTCACGGGTATATAAAAAGTGAAGGTCCGGCAGCAATCCACCTGTCAGACCCACTCTCCGGCGGTAAAACACCCCCAAAAGGGGAGGTGCCACAGAGGACCACAGATAGTCCCACATCGGGGACTGAAGCCACAGCGCCTAATATTGGCCTATAAAATAGGCACAGACTCCCAAAAGAGGTAAGTCCACAAAAACTCCTCCTAAACTCTTGTACTTTGCAAGTAGCAACTAAACACTAACTTAAGCATCGGAGAGTCGAAGACTGGGCCACCCCATTCCTGATTCCTGACGCACGATTACTTGTGTAGGTACCAACCCCGGACTAAGGATTCGACCTCCCGACCCCATCACCGCCCTCGAAATTTTAAAGCGCGACTTCCATTCGTTTTACGAACATGTAGCCAAAGAGAGTGTAGAGGCTGAAGCGTACCAGGTACGCATTGCCGAGCTGGAAAATGAACAATTCTTGCTCTGAGCCACGTTAGACAATTGTAACGTGTACAACAACAGCTTGGACTATGCGGCACTGGTCACTGGTACCCAGACCCCGCCACCGCATCTCTTCCACATGGCCAAAGCAGTTTCGTGTCCTCAAGAGGCCCTAACCAGATCATCTATGTCACCCACCCACTTATAAACTCATCCTTTCCATTCCCAGCCCCTCAACCATCTGCAATCCTCAATAAACCCTCTCTCTTGCTAAATCAACTAGACCCATCTGCTCAGCCTGTCCTCATTCTGCTCGCGAGCTCGAACTGTTACGCCACCAGAGCGGACCGCTACGCCACAAGCGCGAACCATTCTGCTCGCTAGTGCAAACCGTCACGCCACTAGCGAGATGGTCCGCTTGAGACTCTCAGAACTTTCCCTCGTCACCTCGCGACCCTCGTATGGGGACTTGGGGACTCGATACCATGCCTCCAGCACCTGGGTAAAACATATTCTCGGCATCTAGGGAATAACTCCCTACCCAAGAGCTCTCTTGGACTGGGGACTTATTAGTACATAGTCAAAAATACTTGGCCAAGCCGAGAATATGGCACAATTACCTGGTCGCTGGAGATCATTATGGGCGAGATAGCACTGGCGAGCCCTTCACGGGTATCTAAAGAGTGGAGGTCCAGCAGCAATCCACCTGCCAGACCCACTCTCCGGCGGTAAAACACCCCCAAAAGGGGAGGTGCCGCAGAGGACCACAGTTAGTCCCACATCAGGGACTGAAGCCACAACGCCTAATATTAACCTATAAAATAGGCACAGACTCCCAAAAGACGTAAGTTCACAAAAACTCCTCATAAACTCCCGTACTTTGCAAGTAGCAACTAAACACTAACTTAAGTATCGGAGAGTCAAAGACTGGGCCACCCAGTCTCGATTCTTGACGCACTGTTACTTGTGTAGGTACCAGCCTCGGACTAAGGATTCGACATCCCGACCCGTGACCTCGGGACAGGTAGAAACATGAACTATGAAGTAACAACGCGTCACAATCTTTTGATCATTTTAGAAGACTTAAGAAGTAGTCTTTCATAACAAGTAATTTTTTTGAGGACAAAGTTTAATTGGGATTGTGTATGAGTTCCTAGTCAAGTTAAGAATGGGCGAGTGTTCCCACTTCCCATCGTTTTGATAATCTGCAAATTGTAACTGGGAGAAAGGAGTTGCCCACAACCTACTGTATTATGGACCCGAATCCTTAAAAACAAATTTAATTGGGCTCAAGGTGGGCCATTTTAACATGGTAGCCCATGTTAGAGTTTCTAAGGTGATGCCGGATCGGTTTCCCAAGGAAACAAATTCTCCGCCGGCAGTTATGGAGTAAAGCACGAGGCTGACAAATGAAGCAGTCACTGTTAACATTTAAACGCTTAAGGAATTCAGGTACTAATTCTTACCTTCTAAAGATTCGATTTTGTGCTTTCTTTATTATCCCTGAGGTATAAATTGTTCACTGAATCATTGACAAATGTTATTGTTAAATTGATGAATTTTAGTAATCTTTGCTTATTGAACACTTGAATTCTGGTGCTTTTCACCTCTGAAATCCAGGTGATAAGAATCAAGGTTTATTGAATCTAGAGAGCTGAAAACGTAAAGAAAACGTAGAAGATGTATGGACTACATTGTGACTGTTGTATTAATGAAGCAAAGGAGGTTTACAGCAATATATAGGTAGGCAGAATGACAAGATGACTAAGCTACTCTTTTACAATACAAATGCTTGCTACACTCTTAACACCAGGTTGATCATTTTATTTGTGATTACCTATAAAATGCACTTGATGAATGTGCTGATGGTGCCAAACTAGTTATTGAGGGCTACTACAGGGCTTGATACTACGTGATCATGTTGATCAACCCATTTGAGATAACCATAGATGACCTTCGGAGCATCACTGTCGATCTCTACGTTCAAAACAAAACCTTGCTGCTGATACTTAGCAGTGAATGTCAGAGTGCTAGGCTCTACTGTTATCCTCATTCCACTAGGAACTTGTAGAATTGCCCGGTAGATTGATGTGTCATCTCCCACGTTTGTCACAACCCTGCTAAAGCTTTTGGTTCTCGGAGATTCTGTGCCGTTAATGATGGCCATGAAAGAAGGGTAGTTTAGTTCGGTAGGGGGTTGTCTGCAGGTCCATTGGCTTCGTCTAATAACGGCCTTCATCTGCTTGTCATTGTACCCCAGGGTACATAGAAACTCAATGTAGTCTTGCACATTCATGTCATAGACTAGTCCAGGGTTCATGGCCTTATTCGGGTTGATGTGGCCTGCCCCAAAATCTAGAGGTGTGGCAGGAAGACCAGACCATTGGTCTTTTATGGTGGTGTGAGTGTTGTCGACGGCGTATGCTGTGGTCATGATTGCTGATCGGATGGCTGCTGGGCTCCATTCTGGATGAACTGCTTTAAGCAATGCTACTACACCAGCGGCATGGGGTGCTGCCATTGATGACCCTGATTTTAGTGCATAATCTGTCACTAAATTGTAATTCTTTAGTTCCATGGATGGCTTGTTAGGTGCCACCGCAGCCAGGACATCAACCCCCGGGGCCAGAATGTCTGGTTTTAGAATACCTGGAGTGATCGAGTCAGGCCCTCTTGAAGAGCACTGTGCCACTTGTGGTGCTGGTTTTGTTCCCAAGTTGGTGTGAACAAATGTCAAGCTCTTAACTCTGGTTGTATTGACCTGTGTGGCATGTTCTCTTACCAAGGCACCTGTAGCAAATGGCAGAATCATAGCGGGAATGGTGTAGTCGTCTGGATGTAAAAATGAGAGATCCGTCATGAAGATTCCAGCATAGGCACCTGCCCTCTCTACCTCTTCCTTTTGTCCTTCAATGTCTGTCTGGTGCTCGGAGGGATTATCACATAAGACTACCTTTCCAGCAACTTCTTTATGATCCAACCCCCCAGAGTAGCACATCGCTTTGCTCACATTGTCTTTCCCATAGTACAATGGTGCATCAGTAATGTAAACGCTCTCTGGGAAGTATGATGTTCCTTCAACTGTCAACTCGTTTTCTAGAGTCATTGTTGCAGTGAAACCAATGTTTTCAAAGGCGACGCCGAGGCGTCGCCAATGCGCGCTTCAGTGCGGGGCGGGGGTGAAAAGCCTCGCCGGATCAAACGCCGACGCGCTGCTGGAAAGGCGACGCCCGGGGCTGCGGAGGCGGTTGCAGAAAACGAAGCGGGGCGCGCTGGAGGAAGAAGACGAAGACTTCTGTTTTTTTTTTTTTGGTTCCCGTCAAAACGACGCCGTTTTGGTCTTCTCTTTTAAGCCACGACGTCGTTTGGTCGTGTTCTGTCCTTCTTTAAGCCAATTTGGGATCCATTTGACCTAGTAATCGATTTGGTCTTGTTCTGTCTTTCCTCTCAGCCTCTCTCACTCTCTCTGCTGCTTGCGCTATCACGTTCCCGCAGCTCAGCCTCTCTCACTCTCTCAGCCGCTTGTCAACAAACTCAGTCTCTCACTCTCTCTACCCGATCTGGTCTCTATCAGCAGGTTAGTTATCTTGTTAGTTTTTCTTAGTCTTGTGTAAATGGTTATGTTAATTTGCTGGGTTTTTGTTGTTTGTGTGTGATTGTGTTGGTAATTATATTAGTGATGAGTGGGAAAGGGGAAGATGGAAGAGATAAGGCCTGGAAGTATACAAAGAAAACGGATGGGGAGAAATATTTTAGATGTGTTTTTTGTAATCAAGTATGTAGTGGCACTATCTCTAGGCTTAAGCATCATTTAGCAGGCATTTCGGGTGGCATGAAAGCTTGTAATAAAGTCCCTAAAGATGTAAAGAAAGAATTTCAAGTAGCTCTTAAGGATGCTAAAGATGATAAAAATAAGAGAACTATTATTTTGCGTGAGATAGGGGCAGGTATTGGTGGTGAGAGTAATGTTGTTGAACACCAACTAAGTTCAGAATGTGGGAGTACCGCTGCCCAACCAAAAGTTATAGGACCGATTGATAAATATGTGGCTTCGGAGCCTAAGCAAACTGTATTGAATGAGGCTTACAGAAAAGAGTTAAGGAAAGATGTTTGTCGGATGGTTGGCCGTTTTATGTTTTCTAGAGTGCTTCCTTTCAATACGGTTAATGATCCATTTTGGTTAGCTATGGTAGAGGGCATTGCTAAGTATGGTGTAGGATTTAAGCCTCCTTCTATGCATGAATTAAGAACTTGGATTCTTAGGGAAGAAGTTGAAGACATTGATAGGTATTTGTTAGAGCATAAGCAAGCTTGGGAGAAATATGGATGTTCCATTATGTCGGATGGTTGGACCGATGGAAAGGGTAGGGTGCTTCTTAATTTTCTTGTGAATAGTCCGGCTGGTACTTTCTTTTTGAAGTCCATTGATGCATCCGGTAATGTGAAAAATGGATCTTTGATGTTAAAATATTTGGATGATGTGGTAAGGTCATGTGTTTGATTGTTATCAACTATATAATAAGTTGCATACGTCTAAGTTTATTCTTATGTTGGTTTCAGATTCACACAAAGAAAATGAATAGGCTTGAACACAAAAGATTAAATGCATTGGTTTATGTGAAGTACAACTCTTTATTAAGGGAGAGAAACATTAGAAGAAGATCAAAGAAGCTTGATCCTATATTAGTGGAGGAAATTGATTCCGATGATGAATGGATTTCAGAGGTGGAAGATCCAATTCTCCCAGGTGATCTTTCTTGGCTTGAAGAGGATGTATTTGAGGTGGATGCTATAAGGAATGTGCCAATTGATTGTTATGAACACAATCTTTCAACTCGAGTTCCTATTTCTGTGGAGCCATTAGATGAGCCGGTCATGGATGATGAGCTTGTGTTGGATGAAGATATGGGACTTGATGAGCCTCCTTACCCACCTTCCACTAATAAAAGTAACAAAAGAAAGAGTGATGAAGGCCCAAGTAAGTAGTTTCTTACTAATCTACATGTTATTTAGTTGTTTAGAATAATATATGTATCCTTCCATTTTTAATTCCAAGCTTTCTCTTTAGGTAAAGGAAGAAACAAGCAGAAAATGAAAAAAAATGCTGCATTACTTAGAGATGATGAAGATGAGATAGAAGACCTTACTTTGCCTCCTCATACTAATGCATTCAACATCGATGATTGTGATGATATTCCTGTGGGTGTGACTGGATTTGAGTATGATGATGATGATTGAAGTGTAGTTCTCTTTGCATTGATGTAGTTTGAGTCTATGTTTGAACTCTTTTGTGTCATTGACATCTTATTTGGAACCTATAAAGAACTAAACAATGAGTTTTATGCTATTTTGAAGTATGTTATCTATAAGAATCTATTTTTATTAATGTAATATATATATTTAATATTTGTTGGAAAGGCGATCGTTTTTTCGCCTTGAGGCTTCGCCTTAGCGAGGCGACCCCTAGTCGCCTTCGCCTTCGCATTTGAAAACATTGAGTGAAACTACGATCTAGTGTGCCAGCTCCAACTGTTGTGATCCAGGGTGCTCCATTGTATATTGAGTTTGGAGTACCTTCATTCCCAGCGGCACAGACAACAACAATTCCTTTCTCGGCTGCTGAAAGAGAAGCGATGGAAATGACGTTATTGAAATAAGGAGGATCCTCTCGCAGACTAATGCGAAGAGATATTGATATGATATCAACTCCATCTGAAATTGCCTGGTCCATTGCAGCTAGCACATCAGTAGCTACACTCTTTTCTGAGTCTACTCCCCAGAGCACCTTGTACATGGCAACATGTGCACGCGGCGCCACACCTCTTGCCGTGCCTTTTGCATAGCCAAAATGACTTGCACCAACTACATGGTTACCTGCAGCAGTTGATGATGTGTGGGTTCCATGACCAGTGTGGTCTCTTGATGAGTTATAGTCAGACGGTGGGATTTTTAGGCCTTCAGCTTGAAGACCTTTGCTAAAAGATCGAGCCCCTATGAGCTTCCTGTTGCAGAGAGACTGGCTAAATGCCGTCCCATTTTCACACGTACCTTTCCATCTCTCTGGAACTTCTGCCATTCCTTTATCATTGAAGCTCTCACTCTCTGGCCAAATACCAGTGTCGATAATTCCTATAATCACATCTTTTCCAAAAGACGCAGCTGGCCATATGCCAGAGTTCTGTTTCAGTCCAAGAAACTTGGGGCTGTGTGTTGTGAGCAGCTCAAAAAATAGCTCTGGGTGTGTGGCAATATGAGCTGGAGATTTCTCCAGTTCCGACAGCTGAGTTTCTGTGAGCCTTGCACTGAAGCCGTGCATGACATGGTTGTATGAGTACAAGAACATGTCGTTCCCATCATGTTCTTGAGGAGATGATCGCATTAATGATGCTACGGTGGACCGATGCCATGCCTCATGCGTTGAGAAAGCTGCAGGTTTGTGAGAATGGTCCATCTGGATGATATATGTCTGGTATTCCTCAGCATTTGACACTGCATTGTTGATTTGCAGTAACATTAACAGTAATAAAGAGATCATATTGTATAAACCTATCTAGTTAGTTCTGGTCCCTATGACAGCATAGAGTCTGGAGTTTTATATACTTGTACATGATAACTTCTATGGTTCTATGTACAAGAAAAGATCTTCCATTATGATAATATTTCTTTATATATTGTAAAACGTTATGTTCAAAGTCCATGCTTCTTATAGTTCTCTGTGATCATTGTTTTTATGTCAACTTCATGTCTGTGATTCGATGAATATTATTGGTTGTTCTTTCTTTTTCTTCTGTTTGCATTGAAAAGGCTAGTCCATTACATTAGTCTTTTCTCATTAGTTCGTTGGTTTTTGGAGAAACTGGACTGCTCCCCTTGTCCAACCTTCTGAGTTCTTATCATAATACTATACTGTATCGATATGAAGAAGGTATCCAGATTTGAGATCGTTTGGACCTCAGCTGTGCGTGATATAAACAGTGTGCATTTGGGTATCAAAGCTTACTTTTGTTCCTAAATGTTCAATTCTTAGGTAAGATTTAAAACTAAAAGACAGATGCGGTTCTCTAGTTATAGAACTGTAAAACCTTTCATTCTGTAGTTGGATCGATCCCAATAAATGATTAAATTGCTGCAACATGTAAATTTTTATATAGGCATCTCTGTCATGTGAAGATTCTACCTTCCTGTAGTTTTTGAACTTCGTGTTGAAAATAGACACAAGAACGGGGAAATTATTACTTCTAACTAAAAACAGCAAGGTGACTCAGAAATTGGCCAAGTTCATCATTATAATACACTGGGTGGTTTCTTTTCTTCCCATATCTTTCTGCTTGTTTTTTTTTTTAAACAAAAATTAGTTTCTGCTTTCACTGTGAGATCTTTCTGCTCGTTTAGCAAAGGGAAATTGTAACAGTGGTACATATATATGAATAGAGTGAGCCATACAGCCACATTCCATGGATATCTTAATGTTATCTGCTTTGATTATTTCGTTTGGTGCAAATTCACACAGCTCTTATCTCTTCTTTTTCGTTTGTCCAGAATAGAAGAAGAAAGCACCACAGTCGAACTTTTGTGAGGATGTCTTGGATGTGAGGTAAAGCTACACTACCACTCAATCTACTGTTGTCATTTCTCTCATTACGTTTCCTTTAGTTTTTAGCTTTAAAGATAGACGAGTGGAGGAGACATATATCTAACAACCAAACAATTGACTCCAAAAAGGGCCTGGTTCCTTATCATAAAATAAACAGGCTCTTTCATATACAAGATAGAATCCTTAAGATCATCGCACCCAGCAAAGGAAAATGCCAAACAACCCTGATTCATTTCTTGTAGGTGAAACATCAACTTGGGAGTGGATGGAATCAAGAAATTAGAGCACCAAGTAAGTTCGAAGGCATGTGCTTTCTTATATTTTGAACTGTTATATGAAAATAACAGATGCAGCTTCGTTTTTCTATTATAATGGATCTCATAATGAGCCGAACTTGAAAACTGACCTGTCTTGGGAATGACTGTGAACTAATTGGTATGCTAATGATAATGAATCATTGAAAGTAAATCTTCACATTCACCCTACGAGCTCTTCTGAGTTTCAATGTGGGTATAAAACTCTCAACAATGAGTTGTTTTACACTGCAACGAGTTATTGACACTCCAGAGATCATGGATTGTTATATTAACTCGGTAAATAAGGCATATTGAAAAAGATGACTAATTTAACAACTCTTGTAGTTGTGTATTGAGAGTTGTCCGGAGTGTTAGAGCAAGTCCACTCCTAGCTTCAAAACGTGACTCAGGCCTTCAGCCATCTCAAAAGAAAACCCAACCTAAAAAAACTCATCTCCACCCATAATTTTTTTTTTAACGTAGACCTTCATTAGGTCTTCACCTTGGTCAGATTCCCCAGGTCTCCATTTTTGAAGACCCAGGTCATAGTTTTCCACCTCAGCCCAGCAGCTTGGCTCGCATGACGTTGGCCACATGAAATGGAGAGCCAACCCACTAGAGACGCGTCAAGCGCTGGGCAACAGATTGAAAATTTTAAACCCAACGGTCCTTTAATCTTGACCGTTGGTTCTGATTATATGTGTTGATCCAACAACATGCAATTATACACTGAAGTTAATACCATACTTCTTATAAGAGAAATTGATTCAAACGTTATACGAACTTTTGTTGCTTATAAATTTTGGTATCTCAAGTTTCAAAAATATCAAAAAGGTATATGAAGTTATGACCTCGACTAAACTTTAGTACCTAGTGTCGTTAGATCTGTTACGTCGTCTGCCGGATGACACTGCAGAATGTAAAAATACTAATTTACCCTCTCTTTTTTCTTCTCTTTCTTCCTTGTTCTTCCTCAGATAATACAAAATTATTATTTTTTCTTTAAAAAATTAAAAGAAAAAAACAGAACCTCAGACCTTGGAGTAAGCTAGCTGACCATCACGGGCCATGCCTTTCGTGACCGATGTCAGCTTCTGTAGATTCAACCTGACGAAAGAGAAATTGGGGCATCACTTCCGCAGGCAAACAACTCTTTAGGAGCTGCGGCGGCGGTGGAGGCGATGGCGGAGTGGAAGAGTGAGAATGAAGACGCCATTGTTGATGATGGTAGTGGTGTCGAAGCAAAAATCTACAGAAATAGACTTGCCTTTTTCTGCTCACCCACACTACCTCTTCTCATCTTAATCATTAATCCCACATGGTTCCTCCCTGCTCAGACCAATAGGCAAAAGGAGGCAAAGCAAAAAAAAAAAGAAGTTCCTAGAAACATTCCTAGAATTTACGACAGAGCAAACACAAAAACAAATCCAAAATAAACTCTTATGTTTTTTACATAGAGTATAGAGAGACCCCCAGATAATTGAAGACGTTTGATATCAATGGTGGTAATGAGGCACAAAAATAGAGCAGAAATGGTTGTTAAGAAAAAAAATTAAAAACTAAAATAAGGCTGAAAATACAATGTGCCCATCAAAAATTGGCAGTTAACAAACGATATAACGGAGAGAACGACACTAGGCACTAGGTACTAAAGTTTAGTCAGAGAGAAATTGATCCAAACAATATACAAACCTTCACTCTATATAAATTTTAGTATTTCAAGTTTCGAAAATATCAGAAAAATATATAAAGTTTTGATCCTGACTAAACTTTAGTACCTAGCTAGTGCCTAGTGCCATTCTCTCCGTTATATCGTCTGTTAACTGCCAATTTTTGATGGGCACATTGTATTTTCAGCCTTATTTTAGTTTTTCATTTTTTTTCTTAATAACCATTTCTGCTCTATTTTTGTGCCTCATTACCACCATTGATATCAAACGTCTTCAATTATCTGGGTCTCTCTCTATACTCTATGTAAAAAACATGAGAGTTTATTCTGGATTTGTTTTGGTGTTTGCTCTGTCGTAAATTCTAGGAATGTTTCTAGGAACTTTTTTTTTTTGCTTTGCCTCCTTTTGACTATTGGTCTGAGCAGGGAGGAACCATGTGGGATTAATGATTAAGATGAGAAGAGGTAGTGTGGGTGAGCAGAAAAAGGCAAGTCTATTTCTGTAGATTTTTGCTTCGACACCACTACCATCATCAACAATGGCATCTTCATTCTCACTCTTCCACTCCGCCATCGCCTCCACCGCCGCCGCAGCTCCTAAAGAGTCGTTTGCCTGCGGAAGTGATGCCCCAATTTCTCTTTCGTCAGGTTGAATCTGCAGAAGCTGACATCGGTCACGAAGGGCATGGCCCGTGATGGTCAGCTAGCTTACTCCAAGGTCTGAGGTTCTGCTTTTTTCTTTTAATTTTTTAAAGAAAAAATAATAATTTTGTATTATCTGAGGAAGAACAAGGAAGAAAGAGAAGAAAAAAGAGAGGGTAAATTAGTATTTTTACATTCTGCAGTGTCATCCGGCAGACGACGTAACAGATCTAACGACGCTAGGTACTAAAGTTTAGTCGAGGTCATAACTTCATATACCTTTCTGATATTTGCGAAACTTGAGATACCAAAATTTATAAGGAATAAAAGTTCGTATACCGTTTGAATCAATTTCTCTTCTTATAAATACTCTGACGTTAATACCACAATTATGCAATTATATACTGAAGTTAATATCACAATTATACACTGAAGTTAATACCCAAAAAAACATTAGTTTTTTTTTTAATGTTTGTGTTATTTTCAAATAATTACATTTTTTTTCTAGACTTGACATGTTAATTTAACTTATGAAATAAATATTTTAATTTCAATATATTATTTTGTTTATTCAATTATTATTTTTATTAACATATAATATCATATAAAATTTATTAAACAGTCACTACCACGTCACAACACATACACTAAAAACGTGAATGAAAACTTCAGTCTAATTTCATTTCCAGGTGGTGACCCGTCTCACTTCCGTAACCTAGATCTTCCCAACGAGAAGACTTGGTGGGTGGACTTGTTCTGTCATAAGCGTCAAGTCTCTTTTTCTTTTTAACCATTGCGGGAGTGCACATGGTAGGCTCAAATGATGACAATGAAAGCAATTCAGTCTAGCTTATGCTGACTGCAATGCGAGCTGAAGTTGATGTCTTTGTTTTATGTGGTCAGCTTGGAAAGAAACATGTTAGCAAAGCATGAAAGATAAAACCAAGAGCTCACCGAAATTTCTTTTACGAAGTTGAGACTCTGAGAGTGATTGGCACACATCAGTACATGGATTCACGACATTTAGGGGTTCACTACAAGTCTACGATGCCAATCATATTGATATTTACATCTTCCACTTGCATTTAGGAGATTGGAAGCTGTGTACCCAATTCACCATATATAAGAGTAGGTTCACCTTTTGGGGGTCTTCGTTAGGAAGATCTGAGTCACGGGTGAGACCTGGGTCACCATGTGGCACTACTTTTGGGTTGTAATTTTCATCCACGATTTTTATTTCTTGGTCGTCACTTGACAGTGAATGTTTATTAAATTTTATATGAGGTATTTTGAATGTGAATAATTATTTTATATATTAATAAAATTATGATTAAATAAACAAAATGATATATTGAAATTAAAATATTTATTTCATGACTTAAATTGACAGGTCAAGCCTAAAAAAACAAAATACAATTATTTAAAAATAACACAAATATAACATAAATAAATAAAATAAAACGCAATCTAGATATCTATGTTGCCTTGCCTAGGAAGGTGATACGTATTTATAGAGCATTGTATAATTTTATTTTAATATTTTCTTGCTTACTGTTGGAATTTTTGTAGCATTTTTCATTCAATTTAATTCATTTAATTAAAAAAAATTGACATTTCCAGGACTGTCGGATTTGTTTTTTAAAAGTAAACCAATGGTGCAAATTAACTGACTGTTGGGTTTAAACATTCAAAAAGTCAGCCTTAGGCTTGACGCATGGCATGCATGTAGGGCTAGGTCTCCACAAAAGACGACAAAAACACGACGCGTTGGGCTCACGCATCGCACCTGCGTGTTTGTGCGTTTCACACACACAGGAGGTGCGTCTTCTCCTCGTGTCTGATGTTCTTGCATGTGGCTAACGTCTGCAGGGCCCGCGTTTTGGGCTGAGTTGAAAATAGAGACCTGGGTCATAGGTCTGACCTAGGTGAAGACCCAATGAAGGCATAAGTTAAAAAAAATTGTGGGTGGATTTGTTTTATTTTTGCTGAGTCTTCTTTTGACATGGATGAAGGCCTAGGTCATGTTTTTAAGCCAAGGTTGTACTTGCTCTAAATATAGAGGCTCCCTGTTTCCTGTGGCGGTCCATACAATGACAGTGTCATTGTTATGCTTGTGCCCATTCCCTATGTAACAAACCAAGCATCAAGATTGGCTGCTAGGCTCCCTTTTGTCAAATGAACGGTCCTGATGTTATGGAAAGGATTCTCCAGTGTTCAAAATTATGGCATTTTGGTGTTCAAGATTAAGCGGTTTTGAGTTTAGGGCTTACTGGCTTAGTTATGTGTTACTCTAGTGAATCGTAGGGCGACGTAGTTTTAGATATAATCACTTGGATCGGGACGAAAAAAGATCAACTGAGACTCTGAACTGAGCAGTTGAGGACCCGAATCATCAAGTCTATAGCTCAAGGGAGCATGTAATTTTGGAAGTAATAACCATTATCCATAAGATGCATGGGCATCAATTATAGGTACAAATTGACGGTCCCCGGCTAATATAAGATAGCATGTGTATGGACAAGTTGGAACAGTCAGGTGGCAAGTGAGACATGGGTCACTTGGTTCTCTATAACAAACACCAAACATTACAATCTTCTTCTATATTTTCACTTCAATTCCCTAACTACTACTAGCTCAGCCATGGATACTAATAACCACCATATTCTCTTCTATTTTTGGCTTTCCATTGTCACAATCTCATACCTTGCCATAGTCTCCACCTTTGCTCATGAATCCAGCAATTATATCATCCACATGGATGCATCATTCATGCCCAAAGCCTTTGCTGATCACCATTCTTGGTACTTGTCCACAGTGGACTCTGTACTATCCACTTCTTCCATCTCTTCTAAGCTCATATATAGCTACACTCATGTCTTAAACGGGTTCAGTGCAAGTCTCTCTGTTTCTGAGCTGGAGGCCTTAAAATCCTCTCCGGGTTACATCTCTTCAGTTAGAGACTTGCCAGCAAAACCAGACACGACGCACTCGTCCCAGTTTCTTGGCCTTAACTCCAAGACAGGAGCATGGCCGGTGTCCAATTACGGCAAAGGCACCATTATTGGTTTGGTGGACACCGGTGTTTGGCCAGAAAACGAAAGCTTTAATGACGGTGGAATGTCAGAAATCCCATCAAGATGGAAAGGAGAATGTGAAAGTGGAATGCAATTCAGCTCTTCACTATGCAACAAAAAGCTCATAGGGGCAAGGTTCTTTAACAAAGGCTTAGCAGCACAAGACCCCAATGTGACATTTGCGATGAACTCCACAAGGGACACTGACGGCCACGGGACCCACACCTCTTCTACGGCCGCTGGAAATTATGTAGCCGGAGCATCGTACTTTGGTTATGCCCCGGGTACTGCCAGCGGCATGGCGCCTCAGGCTCACGTGGCCATGTACAAGGCTTTGTGGAACGAGGGCGTCTTGTCGTCTGACGTAATTGCTGCCATCGAGCAAGCAGTTGTGGACGGTGTGGATGTCTTATCCCTATCGTTCGGATTCGATGGCATTCCGCTGTACGAGGACCCTGTTGCCATAGCCACATTCACAGCCATGGAGAAGGGTGTCTTTGTTTCCACATCGGCAGGAAATGATGGGCCTTACTATGGTAGTTTGCATAATGGGATCCCTTGGGTTCTAACAGTTGCAGCTAGTACCGTTGATCGTGACTTTCAAGGAACTGCACACCTTGGAAATGGAGAATCCGTCACAGGATTGACTCTTTTTCCGGGGGTTAATTCGTCTTCAACTCCAATCCCAATGGTTTTCATGAATGCATGTGACAGTTTAAAGAAGTTAAACAAGGTTGGGAAGAAGATCGTTGTGTGCCAGGACAACAGTTCAATTGTGGAACAATATGTTAATGTTCGAGATGCAAATGTTGCCGGAGGTATCTTCATCACCAACAACACCGACTTGGAATTGTTCCTCCAGAGCCAATTTCCCACACTTTTTCTGAGTCCCAAGGATGGTGAAACTATCAAAAACTACATCAAGAGCAACTCTAACCCGAAAGTAAGCTTTGAGTTTCAAAAGACACTTCTTGGTGTTAGACCAGCACCCACTGTGACTAGTTACACATCTAGAGGTCCATCTTACAGCTTCCCCTTTACTCTCAAGCCAGACATTACAGCACCCGGGTCACTAATCCTCGCTGCATGGCCTCGAAACATTTCGGTAGCGAGGATTAGCAAGAATCAGGACCTGTTTAGCGAATTCAACTTGTTGTCGGGGACATCCATGGCGTGCCCGCATGCAGCTGGGCTCGCCGCGCTTGTGAAAGCTGCACATCCTGAATGGAGTCCTGCAGCTATCAGATCAGCTATGATGACTACATCGGATATCTTGGATAACACACTTAGCCCCATTAAGGACATTGGGGATGATTTGCAACCGGCTAGTCCTCTTGCCATGGGAGCAGGTCATGTCAATCCCAACAAGGCCCTTAACCCGGGACTCATATACGACGCGACCATAGATGATTATGTGAACCTTCTTTGTGCACTAAACTACACCCAGAAACACATCCAAATCATCACCGGATCGGCCTCGAACAATTGTTCAACTCCGTCATTAGATCTTAACTACCCTTCGTTCATTGCATTTTTCAATGCTAATGATTCAAAGTCGGGCGTACAAGCCACTCAAGAGTTCAAGAGGACGGTGACCAATGTAGGAAAGGGGCAGTCGACATACGTTGCAAGCGTGACAGCAATGAAAGGATTTGAAGTTGGAGTGGTTCCAAACAAATTGGTTTTCAAGAGGGAAGGTGAGAAGCTGAGCTTTAAAATGAGTATAAGAGGTCAAAGACTGATGAAAGAGACGGAGGCTTTTGGTTACCTGACTTGGGTGGACAGTGAAGGCCAACATGTGGTGAGAAGCCCCATTGTAGCCACAAAACTCAGCTCGGATGTAGTTATGTCACACAACCACTAGCTAGAATAGTATGTGATTCGACCCCATTACTTCCCTCTGCAAAAATAAGACTCATTTCACATAGGATCATGCTAACACTTTGATGAAATCATGCAGACTATTGGCAAGGGTTTTCTGTGGAATTGTTAGTTATAACTTAGTCATATGAATTAATGAATGTATCTTTGGAATGGACATGAACATTATCTATGTAATGTCGAAACATATAATATGAAGATGCAAAATGTAAAAGTACATATTATTATATTAGCGAACTTGTTAAAAATAAACAAAATTCACTTGAGACATTATGCAGGAGTTGTCGTATTCCCGACACCGTCAACCGGCTGGCCGGTGAATAAAGTCGACAAAACACAGTATTTGAAAAGCCAAAGGACCCAAACACCATAAATGTCGTTGTTCATGACAGACAGGGCCAGATTATGACTTGGTAACCAATAATCCCATAATCCAATATACAACTGGTAACACGCAGGACATCGTTTAGCTTTTTTATAATTTGATCTATTATGATTAGCTTTTATATTGTAGTTTTTCGGATGTTAGTCTCCATCCATGCATATAATGTTAGAAAACTATAACTAACTAGGAGGAAGATATGCTTTCGCATTCAGTCATGACATGATCATCTATATATCCCATAGTTGACGGTTGGAATAGTTTTATGAATTATGATCGATCAAAGATTCCGGATTAGAAGAAGGTTAGAGTGTTCGACTTCAAATATTAGATCCTACTTAAAGAAACTTAAAAGTACTAACAAAAAAACTTCTCTAAATAAATCCATATAGTTTACAACTTCTATACGTATACGTAAACTATATGTAAATGGTTTTCTATATAAACTGTATACATATACCGTGCGCGCAATATTAATTTGTAAATGGTTTTCTAAATAATCAAAAGAAAAGTTATAGCACAAAGAGATAATATTATAGCACAAAATCAATCTTCTTGAAATCGATTTTGGTGCGGCTATTTCCATCCCACTAAATATTCAGTTCACCTCATATCTTATTTTTTACCTTTAACATTATAATTATGCCCTTAAAATTTTGAGAAAAATATGGTTTTTATTTTTTTTCTATTATTTTCCTCAATCTGATAAAATCTAAAAATACATACAAATATTTCATCAATATGTTTGACGTAGACCTCTATTCTTCTCAAACCACATATATATGTTCTCCTCGATCTCTTTCTTAAGTTATTTCTTTACTATTATGAATATATATATATATATATATATATATATATATTTATGAAAGACTACATTTGAAGTCATAAATAAAATAAAATTAAGAACGAACAATCTCATCACACTGTATAACCACCATGTTAAAGATTGAAGTGATTCTCAAATCTGACTTGAAAGATGTATAAATTTTTTTTTTGTTTTAATGTAAAGATGTAGAGAATTATTGGTTGTTTGAATTTTATAGATTTTAGTTTAATATTATATTTTCATAAAAATTCTTGATTGTGGGGTTAGTATTGAAATATTTAGTTTAAAATTGAAATATGGGGTAAACAAAGTATTTAGTTGGGTGACAATAACCGCAACCTATCGGTTTTTGCTTAAGAGTGCAAAATGATTTTACATGAATCTACCTGGTAAATGCATCTTACCAAACCTTTTTTTTTTCTTGGTTGATTAAAGTCATGTTATCCCTTACCATTCATAGTGAAGTTGCCTTTAGCCAAAAGTAGGACATGTTAGGATTGAGGAACTGGGTGGGAATGCAGGCAATGAAGGTCCATGTATTTCCACATCATTTTCCAGTTCCTTTTCCAAATTAACTGCTGCTACTTCAGCTACCTTGTGAAACTTTCTCAGTGTTTTGGCCACACCAGTAAGTCTGGGCGAGCAAAGTCTCTTTTAGTTGTTGCGGGCGTGCCACCGCCCGGATGCGGAATGTAGTGGTTATAGTAGCGGGGTGCGCTTAGCCTTCTGCTTCTAATCAAGCGACTGAGGATGGAGAGAGCACCAACTCCACCGCAGGGTTCTTCAGATTCGCCTTGCGTACTGGGCAAGGACTTACAGTAGTCCGCCTGAGCGTCACAATATCGATACTCGACGTAGGATCGAGCAGAGCTTCAATTGGGAAGGAGAGAAAAAAAGAAAGAGAAAGCTCCGGAGAGCGTACGGGGAAACGAAAGGAAAGCTCCGGGGAGCGTCTGAGGTTCGACTAGGTCGAGAATTTCAACAAGGTTGAAAGTTGTTTTGTTGTTTGATTGATTGATTGAGTAATTGTGTTGTGAGTGTGTGTGTAGAGGTTGAGAGAGCGAGTTCGAACTCTCTTATATAGAGCTATTTAGGGCCACTGGTATTGGCCCAAAGCATGTCAAAGACTTGTAGAAGTCTTTAACGATAAATGTGGCGTAGGCGATGTAAATCACTTCGTGGTCATCTCTTTGTTCTAAACAGTAGAGTTTGCCTAGAACACTTCTTGGACGTATGCTCCTTCTAAGCACTGTATGAGTGCCCTTGAATACTAGAACTCTGACGTGCATGCAAAGTAGATATGCACAGCTTGCATGTATATCTCCTTAATCAACTAGAATTAGGAGTAATCACATGCTTCATGTCTGGGTATGCTTCATATCTATTGGATAACTATTGCATGGGATAAGAACCCTTGCCATGCACGTACAATATCAACCAGTCATCCTTCCCTTCTGCTTTATTCAACCAAGGATAAGACAATGATGCCCTCACCTTCAATTAAACAAGCATTTAGTAGTGAGGTACCCCCGAGCCAGCGTCGAGATGCTTTTCAAGATACGATCGAGATGCTTTCCTCATTAAACACTGGCGAGGTCGCGCCAATCCACAAAGTCGGGGCGAGGCTGCCAGGTCGATGGCGAGATTCCATCAAGATGCCATCGAGATGCTTATGTAATTAAAGGACCACAAGCCATGCACGTGCTCTTGTATATACAAGTTGGGGTACGATGCTAAGTCGGGGCGAGGTGTTCCCCCAGCAATTAAACTCCTCTTGTACGCAGTCTGTTACTCGGAGTCCATTCGTACGCGGACTGTCCAGCTCGCATGAATTTCTGGCGGGCCGTTACTTGTAAACCCATTATTTCGGGCTCGCCGGTACGACGTGGACCATAAATTTAACTAATATTCACTTAGACAATTACTGTCCAATAAAATATTAATTCGGGTGTAAACACTCAGGAGCGATCGAGGCCAGTGATTCGGAATTTCATTGGTTGAAGTTGGATCCAAACAAACAAGCAGTCGATTTGTGTTACATATCAGACTAGACCAGATGAGCAAAAATTAAAGGAATTCAAAGAAGATATGGATCATACAGAGACACGCACCCCAGTAATTAGCAACAAGCACTGACATGGGAGTGTGGGACTGGCATAAACTCTTCCAAACACTGATCTTCGATCACTTTCTTCAGTGACAAAATAGCTTTCGTTTGCAACACCTCGTTCATCTCATAATGTTTAAGGGATAATTCTGTAACTATCTGATTCAGAGACCAAGGTAGACCCAACAAAATAAAAGGTTAAATCATGTATCTGCTATATCATCTATGCCGATGTTCGTCGCTCTTGAATGCCTTTTTGTTTCAGTAGTGGCATGGGTGACCTATTCGGAAGTTAAACCATTTCAGAAAACCCACTGACGGACCGCAAGCTATTAGATACATTTTTGTTGCCGTGCCAGTAATAATGCAGCATCTAAGTTCGAGCCTCGACATTCACAAACTCGCTCAAATTTGCACATAAGTTCAGCTTTGGAGAGATCGCTTTTGTTTGATGGTTGTTTGAACTTCTCTATAGAGAAGCTAAACATAATCACTATGAAACACTGGCCGTGGGCTGTTCTTTCTTTCACTTCGGAAGTTGGCCCAGATTGCCCGTTATTAGCCTCGAACCCAACAATTATAGGATGGACCAAGTTCTAGTGAGGAACGAAGGCCCATGAATTTCGACAACAATTTAGTGTTGGCCCTCAAAAATATAAATAGAAATTTGTGGAGCGTGTTGTAATGGTAGAATAATTGTTGGAAGATTGAAGTCTAAATAAATAGAACAAGGTATTAGATTTCTATTGTTGGCGGTGGTACTGGTAATAATGCAGCATCTAAGTTTTATATGTGCACTGAAAAACTTGGTCACGGTCGGCCTATTCACATGGATCTACATGCTATTGAGACATGTTAGAACATAATTGTGAGAGCGAGGCCCAAAACGGAAAATATCCGGTTTTACATGTTGGACTGTTACAAGAGATATCAGAGCCGCTCCCGGCCAAAAATGTGCCAACAAAGATTTTAGGCCTTAAAAAAGGGTGGGACGTGAGACCCCGTGGGAGGAGAGGTGATGTCGTTATATGTGGAAACAGATCTTCTCTCCCCATAAGAAGACGTGTTTTAGGTTGAGAACCCTAGAACAAAATCATGAAGGCAATCGTGTAAAACGTGTTGTGTCTTACTTGTAAAATATATCATATGTCAGACGTGTTATTTGATTAAAACAATTCTTAAATTAGTGCTCGTTAAACATATATATAAATGTTTATGAGTATATCAAAAAAGTATCTAAAATATAAAGTATATGATGGACATACGGACTCAAAATTAAGTGATTTTGTCATGAATTTATATAAGAGTCTGGATTTTCTAATTTTCTTAATTTTTTCGATATATAATTGAGATTTTTTTTTATAAAAAGAAGAAGATATATAATTGTCATATTTGTTTGTCAAAATTTGAAAATAATAGAAAGAGGTTGATTTTGTTCGGCATGGTGTGATCGCGGTGCCAACTGTGATTTGCCTGTCAGTTAATTCGCGGTGCCAACTGTGTTCGGCATCATCATCTTCATTCCTCTCCATTTCAGTAAGCTATACTCTCTCTCTTTTCCTCACAGTAGTTAGGCCCGGATTTGAATAGAGGCACAAGAGGCTTGGACTCAGGGCCCAAAAATCTAAGAGGCCTAAAAATATTTTTTTATAGTTGTCCAAATTTTTATTTTTTTTAATAATTTTTTGGCTGTGCAATCTGACATGAATTAAAGACAACTATCCTAAAACAAAGACAATTACACGTGATGAGTGGCCAAACCATTAATTACTACTTTAAATTTGTACCCATAAAAAAGTTAAAATATTAAATAGAAGCAGCCAAATAAGTAAGATATTTGTTGTATAGATAAGATTTATAATACAATTAAGATTACTAAACTATCAAGATTTTGGAATTCTATTTGCATAATAAGTATTTTGCATAAAAATCTTATATATTTTTAGATGTTATATGCTATTATATATATATATATATATATATATAAATTAAGGGCTCAACTCTGAGAGTTCGACTCAGGCCTCAAAATCTTAGGTCCGGACCTGCAGTAGTAGCAGCAGCTGCTATTCCCTTTCCTCCATCAGTCACATCCTCAAACTCCCCCAAGGTCCCTAAACTCTAATTGAAAGCAACCCTTGAATACACACACACATCTCAGCCCAACACAAACATGCACGCCAAGACCGACTCCGAGGTCACAAGCCTCGCCCCTTCTTCCCCAACCCGATCCCCCCGCCGCCCAGTCTACTACGTCCAAAGCCCCTCCCGCGACTCCCACGACGGCGAGAAGACCACCACCTCCTTCCAGTCCACCCCCGTCCTCAGCCCCGCCGGTTCCCCTCCCCACTCCCACTCCTCCGTCGGCCGCCACTCCCGCGACTCCTCCTCCACCCGCTTCTCCGGCTCCATCAAGCCCGGATCCAAGAAGATCCAGCCCAACAACGACTCCTCCCGCCACCACCGCAAGGGCGGCCACAAGGCCTGGAAGGACTGCGCCGTCATCGAAGAAGAAGGCCTCCTCGACGACGACGACCGCGAAAGTGGCTTCCCCCGCCGATGCTATTTCCCCGCCTTCGTTCTCGGATTCTTCCTCCTCTTCTCCATGTTCTCTCTCATTCTCTACGGCGCCAGTAAGCCCATGAAGCCCAAGATCACCATGAAGGTTCGTCATCTTATCCACACTCATCCATTTACAGCTGATACTAGCGTATTAATTTTCTCTAATTTTGATCGCTGCAGAGTGTCAAGTTTGAACAGTTCAAGATCCAAGCGGGTTCAGACTCCACCGGAGTAGGCACCGACATGATCTCCGTCAACTCCACCGTCAAATTCACATTCCGCAACACCGGCACATTTTTCGGAGTCCACGTCTCGCCCGAGCCTCTAGATCTATCCTACTCTCAGATCGCCATCGCCTCCGGAACCGTAAGCATCAACACAAATGTCCCTTTCTCTTTTCATTTCCAAATCACATTGCCAATCCCCGTCTTAATCTATGCTTCTTCTTTTTTAATTCAGGCGAAGAAGTTCTATCAATCAAGGAGGAGCCAGAGAACAGTGACGGTGTCAGTAATCGGCGACAAAATTCCGTTATACGGGAGTGGAGCTAGTATAAGTAGCTCAACGGGGACGACATTGCTGCCGGTGCCGCTGAAATTGGATTTCTTGATCAAATCCAGAGCCTACGTTTTGGGTAAACTAGTGAAGCCCAAGTTCAACCGGCGCGTGGGATGCACTGTAACTTTCGATCCTAAGAAGCTCAACGTCGCAATCGCGCTCAAGAATTGCACTTACAGTTAATTAATTAATTCACAAAAAGAACGGGGAAGAAGAAGAAAGGTTTCTATTTTAATCGTGGTTGGTTTCCTTTTCGGTGATGGACAACTCAGCGGGCAGCTTTCGGAGTTGGACGGGCAGATGTGCAGAGAGTGAGGTAAAAAACGCGGTTTTGGACTTTTGGGTTGCCCGGACTGCCCGAAGAGTATAGAGTCAGTGACTTGTGTTGCATTATTCACCTTGTCTTTTTGTTTATTTTTTCTTTTTCTTTTTCTTTTTCTTTTTCTTTTTCTTTTTCTTTTTCCTATTAAGAAATTATTTATTTACTCGCAATAATGCAACTGTGTTTACTTTTTGGTTCGGTATTAGAAGGGGGGGGGGGGGGGGGCCGTGGTGTTCAATGTACTTCTTTTTTTTGGTTACAGAAGGGACCTAAAAGGCCCAAACAAAGAGGAAAAAACAAAACAGCAAAACTACAAGCTAGAGGTTGGAGTAGCAGCCAGTCCTTCTTGCTCTAGTAACACCAGCAATGTCATCAAGAACAGCCTGAATAGCATGAGCAGGAACAACATCAAAGGAGATTAAGCCAAGATCATGGTTGATACTGTTTTTGGCCAAGGCATCAGCCACCGTTCAATGTACTTCTTAGCATATCAAAGCTCACATTTGTATTAAGAGATATAGCAAAGCAACTGCACATTGTTATTTTGACCAATTTAGTTGGATTTCAGGCACATCAACTTTTGTTGTTTCGTTCGCTCTTTTATCTAAAATAGTTCATAGTAAACATAAACGAAACTGGTTCAACTAAAGATGCGTGTAGGTTAGGGATAAAGTTTCTGACACCACCTTTATTGTAATTTCTCTTGTGAGAATCACGCCCAAATTTTCACCAAAAGTACGAGAGTTGGTTTCAACATCGCGACAAAATGTTAAATAGCTATCACATTGTGATTTGTTGAAGAAGATAAAACATACAAGGATGCAAAATGAAATATTTCTTTAATTCATTTCCCTAAGAATGGATGGACATTTGGATTGAATGTGAGAATTCAATGAGATATTAATAAAGGCCATAAATAGAGGGTGGTGTTATTAATACACCTTTTTTATTGTTATTCACACACTTTTAATAATTTTGTTTTTATTTTAATACAATTATATCTACAATCTATCTAAACTATCCACCGTTTCAGCGCTGGTTGGTTTCTGTTCAAGAGCAGAAAAGCTCAACCTCAATTTAACGCAGAATCCATATATAATAGATCCATGGAAATGATATATATGATATATATGAGAGTAGATGATGACTACAATCATCAATATACATTCTCCCTATACATGACATGCATTTCAATTAAGGCTCATTGTATACATCTATGGTATATATATACCTCCTGGGTCACCGCCAAATCCTTTCCATCACCAAATCCATCTAAAACGCTCATGTCCCATTCCAATGCTCACATATCTGGTCCTCTCCCATTTTAGCAAATTTGATAGTACATATCTGGTTTTTTCTATCATACTACGCCACCACATTTTTGGATAGGGAATCCAAGAATCAGGAAAGGATATGGTCATTTTTACTACATTCTGATGCTAGACTCACCACTCAGCTGCTGACTATGTCGTTGGATTCTCCGTACAACTCGTCGGAGGAATTTGGGTTGATCTGATGAGAGAGGCTTGTGCGTTTTGAGGAATTAGTTTAATTAGTTTTGGATGACCGAGATGGACGTGGGTTTGAGTCTGGGGGCAGGTCTGAGACATGAGGTAAGGTTAGGAAGGGAAAGAGGAGGTGTTTTGAGGTTCGTGGAGAATTTCAGGCCACCGAAGATGAAGTACTAGATGACGAAGATGGCATCCATAGAATATGGTGAGTTATTGAAGAGCGAAAGATAGTCTGGACACATTGTAAATAATGATTGTATTAAAATAAAATAAAAATTTCTAAAAAATATGTAAATAACAATAAAAAGTATGTTAATAACATCACCACGTCATTCAATACAGCTCTCCTTTTGAATTTGGATCATGGGTTCAATGTCCACACCCAGGTTGAGGATTGAGGAAGCTCCGGACCAAAGGCCCAAAACTTCGCCCACAGCCCGCCGCAAAAATCAAACCCACCGAAGGTCCTCGAAGTTAAATGCGCAAAATTTATGGAACAGAATACACAATTTGTCAAAAGTACAAGGACCATTCAGCAAAAATATGCGAATCTTTCACGGCCTGCTCGCTGTGCTTATGACACAACAAGTAATCTTTCAGACTCTCTTCTTCTTCGTCATCACCTTGTGGAGTTTAGCTATGGCTCTTCCCCAACACCACTTTCAACAACACAACCAGCCCCAACAACAGCAACAGCAACAACAAACGTAAGCCAAGTCATTCAGGTAAAATCAATTTGTTCTCTTCCTTCGATTTCATCTCACAATTTCAGTTTCACACATTTTGATTTTTTTTTTTCCATTTCTGCTGCTAGAAATTTGTACGCGATCGACGGTCAGATGTCCCCGGCGGTGGCCTACTTCGACCCCAACGCCTTGCAAGATCACTCCCAGCACCCGCCTTATGTTCCCCCCTGTAATTTTCTCTCTCCTCCTTTTTCTTTTATGGCTCTGTTTGGTTCCATGAAACCCTAATTCGAAATTCAAATTCGTTACACCCAATGTTCTATACTCCAATCTTAACTTGTGATCAAATTTTTCATTTTCTTGAAGAATTAAGCATTGGAAAATGCAAGGCTGAAGTTTGTCCTTTTCATGATCAAAACCTAATTTTTGAGCTTGATATGATCTAAAATCAGTGGTGTTTTTTTGTAGTTCATGTAGTAGGGTTTGCGCCGGGTCCGGTGGCTGCAACAGACGGCAGTGACAATGGTGCTGATTTTCAGTGGAACTATGGCTTAGAATCCAAGAGGAAAAAGCTCAAGGAGCAGGATTTCTTGGAGAACAACTCGCAGATGTCGTCGGTTTTGCAGCAGCAATCAGTCTCGACGGGCTTGGGTCTGTCCCTTGACAATAATCGCATGGCGTCTACAGGGGACTCAGCTTTGCTGTCTCTCATTGGCGAGGATGTTGATCTTGAGATACAGCGCCAGGATTCTGAAATTGATAGGTTCCTCAAAGACCAGGTCTGGTTTTTTCTGGAAATAGTTTTTATGATGTTGCGTGGTTGAATATATTGCATGAACTGTGTTGGATGGTTGCGTGAGATTTGTAAGTTCATATTTATATGTGCATGGTTTCTTAATCTGCTGATAGTAATTGGTCTTACGAGTGTGTATGTTCGTTTTTGTTGTGGTCGTAACATGGTATTATGTCTTTGGTTTTCTGGTTATGGCAATTGCTGTCGTTTCTATCTTAATTTCATCGGTGTGCAATTATTGATAGTTATTATGTGATCGGTTGCCACGTATGCTGTCGGCATCTCGACCCTGTAACTGGTTAACTAATATTTCAAAAATGCTCAAACCAAACCATTACATTGAATGAGTTAGATGTGGATTGCCTAAAGTGAAATGGTTATTGAGTCTCTTAATATATTTTAACAAGGTCTATCCTTGTTAACTGTAATAAGCAATGTTCTAGAATTTGTCATTAGGGTAGTCTCCATTTCATGTAATTCAGTTCAAAAATGCACTGCGAAAATTATCACCTCGCCAGAAGACATATGACTGGCTTACGTTACGGATAAGTATTATTGATATCTATAACCGAAGAATGTACCATAAATGATGTTCCATTTGTAAACTTATGTCTCATCTTCTCATTGTCTCCAACCACGATTAGACAATTGTAATTCTTCCTCTTCACCAATATGGGAGACTTATTAATTAGACCAGATGCCAAATTAAACAAATAGTTATTTTTTTTCCTTAATATAGGAACCTATTCCACTTTGATAGAAAATTGTTGTATTTGGTTATATTGAACTTGAAGATGTTTTCTAGAGTAATAGCGGATTTGAAGTGGTGGTCATTCAAAAGTTTGGGGAGGGAGAATTTAGGTGAATATGAGAGGTAGAGCATGTAATGGTCTGCAAAACTGTTTGGTTTGGATGTTTATGGTATATTCTGTCCTCTTTGTTTGTTAAACTTCTTGTTGAAGATCTTGTCTGTATCGCTAATGTCTGTTACTACAATGTCATTTTTTAGGATCATTCTGGAGTCATGTCATGAGCATCACTATGCTGTACTATTGTAGCAATTGTAGTAGATAACCCAACCAGTTAAGATATAGGTGGACAGTTACTTATGTCCCATTAATAGAGTAATGGAAACTAGAATCGCTCCTTTCAGTAATTCTTGTCAAAATGAATATTTATAAGGATTCTCTCTGGGTTTTCTCTGTTGACCATGGCTGGCTTGTTGAACTTTCTGTCGCCCACATTGTTTCTGGCAGTTTTGTTTTGTCTGCAATTTTTCGAGACTAGCAATATTTCTATAGTTATACTGCAACTTATCAAATGTTCATTTCTTATCTAGAGTGATTGTTTGCGACAAAATATCCTGGACAAGGTCCAAGCTACCCAACTTCAAACTCTCTCAGTTGTAGAAGAAAAAGTACTCCAGAAACTCCGGGAAAAAGAAGCAGAAGTGGAAAGCATCAACAAGAAGAATATGGAGCTTGAAAAACGAATGAATCAGTTGGATCTTGAAGCCAGGATTTGGCAACATCAAGCCAGCAACAATGAACACATGATTGCAGCTCTCAAGGATAATCTTGATCAAGTAATTGCTCAAAGTAGAGACAGCAAAGAAGGATGTGGTGACAGTGAAATAGATGATACAGCTTCCTGCTGCAATGGTCATTCCATCAATTTCAATATGTTTGGCAATCAGAGCAATGATATGAAAGAGGTGATGACGTGCAAGGCCTGCAGAATGAATGAAGTGTGCATGCTTCTATTACCTTGTAAGCATCTTTGCCTGTGTAAAGACTGCGAAAGTAAGCTCAGCGTTTGTCCTCTGTGTCAGTCCTCTAAGTTTATCGGCATGGAAGTATTTTATTAATGTTACTCAGTTCATGTGAAGTTGTAATCTTATGAACTCACAGGCATTGTTGTTCTAATCTGGTCATTACTTCTTGAATAGCCTTTTTAGCCATCCCAATACAGTCGATTCAAGTAAAGAATTGCATTGGCTTTAGCCTTATGTGAATATGAGCATTTGTCTCCAATTTTGTATCTTGAAATTCCTGTACTTGTTTCTATATGAAGTCCGAAATGCTTTGTTTTGTTTTGTTTTGGCTCGTAATCAGACGAAACCTCCAAAAGAGGGGCTCCTCCGTTTGAGGTTTGATCAATTGGAATGTGTTGTAACTTGTAAGCATCCTCTGTAAATGGTGAGCTTAATGTACAAGGGAATTTCAACATAAAATATATTGCTACGTCTTATATGTCACGACATACATTACAGTATTACACGGATGACTCAAGGTACCTCCGAATATGCCAGACCATATAATCAGTTTTTAATCTCATCATTGATAGAACCATGGTACTTGTAAGTTTTGAATTTAAGTGTTGCTTTTGTATGAGACTACTTGGCAAAAGAATGAAGATGCAAACCACACTTGAATGAAAAATCTTTTGGTATGGTTGTCCCTATCACATGGCGGTGTGACATATCAATAGAAATGTAACAAACTTTGACATAATTACTCTTTTTTAAAATATAAAATACTCATGATACACATTTTATGTGTTTTTATTTATCAGCTGGACTGGGCTGCAACTAGACTTCAGGTGAACAAGCTACAAGAAGAAAATAAGAGATGGGCTACTATCATCATTTGAAACAAGCTCGACTTTGTTGCCTTTTCGACTATATGGAAAGAGGTCGAACTAGTAACTCGATCCGAGTCATCCTAACCTAGTTCGTGAATCGCCACATCCTCATCACCAACTTAATTAAGTTACCAAGGCAAGTGATACTGAAACAATAGGAGAATATGTAAGCTTCATGGAGAGGGAAACAGCTCGGATCACTAGCGTCGAATATGAGGTGATCCAAGAGAATAAGCCTCATCGTTGAGAGGAAAACAGCTCGGATCACTAGCTTTGAAAACGAGGTGATCCAGTCGCAACTTCCAGTCCGATCATGACTTTCCTACCCGCACAGGGAAAGGTCATTATGTGTTCTTCCCTTGTTAATCTCTCCACACCACCATTCTTTGATTATGCGTAGCTTTACATACATTCTCGCGTTGTGTTTACAAAGTATTATGAATCTTTAATATTCATCAGATTTTGAATAGTTGGGCGAAAGCCAAGTAGCTAACCCTGAACCCCCAATGTTATTTAATAATATATCAATGTCAATAGTAATATAAAGTTGAGCTTATTTTCTTCATCATGGTGTGAATCTTGGGGAGGAAGCTTATGGTTTTGAACCTATTGGAAGGTGTGGTGTTGCAGAAAAGTAGGAGGGAATTGGGAGTTTTAAGCAGCTTTAGTTTGAGGGATTAGAATTGGAGGGAGAGAAAGATTGAACAAAACTATAATTAATCATACCCTAGAAAGCGATGACAAAGAAGAAAATGAATATGCTTACCCCATGAATCCATGATTGTAAACTATAAATCTAAGCTAGCTCTATAATTATTATCATGACTATTATCGATCATTATGAATCCCACCTCCACTTCCACCACCGCAAACCCCATAGCCGAACTCGATCAGGTCCTGTCAAACTCATATACTCGATCATCATATATTCATCACTTTACCTTTTCTTTCCTAAATTCTAAAAAACCCTCATGAAATCTTTAACATTTGGATCCACTAGCTGCTGAATTATTATATGAATTTCAAATATTAAGGAAGATTGGAACTCACTTTGGTTCAGGCTCAATCATTCTGAAAACTCCTTATTCCCTATAAAGCTGTGTAGGTTTCATTTTTTCTGAGCTTCACTTTCTTTCCTCTCTTTTTTTTTTTTTTCTTGTTTCCCTTGTAGGGACTCTGCCCAGCCTTTTCATGGCTTCATTCCACTTTGTACCTCCTTGCCTTCTTTTCACCAGACGTTCGTATGTTAGTGAAAGTATATTTAGGTCTCCAACTCAATATTCTCTCTCACTGTCAAAAGTTATTCCATATCCCATTTTAATTCTAAAGTGAACAAATGAGCTTTTGTGATCTGATAGCCATGCTTCCTGCCTTCTTTCAGGGTTTCTGTTTTTCAGTAGCTTTATCTTTTAAGTCTGGTTTGCTTAGTGGTGTCGATGTTTGTAAATTTGAGTTTAATTACTCTCATTTTCGTGGGAAAATAATAATAATTTGGCATAGTCTCTCTTGCAATTTGCAGCAAACTCATAAATAAGAAGTGAACTAGTGAAGAATGAAGATCGATCAACTAAAAGCCTAACAATGATTTCATTTCATTGTTAGTAAATTACTACTGCTATGAAAGTTAACCACTTGCATACCACCATTAAAACTACATTAATTTACATATTCTAATCTAGAATGTCTTGGGGTTTTACCATTTCAATATCCGCCAAACCACTGCCTAGTAATTTGGTGATTATTACACAACGAAAAACAATTAATTAGAGGGGAGTGCAGGCTTCGCAGATCTCAATAGTTGAGGATTTGTGCGTATAAAGAAACACTAATTAAGTAGCTTCCATCTCCAACTTGTTGAATCGATCATGCAACATATATATGCATGTCTATAAGATCCGGGATCAATAATATATAAGGCCCCCCACCAGAAACTAAAGTTATTCTATTTTCTGTTGCTGAAAAGAAAAAGACAGTGTCTAATTCGATAGATCATGCATCCAAAATAGAACACTTTACAGTTCAAAGTTCCACAACCATTTACATTAGATGTTGAACCTTAATTGTCTCATATATTTGTACTCATCTCATGCTCCTTGGAACGATATGACATTAGATTTAGTGTAAATTAATAAAATCCAAAATTAGAAGTGTCACATAGCTAGGGCATGGGAACAAGCCGTTGATTGTTCAAAATGCTATTGTTTTGGTTCGACTTTTTGCAACAGTAGCTAGCTACCAAGTGATAGTATATATATGGTGGTGGTCCTAGAGATTATATTGAAAACCAAGCCACCTTAACTTGACGTCCTTGTCCATAACCTCTTCAGAGCTTAACTTAGAAGCTCCTAGTGCTCCTTCCACAAAACAAAAACAAATATTGATCTCATCGAAGCATCTAAAGGCTAATGCACGTCTTCTTCGATTCAATGCCTTGGACTTGAATTATTAAGTAATTAGTCTCATAGTGGATGTTGTTGGATCGACTTTGTTTGGTACTGGAAAATAGTGAGAAACTTAAATCTTGATGTTTCTGAATCCCTAAACTTAAGTGAAACCAATTCAAACAACAAAATGAGTGGGATTGGTTCTTTTATAATGACAATGAGGATTTGACAGGACATAATATATGAAAGTGAGTACAATATATGTAACAGATATGTGTAAAAGGTCATATGCATTATTCAATTTCAAAGCGAATGAACGTTAACTAACATTCCTCTTCTTGATCGATCAGCTAGTCAATTTCAGTTGAATGATTTTGCACCAGATCACTTGGAAGCTTTATTGTTTGGCATGATTGAGCAGCCAAAAAAGGGTTTCTTCAGTGGAAAATTAGGTGGCAGATATCACACGAATTTTTCTTCGTATTTATACGTAGTATACAGAATGAAGAACATAATTAACAACCAAAAACGAGAAAATTGTGGATGCAGTAGAACCAGTCGGGATCTACCGCAACACTGATGCAAATGATTTTCTTATAATTAACTTGACAATAATAAACCAATCAATATATATATATATATATATATATATATATATATCAATTAATTAGTAGTTTTCCCCGAAAATCGATGAGACATTTCTAATTCTAAATGATGCAGCATTATTGGTTGTCTCAGAAGAAATGGCACTTTAATCTATAGCTACTTTGGCTTTGCAACTATCTCTTGCAACTAATGGGTTTTTATCAGATAGCAGATAGAGCTGTGTGTGGACTGTGAGTGTGAGGTGGGTCTTCTTCAAGGATACCTATCTAGCTCTGTATATATGCATGAAATGATGGCAATGAAGATGATGGAGGGTCCCGATCGGCTTTCATCATCATCATCATCTCACAGAATCCCTTGGATTGAGGAAGAAGAACCTGAAACATGTAGCAGTATTAAGCAATCTATTAAGCTGTAATGGAATTTGCAGCAGCCTTGAGCCGTGGGACCTTTTTTCTTCTCTCTTTAACATTCATCAGCCACAGTTTAAAAAGAAGAGAAGAGAAGAGAAGGAATGTGATGTGCATGTGAGCCAACAGCTTTTATGTTCCCCCCAATATATGTGTCCTTTACATGATCGATCATCTTCTAAATTTTCTGATTAAAACGAACCCAGAAAATTGTCTTCTTTTGACATTCGATGAGTCACACTTTCTCGGGTTAATCATGTTTAAGTCATAGACATAGATTTGCATGTCTTCTAACTTAGACCTAATTTAGGTTCCCAGGTTTATAAGACATGCGAGCTAAGGGTCGGCCATGGTTGGCATTCGAATAATTGCACCGACTAAAAGTATGTTATTAGTGGAATCTCAGGCCCCAATACCATATCATACAACTATATTATGGATCGAAGGATGATCATGATCAATGTCTAATCTCCTTTACATTAACTTGGTGCGCAAGCAGTTTGTATATATATAGCTTCGAGTTCTACCAGTACATCCATGCAAGTAGAATATACTTGGTATGAAGTAGTAAAGTCGCTCTCACACGTTTATAGAAGGATCTCATCGATCTCTTTACAACGTAGAAGATGAAGGAATGGCTTTAGGACTTTAACAAAGAAAGGAAGGTATCAGAAAAGGGAAAGGAGGTGAAATTTTAAAGGAAAAGATTGTAGTGGAGGAATTGGAAGACAAGTCTTTGTTCTTCTCTTCTTTTAATGTAATTTTCTACAAAGTGAGTTAAAATTAACTTTTTTTCTTCATTGGAAAGAAAAATAGATTGATCGAGGCCATGCAAGCCTAGCTACATGCATTATTTTTTAATTTTTGATGACGACCCTTTGGACCTTAGATTGCTCTCTTAGTCTTTGAGAAGCTAGGAAGCTGCTTTAAACGTCTTTTTTTAATGAAATTTCATGAACTTTTGCATGCAAACTAAGTATTACATTATCTTAATTAATTGGCCTATTATAATTTCATATACAGTGACTTTCTTACCCAAATTCGAACATCAAGATATCGAAACCAAGTTAATGTATTTTCTTTATGTAAAGTCAGTACCACCTAAAGTGTTAACAAGCTTTAGGAAACTTGGCTATAAAGAAGATAAGAACGATTTGCTTTAGTAATCATAACTTCATAGATACTAATAATTCATATTCAGTCGGATACTGCCAATAAGTTAATTCTCGATACTGAGCTTTCCATATTTCCATAATCCTAATCCGGGGAGAACTACTTTCACCCTCCCTCATCAAAATTTTCACCTCTCAGAGGTAAATTCTTTCTGTAATAATTCCAAACACTAGCTAGCTTCTCATTTCATGCATGCACTTATGGAAGTGGGATGCTCTGTGTGATTGAAGAAGATAGAAGGATCGAAGAAGCCCTAGCCTGTGAAAGATCGATATATATATATATATATATATATATATATATAGAAACGTCAGTTTCATATATTAACAACACAATGGACAAAGAACCTGGGTACATTAATATTTTTGTAGATTAAAGACAAACGGGTTTCTTGTCTGATGCTCAATGCATGCCCATTTGCTCGTGCTCAGGATCCGTAGAAATATATGATCCCCTCGTGACCTTTTTGAATTTAGTTGTTTCTTTGTCTAAAATCTTAGAAGAAAAATAAGCACCTGCAGGATTCGAAACCTAATATTATCTTTGTTTGACCCAATTCAAACCTCTCCATCCATTGATCACTTGTGTGCCCACAAGGACCATCGATTCATTTATATTGTTTATGGTTATTGCTACTGATACGATCCAGTTTCATTGAACACAGAACACATATATTCGATTGGAGCAACAATAATAAAAATGGTTAATAGGGTTTTGTGTTGCAGGGAAGAAGTTCGTAAAACAGACAAAAGAGAGTGCGAGAGAAGAGACAGACAGAAGAAAAAGAACCTTGCAGTAGCTCTGTAGTAGTATGGAAATAGAATACAGAGTTTGATTCTTTCAGATTTGGAAAGAAGGAAGATCGAGCTTATGAGCTAGTGTGTATGTCTGTCTCTATGGTTTGGTTATATATAACTAATTAAACTGTACTATTACCCATAAAACACCCCATTTTAAATATGGGGTTTTATCCGTATTCGCTCTGCGGTTTAAGTTGTCTTTCCTTGAAATTCTCATTCCCAGGCAGTATAATAAGCTGGTTTAAGAAGAAGAAAAAAATGACAAAAAGCTTGGTTTCGATCAGTAGAAATAATATATAAGATTTTGGAAGCTAGGTATCGGCGGTGGTCATGTGAGAGGGGAGGTGGGGTTTTGGTTTCACTTTTACTGCGTTTTAGAAATTGGAATAGAATCTTCTTGCTCTTCAGCACACATCATATACAGAGAGAATAGAGAGATTGGTGATATTAGACTAGACTGGACACAATGAATAATGAGAGAGAGAGAATGGTGATGGCATGGATGGATGATTTCGGTAGTGATGGTGTGGTGGTGGGCTCAGTGAAGAAGGATCATATATGCCTGAGTTTCCTGACACTTAACTTGTGAATTATTAAGTTTTGTTTGTTTTTCGAGATCTCCATACTCTGTGGACCCTTGGCTTTCTAGCTAGGTTTACCGACGAATCCACATTTTTCACTTCGAGCTGTTAATCTAAGCTATCTAATCCACTGTTGGTGAGCCTTTCTGTACCAATTCTCAATCAGTACAAATAACTGTGATTCTAAATCTACTTAATTAGGCGTATTGATATGGATTAATTGGTTTGTTTGAGCTGAGGATATCTACAATGTACATGGGTGGGGGTAGTTTGTATATTCCCTAAAGATGTAGGGCCAAGAAATAATTATTCCCAAAAATGTGCATGTAACATGAACAAGGGTACTGTGGGGAGGTAATAAATATAAGCTGTGCAGAGGAAGAAAACAAAGCAAGAATCACGAGAATGGTAACCTACAGAGAGAAGAGAACGTACCCCATCAAAAATAAAAGGGACTACAAGCTGCTGCATGTTGCTACCTACTGTTTCCATGTCAGCCGCTGAAACGGTGCAGCTCTCTCTCTCTCTCTCTCTCTCTCTCTCTCTCAGCTGCAGCTGCAGCTGCAGGGTTAGGTTCCGTGTGTTTTTGTTTTTGGCTACCCAGCTCTGGGAATTTTAAAGAAAGAAAAAGGCCAACAATGTGTAAGAACTTAGAAGGTGTGTGTCTCAGTGCCCTGATCTGTGTTTTTCTCTTCTTCGATCTTATTATGCTGGCTACCGAGCTTAGCTGGTTATCAAAGGAACCATTTCCCATTTTAATTGAATATCGGGACTTGAAGCCACCGGACATTTCTTCGTGTTATTTTCTATATTAATTCCCTTTTCTTTTAAACCCTAAAACCTTCTGCACTGTGCCAGTCTCACATGCATATATATAAACACCGAGATATTTCGTGGGGCGATTCCCAGCTCCAGTTCTTGTATATTGTTTCTCCTTTTCGATACTCTAAATGCTCTTGTATCAAATTGAGTTTTTCTTTGAGTTTATGCTTGGCTGCTTGCCCAAAAGGGAGAGGGTCAGAAATACCATTCAAATACAAGAATGTGTCTCCTTTTGTAACAGTGATCAGGCATATATCTTTTCCAGTTCTATCAAGGCTAAAATGTATTATTATTCGAAGCTAATAATATAAACTGGGTTTACCCAAAACTGTATATCCAGATCAATTTGAAGTGGGGAGGGAGATGGTGGCAGAAGTGAAAAGAAATGGGACAGTTCATGTGTTTTAACTTTTGATTTTACAATAATGAGAGAATATATGATAGGCAATGATCAAAATAATCAGTCGAGGATCTATATGATATAATTCTTCATCATTTTCCTATTGTTTTCACTTTGTTCCTGGATGAGATAGAACACCTGATTGTTGTGTCCCTACTCCTCGACCCCTCCGTTACACTATCTTTAATTTCTTGCCGTCAGTCCGGCCTTCTACCTTAATCACAAATTAAATTCCTTATTTCCTTAATTACTTCTATAAGGGATTCCTCGGTGCCCAGTACTCAATTACAGTGACTTCCATGCAATCTAATCCAGCTAGTTCAGACTATCAGATATGTCACATTCAATTTTGACACTTCAAGTTAACGTAAAACACCATTTTTGAAAGGAGTTTATAATACTCGTTGTTATCACATACTAGGACTTAGAGACTCTAAAATAAAATCATAACCTAAAACCCTAATGATCGAGATTGTCATGGTTCCTATGGAAGAATATTTTTTTTGTGAACTTCCTATGGAAGAATGTTCTTTGGGCCATTATAGAGGCAGAAGAGGAGGAAATGGAAGAAATGTGTAATATCTGGATTTTTGTTTTTTTCATTTGGAAATTTTTAGGGTCAATAATTCAATCGATCACCTGGCCACCTGGGCACGTCAGCCAAATGGAGAAGCCGAGCCGATGGATTAGAAGGAGCCAAAGTTGGAGAGAGAGAGAGAGAGAGAGAGAGAGAGAGAGAGAGAGAGAGAGAGAGAGAGAGAGAGCAGATCGAGCAGGCTAAAGGGACAAAGGTGAGGGTGGTGCATGGTGTTGTAAGTTAGAGAGTAAAGCTTGTAGTGGTCAGAGAAAGAGAGAAGAGCACTGTCTAGGTCGACTAACCTTATGCTAAATCATTCATATTGAAATCTGGAACATTATGGGGGAAAAAAAACTGGAAAAAAGAAAGAAGAAGAAGAAGAAGAAGCTAGGAAAGGTAGAAAGAGAAAGAAATGGAAGAAAGAGCAATAGAAGAAGCAGAAGAGAGAGAAGGAAGAAATGCCGTCATGAATGAGAAGAATACAATACACAGGCTTTCAATCCCATCACGTAGTTCGATGTATCCTTTACCTTATATCTGCTAGAGAGCTGTATGTGTTAGTAGCAGTCGTAGTAGAAAACTAGAAACCAGAATGATAAAAGAGGAAGAAAATGATGGGGGATTAGAAATTGGAAACTGTGTTTGGTTTGGTTAGAGCAGCAGAGTAGCATATTAAAACAAACAAAAGGAAACCTACAAATTGAAAAGAGAACACTCGGTTTGACGTGAGAGACATCCCCAATTACCTTTCCTTTTCCTTTCTTCCCATCTTTCTAACTCTTTTACATTACCCCAGTTTTACTATAGTTTATACTCCATTGACCCAAAATACCCTTCTTCTTCAAGATTCTATACAATTAACGATGCATCTGCATGTGTTTAATTAAGTTGAGCGCTCAAGTCTAAATCCCCAATCTTTATAGTTTATAACACCTATGTTTATATGTAGGTAGCTTGGTTAGTATATATACAAGAATTATTGTCGTAATCTTGCTTAGAAATCTGTATAGGAGCTCTAGTTGCATTTATGGCATTAGGGAATGTTCATTTCTATTGTCATCCAAATATACGTACAATATCGAAAAAGAAAATGTAGATCATGCAAAACAACATAAATATAAATATGATACGAGCCGAATGTTATAATTAAGGTAACCGATCGGGTCGACAATAAAAATGTGTTCCATTTGTATTTAAAATACTCCAGTTCAAATTAAGAGGGTTATCAATACACATACAATCAGTGGCGAATCCAGGATAAATATCTAACATAGGCTAAATGTAACACACACAAAAATTAACCAACAATGCGAGGCAGCCGAGCATACAGCCGAGCAGGAGGACTGGAGGAGCAGCCGAGTAGGCAGAGGCAGCCGAGCAGACATCCAAGTAGGAGGCCAGGAGCAGCCGAGCAGACAGCCGAGCAGGAGGACTGGAGGAGCAATCGAGCAGGCGGAAGCGCTCAGCAGCGCAATAAGCGGAGGCAGCTGAGCAGGAGGATTGGAGGAGGAGCCGAGCAGGCGGAGGCACGGAGAAGCACAACAAGCGGAGGCAAGGAGCAGCGCAGCAGGTGACTGGTGATCTGAGAGTGAGACACTTTGTTTAAGTCGTATCACTCGTATGGCTATTGCCTATTGGCTGCAGTCACTGTCTCTGCAGTTCTGCACACTTGACAATGTTTTAGGTTTTGTTTTTTTTTTTTTTTTCTGGGTCTGGCCCAAAATATCACCTGGGCTCCAGTCCAGGCAAGCCTTGGGCTGGATCCGCCACTGCATACAATAACTAAAGACCAGAGTCTTTATATTGAATTACACATAATTCCTCTTATTTCCTCGTTTGGTTTGCAGAAAGTAAAGTAGTTCTTTTTTCTCTTTCTCATGGGAAGAGAAAATGAATGTGAATGATATTTCAAGAGAAGTTTTCATTCTGATATTTGGTAACGCAAATAAAGTTCTTACAAAATATAATAAAATATTATGATGTGAGTAATAAATACAGAAAAATAATGAATGAAAGTGATTACATTTGGATTTTGGAATGAGCCACTTTACTCTATATTTTCCCTTCAATTAAGAAAGTTTTTTATTTCCTTTAGTTTTCTCAAACGTAGAAAATAAACAATTTTACTTTCTTACTGCCTACTTTCCGCGAAACAAACGAGGCCAAAACGTTTAAGATATTGTAGTGTCGTATAGACACAGTGGTCATCCAATTAAGAAATCCATTGTACGTGAAAATCCCATTCATCATTTTTGGAGAAACAAAGACACATACGGAAAAGGAGAATCCCAACCCAAGAGATGCAATCAAAGAAACAGAAGGATAAGATCGAGGGTAAAATAAACCCTAGTTTTGGGAAGGGGGTAAAGAAATGAAGGAAATGGTAAATTTGAAACGACAAAGGGCACAGCACACTGCTCTTCCCCTGTGCGTGATTTTTAAGTGGGTGTGCGCGGGATCAAATTGTCACTACTAGTGTACAAAAACAAAGAAAGAGAGAGAGAGAGAGAGTGAGAGGAAGGGGTCACGGGTTTGTCTTGAAAGGCCCTTATTTCACACTCCCAGACTCAGACACATATTCTCTCTCTTTTTCCTCCTCTCTCTCAAGAAGAGAGAAATCGATCATTTCCAAATATTTAAACCCCCAAAAACCCAACCAAAAAACAAAGGAAAAACAAAAACAAATACCACATTACCACCACAACTCTCCTTTTCTCCAACTCCATTTTAATCCCTCCCATCTCTCTCACTCCTCTCTTCATAAAACCCTCTCCTAGCTTCCTCTCTCTCTCTCTCAGATCTCTCTCTCCCTTTCTCTCCATCTCTTTCTGCTTCTCTAATGGCTTTGATGATAGACAACTGCGGCGAAGGCATACTCCTCTCTCTCGACTCCCACAAATCTGTCCCGGCTCCGTTTCTCACCAAAACGTACCAGCTCGTCGACGATCCCGCCACCGACCACATCGTCTCTTGGGGCGAAGACGACACCACCTTCGTCGTCTGGCGTCCTCCGGAGTTCGCCCGCGACCTCCTCCCCAACTACTTCAAGCACAACAACTTCTCCAGCTTCGTCCGCCAGCTCAACACCTATGTATGTATCTAACGAATGTGTTTTTTTGGTATCTATCGTTTTCGTTTCAGTTTTTGAGCTTTGCACTGAGACTGTTGTTCGGTCATGTTAGGGTTTCAGAAAGATCGTGCCGGACAGGTGGGAGTTCGCCAACGACTTTTTCAAGAAAGGCGAGAAGCATTTGCTCTGCGAGATCCACCGCCGCAAGACGGCTCAGCCGACGCAGCTCCCCATCAACCACCATCAGTACCACCCGTATTCGCCGCTCGGCAGCCACCACGTCGTCACCGGTCCCGGCTTCTTCCCCTTCCCACGTGGCAGCAACTCGCCTTCCGACTCCGACGACTTTCCCAACTGGTGTGACGACTCGCCGCCGCCACTCGTGTCATCTCCACCTTCCGGCTGCGGTGGTGGTCCCCTCAACACTGGCTACTGCAGTAACGTTGCGACCACTACCACCGTGACAGCTCTGTCGGAGGACAACGAGAGGCTGAGGCGGAGCAACACCATGCTGATGTCCGAGCTCAACCATATGAGGAAGCTTTACAACGATATCATCTACTTCGTTCAGAACCATGTCAAGCCTGTCGCTCCCAGCAATTCTTACCCAGGTTCTCTACTTCTCTGTAACCCAACACAAAACACACTCAACCCCAACAACTCATCCGCCGCCATACACAAGCCTCTCAACCAGGTTTTTGGGTACCACAATAACCCTAAGCAAACCCAACCACATCATCAGCCAATGGCCCATGTCATGATGAACAACAACGTTAACGCCTCGTCTCCGACCACCGCCAAGAGTACTAGCTCGGTGACGATTATCGAAGACCGGCCCGGCAACAACAATGGGTGCAAGACCAAATTGTTTGGGGTTCCACTGCTGCATTCGAAGAAGAGACTGCACCCGGAGTACAACAACGGCTCGAACCACACAGCCATGGAAGCAACTAAAGCTCGCTTGATTTTGGAGAAGGATCATGATTTAGGTCTTCACCTTATGCCCCCATCCACATGTTAGTCAGCTACTTAAATTTAGAAAGGTTTCGTCTTTTTCTCCAAAACCCATCAATCAAAATTAAACTACGTACTTAGCCAGCTAGCTTTAAAGTTTTCATCTTTTTGGCCCTAGTCTTTTTTGTTTGCTTGTATTCTGGGTCTGATCATGAGATATGTGTGGGTGTTTGTGATGTCCGTATATATATGACTTTTAGTGCCGGTAATTTCCCACCGCTATGAATGCAGGTGTGGGTTTTGGGTAGAGTGATCGATGAAATATTATGCAAGAAGCAAGATCTTATCTTGAATTTCGGTTGAAGTTTTAGTTTCATAAATTCATAGCTTTTGTTGGATTTTCAGTGAGGCTATTAATTGCTCTCGATTTTTGAATCAATTACTTTCTTCTTCGATCTTCTTCTCCTTCCTGAACCCTGCAGGCCTTCAGTTTCTCTGAATGTAATGCCTGATCGAGTATGTTTCAGTTGCATTAATTCCTGCCTGAGAAGACAGACAAGGGGTGTTTGTGACAATTTGCGGTCTGGTCCATTTCCAATTTTCTCTAGGCCTTTCTCTGATAATGAGTTCTATTATTGGGTTCATAACTTCATACATTCATACGTACAACTCTCTCTGACCCTGCTGGGACTAAAACCCAAAAAATAGAACAAAATTGCAGGAAAAATGGACAGAAAATAATGTTTTGAAAATGGAAAAAGCAACTGATAAAGCATGACAATTCGATGTTCAAAATCCAAGTATGATCTGAGCAATAACAATAATTGTTATTATTTCCATCATTATGAAAAGAAGATCAAAGTAGAGGGGATGGGATAGAGAAATGAAGAAGATCGAAGACTATGATTTACAGAAAAGAAAGCTATCATTTCATATTGATCAAGGTTCTAATCTCTATATTTCTCGTTTCCATGAAACTGTCAGGAGTCACTACTCCACGCAGCAAAAAGCCAAACACATAGTTACAGATTGGTGTGTATTAATCTAATAAATCTGGAAAAAAAATAAGTTGGGGTTTCGATGAAAGCGAACTGTAATAGACGAAACTGGACTCGAAAATGTGGGTTTGAAACGTTTCTATCAATGCTTCTATGTTCTTTCTTCTTCTTCTTCTTTGAACCAGAAAAACCTACCTCTGCCGTTTCCTACTTCAAGTATCTGATCGATCATCAGTACAAATATATACATGTATTTTCTTTTTTCATCATTATTGCTTGCTGTGAGTTTGAATCTCTATCATGTCATGGCTTTTCTTGTCTCTCTCTCTCGAAAATTTTCTTTGAGATAGACTGAGATCTCTATTCTAAACAGATAGAGTGAGGAGGAAAAGTGAGGAATGATGTTATATTAGAATTAGAACTGGAATATCTTTGTCGTACTCGGTACACTGCTAGGGTTTTGGTTTCGTCTGATAAATAATAATAATAATAATAATTAACCCTAGATTGACACCAGTCCACTAATGTAGCTAGCCTTGTGCTTCTTCTAAGCTTTTGTCCTTTACTGGGTCGTCGCACGTGACTAGAAACATGAACGTGCAGTGTATCATTTTTATATTTCAAAACAAACAGATCTTTGTTGGGAAGCTTTTTTGGTGTCCAGATCAAATAGTGTCGAGGGAGTAAAGTGGGTGATGGGCTTCGAAAGCGGATACGGGTCATCCGGGTGAAAATGAAGCTTTAAGGGCGAATTGGACCACGAAATGGGTTGGTTTTTGAGAGCTTAAAAAGGAGTAAAAGGGAAAATGCGATTTCTAAAGACATGTTTGGCTACGTTTTAGGACTTTTTTGAAAGCACTTTTTTGACATTTAGGCTTTTCGCCCTTTTGGTGCAACACACGCTTTTTTGACAACTTATTTAGTTAGTAGTACTATGATTTATGTGAAATTAACCACACGATTGCAATACACGATTGCAATTTTGTATAGGAAAGCAACTCTCCTAGACCTAGACAATCTTGTGTAGATTTTCTTCCCCAAGTAATTGCTTTATGGTGCTTTAGCCCAAAAGAGGCTAATTTCAAACTAGTCCAAGTCTTCAAATAGCTAGAAATACCATCATGATTGACCCCTACAAATAATTTTACAATTTTGAACATTAAAAAGGGTCCTTGCTCTAATATGTCAAAGGGTCCTGGTATAAAGATTTAGCAGGATATCTATTTGGGCCATAGAGAAAGTAAAGGCTGGGCTTCAGTGCAGCATATAAAGTGACATTTGGGTCCAAAGAGGGAGCTATTTTAATGAGGACTCTTAAGTTGAAGACTAGTTAAGAACTTTTAAGTTTATGGTTTAAAAAAACTCATTTTTCGATCACATTTTGACATCTCATCCGTTCAGTTTTTAAGTTTATTTGAGTAGATCATTTATACAAATTTTCAGCTAAATTAGTGTTCGTTAAGATAAAAAACTAGATCAAATTAATGGACGAACCAAATCTGTCAAATATGAACCGTTCAAGTTTGATAAATTACATTTATGAATGCCTTAATAATTTTCAATATAGCTGAAAATTTAGAGTAATGATCTACTCATAAATAACTATAAACTAAACGGTTAAGATGTGGATATAAGATCAAAATATGAGATAAGCCGAAACATCTTCAACAGGTCATCAACTTAAGGGGTCCTCATTAGAAGGACTTCTATCAATTAGTTGTGATCTCATTCCCAAGAACATACCCAAAACTGAAACTGATTATTGTCTAATACCCTAAAGTCCTAAACCCTAATACAAACAAACGTATTACTCCACGATCAGGTATATATATTAGTAGAGCAAATTTGATCACTCTTTCAAATTTGATACACAAGTCGCTGTTTCGACATTCTAACGATGACATGCCTCTTCTCTTGCTCAATGTTGTTGCCTGTCGATCATCGCCCGAATTCATAATGCTAATTGACACAGCACATGTTAATAATACTCAATTCCCAATTTTAATACAAATGTTTTCTTCCTATACATACCGTGGGATTAGGATTTAGGATGAATGAGACTGAGAACTTGTGTGCATGAAAAATGGGCCTTTCTAACATAAAAAGGGGAATTTGTGCGAATGCATAAAACTCTGGAGGCCCAAAATGTTTGAATCAAAAATTAAAACCCATTAGGCACGTGAACGGCACTCTGGGAATCTTTCCCCGCTGTTTTCTTCTGGCCACACGCGCCACCCTTAAACCCTAGTCCCTCCTCCTTCTCCAACCCATACAATCCCTCCACGAAGCTTCACTCTTCTTCAGAATTATGGAGGTGGTGGTGGCCTCCTCCTCCGTCGAATCCGACATCGCCTGCTGGGACTTCAACACCGGCTCCGAGCTCCTCCGCTACAAGTCCTGCGCCTCTCCCAATCACGGCCTCGTCTCCGTCGGCGACCGTTTCCTCGCATCCTCTCAGCTCCTTCACACCAATGACGGCGGCTCCGTCAAGTATTGGGCCTGGTCCAAAGTGAGTTCAACTACGCACACCACCTGTTCGATGAAATTCCTCAATTGATTGCTAACTATTTAATTTGTGCTGCGCAGCCACAGCCTGATGCCAAGAGCTCGCAAGAAGAACCGATAAAGCCGCTGGCTGCTAACAGAGAGGGCACCTACGTGGTTGGTGGAGGTGTCTCCGGGACTATCTACTTGTGGGAGGTTAGTTTTTCGTAATTGTTTTGATTTCTCTGTTGAGATTAGTTGCGGTTCGTGTTTGATTTGAGGGGTTGAATGATAATGTACATGATTTGTTTTTGTTAGGTAACTAGCGGTAGGATGCTTAGGAAGTGGGATGCTCACTATAGAGCTGTAAGTTGCTTGAGATTTTCTGATGACAGCACCATACTGTTTTCGGGGTCTGAGGATGGAGAAATTAGAGCCTGGAACCTTGTAACGTAAGATTCTATCTTAAAACTCATGTCCTGATGCAATGTATGTGTTTTGGATTCGGAGATAGGGAGTGATTATAACTCTGGCAATTGAATTTAACAGGATATTCGATGATCATCAAAGTCAACATGAAAAGTATGGACACTTGCTTAGTTTTACCGAGCACTCACTTTCTGTAACGGATATGGTGTTAGGATTTGGATATGATCCCGTTATTGTGTCGGCTTCAGAGGATCGGACATGCAAGGTATTACATGCTTGAGTCAGACCAGTTATGGTATTATAAGAATGCTTTGTCGTCAGCGGCAGATTATCAATTTATTTACTCATGGTTTGCTGTTAGCATATGGTATCATGATATTGTTTGTCGTAAAGGACAGTTTATGTATTTGTGGAGTGATGTCGATCACTGGAGTATCTTGTTGCATTTTCTTTTTAGCTGTCTCTTCACTGCATTGTCATTGTTTATGCCACTCCAGTTATATATTAAACGTGTTCCGCTCATTCTGGTTATGTTCATCTCGGCAAAATAATGATGCATTCTTAAAGTCACAGATGTGTTTGTCATTTAGGGTTTAGGGTATGTATCATTTTGACACGGATATATATTTTACCATAGATTTGGAGCTTTTCAAGAGGAGCATTACTGAGAAATATTGTTTTTCCGACAATAATTGATGCAATTGCAATGGATCCTGGTGAAAATCTCCTCTTTGCTGGTGGTAGAGATGGAAATATATACGTGGCTGCACTTAATACTGCAAAGACAGCTAGCAGCAAATATGGGTTGCATATCATCAATTGCTTCTCAAACCACAGGTTTCTCTCTTGTCCTATAGTTTTACTATTTCATGAACTTGTTTGTATTCTCTTTGTAAGTAGCTCTATTATTCCGATTGGTCGTGTTGCATTACAATTACGAGTCTTCATATAAGTACATGTTTGTGTTTTTTTCTTAAATGAGATAAACTCTTTTTCATTTTTATATATTTTTCACAGCAAGGCAGTTACTTGCTTGGCATGGGGACTATCTGGAAACTATTTGATTTCTGGATCAGAGGATGGCATGGTTAGAGTATGGGATGCTAAAACTGCTAACATCATCCGCGTGCTCAAACATTCAAAAGGTTATTCCATGGTTATTTTAATTGTTGCTTCTTGCTTATGTAGGATTTTTCAGTCCTACTGTAAACTAGTCTGCCGGTCACGGCTACCACGTTGATATAACAAATTCTTAGTTAATTCTAGCCCTTTTTTTTCCCTTATAATTCTGTTGCATGCAAATTTTGTTATACTGTGCAGGTCCAGTGAATAATATTCTAGTTATTAGACAACAAGTTTCTCATACGATCCCGAATTCACAAGCCTCCTCCAGGCGGCACGGTTCCTCATTACCACCTCCTCTAGAAAAGCGTGCATATGAAGCAGATAAAGATGCAGGTTTTAAGGCAGTCATCGGTCTCCAGGATACTTGCAATAAATCCACAGATGCAGTCTATATCACTTCTGACGTGATGGAGTGTCAAATCAGAGAGCTTCAGGTTTGTTATTGATTGTTAAATATTCTCATGACTTCACTTCACTTCTCTAGATATAGGCATTTTTAGATTCAGACAAAAAGATTTCAAATTGTTTAGGTGTGTGTACATGTGGGCACACTAATATATTTATATATTGATCTCTCATAAAAATATTTTTGGTTTCAGCAACAAGGTTCTGCTTCAGCTGAAATGGAGATTGAGAGACTGAAGCATGAGAATAAAAGATGCATACAAATGGTTCAGCAGTGGAAGAAAATGTATGACAATTTGCACCAATTCTGTGTAAATGAGCTTGTCGATGGTGATAAAGGAGGAGCCCCAAATGGAAATGCTCCCTAATGTTGCTAATCTGGACCAACCAGCTTGTGACATGAAGGATGAAATCAGCATCGGGTATGAGACGTATGCTCCTTTCTTGTTTTGTTCTTTGTAATCAGTCTTCACATCTGTGAGTTTTGTAGCTCTGTTCATTTGAACTATCGGTTTCTATATGTATCATCTTTCAGTTCCAGAAATATTGACGTAGCTTTTTTGATATATGAAAATTCCATGCTGTTGCACCCTCTTTAGTCTCGCCATTAGGTGACTAGAAACATTCATCCGATTTTGTTTTTGACAAAGTAGTATGAGGTTCACATTCAAAATCAATTGACAATGGGTGGAGTGACCCAAACCCTTATTAACCCACATGCAAGGTCTCATGTTCTTGATGTGGGATTGATATCTCAACACACCCTCGCACGTGACGTGGAGTGCGTGTGGTTATTGGGCTTCACACGTGGACGTGGGTAACCCGCTCTGATATCATGATAAAATATTATGGGGTTCATATCCAAAACCAATTTGTAATGGGTGGAGTGGCTCAAACCCTTAGTAATCCACATGCAAGATCTTATGTTCCCGATGTGAGATTGATATCTCAACATGCCTCCGCATGTGTGGCGAATTTTCAAGCCAAACACGTGGACAATGCCCACGCACGTGTAACGAATTTTCAAGCCTAACACATAAACAACTTTTTTTTAGGTGACGTGGAGTGCGTGTGACCATTGGGGTTCACACGTGGACGTGGGTAACCAGTTCTGATACCATGATAAAGTAGTCTAGGGTTCATATATAAAACCAATTAGAAATTGGTGAAGTGGCCTAAACCCTTATTAACTCAGATAAGGTCTCATATCACTACAGAAAATCTCCTCTTAGCCGACGGAAAATAAAAATTATGTCGGCTAAGACTGTCTTCGTCGACGGAAACAAAACCGTTGTATAAGATCACACAAGCGTCGTCTCAGATCGATTTAGGCTACGAAAAATGACTGTCGAGAACATACGTCGACTAAGATGCTCCTATCCCACTAAACATGTTTCGTTGTCTAAGTTCTATCAACTTAGTCAATTCTAGGCGACGAATAATTTACGTCGGCTGAATTTCGTCGGCTTAGAGACTCTTAGGCGACGAATTCTGACAGTCGATGAAATCCGTTGATTAAGATCTTCTTAGCTGACGAATGGATCGTCGTCTAAGTTCCGTCGAGTTAGATAATCCTAAGCGACGAAACCATTCCGTTGTTAATGCTGGTCTGGGCGACGAACTTTTGTCCGTTAGTTAAGTTAGTCCTGGACGACGAACCCTCTATCGTCGGCTAAGTTATTCTTAGGCGAGGAATATGTCTTCCTTAGCCGATGCCTTGTTCTGTTGGCTAAGAAATGTCATTATTGTCTGACACAACGCAGAACAAATATATTTCTTTTGCGACGTTTTTTGTCTTAGGCGATAGAAGATTTCGTCGGCTACGTAAACACATCATTTATTTCCGTTGGCTAAGTAAACACATCATTTATTCAACTTCTAACCAGAAGAGAACACAAATTCATCATTTCTCCCCCCCTCACAAAATTCATATGATCCAAATCTAGTTTTGGAAGCTTTTCTTCATGAATTTGATCGATCCTTAAGAGCTATTTCTCTCATAATTGGTATGTAACTACTTTAATTCATTTACTTTCTTTATTTAGGAATATTTTCTGGCAAAGTTGCCGGTCCAATTTTGATGGAATGTTGCTTGCTTGTGAAGATAATATAATTACTGGATTGCTTGATGCATGCATGATATATGTAACTTTGATAGTGTATATACATGTTGAAATTAAGGGTGAGATTTTTACAGTGTGTGTGTATCTAGTTTTTGTGTGTATAATATGTTTGTATAATCTGTATGTATACGTATAATTTGTTTGTATAATATATGTTTGTATATATGTGTGTATAATATGTTTATACGTATAATATGTGTGTATAATATTATGTTTGTGTATATATATATATATATATATATATATATCTTTAGCTTTTGTGTGTATGATTAATAATTATGTGAATAATATGTTTATCAAATTTTCGTTTTCATGCAAATCATTTATGTATTCAAATGATAAAAAAATAAAATGATGAATCATGTAATTAAGAATTATAATATTCTTATACATTCATCAATATATTGTTACCCTTATAAATCCTATTCGAGAACCATTATGTTATGACTGTGTCTAACAAATTGGTTTTCGAATTGTTTCATATTTGGACTGTTTAGGAGCATATGACATTGAGATTCCATTTGTTATTGATGCGTTTTGTTTTCGGTAGTGGGTATATATATTTCGACAGGATCTTCCTTTATTGTTCCTCGAGTGCATACTAGGTATAGATATTCGTGCACTTGGGGAACTGTAGGGAGATGTTACCGAAATTTTCTCACATAAATAAATTCGAAACGTCTCAACAACAAACGAAATCACAATGTCATGTGCTCTCAAACGGGATTAGGGCCTTAACGGAATGCATAAGGTGAAGATTAAGTGATATGAACAACGTACATTAATATATCTTATATATAATAATTACATTATATATTATTCCACGATTTTTTTATTATATATTTTTGTTTCTTGTTATTATAGTGTACAATATGGACAAGAGCTGTATGTAATTAGGGAGGAGGTCATTTCTTTACATGAGAGGCATTTTTGATTTTCTTGAGTTCGTGCGTCTACATAGTCCTCCAGACAAAGTTATTCACATGTCTGTGCAACAAATGTCTGAATCAGAAACCAGTAACATATGAAGACATGTATTCTCACTTGGCACTAAACGATATTTGTTCTAGTTATACCACATGGACATGACACGACGAAAATCAAGTTCAAATGCCTACATTTGCAGAAATTCAAGCACAACATAATCAGCAGGCATGATCTTCCAATGCTAGTTACAGGAACCCTGTTATGATGAACATCTTAAATGATGCATTCCTGTTCGCCGCCTCAGGATATCAGGAAAATGTTGTTTATGACAGCGCCACTGACAACTTCCCTAATGTCTCCCACATTGACTACAACAATGATTATGATATGTACAATAGGCTTCTACGGCAAGTACAAAACCCCATTGTATCCTAGCAGTGAGCATACTATGTTGGGTACCGTCATGAAGCAAATGAAGATAAAAAACAAGCGGGGAAAGACTAACGTATGTTTTGATGAGGATATTGCACTTATGAAGGAAGTGCTTCCCAAAGATAACAGTTGTCCGGAAAATTTCGACCAGATAAAAAGTATGTTGGCTGACCTCGATCTTGATCACCAAAAGATAGGCGCTTGCGTCAATAACTGCATCTTGTATTACAATGATTACAAGGATGAAGTTGAGTGCCCACACTGCTACGAACCAAGATATAAAGCTTCAACTTCATCTAAACAGAAAAACCCGCCAATTCCTAGGAAAGTTCTTCGTTACTTCCTATTGGGTCCTCGTCTGCAGCGTCTATACATGTCTTCACATATGGCCAAGCATATGAGATGGCACCAGGCAAGGCACTAGAGAGAGGAGAAGATAGATCCGGATAATCTCACACGCCCCGCAGACGAGGAAGCTTGGAAGCACTTTAACCATTCTTTTCTAGAATTTACTGGAGACTGTCAAAATGTCAGACTCAGACTTACAACAGACGGGTTCAATCCTACAGGAAACTTGATTTTGTCTCATAGAATTTGACCTGTGATAGTATTTATGTATAATTTACCTCCCAACATGTGTATGAGGAAGGAGTACAATTTTCTTACGCTTATGGTTCTAAGGCCGTATTCTCCAGGAAAATGCTTGGATGTATACATGAGACCATTAATTGATGAGCTGTAAGAGTTATGGGAAAATGGACTCTCTATTTTTGACAGGCATAGTCAAACTTCATTCATGATGAAAACAGCTGTTATTTGGACCATCAGTGATTTTCCAGCTTACGGGATGTTGTCTAACCAACAAACAGACGGGTTCAATCCTACAGGAAACTTGATTTTGTCTCATAGAATTTGACCTGTGATAGTATTTATGTATAATTTACCTCCCAACATGTGTATGAGGAAGGAGTACAATTTTCTTACGCTTATGGTTCTAAGGCCGTATTCTCCAGGAAAATGCTTGGATGTGTACATGAGACCATTAATTGACGAGCTGTAAGAGTTATGGGAAAATGGACTCCCTATTTTTGACAGGCATGGTCAAACTTCATTCATGATGAAAACAGCTGTTATTTGGACCATCAGTGATTTTCCATCTTACGGGATGTTGTCTGACCAACAAACTAAGGGGTACAAGGCTTGCCCGGTATACTTAGATAACATCAATTCTAGTCGCCATGCCGACAAAATTTGTTTCTTGGGATCTTGTAGATGGCTTGGCAGGTATCACGAGTGGCGGTGGGATGCTGAGGCATTTGACGAGAATGAGGAGCATAATCGAAAACCCCTAGGGAGGTCTGTTGAGTGGGTTTTGGAGAGGCTTAACGAGCACTGGTTCAGATATTTGAGCACCAGTAAAGAAGTAACCGACTTGATTCCTCCCACGCTTGATGAGTTTAAGTATTGGACGCACGAAAGTGTACCTTTTGAATTGCCTTACTAGTTGACGTTGAAAATCAGACACAACTTCGACGTCATGCACATAGAGAAGAATATTTGTGACAGCGTTCTTGAAACAATTCTGAATCTCAAAGATAAGAATAAGGACACCCCCAAAGCCTATGTTGATCTTAAAGAAACGGGTATACACCCTAAGCTATTGCTAGTAGAGAAAGAAAAAAAAAACAAAAGAAGCCATAATGCCTTAAGCAGGCCACACAGTCCATCCTCAGAAGAAGACGAAAGTGTTTCAGTGACTTCATGACGTTAAGTATCCTCATGGGTATGCAGGGAATATAACTCGATGTGTTAAGACAGGGGAAAATAAGATTACTGGGTTGAAGACTCATGACTGTCATGAAGACCATATTTGCAGAGTGATGTGGTTGACACGTTGGTGGCTTTGTCCAAGTTCTTTTAGAGAATATGCGCTAAAGAGCTTAAAAAGTCTAATATTCGGTCATGGCAAGAAGACATTGTGTACATCATGTGCAAGCTGGACATGATCTTTCCCCCAACTTTCTTTGACATCACCTTCCCGAACAAGTGTTGCTTATTGGTCTGGTATAGTATACCTGGTGCTATCCAAATGAGAGGTATACACTCATTTTCTAATTAATCATCTTTTTAAATTAAGATAATTTTTTAAAAAAATATTTATTGTAAGAGAATAAATATCTGTTTTATAGGCAATTGGAGGATTTCAAGAAGTCGAACAGAAAAAAACGTTTCCATGAAGGGTCGATCACAGTGGCATACATTCAAGTTGAGTGCGTAACTTATTACATCACATATCTCAATGATGAAAACACATAGGGGGAATCATCTGGATCGCGTAATCAATTCAATCTATCAGTTGTTTCCAACGATGTTCAACCGTATGGCAGGTTAAATAATTCTGAAAGATTAGGAAATTCAGAGATCAAAGAGCCTTATTGGTGTGTCCTTCAATATTGAGATGAAGCCGAGCAGTACTTGAAGTCCCATTTGGAAAGGCAGGATGGTGACGAAGCCATTCACAAGAGAGATTTTCCTGATTACTTTCCTATTTGGGTACCTTCTATCTCTAAAATGTTACATAATATATATATATATATATATATTGCTTTTTGATGTTACAGAATATAAGAACGTTGCTCTTAAAATTGTTATAGATGATGCACATTCAACAACAATTTCCTGCTTCTTATGACCCGGAGTTGCACTTGTTGGTTGTAGGACCCCAAAGTCATAGAGTTCGTGTTGGATGTTTTGTGAACAGTATTAAGTTTGTGACGTCAGAACGAGATGAAGGCCATATCACCCAAAACAATGGAGTCATGGTTGAGGGTGTGGGTTTCAACTACTACGGGGTTCTTGTCAGTGTCATTGAACTAATCTACTGCAAAGATATGCCAGTCGAGTTGTTCAAGTGCAAATGGTTCAATACTGACCCAACTAGACGAAGAAGACAATTCTGGATCGTGGCTTGTTATCGGTGGACTCAAACAGTGTATGGTATGAGAATGAGCCGTTTATTCTTGCCACCATAGCGAAACAAGTGTTTTATCTTGATGATCCGGCTATGAGTGAGGGTTGGAAAGTGGTGCAGGTGATGTCACATAAGAATATTTGGAGTGCAGCTACACTGAGAGGGGATGATGAGAATGGGCCCAATGAACCAACAACTGATCAATCGAATAAACCATATCAAGAGAAATCTTCATATGTAGTCCTCGATACTGAGGATATTTGTGTCAACAACCAACACGTTCCGACTATCATAGGTTACATTCCAATTACACCATCTGAAGTGAACTCGCTACAACGCAACCCCAATCATGATGATGATGGCTTCATAGATGATGAATACATAGAAGATGATGAGTATTGTAACCAAATTGACGAAGATCATGATTTGGACGACTCGGATTATGATGAGTACGATTAATAACCATTATAATGTGGTTTTCGATCGGTCTAGCTAATATATCTACTTGTATTAATTTGACATAGCTTCATATATATATTTTTAAATTTGTAACCACGTACATACGTACGTCCAACCATTAATTATTCATGTAAATTTTCATTTTTCTACATGAGTAATTTTTAAAATACATATGTATGTTTTTTTAAGTACGAATAATTACGTGGAGTTACAGTTGTGTTTAGTTTGAAAAGTTACATGAAAATGCTCGGATGTAAATATAATAAAATGTCCAAGATTTTTAAAAATATACTGAGTCGATAGAATTTGAAGAATATGTCGCCTTAGTACTTCTAAGGTGAGGATCCCTGAAATATTAGGCGGGTAAATAAAATTTTATGTTACTTAGGCGACGGAAATTGAATAAGTCGTCGGCTTGGTCGAACCAAAGAGACGGAAAGTGGTCTTTTTCTTCGCCTAGGATCTCGAAATATTAGGCGGATGAATTTTGCTCATTTTTTTTCCCGGAAATTTCATATTATTTAGGCGACGAATACATGTCTTAGGCAACAGAACTTATTCGTCAGCTAAGATAAAATCGATATTAATTGCCTCGCACAATCCACAATCCCTAAATTCACACCCACAATTCTCAAATCCCACTAGAGCTGCGCCACCGTCTCAACCCACCGCCTCCACCCATCAGAGACCCCATCCACACATCGGCAACCAATTCAAGTGCGCATATCCACCAACCTCCTCCACTCATCACCACCGCATCCACCCGACGCTCTGATCTCGCTGCTCTCACCTTCTCACCGCCGCTCCTTTTTCAAGTCTGTATTCTCTCTCTCCTCAAATTGATCTTGCTTGTTACTTCTGAATCGTATCTGAATTCGTTTGTGGTTAAATCTCATACACTAGGATTAGAAATATAAGAGGAGTGAACAAAGTGTAGCTAGGTTGATGTATTTGGAATTATGGTTGATGTTTTTGAAGGAAAAAATGGTTAGCTAGGTTGGGTGGGGCGAGTGGTGAGTCAGTGAGCGAGTACGTTTAAGCTTTTGAGATAGCTAGTTTACGTGTTAAGTGGGTTCGTTAAGTATTATTGGGGAAATTAGAAGTCAATTATTGGTGAGGGATTTGGTTAGGGTTGACCACATCAGCTTCAGAAGGAAGTAGTGTTATCTGGAACACAGATGACTTGAGTTACAAACTATCCTGCTACTAGTTATATATAGTCCTCCATCTTATGTGGTTGGACAGTTAGCCATTAGCATTGGACATTGGACAGTAGACATTAGCATTGGACAGTAGGCACTGAACAAAGTATAGTTATTAGCATTATCATTTTAACTGTGTTTGTTTGTCTGAGTATTAACTGTGCTTGTTTGTCTGAGTATTAAGATTGTTGCCTGTGCTTTTAATTGTGCTTGTTTGTCTGAGTATTAAGATTAGTCTACCAAATGAGTTTTGATCCGTCTTAGTGTATAGCCCTACTTGGTGAGTTTGATCCTTGTGGGGATTGTAAAGATGAGATCTCAAGTGTAATCTTACTATTAAAAGTGTAGTAATCATAAAACTAAGGAAATATACTAGTGTTGGTAAACAGGTTAGCTGCGAGGATTAGTGGATCTATCTTGTTCAAAGATTTTTAATAAGCATGGTTTATGAATGTGGGGACTGATATTTTTATATGTCATGTAGGAATTAAATGAACATGTAATTTGAAAGTTTTCGCACATACCTTGATCATTTAGTTAAATTTTGAAAAGCTATAACATATGATTTAAACATATTTGAATTCATTTGCATATGTTGAAGGCATATACATTAAGTCTCAAATCTGTATGGTTTCATGTAATTTAATTTAGACATCATTGATCAAGTTTAAAGCTAGAAACATAGGTCTGCACATAAATCAATTTTTCTAAGTATTGAACTTAGTTCCCTATATGCTGAAAACTGTATACTTTTGTTTGAAATTCAAAGTTGGTGTGTCCATAAGAATTGTAATAGATACTTTATGTTCGTTCCAGAATTTGCACTACTTGAAAATGATTTTTCTAGATTAAGCTATGATTTTTCAAAGTTTAGGGTCTGCATCAGGAAGGGTATGCAGATCACTGTTTTTTGAGATTTTAAACCAGTTAACTTCTTTCTGAAAACTGTGCAATTTGGTTGATTTTTTGAACTTGGTATCTTCATGAAAGTTACAGTAGACATGTTAAAGATCATCTCATAATTGGAATTTCTTGAAAACGATTTTCCTATATTTAGTTATGATTTTTGAAAGTTGATAGTTTGCATCAAGAAATTCTGAAATCTTCACTAAATCATTTTCTGTTCTATCATATATGTATGCACCTTTCTCTCATGCCCATGTTTTCCTTGTTATCTAAAGCTCATAAGTTTTATCTTGTTGGTGCTTGACTACATGATGTTTTTTTATTTGAACTTTTCTTAGAGTTATCTATCAAGTAATAATGCTCTTAGCACTTGAACTAAAAGTTGAAGTTAGAATTTAGGGGTAGTGCTTATTTGAGTTGTTTTCCTGCATTTCATGGTGTAAGTTTCTTGCTCTATTTTAGTATACAAATATACACTTCACATAAGACTTGCCTCAGTCCTCAAAGTTTTTTTTTTAAAAAACAAAAAACAAAAAATGTTTGCTCATACCAATATTACGTTGTATATTCTGCTTAAGTGGCTCACAACTTTTGTTAGTATACCAATATACACTTCACATCAGACTTGCTTCGATCAGTGCTCGGTGTTTTTTTTAATTATCCAAAAAAAAATCAATATCACATTGTATCTTCTGCTTAAGTGGCTCACAGCTTTTATTAGTGTTTTTTGTATCCCCAATGCATCAAGTCTAAAAAAAACATGAAGAATGACAAGTAGTTTGATCAACCTGTATGCTTTTCTATGGACTATTTTTCATAATTTTTATCTATTACTCACTCATTTACTATGAACATCTACTGACTGTTTAAGACTAACAATTGTGTGTTATTAATGTGCAAGATGGTTATCATGGGAAAGAGGAAGGACCGAGCCACTAAGGCCAGTGCTTTGATGGAGTCAATACGGCAGAGCGTTGGCTCAGCTAGCAGTAGCAACTAGCCTACCCCCATGCCAGCTGAGACAGTTGTTAGGCAAAAAGTCACCCTCAAGTATAAGGGGTACACATAATAGTATAGGGATTAAGAAATGTTGTCAAACCCACGAGGATTGGATTCATTTCACTAGCTAGGGTGTTAACCTTAAGAGAGCTAGAATGTGTAAATGTACAATCACAAACCTAAACACACAAGGAAATCTAGGCTTAAGGTGAGTATGTGCAACATGGAGTAGTGATTTGATTTTGGGTTTTTGAAGTAGTTAACTAAATTAAACTAAATGCTTAAATGTAAACTAAATTACTCTAAACTAAACTAGTGGTCTAATGGTCTAATGAATGGTGTTAGGATTCGAATTGTCTACCACTAACATCACTTGCAAGTATTGATGCAAATCACTATGAATGATGCTAAGCTAATCAACCAATATCTCTCCTTGCATCCCTCTCGAGTATGACAATGGACATGCTCTTTTTGTGGTATCAAGCAACCCCTCTCAGGTATAATACTTAACTACTTAAGTCATGCATTTCAATCTGATTAGGCATCTAATACATTACCCTAAGTGCATAAAACATGGAGATGAAGAAACTATGCAAACCAACCAAGCTTATCCCGAATTGTCTACCACTAACTTCTCTTGGAAGTATTGATACAAATCACTATGAATGATACTAAGCTAATCAACCAATTTCTCTCATTGCATCCATCTCGGGTATGACAAGGGACATGCTCTTTTTGTGGTATCAAGCAACCCCTCTCGGGTATGACAAGGGACATACTCTTTTTGTGGTATCAAGCAACCCCTCTCGGGTATAGTACTTAACTACTTAAGTTTTGCATTTCAATCTGATTAGACATCTAATACATTACCCTAAGTGCATAAAGTGTGGAGATGAAGAAACTATGCAAACCAACTAAGCTTATCTCTAAGTGATTGTAATTCACAACCCCTACATGCACATCTAGTGTGCTTTCATGCTTTAACATTCAAAGGTTACCAAGCTCTAAACATTATCATGTAATGGCAAACACACATACTCAAAGTAGTAAATTCTAAGCATATGCATTCAACTCTTGAACTAGCATGTAGGAATGTTAACTAAAATTACATCACATCATAAAATAGCATCGATCCATACAAGATTGATTAGGGCTTTCAACCATAACCCCAACAAAGTACTACTCACTCATAATTACATAAACAAACTCCATAATCAAATCAAACATTAAAATAGATCTAGAGTTTGAATGAGAGAGTTGGCTTAGTGGTGTGTCGATTTGTCCCCAAGCTCACGTCTTGGTGGTGGTGGTGATGGTGGTGATTCCTTCTCCTTCTTGCTCTTGAAGACTTGATGATGAAAGGTAGTGAAGTTAGATATATGCTTTGTGTGAATAGGTGGAGTGGATGGAGAAAGAGATATAGGAAAGAGAGTGGAGAAATGGTGTAGTAGTGGTGGTGTTAATGGAGGATTGGGATTAGAAATGGTGGTGGTAATGGAGGAGATGAAGTAGATTGGGGGAGGAAGAGGAAGAGAATGAGTTTGGATTTTGAGAGAGGGAGATAGAGGTTTGTGGTGGAAAAAGAAAAAAAAGGTGTCGAGTGGTGAATGAGTCGATGGTGATATATAAGGAGAAAAGATGAGTGGAAATGAGAGAGAGAGAGAGAGATAGAGAGAGATAGATAGAGAGAGTGAGAATTAGGGCACTCCTATTGTTCCATCCAGATGGAGCAAATGGAAGAGTGAAGAGAGAGTAACAAAAGTCAATAAAAGAAGGAAGAGTGTTAGAGAAGAGAAACTAGTACATAATGATGGGCTATGAGAGATTAGAGTAGGAAAAGATGACTAAATAGAGAGTGAAAGGGCAATTAGTTTTTCCAAATGCATTGGGAACAAGAAGAGAAAATGAGTAGAGATGCTTTTGAGTCACCCAAATCAAGTGGACAAACATGAGAAGCATATGTGCATGGTGATACCTATCATCCAAAGGATAATAACATGGATTTCAAGTTGTTACTCAATCACCATTCTTCTCCTTGCTCCTCCTTTATGATGACCAGAAAAGCTATGGCACCACCCAAAGTGGTGGTGCGCCGCTACTTGTGCCGTCAATAATGGTTGTTCGCTGGAATCCGGAATTTACATTTTTGCTCCACCCTTTGTCATTCTTCATATCTCCAATTCTCCACTTTTAAGCCAAAAATGCATGTTTCCTTCACTTTTGCAATATTCCTAGATAATTAAACAAATGATTTAGTGTTAACTAAATGAACTCAAAAATAAGTTAAAGTCAATGTTTAGGGGAATATAAATATGTGTATATTATGGTCCAACAATAGTACCACCAGGGGATCCCCCTTGATTGTGCGGTCCCCTACAGTCGACAGTAATTCAACGGGATCTCGATCGGGGTCTGCAACCGCACCCGAATCTGCAAGACGCATCGTCAAAAACGCTCGAATTAAAGTTAGAAGCCCAACATGTAAGTGTATTTTTTCCTCTTCTACTTGTATTAATTTATTAGAATCCTTTTGTATCCTAATGAATTTTCACATGTTAATTGTAGCTTCGGCCCTGAAAAAGAAGCGGGGTTTATTATTTAGAAAGAAAACGGAGGATATTGTTTACGCCTAAATTAATATTTTACTGGACAGTAAATGTCTATGTGAATATTAATTAAATTCTTGGTCCATATCTTACCGGCGAGCCCAAGTTTCTTTAAGTTTACAAATAATGGCCCGCCAGCAAGACCACGCGAGTTGAATTACATGGTCAGCGCGCGGAATGACTTCGCGCGGAGTAAGGAGCTCGCGCACTTCGTGCAAAACACATAACTCGCGCGGAATGACTTTGCGCTGAGTAAGGATCTCGCGCGCTTTGTGCGGAACACACAGTTCGCGCGAAATGCCTTATGGGCACTTTGCTTAGGCGAGGCGGAATACATCTAGGCGAGCTGGCGAACTGGTTTGCTAGTTCGCGTGAGAGACTTCGCGAGACGCATGCGGAGTCTGCGCGCACCCTATTAATCGTTGAAGACTTTTTAGTCTTTGACATGCTTTGGGCCAATCCTTGTGGCCCTTTTAATATAAAAAACCTTCTTTTAGCCCGCGAGCTAGAAAGGTCCGCGAGGTGGTTTGAATCCGCAGCCCGCGCGAAATTAGTTTTCTACATGGACTGTGGCACCCCGCGGGATAAGATTGCTCATAATTTCAGTCCGCATAAGACTCTACAGTTGATCGGCGCGCCTGAAGGAGTGACATATTCTAACTGAAATGTGCAAACTGGACAAGTGTCACAAGGAGATTGGTCCGCATGGGAGGAATAGTGCCCACGTTGCAGAGTTCGACTTGGATTCTGATTATCTTTCTTTTGCGGCAAGTTGAGCTCCTACTATATAAGAGGCTTGAAGGCTTACAAAAAACTCTCTCTCTCTCAACACAATCAAACAAATAAAAACAAACTGCAACCCAGTTCCCTTCGAGCTACCTCGAAACCCTAAACCTAACTAAGTGCACCGCCGCCTTAGTTACAGAGCCCTCTTGGACTCACCCTGATTCCTCTGAATCTCCCTTATAGTTGCTCTGCTCGCGCTGCCGTGAGTATCGACCGCCTTGTGCTCGTAAATTCCTCATCTGAGGTGGCACCTGGAAACCCCTTCCGCCTGATCAAGAAGTCAAGCGCACACATACAACCCTTTCCTCGTCCGCGAGGTGGCACGCCCGCAACACTCCCCCTTCTCTTTGTTCGCTATTCACCTCTGCTTCGCGCGCTGAAGATCGTGGCCAAAACATATATCGTTCAAAAAACGGGGCAGAAGATCAAGCTGGAGTATTTCCTCCGTTTGAAAGGTCCTAGCATCAAGGGGATAAACAGCTTGGTGGCACATGATATCGGTTCCACCATATGGAGTCTTGTGGGAATGAGGGCAAGTACTTTCTACGAGCTTGATCAAACCGAGAAGTGGAAGGTGTGAAATGCAATGTCGGTAAGTTCATTTTCAAATTATAAGAAAAGTAAATTTACTTAATTAAATTTGTTTGATAAAAGTATACGAAAAGTAAAATTTTATGTCTAAGGATAACTTAAGCATAAGATCAACTGAGTTTTCTTTTCATTGAATGTGTGTAAACTATTGTGTGTTGATATGAACTTAAAGATTGGTGTTACAAAACTAAAACTGATTTTTTTAAAGGGAAACATGAAACTTTTTTAACATGGGACATTATGTACATGTATAATTATGCTTACTGGAATAATTATTTTTCTTTTTTCAACTTTCTTTTTAGTGCATAACATGGGGTAATTTTTTTATTTGTTACTTAGCCAAAGTACGAGTGAGATGAAAATGATGAGCCAATGTTCAATTAGATACTGAAGAGGGCACAAGAGAGAGATACAAGGATTGGAAGTACCAGTGTCACAAAGCTGATCAATTGGACGGGCCATTTGGTGTGCCTTCTGATTGCATTGGCAGAGAGGACCAGTGAGAGTTTCTTTGTTCTCATTTTGAGTCAGATGCGTTTAAGGTGATTTTTAGCTTTATTAGCTTCATTGTTTCCCTTGGATTTTATTATTAGCTCATTTAATATCATAGCATATCTGTATTTCATAATTGACTATGTCTTATACTACCTTGTTTAATTGACTGATCATTATCCATATTTGGTATTACTATCGATATTTTGTCCATATTTGGTATTACTATCGATATTAATTGGCTTTGAGAACATTAGTTTAGCTAGACACTTTGTTAACAGGGGACATTGTGTACATATATAATTATGTATTTATAACATGTATAGTTATATATTTATAACTTGAAATGTGAAATGTGCAAGATGTTAGAACTAATATATTTAATATTTTTTCGTGTATTAGAGATTCGCCTTGGCAAATAAGCGGAACTGTGGGGAGAAGACTATGCACCACCACACGAGGTCTTCTCCTAACATCTACATAATGGAGGAACTCAGAATATAAGACGAGCAACTTCCAATAATCAAAAGTTTTTAGAAGACCTATGTCAGGGTCGGTGATGAAGTTACGACCAAACATTATATAAGTGTATTTTCTTTTACTATTTTATTGTTCGCATCCATTTCTTAGAGGGGATTGGGATCAAAACAGGGGGAGGTTTCTTAATCTTGTTTCATTGGTTTTGCATATAGTACATGTTTCTACCTGTCCCGAGATCACTGGACGGGAGGTCGAATCCTTTTGAGTTCGGGTCCTGCAACTGCACAAGTAACAATGCGTCAGGAGTCGGGACTGGGGTGGCCCAGTCTTCGACTCTCTAATGCTTAAATCAGCGTTCGATTGCTACTTGTAAAAGTACGGGAGTGTGGAAGGAAATTGTGGACTTACCTCTTTTGGGAGTTTGTGCCTGTTTTATAGGCTAGTGTTGGGCGTTGTGGCCTTAGTCCTTGATGTGAGACTGTTTGCGGTCCTCTGCGGAATCTCCCCTTTCGGAGGTGTTTGGCCGCCGAAGGGGGGGTCTGGCAAGCGTATTGCTGCTGGACCTTCACTCTTTGGATACCCGTGAAGGGTTCGCCGGTGCTACCTTACCTAGAATGATCTTCGACGACCGGGTGGTTGTGACATATTCTCGTAATGGCCAAGCATTTTGGCTATGTACTAACAAGTCCCCAGTCCGAGAGAGTTCTTGGGTGGGGAGTTATTTCCCAGATGTCGAGAATGTGTCTTACCCGGGTGTTGGAGGTATGGTGTCGAGTCCTAAAGTCCCCACACGAGGGTCGTGAGATGGCTGAGGAAAGTTCTGAGAATCCGAGGCGGACCATTTCGCCATGTCGCACGTATGGCCAGTTTATGAGGGGCACGTGGTCATTCATGCCAAGTGTTAAGGTTTCAGTGGTGGCGTAACGGTTCGTGTTGGTGGCGTAACGGTTCGCGCTAGTGGTGGTTTGTTTGTTTGTTTTTTTTCGTGCTGGTGGCGGAACGGTTCGCGCTGGTGGCGTAACGGTTCGTGCTAGTGACGTAACGGTTCGCGCTTGTGGCGGAACGGTTCGTGCTAGTGGCGTAACGGTTCGCGCTAGTGGTGGTTTGTTTGTTTTTTTTTTTGAAACATGCGCGTAGGTAACGCACGTGCGCAGGGGCGTGGGGGCGTCGTATGTGCTCGCACAATCATGGTCAATGTGGCTGCTCCCTGACCGTATAGATTGGTAAGGTCTGTGTGGGAGGTCTATAAATAGGCCTGGAGGAAACTGGAGGAGGGAGTTTGCGTTTCGAAATCGGGGAGTGTAAGGCTGAAGGTGCGATTTACAATTTTCTGCATAGGGTTTTGGCTAGGTTGTGAAATCAAGTTTGGGAAACGTCCAATTTCATCCTCGATCGATTGGGTGCGAGCGCTCGGCTGTTTGCAACCAGCTTCATTGTCACTACGCGAATCCCCTGTTTCAAGGTATGAACTTGTCGGTTTTTTATTTTGTTTGTGGGTTTTGCTTTTGTTTATCTAGAGTCGATTGGGAGTGTTCGCACGTTTGCGATGTTGTTAGGAGTTCTAGAGTAAGTGATTGGTTAGTTTAATGTCGGGCTGGTTAGGGTTAGGGTAGCGAGTGTCTAACTCGTGAGGTTTTAGGGTATGGCAGATTCGATGTGGGTGTCCAGCGAAGAGATTGTGGTTGTCTCTAGCTCACCTGATTCTGATTCGGATACCGTGCACTGGTATGAGGAGGAGTTGGATAATTTTATGGCGGAAATTGCCCTCGACTTAGGGGAAGGTATTCCTGTTACGGATGACGGGTCTTATGTGTCCTCGTATAACCCTCTCTTGTAGGAGGTAGAGGAGTTTAGCATGGCGAGATCACAGGAGGAGGAAGATTCGCTCTGGGAACCTCCTGGCGAGAGTATGACCTCATCAGAGTTTAAATCCCTTAGAAAAAATTGGAGTATTCCTGACGAGGTTTTGCAGCGGTCGCTTAGCAAGGGAGTGAAGTTTAGGACCCGTCAAGCAATTTCACGTTAGTATATGAGTACCAATTTAAATGCAGGTTGATGTTCCCGCTGCCCCCATTTGTGCAGTACATACTGGCGTGTCTGCATGTCGCCCCGGGGCAAATTACACCCAATATGTTAAGGCATATATTAGGGACGGGGGTGTTTTTTTGCCTACTGGGGCATGAGTTCCCCAATTTTGAGGAGTTTAATGCTTGCTGGTATATGAGTTGGTGTGAAAAGAAGGGCAGCCGGGGCTGCGTGATGATGAAGTCCCAGGGGAAGTTTAAAATCTTGGTGGAAGATTTGCCCACGTCGACAAATGAGAGTTGGCGGTGAAAATGTTTTCTAGTTGGGGGACAATGGCAGGAGTGGCATGGACATCCCTTCCAGGTTCCCGGGACGTTCCAGAAAATAGGTACCGTGTTCTTGTGCCTTCTGTTTCTTTTCTTTGTTATGTTCTACCCATGTTGATAGCTGGCTTTGTGTAGTGCCCCAAGAGTATAATATGACTGAGCTGATGGAGCGTCGGATACTCCGGGTGATATGGGCATTCTAGTGTAGAAGCTCATATCGGATATGCTGTCTTGGCATATACAGCCATTTTGGTTATGCCCAGGTTCCTGGTCTGTATTTTAATTGTTATGTTCCCATTTTATGCATGCTGGTCTCTTTCTGACCTTCCTTTTTTATGCATGTCGCAGTGACGATGCCACGGGACGGCGGATCACGAAAAAAGGAAGGTCCTTACGACAAGGTGTCGGACGAGGATGTGTTGGAGGGGCTCCGTGCTGGGATTGACCACGCCAAGCAGTACGACATTGACTTGGAGACTGGGGAGGGGAAAGAGGTGGAGTTGGGCGATTGTGAGGATTTTTTGAGGTTGAAGCTGGCAGATGAGGACTATGCCTATGGGCTTCCCTTGGTGGCCGAAGCAATGGGCTTGAGCGACTAGGAAGTGGATGTGGAGGAGACGCAGACAAAGGATGGCGATCGCGAGGGAGGAAAAAGTCAGTCTCAGGTGGAGGATGAACCACTCGCGGAGCCGGAGGGAGTGCAGGACTTGGTTCTGGATGATGTGAGCGGGCCTCGATCATGTGGCGAAGACGTGGTAGAGGAGGCGGCAGATCCTGTTGGGGAGGTTACCACGGCGAGGACTCGAAAGAGGAAGGAAAGGGTCGAGCCTGCTCGAGAGGGCCAATCTAAGAGGTCGCAGAAGGAAGGACATTCTGGGGGTTCAAGGAGCTTAGTCGGGATCACCCAAGCCTTAGAAGGAACGAGGGAGGTTCAGCCGTACTTAGCTCAGATGGCGTACGACATGCGTCATCGCTCCAGCGACATGCATGCTCTGGAGGAGGTGGATTCCCTGGCTGGCGTTGCGCTCTCCAAGGAGAAATTGACTCGGGTAAGTATCTGTAACGTTTTGCTTTTCCTTTGCTGCCTGGGCTTGGGCTTATACGTGGGGTCTGTATCTGCAGGCGACATTGCTAATATATGCTGCGAGTGAGAGGGCGGTTACCCACTTGAAAAGGGATGCAGAGGCGAAGTGCCAACAATTGAGGGAGGTAGAAGAAAACAATCGCTCCCTTGCACAATGTCTAGAGAAGGTGGAGCAGGACGCTGCTATCTTCCGAGACCAGGCTGTCGTTGCGGGGAAAGAGGTAGCGGAGTTGAAAGAGGCCATGCGGAAGAAGGATGAGCAGGTGGAGGCTGGGGAGTTGGCGATTGCCAAGGCAGCGTCCTTGGAAGCTAAGGTGGTGAGGCTGACGCATTCGTTGGCAGAGCTGGAAGTGTCTTGGAAGGCCAAGTGTGGGCAAGCTGGAAAGAAGGCGTGGGAACAGATGACGCCGGAGCAAAGGAAGCAAGCCGAGATCTCGTGGTCTTTAGCGAAGCAGCATGAGGCTTGGCTGCGACATCCCTGCTGTGCAGAAGGAATTTCATGCTGTGGGTACGCTACGGCCTCTAGCAACTTTTTCTATGTTACCGTTGAGGGCTGCTTGTCCCGAAGGGTCCGTATCCACCTAAGTGGTGGTGTCTCAGGCGGTGTCTTCTGTTGTTCCGCCCTCTGATCTTCGAGCTTCTAGGCCCGTGGCGCTTGCGCGCCCTGAAATGCAGAAGTCTCTGGTTAAGAAGTCTCCTGGTCCGGAAGTGTCACAAGTGAGTTCGCTTGTGCGCACCAATGTTGCTATGAGGCCCCCACTTGTGTCACGGGACCGCTCGAAGCACCTATTTGGCAGGGGGTTTCAATGAACATCAGCCAGTCTCGTGGTCGTGGCAGTGGGTCAAAGAGTGGGGGGAGTGTTAACAAGTCTGGCGGATCGTCCTCTGGGGAAAAAATGATAGATGTAACTATAATTTTTGGTAGGCGTAGTGAAAGAAAATTTTTGCCTGGAACAATGTAAGGCGTGGTTTGCCATTTTGAACATGTTTAGAATATATGAATTGCCTGGGAGTTCAGGTTGATGTTTGGCGTTGTGCTTTTGTGTTTGTTTTGCCTTATGATTAATGGTTTTGTTTGTGGTCCCATGTTGTGGGGACTAAGTTCAACATGTTGGGATGATAACGTACTTCATTTCATTTAGATTTGGCCGCTAATGGGTAATGTGTACATATTGTTGGAGCCACTACTGGGCTAGAATACACGAAAATGAAGTATCAGCTACGATGTCGGGTTTAAGATTGATTAACTGGGGTAGAGATGGAGGTGGCGGGCGTTCCAGGGATGGGGTAGCACATAACCATCACAGTCTCTGAGATAGAATGTGGCAGGTCCTGGAGCATTAACTATCTCGAGTGGGCCTTCCCATTTTGCCTTGAGGCCAGTAGGGTGGGGGATGACCTCTTTCATGACCCAATTGCCTATTTTCAAGGGGCGGAGGACGACTTTTTGTTGTTGTAGTACTTAGCTACTTTTTGCTTGTTATTGATGGTCCTGAGGTGCATTTTGTTTCGGCGCTACTTCAGGAGGTCCATGTTAAGTTGTAACCCTATGACATTTGTCTCATAGTCATAGGCCGTGACACGTTCACTCGGAACCTCCATTTCCACTGGGATCACCGCTTCGGTGCCATAAGCCAAGAGGTATGGGGATTCCCCTATGGCTGTTGTTGGGGTGGTGCGGAGTGCCTAGAGGTCGTTCGTGAGTTTGGCTGCCCATAACCATTTGGCCTCTTCCAAGTGTTTCTTCAAGTTTTGCTTGATGAGCTTGTTTATAGCTTCCACTTAGTCATTGGTCTGAGGATGTGTTGGGGAGGCATAAAAGATTGATGTTCCCTGGTCTGACAAGAATTCCCGGAATGTGTCATTGTCAAACTGGGTTCCGTTGTCAGTGATGATGGCCTGGGGCACCCCAAACCGACAATATAAGTTTCGCCATAGGAAGTTTATCACCTTTTCAGTGGTGATTGTGGCAAGGGGCTCTGCTTCTACCCATTTTGTGTTGTAATCCACAATGACGATGACATACTTAAATCGTCCTGGGGCTTTGGGGAGTTGTCCTACGAAATCAAGTCCCCACTTGCTGAAAAGGACTGGCGAGATGATAACAGAGAGGGGTACTTGGGAATGATGCGCAAAATCGGTAAATTTATGGCATTGAAGGCATGTTTGGACAATTGCTTTGGCATCTTGCTCTATTGGCCAATAATACCCCGCGCGAAGCGCTTTGAACATGAGGTTCCGGGCTCCTGCATGGTTCCCACAAAGGCCACTGTGAAGCGGTTTTAACACCTTGTCCCCTTCTGTCATGGGTAGGCATCTCAATAGGGGACATGACTGGCCTCAACGATATAGCTTTCCCCCCTTGATCAAGTAAAGTAAGGCTTTGCGGCGTAGCTGCTGTGCTTCATTCCTATCCCGGAACAGGGTGGCATCAGAAAGGAAAGCCATGAATGGGTCCATCCATGAGGGCTAGTCAATAAGCTCGAGGGCGAAAATTTCTGAATAGGCCTTTGAGATACTGGGCTTATCTAATGTTTTGATGTGCATATTAGGTGGCGTGGACTCGGGAGGAGCTGTGGCGAGTCTCGCGAGAGCGTTGGCCTTAAAGCTTTTGGCTTGCGAGATTTTGGTGAGCTTGTATGAATTGAAGTGCTGCAGGAGGGCGTCTGGGAGACTTTTGTAGGATCCCAAGTTGTGTTGGTTGGCCTTAAAGTCCCCTGTCACTTGACTGACTACAAGTTGAGAATCATTGAAGATGTGGAGGTGCAGGGCTCCAAGTTCTCAACAGAACTAAATGCCTGCTATGAGGGCTTCGTATTCAGCTATGTTGTTGGAGGCTTTGAATTCAAACCGGAGAGCATACTCATACGAGTTGCCCTCTGGGTCTGTGATTATGATTCCTGCTCCATTGAGCCTATGGTTAGAGGACCCGTCAACATGGAGTTCCCAGATGGCGTCCCGAGTGGGGGAGTCTGGGTTTGGACCTTCATTGGCCAAGGGTATAAACTCAACAATAAAATCTGCAGCTGCCTGCCCTTTGATGGCTACTCTCGGTTTGAAATGCAAGTCAAATTCTCCCAGCTTAATTGCCCATTTCACCATGCGGCCTAAGGTTTCAGATTTCTGCAATATTTGCTGTAAATGTTGGTTGGTTAACACATGGATTGTGTGGGCTTGGAAATACTGTCTAAGTTTTCTGGAGACAGTGATAAGGGTGAGAGCGAGTTTCTCTATGTCCGGGTAACGAGTCTCAGGATCTGAAAATCCTCTGCCACACTAATAGACCGAGAGCTCGTTATCATGCTTATGGTGTGTGAGGGCAGCATTGATGGCAGTGGCGGAAACAACCAAATACACTTCTCCGAGGACTGGTTTGGAGAGGAGAGGGACAGCTGCAAGGTAGGCTTTTATATTGTTGAAGGCGTCATTATGTTCCGGGCCCCATGTGACATCTTTTTTATGCTGTGCTTTGAATAGTTGGAAGAAGGGGTTGCACTTGTCTGTGAGGCGGGAGATGAAACGTGTCAGAGCTACCAAGCGTCTCATGAGGCACTGGACCTCGTTCCGGGAGGTCGGGATAGTCATGTCAAGTATGGCCTGTACTTTTTCTGGGTTGGCTTCAATGCCTCTTTCACTGACCATGAAGCCTAGGAATTTGCCGCCCCCAACGGCTAGGATACACTTTTGTGGGTTGAGGCGCATCCCATGAGTCAGGAGCTTAGAGAATACTTTGTTGAGGTTGGCAATGTGGTCGTCCTTTGTCTTGCTCTTGACCAACATGTCGTCGACATATACCTCCATGGCCTCTCTAATTTCATCTTCAAACATGGCATTGACTAGCCTTTGATAGGTTGCCCCTGCATTCTTGAGGCCGAAGGGCATGACCTCTTAACAATACAATCCCTTATCTGTGACAAAGGTAGTGTGAGTCTGGTCAGTGGGGTGCATTTTGATCTGGTTATAGCCCGAGCAGGCGTCCAGAAAGCTAAGCATCTTGTATCCAACTGTGGAATTAACCAACTGATCAATCCTCGGCAATGGGAAGTTGTCCATGGGGCATGCCTTATTGAGGTTTGTGTAGTCAACACACATTCGCCACTTGCCATTAGGCTTGGGGACCATGACTACATTGGAAACCCATGTCGGGTAAGAAACCTCATGTATGAACTTGATTTCTCTAAGCCATTAGACCTCGGCTTGGATAGCTCAATACTTGTCTGGGTGAAAGGCACGTCTTTTTTGCTTGACAGGGGGATAGTCTTGAAGGATGTTAAGCTTGTGGGTGATGATATCAGGGGAGATGCCTGACATGTTGGCATAGGACCAAACAAAGCTTGGTTTTCTTAGAGGAAGACAATGAGCTTTTAGCGGAGTTCCGGGCTGAGGTTCATGCCAATGTAAACTTTCTTTTCTGGAGCGGTGGGTGACAGGGATACCCATTCCGTGTCTCCCTCTGGATTAGGTCGCGGGGCTTTCTTCTTTCTGCTCCCCTCAGGGTCGTCTCGTAGGTCATCAATGGGCTCTGAAGGGCTGAGGGGCAACATCTCATAGGTGCCCCGTCCCTGCTGGATGGCATTAAGATGGCAATGCTCAATGGCCGCCCTATCACCCTGAATTGTAAGAATGCCTTCTGGGGTGGGTATCTTCATGAGAAGCATGTGGCCGGTGATAAAGCACTGCAGCCCCCAAATAATGTCCCGGCCTAAGATGAGGTTATAGGACGAGGGACAATCGACTATGAGGAAGCGGGCTGTGATGGAAGAGCGACAATGGTTGGTTCCCACTGACACGGTTAAGCGGTCTGAGCCTAACGGCTGCACGATTTCTCCAGAGAAGTTGACAAGGGGATCATGGTTGTTGTACAATTCAGCTCGGTCCCGCCGGAGCCCTCTGTAACAGTCGGCAAACATGACACTGACGACGGGCCCATGTCCACCAGGGCTCTATGGCACCTATAATGATCCACCTAGACATTTATTATGAGTGGTTCACTGTGGTGGCAGTTTATTGTATCTTCCCTTATGCAAAATGTCACTTGATCTCACGCTAACGGGGTGATCGTGACGCCTCACTGGATGTCAAAGATTTCCAAGGGGTTCGCGCATTGCCTTTTTGCAGAAGGCTGGCGAGGGGAGAATAGCGGGGATCAGCCGTGCAGGGTTAGGATCTGGCCATGCACCTCAATGACATTAGCTCTCATTGCGGGAGTGCAATATTGGTGGAGTTGTCCTTTCCGGACCAAGTGTTCTATGGCATTGCGGATGCCTTAACATTGCTCTGTTATGTGGCCATTATTGTCATGATAAACACAATATTTATTGCCGGTTGCCCGTCGTGGCTTTTTTGGATACTTGCTCTTACGAGGCGGGGGAATGAGGTCTTTGTGTTTGGCCCATATGTTCTCGTATGTGGTGGTCAGAGCAGTGTGGACCTCGTAACGAGGTGGCGAGGAGGAACGACGCTGTTGTTACGGAGGACCCTGGTCCCTTGACCGATAAGGGTGGTTGCGGTTCTTCTGTCCCCCGTGATGACGGTCGGAACCGCGTCCCTGGTCCCGGGAAGAGCCATGTTGTTTACCCTTATCTTGCCCATGGTCAAAATGCTCATACCTCTTCTAGGATTGCTGCTTTGGGGGAGGAGCGGGAAGTGCTAATGTGGCGGGAGCAGAATGCCCAAAATTGGCAAATTCAGCGCATTCCCACAGGACCCTGGAGGGTTCCTGTTGATCTTCATTAAGAAATTGCCAAGAAGCAAGGCCTGGCAGAAGCTTGCTTAGCAACTCGAGGCTCTAAGTTGTGGCATCGTGCGGTGGCAGATTGCCACCGGTACAACAATTCATGGAGGCCTTCTCCCTCCTCTGCTTAATGTGGAACAGGGAGTCCACACTATGATAAATGCTGGCATGAAGTATGAAGCGGTTGAGGAAGCATTCCGAGAGCTAGTCAAAGTTGTTAATGGAGTTGGGTGACAGATTGAGGAACCAACTGAGTGCTTCGTCGGAAAGAGTGTCTTGGAAGGCATGGCAGGCCATGGCACCTGTGTAGCGAGTGAAGCTACATAGCGAGAGAAATGTCACGAGATGGAGATGAGGGTCCCCAGTGCCCTTATACTTGTCCACTTTGAAGGGCTTGGCCTCAGGTGACCGCTTCTCCATTTGTACATGTGGCATGAAAGGACTTGGGCGATGTCCATAGCCAGAGAATAAAGGTCGCTGGCTCCCGCGACTCTCGACTCCTTCAATCCGCGAAGCCAACTGGGTAACGGACTGGCTAAGTTGGAGGAGCAAGCGGGTTTGCATGTCGAGAGGTGGGTTGGGTGTGTTGGTAGAGGTATGATTGGTGACAGGTGGAGCAAATGGTTGATTTAGAAGGGGAGATGGATCATTGGTGAGTGCAGATGGTTGAGGGGCTGGGAGTGGAAAAGATGGGTTTGTGAGTGGATGGGTGACGTAGATGATCTGGTTAGGGCCTCCCGGGAGCACGAAACTACCTTGGCCTTGGTTAGGAAAAAGAGATGTGGCGATGGGGTCTGGGGTGCTCGTGACCCGTGTCGCGCGGTCCAAGCTGTCTTTATACACGTTACGATTATCTAAAGTGGCTCGGAACAAGAATTGTTCTTTTTCTAGCTCGGCAATGTGTTCCTTGTACACTTCATCCTCCGCCTTCTCTTTGGCGGCTTGCTCGCGGAACGAATGGAAGCCGCACTTTAAAATTTTGAGGGTTGTGGCGGGGTCGGGATAGATAATGGAGGTCGCATTGGTGGCCTGGGGGGAGGATGTTCCGCCAGATTGGAAAAGTTCTTTTTCTATCTGAGTGTCAGGGTCATTGGGGTCATCTATGATTTCCACCATCGTTTCGAGTTAAATGAGAGTTCTATAAGAGGTACCCTCCTTCTAGCGCCAATTGTTTCCACTTGTCCCGAGATCACGGGACGGGAGGTCAAATCCTTTTGAGTCCGGGTCTTGCACCTACACAAGTAACAATACGTCAGGAGTCGGGACTGGGGTGGCCCAGTCTTCGAATCTCCGATACTTAAGTCAGTGTTCGATCGCTACTTGTAAGAGTATGAGAGTGTGGAAGGAGATTGTGGACTTACCTCTTTTGGGAGTTTGTGCCTGTTTTATAGGCTAGTGTTGAGCGCTATGGCTTTAGTCCCTGATGTGGGACTGTTTGCGGTCCTCTGCGGTATCTCCCCTTTTGGGGGTGTTTGGCCGCCGAAGGGAGAGTATGGCAGGCATATTGCTGCTGGACCTTCACTCTTTGGATACCCTTAAAGGGTTCGCCGATGCTACCTTACCCGGAATAATCTCCGACGACCGGGTGGTTGTGCCATATTCTCGGCATGAGCAAACATTTTGGCTATGTACTAACAGTACATAGATGCATGCTGCATTCTCAAGTGTTGTAACTTTCAAGTAATATCATACTCATTAGGAGGTTGGAATATATCAATTTTGTGCTGCCAATTTACAGTCATTTTATATTTGGTTTCCAACAAGTACGAGTTGAACTACCATATCTTGTTAGCAAAAACAAATTGTAGGTGCATTACTATTGGACTTGGTAAATTAAATGAACCCCATAGGAAGTATAGCATGATAAGTTAGACTGGTTACCACGCAACCAATCAATAACTATAAGCTAGGATCTTCTATTTTGGTGTTGTTACTTGTTCAGTTCATAACCTACCAGCCCTACAATTAGTAATAATTGAGTGTTGATCATTTCATTGATAGATTGAGAAACAGTTAGTGAGAAATCTTTGAGTTGGAATATTTCGGTTTGCATTCATACTTGCTATGGTGGGATTTGATTACTTGAATCTGTATATTTTGGCTATATGCAACAAACTGTCCATGTATGTACATTGTACAAGTATCCTAACTACATATGGGTAAGAAGAGTTCGAAATTTGTAATGAGCACATCTCTTCATTGAAAGGGAAACATGGAGTTTTCTGTATGTTATGTATATGAGGCATCATTATTACTCAAAAAAGTTAAATCAATATGAAGTGTTACTGTTTTGAATTCGAATTTATGGGGATATAAGAATCCGATTGGCTGGAAATTTTGTGGAGCTATTATTTCCTGTGTTTACTATTTATTTGTAAAATTTGGTGTCATTTGGTAAGTTCGATGAATTATGGTGATTTTTTTTCAAAGTTAAGTGCTTAATGCTGAAATTGTATTCATGTTATGCAATGCAACTGTTTTATGTATGCTTACTTATCAGAATTTAGGACTCCATTTGCTCACTCTTGTTGTTTCATATGTGAACTCTTTGATTTGAAAAGTTTGGTGCTATTTGATAGTGTAGGCATATTGTGGTGATTTTCTGAAGTCAAGTGCTTATGCTGAAATTGTGTCGTGTTATGCATTGTAGCTGTTTTGCACATTAATTTGGCATAGGATTCAGAACTCGATTTGGCTTGAAATTTTGTGTAATTATTGTTTTATGTGTGTACTACTAATCTGGAAGGTTTGGATTTTATTGATATAACAAGGAACTTGCAACCATTTGACTTGCATTTGGAAGAAGTCATCCTTAGGAACACAACCGAGAAATGAATCTTGTTTTTCCTCATTTTCGTCACATTATAGCCCTAGCTAAGCTTCCTTGTTTATTATGCATAATATCAAGTTTATTATGGAAATGTTGAGCTACTTTGTTTATTAATTAATGTATTTTAAATGCAGAATGACAGAGTTGATGAGGTTAATAAATGAAATGATGCATTTAAGGAACAACACCCTGACGCGACAGATGAGAAGATTATGGAAAGTGTCCAGTCCCAACAAATTGAGATGTTGGGTACGGTGCTCAAAACTCGGAAAGAAAAAGAAATCAGAAGGATGGGACGAGAAGGCAAGCGAGACTTGAGCCATTCTTTAAATAGTTCCACTTCACGTAGTCGTCCTTCCTAGAGTTGATGAGCAGCAACTCCAAGAGGTGCAGGAGCGTTATGAGCAGATATTAAAGGAATTAAAGGAGCGTGCCCAGCAACAAATCCAAGAGGTCTAGCAGTGTGCCCTGAGTACCGAGTCTATATATAGTGTTGTGCAGTCCCAAGTTGCAGCCATATATGAGCACCTAGGTATGCCACCTCCTCCTCATCCACAATTTTCTCCTCCTCCACAAGTTTCTCCACAGAACAATGATGATAGAGGCGACAACATCAGATTGGACGAGAATGACAATTGACATTATTGATTTTGTAGTACTTCATTCATAGTTTAGCTAGATTGTATGAACAATTTTCTAGCTAGTTCATTATTTGACAATAAACATGCATGATTAATAGACATACAAGTTAAATTGTATAAATGAACAATATTTGTCCATCTTGTTATCATGATCAATATATGAATATGTTTTCCAAATCCAATGCTTCATGCCTGCTGTATCTATATGTGTTTGATTATTGTTACTGATTTGTAATTTTTAGAAACAATAAATAAGGTATAAAAAATTACAATTTTTTTACCCTAAATAAAATCTCTTAGGCGACAGAAACAATCACATTCGTCGTTTAAGATAAACCATCTATCTGACGAATACAAAGATCGATCGTTGACTAAAAACTGTTATGAATTCGTTGGTTTAAAACTTTACCGACGAATATTCCGTCGTTTAAGGACGATGCAATATTCGTCGGTAAACATACATACCGACAAACATTTCGTCGGCTAAGAATAATTTCATATTCTTCGGCTAAGAATCCTACCGACACAAACATTCCATCGACAATGATTCTTTTCGATAAACCTGTTTGTCGACAAGGTAGGAAAATGTCTGTCAGTTAGGATCTCTCTTAGTCGATGACTAACTTTAGTCCTATCGCCGAAGTGTCTAACTCACCACACTTAGGCGACAGAACTTAGTAGACAGATAATTCGTTTGCCAAGATCCTAGGCGACAAATTGTTTATCTTAGGCGACGAGTTGTTTCCGTCGGCTAAGACGTGATTTCCTGTAGTGTGTTCTCGATGTGAGATTGATATCTCAACAATTTCCACTTCGACTATCCCTAACGAACATTTTTTTTTTTACCAAATAAGTAGATTCCAAGTACAAGGACCAACCCTGATCAGAAGCAGTTAATCTGAAAACCAAATTCGAAAACCCCCTTTTTTTTCCAGTTATTGGTTAGAAACAGAATCCTGGTTGTCATTCTATTGTGCTGTACCCGGTCAAGCACAGAACGTCTCTAGTCACTCTCTCACCTCATCGAGAGTAGTAGAGTGCTATGCTAAGGTGTGCTTAATAAGTACAATGTTTGTCAATCAATTTTCTGTACTTAACAGGGAATTCATGATTGATATTGATGCCCTAGATAGCCAGAATCGGTCCATAAAGGGTCAACCTCGTAACAAATGAAAATTTCTTTCTAAGTTCTATAACCCAATGGAACACCCCCCCCCCCCCCCCCCCCCCCCCCTATACTTGAGCGAAGGGGTTTTAGAGGTCGAGGACCATGCCTATTTAGCTTGAGGTAACAGTGTAGATTCTACTGCCCAGAGCCCCAGACAACGAATACTGAATGAACACCCTCTTCAATTTCCTTGCAATTGATTGAGAGAACCCGTAGTTTTCGATGTAGTTTGTCTCAGAATCCAAATTTTCTGTTTTTGACAAAAACCATTTGGTGAGATCACCAAGTGTGGCATGACGCAAAGTAGCACCAAACAAGCATGCAAATTTACCAACAGTAAAAGTCTGGTACAAACCAGAGTTCCTTTTCACTTCAAAAAGACCGGCATGGGTGGCCTCCCACTGTGAAAAATGAAGGCACCAAACTTGGAACCGAAACACTTTCACAATGATGCTTTGACTGCCTGTCTTGCCCAATTGGGGTCTCACCAGAAACCGAAAAGAAAAGCAAAGAAATCATCCAAGAATCCTGACTGTGAAGAAAATCATGCAGAGCGAGAAAGAGGGAATAGATCACATACGGGACCATTTGCTTATAAATTATTGAGAGCAAGAAGTTATTATTTTCCTTCAGAGCTGAGTCTACTGCTGCATGCATTGGCTTGCGATTCCCAATGGAGGAGGGTAAAGATTAAAGACCAAAGTGGGAGAAGCAAGCTAGCAAAGCCAGGCAAAGCAAGAATTCCATTATTAACAGTTACTCTATAGAATAGGTCTCTCTGTGTTATATGCCTTCTGGTTTTTGGTGCAAGTATAAATATAATATCTGTGTACAAGTAGAGAATTATAAATGGTAGTGTGGGGAAGAAGATAAGGTATAGCAGAGGCAGTGATATAATGCAAAGTTAAAAACCCTAAACACCCAACAATACCAACACAGCAAAATCTCTCTCTTTCAGTTTCTTTTTATCCCATCCAGTCGAACCTCTTGTTACGTACAGAGAAGAACATGTCTCTTTACTCATGTCTCACTTGGAACAAAAACTATATACTATATTATTATGCATTTCCATGGGATGAAGCAGATAGCTAGGGTTTCCGTGAGCCATCTAGGTGATCTAGCCAGTACACATACAAAACTCGATGACTCTTATTACCTATCTGGTTACCTAGCTCAGGTATCTGGTTGCTCAGATATTGGATTTGTTATTCTAATCTGTGCACGAGATACTGTTTCTGTAAAAATCATAAAATTCATCAAGTTCTGGTAGCTGCATGGTAATTAGGTTCAGGTTGGCAATTGCAGCACATGAATCAGGTTTCATCTGCTGATCCGTCTCGATAGGCGTTCCCTAGCAATTTGAAGATGAAGAAGAAGAGAGAAACCCGAAAGAAATATAATATCAAAGATAATAAGATAGCTTGGAGTCTCATTCCAATTGGACCATTATCACTGAGAACACAGGTCCACAATGATCGAAACGGCACCGGATTCGCACCGCCAACCAGGAAAGGAAAGGAATGTGTCTGTCGTCATATATTATAGAGCTAGCTAGGGTGCTGGTGAGATTTCTGACACCTGTCATGTGGGAGTGGGGTTTAGGTCTTCTGCTGCTTGCTTCTGCTTCTTCAAAACGAAAGCGATATTAATTTTAAGGGCAAAGTTATTGTAAGACACCGCAGTTGATGACAGTCCCACACTCAAAACATTATAACCTACACCAGGCCAGGACCTTTCTTTCAGTCTCTCTTCAGAAAAGAACATGGTTCGATTCATGCACCACAAGAAGCACTCATTGATGATCCATCTAGCAGTTGGGGTAGATCTGAACCCTTCAATCCCTTCAACATCACCATCACTTCTGCAGTTGGGGTAGATCTGATCCCTTCAATATCACAATCTGGGTAATCCTTCTCTCTCACTTTTTGGTAAATTGACCAAGGACCAAGATACATGTGAAGATAGTGAAAGTAATAATAATGCTCCATGTTCATTCTTGTCCCATATTACATATAGAATTATAGATATAAGAGTGGAGATGAATCAGATGATGAAATTGATATAGGGTTTGGCTCCATTATTTGTGATGCTCTTCCAAATCTAGGAAGCAAGCAAATTAGCAATACAGTAATTTGACATGGACTTGTTTAACGTTTTTAACTTTTTATCCCCAGCAAAGGAATAGATTGTTTCCCAATAAAGAAAGGAAACAAATATGATGGAAAACAAGAAAAAAGCGCAGCAGCTTTGTAATAATACAAGCTAGCTTACAATGATAACACCAATATTGAATATATATATATATATATATGCAATGTATAGTGTTTTGTATCACTCGTTGTTTAAAGGAAGGAAAAGGGAAAAAGAAGAAGAAAAAAAAAACTCTTAACTATATTATATTTAAAATACAAATAACACAATGGTTCTCCCACTGTGTATTGATAGTGTTCCCAATACCGCTATTTAATTGGTTGGTTTCCTCTCCCATTTCTTGTTTCTTATATTACAGCCTTTGTGTGTTTCTCTCCTTCACTGCAATACATTCTGATATAAAGCTCTCAATCTCTTTTCATCTTCCCCATCCCTCTTCTATCTTACTTCATCAGTTTCCAGCACTTAGTTCGCAGCAGCCTTCAATAACTCTTTGTACTTCTCCTTCCTTTCCTATCATATAATAGATACGCACCCCCCATATATACACATAAGCTTCTAGATAGAGCTAGCTAGCAACACCAGAGTAGAAAATGGATATCAACCAACTAAAATCAGAGGAGCAGATGGAAATGATGATGATGATGCAAATGGATAAAATCTCCGAGCTCTGTGGCGCCTACAACGACGTCGTTTCCGACCTCCCTTCATCTGAACACTTTTCTGGTAGTGCAACTTCCATGCCACATTACAGCCATGACCAAAACCCTCACACTGTTTCTTCTTCACCACCATCCTCATTTCTTAACCTACGCCCTTCAACCATATCATTCACCAACTCACTTGAACAATCACCAGAACCTCAATTGGCATCGGATAAGCGTGCTTCAATGGCGGCGATGAGGGAGATGATATTCAGAATCGCCTCGATGCATCCAATCCACATAGACCCGGAGTCGGTGAAGCCGCCAAAGAGAAGGAACGTGAAGATTTCCAAGGACCCTCAGAGCGTGGCGGCTCGTCACAGGAGGGAGAGGATTAGCGAGAGGATAAGAATACTCCAGCGACTAGTCCCCGGGGGGACTAAAATGGACACTGCATCCATGCTGGACGAGGCTATTCACTACGTCAAGTTCTTGAAGTCTCAAGTTCAGACGCTGGAGAGAGCCGCCGTGAGTAATAACAATAACAGGGTACCACAAACCGGGATTGGTTTTCCGGTGGCGATGTCAAGTGGGAGTAATTTCCTTTCTAATTCTATGGCCAAAGCGTACCAAGCTCATCCTCCGCAGCATCATCAGAATGTGCAGCATTTCGGCGACGCTTGAATAACTCTTAGGGATTATCATTAGTCTTCGTTTGATTAATTGAAGGGATGTAAAGGAACATGTGCATGGCCAAACTGCCTTTACTCTTTAACCTTGTAATCCATGTCATATTACTTCTATCATATTAATATGTCTGAAGAATTATCCTTGTTTTTTTTTACAAGTTTTTGTAGTATGCATCATATCATTCAGTTGGAGAAGAAGAACTATAATAAACGTTGAGATAGGTTATAGGGAAAAAAATGTATCGTACAGATCCATATAGCAGTTATACCCAAAACTATATCAATCATAAGCTAGCTAGCTAAGTCGGGCTGTCTGTCCCGACGAAACTATATAGTAACGAAAAGCTAAATCATCAGGGTTGTTCTTCAACTCGGGCAACATGCTGTTCTATATGGTATAATTTGAGATTTCTGAGGAAACAAAACTATCTTGGAGATGGGATATAACTCATAAGGAGGCTAGCTAATCAAGCAAAACTATCCTGTGCGTTGTACCTGAAGAGAAAAAACAAATACGAGAAGCTAGAGCTAATAATGTTGATGATGGACCTATTGTTGTGAAATCTGGAATTGTAATTGGGGGGACAAAATATTTGTTGTCACGTGAAAGTTGAATGCTTTTGCATTTTCCCGGCGACACCTGTACGTATATGACCCCCCACCCTGGTGTTTTGATTAACGACTGGTATCTTGAGCCTGGATCGCACTAGTACAGTGATCCATCACTAACAAGTGCACACTACCAGAAATTTCATTTTGGGCGACGATTTTTAAAAAATTTCGTCGTCTAAGTCGTCGTCTAAGTCGTCGCCTAAGTACTTAGGCGACGACACGTCGTCGGCCAAGACGTTGTCGGCAGAAGTGCGTCGGCCAAGAACTTGGGCGACGAAAATTCATTCCGTCGTCGCCTAAGAGTAATTCTTAGGCGACGATACTAATTTCGTCGCCTAAAATCTACTTCTCGTCGCCCAAAAATATTCGTCGCCCAAGATTTAACACCTTGGCCGACGAAAAAATTTTTCGTCGCTTAAAATATAATAACCTGGGGCGACGAAACTAAATATTTCGTCGCCTAAGATCACTACATCTTAGGCGACGATACTTTTTTTTCGTCGTCTTATATGGTAAGTCCTTGCCCGACGATTTAGCAATTTCGTCGCCTAAGATATATTTAAATTTTTTTTTTAAAATATTTAAATAATTTTTTTAAATATATAAATAATGTTTTTTTAATTTTTGCTAGAATTTTTTTTTCGGCATTTCTTTAAATTTTTCTAGTACTAAAATTTAATTTAAAATAACACAAATTTATAAATTTATAAATAATTTATTACAAAAATTCAGTCCATCTGCCTACGGAATATCTCGAAATCTAACTCATCGTTCCCATTCGGAGGGTCCTGAGGCGGCGACTGGTCAGGCTGAGGAGGCTGGGGCCACTGAGGTAATGGTATAGGCGTAGGCATGGGCGGAATATCAAGTCCGGCCGCATGTGCAGCGATGCAGGCAGTCATCCACTGTCCCATAGCCGCCTGGTTGGCATTGGTGACTTCATTCACCCGCTCCATATGCGCAGCCACCGCCATCTCCCTCGCTCTTTGGGCTTCCAGCTCAGACTGTAGACATTCGAACTGATCATGTAGCCGACTGTTGCTGCTTGAGGCTCCGGCGGCTCCCTTGCGCTGAAATCCTGGCGTCGTCTTCAGGATCCCCTTTCCAGCGCCTCCCATACCCCGGCAGTAGTAGGTGTTGGAACGCTGCGCGAAGGCAGTGGCCATAATCCGCGCCCCAACGGTAGGATCTGAAGTGTCGATCCTGGACATGGCCTCTGACATGTCATCCTCTGCCGTGCCGGGCCATGCGTCGTTCACCATGCCTCTCATGACCTCTTGCTCCGCCTCCCTCACCCTCGCCTAATTGGATATATTAAAAAAATATATTAATATACATTTAATAAAATGTAATTAAAATTAAAAATTAGAAAATATAAGGAACTTACAAGATCCTCCTCAGAATGAGGATATGCCCTCTGAAAGGTCCCCACATAGGGGTTCTCCTCTGGCCGCTCTCGCCGCACGTCGTCCATGATGGCCGAAAACGGCCTCGAACCGGCACGATGGTTGGTTGTGTTCTGTTGCCGGTTCTCAGCGTTCACCCGGGCGAGGTGCTTCAAAAAAAAATTATCGTTAGTAAATATTTAAAAACATACAATTATAATTAATTCACTAATTAAATATTCAAATTTGTTTACGAATTACCTGTTTGTGAGGGTCGTTGAACTGCGTGACAAGAAGCCACCGCCACTCGTACTCCCGATACTCGAACTCCTTTGGGGTACCCGAACGGTCGCTCCCGTACTGCTTCCAGTGTAACCGGAGGTCGTGCTTCCACTCCTTGAACCTACATATACAAAAAAAATATTAAATATATTATTAAAAAAATAAAATTTAATAAATTATTAAATAGAGGTACCTCTCCCTATGGGCCTTGTCCGCCCAGTCACGTCCCTCCTCGGGAACCACAAACCATTGCTGCATTACCACTTGTTAGTATTTTTTCGATAATTAAATAATTTATTAGTTAAAAAAATAGTAATTGATCGAGTAAACTCACCGACATCGACTGATGGAGCATCTCCTTCACTCCATCAGGAACCTGGCTCCAGACTCCCCACAACATAGGGAGTCTGGAGCGGATGGTGCCTCCCGCGGCGCGCGTGTACCGGTTTCCCAACACGGCGTCCACCGGTTTCCCGTTAGAAAACGGGATGGCGATCCGTCCAGCGGACTCAACCGCCCTATCGAGTCCCTTGTTGCTGACGGTGCCTCTCCTGTTCCGCCTTCTCGTTCCGGCGACTGTGACATTGTGAATCAAATTTAATATTAATAATACATTTTTACAAAAAAAATAATTTAAAATCGACAAAACAGTAATAATAAATTACCTGAGGATGAGGCTGAGCCGACGGATTCATCTCCGTCCGCCTGCTCGGAGACCCTCACGGGATGAAGAGGCGTGGGAAACTCCCTGTAGATATAGGCCTCGTGCGGTGCCACATGCGGGAGCTGCTCCCGAATCGGTCGACCCTCCTCATCGACGCGAGGTATCGCCGGTATCGTCGGAGGAAGGAAGAGGCCGGACGGCACCGTAGGGACCCCGGATGACCCGCCATCACCGTCGGTCGGGGACGACTGTGTGGGGGCGTCGCTGGGGATCGCGACCGGGGAAGTATCTCTGGATGACGAGAGGCCGTCGCTGCGGGACCCGGCTGCCCAGCAGAATGCGAGCCGCTCACGCCACCCCTAAGCGCCGCATGTCGGGTCGTCAGCTGCCATGGAAACCCGACCGACGGTGATTCTGACGGGTTGTTTGAGGTACCATCCGAGGAATATTGGCTCCTCGCACCCGAACGTTATCCAGAAGTTCTCCTCATGCCCATCCTGTTTAAAATAACCATAAATTTATTAAAAATATTTTACCGTCTTATAATTAATTTAACAAAAAATAACCATAAATTTCGAAAAATTTATCAACAATAATAGCACAAATAAAAATTAATAGTTATTATAGGATTTATTATTATTTTTATTCACATAACAAATTACTTACATTAATTCGCAATTATTACATCACAAAAATTAATTTACGAATATTTATATCCTTACTCAAAAATAATCCATTATTTTTTACAAAATTTCCACAATATATTTACAATTATAATTTATATTATTTAATTATTTAATCAAAAATTATTTAATCATTTACAATATATTTACAAATTATTTCCACAAATCCTAAACCCTAAACCCTAAACCCTAATATTTTACAATTATCATTTACATCACAATTTACCATAATTTACCCTAAAATCCTACCATAATTTACACAAATTTACCCTAATTTACCATTAATTTCCTAAATTACAACAACAACAACAATAATTTCACCAACAATTTCACAACACAACAATAATTTCACCAACAATTTCAAAAAATTTCAAACAATTTCACAATTTCAAACAATTTCAAACAATAATTTCAAACAACAACAACAACAATTAAAATTTTCATCAACATAAACAATTTAGGGTTTTAGGGTTATACCTTAAATTGTGGGTCGGGGTCGGGGTCGGGGTCGGGGTCGGCGTCGAGGTCGGCGTCGTGGTCGGCGTCGGGATGCGGGGTCGGGGTCGGAGAGAGGGAGAGAGAGAGGGCTTCGATCGGTGGATTTTCGGAGAGAGAGAGAGAGGGCTTGGATTTTCGGAGAGAGAGAGAGAGACGGCTGCGCGAATGGTTAGGGTTATGAATTTTTGCCTTTTATATTGGCGTTCTTGGGCGACGATTTTCTAAAAATCGTCGCCCTGTTTTTTGAAAATCGTCGGCCAAGATAATCTTGGGCGACGATTTTTTAATGTCGTCACCTAAGATACTCTACTTGGGCGACGATGTTCTTCACTATATATATCGTCGCCCAAGATGAAGAAAATCGTCGGCCAAGAGTCTACTTGGGCGACGATGTTCTTCACTATAAATCTTGTCGCCCAAGATTAAGAAAATCGTCGGCCAAGAGTTCTATCATAAAATTCAGAATATCGTGATTTTGGTGATCGGAGAAGAGGAACTGAAAACCTACCGTCAGATATGACCAGCATAACGAATTACGTAGGTGGGAAAAAATTCAGCTCCATCTGACAAAGATAAGGGCTCGATCCGTCCGGTCAATCGGCGCGGTCAAACCCCTAAACGGACGGAAATGGCTATTCGACCCTCCAAATCACGTAATCTGGCCGGACCTTCAACTGAGAATAGTTTTCAATCGACGAGACTCTTACGGGGCTATAAAAATTTGGTAAAAAATAAATACCCGGGATAGGGCTACCACTAGGTAGAAATAAGAGAAATTCGTTGACCGGAACAACCGGCACCGAAATTTTACCGAAATATCTTCATTTTTCACGGGTTGACGTATTTCACTGTTCCGGTCATATCTTATTTCACGACTTTTTTGCGTTTGACGCATCTACGTATACGTTGTCTTCAAAACGAAACTTAAACTCAACACTTACATAAAAAAGTTATACAACATTAGTACATATATCGTGAGTTTGGTGATCGGAGAAGAGGAACTGAAAACCGACCGTCAGATATGACCAGTATAACGAATTACGTAGGTGGGAAAAAATTCAGCTCCATCTGACAAAGATAAGGACTCGATCCGTCCGGTCAATGGCGCGGTCAAACCCCTAAACGGACGGAAACGGCTATTCGACCCTCCAAATCACGTAATCTGGCCGAACCTTCAACTGAGAATAGTTTCCAATCGATGAGACTCTTATGGGGCTATAAAAATTTGGTAAAAAATAAATACCCGGGATAGGGCTACCACTACGTAGAAATAAGAGAAATTCGTTGACCGGAACAACCGGCACCGAAATTTTACCGAAATATCTTCATTTTTCACGGGTTGACGTATTTCACCGTTCCGGTCATATCTTATTTCACGACTTTTTTGCTTTTGAGGCCTCTACGTATACGTTGTCTTCAAAACGAAACTTAAACTCAACACTTACATAAAAAAGTTATACAACATTAGTACATATATCGTGAGTTTGGTGATCGGAGAAGAGGAACTGAAAACCGACCGTCAGATATGACCAGCATAACGAACTACGTAGGTGGGCAAAAATTCAACTACATCTGACAAAGATAAGGGCTCGATCCGTCCGGTCAATCGGCGCGGTCAAACCCCTAAACGGACGGAAACGGCTATTCGACCCTCCAAATCACGTAATCTGGCCAGACCTTCAACTGAGAATAGTTTCCAATCGACGAGACTCTTACGGGGCTATAAAAATTTGGTAAAAAATAAATACCCGGGATAGGGCTACCACTAGGTAGAAATAAGAGAAATTCATTGACCGGAACAACCGGCACCGAAATTTTACCGAAATATCTTCATTTTTCACGGGTTGACGTATTTCACCGTTCCGGTCATATCTTATTTCAAGACTTTTTTGCGTTTGAGGCCTCTACGTATACGTTGTCTTCAAAACGAAACTTAAACTCAACACTTACATAAAAAAGTTATACAACATTAGTACATATATCGTGAGTTTGGTGATCGGAGAAGAGGAACTGAAAACCGACCGTCAGATATGACCAGCATAACGAATTACGTAGGTGGGAAAAAATTCAACTACATCTGACAAAGATAAGGGCTCGATCCGTCCGGTCAATCGGTGCGGTCAAACCCCTAAACGGACGGAAACGGCTATTCGACCCTCCAAATCACGTAATCTGGCCGGACCTTCAACTGAGAATAGTTTCCAATCGACGAGACTCTTACGGGGCTATAAAAATTTGGTAAAAAATAAATACCCGGAATAGGGCTACCACTAGGTAGAAATAAGAGAAATTCGTTGACCGGAACAACCGGCACCGAAATTTTACCGAAATATCTTCATTTTTCACGGGTTGACGTATTTCACTGTTCCGGTCATATCTTATTTCACGACTTTTTTGCGTTTGAGGCCTCTACGTATACGTTGTCTTCAAAACGAAACTTAAACTCAACACTTATATAAAAAAGTTATACAACATTAGTACATATATCGTGAGTTTGGTGATCGGAGAAAGAGGAACTGAAAACCGACCGTCAGATATGACCAGCACAACGAATTACGTAGGTGGGAAAAAATTCAGCTCCATCTGACAAAGATAAGGACTCGATCCGTCTGGTCAATCGGCGCGGTCAAACCCCTAAACGGACGGAAACGGCTATTCGACCCTCCAAATCACGTAATCTGGCCGGACCTTCAACTGAGAATAGTTTCCAATTGATCAGACTCTTACGGGGCTATAAAAATTTGGTAAAAAATAAATACCCGGGATAGGGCTACCACTACGTAGAAATAAGAGAAATTCGTTGACCGGAACAACCGGCACCGAAATTTTACCGAAATATCTTCATTTTTCACGGGTTGACGTATTTCACCGTTCCGGTCATATCTTATTTCACGACTTTTTTGCTTTTGAGGCCTCTACGTATACGTTGTCTTCAAAACGAAACTTAAACTCAACACTTACATAAAAAAGTTATACAACATTAGTACATATATCGTGAGTTTGGTGATCGGAGAAGAGGAACTGAAAACCGACCGTCAGATATGACCAGCATAACGAATTACGTAGGTGGGAAAAAATTCAACTACATCTGACAAAGATAAGGGCTCGATCCGTCCGGTCAATCGGCGCGGTCAAACCCCTAAACGGACGGAAACGGCTATTCGACCCTCCAAATCACGTAATCTGGCCGGACCTTCAACTGAGAATAGTTTCCAATCGACGAGACTCTTACGGGGCTATAAAAATTTGGTAAAAACTAAATACCCGGGATAGGGCTACCACTAGGTAGAAATAAGAGAAATTCATTGACCGGAACAACCGGCACCGAAATTTTACCGAAATATCTTCATTTTTCACGGGTTGACGTATTTCACCGTTCCGGTCATATCTTATTTCAAGACTTTTTTGTGTTTGAGGCCTCTACGTATACGTTGTCTTCAAAACGAAACTTAAACTCAACACTTACATAAAAAAGTTATACAACATTAGTACATATATCGTGAGTTTGGTGATCGGAGAAGAGGAACTGAAAACCGACCGTCAGATATGACCAGCATAACGAATTACGTAGGTGGGCAAAAATTCAACTACATCTGACAAAGATAAGGGCTCGATCCGTCCGGTCAATCGGCGCGGTCAAACCCCTAAACGGACGGAAACGGCTATTCGACCCTCCAAATCACGTAATCTGGCCGGACCTTCAACTGAGAATAGTTTCCAATCGACGAGACTCTTACGGGGCTATAAAAATTTGGTAAAAACTAAATACCCGGGATAGGGCTACCACTAGGTAGAAATAAGAGAAATTCATTGACCGGAACAACCGGCACCGAAATTTTACCGAAATATCTTCATTTTTCACGGGTTGACGTATTTCACCGTTCCGGTCATATCTTATTTCAAGACTTTTTTGCGTTTGAGGCGTCTACGTATACGTTGTCTTCAAAACGAAACATAAACTCAACACTTACATAAAAAAGTTATACAACATTAGTACATATAACGTGAGTTTGGTGATCGGAGAAGAGGAACTGAAAACCGACCGTCAGATATGACCAGGATAACGAATTACGTAGGTGGGCAAAAATTCAGCTCCATCTGACAAAGATAAGTGCACGATCCGTCCGGTCAATCGGCGCGGTCAAACCCTTAAACGGACGGAAACGGCTATTCGACCCTCCAAATCACGTAATCTGGCCGGACCTTCAACTGAGAATAGTTTCCAATCGACGAGACTCTTACGGGGCTATAAAAATAAAAAACATTACCTTACAATTTAAATGTGCTTTATTTATTTTAATTATTCGGATTATCTTGGCCGACGAAAATTTGGAAAAAAATAAATACCCGGGATAGGGCTACCACTAGGTAGAAATAAGAGAAATTCGTTGACCGGAACAACCGGCACCGAAATTTTACCGAAATATCTTCATTTTTCACGGGTTGACGTATTTCACCGTTCCGGTCATATCTTATTTCACGACTTTTTTGCGTTTGAGGCCTTTACGTATACGTTGTCTTCAAAACGAAACTTAAACTCAACACTTATATACAAAAGTTATACAACATTAGTACATATAACGTGAGTTTGGTGATCGGAGAAGAGGAACTGAAAACCGACCGTCAGATATGACCAGCATAACGAATTACGTAGGTGGGCAAAAATTCAGCTCCATCTGACAAAGATAAGGGCTCGATCCGTCCGGTCAATCGGCGCGGTCAAACCCCTAAAAGGACGGAAACGGCTATTCGACCCTCCAAATCACGTAATCTGGCCGGACTTTCACCTGAGAATAGTTTCCAATCGACGAGACGCTGACGGGGCTATAAAAATAAAAAACATTTCCTTACAATTTAAACGTGCTTTATTTATTTTAATTATTCGGATTATCTTGGCCGACGAAATTAGGGTAATTCGTCGGCCAAGATAATACTTGGGCGACGATATTTGTCAAAATTCGTCGCCCAAGAGTAAAAATTAAAAATTCCTGTACAATGAAATTTAAACGTGCTTTATTTATTTTAATTATTCGGATTATCTTGGCCGACAAAATTAGTGTAATTCGTCGGCCAAGATAATACTTGGGCGACGATATTTGTTAAATTCGTCGCCCAAGAGTAAAAATAAAAAATCCTGTACAATGAAATTTAAATGTGTTTTATTTTATTTTAATTATTCGGATTACTCTTGGCTGACGAAATTATTTTATTTCGTCGGCCAAGTAAAAATAAAAAAATAAAATACTTAGGCGACGATATATTTGAGTTTCGTCGCCTAAGGATTAAAAAACTTAGGGGACGATATAAATATCTTAGGCGACGAAATATTGTTTCGTCGCCCTAGTTTCTATATTAGGCGACGAAATTTGTCCTTAGGCAACGATTTTTTTTTCGTCGCCTAAAGTTCAACTTTAGGCGATGATTTTTTTTCCTTAGGCGACGATTTTTTTTTTCGTCGGCCAAGTTTTCTCTTAGGCGACGAAAAAAAAAATCGTCGCTCGGTTTTTTTCATTTCGTCGCCCAAGTTCTATTTTCTGGTAGTGGCAATATGCAGCTGCAGACCTACAGTCTTTCTTTCTTTGCTGTATATTTAAAATTTTCCGAGTGACCTGCTTGCATTGGTTTTACATTGTTCATCAGGAAAAAGCCGAAAAATGGCGGCACGAGGAGGAGGAGTGGAGCCACGGGGTGATGTGAGGCGAGGAGGACGCGGGGTGAGGCGAGGCCAGTGAGACGGGGCGATGCAAGACGAGCGAGGAGAGGCGAGAAGGAGACGTGGCGAGCGAGGCGGGGTGAGACGAGGCAAGGCGAGTTAGGACGCGGGGCGATGCGAGACGAGTGAGGCGAGGAGAAAACGTGGTGAGGCGAGACGAGTGAGACGGGGTGTGGCGAGACGAGTCAGGCGCAGCGAGCCGAGTGAGGTGAGTGAGACCGCGGGGATGAGGCGAGGCGAGGCGAGGTAAGTTAGACCGCAGGACGAGGCGAGGCGAGGTGAGTGAGCGAGGCCAGTGAGACCGCGAGGTGAGACAAGGCGAGTGAGACCGCTGGGTGCGGCGAGGTGAGGGTAGTCAGTAAGGTAGGGACATTAGAAACAACAGAATAAGCCTAAGCCTCACTGTTCACATGAATAGTGACGGGCTTAATATCAATTTCTCTTACTTTTCAGTTTGATAATATGTTTAATATCTTATATACTATGACACAAATTGTCGTAAAAATTGATGACACTCCAAACTGTTCGAATCAACTATCTCTATATCTACACTACATCAATATCTCACTCCGTCATCACTAACCTAATCAACCGCACTTATATCAGGCGTGGACACAAATTCTAGTGAAATCTATGCAAGTCTTTTTTCTTGTTTGTTGATCATGATATATTATCAGAGATTCGGAATATTTCATAAGAGATCGAAGCATATATTAGTTTACGGTAAGAGGCACGTCACAACGGTCGACACTAATCTAACGAGTGAGTTTAACCTCCGGATCGGAACTTCTTTTTCGGTAACGAGTATCTAGATCGAGAAAGGCAGTACGTACACCGAACCAGGAACATTATAAAACTTGAGGATTAACTTAGAGATTGAACGAGGCATCGAGGAATAAAATAGCAAGTGTATTGAAGGAGAGAGAGAGAGGGTGGGGGTGCATGGGAAGTCCATGTGAAGGTCTGACAGAAGCAACGGTGGTGCTTTCACTGCTGCTAGATAGCTTTGGTATTGCTTGCTTGCTTTCACGGTTAGGCAAAGTGATAATATTGTTTTCGATTGCCTTGCAAACACGTGAACTCAATCCTACTTGGCGCTCCACCGAGGAAATTTCTGCCAACTCGGACAGTTGAACGGCCGGTGACGATCATGTCCGGTACCGGAAGATCGAGATAGAACCAGCTACTTATTCTAGCAAGCTAGATGCGACGAATAACTTTTTGCCGTTTTTGGCATGCCTTCAACAACTATAGACTCATTTATGAATTAATCAGCCGCTCAAGCTAGAAAATCATGAACCCTAAACCTAATTAGCCGTTTAACAAAATCATGAACCCCTAAACCCTAATTATTAATCTGCTTCATCGATCCCCATTTGATCACACACAACCTCAGCCTCTTAATCACACACAACCCTAAACCCTAATTATAACTTGCATGTTTGAACTTGGACAATGCTAACTGATCAACATATATATCAATTGGCATGTATACCACAACAGTTACTTAATAAAGGAGGGGGATCGATAAGCATGAGAGATCGAGATCAAAATAATATAAGAACGTACGTTTCCAGCGTGCATGATCTTTTTCATATAGTTTATGGGTCTCTTATCTGTTACATATCCAATATGTTAGGGAGGAGTCAGGAAGAGAATCGGGTAGGCATGAAAGAGGTCTTAATGTTGCTGCTACAATTCTTAAAGAGACGAATGCATGCATGCATATGCTAATGTGTCGATAACAAATCGATCACGTATAAACAGCTTAAAACCCGATCCTTCTAGCTCTATCCTCAACATACATCATCCAACAAAATCCAGTAGTAGAATTCTAGCAGAGAAAAAGATAGGCAGGCATGATGATTAAAAATAAAATAGATACAAACGGTCAAACAAACAAGTACTCAGAAAACCCATGCCATGTATGTGAGAAAACCGAAGCGAGACATCTGGCCGCTAAGCAAGACATCTATGATTGATCTATCTATATCTATCTATGTATCTGCAACATATGTATATCTTCATCGACCTAAATCGATCGGAAGGACGTCTTCTGCAATCTGCATGCAATGTTGTTGGAGCAAGAGGTGTCCCCTTGTCTTCTAAACATGAAGCATGCAATGCATATTCGGACCCTTCCAAAATTCACTAGCACTACTTTCTTTCTATTTGTCTCTTCAACACTCTCGATAATTAATATCAATTTTATAAAAGAATTAAGTGATCGATATTAGCTCTTTGGGTGTACTCCTATCAATAGTTTAAAATGAGGAACATCGATCATAGAAGAACAAGTAAATAAAATTGTGCTGTGAAATCAATAACTAGAAACCAATTAATCGATTCCAATATCCAAACAAGTGAAGAGTAAAACCAAGAATGTTCACTACGACATGTTGGTCGGTCGGACTGGAGGAGTACGTAGGGTCCCGATCGACGGGGAGTGACAACATTAATCCAAAATTCCAAAATTGTTGGCCATCCCATTATTCTTCAATGGAGCAATTCCTCTTTGTTATGATAGGAGGGATGTATCTGTATTTCTATTCCAATACGACACAACAACTTTTGCATAATTTTTTGTCCCAAAATCGTTCTACAACTTCTAGAATCTCGGATAACATAACCACCCTAATGCACATTATCGATCGTTTCCAGACTCTCAGTACTCGCTTAACCAGCTTATATTTGTATATGAACAAATCGAAATGGCAGGAATACGTCGTAGGAGTTACATATGACATCTTTCAATGTACATAACCTTGTCTGCGTCGGCACAACCTAACAAGATGCTTAACAAAGTGGCGATTTCCTGTGGCCGCTCGATCAGGGCGTTATTACTTTGATTCTCATAAGATTTAAAGGCATTATGTAATAGTAAGGATATATGATAGTGATAGGAACCAAGGTATATTGAAGCTAATTGCAGAAAAACGTAAAGGAAACAGGAGGAGCCTGAATGACTACATCGCGTATAAGGTGAAATGGAGGTGAGGAATATATCAAGCTTGTATATAGGCAATAGGTGTTACAAGCAAAAGACCTACTTACCCTCGTATGGTTAACAGATCGGAGAAGCTGCAAGAAATTTTGGCTAGCCCACTGATCAATTTGTTGTTGTTTTGTTTTCTAAGGAACTAAAATATATGTTGAATACCTTGATATATACAGACATGAATCTGGAAATTATTGCTTTCTTCGACTGGCTAGGTTGCTCATATACGACCTATAATTCCTTAGTTTTGAAAATCTCAATCAAGGTGTTTGTTACGCAATGACCTAATCGTATATATTGAACTAGTAAACAAATCATTTACGTTTCATCAGGAATAATCATATGACTGAGGGTGGTAGTCCGATAAAACGAGCTAGTTTAAGATTCCATCAAACTAATTGAGCTTGACCAAACCACGCTTGACTAATTAGGTATTGATCTGCTCTGAACTATAATTTTATAGTCTCTCGTATAGTTTAATTGATTTAATCTTTCGCCTAAGCCGTGTCATTTGATCAACTTTGAATCACAAAGCTTTTGCTTCTGAAACTTTGAAACAAGAATTTCATGACGGCCACTGTGCAGAAATTAACCCTAAAACACATTCAGCTGAAAATGAACTTTACGTATACGTACCTTAAAGAACGATCAATAATGATCGGACTAGCTACTAATGAACGATGAAAGTTAATTAAAATTACCCTGGTAGTAGTAATGACGATTTTTGTAATAATAGAGTAGTTAATTATTAAATGATCCCGGAGCAAGGTAAAGTTCAGGCTTTTGATACAGCCTTTTAATAATCTCATACTTGAGATAAAAGTTCGACTATTGTTATTACCCTCTTTCTTGCTTTTGTTTTTTTTCCTTTCGGTAAAGAAAACGGTGTGTTCATGACTTCATGCGTATTACAACGAGTTTAGCTAAGTACTATACACCTGATCGAGATCAAGATTTTAACGATTCTAACTGAAAGATGTAAGTTCTAATTTAGGGAATGATATGTTGCCAAATAATCAGCAATTCAACTCAGCTTTACGACGATCAAAACATTTGAGAATTCTATCTTAAGTTATTATTTGACTTTTTACTTACGCAAAACTCCAAAAATAAGAATCGATCATGATTTCATATTTGAAAAACCACCATCGCACGCACCATTGTAAGGAATACCTCCAACTATATATTATGCAAATATTTTTGTAAAATATATGCATATGTCTATATATATATATAACAGAGCATACATAATCCATTTCCTACATTTCCATGGTACTTCAATTCCTGTCAGACATTTGATATAGCTAGCTCATCGATCGATCCTCTCCTAGTCTCCTTGCTTCAAAGTCATTTCAACTCAATTTTAACATGGCTTATAAGGAACATGTATGTGACAATTACTTGAGTTTGAAGCCAGAAGAAGCAACGCTCATCGAGCTTCTCCGACTTCTGTTTTCCTCCGACTTAGACAGCAGAAAATTCATCGAATCCTCCGGAGAGGTTTGGAAGTTAGAACGAAGGTGGATACTCCTCGTCTCTGTTGTAGCGCAATGGTTCTTTCTCTTCTGCAGTGTTCCTCTGGCGAGAATAGGGGACGTGCTGCAGAAATGGCTCAACCTTGTTTCGATCAACGGCGGACCGCTCATGCTCTTGTTACACTGGCTAAGTGGTACGTAATCAATTATCTAGCTAGGTTTGATCTGATTGGTTATCTTGTATTGCATATATGATCGAAGTCATTAGGATTTACACTAGTCCATCTCCATCTAATTATTAAGGATGAACAATTTTTCATGAGAACTCATGATCGATGCATGCACCATGTTTGTGTATGCATTCATTCTTTGATTCACACGTACTTGACAAACTGCGGTTTGTAACTTTGTTTTGAGATGGGTTTTGATTTTGAAAATGAATGAGGACTTCAGTTTTGAAAGATTTTCTGTTTTAGATTAAGAGAAACTTAAGAGTATTAACATCGAGCTTTTGTTCAACAACTGAAAACTTGAAGAAGTTGGTCGAAACAAGAAAAACTTATTTTGGAGATTGAAATGGGGTGCAGGAAAGGTGATTGAGTCGGATTCGTTATCATCGACATCGGCGGTTGGAAATCTTGACAGGAGAATTGAATTAGACAAGAGCATCAAACCTGAGAATCCAAGATACAAAGCGGCTCTCTCTATGATGGCTGCTAAGTTGTCATACGAGAGCAAAGACCTCGCTCAATCCGTCGTTAGCCATCACTGGAAGGTTTACGTGTAAACCAATATTGTTAACCTCATCACCTCATGTACTACATAATTATGATGATAATGCATGATGAACTAATTTGATCTTCTTGTTTTCCGGCCATTTCTTTCGATATGCAGATGAAATTCGTGGGATTCTACAACTTTCGCAATGGTAATGAGAAAACCTACAATTAGTATGCTTAGTATGTAATTGATGCGTAGGCCTTAACTATATATCATTTTTCATTTCCGATATGGTAGTTTTTTAGTATATTGTATCATCATTTGTATGTGAAGTAATAGACTAATGAGTTAGTCTACCACGACCAGTTAAGTTAGTCTAGTAACTAAGCACTTTCCCTTTTTTATGAGTTACGACATCTCATATATATATATATATATATATATATATATATATATATATATATATATATATATATATATATATATATATATAGCCCCCTTCCATTAAGGGATTCCTATTTTTGGCCACTTTCTAGGGATAGGGCATTACACCACTTCCCAATTGAATTTTTACATCTCCACCGTTCATATCTTAGGTCTATATGAGTAGATCACCTCTACAAAATTTCATATGATTTGGTGATCGTTAAGACTTTCAAAACTTTGATTTAGTTTTAATGATTTTGAATGGTCCAGCTTATGTCAAACTAAAACCGTTGAAGGTCATTAAAACTAAATTGAACTTTTGAAAGCCTTAACGATCACCAAATCATATGAAATTTTGTAGAGGTGATCTACTCATATAGACCTAAGATATGAACGGTGGAGATGTAAAATTATAATCGGGAAGTTGGTGTAATGCTCTATCCTTATAAATGGCTTAAAATAGGGATCCCTCATTGGAAGGGCCTTGTATATATATATATACATATATATATATATATATATATATATATATATAGAAACTCCAATTACATTAGAATATGACCAATTTGATAAAAATGGATTTGAAAATAAATAATGGAGTGAATCTTGAATCAACTCTAACTCTTACGTTGTTCCAATTTCTATAATTAGGATCCAAAGATGTTGTTTCTTATCTATTGTATCTTAAAATATTAATAGCAATTACAAAAGATAAAGATGATAGATGTTTACAACATTTTATAATTTTTCTCTTAAGAGTTTTGGGCCCAATTTTGGTCTCAACCCCAATCATAAAGCAGAGCCCATTTTACAGGTTACCAAGGACGAGATTCAACGCAAGCCTTCTTGTTCAAAGAGACACAGTCTGACCCTAACTTGATTGTGGTGGCATTTAGAGGCACTTCCCCGTTTGATGCCGATGCATGGAGGACCGATTTCGACCTCTCATGATGCGAGTTCAACAGAGTCGGTAAGACGCACAGTGGCTTCATGAAAGCTCTTGGCATGCAACCAAACAATCGGTGGCCACTTGAACTAGAAACTGATCAACCACAAGGCAGCAGTGACCAACATCCTCAGTTTGCGTACTACACAATCAGAAAAATGCTGGTAGATTTGCTGCAAGAGGATGTGAATGCTAAGTTTATATTGACGGGGCACAGCTTGGGCGGCGCGCTAGCGATTTTGTTTGCAGGTGTGCTAGCAATGCATGATCATGAGTATGCATGGTTGCTGGAGAGGATGGAGGGGGTTTACACATTCGGACAGCCTAGGGTTGGAGATGAGAAGTTTGGGGAGTTTTTGAAGGAAAAGTTTAGGAAGTATGATGTGAGGTATATGAGGTATGTCTACAGCAATGACCTGGTGCCTAGAATACCTTATGATGATAAAGCCCTCTTGTTCAAGCACTTCGGGCCAAGTCTGTACTACGACAGCTGCTACAGAGGAAAGGTCAGTCTTTCTTTTCTCTCTTTTCTCTCTATTACAACTAGGTTCTCTTACCAGATGTATGATGATGTAGTCGATCGACAGACATGAGAGAAATCTCGAGTATCACTAACATAAACATGCATGCGGATTTTGAGCAGGTTTTGGAGGAGGAACCCAACAAGAACTACTTCAGTTTGCTATGGTTCATACCGAAGAGGCTGAACGCAGTGTGGGAGCTGATAAGGAGCTTCATACTCCCCTGGGTGAAGGGTTCAGAATACAAGGAAGGCTGGTTTATGAGATTTTGGAGGCTAGTCGGATTAGTAATTCCAGGATTGGGAGCCCATTCTCCTCAAGATTATGTTAATCTTACAAGATTGGTGAAGATATATTGGCCTCCATGAGTTGATGGAGTTCAAAGATTTCGAAAAAATAGTGACAAAGAGAAGATATTGAAGTTTCCTATTCGGAAGGTCTCTTGCCATATAGGTTGGGATTTCCTTCTATATTTCTCATCTTTTATATGGGTAGTTCTAGATATATTTGGAATGTATTTTCAATTATATTTTCAGTTTATTAGAATATATGATGTTTAAGGTTAGTTCATTTTCTATACAATTTAGAAAAGGAAGTAGTTATAGTATTAGTTGTCTTTCTCTTTCTAGGGTGATTAGAAGAGTTATGTACGGCTGAATATACAAGCATATAGGGCTGCTAGGGTTTGGTATATATATACATATATTTATATATATATATATATCTCTAGATACGGCTGTACAAGAGGGAGATAGGTGTTAGGGTTTCACATATATACATAGGCTTATATATAGTAGGCGGAAGAAAGAAAAAAAGTGTGCAGAAGAAAACATAGAGTTTGTGCTCTAGAGTTGTTGGTGTGAACAAAGATTCAAATGATAGTATAGTCCTGTGTGGCAAGAGACCTTCGTGGCTCCATTGAAGACCTTCGTGGCTTCAAGTCCTTCGTGGCGTTTCAAGAGACCTTCGTGGCTCCATTGAAGACCTTCGTGGCTTCAAGTCCTTCGTGGCGTTTCAAGACCTTCGTGGCTTCAACGACCTCCGTGGCGTTGTCATCCTTCGTGGCGACAAAGACCTTCGTGGCTTTGTATTACACTTGACCGTGTTCTTCAAGCGTGAAGTATTTTTACTTTTGAGAATATATTACTTTTGATCATGTGTTGTCAAGTAATTGTAATTTTCTATTCAATAGTAAAGTAAAGTTCTTCTACATATTCCGCTGCTTATCTCATAATCGTTCTATCTAGTATTTTCATTTGGCATCAGAGCAGGTGCTGGAGGTGTCCGGTAGATCTAGCTAAAGATGGAACGAAATGGGTTGAATCAACCGCCCATGCTCAAAGGAATGGATTTTGCTCAATGGAAACTTCAAATGAGATCATTCATTTATGGCATTGATTTTCATGCATGGAGAAGTGTGGAACGTGGCTGGAAAGCTCCTAAGATTTCTACGGATGGAAAAGCTCCAGAAGGGTCGTCATCTAAATTAAAGGACGAAGATGATTGGGATGAAAAAGAGATCAAACTGAGTGAAGCTAATCACAAAGCCTTAAATGCTCTCTATGCTGCTCTAAGCAGAGATGAAAAAAAAAGGTTCAGAATTGTGTTACCGCCAAACAGGTTTGGGATAAATTATGTGTTCTTCATGAAGGTAATGATGTTGTAAAAGAACAAAGGTTACAACAATATTATTCTGAAATTGATGCTTTAAAAATGAAAGATGATGAATCTATTGATGATTTTTATGCTCGTTTTACTGATCTTTCTAGTTTATGTGAAAGCTTGGGACGTCCTTTAAAAGAATCTGATATTGTCAGGAAAATTTTGAGATCTCTCCCAAAGAAGTACAGGATAAAAAAGACAACGATTCAGGAGCAATACAACTTGAATGAATATTCAGTAGATTTGTTGATCGGAAATCTGAAGGCTTGGGAAATGGAACTTGAAGATGACGAAAAACCCAAAGGTACAAGTTCAAAAAATATTGCTTTGAATGTCTCTAAAAAGTCTGAAGAATCTGAGCATAATGAGTTGTTATTTTTGACTAAAGAATTTAAACGCATTCTGAATCAAAGAAATTCAAAACCTAATGTGCGAAACAATTTCAATTCTAATAAGAGGTTTAATGGAAATAATAAGAGTTTTGAAAAACAAGGTGATAATTCGTTTCAAAAGAAAAATGAAACTGGTAATAGTAGTAATGGAAATTATCGGAGTCAAAAAGTTCGTTGTTATGAATGTGGTGGCTATGGCCACATTGCTACTGACTGTGCAAATAGAAAGTCTGATACAGGGAAAAAGGCGTACAGATCCTCATGGAGTGATGAGGAAGAAGATGGTTCCTTGAAAGGAAACAAAACTTTTGCACTTGTGTCTTCTTTTTCTCTTGATTATTCAGATTCTGATGATGAGTTTGAGGAAGATGATGAACTAATGGTACATCATAAGAAGGTACTAAAGGCTGCAGAACTGGTATCTGAAAAAAATGAGGCTTTGAAGTTTCAAGTAGAAATGCTACAAGAAGAAAAACAACAATGGGAACTTGAGAAACTTGAGTTAATGAGAAAATGTGAGGAGGATCATAACATGAGTAGTGAAGATTGGAAAGTGGAAAGAAAACGCCTTCTTGCAAAGATTCAGATACTCCAAGAAGAGGTAAATGAAAAAGATAAATTTATTTTGCAACTAACTTATAAAGTTGATAAATTACAGGAATCTCTTGAAACGGCGGAAGACAAGTTCGGCAAGTTCAAAATGAGCTCTCAATCTCTGTCAGAAATCTTAAGTTCGGGAAAATCTTTTAATGATAGATCTGGTATTGGCTATACTGGTGAGTCCCATATCAAAAAATTTAGTAATATGAGTTCTAATTCTATGAATGTTGACTCTGATTTTTCAATTTCAAAAGGAAACAAACAAAAGGAAGTAAAAATTACTGGATTTAGAACTTCCTCGGAATCAAAAATAGATGACATAGATGATTCAAAGTTAACAGTTGAAAATGAAATTAGAGACATTCATATTAAATTAGAACAGCATAGCAAATTTTTGCAAGATATTTCTCACTTCATTGGTCTTTCAAAAGCGTTTAAAGAATCAGAGAACGATGCATTTGGAAAACAAGAAGTATCAGGTAAAAAGGTAAATCAGAATTTTTCAAATGTTTATTGCAATTTCTCTTTTGTAGAGATTGATTATGAAACTAATGAAATTGAGGCTACCTGTAATGTAGCGTTAACTGCTTTGTCTGCTAGGAAAGAAGATACATGGTATATTGACAGTGGGTGTTCACGCCACATGTGTGGAAATAGACATTGGTTTTCAAATCTTAATGAATCAGGTGTTTCAGGTGCAGTTACTTTTGGAGATGGAAGAAAAGCAAGTATAAAAGGAAAAGGATCAATAAAATCCCAAGACCTTGCTTGTCTTAATAATGTACTTTTTGTTGAAGGATTATCAACTAATCTTATTAGTGTTAGTCAGTTGGCAGATGATTATGAGGACATATGGTTTAATAAACGTCGTTGTGTTGTTTTTGATCAGGATGGTAAAATTGTAATGGGAGGAAAAAGATCAGGAGATAATTGTTATCATGTTTCATATGATCTTAAGTCTAATGGATCTCAATCTTGTTTCAGGACAAGTTCTGTTGAAGAAACAATGGAACTATGGCACAAACGACTTGGTCACTTAAATTTTCAGGACTTGCTTCAACTGTCCACCCAAAAATTGGTAAGAGGTTTACCTAATTTAAGTGGTCGTACTGATGTTGTTTGCGGAGGTTGCAAAACAGGGAAACAAACCCGAGCTAGTCATAAAGTGGTGAATGCTTCATCATCAACTCAACCTCTTGAGTTGCTTCACATGGATTTGATGGGACCCTCAGCGACATCAAGTATGGCAGGTAAAGAATACATTTTTGTTGTTGTTGATGATCATTCTCGTTTTGCCTGGGTTGATTTCTTAAAAGATAAAAGTGAGACATTTAGTTCTTTTTCCATCTTGAGTAAACGTCTTTTAGTTGAAAAACAACTAGAAAATTATCAAATTGCCAAGATTAGGTCAGATAATGGAACTGAGTTTAAGAATTCTAAATTTGCTAAATATTGTCGAGATCACGGTGTGTTTCATGAGTTTTCAGCTCCTATAACTCCACAGCAAAATGGAATTGTTGAACGTAAGAACAGATCTCTCTTAGACATGGCCAGGGTCATGCTTCATTTGGCCGGACTTAGTGAAAACTTCTGGGCTGAGGCTGTTAACACAGCTTGTTACGTAGGAAATCGTGTTCTTCTTCGATCAGGAACAAAGTCCACTCCTTATGAACTATGGAAAGGTAAAAAGCCAAACGTAAGTCATTTTCATGTGTTTGGTAACCCTTGCTATGTTTTAAAAGACCGGGAGCGTCTTGCCAAGTTTGCACCTCGAGCAGACGAAGGTATTTTTCTTGGTTATTCTCTTGATAGTCGTGCTTACAGAGTTTACAACAAAGAAACTAAAACAGTCATGGATTCAATTAATGTTACAGTTGATGATAATGCAGATTTGTCTGTTGTTAATGATTCAGATGTGTTTAAATCAAATGACAATATTAGTTCTGTGCAGGAAAAGACTAATGAAGTTGATAAAAATTTACAACCTGCTCCAAAATATAGAACTGGTTTTAAGCAGGTCCGTAAAGATCACTCAACAACTGATGTTATTGGTGATATTGGTGATGGTATGCGGACCAGGGGGAGAATGGTAGATTATCCTTTTACAAATGAAGATAATTCTGAGAGCTCTACTACAGAATTTGTTGAAATAAACAAAGCCTTGGTATGTTTTATTAAAGAAAAAATTAAGGAGACTAACAAACTAACTTGTTTTGGTTTTGTGTCTCTGATTGAACCCAAAAATATCAAAGAAGCTCTTATGGATGATGACTGGATCAATGCAATGCAAGAAGAGTTAAATCAATTTGCAAAAAATGAGGTATGGATCTTGGTTCCTAGACCAGAAAACACTAATGTTATTGGTACTAAATGGATTTTCAGGAATAAGATGGATGAGCATGGCACTATCACTCGGAATAAAGCTCGATTGGTGGCTCAAGGTTATTCACAGGTTGAGGGATTGGATTTTGATGAAACCTTTGCTCCTGTGGCTCGGTTGGAATCTATAAGACTTCTATTAGCTATTGCTTGTCACCGTCAGTTCAAACTTTTTCAAATGGATGTTAAAACAGCATTTCTGAATGGGGATGTTCAAGAAGAGGTGTTTGTGGAGCAACCACCTGGCTTTAAAGATATTCATCATCCTGAGTATGTTTGGAAACTAAAAAAGGCTGTCTACGGTCTTAAGCAAGCTCCTCGTGCCTGGTATGAAAAACTCTCTACTTACCTTATTTCTCAAGGTTATACTCGAGGTAATGTAGATAAGACACTATTTGTTAAGCATTTTGGTAGTCATCTAATGGTTGCACAAGTTTATGTTGATGATATTGTGTTTGGTTCTACATCACACTCACTTGTTAAAGAATTTACTACTATTATGACTAATGAATTTGAAATGAGCATGTGTGGTGAGCTTACTTATTTCCTTGGTCTTCAAATCAAACAAGAACAAAATGGTATTTTCTTATCTCAATCTAAGTATGCTGAAAATCTTATTAAGAAATTTGATATGACTGCTAAGAAAAAATCTGTAAACACTCCTATGAGCACTTCCACAAAACTTTGCTATGATATTGATGGTAAGTCAGTTGATCAAACTAAATATCGTAGTATGATTGGTAGCTTGCTCTATCTCACTGCTAGTCGTCCAGATATTTCTTACAGTGTGGGTGTATGTGCCAGGTTTCAAGCCAATCCTAAAGAATCACACTTGGAAGCTGTTAAACGAATTATTCGTTATATTTCTGGTAGTATTACGTGTGGAGTATTTTATACGTATGCCACTAATGCCGAAATTGCAGGATATTCTGATGCAGATTGGGGAGGAAATTTACAAGATCGAAAAAGCACAAGTGGTGGTTGCTTCTTTGTAGGTAAAAATTTAGTTGCATGGCATAGTAAGAAGCAAAATTGTACATCCTTGTCTACAGCCGAAGCTGAATATGTCGCCGCAGGTAGTTGTTGTACTCAAATGCTTTGGATGAAAAACATGCTTAAAGATTATGGTATTCCACAAGGAAAGCTGGTTATTTTCTGTGACAATACGAGTGCTATCAATATATCCAAAAATCCTGTTCAGCATACTAGAACCAAGCATATTGATATTCGTTATCATTTTATACGTGAACTAGTTGATAAAAATCTACTTGCTTTAGAATATGTTTCCACAGATCATCAGTGGGCTGACTTGTTCACTAAACCTTTGGATACAGAACGCTTCATGACCTTGCGTAATGCCATTGGCATTTGTTCTCAATATTGAAAATTAGTATGTTGGGCACTCACTCCAAGGTATCGCCTTTCAGTTCATGATCTTAAATTGTCTTGGGTGTGAGCTTACTTTTTGCTGCGTCATTCATTATTTCTCTAGACATAGCTGCTTTGGGTCTTTCTTCATGTCTTATTCGATGCACTTCAATTATATTAGCCTTTGTGTTTGGTTCAATTTACACATACTTCATAGTGGTGGAACAATTTTGAGTTGAGTCACCTAATCAGGAGCAGGGGTAGTTGAATATGGTACTTGTTGTTGACTACATGCTCCAAATCAAAAAATTCAAGTGCATGTAGTCTTAGGCCAGGCTAGTTCTACATCTCCAGGAATTGACTAACTACTCGATGCCTGGTGGAATGGACTGGTTTGGTCTCCCCGGTGGATTTTTATTATTCTTTGGCGGTTAAATAGACCTCGGAACATCCTTGTTATGTCTAGTACCCTAAAGTCATCTGACTTGGGAGTTACTGTCTATTTTCCGACCAAGCTATTGGGCAAGTCTTACGCAAAAAAAAAAAAAAAAAAAAATGCGTCGAAGTCTGGAATGGTGCTATAAGGGGGAGAGTTGAAATTTTTGCTTGCGAATTTAATCACTCCTCTAATTTCTTCCCATTATGAAGTATACTCATCGCACATCACTCCATCACTTTGGCTAATACACTTGCATATTGCTCGATTTACTTGAATGCATTGATTGATAAAGCTTATTGTCTTGTTCTAATGGATGATTTCGGTGATCTTCTTATCACATTCCCTTGGCTACATGTTTTGCTTGAACTGGAGTCTAACATGTTGGAGTGTGGGCACATGCTTATTTCTTTTCTTTGTTGTGCACATAGAACGCGCAAGATTGAGGGTTCTCACAGTGTCAGTCCATTTTGGTTTGTCGAAATTTATCTCTATAGCTTAAATCTAGATGTTCTCTTCCTAATCCGTCGTAGGGTTTTATTTCTTTGTTTTTTTTCTTGCATTCGATTTGGTTTTTCGAAAGAAATTTGGTTGTTATTCGTCCTAGGGTTTTGTTTACCTTATATAAATCTCCTTAATTTTATTCTCTATTCCTAAATCAATAGACATGCAACGATTTCCTTTTGCAGGTGTGATATCTTCGATTCACCAAGATTTTGATCCACTGCCGAGATTTCTTTTAAGTTCTTTTCTGTTTTGGTTTCTTTCCTTTACTGGATTAGGGTTTCTTGCTTCTCTATATAACCATCCTCCTATCAAGCTTTCTTTTATCTCTATCACTCTTCCGTCTCTTCCTTCTTCACCTTGGTTGTTCAGTGTGTAGGTTTTTGTCGCAATGGTTGGAGTTCGTCGTTCCAGAAGAGACCTGCAAGAAGCTCGGGCTGAGGCCGAGCGTCTGAACCAGGAGATGGATGAACGCAGAGCTGCTGCTGCCGCTGCTGTTCCTGTTACCGTCGGTGATCTCACACAAGCCTTCTCCCGGCTTGCTGTTCATCTACAATCCCAGGTTGATCGAATCCACCAAGTTCATCTCTTACATCATGAACGTATTACTGCTCAATTATCCCGACTGGAACTTGCGGTTGGTGTGCTCACCGATCTCGGTGTGGAATCTCAAGAGATGCTTTCCAAGCAATTTGTTTCACCGGTTGCTGCCCCTGCCCCTGTCCCTGCCCCAGTGCACTCATCTTCGTCATCCTCTTCTTTCTCTAGCTCTGACAATGTCCAGCCGTCTCCACCTCCTCTTCCTCTGGCTGGCAGCTCTCTCTGGCATGCCATTGCCTTAGACCGGGAGGAACACGTTGCAAGGGAAACACAAGCTTCTTTGGCTGCATGGCGAGCTCATCATGACCATCTCCGTTCTCAAGCGGTTCTTCCCCATGCACAAGAAGACGTGCCTCCGGTTCCTGCACCTGCGGGTGATGATTCTGTTGGCCGTCGCCGGAGCGGGCGGTTGTCTCTTCGTCGAAGTGGCTAGGGTTTTCTGTGTCGTCAATCTTTCTCCTCCTTTGCCCTCCATCAACTTAGGGGGAGAAATCAAGTAGCATGCATGCATGCATCAAGTTATAATGTTTTTTAATTATGGTTTTTGGTTTGAACTATTGTCTCTTGCATGAGATTTTGGACTTAGTTTGCTTTGGTTTGTAATAAGTGCTATGCACACAAACTCTTGAATTATTTGTTATAGTTTGGTGTTTTATTTTTGAAACCTATGATCTAGTCATTTGATTTCTTGAAAAGGATGATCATTGATTCTTGAAATCAAGTGACCTATTTTCGTTTTCGAAAATAGTGAGAGGTTTCGATAGATTATGGTTGTTTGTTTTCAACTTTCATGTTATGTACTAATCTTTGTCATCCAGGTACTTGATGTTGGAAGTTGCATGGAAGGCCAAAGGGGGAGATTGAAGATATATTGGCCTCCATGAGTTGATGGAGTTCAAAGATTTCGAAAAAATAGTGACAAAGAGAAGATATTGAAGTTTCCTATTCGGAAGGTCTCTTGCCATATAGGTTGGGATTTCCTTCTATATTTCTCATCTTTTATATGGGTAGTTCTAGATATATTTGGAATGTATTTTCAATTATATTTTCAGTTTATTAGAATATATGATGTTTAAGGTTAGTTCCTTTTCTATACAATTTAGAAAAGGAAGTAGTTATAGTATTAGTTGTCTTTCTCTTTCTAGGGTGATTAGAAGAGTTATGTACGGCTGAATATACAAGCATATAGGGCTGCTAGGGTTTGGTATATATATACATATATTTATATATATATATATATATATATATATATATATATATCTCTAGATACGGCTGTACAAGAGGGAGATAGGTGTTAGGGTTTCACATATATACATAGGCTTATATATAGTAGGCGGAAGAAAGAAAAAAAGTGTGCAGAAGAAAACATAGAGTTTGTGCTCTAGAGTTGTTGGTGTGAACAAAGATTCAAATGATAGTATAGTCCTGTGTGGCAAGAGACCTTCGTGGCTCCATTGAAGATCTTCGTGGCTTCAAGTCCTTCGTGGCGTTTCAAGAGACCTTCGTGGCTCCATTGAAGACCTTCGTGGCTTCAAGTCCTTCGTGGCGTTTCAAGACCTTCGTGGCTTCAACGACCTCCGTGGCGTTGTCATCCTTCGTGGCGACAAAGACCTTCGTGGCTTTGTATTACACTTGACCGTGTTCTTCAAGCGTGAAGTATTTTTACTTTTGAGAATATATTACTTTTGATCATGTGTTGTCAAGTAATTGTAATTTTCTATTCAATAGTAAAGTAAAGTTCTTCTACATATTCCGCTGCTTATCTCATAATCGTTCTATCTAGTATTTTCAATTGGGAACCCTGCTTCTTCCTCAAGAAAGTCCTAAAGTCGAGTAACATGCAAGAATTGGAACAGAATAACATATAGCATACATCAAAAATGAATTAATCAATGTAAAGAATAGCCAAAGCCAAAGGTGCCATCTGATTCCCCTTGTAATATGAAAAACTTAAGCACAAGTAGATGAATTGTAATTGATAAAAGAAAGAGTAGATGGATTGTATTTCAATTTGCATAACAAGCATTCATAGTGGGAAAATATTTAACAAAGCACGTATATAGGCTAAACGTCTTTGATTTACATACACAGAAGCATTACTAGTCACTGAATTCCCCCAAAATTTACTTACTACCATCCTAGTCATCTAGTACTGAACTTGAGGTATCGGAACTTCACACCACCAGTAGTGTTGACAATGATTTAGTGTCAAAATAACAGCTGCTAACTGATATACACCATCCATCCATGCTCTAATCGTACTAATCCTCCATAACTCATTTACTTAACCTGGAAAGAGATCAAAATGGCAGTTCATCAGCACCATAGCATGGCATATGAGTCAGAAAAAGGTTCATACCTTTCATTAGAACAGACCCAGGACATGCATGTATATTAAACCTCCTCCATGATTCTCTCACTAAATGTTAGCATGGCAGATTACTAGGATATTATGTATAGCAGAATATTTAGGCTATTAAGTATAGAAGATCAGTAGGATCTTCCATATTAATGCTGTGCTTAGAGTAAGGATCTAAACTCCTAAATTGGAGCTCTCATACTTGTATATATACTGATCCTATCAATTAGACTATATACAGTGAAAATCATAAATCTTTTAAAGCTAGAGATTTTCAGTAGATACATAATCACAGAAAGTTGTATTGAAACCAACAGATGTGTATGATACATGTTTCACAGTTGCATGTTACACGTTATGTGAAAATGTAATCACATTTAAATTTGTTCATATAAAACAACATCAGATACTAGATACTGAGGAGTGTCAGTTTCTTAAAAAGGTTACAATTAAGTAGTGACAAGGTACCTTCCTTTATAGATCAAGTGGAACAACAAATGGATGGCTGAGGCATTAGAAAGCAGGACACGTAAAGCAACCACTCAAAGAACCCATATGACGAGTCCTACGAATTATGGAAGTTTTACGTGAGCTCCTTCCATCACGTGCCTGATTGTCTGACACTGAGCTTCTCATGTCTTGAGCTTTCTTCTGAGCTGATCTCAACTTGTTCATAATTTTATCCATGGAAGATGACCTCTTCTTTTCCAGCTTCATCTGAAAAAGATTAATGATATTGTCGGAAATGAACTCAATGTGACATGTCTTATACAATCGGCATAAATCTGGAAAGTATGATGATATCTTGTACTATTACATGTAGTTGCATTTCCCCTAAAGCTCCATTACTTTAGTAAACAGCATAAATCTACCTTTTTCCCGACTTGCCTAGGTTGTCTGGTTTACAAGGTGAAGATGCCAAGCAGCTCATATACTAGCCTAGGATACAACATATGTTCAACATGGGACATTTGGGTTCTAACACTCTACAGAAACACATATCGAGTGAGACAAACCTCTAGTTTCCGTATTGCTGCCTCAGCTTTTGCCTTCTGCAGATTCTCCCATGCTGCAATTTTGGCTTCCTCTCTTTTAACTCTGATGAAAGATAGAGAGGTTAGCAATTCATATTAGTAGTGTCTGCCATCTTTCGAATTTTAGTTTTTATTATGGCGATTTCTTCATAAGAACTAGATGAATCTAATTTTACCTACAAATTTTCATTATCAATCTTTAACCAACATTGATTTATATATATTACATTTATGTAGAAAAACTTACTTTGAAACGTTCTTTGCTGAATCAGAGAGATCCCAAGCACAAGCTCGAACATCAGCATCTTTCTTTTTCCATCTATCAACAATATCAGAGCCCTTCCCAGGTATCCGGGCTTTATGTTTCTTGGACCACCTTGTCACAGTGACCCTTTCATCAACCTGGACATCCCTGACTTCCAATTTCAAAGAGGGGGCACTCTGCAATTCCTCAATAGGGAAGAAAGAGGAAGTGGAAGCAGAGTAATCATGTCCCTCCTTGGGAGATGAGTGAGTGCTATCATCAGGGCTCATTTGGGTTGCCATGTCCCTTCGCGAAACTGCACGAGATACGTTGGTGGCTGCATCCTTAACCCCATCATGCTTTTCATCTGGTGATTTACCAATAGACACAGACCAAAAATCAGGCACTCATGAATATACAATAGTTCTATCAAATTACCAATAATTATGAAACAAAATCTAATTCTCATCATTGCTGAGAGACTACATTGTGATCGACTTGGGTTAGATTAATTAGAAGAACTATCTAACGTAACCAAATTAAACTATTACCTTGAGAATCAGGCAGGGATGACTGCTGGTCCAACACCTCAGAGCAACCATGCACACTAACTGAACGAGCAATGCAAGGCTCAGTCCGAATCGGAAAGGCTCCATTATGAGCACCGGAGGAGTGAAATGCCATTCCATCCGCTGCCATAACCCCAGCTGAAAACGGAGAACCTGTCATGAAATTAGGAACACTGCCTCCATCAAACATCGGCATTGCTGGCGAGTATAAAGAATAATATGCAGCCCCAGGAGGACCAAGAGGACCACTCTTCGCCTTGGGCCTCCTCTGTGCCTGCTGATTCGACTGCCTCATCACACCATCCCCTTGAACCGGACTGAAAATCCACCTCTCTGCATCTTCCCATTTCGACGGCAACGTCCTTCCATTATTAAACGGCAACATTGCAGCTCCAGCAGTATTCTTCCTTCCCAAATTAGTACTGGCCGGAACTCGCTCTGAGCTCCAACCTTTCTGTACTCCGAGACTAGTATGCCGGTAAGTAGGAGTCCCAGGACTCGGGAATGTTCCAGACTTGCGAGACGCCATAGAGCTCTTCTTCAAAGTCCCCAGTCTCGGTGACGTGGCAGTGACATTGTTCAAATCCAAAGAAGCGGGTCTCGGCCTGTGTAGCTTCTTCGTTAGAGCTTCAGATCTAGATCGACGGTCCTGGCATTCTATAAAACACAAAAGGTAAGATTCTTCATTTTCGATTGGATTGGACAAAATAAGGTGGCTTTATGTTATACCTTTCAAGGCCAGAGAGAAAGAGCTACGTGCTGAATCAACAGACAAATCCGCGTTGTCGTGGTCTTGGTTTTGAACTGAAACAAAGTCAGGGGGGGAAGAAACAGAAAGTCACATCGTTTGAAAAAAATTGAAAGGGGGAAAAGCGACGTCGTATCGAAGCTGAGCTGTAGTACTACCTTTGGCCTTTTCTCCTTTTCTGGATCGGCGAACGTGGTGGTGATGGCTGTGTAAACCAGACTTGTTCGGATCTGGATCGCGATCCGCACCGCTGGAGCTCTCTTCAATATGGTGGTGGCGGAGCTCGTGCGCCGCCGAGTTCTGCATATCCAAAATTTTCAAAATTAGTCTTCCGCATTTTGCAATTGCTATTGAAATCGAGGCATGCAGAGAGAGTTACCGGAGAGATCTCGGAGGCCGTGGAGGAGTCGTGGTCGAGGGCTTCGGAGGCGAAGGAGCAGCGGTCAACGCTGGCGGAAGCGGAAGAGGAGAAGAGGCTGGACTCGAGGGTGTAAATGACCGAGTCCGGGCTGGCGTCTCGGACTCTTAACCCGGATCTCTGCTCCGACATTGTTAATTTCACTGGCGGAACGTTCACATTGGAGAGTTGAAGAAGGAGGAGAAGAAGATTCGGTTATTTGTTTGGGGGGGGGGGGGGGGGGGGTTAGGGAGTGAGAGTGAAATGGCGGGTATTAGAAGGAAAGTGGTTTGTTTATGGGGTTAAGTCACTGTCATTATGCTCTGCTAATCACGCCTCTAATTTTCCTTACTTTTTTGTTTTTTATTACAACAGAGAAAGAAATTATGACTCGTATTTTTAGAAAAAATTTTAGATGCTCTGGAGGACCACGTCAGCGTGCCTAATGGTCTTCCCACACATGATCATTCGGGATGACCACCATTAGACACGCTGAAATGGTTCTCCAAGAATACCTAAATATTTCACGTATTTTTGTGCGTTAAATTCACGATCTCTCATTTACAAAGATTTTTGTTATATGAAACAAAATGACTGAATTTTTCTATTAACTGATGATGCAAGTGAACCAGCGTATCTATCTAACAAATGTCAGCCGGATGTAAATTTCTTTTATGATAACAAAAACATACACTTGACGTCATTCAACTGTCTATTTTTTAGTCATGTAAGTGCACATCGGCGCATTGGATACTCATTATTTGTTCAATTCAACTCACATTTTTTAGAGGTCGGATTTGGTTTAACGAATCTAGAGAGAGACAATTAGTTAAATAAACACTCGGTTATGTAATTTATGCGGCTTTTCCGCTTTTTGAGCTTATACTAATCAAGTGGGGATCAGAGCGTTTTGCTTCTTTTAATGTTTGGGTCGTGATTAAGTTTTTTAACTGTAAGAAAATGACAGTGGGACCCGCGTGTCTTGTGTCAGCAGAATTTTTGGGTCTGTCTTCGGGTCCGGGTCTGAAGGTGGGCCGGAGTAACATACACTTCTTTTTGGGTTGTCGGGGTAAATTGGAGTTCCGATTACTCCTATCAAAAGGCAAGAATTTTGTATCCAAAAAAAAAAAAAAGGCAACGAATTTTTGAATGTCAATGATGAAACTCAAATGTTCAAATGCCCTGATGATGATGATGACCGTGCCAGTCTGATCCCAACATAGTTTCGTTCAAAGCAATTTTGAAATGTTAACATTTTGAAAGGTTTATAAAGTTTTCTACAAGAAAGGTTTACAAACAACACATTCAGACTCGAGAGAAAAATCAAAAGGCAACCACGGGTTTGAAGTTGGGCAATCTTTTCTGTCCCCATAGCATCAAAGCTCCATTGAATCTTCTTCTCCATGCCACTTTGTCTGATTTCATTTCTTTCTTCATTTTGGTACAACAAATTGTTGTCGTTTTACCCAACCGGTGGGTAAACTGGAGCTATTATTATGTCCACCAACTAATGGCAGCTACATTGCCTCAATTTGTGCCGCTCAAACAGGTTTATGAAGATCCACAGCGCTAAATATTCGCATAATCTCCACTGGTGTTTGTTTAATTTAATGGAAAGTTCTAATCTGACTGAGATTCAATTATCAATTACAGAGTTCAAGCTCATTCCATTGGTTCACACGTGTTGAATGACAATAATATATGCATCTGGCAGGCATTACTCTCCACCTTCCACACCATTCTCCCATTTGGACCATCCTTGGCCACCAAACAAATTGATTCCATGTTTATGAAAATGGAAACCGACTTTGTGCTACTATTTCTTCAAAAACAGGCCGGCAAGGACTAATACTAACAGTAACCCCCTTTTCCCTAACTGCTTGGGGGAGAACATTACTTCTCTAGTTCTAGATTCCTAGTTTGCAGGACTGTATGTTACCACAATGCTGTGATCTGTAACCTCCTTACTAATAAAAAAGATCGAGAGTAAGATGGAAGCAACCACACACCTATTCCAAGGAGGCTGTTCCTTTCTGCTAGGGCGTAGTTGCTCATGGCAGCTCATTCTCTACTGTGTTATGTGAAGGCAATGCCTGCATAGCTGCTTGGTATCTGGCAAGGTAGGGATATAACTATATGTCATTCTCTCCTTGCCGTGTCACTGAAGTAAGCAGTTATTCCCTTCAACTTGCCATTTACCAAGTTTTTCTCCACCTGACACCAAATACAACAATCAGTAATCGTATATGATAGTTGTTTGAATTATGTCTTTATGTTTAAAAGATGGCTACACAATCTATTTACTAGGTCGCCCTGTGACAGAAGGAAGAGTTTAAAGATGAACATTAATGAGATAAAGAAAATACCTCCAGCGACCATGGCGGAGTCACTGAAAGAGACAACTCTGCTAATTGGTTGACATCAACATTTCTAGGGAGAAACATGACAATCTTCGAAGCAACTTGCTTTGCAGTGTTGAAGAGAAAATATCTGCACAAGTGCACTTCACTGAGTTACGAAAAGTGATATGATTCCCCAAGTTGAACTTGGATATCTAAGAGAGTAAGGATTTAAAAAGTGGAGGAAAACATACCCATCATATGGCTTAAGCATTGTCATAATGTCATATGTCTCTTCTCTTGCATAATCAGGTCCTCCCCATGGGGGTGAGAGAAAGACTGTATCTGCCTGAAGCAAGAGGAATACTGAGGGTATTAGGGCAAATCCAACAAAATCGGGATAATGCCAACAATCCAAGAAATCCAAATTAAAAAAAAAAAAAAAAAAGAAGCCAAACATATCAGCAAAATTTCATACTTTCATGGTAACCATCAGCAAATAGAGGTGAAGCATGAACAAAAAGTAGCACAAGGTCTGCCATAGCATAACCGAATGCATTTTGAAAACCCCATCTATACGATTACAACATCAGAAAACATATAACGAGTCAGCTTTAGTACCTTCAACCTTGATGCCAAAAGGAAAAAGTCCCCCTTAATGAAATCTATCCTTTCATCTACTCCATAGATAGCAGCATTATGTTGAGCATAATCAATTTTTGTTGGATCAATATCAATGGCAGTTACATGTTTGCTTCTGCAATATAAGTGTATATCAAAAGAAAGGTTAAGTCAGCTTACTTATTCAAACGAAAAAGAGAAACCGTCCAAAGTATCTGCTCACAGCATAATGCCAACAGTATGAACTCAGAAAGTACCCCATCAAGATGTTTGAAATAGCAATATCAGTGAGAAATGATCAACACTGTTAGACCTAAACCGGTTAAGGAATTATAAATCATCTAGTTTAATCATTATTTGAGAGTGCACCAGTAACATTAACTTCAGAAGCCTAGGTGAATGCTTGATCAGGTGAGAAATAACTACCATGCATGGGCACAATCCATGCAAGCAAAACATACAGTTGCAGTTGCATATGTCATGAATTTACCTACCTGACCATCTTTGGTAACTGAAATTCCATATTCAATGTTATCAGCCAAAGTAAATTATGCTTAGGTTGCCCAAGATCAGATCTACAGTCTAAGATGCCACTTTCTGACAAGTGATTTCTTATCTTTTTTTTTCGACTTAGAACATTCATCATGTATACCAGAAGGAACTAGCAGAAAAAGAAAAATCATAAGATGATTGTGATATTACTCACATCTGAGCAAATTGGATGGCATTCCCACCAACTCCAGTAAAACAGTCAATGATGATGCCACTACCACAACGTTGGGCATGATGCCTAGCAAGAGCTTCTGGAGTAACTGAAAACCATCCTTCCTCGTCCATTTTTATACCATCATCATATCTGGAGAATAATAGATACCTCTGACACCAGTATTTACCAATATCAGCAGAACACTCCTTCAAAAACCCTTCAAATAGAACTTCTGCAATATGAGAATGTTTATTAGAAAACAAAGTTAGAAGAAAGAACCTGTAAATGCACTAAATTGGCAGCTGCAAAATTTTGTTCATACCTTCATTCACATTGAAGAATGTTCTGTGACTTCGAATTCTTCTCACTTTCGTTTTCCGTTTAACTACAGCACGGTCAGATTTCATTACCAACTCATTTGTTGCAGGAACTCCAGTTTCAGAATGCATACTTTTATCCTCAACTTCTTCAGTGCATGAATTGGACATGCTGCAAAAAAATTATTAGAAACTTCGTACATCTCAGATAAACAAGCAATAAACAAGAAAAAATTCTACCTGAGTGTATCTAATGTTTGAATGGCCTCAACATGTTCGCAATATATAGGGATTTCCTCGCAAGAGTGAACTTCATTAGGTTTATCATAGATATCACAAGTATATGGTTCATCACTTTTTCTTGCAAGCAGAATATTGTTGCCCACCTCATCAGAAACCAGCTGCATGGTCTGGTTTCCGCAACTGTGAGCACAATAGCACAATTCAATGAAAAGAAAAGATTTAGTGTATGATACTCATATTACAGCATAAGTAAAATAACGAGTTCTAAGGGACAAATACACAGATTGAGCATAGAAATACCTAAAGATGTGGCCCTGGACATTTGATGACAAGCATGATGCATTTTCATCATTGCAGCTGTTACTGCTTTGAACCTCATGACATATGCCTACACAGACAGTTGACGTGGATGTATCAAACATAGAATTGACAACAGTGAGTTCATCATATGGTTGACTGTGTATTGTATCATCATCTCTTGATTCTTCAAATGAATCAATTTTACCCAGACCATATAAACATGTTGTCTTTAAGTCATTGGTGACATCCATATGAGTTGCTTCAGCAACACCTTCATTTGACTTACACGTGGTGTCGAAAATATCTAAATGTTCCATGCCCTCAGGTGGGTACCAAGTGGAAGTATGTGTTCTCATGTTATAGAAGTAATTTCTCATGTAGTAAGAATCCCAATATACCATCCAGTCTCCAAAGTCACCGCTTTCTTGGCCGTCGATTCCATCATTGTCAAGAACTACTGGACATGTGGAATATGAGACTGATTCAGATACACATGGCTGCTCAGGGACATGATCTTCACCAGTTTTGGTAAGTTCCCCTTCATGGCAAGCCATTATTGAACACTCTGAGTGGTCATGCTCCATCAGTCTTTCATCTGGTTCTGTCTTTTCATGGCCAATTGCAGCATCTACTGAGCAGCTAACTGGGTAAAGTACATTGTCTAACCCAGTTGAACTCGCTAAAATGTTTGTCGCATCAGTGACCACAGCACGGTTGTGTACGGAATCACAATCCTGGCCATCATCAGAAATAATGCCGAGTGTCCCATCACGATTTTGCTCCTTGGCAGAATCTCTAGTAATCTCAATTAAACTTGCTGGAGTATCTCCTTCACCAAAAGGGCAATGCAATTTGGTGGCATCAACTGCAACATCAGAGCAAGATGATTCACTTTGGCCCATCATCGACATACTACACAAAGAACTGCTTGGATTATCATCAAATACAATAGGAGATACACTCTCCTCCACACTCACTTTGGAAGAGTCCAGGGCTTCACCCACAACGTCTTGGCAAGTGTCCGGATGCTTCAAGCGCATTCCCTTTCTTTTGCCTCCAGCCTTACTTTTCTGCTTCTGCAAGTAAGTTTTCAGCATCAACAAATTAGACTAATACTAATGTACTTATTATTTCAATTGGTATCACAAAATAGGCTAATGTACCTGTTTATTTGTTTGAAACGACACGGGAAGCCCCATTTCATTCATCTGTCTCGTAAGTTCCATATCCTCAGGCAAAATTCCACCTTCTGAAATTCCAACTAAAACGTTTAACACTACTACATGCACATGATTACACAATGAAATTACCAAACACACCACGAGCACTAGAAAATTTAATCAGATAGTTAAACACAGCAAAGAAAGTGAATCACTAACTTGAGGCAAGGCCGTTTGAGTCATCGTCTCCGTCATCCTGAGCTGGTTTCTGTAATCATCGGCGAAATTCATAGCATTCAATTATACGTTACAAACTTTCAGCTAAGAAAACCTGAAAATTGAGCTCAAGAAAGCAAAGACTCACAGTCTGTTTCAGAGAAAACGACATGTCGTTCCTCGTGCCATCGTCCCTGTCAAGCACACAAAACCTCAGTAAACCCTAGTATTTGGCGGAAGAGTAAACAGAGAGAAAGAAACGCACCAGAGGAAGACTTCGGTGAGCTTCAACAGAGATCCGAGAGCTCTCATAGCCGGCGCTTCCTCTTCAGCTTCTACCATCTCTACCCCGTCGCAGTCTCAGGCTTCGACTTATTCGGCGTCTTCATTTTTATAGCTCCGGCGTAAAGCGAAACGACGCCGTCTGCTCTAGGAGGGAAAGAAATAAGAAAAAGTAAAACGGTGCGTTTTGGTGAGGGGACGAATATAAGGGTTTAAGGAAAAAGCGAGGACGCGCGGAGGAGAAAGAAAATTGAGGGAGAAAAATGGAAGACGAGGAAATAGAGGAGGGGATGCTGGTGGAGGAAGAAGCTGCTCCGCCGCGGCCGGAGAAGTCGCCGTACGAAGTTTTGAGGGAGAGCAAATCGTCGGTGGAAGACGTAGTCGGGAAAATGCTCTCCATCAAAAAAGAAGGCAAACCTAAATCGGAGCTCCGTGAGCTCGTCACTCAGATGTTCCTCAACTTTGTCACTCTCCGCCAGGTTCGTTAAATCAGAATTTGGTTTCGTATCTGTGATTTTTGATCGGAACTAGGGCTTCTTCTTTTTTCTTAGATTTGGTGGATTGTATTGCATTGCAGGCGAACCGTTCGATCTTGCTTGAGGAGGACCGCGTGAAATCGGAGACGGAGAGCGCGAAGGCTCCGGTGGACATGACGACGTTGCAGCTCCACAATTTGATGTACGAGAAGAGTCACTACGTGAAGGCCATCAAAGCTTGCAAAGATTTCAAGTCCAAGTACCCGGACATCGACCTTGTGCCGGAAGAAGAGTTCTTCCGGGATGCTCCTGCGAGTATCAAAGAGCCTACATTGTCAAACGACGCGGCGCAGGACCTGATGCTCAAGAGGCTTAATTTCGAGCTCCAGCAGCGGAAGGAGCTGTGTAAGCTTAATGAAAAGCTGGAGATGCATAAGAAGGGGTTGCAGGAGACGATTGCGAGTCGGAAGAAGTTCTTGAACAGTCTTCCCTCGCACCTCAAGTCTCTGAAGAAGGCGTCACTGCCGGTGCAGAATCAGTTTGGAAATATGCACACGAAGAAGCTCAAACAGCATCACTCGGCCGAGTTGCTGCCGCCATCTCTCTATGTGGTTTACTCGCAGTTCTCGGCGCAGAAGGAAGCTTTTGAAGAACAGATTGATTTGGAGATAGTCGGAAGTGTGAAGGATGCTCAAGCTTTTGCACACCAGCAAGCAAATAGAGACACCGGTAACTAATGCTGAACTTATACTATGAAGCTAAATTAAATGTTAGTCGATTAATGGTGTGGTACGGATTATTGTGTGCTTTGGTTTGAGTTTTAATTTTAATCCTATTTTTTAGTCTGAAATCAAAGGAAGTAGAAGAAATAAACTAGTAGTTTAATGTTGGTAATGGACCAGGTGTTTCTACAAATGGAGAGACTAGTAGGTTAGATGATGATGCACCAGATGAGGAAGATGATGGGCAGAGAAGGAGAAAGAGACCCAAGAGAGCTCCAAACAAGCAGAACCCTGATCAATCAGGAGTATATCAAGTGCACCCGTTGAAAGTTATTCTTCATGTTTATGACGATGAGGCTTCTGATCCCAAGTCTGCAAAACTAGTAACCCTCAAGTTTGAGTATTTGTTGAAGTTGAATGTTGTCTGTGTTGGTGTTGAAGGATCTCATGAGGCAGCGGAGAATAACATCTTATGTAACCTATTCCCAGATGACACTGGCCTTGAGCTTCCCCATCAGGTCAGGATGCTTTCTTTGCCTTGATTTGCTTCTGATCTTTGGTTATCCATCTGTTGCGTCTTTCTCTCTTGTCTCTTCTCTGCATTGCTCGTATAACACTGATCGCTACATTGCATTCATTGATACAGTCAGCCAAGCTATTTACTGATCGGACTCCTGCATTTGATGAAAAGAGAACATCCCGTCCATATAAGTGGGCCCAGCATTTGGCCGGAATTGATTTTTTGCCTGAGGTGTCACCTTTGCTTGCTGTCCATGATGCTCTAACCAGTGCCATAACTAAAACGGATGCTGTTATGTCTGGTCTGTCGCTTTATCGCCAGCAAAATCGAGTACAGACAGTTGTACGTAGAATTCGCTCTCGGAAGAAAGCTCAGGTGGCTCTTGTGTGAGTCATTTCCTCTGTAATTTAGAGTCTTACAAGGACAGTCTAGAAAATTTGTAGGATAAGGATGCTGCATTTTTGATCAATTTTGAATATTAGCTTTAACATTTTGTTTACTTGGTTCTTATTTGTATTGGCATTTATTTTGATATAAAGTAGCTAGTGTTGTGTTATATGTGTTTTTTGTTCCCTGCTGCTCTCTTGGGAAATTTAATCTGCTTTTTATATATCTATAACTTAGATACATATATCAGGGCCCTCCTCTTCTTTTGGAAGTCTCTTGATGTCTTGTGTGTGAGTGTGGTATGGTATCCTCTATTTTGAGAAATTGCCATTCTTTGGTTGGCTTACAGGGAACAGCTTGAATCACTCATGAAGCTTAAATGGCCAGCTTTGTCTTGTAAAAGTGTTCCATGGGCTTTGCATGCTCCTTTGTGCAAATTACATGGTTGTTCACCTGTAGGACCTCCACCTACTCCGGCATCATCTTTGTCGGCCATAGATAAGGAGCAGGTTCAGGAACCTATAGATGCTGATTCAGTTGGGCGATCTGGTTCTTCAAGGGAAGAGCTGGAGAGTATGAGGGAAGATGGGGAACTTCCATCTTTGGTTCAAGTTGCATCAGTCAGTGATGATAAACTTGTTCAGCACAAAGGAGACTCTTGGAGGCTATCATTACTTTCGAAAAGACCTCCTGTCAGTAAGGCAAAGCCACTAAGTTATAAAAGACATAATGAAGAATTAGATTTTTTGCTGGATACTGAAAGTGATGTGGATGAACCTGCACATACTGTGCCTGAAGAAGAAAATGGGGTGCCTATCCAATGCTTTGAGGTGGCTGGAAATTCATGGGTGGATTTCGGGACAAGGGAATTTCGTCTTGTTTTAACCAGGAGAATAGACTCAGAGAAGAGGAATGTGAAGTTAGAAGCCAAGGTAGCTAATTATTGATTTTTCTCTTGCTTGTGCATTATGTTTTTCTTCTGGCATTTTATTATCATTTCTATTCTGGCAGATTAAGATCAGCATGGAGTATCCTTTGAGGCCTCCCTTTTTTACATTGAGTCTTTGCACTATGTCTGGAGAAAATCATTACGTGAGTGATGATTCTGAGTTGTACAATGAACTTCGTGCAATGGAAGCCGAGGTAAGCAAAACAAGCATTTTCGTAGACAATCTCATGAGTGTCTTGATTTATATGACCTGCATCGGTGTATCATTATCATCTTTACCTTGTTCATGATGCGATGTTGGATTGAATTTGTCATTTCCCCTCCTGAATGGATGCTGTAACTTGTAAAGATGTTATCTGTTGCTTCCTATAGGTCAATCTTCACATTGTAAAGATGTTATCTCAAAATGAAGAAAATAACATCCTAGGTCATCAAGTTTGTTGTCTAGCAATGTTGTTCGACTATTACATGGACGAAGCATCCCCATCTTCTGAGAAGAGAAAGAATACATCAGTGGTTGATGTTGGATTGTGTAAGCCTGTTAGTGGTCAGCTTATTGCCAGATCATTTAGAGGAAGGGATCACAGGAAGATGATATCCTGGAAGGATATGGAATGCACTTCTGGCTATCCATACTAGATGTATAACTTTGGTAACTATAATCTCTGAATATGGCAAAACTGTTGCTGGCGATTGCTGTGTCATTAAGCAATTGACAGAAGAAAGCAGAGAAGGATATTTATTCCATCTATTCCAACAGATTTTCTTTCTTGTCCAAAACCTTATTTTGGTTAGTGTTCTACTGTGGAGTATTACTATTTCCGGATTCACCATCTAAGCTTGTGTGGAACTTTTGAAGATCCTTGAAGTGCATCACATTATATTTGGATATAGATTCATGATTTTGGTCATGGTTTAAGGGATCCTTGACATGTATCACATTAGATGTGAATGCAAATTAATGAACGACTTTTGAGTTTGTGATAGGGGCATCAGGAATACCCTTGGCTCTATATGCACAGCATCATTTGAAAATAAATGTTCAAGCATAGTGTACCTTTCCTCTCTGCTTTCTCAAATTTGTTTTTGTTTCAGCATTCCAACATTAAAAATTATGAAATCAACCAAAATTTTAGTAATGTTGTAAATATTATAATATATGTGGATGTCTTTGTAAATACTCATTAGTTATGTCATTACAATGTAAATCATATTCTTATATAAGAGAGCCTAATGAGAATGAAAGAGACACTTCTTCCTCCTCATACATTTTGTTCTTCTCTTTTCTCTCTATCTCATTCTTGGTTTATAACACGTTATCAGCACGATATCGCTCATTCCGTTACATAAACTTCATGATAATCTATGAGATATTGGTGCAACTTTTGTTGCTTATTATTCATACTTACGATCTATGAGTTCATTTCTATTTTGATTATATTTTGTCTACACATATTCTTTGTTTATATTGCTCAATTCTATGTTTACAATTGCTTATATTAGTGAGCCAGAAGTTTCACTAATAATACTCGAACCTGAAATTTTTCAAGATTATGAACCTGAAGTTCAAATGTTACATTAGACTTGCAATTCTAATTGTTTGCATAAACCTGAAGTTTTGTGCATGTACATGTGATCCATTGTTCACAAGATTCGAACATGAAGTTTCGATATTTATATACATGAAATTCTAAACAGCATAATTGGATCCATGATGATCGATGTGGTCTATGATGCAAGATTATTGCTTAAAATCATGAACCATGATCTATGAGATTATAGGTGGTTTGTATATTATTGATTTAGATCAATAATCTATGGTTCATATTCCCATTTGTTTGGATGAGTTTTGTAATATCATGATGTAATTCTATGCATTTCTGTGGATAATTTTATGAAACTTTTGAACACATGTTCAATATGCGATATTAAGAATCATTGTTCTACCAAGAGCCATGAATAGACACATATGCGTCTTCTCATATATAACCTGATATGGCTATAGATGTGGCTATAGTAACCACACTATGTAAAATTTAGATTCTCATGTATTTATCATCTATTGTTTCACATGATATATATTATGTTCTGTTATTATGTACATTATTGCTACATGTACAATTGACCAACCGTTAATTTGTTTAGAATTTGATTATAAATACAATTAAATATATTTAATATGCTTAATATGTAACACACATTTTCATATGATTAATATGTTTATTATTGCAATTAGTACATATTGAATTAATGATGCAACCGTTTCAAATTCTTTGACAGTTAACATGACTATTTTTGAAAACGAGATTTTTTGAATTTACAGTTAACATGACTAATTTTTGAATACGAAGATCTGGTAGTTACAGTTAATATGACTAGTTTTAGATTTTTTATAGCCATTGATAACCTCTATTTCTTGTTTTATCATAATCAGTTCAGGTCTAGTAATTGATTTTTATAGCCTATTTGTTATGGTACTGGTCTTTCATAAAACTTATTGTTTTTATAATATCATATTTATTGAATAGAATGAGGTATGTATTTGTCCATTTCATTATATGAATTTAATTTATTCATTTCACAATATATTTAGTTTTATGAATTACAACGAACTCGATAATCGAGACCCGAAATTTTTTATCCAACTATAGAGGGCCTGAAGTTCCTCACGAGTAATATGAGTATGTCATGGTAACGCCATGGACATAAATGATGGACATAAGAAGTGTTCCCCTATGACCATGTTTCTCGGTCCTTTGTAGGCTGAGACTTCCTTGCCTTATACTTGAGTGGAAAGATTAGAGGTTCATATAGAAAATGGCACATATATTGTTGTCTTTCCTCTACCGGACATCTTTTGTGATGTTGTCTAGAGTATCTGACTATTGGCAAGATGTTTTTGTCAGAAATCTGACTACCGACAATTTTTTTCTAATTACTCATCTTGTTGAAAGATAGTCCTTATGCATATTTATGAGAATTGGAGGAAACACTGAGCTATTTAAGCTCTGCATGTACCCATTGCAAATACACTCATTGTGCAAGTCATGAGAAATAATATGACTAATTCGGCCTACATATATTGAAGAAGCAATATTATGGTATGTGATTATGGAATTCAAGTATGTTTTATTAACCTTATTCGGTTTTGTAATCAAAATTGATCGAAACCCGGAGTTTCTTGATCAAACTATATGAGGGTATGAAGTTCTTTGAAAATGATATTGTCAAATTATTGAAATGAAGTTTCTCAAAACTTATGTAATCAACAAGGACCAGAAGCTCCTTAGAGCTATACAATATGATTTTCTTGTGATCCCTAATTATATGAGAGCATGAAGCTCCAATTTATTTTGATACAATGTTATTGTGAAATTAGAGGAGAGAAACAAGATTATCATATTCGTGAAGGTAACTAGACTAGAAGTTCTTATACTTCTTCACCAATGGAACTATAAGTTTTCATTCTCACATTTTACTTATCCTTGTTCCTTACCATTTTAGAGTTTGTTAATTATTTTCCTCTTTTAAATTTGATTGTTACTCATACGAGCCAACAACTTTATAGCACAAACATATGAATTTCAAATGTCATGTTTTTGAACCAGAAGTTCAAATTACTGAATTTTAGAACATAAGTTCTAATGGTAAAAGCTCAAGCCCGAAGCTGAGTATGTAAATTAAATTAGTGAACTTGAAGTTTCAGTTTAGTTATCTGGAACCTGAAGTTTCCAGCACCAAATTTATTTGAACTAGAAGTTCAACATATGAAATCTGAGAACTTGAAGTTCTGACATTATAAATTTAAACTTGAAGATTCGATTACACATATGATTGATGGCTCCGGAAAAGCACATAATATCCCCTCTTTATAAGAAGTGGCTTCAATATGGTTCTAGAATATGTATTGAGATCTCACATCGCTTGAAGGAGGGGAGGAGATGTGTTGCAAACATACCTCCTTATAGTGAGACTAATTTTGGGTTGGCAACTCAAGCACAAAATTGTAGCGCGAGCGAGATCCAAAACGGACAGTATCTCACTATGTCGCCTATTACGTGTGTTAAATTCTACAATATAGTGAGACACATAATGTCATGAACCAGAAGTTCATTGAACCAAATTAATTATTTTGGCATGACTAGTTACATCATATTTTACCTACAGTGTTGCTTGAAATCAGTAACAATTTTTGATGTCTGCTAGCTAACGCTACTCATAGCAAATTGTTTATTTGCTGCATATTTTTTTTGTCACTTTAATGAGACACTTCTCTTGTTATGAAAGGGAGAAAGATTGTTCTTGAAGAACAACATGAATTGTTGTGGAATATTTACCTATTGTCTCATTTTGAGCTTGAGGAATATCACAGCTAGTGACTTAATAAAAACTATTGATGACAAAATTATATGCTAGCGGGAAGAAAATTTACTTAGGTAAAATCCCTGAGACCGACCATATTAACAAAAATAACCTTGCCCCCATTTGATTTGTGGGAAAAATGAGTATCTAAGTGACATGGTTCTCCTGACGAGAATGTCATTAAAAATGTCCGAGTTCCTAATATGACGGCTACAGTATTACACATACAAAGGTTAAAGTACACCATCAGATGATGATATCTTGGTGATACAACAATACATCAATATGGTTGATACTCATGAATTTAATATTTTTGACCTTAAACTTGGTGTGGGTTCACCACCAGCCAATGGATATCTTCACTCGAAATGAAGTGATAGTCATTTAAACGCATTTTTATGCATGGTCATAATAAGACAATCTTCCCTCCGTTAGGGGGAGAGAAAAGACTATTGTCATTTGAATAACGGCGTGAATTTAGAGTGGAATGTATCCACCAGATCTAAAGTTTTAAGCTTCTGAAAATGGAAGATTATACATGTCCTATAGTGTTTTATGGTATTATGAATATAGATCCACATTGGCTAAATATAATTCATCTATGAGAGATGTTTGTCGTAGAAGTGACAATATTTGCCCTAGAAGTGGCAGGGGTACCCAATATTAATAAGCTCATAGTAGCTAATGCATGCATATAAGAATGTGTGTGATCTATGAATGATGATCATCGATGAAAATTTACATATGGTAGCTACCAAAGATTGTTAAGGACTGTATGATGCAATACCACATTTCATTATGAATGTCGACAAAACATATTATTGGCTAAATTGGATAGAGGCAATTCCAATGAACTGAATATATGAAACGTGATGAGATACTTAGACCTTTAACCCTATGTGATACAAAAGGGTATTAATCACAGTGAAAATAAATCACTATGACACAATGTCTACAAGAGACATGGGGATTACGAATATCTTTCCTTATACGTGATAATTTTCTGTAAGTATAGTATTACATATATTTATTGATGAGAGACTTACGGCAGTTGTCATCGTATATTATGAGGATATGAAAATACTTTGTTAAAAGCAAAATCCCTAAAGTAAAGATTCATTATAAGCGTATCGTTTATCAAATCCTTAAAGGATCCAACTACATGAATGATTCGAACGTAAATCGATCCATGAATACTTGAGAGAGTCTGAATGTGAGATTCCTCATCACCTAAGAGAAATGATGTAATGTGCCTTATACATGCAAACACAACTCTCATTAGTGAGATATGTCTTGTGTTTGAACCCAAGAAGAAAACAATGTGGGGGAGGCCCAAAGGCGAGCATATCTCGTTATGCTGGGTTGTTAAACTAAAGTTAACTCATGCAATCGATAGTCTAAACCTAACTCATATATACTTATTTTGTTATAGTTAACGTGATCAAAATTGCCTCAATGAGTATTATGATTGGACTACAAAACCGAATTCGGATTATGTTGCTACATATTCTAATTTTCGCGAAGTTATGAATTGCTCAAAGCTCTTGAAGAGCATATACAAGATGTATCAATAAACGAAGATATTGATATGAGTGGCTAGATATGCTATGCTGATCTTCTAATGGTTTTGAACCATAGATAGTAATGTGTTAATTAGCTTCTACTGCTTAGTTATTACATAATGTATGAATTTGAACATGTGAGGTTGTTTCTAATATTACTAAATGAGGTAAGACCTATTAAATTCTATAGATTTGTTGGTATTGCTTTCACTTTGCAGGTATGAAAATCTTGTGATAAGCCCCTGTATGCAAAACGAACAAAATCTCACTTCAGTGATAAACAAAACAAACCGTTATTTACGGTACATGAAGCTTGCAACAATCAGGGGGAGAATCTCATCAAGGGAGCATCCAGAAGTATGTTATATAGGACATATGTGCGTTGCACTCTTTTTCTCCTTCGACCAGGGTTGTTTTTAACGAGACAACAAATAAGCTCGTCCAACACCATATCATTCATTGGTGGACATCCAAAGGGGGAGTTGTAAATATTATAATATATGTGAATGTCTTTGTAAATACTCATTAGTTATGTCCTTACGATGTAAATCATACTCTTATATAAGAGAGCCTAATGAGAATGAAATAGACATTTCTTTCTCCTCATACATTTTATTCTTCTCTTTTCTCTCTATCTCATTCTTGGTTTATAACAAATAAATGAAAGTAAACTTATTTAACTTAAAGCTGCACAGATTCATGGATGATTGCAATGAAGGTGATCAATCTTTATTTTTGTTTCATTGTCACTCTTTTTCTTTGGGGCGAAACTGGGGCTAGTAGCCCCTACGCTCAGGAAGTACAACATACAACTTCATACAAAATCCAGTAGTGGCAAACTGGCTCCATGATAATAATCTCTATATTGTTCAAGAAATTGAATTAAAATACGGAAAATGATAACATAAAAAGATACTGCAAAAGGTCCGAGGTAGATGCTGCTAAATTACTTGTCTGACTAATTTATAGGTAAACAGGTATTGTTCTATAATATGTATCAAAGATATCTCCCTGACCATATTTTGCTTCCCCTCACCTACCTACTCATACTGTCCAGAAGAGAAGCATGAGTTCAACCTACAGCACACTAAACCTTTCAAAAAAATCTACAGCACAAGACACATGATCCTTTAAATATGTACAGCCACCGCCTTCCCCACAATGTAACCCCGATCCCCAAGCTCTGCACTTTACCATGGACCGGTCTGTGTTCGTCTCAAGCAACGTCTCTTGCCTCCTCTTTGAAGATTTTGAATCTCTATATCCTGCGAAGTTAACAAATCCCAGATGGTCAATCAACTATAGAGCACCACAAATTCCAGCTTTTTAATCCCATTTCAATAGTTAATCTGAGAACTAATCTGTATTTGTGTGTATTGATTAAACGGTAACATGGCAACTGGTTTAAAATAGATTGGATAATTTAATCGAGCAAAACCATGCTATGCAATACTATTATAATCTCCACACTAGAACATGAATGGTTTATGTACCTACTAATGCAGTAACATCTTAAAATTCCACAGGAAAGGATTTGTTTCATAAACTACTTCAAAAGAACAACAGCGTGAAAAACTGAAAGAGGTACTGCATGTTGCTTGATAAACTGTACATCAAGGACAAAAGAAAGGGCTGTAGAACTTGGCTAGGAAATGAAAGAAGAAGATGCGTTACTCGGGAAAGCTGAAGAAGACAGAGTTACAGGACAAGATAGAGTTCATAAGGACAAGTAACCGAGAAAGCATGTCTATACTCTATAGCAGAATCTTATTGTGGAGAGATAAAGAGTGACTTCTGTTCAGCAGCATATTTTGTTAATAATAAAGATCACCCTCCTGCATCCCCATTTCCCAACTAGAAAAAGAAAAGAGAAAAACCGAAGTACCTGATTCTTCTGCAGTTCCATCATTTCATCCTGTGGCAACCAATAGACAGTGAAAAAGAGTCGGCCACATTAATTTAAATTTATCATAGCTGTTAATTGGTGTATGTATCAACTGTATCAACTATAACTAAACAAACCTGTTTCTTCTTCAAGTCCTGGTTCTCCTCTTTTAGCTTTGCAACTTCTGCTTCCAACTCCATTGTGTAAGCCTGGAAAAAGCACAAGATACAAGATATATGAGAAAGAAGAAGGAAGTTTGAGATGATGGTGCATTGAAGTACCATACTAATCCATTTTTCCCATGAGGTTCAATTTCTAAACAGAACTAAGGTCACAGGTATGGAACTTATTCAAACCTTTTAATGATTTTGGGACTCTACTCCCTACTTTGTGTTATTTTTCTTAAACAAATGTTCCATTACCTTGTAACAAACTGGATCCTTAAAACTTCTCATGACTGACTCCCCAAAATCTCATCTGTTGTCATGTCGGATCACTATCACATTACCCTTCTGCGGCTATCTTTCATGAAGTTTTGGGATACAAAAAGTCAATAGATGATAAAAGCAGAAGGTCAATGTCTAGCAAAAGTGAAAATCGACAACAACAAGAAGATGAATTTGCTTAACCTTCTCCGGAATAAGTAACATAAAAAAGTTTTTTGGATTGAGAAAGATAATAGTATATTTAGGTTCTGTTTCCCGTTTCTGTGCTGAAAATACATGTCTCAGTATTCCCCACTCATAGAACTCTGGTAATCTATTACGGTGGCAATATAAAAGTTGAATTTGATCCACCATAAGTTTTCTTCTAGAGTTTAAAGTTTGAGACTTCATTTTTAGACCAAAACACTCTCCACTCCACTACTAATGACCCAAAAACTTGTGGAAGTCACTTCAAATGAGAAGTTCCAATCACATGAACCCCCAATACTAAACTAATAAGCTCGTGCTTTCACTTGATAAGGTTAACAATCCTCACTATCACTTTGGATTATGCCCAAAAAAACAGTAAAACAATGAAACACATATTCACCTGTTTGCGAGCTCTTGATCTGGCAGCTGACTCTCTGTTCTTGATCATCCTCCTCTGTCTCCTCTCAACAACTTTCTCCACAGGCCCGCCTTTCCTTCCCCTAAAACCATTGTTAAACACATACGGCATTGGTGAAACCGAGGACGTATCAGTCCCATTACTCTTCCCATTTCCAATCCCATCTGACGACAGCTGATTCGCAGGAGACACTGCAGCCACTCGAGCATTCCCACCTCCTAGTCCAACCATCCCCATCCCTCCTCCTCCTCCTCCTCCTTGCAGCACTGGACTCTGTACCAGAGCATTACTAATAATACCCTGCTCGCCAATCCCCATAATCCCACCCCTCATTCCCGGACTCCCTAACTGCGAATTCGGCCCCAGAGCCATCTGTGAAGTACTGTAAGTCACAGGCTGCTGCTTGGGGAATATTTGCAGCTGCTGCGGCTGCTGCTGTTGCTGACTTGATCTAACCCCATTAGCATTCAGCGGCAAATTTGAATTTAAATTCCCAATTTGATTGCCATTCTCCGAAATCCTACTCCCCATAACCCCCACACTACCACGATCCGGCTGCTGAAACCCGAATCCTACACCACCAGCAGCGTTCCCAAACCGAGCCAACTCCCCGAAAAACCCGCTGCCACCTGGCTTAGAACCACCTGGACCATCTTCTCTCACAACTCCAGCTCTTACCAAGAACTCCTCCACTGTCATCTCCCCCAAAGTCTGCTGCCTCTGCGGCGCATTCGACCTGCCGGCGCCGCCATTTTCTTCCTTAGCCGAAAGATTCCTCCACACCTCATCCACCGTCTTCTGGCTCAGCGTCCGAGGCAGCGTCAACGACCCCTGCCTCTGCAGAAGCAGCTGCCCCTGACTATACCCATCTTGACCTCCGGTCACCACACCACTAGGGACCACAGTCTGAGTCTCCTCCGCGCTCCAGATACTCTTTAACAGCTCATCCATGTTCATAGACCCAAAATCTTTACCTGGTCCTCCCATGGTGTTCTGCAACTCGTCGAACGTGAGCGAATAGATCGACGTCTGCCGCGCTAAGGCGTTGCTGTTGTTGTTGATTCCCGGTGGCCGGCCTCCTCCGTCGCCTTGGAAGTCCGTCATGAACCCTTTGAAATTCATATTGGCACCCATTTGACAATCTCTAACTGAAACAAAGACTCAAGCTTTAATTTTCATACAAACCTGTAAAACTAACAAAATCATACATCACAAAAATCCAGCTGTGTACCCAATAATTGACACCGTCAACTTTCAGCCAATCAAAAAATCCAAACCTAACAGAATCACTTACCAAAAGCTCAGTTTTCTCATGCAACAACAAGAAACAAGAATAAAAAAACTGTTGCACCCAGCTCAAATTTTCCAGAATTTAAGATGATGAACTGGATTATGAAGAGAAATTAAAAAATATTCTTTTGCCCTTTGAATTCTTTTACCTGTTACTATTTTGGGGAATTTTTGAACTTTGAGGAGTGGCTGCTGCTGCTGCTAAAATTTGATGCTTTGGTTTAGAGCTATGCAGGGAGCGACAAGTGTCTGAAGTTCCTTCGCCAGTCGTGTTTGGCTTTTAATTGAGACATCGGGGGGTGGGGGCGTACAACTATTATATCTATTTAGCATTTTAATAATGGGAGACGTGGACCAATGGCCGATGAGGTTGATGTGACGTGTGGCCAATGAGGGTGTGCAATCTGGGGGGATCTGGGCCATACACGTTTTGGTGCAGTCGAGGGTTGGATGGGAGCTGTTTGGATTTTAGTGGGGGATGGGGATAAGGACCAGCGACGCAAGCATGGGGTGTGCTGCGCTCACACGGAAAAAGCATGGTCCGAGCGACTTTTGTAGGTCAGGGGTAATTTCGTCCATTTTGTTTTACAGTCGTTGGCTTTTTAGGTTTTTACTGATATGCCTTATTTGACCGCTCGGACGAAAACAACCTTGTTAAGCATACAAGAGAATATTCGTACCAACGGCTCTTGTAGCGTAGTAACTAGTTAGGGCCCTGTTTGGATACATGATTGTCTACAAGCTTGATATTGTATAGTTTGTACTCTGGGGGTTTTGATACGATTTGACAGACATGATAATACGACTCGAATTTGATAGTGAAATTAGCAGGTTCGGGTTATCCTTGTTTGATAGAAACTTAATTGCGACATGAACTTAGACAAGCACGACATTAGTGTTGAGCTATCGATAGAGTCGTTGGAGTGTTGTCGCCTTAGCTCGTTTCCCTCATTAATTATCTTTTGGCGTTTTTGTCAAACTTGCACTTAATCTCATATGTAAAAGTTTATTAGAGTTGAACAATACGTCACATTGTTCATAAAAACTCGAACTTCGTAATGTCGAAAAATCTGTGATTTGTCATCCAACTTACGATCAACAATGTAATAATCCGGTTAAACTAGCTAGGCCGAGTGAGTTGGTTAATGGATATTGTTGGCGCGAAAGTTCTTGTATACAACACGGTGCATGGAAACCGAGAGCTGATATGCAATCTCAGCCGTACATTTAATCTAGACATTGATGTGGCACTAACCATCATTTTAACGTCGTTAAGGATAGAGATAAAGCAGGAGTCGGTAAACACAGTAACTAGACTGGGGAAATCTGACAGTAGCTAGAAAACTGAACAAGGGTGTGGAGTGGCTCAGCCATAGGATCCGGCGATAGAGAAGCCGATTCTCCTCTCCAAACAATGCCAAAACTGCCACCAGAGCAGTCTTCTTTGGAGCGCTGAGGCTCAGACTCGTGGCCGCGAGTCCGCTACCTACCAGCTCATCTTTGCCGTCGTTTGATCTCTTCCAAACCCAGGTTGGTTTCTGGGAGAATTGATTGGCAGAGGTAAATAAGTAATTGGGTTTGCCGGTTTGGTATTAAATGAGTTGAATCAGAGGGTAATTTGCTCTCGTTTATCATTGCCCTTTTGACCCCAATTTCCCCACCAAATAGAATTAATTGTTCACGCAAGACTGATGAATTTCATGAGGATGAGGGTTGGGCAAGAAGAAGCAATTGGAAACATGAAACCCTATAAATGAAAATTGAGGAATTGAAAGGTTGAGGAATCTGAAGGCCGAGGAGGAAGAAGAAGCAGATCTGGAATTGAGGAAGTTCGGGGAGGATGAAGAAGCAGATATGGATGGAGAGGTTGGGTTTTGGAGGCAGGGAGATGGAGAGCTGGGTTACGGAGGCAAGGGAGATGGAGAGATGCGCGCAGCAGAAGGTTTTTACTGTAAATTTTGGGTTTTTACTGATTTTTTATTGCTAACAGACGTTTGTTATCTGTTAATGGTTCAAGTGCACTGAATCCCGCTCCTCCGTTGTTGGCCGGCCTATCATATTCTTCATCTTTCTTGATTAATTAGAAACTAATCATTTTTTTGGAAGGGAATTAGCATCTAATCACTCCGTAATACACTGTCCAGACTCCAGACTAGTCTACGGGATATCAACCAATGACCAGGAATTCCCAAACGGCGGTATACACTCTACTGTTGAAAATATCTGTATGGGAGCGCAATACTTACCCAAAATACAAGTTAAACCATATTTTATGTGATCCTGATCCCTGTAGCATACGCAATTTAGAAAGCTGTCTGGCCATAATTGGTTAGTTGAGATACCCATGATCTTGACCTTCAAGTCTCACTGTCTCCCGGATCATCATACAAAATCCATAAACTATTACATGGCCGGTGTTTAGCTAGGGTTTAATTTCCCACTAAGACTTCGATAAACTCCGGCCATTAGTTTAATCAGATAGCTAGCATCAGAGCTCGTTCCTTTCATATCAGAAGGTCCAAAGCTTTAGAGATCGAGATGCATGTGGTGTGGGGCGTTTGCTTCTGAAGCAAGGCCATGTAAGAGTAAGACATTGCTATATCTTTCCCAGATTCAAACCATGCCCTATGATTCTTCTTCATCTTTTTTCTTATTTTGGGATATTAAGAAAAGAACAGACCAGAATTGACGATGTTTAAGAGGGGCACATGGAGCTATGGCATGACTCGGCTGCAAAAGTCCAAAGCTTATTATTGATTGCAATCCTTGTTTATTTTTACATAAACATCATGGTTGCTGGCATTCTGGGATTGGAAGCAAAGCAAAATGGACCAAAGTTGTCTAGCATGTTCCCTCTTCGAGTCTTGAGGATTAAATATTTGCCAGATTGGTTCATTTCTTGGTGAGGAATGACATGTTTTTGCATACTTTAATTACCTTTTTTGGGTTGTTTTTTTAGGTCTTGTTTTGTTTATGATGAAGTTGACAAGAGATTTGGTTAAACTACGGGGTGGGTCTTTACCAATCATGGCAAGTTTCAAATGTTATTCTACGACGAAGAAAGAGTTCCCACTCCTCAGTCATGTATCTGGCTATGGCTAGCTATCATATTCACAGGAATTCTCCAGAGTCATCCCGGTTTGTTTAATCGACACCTTTTTGTTATTTGGTAGTAGCTGTACTTTTAACACTATAAAAACTAGTCGTAAGATTAGGGGTGGGTCGTCTACGATACCTTGACGAGATTAATCGATCTACCAAGATATATTAATGCCATAAAGATAGACAAAGACATAATTATATGCACTCAGAAGATTCACGAGAGAACTGATGGAGAAGTTTGCAGACATATATCTCGATCTTTGTTCAGTAGATGGTGCCACGTTCCACTAAACAAAGCCACAGTTTAGGAAAGCAGTCTCAGCTCTCAGGCGCTAGTGCTTCGAGTGGGTGATAATGCGACGTGTTTGAGCCCTATCAAACTATACCAAAAATGGATATCGACGGAGAATACAGTGTCGTTAGGACTGAGTAGATTTTTTATTTTAATTTTTAGTTATTTTAATAAACATGTTTAATTTTTTTTAATATTTTCATAGCTTTAGTAAACTAGCTAAAATTTAGCTATTATAACTTTCAGCTATCTCATTAGCTAAATATAGAGAACGAGATGACTCAGATGAGGCTAGCTATAATTTAATACATTTCTTGTAAGATATTTTATGTGATATATAAATACATTTAAACTATTTAATCTTTATTTGAAACTTTTAGCTATCTTACTGGTTAAATATAGAGAGCGAGATGACTCAAATGAACTTAGCTATAATTTAATACATTTCTTATAAGATATTTTATGTGATATATAAATAAATTTAAACTATTTAATTTTTATTTAAAAAATAATGTTAATGTAATGTTATCTAAAATAGAAATGACACACCAAAAAAATCACAATGAATCGGGTAACGTGGCAGGAGAATATCATAGATTCAATAACTGAATGATGTTTCAACATGAAAAAGGTTTCGAATTTTGTGTTTGCTTATAAGTGCAGATAGGGGTTTCTGGGTCCTCCAATGGCATGCTTGATTATCTTGTCACTGGATTGGGGGCAGACGAAAATGATGCAGACGACACAGTTCCTTCCAAATATGTCGAGGACACGTATGTACATGACTCGATGAAGATAGAGAGCTAGAGAGTTGGGGATGACGATGTATGAGGCCATTTTATTCCGGATGTGACGAGAAGCTATACTTGAATTTATAGTATATGCTCCAATTAGAGGTCCTCACTTAGAGAGGTTCAAACAAAAAATTGCCCCAATTATCTCAACATCCGTTTATTAGTCATTTTATCGAACACATTCGCCTCAATTATTGGGTCATTTACATATTCGTCTAATCTTAAATTACGTCAAGAGTCATCTAAAACAATTTTTTGCGTAAAAAAAAAATGAAAGAAAGTTGGGTGCAGGTGACCACTCGATAATCAAATCTGTTAATCTGAAGGATGTTAGGCCATTTTTGGATATGGCCATCATCTCGTTGGAAACTTAGAGCAAGTTCACCCGTTGGGTTAGAGTGAATACAGTGACCTGGGTCACTTAAGTGACCTGGGTCACTCTGGGTCACTGTGATTGGACAGCAGTTTCCACCCGTTTAAAATGTGAGATTGCTGCCACGTGGCATTAACTGTTTATTGAATTTTAAATTACATTTTTAAATGCAACTAATCGTTTTCTGTATAAATAAATAGTTTTTAATATATACTATATGACATATTAAAATTAATGTTTTTATTTCATGACATTTAAGTAACAAGTCAAGTTTAAAAAATACTTTTATTTGATATTGTCTAATGAAAAACACAGTCTAAATTAACTAAGCATATGTAAAATTAGCTATAAATTCACACGGTATAAATTTATTAATTTTTACATATTTTTTCTATAAAATTATAAATCAAAAAAAGAAAAAAACCTTATTCAAAAAAAAAAAACCTGAAACTTTCTTCTTCTCTGGGCTGCCGTATTTCTTCTCTGGGCACCCACAGAAGGAGAAGACGGCGACCACCCACAGACGACGACCACCCACCCACCTTCGCACGCTGCCGCTTCGCACAGCAGCAAGCAGCGCAACTCCAGCCTCCTCCGCACGCTGCCGCTCCGCACATCGTCGTCACAGTCTCCTTGTCGTCATCACACACGCGTCTTCCTTCGGTGCAGTTCGTCTGTGCGCAAAACGCAGCTTCCAGGCGCGTCGCTCAGTGGAGGCTTCATTGCTGACGCAAGCCACGAGCGTGGGCTGGGCTGACGTGGATCAATCTCGCCTGGGTCAGTCTTCTCCTCTCACTGGGTTGGATATCTCCCCAGCAAACTCACCCGGGCTAGAAAATGAGTTATCTCATTTTATTGGTGGAAGCAAAAATTTTTGGGCTGTGTTGCTTTGCCCATGTGGATCCAACCTGGGTTGGATTTTTTGCTCACCGGTGGACATGCTCTTAGAATGGCACGATGGAACATGTAAAGGTTGAAGGCTTGAAGCTTTCATGGTGGTTGGTGGGTCTTTTAGAGCAAAAACTGGTCTACAGTCCTCTTATCTTTTCCACCCAAAATTACTCAGACGAGTTTAGCATGACCAGTTCCAAAAGAAGACAGCTTCAAACACGACAAAGACGCTCTCAGAAAAATCTATACATGAAAGCAGATATTATTTAGGGGGTTGCCTCTCCTCTCTGGAAAGTTAAAACTCATATTGAGGTTTGAGAATCCAGAAGAACAAAACAATCACAACAAAGAGTTGGGGCAGGGTGATCAATGAAAATTTTTGAATATCGAAGTTACCGGAGTTGAAAAGGAAGACCAAATACAACTTTATTTCACAGAATTCTTTACCACATTTTTACTACATAAGTTGCATGTACTCTGAAAGAATTTTCAATATCTACTATTGCTTTCAGACATCTGATTCTAACACGTAAAATTGACATAACATTTCGATCAAAAATTGACATATAACAAGCATTACAGAATGGATGAATTTTTTCCTTAACATACAGTTCTACAAAGTCAGATGAATGATGAATCTGGCTTCATGCACCGCCACGTCTACGCTTTCGGAAATGTCTTAGAATGAAGCTGTCGGCATACAAGGGATAGTTCTTCCTAATCAGTCCCTTTATGCATTTCCAATAAGAAAAGTCGACCAATGTGCCATCTTTTTGAACGATGAACAAACATCTTGAGCTTTCAAAATCCGGATGGTAACCAACCTGTCAGCCCATAAAAGGCAAAATGCATCACATAGGAATCCAACACACTTAGAATACAAATATTGTATACTTGAAAATACCACCAAATCACTCATATACGATAACATATTCAGTGCAGAAGAAGAAACGAAATCTTCGTCAATAATTCAGACCCAACTGACCCTAAAAAGTTAGCTGCTATCATTTGGCAGCATTATTGGCCATCATGTCACAAAACACACATGCTCAATGAATTGGTATCATTTCAGGAAATTAAAAGTGTTACCATAATTACACTCCCCCAATCCCCTCTTGCACTAGAGTGTAGAGCTTTCCCCAACAGCATCCGAACTGGAGTGATAGAGTGAAAAGTGTAATTGTTTGGAAGACTAAGCACTTCACTCAGAGGTGGAGTCTGAATAGTTCTCCATATCTAAATTTTATTCAAATGTACAGTAACAGCATCTAGAAGTATCACCCTACACCTTACTATGATGCCAGGAACTAGATATCTAAATGGGGAATTATTAGCACTGTCTAGAGTATACAGCAATCCAGCCCCAACCTCTTCGGAGCTCAAATGCAGCCGTGTAAAATACTCGGAACTCTTCGAAGCAGGAGCGTGAATGTTTCTCCTAGTTCAATGATTAATGTGCAACATTGATACTAGTATTCACACTCCAACCACAATCAAAATCATACCCATGGATTCCAACTAAGCTAAATCGATCAAGGGAATTGAACAAGGGAATATAACTATACCGTGACGTAATCAATACCGCAGCCGATTTTCTTGGCAGCCTCAGGATGAAAAGGAAGCAACCTCTCAAGAACAGTCTTCTGATGCTCAGGACTCAACCTATCCCCACTCTCATACTTCCCAGAATGAAGAATCATCCTCGCAAACCCAACCAGCGGAACAGTATCTTCTAGAATCTTATCCTCCCAATCAACCCATTTCCCATCCTCTCCCTCGTCTTCCTCCGAATTCCCATCCAAGTCCTTCACCACAGGCTTCCGCAGCAGCTCCGGTCCGTCCGCCTCCTGCCGCCCGGCCCCGGTCTTCAGCGCGCAGAGGCGGGTGCAGAGCAACGACGTCGTTTTGGAGAAGGATAGAGTTGCTGGACCAATCAGAGCGTGGGAGGAGGAGGTGAGGTGGTTGTGGACAAGCAGCGGTGGTTTGGAGAGAGAGGCCATGTCTGGAGTGGTAGCGATTTGAGCTCAATTCGTTGTTCTCTCCAAGTATTGAACACCCATCATCATCAAATCAGAGTCAGTTGGTTTTGGTTTGCTTACAGTGTTTTGTAGATAAAGAACTGATCGATGCGCGCTAGAGAGTCTCCACCTCTGCTTCTCACTTTCGGGCCTTACACCAAAGCCCACGGCCCAACACAAACTTAATTTAAATAGTGCACCCCAGCCCGCTAGGCCTACGAACCACTCCACCGCCTAGACCCATCACTATAATTCCGCCATTTTCTTGAATCCACAATCTCAAAAACTCAGAACAAAATCAAGACTCCCTTGGCATCCCAAGATTGCCTGGAGAATATGTCTGATCAAACACGCTATGAACTTGGTGAGGCTGTTGATGATCTGCGAGCCTCAAAAGGGTGTTATGGTGATCTCAAGAAGCTTCTCAGCGCGGCTATGACGAATGAGAACTGTTGCATTGATGGGTTTTTCGAGTTCGACGAGTTGGACCCTGCAAATTACATAACCTTTGTAAGTCGTCAACAGTCACTTGTATCCATTTGTTTGTTGGTCACTCCATAATTTCTCACATGTCAATTGTGATTTTCTTTACATTCACGAATTCAAGGACTCATCTTCTACATGTCTATTTCTGAGAGGTAAATGCAACAAGTTTTCTGATGCAGCTAAGGCTCCCATTCGCGTCTGGTATTTCCTTTGAAGAGTGGATAGCTGGGGAAGACATGTTCAATATTAGCCACCAGCCAGGGCCTAAAAAAAACCATTGTTTAGTCCCAGGCCCAGCTGAAGAAAAACTGGTTCTGTTGAGCGTTGACTTCTCATAAACTACTGAATAATATGGTGGATGATACTCATGATAGTGATGGCGTTGATTATTAGCCCGGTGACAGTCACATAACCTTCACTGCATTTTCAAACTTTGAATCTTTCTTTGGTTCCTTTCTCAAGTCATTCAAGATTTCAACGTCAATAAAACCCATGATTATATTCTGATATGATTCTCAGAAGGAATCTCAAGCTAAGAAATTAAGAAAAAGTATGTCTTGGGGTCTCTTGGTTTTGCTGCTGCTGGTGAGTTCATCCCTGGCCAATGGCAGAGGGGATAACATCCAACGACACAGAGTTGCAACAATAGGAGCTGTAGTTGATTTCACTTCTCGTGTGGGAAAAGAACAGAGAATAGCCATGGATTTGGCTATCCAAGACCTTCTTCACTCGAACTGCCTTACAGTAAACTTAGACCTCAGAGATTCACAAGGCAATTCTGCTAAATCAACTTCTGCTGGTAATTTATAGTATTTTCTTTCTGAGGTTCTAGTGTTATAAACCATATTAACATTACTACTTTACTAGTTCAGTACTCTCATATTTGGCTATGTAATTTTTTTTTTCCTTTGGCAGCAATCAATCTTATGAATGATAAAAAAGTTGAAGCCATCATTGGAACTCTAACCATGCAAGAAGCAGCTGTAGTTTCTGAGATCGAAATTCGGAAGGCAAACTTCACCATTTTATCACTTACTTCAACTGCCATAAAACCATCTCCAGCCTCACTTCAACTGCCAAATTATCTCCAAGTAGCAAATGACATTGTTATCTATATGCGATGTTTAGCAGCCTTAGTTGGCCATTTTCAATGGAGAAAGGTGACTGCACTTTATGAACAAAACATTGACTTTTCCTCCAATTCTGGAATCATAACCCTCCTATCTGATTCACTGAAATTGGTCAACTCAGAGATTGAACACCACCAAGCTTTCCCAACCCTCTCTTCTCTCTCTGATCCAGATGCCTTCTTCGATGAAGAGCTAAAGAAGTTGAGGAGCAAGAGAAACAGGGTTTTCATAGTCACCCAATTCTCTTTGAATTCAGCTGTTTTTCTCTTTCGGAAGGCAAAGGAAATGGGGATGATGGGTAAAGGCTATGTATGGATTGTCACAGATGAGATTGCAAGTCTACTTGACTCTGTTGATAACTCTGTCAAGTACAATATGCAAGGTGTTATTGGTATTAAAACCAACTTCATAGAATCAACTAAAAATTTCACGAAGTTCAAAACCAGATTTCGCAGACTGTATGGACTGCAATACCCTGAAGAAGAAGAGAACTCTAGTCCAAGCATCTTTGCTCTTCGGACATATGACACAATGCACGCCATTGCTCTGGCCATGAAAAATGCTGCCACAAAATATTTGTCTCAAGAAATCGTGTCCACCGAATTCCAAGGTCTAAGTGGCATGATGGAGTTCAAGAATGGCATGCTATCCCAATCACCAACCTTTCAAATCATAAATGTGTTTGGCAGAAGCTACAGTGAGATTGCATTCTGGTCACCGCACTTTGGTTTCTCAGATAACAGGAACAAACACCTTGATATGAAGGAGAGGACTAATCACAATTATGTTCAAGTTCTGGGTCCAATCAACTGGCCAGGTGGCTTACAAGCACCCCCAAAGGGGTGGACTCTTGTCGATGAAGAAAGACCGTTGAAGATAGGGATTCCAGCGAGGGTTGCCTTCAATCAGTTTGTGAAAGTAACATATGACCAGAACACGAATCAAACACGCATCACAGGGTTTTCAATTGATATGTTTGAAGCAGCTGTCAAAAACCTGCCTTATCAGATGCCTTATTTGTTTGTTCCCTTCAATGGCTCATATGATGAATTGGTGGAACAGGTCTACTACAAGGTACACATTATTATTCTCGTAGAGTAATCCCAGGTCCAAAAGACATAGGTTTTGAGTCCCCTTATTGTCTAACATGGTATAAAAACTTAACAAATGCAACATTGAAGTGTCTTTGACACAATATGACACATACCAATCTTGTATGGCTTTAACTAGGGTTCTGTAGACATTGATATATGACAATTTTACTAATGTAAAACAGGGCTTGGATGCAGCTGTTGGTGATATAGAAGTCATAGTTGACCGGTATCATTATGTTGAGTTCTCACAACCATATATAAGCTCTGGACTTGAGATGGTAGTCCCTGTAAAGTCAGATAAGCTGAAGGAAAAATGGATGTTCATGAAGGCCTTCAGCAAAACCATGTGGTTTCTCATGATCATAATACATCTATCTGTATGCTTTCTTCCTAGTGCGAGAATGTATCAAACCTAAAGGCCTTTCTCTTTTTTTGGGGAGCCACACGGCTTTGTGACACCAATTTTGCCACAATATGACATCACTATATCACCATCCATGGTGATGGCGTCAAGACCAATTCCTTTTGGTCATGTCATGTCCTCTTGATAGGACATCAATCCTTGCAGACATATTTACAGCATGTGATCTTGTCACTTTAATACTTTAAGCATTTGGGATCAAGATGAGACTTAGTGGGGACAAACCACCACAATTCATGTCGTTCCACTTAAACAGTTGTGTTCGTATCTCCCCTTAACGACGAGAATATTGTCTCATCAAAGTGACAATCCGCAATTTAGCAATGAATAAGATTGCCTGACAAGGTTTATACATAAGCAGATTATATGTGGAGGTTTATATCCAACCTAAACATATTCATCTCAAATGACTCATTATTGTGCGCAGTGACATTGCGATTTGGCACCTAGAAATAACATCTAGCCAAACTCAAAAATTAGAGATCCGTTTCAATCTTGATTAAGCTCAAGGATTGCAATAATTTCTTGTCAATCCGAGTACACAGTCACGAGCTGTAGTATAACAATATTCAATGATGGTGGGTCGAGATGAATAGTAAAGCTGCATGCAAATATTGCATAGCCCCAAGACGCAATAGAAAGATTGGTGCGCATCAATAATATTCAAGTGACAAGTTAAAGTTGCTTGGTCGTAGCCTCGATGAGACAGTATTATGTGTGAACATGAGGCTTATATTCCGATAAACTTTTTTAAAGAATGGGTAGTGAGCTAGTAAAAGTATAAGAAGTAGAAGCAGTAGAAGCTGTAGTATAACAATATTCAATGATGGTGGGTCGAGATGAATAGTAAAGCTGCATACAAATATTGCATAGCCCCAAGACGCAATAGAAAGATTGGTGCGCATCAATAATATTCGAGTGACAAGTTAAAGTTACTTGGTCGTAGCCTCGATGAGACAGTATTACGTGTGAACATGAGGTACAAGACACTTTAACTTATATTCCGATAAACTTTTTTAAAGAATGGGTAGTGAGCTAGTAAAAGTATAAGAAGTAGAAGCAGTAGAAGCAGTAGATAATAGTCTAACACGTGACCAGTGTGTTAACACTTCAACCAACACTATAAAACATAAAAAGGTGTCCGTAATTTGGTTGTATCTATCTACGTAGTTTGATATAAGAATGAAGTATTCTCTTTTGTGTCATTTAGCGTAGGAGGGTCTCACTCCTAATTTAGATAAAGAATAGACTTTCAAAATGAGTAATGAGTATTGTAGGGGGCCAATGAGACATTTAGGGAAGGCCGGTGCACTTCAATTGCTTGAGGAATTGACCGGACGGCCTCCAGGAAGTTGGAGCCGTGTTCGGGTGATTTCAATGTCCCCCAGGTGCTGCCATTTTCAACCATGTCTTCACCATCATGCTTCATGATGAAGCTAGATCTCGAATGTCTTCGTTTTGAGCGGAAGAATAGATATCCATGAGAATTTCTCAAAATTTGGACCATTATATGTCTTCCAGGATGACCAATTTGGTCAAAATCAAAGCTTATATGAGTCGGTGTCCCAAATATCATGTTTGGCGACAACATGTGATTCGATATTCGAATCATAATGACATATAGTCCACTAGATTGACTCATAAACTTCTCTAAGATGTATTTCAGTCTGCATTCATGAGAATGTATACACAAAAGAACTATTGTTCATCTCACAATGTGTTTTCAAATGAAAATTATTAGCAAAAATGTCTTTAAAGCTCAATATGGTTCGGTTGCCTCTCAATGCATAGAGGGCATCAGTGACGTTGATCATGGTGTCATAAGACATTAAGATTCTAAGGTCGTAAACTCCATGATTAGTTAGCAAAAGCTCCTTGACATGAACATAAACCAACTCAGAGGACTTAAAGGATTCGATCATGATGATAATTTTCCAGTGTTGATAAGTCTTCAACGTCTTTTGCAAGATAACAATTGGTTCAATAGCATAGAGAGATCCAAAATCAAAAGCTTTCAATAACTCCAAGTCAGTATGACCAGGCATGTCCGTGGAGGGTCGGTAGTGCAAAGCACACTTGAAACCAATATCTCCTTAATTTTGAACAATTCTAAGACATCACACTGAACTTGGATGAACCTAGTTAAACAATTGATGATAGAAATCCGTTATAAGGTATAAGACTTGACCGAAAACACGCTAGCGATCCTTTTTAAAGATGCAAGGTCGTGCGTCATCTTCACTTGGAAGAGACCAAAACGGCACAATCTAACTATGTAAATTGCAAATATGGTGTGACTGAAACACACCATAAGATATTTTGACTTTGGGTCATACAACTTAAGATATTTTGAATTTGGGCCTCTTATCCCGGTCATATGGTCCAACATCTTTCTCTCATTTCAGCCGCAAAACTTCATTCTTCATATTCTCTGCCAAATGATCGAGTGCCTCTACTCACTCGGCCGAAAGCCGAAATACCACCATTGTCGGCCGAATAGCCGAAATACCACTCTCGGCCGAATGACCGAATGTCACTACTCTCGGCCGAATGACCAAACTCATTTCTCTCTAATCGCGGACTAACAAACCGATTTAGAAATCTCCAAGAATTGCTAAATTTAGGTGCAAACATATCCATAATTTTCGAACTGAACTTGAGTTGTTCTTGATTGGTGGTTAGTCTCCTTGTTTCATGCGGCACACTGCAGCTAAAATCTCTATAGCAATCTTGTTTCGTTTATGCCTTTGAGGTGTTCGTGTTTCTAAACCTCACCTTTTCACCAGTATTTATTGTTTTTATATACATCAAATTATTTTGAATCCCCCAAAAGATTAGGATTGTTGATCAAGGAACTATCTCGTTTGCAATTAGGAAAACAAGCTCAGCCCAGTTTCCTAGTCAGGATAGGAATAAGAAAATGAGAGTTTCGTTATTCATGAACCCACACACTGTTACGTTTGTCCCCCTTCACTTCCCTCCAAAACGCGCGTAGCCAACACTCGCCCCTCAAATCTCCCAAACCCCGTAACCGTAGTTCTCACGCTCCTTCACCGACGTCCGTACATCCACCCCCGCCTATTCAGCCTCGGTTGCCAACTCTGCAATTAGATATCCGCCGACACCCGTTTACCGGCTCAGCCAGTAGCCTCTCTCTTCCTAAAAAGTCAGCATTAAAAACAAATTAGCACGCCTCCAAGATTCCAGTTCATGCGAGGAAAACGATGGCGTCGATCACACTCAATCCCCTAGACCCCAAAAAAAAAAAATCAGATTCAATATTTATTTTTTTTTCACACACCCCAGTATATAAATTGTCCTCCTTCCACCGCATATGCCAGTTCATTTGGTCCTTTTGAACCCTTACTCTGTCATTTTCTCTAGCGCTCTTTCTCTGCTAGATCTCTCCGAAGCTTCTATTTTCCACGCAGGGAAATGCTCCTCAGCGGGTTGAGATTCTGATCCGGATTTGTGCAATTCGGGCCGGATTGGATTGGATTCTGAGAAATGGAAGGCGGAGATGGGACGATGCGGCTCGGGGCTCTTAACTTGAAGGCGGATCGGGTGAGGTTTGATTCGAGTCCCGATGTGTCGGTTTCGTCGCCGGTGACGAAGCAGAAGGCCACGGCGGCTAAGCAGTTCATTGAGAACCACTACAAGAACTATCTACAGGGACTGCAGGATCGCCAAGAGAGGTAGTCAATTTGGATTTGGCTTTTTTTTACTGTTAGACAGTGAATTTGATTCCGTGCTCAATTTCTGGTGCCATTTGATTAATCTCTACTTCAGTAGTAGATATGAGCATTATTATTGCTAACATTGCTGGTTCCACTACGGTTCTACATTTAGGGTTCAATGTCAGTAGGTAGCTTTAAGTATAGTTGTATAATTCAACAATATTCAAGATCCTCATTTCCAAGTACGCCCTACGGGCTTCATTTGGCTTGGGACATCATTCTGTATAGTGTTGAAAGAGAGAGCACATTGTAACTCAATACATGTTTTCCTGTTTTAGACGTCGAGAACTTCAAAGGAAAGTACAAGAAGATCAGGTACCGGCTGAGGAACAAGAAGAGATGATGAGGAATTTAGCACGCCGAGAAACAGAATATATGAGACTCCAGAGACGGAAGATTGGAATTGATGATTTTGAGCAATTAACTGTAATTGGAAAAGGTGCATTTGGCGAGGTAAATGAAAACATTTTAAATATTACATCTCATTCAGTTGTTTTGAAACTATCTCATGATACATCTCATTCAGTTGTTTTTATTCAGTTGAAATAGCTCTTGTATTTTGTTTTATAGCAATGTGGAGGCCTTTGATTTAGTAATATTTCATATTTGCATCTTGGAATTTTTAATAATATGCTTTGATTTGTTTTAGTTGTGTTGATCATATAGCATTATGGATAAAGGAATGTGATACTGTGTCTCATAAATTTTCACACCATTCTATATATATATATATATATATATATATATTTTATTTTATTTTTTTTAAACAAACACAGGTAAGGTTATGCCGTGCAAAAGGTACTGGAGAGATTTACGCTAAGAAGAAATTGAAGAAATCAGAAATGCTTAGCCGTGGACAGGTGACAATATTCTAAATTAGCACTGTCTACTTCTTAAATTTTTTGACGCTGATGTATATAAGAAGTTTCTAATAAAGTAATCTTAGCATGATATGGTGTCCTGATACCACCCAAAGCAATGATATTACACCATGATGATATGTTAATAGTTCTTCATTTCCGTGTTCCAGGTTGAACATGTGCGTTCTGAGAGAAATTTGCTTGCTGAAGTTGATAGTCGGTGTATTGTAAAACTTTATTATTCATTTCAAGATTCCGATTTCTTATACCTTATCATGGAGTATTTACCTGGTGGTGACATTATGACATTATTGATGAGAGAAGATACTCTTTCTGAAGATGTTGCGCGTTTTTACATGGGAGAGAGTATTCTTGCTATTCACTCAATCCATCAACACAACTATGTTCATAGGTACGACTCTTGTGTAAATGAATATTGAATGAGTTTGTCCTCTTTCTTGCTTCTATAGTAGTGATTGCATGTGATACATGTGATACAAATTAAGTTTCATTGCTTGTTCTTGCCATGAAATATACAGACAAACAAGAGGCACACACTAACAATAAGGTCATTTCTAGGTGCAAGTTTTCTTGTTTACACTTGCTGCTAATCTGATTCTTCTTACAGGGACATAAAACCAGACAATTTGATACTGGATAAAACTGGCCATTTGAAGCTTTCAGATTTTGGCTTGTGTAAACCTCTGGATGACAAGTATTCTACACTATTAGAAAATGACGATTTAACCTCCCAAGAATGCATAGCTGAAACTGAAGGACAATCTGGCTATGATAAGGTTCCTTGGTTGATGCCAAAAGAACAATTACAACAATGGAAACGTAATCGGCGTGCCTTGGTAATTTTCTATCCCACTTTCATATCAAATTTCATCTCCAAATTCTCATTCAAAATCTTAGACACAGTATTTAGACATATCAAGCCGTGGTGAAAAACTAAGGAAATTTTTGGCATCTTTTAATTTTTATAGTTATTTGTATTGTTAATGTATAGATGTATTGAGGTCCTAAGAACATCTATCTTCTGCAGGCTTATTCAACTGTTGGAACTCTTGACTACATGGCTCCTGAGGTTTTGCTGAAGAAAGGATATGGCATGGAGTGTGATTGGTGGTCACTAGGAGCAATCATGTACGAGATGCTAGTAGGCTATCCTCCATTCTGCTCTGATGACCCAAGGATCACATGCCGCAAGGTGTTACAATGATTGTCTTAGCTGTATCATTTGTTCCATAACAATGATTATCTTAGCTGTATGCCTGTATCATATGTTGCTTTATAATTGCAGAGTTTACAACATTACTGTTCTCCTTGTAGATAATCAATTGGAGAACATGCCTGAAGTTTCCCGATGAGCCAAAGATATCAGACGAGGCGAGGGATTTGATTTGTCACTTGTTATGTGATGTTGAAACGAGGCTTGGGACACATGGAGTAGAAGAAATTAAGGTAGCAATGTGTGAAAGAAGAACTTTGTTATCTATTAGTTAACTATCAACTCAAGCTTCAGAAAAATGCTGCTTTTAGAAATAGGTTATGCGCAAATAACTAATGTAATTTACTGCTGTTGTCTTCATATATTAGTAAAGAGCAGATGCTGATCCTCCTACTGTTTAAGTTGCAAATAACCAGATGCCTGTTCTAAATTTCTTTAACTCACACTTGTTGGAATAGTAACAATGTATATGGAAAGTTGTGACGTATTCTTGTTTGATGCCTGCTCACTTTTAGTAATGTTTCTCAGGCGCATCCATGGTTCAGAGGTACTGAGTGGGACAGGCTGTATGAATTGGAAGCTGCATATAAACCTACAGTTGTTGGAGACTTGGACACTCAGAATTTCGAGAAGTTTCCTGATGTAAGCTCACTAGAAATTAATGAGTTGCAATATCGTATCCTTGTTGAGATATCATTCATTTAAATGAAGATATGCCTGATATTATCACACGTGCTATTATCTTCAAGCAGTGCACTCAATCAAAGTCTCTTGTAGTACTTGCATCCAATTGTTAATTTCTTTTTCTTTTTCTTTATATAGCTAGAAGGCCCATCTGCAACACCAACAGTGGGACCTTGGCGGAAGGTAATGACTTCTTATTCTCTCGGGTTTATTGGAGTTATGTGTAATGTAAAGCTTGCTGTATTGAATCTATAGTCAGATGTGGCATTCAACAAGTACCAGAATGGTATAAAGAAAGTTCAATAAGATCTTTTATTTAATCTAATATTACGTTTTTGTATTTGCTTCCGCAGATGTTAACGTCAAAAGATAACAATTTCATTGGATACACTTTCAAGAAATCAGATGTCCTCAAATCACTTGAAAGTTCAGGTCAGCTGCTTCTCTAGTTAACTACCTTATGTATCGATTTCTCTATTGGTTCTTGTACATGGCTGGTCGTTTTGGCCTATGATCTCGACAAATGAAGTGAGCTGATCGGCTCATTATGATAAAAGAATTCTGGCACCAGAGAATGGTTTATATACGATGAAGATGCCACATTATTCTGTTTAATATTAGAGTTGGTCTTACAATTCAATCATGCCGTGCAGGTACAGACATGAGATCAAACGGATCTTCGAAGTCCCCTTCACTGGTTTCCTTGTTAGGTATGTTTTACTTGCAGCTACTTCTTGATCTTAAGCTTTCTGTGAGTATGCATAATTAGACTTCAGAGCACTCAACAAACCACTGGCTTAAATTTATCTCTACTTGTTCCAAACCAGGTAGAATTGACTTGCAAGACAGTGTAATACCAGAGGCCGAACCAAAGCAGGAAATATAAATTTTGTATCGGAGCAAGTATTATTCTTTTCTTCATGCGCACACTCAACCGAAGCCCATTGTTTTTGTTCACGATCAGATTCCGCGAGATTTGCTGTATGCATGAAGACTTGAATAAAGAGGTCAGCCCGAAAGTCCCAAAAGCTATTTTGTCTGGGTTCTTTTGTTTCAATGCACACACCCCTGTAAGAACCAAGAGAAACTAGTGTACCAATTACACCCTTGTTATGCAATTTCATCACTGGACTGGACCCAACTTTTCTATGTTCATCAACTTGTATGATTGCTTTTGTAATTTGGACTTAGATATCAGTAAAAGAAAACAGTTGATGCAGCCTCCCTTACTCTAGTATTCGAGAATTTGAGATTCGAACTTGAGACCTGGCATAGTGGCATGGCACTTGCAAGGGTGAAATGCATACCAGTGAATGTAATGATGTAATCCATGAGGTTTCATCGAACAAATCATGCATCTGATTCTGGCCGTCCATCATGATCAGTGGTCCCACCCGTAGATATTTTCTTAGTCAATCCTCTAATATCTTGTCCACAATTGGCCCTAATCTTATATGTTATCTTCTTCACCGTTGTCCACGTCAAAAAGACCGAAAGCACCAAATTGGAAACCCCCATTTTTCCCTTGCCCTTTTCTTCGAAACCGTCTTAAAACGAAACTGCATTTGGTGAAGCGGTTCTATGACTTCTATCTTTCAAACACGACACGTCGTTTTCTCCCTTAAAAATCTCTAATCAGATATTTCCTCGCTCATCTATTCTTAATCACAACGAAAACAAGCCGGGCCAACAACCCGACCCGGAACTAAGAGCAGACGCCGCGTCATTATTGTTTTGAACGAAGACCGGGCGACTTAGATATTTTGGAGATTCCAATAAAATATCTACGACGCCTTTGGCAGTTTGGAGCAGATCAGTGACGTGGCAGTGGAGCGGCCCCATGACACGGGGAAAAGGCGTGACAAGTGTACCGGTCTTTTGTTCCCATCAACACCGCCCTCTACCAAAGCCTTCATTTTTTTCCTTTTAATTTCATATCTTCACCTTCTTCTTCATCCTTTCTTCTTCCTTCTCAGATGATCTGAGTTTGTTTTGGAAGATTAAAAAAAAAATTATGGATAATTTCAGAGCAGAAGAGTTGCAGGTTTCTGGGTTCAATGGTGAAGTGGACCCTCCTTCAGAACTGGTACCTTTTTTATTCTTCTTCCTCCAGCTATAAAAATCCATACTTTGTTCTTGCTTTTGAGAATTACAACATGAGTCTTCATTGTTCCTTCCTAAAGTAGTAACTAAATGCTTGAGATGTTCATCATTAACTTTTGGTAACTGGCCTGGGAATTGGGATCTATGAAATTTGCTAGGGAAAAGGTGGGTGGGTATTGGTGTGATTTGTTTAATAATTTAATAATTTTTGTGAATTATGAGAGCTGTTTTAGGCAAAGTGGAAAATGATCTGTGATATTTTTTGTGCTGTATGTAGTATGTATATTATAATGATGTCAATGCTTCTTTTTTGGAAAGGAAAAAAAAAAAGATTGCTTCTTTTTGAGCTCATTGAAGTAATCTTTACTGGTTGTGTTTGAAATCATTGAACTTTGTTAATCTGGTGAAGGAATATATGCTGAAATGTGTTCTACAAACAAATGGATATGTATATATGTGTGTAATATGAGATACCTGTAAGATTAAGATTATATTTGGGTACTGATCATGATTTGCAACTTATATTAGGCTACTCCGGCCGCAACAGAAACCATGTCTACAGAATGGACAGATGAGAAACACAGTATGTACCTAAAATCTATGGAAGCATCGTTTGTAAACCAGTTGTATAACTCCATGGATTCGCGTGGTCGGCACACGCACAAGGGAAACTTGTCACATATAAAATCATCCAAGCAACCCCAGTTCAACTCTCGAGCTGCTTCTGGCCAGGTTCTAATCTGACCTTTATCTTTCAATGGTTGTGCCATTGTGATGTATAAATTTGTGAATTGTTTCTAATATTCGTTTGATGCAGTTTAAGGTACTTCGAGCTGGCTGCTGGCAGAAAATCAATTTTGGAAGAGGTGAAGCTGAGGTAAGTAAGTCAGATAGTGGTGATCTTCTGGCAAATCCGTGGATCTTGCACTTCAGATCCACTTGCAAGCCAAAAGATGTTGAATCTCCTGTTGTCCAAGAACAGGTTATATGTGAAGAAGTTGATTCAAGTTTGAAGAAAGAAATTACTTCTGCACCAGCTACTTGTTTGAAGCAGTTTAATGTATCTCACTCTCATTTGACGCACCAGGATATGGTTGGCGGCAACACAGGTGCTCTCAGCTATATCTTGCTGTGCTTTCCCTTGATTATAGTAGCCACTTTGTCTGTTGCAATATTCTCTTACTCTGCAGCTTTTGATTGGTATTTTGGTGTACATTTCCTGTCTAGTATGCTATTTCTTGACACAATTGATTACCATCCGGCATAGATTCTGATTAGTGGAGTTTCTTAACCTTAAATTATATTAGTGAATTCCTACTGTATAGTTTTAAGCTCCCTTACAACTCCTACCTGCTATCTGAGTAATTTAAAGTAAAGAAATGGAGTATATGAGAAGATATAACCTTATAATCTAGATGACAGATGGAGCTTTTGGGATCTAGATTACAGAGTTTTTACTCCATGTCAAGCAAAGATAGATAGCAATGAAAGCCTGCAATATGGTTGGATTTTCTATCATGCATTTTAGTACATGAGTTTCTCTTTCTGTGTTGCAAATTGAGGACATTGTGTATTCCATCTATTGAGATAGATTATCATCCATGCTTTGCTCTACAAATTGTCTCAAATAAACTTTTACTTGCATCTTCTAGCTGTCAAAAAGTTTTAAAACTATCTTTTGATTCTTGCAGAAGTGTCAGACCAGAACTTTGCTGATGAAGAAATCAAAGAGGAAAAGTCCATTACTTCATGCAATTCTAAGAGGATGAAAAGTCTTATACTTCAAGCCTCAAGTAATGATCAGGTACACACAATAAATTATGCCTATCATCATACAAATGTGGCATCATCTCATTTTGTTGCTCTCTTCCATTTTAGGTTGTTCCATTCCGGAGGCCTGCTCATACTGAAGATAGATAACGAAGAGCTTCATATCTGTAGCTTCATGAAAGGACTCTTTAAAAAGAAGCAAATGGATTTTGTGGTTACCTTCTAACACATTAATGACACTCATGACCAAGTTTTGAAGTGATGCATGTGTGCAATCATACATTAATGTCTGTATGTCAAGAGAGGGATTCAATCAAGAAAATTATTCATATGTTTTGGGTGTAAATAGGATTGGCATCAGGAGAATGGGGCGGCAGAATTGCGCTGTTATTACGCCAGTACAGGTTTAGAGTTTAGTATCAGTAATGTTTTGGTTAAAACAATGTAGTATCTCATTTTCAGTTACCAGAGTTTAGAAATGCTGCTGACTCAGATTGTCTAGATATATATCTTCCTGCATGCTAAGCCAGCTGGATGAGACTATTGTAGGTACTGATTTGGTGGATAACCACAACATGCATAGCGTGTTAGAGAGTTTTTTCTTTTTCTTTTTCGGGTTCGATGACATGTTTCTAGTATTATGTGGTCTGCATTCATCATCGTCTTTGGGCTACAAAAGACAGTTATCCATAATTCAAGAACACCCTTACAATTATCTGGTCTGTATTGTCCAATGAAATATGATTGATATAACTTATGATGATGGTGGCAATCACGGATGGTGGTTCGTCGTACTTGGTACAATTATGAACAAGGACAATAAGTGGGGATTTTAAGTGTAATGGTAGTAAGAAGCTGATTGATTAAGATGGTAAGATGTTCAGTTTCTTTATAAACACTAAACTGTGTAACCCCTTTAGCAGATTCGAACAGAAACCTGAATCATGTGAGAGCTGTTCTTCTCATGTAGGTCACCCACCTGCAAGCAACTATTATCAATGATTGTATTCACTAGGATGATATATTGCTAGTTAAACAAAACAAAACAAAATCTGGTTCTTTCGGCTAGATTGAGTGTTCTTTCGCTGCAGAGGAATTAATATCGTCTAATCCTTATCAGAATATTAAAAACAAAAAACAAAAAAAATCCTTGCGGGTTTTACATTGGGCCTTGACATATTCAAGTTGGGCTCACGCTGTCACTTTCAACTATGGGCTTGGGCCGCTACCGCAAAATAAAGAATATGTCCCCGTTTCGCCACACGATCTCTAAGAACGAATCGCTGAACGAATATACACGAAAAGAAGACACCAAATCCTCGAAAAGCGCATTCACATCCTCCGATTTCTGAATTCAATCAGACTCGTTGGTCAATTCTGGCTTTTCTGTTATCTTCTCAGCGTCTTACTTCTCCGTAGGGTCTCCGAACATTTGGGATCAATCGCCTCCGTTAAATTCCGATGCCTCCGTTCTGGTCGAGCACGACCTCAAAGGCGGTGGGATCCTTACTCTCTCGTGGACATGGAGCCTGGCATCATCATCATCTGTACACTTCCGCGAGAAACTTCAATCGGATTCGCCGCCTGAGTAGCATTGCCGGCATAGAGACCCCGTCGGTTCGGAAATGGACCGGCGATGGTGTCGGCAACGCGTCACGAGTTTTGACGAATCCTTTTCATGAGCAAAGGAGGCAGTTTTTGGGCTGCGGCGACGGTGAGGAAGGCGGCGTGTTATCCAAGGTTTACGAGGAGAAGCGCGTCTTGGGGTAATTTCGATTCCATTTTCAGCTGAATTATTGCTTTGTTAATATTCTGTTGTTGATATTAGTTACAATGGCGTTTTCGGAGATTTTCATGTGGTTAATTGATTGAAAGCTTACATTTTCTTAGGGTCTTAGATGCCAAGCATGTAAACATTGATGGCTATTAGTGCATAATAGGGTTATGTAAATAAGGAATCTTCTTTACTAGAATCTGATGAGAATTGTTAAGCCTGTATAATGAAATTATATACTTGATGCTGTTTGTTTTGTCAAATCAGATTGGGGGTGTCATTCTGTTTCTTCGTTGATGTTTTATGATATGTGATCTGGTGTTAGAATATATGGCATTGCCTTCAGATGCTAATTTTCCTTAATGATGCATGGGGAATCTGTTAATCCCCTGTTTGATTGATTACTCATGAGAGAGGCACTATTGGATTCCAGGTATTCTCCTGAGCAGTTGTTTGATGTGGTTGCTGCTGTAGACTTGTATCATGGTTTTGTCCCCTGGTGTCAGCGGTCGGAGATAGTTCATACCTATGCAGATGGCTCATTTGATGCTGAGCTGGAGATTGGTTTCAAGTTTCTTGTTGAAAGTTATGTGTCCCATGTTGAGTTAGAAAGACCAAAGCGTATAAAGGTAATCACTCTCTTCAAGCTTCGTACAAAAAGTTTGCTATAAGTACTCTGGCTTGTTCACTTCTTTGCTTGTTGACGAGCAATCGCATTTAATGGTTTTCAAGTTAACTATTTTAATTTGGTTTTCCCTAACTATGTGAAGTTGTGAACTAAATACCAAAAACTTTTAAACATGATTACTAGAATGTATGTTGAAACCTGGTGTCTTGCTGCTGATGATGTGTGAGAACCATTGAGTTATCTGACAAAACATAAGGATTTGCTTTAGATCATGTTGAAAAAGTTTGGCTTCGGTTAAAATCTTCTTTTGGAGTTTGAGAATTAGATTTGCAGGGGGAAGACATAAAGTAGGAAAAGATAAGTTAGTGAACATGTTTTCTATTACACTTAGGGGCTTGAAGACACTATGGCTTATTTAGTATTGAGTAACAGAAGTGTTGTCGGTAGTCAGTAAATACCTCCCTCGGCCCATGATGCTATGAAGCCCAGCATGAGGCAGCTCGAACAGGCCTCAACCTCGATGATAAAGCAGTCTGGGCCGAGAGGGGAAGTCTCCACAGAAACTTAACATTTGTCCCACATTGAAGAGGATGCAAAGTGTGAGTCAACGCAGGGGTATAAATGCAGCCAAGACCAACCAGAAAGGTAAGAAAAATCGGTCTTAGCATTAAATACTCAACTACCCTTATTAACTTAATCATCGGAGAGAGAAAGACCGGAGTGTCCCGGTCATTCTCCTTTCTTGCAGATAAGGAAGGGCGAAGAAGGAACTTCGGAGCCAAGGACTGAAGATTACGGAAGATTGAATCACGTGTTACAGTTTCTACAAGAGCCTGCGGGTTCCAGCAGAAACAATTGGCGCCGTCTGTGGGAATACTTACAAAAAGCCAGTCTCGATGACGGAGTCTAATGAAGTTGGAATCGGGAGTAGGATAATTTCAGGAGATCTGACACCGAGAAGCAGTGACCGGCCGGGAAGGACGGGTGACAGTGAAGAGTGCCCACCTGATACGATCGTCCCGCGAGCGCTTACGGATGGAACAATGAGCGGCCTCACACAAGAAGAAATGGAGGATATCATCGAGAGGTTAAGAGCGGACATAGCACGCATGGAGAGAGAAGGCCAGCGTGACCGGTTAGACGCAGCCGCGCGAGAGAAAAAGCTGGAGGCAGATAACGCAGCAATAATTAGTGCGTTAGCCAGGAGACTCGAAAGTGATGAGGTGATCGAGCGAGCGGCAAACTCTATCCGCGAGGGGGAGCGGTCCCCGGCAACACCGCCCGTGGCCCGGAGAACGGTAGTCGTCGGCGCGAGCCTGTTTCCTGAAACTATGGAAACGGAGGGCTCGCCCCCACCTCCAGCGCCCGTAGAGGAAAGAAGGAAGGAATCAACGGGAGTGGAGGCAGCCTTGATGGCCATGAGGGACAGTGTGATGTCCCTAACAACGAGGCTAGACAAGGCAGAAAGAAGGGCAGCGCACAACCCGCCCGGTATGGGATTTGAAGAGAGAGGGGGACCTTTCACTACCGCCATCACGCAGACATTGCGTTCCCGAGCGGCGAAACCGCTTAAATTGAACTACGGAGGGGAGGGGGACCCGCATCTCTTCCTCGACAGTTTCAAGTCTCATACGAACGCGAAGGGTTATTCAGACGCCGCGTGCTGCAACATGTTCCAGGAGACGTTGTCAGGAGAAGCATTAAGCTGGTTTTATGAACTCCCGGCCGGTTCAATAGATTGCTTCAAGAGGTTAGCAGACCGATTCGTGAACCGGTTTATACTGCGAACGGACGGGCAGAGTACAGCCCAGTTATTCAAGATAAAGCAAGGGCACGCCGAGGGACTAAAGGCCTTCGTAAATCGATGGCAAGGGGCCACAGCCAGGGTCAGGAGTTTCGACAAGAAGGTGGCGGAAGAGGCCTTTATCCAGGCCCTGCTGCCCGGGAAGTTCTTGTACGCGGTACGAATTGAAAATCCCCGGGGCTATGATGAGCTCATGGAGATGGCGGTAAGGCACGCGCAGGCAGACCATGACACTTATGGGGACCAAAGTGAGGGTAAAAGAAAAGAAAGCGGGAGGTCTGAATCCCGAGGACAGATGATCCAAGAAGTGAGAACCTGGAAAGGGGACCAGGGGGGACAAGTCTTCACCCCTAGCAAGAGGTTCAAGGACGGAGGTAAGAGCCAAACCAAGCAATCAGGGGGGCCTCAGGGGAAGAACAGGGGCAACAACCAAAGCAGCGGGTTTAAAGAAACGGTTGTCACAGCCCGGGCAAACTACACAAACCTGAATGCAACACCGGAGGTAGTGTGGAACGAGAATAGAGGGGATCTTCCAGGACCCGCAGCCAGGAGGTTCCCACCGTCACGACTAACCCGAGAGGACACAGGAAAATACTGTGGATATCACCGGGAGGCAACACACGCAATAAACAACTGTGACGAGCTGAGAAGAGCGATTGAAAGTCAGCTTAAAGCAGGGAAGCTTCGGCAGTACGTGTTGGGTCCACTCCAAGCTAAGGAGGAGCCCATTTACGGGACGATCAACACGATCCGTGGGGGGGCACGTATCGACCGGAGGAGTAACAAGGCCAAAAAGCAGTGCCCCGTTAGCAGAGATGGGCGAGAGATATTCGCTTTCGGGAGCTCTAGCGCCCAGAGCATAAACTCGAGGTGGAGATCAGTAACATTCGAAGAAGAAGAAGAGCAAGGGATCAGACAGCCTCACGAAGACCCCTTCCTGGTAACAGTACAGTTGGATCATTATCTTTGCAAGAAAATCCTGATTGACACGGGGGCGTCAGTAAATGTCTTGTTCAGAAACGCATGGCGAGCACTAAAAAGGGGAAGTAGCAAGCTCACGCAGGACAACGAACCATTGATAAGCTTCTCTGGAGACGTGGTACAGCCTCTTGGGTCCGACTACATACCCATGATCCTCGGGGGTCAGGAGGGGAACACGTTGAGAATGCCAGTCGATTTCATAGTTGTCGACTGCGACTCAGCGTACAATGGGATACTCGGGAGACCAGCCCTGTGGAAAGCCAAAGCATTCATCGCGGGGCACATGCTTATGATGAAGCTACCCTCGCCAACGGGAATCGTAACCATCCGGGGTGATCAAGTGGCAGCAAGAGGGTGCTACGCCATTGACAGAGATAATGGTAGGAGGAGAGCGGAAGTGTTATCCTCCGTGAGCACGAGCAAATTGATTTCTGACGTATACGAAGATCCCAGGATCAACGCCGTTGCAGAAGGGGCAGAATCCGAGAGACCCGGTTCAGTAGAGGAAACCGAGCTGGTTTGCATCTCGGATGGTTTCGCAGCCCGAACGGCGAGGATCGGGGCCAAACTGCCACCCCTCGTCCGGGAAGAGCTTGTACGTTTTCTAAAGGCCAACAGCAAAGCCTTCGCATGGTCATATGCTGACGTACCCGGTATCCCGAGTGACGTGGTCACGCATAAGTTGGGGATCCGAAAAGGCGTGCCCCCGGTGCGACAGAAGAGGAGGTCCTTCGATCTGGCAAAGTATGACGTCATCAAGAGAGAGGTACAAAGGCTCCTGGACATCAAGTTTATCCAGGAGGCGAAGTACCCACAGTGGTTAGCCAACGTGGTCATGGTACCGAAGAAAGCCATGGGCCAGTGGAGGATGTGCGTGGACTACACCAATTTGAATAGGGCCTGCCCCAAAGATAGTTTCCCTCTGCCCCGGATCGACCAACTCGTGGATTCCACCTCCGGGTTCGAAATGCTGAGTTTCATGGACGCCTACGCGGGCTACAATCAGATAATGATGGATCCCGCGGATGAGGAGCATACGGCCTTCACGACTGACAAGGGAGTATACTATTACAAGAGGATGCCGTTCGGATTGAAGAACGCGGGAGCAACCTACCAGCGCCTGATGAACATGATGTTCGCTAAGCAGCTGGGGGTCACGATGGAAGTATACGTGGATGATATGTTGGTAAAGAGTCACGCCGCGGCCGGGCATGTCAGCGATCTGCAAGAAATTTTTGACATTATGCTCGCGTTCGGTATGAGGTTGAACCCGGAAAAATGTACATTTGGAGTTGTCAAGGGGAAATTCCTAGGTCATGTCATTAGCCGGCAGGGAATCGAGGCAAACCCGGAGAAGGTCCAAGCTATAATGGATATGGTTGCCCCAAAATCCAGGAATGACGTACAGTCCCTGACAGGCAAAGTGGCGGCCCTCGCCAGATTTATTTCCAGACTCACGGACAAGTGCGCACCATTCTTCAAGCTGCTCAAGAGCCAGCGTTGCAAAATGGTCACTTGGGGGCCCGAGCAAGAGGAGGCATTCAGGAATATCAAAGAATATTTGGCTTCTGTGCCAAAACTATCAAAGCCGATTCCCGGGGAGATGTTGTACCTCTATTTAGCAGCATCCGGCACAGCAGTAAGCTCGGCTTTGATCAGGAAGGATGAGGCACTCGAGCTCCCGGTGTATTACATAGGCAAAGGCTATACACTGGCAGAAAGCAGGTACCCGGAACTAGAGAAGTTGGCTCTAGCTCTTATCGTCACCGCCCGGAAGCTGCGGCATTACTTCCAAGCTCACTCCATCACCCTGTTCACTAACTGCCCTCTAAGGCAGGTACTTTTAAAGCCAGAAACGAGCGGGAGACTGGCCAAATGGGCGATAGAGCTGGGCGAGTTCGATATACATTTCATGCCGAGAGCGGCCATCAAGGGACAAGCCGCAGCGGATTTCATTTCAGAGCTGACACCCGTGAAGGAGATCACAGAGAGCACGGGGGATGAGCTAGAAGCAGTCCAAGAAGTCCAACAATCTTGGAAGCTATTTGTAGATGGCTCCGTCACCAAAGGCAAGAGCGGGGCCGGAATCATATTGGTCAGCCCGGACGGGTTCGAGTACGAGTACGCCCTCGAATTTAACTTCTCCGCGTCCAATAATGCTGCTGAGTACGAGGCATTGATTGGGGGGCTGCAGTTAGCATTAGAGATTGGAGTCACAAAGGTCGAAGTGTTCAGCGACTCGCAGCTCGTGGTGAACCAAGTCGGCGGGACCTTCGAAGTGAAAGAACCCTATCTGAACTCCTATCGGGCACTCGCGAAGGCCCTCTTGTGCGGATTCGGGTCAGCAACGGTAGCACAAATCCCTCGGAAGGAAAACGGTCGTGCAGATGCCCTAGCACGTCTAGCCACCGGGACCCGCCTGAAGGGGAGTAAGAAGGTTAAAATCGAGATCCTGGATCGTCCAAGTATCAACAAGACGATCTCTGAAATATTCACCGTAACCACGGGTCCAAAGGAACCGACATGGATGGATCCAATCATCGAGTTCCTCAAAGAAGGTGTGCGCCCGGAGAATAGACGGCAGGCGAGGAAACTTCAGTCACGGTGCGCCCGATACACGCTTGTCGACGGCAAACTGTACCGCAGGGGGTACAGCATGCCCAGCTTGAAATGCGTGACAGTAGAAGAGGGTGAGAAGATCCTGCGGGACATCCATGAGGGAGTTTGTGGCAACCACTCCGGAGCTAGATCCCTCTCTTTTAAGGCTCTAAGGACGGGATACTTTTGGCCTAATATGGGGAGTATGGCAGATCAAGTTTCAACGAGATGCCATAAATGCCACCAACACGCAAACAAAATCCATTCCCCCTCCATTGCACTATCAATCCTGATGTCACCATGGCCCTTCGCTCAGTGGGGTCTTGACTTGATCGGGAAACTTCCAACTGCTCCCGGACAATACAAGTTTATTATAGTAGCGGTGGATTATTACACCAAGTGGGTGGAAGCGGAGCCTCTCAGACGGATAACTACCGAGTGTGTGATGAGTTTCCTCATGAAAAATGTCTACTGCAGATTCGGTATCCCCGAGACGATCATTACCGACAATGGGACGCAGTTCAACAACCCTAAGCTCATCGAGTTCGCCAAAGGCATGGGAACCAAAATGGTGTTTGCGTCGGTAGCACACCCGAAGACCAACGGGCAAGTGGAAGCAGTCAATAAGATAGTAAAAAAGCTGCTTAAAAAGAAGGTGGACGACGCCAAAGGGTTATGGGCAGAAAAGCTCCCTGAAACGCTTTGGGCAATTCGAACCACCGCAACGGAGTCGACGGGAGAGACGCCTTTCAGCCTTGCCTTCGGCTCGGAGGCAGTCATTCCAGTCGAAGTAACAATACCGACCGGGAGAGTCGAAGGATTCGATGAGCAGACCAACATAGAGGGGCTACAACTGAATTTGGACCTCATCGAGGAAAGAAGGGACAGGGCGGACTTGCACAATCAAGTGTACAAGCAGCGGGTCGCCCGACACTACGATTGTAAGGTTAGGCCACGAGCCTTGGGTCTCGGAGACTGGGTGATGAAGCGGGTGATGACCCAACCAATGGCCCTTGATCCAACTTGGGAAGGCCCGTATGAGATAGTAGACGAAGTCGGCCCCGCCACATTCTTCCTAAGGGATAGTGACGGCAAAGTCTCCGGGCACCCGTGGAACGCCGAACACCTTAGATTCTACCCCGTATAGTGGAATCGGGAAATTGTAATTTATAGCCTCCGGGTTTGACATGGTCAGCCCGGGAGGATGCCTTCATTTATTGTAGAAACAACTTACAAGAATGAAGCTAAATTCGTAACACCTGAGTTAGCATCCGGGTTTGACATGGTCAGCCCGGGAGGATGCCTTCATTTATTGTAGAAACAACTTACAAGAATGAAGCTAAATTCGTAACACCTGAGTTAGCATCCGGGTTTGACATGGTCAGCCCGGGAGGATGCCTTCATTTATTGTAGAAACAACTTACAAGAATGAAGCTAAATTCGTAACACCTGAGTTAGCATCCGGGTTTGACATGGTCAGCCCGGGAGGATGCCTTCATTTATTGTAGAAACAACTTACAAGAATGAAGCTAAATTCGTAACACCTGAGTTAGCCTCCGGGTCTGACATGATCAGCCCGGGAGGATGCCTTCATTTCTTACGGAAACAACTTACAAAAATGAAGCTACATTCGTAACACATGAGTTAGCCTCCGGGTTTGACATGGTCAGCCCGGGAGGATGCCTTCATTTGTTGTGGAAACAACTTACAAAAATGAAGCTATATTCGTAACACATGAGTTAGCCTCCGGGTTTGGCTAGGTCAAACCAAGAAGATGCCTAAGTGAGGCCAAACTTATAACATTAGTTTCACCAGGGAGTGATTAGGTCAGTCCGGGAGGATTTTCTTGGATGACTACGTTTATAAAAAAAAAAATGATTTCATAGCGCGAGGCGCGAAAATAAGAAGTCCAATATGCACGCCAGAATAAATTGCGACAACTGGGTCGCCGGGATGAAGTCAGTACTTCCCCGTGAAGGCACAAACGCCGTACAAAAATGGTGAACAAAAAAAGATACAACTAATCCGGGAGTCCTCAGCTCCGGCTCCTAATCCAGGTCATCCCCGACCGGATCCTCAGCATCTTCCGCGTCCTCACCCTCGGACGATAGGGTCACGGCTCCGGAACTCTCGGGATTGACCACAGGATGCTCCTCCGAGTCGGCCAATTGCGGACCCACAGTTCTGGCCTTCTCCTGGGCAGCAAGGAGATCTGCTAGCATCCGGGGCTTGTCAAGGTACCCGTGAGCGCTCCACTCGGTAAATTTCTCCGTGATGGCTTCGTTCCGGGCGGACTGGAGAAGAGCCTTGAATTCCTCGGACTCCTTGAATTCAGCAACGGCCTGATCACAGCGCGTTGGAACAAGCTTCACCAGCTCCTCGATCTCCGCATCCCTCTCACGGAGCTTGCTCTCCAACGGGCGGTACTTCTCCAGCTCGGCCTCGAGAAGGGGGACCTTCTCCACCTCGGCCTCCAGAAGAGGAACCCTATCAGCCCGTCTCCCCAACTCCTCAACGCGATGCTGAAGTGTAGACAGCTTATCGGCCAAGGAACTCTTCTCCTTCTCGAGTGACGCTTTCTCGGTCTGGAGAAAGCTCACATGCCCGTTGAGTCTGGCCACCTGCTCCTTCAGCTCGGCAGTATCCTCGCTGGCATCGATGGAATACACCGCGAAGAGAGCCTACATCATAGTCGGGAGGGGTTCAGATATCGACCAAAGGGAAAGGGAAACAAAAAAAAACAGCAAACAAAATTACCTTCATAAGGTGCTCCCGGGCAATCTTGCGGGTCTCGGAAGGGGCACCGTCTTTGAACCTCATCCTATCAAGTTCGATCCCCTTCAAGTCGCTGATCATCGCTCGGATGAACTTCTCGTCCGCGCAACCGTATTCATCAAGGACCTGCCGGATCGGTGCCTTTGAAATTACAGGAACCGGAGGGGCCAATGCCGATAACGACGGAGTAGAGGAGGACCCCCCGTGAGTGGACCTGTGCTTTTTCGCCTTCGGTACGGGACTCCCGGACACGTTCACCCCGGTATACGTCACCTGGCTATCGGAGCTTTGGGATTTCTTTGAGTGGTGGTGACGCCTTTTCTTCTCACCCAAATTGACACGCGATGCAGCGGGAGGCGGCACGGGCGGAGTCAACGCGGACCCGTACACTTCGTCCGGGACCTCGAGTTCCTTCTGCTTGTCCAACACTCGTACGGTGCTGGTCTCTAAATCCACTTCGGTACGGGAAGCCACGTCCCCCTTGGTCAGCAACATCTTCAAGAGGTCTTGGTCTTTCTCCGTGTCGAGAGGATGGTTAGGGCGAGGAACACGCCTTGGAATTTTCCCTGCGAAACCACAAACATTATCTCATTAGCAAAATATAACAAGGACTTAAAGTGCCAGGCGTAAGAAGAGGTGAACCCACCGGGCACTCTACCCATCTCGCAGTGAGAGAGAACGACCCACCGCGTCAAATGGTATGAGCTACGGTCCTCTTCGTGGGGCCAGGCAGCATATACTCGCGCTATACGCTCCCGCTCGGTCTCCGACAGACTGTACGACTGATCCCCGATCGCCCGGAAGTAGTTGGGGACCGTGTGCCGCCTCGTTTTTCTCTGCCATGGACCCCCAACAAGAACTACCTTCGCCCTCCATTCCTTGTTTATCGAGGAGGGGAGATCCGTGATCACGGACTCGTAATCCCGCGCGGTGAACCCAACGCACCCGGAGCTTCCTGCCTTCTTCGAATAATTCAACCGGTAGAGTGCGCGAAACTCATTGATCGTGGGCCACCCCATGTTCGACAGGAAGTATAGGCACCCGAGCCCCAGCAATTGGCGCCACTGATTTGGGGGGACTTGCCCCGGAGCAAGCTGCAACATGCTCAGCATGTACTGAACAAATTGAGGCAGCGGGACAGAGAACCCGTTCCGGAACATGTTGTCGTGCACCGCTACGAAGTTGTCTCTCGGAGCGCACGCCAATTCCCCCGGGTATAGGCCGCGCATCGGGATGCTGGAAGGAATGTCCCACTCTTCCCTAAATTGCTCGATCTCCTCGGGCGAGAGACTACTGACAGGTTCGTCACAAACCCTGCCGTCCTCCAGGCGGTGCAGGACGCGCGCTATCGGGATCGCTTCCAACACTTGTCGCTCGGGATCCGCCCTGGAGGATGCAACCCGCGAGTCTCTATTGACCTCCCGATGCAGATACTGTTCCATCCTTTCTTCGTCGTCAGCGGGAGCCCGCAGTGCAGGGCCAGAGGCGGTGGCGTCGGAAGCCCTAGACTCCATCTTATCCCTATAGAAAAACCCTACGTGCTATCAGAAATCGCAGCGCATGCCGCCGCCAGACCTCCCGATGCCACCCACAGAAGCAGCCAAAGAAACCCAGAAACAGACCCAAAGAAACCCAGAAACAGACCCAAAGCAACCCAGAAACAGACCCCACATCCTAAAAATCCCAGAAACAGACAAAAGAGAACGAAAACAGAAGAGATGGAGAAGAGATACTCACCGAAAAGTGAAGGCCGGAAACGCACCGAAACAACAAATGGACAGCACCTTGCAATCGGACCGGCGGCAACAGCGGCGTTCCTCCTACGTCCGGATTTACGTCGAATCGATGAAGAATGAGGGTAGAGGGCAGAGTAACAAGGGAGAAAATTGAGAGCGGAGGAAGAAAAGTGAGAGCGGAGGGAAGAATGAGGGGGGAGACGGAGCATATATACAAAGCGGGGGAAAAACGCCTCGATTCCCCACCCCCCATTAAACACTTCATTTTAAACGAGGCGATCGTGTTCGTTACGACCCACCGTAGGATCGTGACACGTGCCCCACTAACCGGAAGCTTCTCGACGAAGCGACAAGTGAAACGACGTACAATAAATGCACGTCCCTTCGCTCCCACCCACGCGCCACCTGGCGGACATGCAATTAATGCCCTGACATCCCCACCCACCCAGGCTTCCAACTCAATGCCACACTTTAACTCCCGGATAACATCTATCGGGAGGCAGCAAGCAACAACTGCTAAAGAATTTTAACTCCCGGATAACATCTATCGGGAGGCAGCAAGCAACAACTGCTAAAGAATTTTAACTCCCGGATAACATCTATCGGGAGGCAGCAAGCAACAACTGCTAAAGAACTTTAACTCCCGGATAACATCTATCGGGAGGCAGCAAGCAACAACTGCTAAAGAACTTTAACTCCCGGATAACATCTATCGGGAGGCAGCAAGCAACAACTGCTAAAGAACTTTAACTCCCGGATAACATCTATCGGGAGGCATCAAGCAACAACTACTAAAAGAACTTTAACTCCCGAATACCACATATCGGTAGGATGCAAGCAACAACTGTATCGTGAGATTTGTTTACCCGAGCAAGAACCAACGGGACGTGTGGGCGAAACAACTAGCCACGATAACTGTAAGACCCATTTACAGCTCCCGAAGCATTGGAGTCGGGCATGCCAATATCATTCCCTTCATACGGAGAATAGTGGCTTGATAACCCACGCGGGGATAATACCCCGCGCTCGAGCATCAACAACTACAACATGGAACGGCTAGCTACCTTCCATCGCAATCACAACCCGTTCCGACGTGTCCTGAGCACGAACTTGGGGGGACTAGATCGGGTACCCGTTGGTATTTCCGCATCACGGGCCATTTCTTCAAGTCCCCACTCAAGACATGTCTTGAACGGGAACTTGGGGGGACTTGTTGTCGGTAGTCAGTAAATACCTCCCTCGGCCCATGATGCTATGAAGCCCAGCATGAGGCAGCTCGAACAGGCCTCAACCTCGATGATAAAGCAGTCTGGGCCGAGAGGGGAAGCCTCCACAGAAACTTAACATTTGTCCCACATTGAAGAGGATGCAAAGTGTGAGTCAACGCAGGGGTATAAATGCAGCCAAGACCAACCAGAAAGGTAAGAAAAATCGGTCTTAGCATTAAATACTCAACTACCCTTATTAACTTAATCATCGGAGAGAGAAAGACCGGAGTGTCCCGGTCATTCTCCTTTCTTGCAGATAAGGAAGGGCGAAGAAGGAACTTCGGAGCCAAGGACTGAAGATTACGGAAGATTGAATCACGTGTTACAGTTTCTACAAGAGCCTGCGGGTTCCAGCAGAAACAAGAAGGAAGATGTACTTATTGAGGAATCTTACATTGGCACTATGCATATACATGACATGACCTGACCTGTTAATTTTGCTTTTAGTTCATCTGGAATGTCTGATGACAATAACCTTTGTTTTGTTTTACTTGTAGACAACTGTGTCAAACAGTACCCTTTTTGATCATCTAATAAACATCTGGGAGTTCAATCCTGGACCAGTTCCAGGAGCTTGCAACCTTTATTTCTTGGTGGATTTTAAGTTTCAGTCACCACTTTATAGACAGGTAAGGGAGCTCATTTCTTCACTTCTGATAATTTTTTTGTAGGTTCTTTTCTGGTTTGTTTTTTTTGTTTACTGTTTACTTTAAAATTTGTATGGACTTGTATTATTAAAGCATTTTGATGACCTTTGTGATAGGTGGCCTCTGTGTTCTTCAAAGAGGTGGTCTCTAAGCTTGTTGGTTCATTCAATGACCGCTGCCGGTTGATATATGGACCAGGAGTTCAAGTTCATGAAAACTCATATGGACAAAGGGTATGAGAGTCTACAATTTTTCCCTTTGAGCAGACATGAGTTCTGTGGAGTGTAGTCAGACAACACTACAACACTTGGAATCATACTTACAGTTCACCTTGCCTCTCAGTAGCTTTTGTTACTATATGCTGCCGAGAGAGTCACCCTTATCTACTGTGGATCATTATCCCATACAGATGCAGGGTTCCTGCTAGTATGTTCCCGTTTACTTTGTAGATCAATTGATCAACATGTACTCAATTGGATGACAGTTTTAACATCACATTACTATCTATCATTAGTAAAATTATGTTGTAGCGGTGAAATCCGGGCAAACTCCTTAAACTTATCCATGTATGATAAATAATAACGTATCATGACTCACATCATGGCAACACAAGGCTCAGTTTGAGTATGCTATTATTAGATTAATTTCATCTACATTCTTCCAGTTTGAGTATGCTATTATTAGATTAATTTCATCTACATTCTTCTTTTGCTGTTAGCTTCATCTGCATTCTTTAATGGGGTTGCATCAAAGCTGTTAGATTGCTTCGTTCGTGATTGAACTTGTCCAATCTCCGGTCACAATTATCCTCTTTCAGTTTCATCCTCATCTTTCAATGAAAGACATTTCGATGGAAATTGGTGCTGGTCTAGTTGTAGCACACTGAGACTGAGATACTGTAACCCCAAAAAAGAGAGAAGGGGCCGGATAGAGTGACCGACAATGGTCAAAAAGAAGCGACGGTGACCACCTTGACCGCCGTGATCGTAAAAACAACGTACCACGAAGTTGATCCGTCAATTTTATCACAGTCGTAAAGATTGAGCATTGAAGTTGATTCCCCAGATAGATACCACGACCAAAAACTATATTCAATAATTCATGCACTCCTAGCAAAAAATAAGATTCGCCAGCTGGAAATAGTGATGTGGCAGTAAGAAAATATGATCTGGGCCCTGTGGGATCGTTTTATGATTGGCTAAAGGAACGACGATTAGAGATGGGGATATGAGTCTGAGCCACAAAACTCATAGAACATGAAGAACACAGAGAGCTATAGCTCGTATAGAAAGGAAGAAGGAATATTCATATATTTTTCACATATCTTTTATCTTCTGGGTCGTCGTTGATTGATTGATAGTGCCGTATATTACCAAAGAATTAAAGCATCCAATGCAAATGACCTAACTTTCTTTTCCTTATGATTCTTTCTCTTAGTCCCACCTCTATATGTTTCACTCACTATACCACCCTTATCGGTTTCTAATAACAATCTTTCATATCAGAGAAATTCAATCGTTAATATAAAGGTGTCGACAACAAAAGGTGGGAAACAATTGCCTTCTCGTTCATAAACTATGATGCACATTTAATTTATCATGTTTTTTTTTCTTAATAGGCCTAAGCAGCCGCCCACATGCTTTAACCATTAACGAAACCACAGAATATAAGGGAGGACAAAAAGCATAAACCCCAAATTGCATAACCATCCCAAAGTAATATTAGGAGTTTTCAATCATATGCATTATAACAAGCACCATTTAGTAAGGAGTGCATCATTGGCTGCTCCATTTGCTTTACAAATGTGACGACATACCAGAAAGACAATGTTCATGTAGAACCATAAATTTCTATGTCTAACAGTTTTCCTACCATATTGCCACTGGAAGATAGTACCAGTGACACTAAATTTTATCTTTTGACAAAGTAAGGAACTAGCCGCCCACCTATAACAAACATGGTATGTAAGAAATGCAAACCGGGACAAAGCTCACCTCTTCTTATTAAAAACAACAAATAAATAAGAACTACAAAAAAAAAAACTTAAAACAAAACTATTGTAGTATGCAATATTGTTGTAGGGTTTTTCAACTGCTGGATTCGAACAAGTGAGGAAACTTGACACATTATATGTGCTTGGAAGCATGAGAAAAAACACTTTCAACGTAAAATAATGTTGTAATGTCTGTGTTTTGGGGTATATGAGATTGTGATGTAGAAACCACTGTGGAAGCTCTTTGATTTGTGCCACACAAAAAAAGTATATGATATGCATGCGAAACCTAGAGCATATATGCATCTCATGGTATGAAGCATGCGAAAAGTTCTCTTGATATTTCAGATGAAAATATAGCAGGTGGCATATATACATTATGCATCATTGTTATAGTTGTCACCAATGACATATGTCATTCATAGATGCACAGATGGAGGTTGTCACCTAAAAATAATGATCATCCATAGATCATGTAATAATTGTAATGCGTGTTCTTCAATCGTACGCATAGGCGGACGCACGTTAGGCCCGGTGAGGCTCAGATAATGAGTCATTTTATTAGTAAATTACTAAATATTAATTAAGAAAAATATCCATTAAATATATTACTAAACAAGTAAGGAAAAACATTTATAAATAAGGACAAACTGTTATATTGTTGTCATGTGGCATTGCACATTTACAATTTTGTCTTTAATTAAAATATATTTCTCTGTTACTGTCTCTGACTGGAAATCTGCTGCTACTGCCACCGACCGGAAATCTATTGTTATTGCCTCCGACCGGAAATCTACTGCTACTGTCATTGATTGGAAATTTGCTACTACTTTCGCCGACCGGAAATCTGCTGCTACTGCGCCGACCAAAAATTTGTTGCTACTGCTTCGACTGGAATTTTTTTTGCTACTACACCAAAAGTTTACAAACGTTCTACTACTGTGAACTGAATAAGCTACTACTGTCAACTGTTTACAAACGTTATGCTACTGCCCCCATTTTTACTTTTCTGCTATTGTCCTTGTTTGAACTTTTCTGCTATTGTCCATGTTTTTTTTCCCTGCTAGCTACTTCCACATATCATAGTAGCAGCAGCAGCAGCAACAGCAAAATTACATTTCCAACATATCTCAACAATAGTAGCAGCAATCTCAAGTCTCAACAGTAGCAGAAAAGTACAACAGCTGCATTTCAACAGTAGCAGAAAATATGAATAACATACATCACATTTCAAAACTCAAAACTCATCTTATGATGCAGCTTCTCCCTCCCCTCCCGATCCACCATCTTCAATGCCGAGCCCAAACTCTTATTCACCTCCGTCAAGAATTTTGCCCCTGCCACAGTCGCCCAACCTCAGCTTGGGCTTTGACTCCCCCGGATACGCTGTTCACGGCCTCGACGACTTTGTCTCCCTCACCATAGACCCCAATCCTTTTTGGCGAGACTGCCATCTCCGATCTCCGATGACCACAACGCGAAGAAGCTGAGCATGAACCCTTTCCGGATCAGAACTGCATTGGGATCGCTGCCAGAGAGAGAGAGAAACAATTGATGCTCGCCGTATGTTCCAGAACAAGATCGAAGGCCACCAAATCGAATTTGGAGGCGCTGGTCGCCAAATCAGCTGGCTTCTGTTTACGCCTAAATTAATATTTTTACTGGACAATAATTGTCTATGCAAATATTAATTAAGTTCTTGGTTTATGGCGGCCGGCGAGCCCAAATAGGCCCTAAATTAAAGTCTGATCATCTTTTCATCTTTAAATGAAAGGTTTGTGGCCTAGCGAAGGAACGTTCACGCATAGGGGCAACATGACATGCGGAATGATTTAGACCAAGGTCTCACGGCTGGCGAAGTCTGTTTCTCTCATTATTAATCTTGTATTCATCAGCGAGATGACTCGGTTCGCTTTGCTAATCTTGCATTGGGATACCTACCCGCTCACGACATGTTCAATAAGGCCTTTTCGCTTGGACAATTCAAGCTCAAGGCCTAGGGGGCAATGTTTACGCCTAAATTAATATTTTTACTGGACAATAATTGTCTATGTAAATATTAATTAAGTTCTTGGTCTATGGCGGCCGGCGAGCCCAAGTGCCTTTAAAATTTTATAATAATGGCCCGCCAGCAAGACCACGCGAGATGAATTGCAAGGTATGCCCACGTAATGACTCCACGCGGACTGTGGATCTCGCGCGCCTTTAGGCACAAAACAAAGCTCGCGCGCGAAATGACTTCGCGCGGAGTGGGGATCTCGCGCGCTTCGCGCGAAACACACAGTTCACGCGAAATGCCTTCTCGCGGGATGAATTACTTGTTGACTTCGCTTAGGCGAGACGAAATACATCTAGGCGAGCTGGCGAACTGACTCGCTAGTTCGTGAGGTAGACATACGCGGAGTCCGCGAGAGTCCTTATAATCGTTTTAGACTTTTTCCGGCCTTTGACACGCTTTGGGCCAATCCATGTGGCCCTTATTAATTAAAAAAGCCTTGTTTTGGCCGGCGAGCTATAATAGCCCGCGAAGTGGAATTGAGCTACAGAGTCCGCGGTTCGCGCGAGTTAGTTTTCTACATAGACTGTGATACCCCGCGGGATAAGAATTGCTCTTAATTCCGCTTCGCATGGGAGTCCAGACATTATCCTATGCGGACTGTGCAAACTGAATTTGTGTCACATAAGAATTGGTCTGCATGAGAGGAATAGTGTCTTTATGATTCACGTTGCAGAGTCCAACATGGATTCTGATTGCCTTTCTTTCGCGGCAAGGATTGCTCCCACTATATAAAGAAGCTCAAAGGTTTACAGAGCGAGACCACACACAACTCAATCAATTGCAAACAAGCACGAAAACCAACTGCAACCCAGTTCCCTTCGAAGCCACTTCGAAACCCCGATTCTAAGCGCACTGCCGCCTAGGATTCTTCAGAGCCCTCCGGACTCTACCCCTATTCCTTGGAATCTTCCCTATAGTTGCTCTGCTCACGCCGCCGTGAGTATCGACTGCCTTGTGCTCTTAAATTTCTCATCTGAGGTGGCACCTGGAAACCCCCTTCCGCCTGATCAAGAAGTCAAACGCACGCAATCAACTTTTTCCTTGTCCGCGAGGTGGCACGCCCGCAACACTCTCCCTTTCTCTTTGTTCGCTATTCACCTCCGCTCCGCACGTTGAGGATCGTGGCCAAAACAGCTTCACCGAGACGTCGTCATGGTGTTGGACGGTGTCGTCTCACCGTTGTCATCTCACCGTTGTCATCTTCATGGGTGTCGTCGAGGATGAGATATATATATATATATATATATATATATAATTAATCAGATTGAGGCGTGGAGGAGAAGGTATATGTAATTATGTATGAGAGAATGTGTGTAATTTTATTGTAAAGAGTAGGCAATTTGGTCATTTGCATCGTAGTTTTGGAGCAGGCCTGGTACTATGAATTATGGGCCTAATTTGTTTAAAAAGCGAGTTTTTTGTGTTTTTAAATTTGGTCATGTACTACCATGTAATTTTTTATTTATTTTTAGAGTATCAACGACGGTATCTTTAAAAAAAATTTAAGCTCAGAGACTAATCCGTGCCAAGAGATCTTGTCAGAACGCTTCCTCTCCTCTTAGCACCAAGAATAAATTAGAATTTAACTCTAATTAGAGTCAAATGAGATTCGAACCTGGATATAAGGGTTTCACACCTAGACTCTTACCAACAACCACCTATAGTGGTTCCCGCTCAATGTTTTGATCCTCTTCTTTTGCTTCAAATTGTTCACACAATTAAACCATTTCATCAGTATTGCCCTCATTAAAATTCTATAGAAGTCCCCACTCTATAGTAATTAAGACCTTTTATAAACAATTTTAGTAAAAATCTATGTTTGCTAGCCCACAAACATAAAATAAACTCTCTTATAGATGCAATACCTTTACTTTAGTAGTTGAGTTGAGTTGGTTTTGATCCTTGCTTCTTCATCTAACAATTTCTCACTTTCTCCTCTTCTATTTCATTTTTTTTTTAACAAGTTTGTGGATTTGAATTTTCTTTTTCATGCTGTGAAAATTTGATTAGCGGTTTTTTCCAGCTTATTAACTCTTTTTTCATTCAAAAAGTTTCGCTCTCACTTGGATATAATCGTGCGTCCGCCACTGATTGTACGTACTGCAAAATCAAATCTAATGTGTTGCTAAAATTCCAAAAAAAAATTCCAACCCGATCAATACGTGTAGGTTGCTGAATGCAACTCGATCATATTACGTGTTCGGAGTAGTGGATCATCAAAGATACGCTAGGGTCGGCTTTCTGCTAGCTAGGATATACAAAAGATATGTAAGAGTTGATAACTGGAAATATATAAAATGAAAATCCAGAGTCAAAGGTAAAAGATGCAAAGCTGCAGCTAGATATAGTTGATGATGATCAAAATCTTTTTCTTCAATTGTTCAATAAGAGGAGCTAGGTATGGAAATTATGGGAAAATATTTTGAGTCATCATCTACCTAGCTAGCTAGTGACCACTGTCTCATTTCCATGGAGGCATGCATTTATACAGACACACGCCCAATTTAAGCCAAGAAGAGTGATCCTGTGCATTCCACGGAAAGTGAGTGAAATAATCATGATAATCATTGTTCTCTTGTAAATCGTGAATCATATATGATCTTGATGAATCTTCATCTTCATCTCTTTTATCTGGCGTTTTGCATGCAAGACATAGATATGGAGTTATATACCAGATCTGTTCAGCTAGCCCCAACTTTTGGTGACGATACACGCACATTATAGCTATGAGTTCTTCAGGGCCTCATTGTGATGCTGTCAGAGTAAAGATTGATTCGTATATATAGTCTGATTGATCTCATATATACATCACCGAGGTAGGTTGCGGCTATATATAAATGAAATATTGGAGAATCAGATTGCAAAAAACTTTTTGTCATAATATAATCTCTCTACTAATAGTTGTGTAATTGTTGAGTTGTATGTGTAAATTTCTTTTAAGTTGATTATATTATGACAAAAATGACCATTGAGCTAGGATCGACACATACTATAGTTGAGTCATCGTTGAGTTGTATGGTTATGCATGCATGTACTCGATCGATCTATCAGAAGCTAATTAGTGTTGATTAGATCGGCACCAACTCTTGCATTACAGCACGGAGCCATGCGTTGAGCACGTAACGAACTCTTTCATTACAGCAATAGCAATGTTAGTGGCTGATCAGAAGCACCGTACCGTAAATGGAAATTAAGCAATTAAAGAAAAGCGTTGTTCTTTGTTCCTAATTCCTTCTAAGAAAACAAACAAAGAGCAGGTGCTGCACTGATAGAGTATAGCCCCTCTCTATCTATATGGTGCATTCTGAGCATGCATCAGACACCTGCCTAGCTCTCTATCCATCCCATGGGACACAGACGAAGATGAAGATGACGCGTGTGGAGTAATCAGTACATGTCATGTCCCTCAATACCATATCAGCTCCAGGGTTTTCCTCCCATGCATTATAGCCACGTTGAAATGGTCGCCAGACGTTTCCTAAAAATGAACAAACAGATTCGAATTACTATCCAACACTATGCATGGCTTGGTACTTCAGAGTAGCTAAGCTGATTAAGATTTCCAGTATTGTTCAGCATGTGAATTCGAGTTCGAAAGTGACAGAGACCAACGGATGGATGGAGTAGTGATGAATAATATCCAAACCGATTTCAGTTCAGCCAGTCGATCAGTTCTAGTTCTAATCGGTCATTGTGATATATATCTACTAATCCACGCTGTTAATTTCGAGTTTGTAATTTAAACTATGTTCGCAAATATAAGTCCTATGACCCATGTCACTTTTTTATCAAAATAAATAGGTTTATGAATTAACCATTGAGCTAGGATCCACACCGATTCATTTATTCTCTTATTATATTGATTTTTAATGAGTACGGTTATTGGGATCTCTAAATTTGCTCAGTATACCTCTCATTCTCTCTACACCTTCCTTTTACTTTTCAATATAAAAATTTTCTCACTATACCTCATTTCAAATTTCTAACATAATCTTAGTTATTTATTGACATATATTTCAATTAATTACTTACTTGAACTCTTATTCACTCAATAGACCTCTCATTTTTTTAACCTTTTTGCTTTTGAACATCCATTGTCCCTAACTTTTTTTTTAATTTTTTTCATGTAAGAAAATGTTTTATCATGAACTATTCTATATATCTTTTTAACTTTTGTTTTTCTCTTTTGCACGTGTTATTTTTTCTCTGTTTTTTTATTTTGAATAATTTGATCTCTATTTTATACCTCATAATAAAATATTTTAATAAATATATATTTTCAATAATCAATAATATATATATATATATATTTTACAAAAATATTTATGCACATTATAAGTATATACGTTCAATATGTATGATAATACAAATTTTATGTCATATGATCGATATTTGATCATTGTTTTAGTTCTTATAAACTATATATATATATATATATGCTTTAATAAAAAAAATTAAAAAAAGAAAATATATAAAGAAAATAATAAAAAATGTAATCAATTATTATTAAATAAAAAATCTAAAGAGAATAAATATAATATCTTATTTTGTATAATTATTATTATATATGAAGATATATATGTTATTTAATAATTTATAATTAAATAAAATTTAACGAGCAAATTTGATCGTACCACCCGCACTCATCTCCTATTCATTATTATTTCAGTGAAAGGGTAACGTGTCATTAAGTTAACGTGTCATTAAAGTATAAAGGCTAATAATTGATCGATTATTAGTTAATTAGCCCACGGTGCAATGATTGGTTTCTGTGAAAAGGGAAGAACCCGTGTTTCTGTCTCGGCAGAGGTACTCGGTCTTTCAAAATGATTGAGAGTATTGCATGTGTACACAGATCGATCTGGCCTACAGTTCATGTTCTGCTCTTGATCGTGCCCAATTTCAACAGGTCAGTAGCTCATTTTGGCCAGTACTTGGTGGCTGCAGCTACATTCCGGCCGGCAGCATATATTATTATGTCTATCAGTGAGATTCAATTCAAGACTGTAATTGACGATGCATATATATTCATATTCCAATGCATGCTAGCTATCGATTTTTTATACGACCTTAATTCATATTCCATTATTCCCCAACCCTACATTGACTCGCAATGGATTGTTGCTCTATGCATGTTATAATTTTCTGAAATAGTCGGGATTTCCGTTTTATACCGAACAGTTGCAAAATTATTATGTTTAACATAATTCATTATTTTGATGATAAAAGGATCCGTAGCTTATCATATTCATCATATAAAACAATCCGTAGGAATGCATTAGGTTACACCTTACGAGTAATACTCTCTTATTGTTGATGGTAAGTAAGGGTGTGAAAAATGAAAGTCATGCCTTGGAAAAACACATACAAGTTACATGGGTGTTGTTTATAACTAATATTTGTTCATGAGAATTTCGTGCATACATATTGTTGTGATAGTAGAGTCTATACGTCTCAACTTAATAGTTGAGAAGACAACTTAAGTATCAATTCAATAGAATGTATGTATCGTTGTCTTGTCTTGTCTTTTACTTACTTAATTGTTGGGGTTGTATGTATTAGAAAAATGTGGCTGCTTAAATAAGAGTCATTTGGAATCTCATATGAGAAACGTGAAAGAATCATTCATAGGTTATAAGAAATTGTACCACACATATTAATGTCGAAGTCTTTTATGTCAAACCCCATACCCACGGTTTCTCCACTATGTAGAGCTCGTTGACCTCTTTCGCGTAACAACGTACATGTACGTATATTACTCAATCCAAGCCGTACCCTGCATGATACGATTTAAAAAAAAAAAATTTAGCTAGCTAAACAGATTATGCAACAGATTAACAGTAGTTTTGAAAGGCTTGTAAAGCTAATTAACGGGGAGGCATATATACAGAGGGGTCCGGAGAATCAAGGAGGACCAGGAAAATGATCCGATCTGGTAGGTTGGACCGTTGGAGAGGATGATAGCTGGATGCAACTACACTATATATGCCCTAGCTAGCCATGTATCACCACCAATAATAGTGACATATATTATTCACTGCCCCTCTTTCTCTAGCCGTTTCAAGCCAAAGTAGCTCGAATATTTCCAAGATCCAAAATGCTAGTTGAATCATCTCTTTCAGGCTTAATTAATAAAATGCAGTTAGGGTTTATACTTCGCTACAGTAGTGTGTTGTTCATGAATCAGCAGCAAACTGTTTTCTGGTTCCCTCGATTTGAGGCGAGTTTGAAGTCAACAGAAAATGCTAGTGGTTCCTGGAAGTAAATTAAATTATTGAGAGATCGAGGACGGTGCCGGTAGCCTAAGCTTGTCAATCGTCGATGACATTGCCTTTCTTAACTACCAAGTACCTGCAGCAAGGAAAGGTTGAATTTTACATATAAACGTCCATTTCTCAACGCTTCAAATCCACAGACCCTCGATTTTGATTAGCTAGAACATTTCCGAATACCCTTTCATTAATTGGATTTAACAAGTCACAAAGACATGCAGGATTTGTCTTCGATTGCCTCCGTTTCTAGTAATATCAAGAAACCTCTTTTAATTCACTATTCGTCTAAATTTCATTGTTAAGAGTCAGCCGCAACAAATTGTTCAACTACGAAGACATGCACATTAACTAAATGATCAACCCCTTGTAGCTTGAATGCAAATTCGCCGATTACTCTTTTTTCATATATATATATATATATATATATATATATAATTCTTTCATCAACATTAACATACAAATCACTTACTGCCTCTATTACATTCCTGGTTTAAGTGGATACATCTAAGTTTATAAAAAACCTGGTTTACTAAATGTCAAACTTAGTATATTGGTTAACATAATGAGAAATGTATATTAGAATCCATACAGTATATGTTTAGCACTGAATCTAGTCGTATCCATTTTTCTTATGTTTAGCACTGATTCTTTGGTATTTTTCAAACAGAAAAGGATAACATATTAATTACAAAATATCACCTGAACTATGATGTTATTTTCATTTTTATATCTAACTATCAAAAACTTACATTTTCATACCCGAAGTTTCATTCCGTTAGCATTTTGATACCTTGACCACTAACACAGTTAAATTTTGAGAGCATTTTTGTCATTTCAATAAATGTATCATTTTTTACATTTACTTTAACAAAATAATTTATTTTTTAAGGTTATCAAATACAAATAGAACAATATACTTTAGCAAAAATATTCAAAAAAAAATCCAAAATTAAATATTTATTTTTGCAACAATAGTGATAAAAGTTAGTAGATATCTTGTATGTATGTATATTTTTGGAGTTACATGTTTAGAAAAACAAAATAAGATAAATTGATAGATAATTGATAGTTATGTATGAAAATGAAAATAACATCATAGTTCGGGTGGTGTTTTGTAATTAATTCAAAAGAAAAAAAATAATGCATTTTACAGGATTAGAAATTAATTGATAGACAATTATGACGTAATTGTTTTTGGAAATGGCAGTATACCTGAAAGTGGATTTGCTGAAAATTCTTTCCTAATTTTCCGATGAATATAACATCACTTGCCTGCTGGTCCAAACCTAAGAAACCATATACGCATACCTGAGAAACAAATCTCAGAGTGACACTTGTCCCTTATGTTTTTGTCAGTTTCTGTTTCACCAGGCTCTATATAAGGGTGCCTCCTTCCCCCTCTCGGAGTGTCTCACCAAAGCATCGAAATCATTTCACTGGTTTTTTTACTACAAAACTCACTCACTATTTCGCAGTCACTCTCACCCAGAATCCATAGATGGTAGCGATTTTCACATACGTTTTCGTTTCTCTTTTAACCCTTATCTTCTCGTACATTTTCATGAAGAAGAGCAAGGGAGGAGGAGAAGAAGACCCCCATGATGATCATGGTCATAAGAATAGGGCTGCTCAGCTCCCTCCAGGTTCATTTGGTTGGCCTTATATCGGTGAGACTCTTCAGCTCTATTCTCAGGACCCAAACACTTTCTTCTCTTCCAGACAGAAAAGGTATGTCATTGCTGCTAGCTTTCTGTTTCTGGTTTTTATAATTTCTGTCTAGTACAGTTTATGATCCATTGATTCTTATATATGGCTCCGTATGGATTCATAGGTATGGGAAAATTTTTAAGACGCATATACTTGGGTCTCCATGTGTGATGCTGGCGAGCCCGGAGGCTGCAAAGTTTGTGTTGGTCACTCAAGCTCACTTGTTCAAGCCCACCTATCCCAAAAGCAAAGAGGCTCTGATTGGTCCCTCCGCATTATTTTTCCACCATGGAGATTACCATTTCAGACTGAGGAAGCTTGTTCAGCGATCTCTCAGTCCTGATGCTATTCGGAATTTGGTGCCCCATATCAACGCCACAGCTGCCTCTGTGACCTCGGAGTCGTGGGGCACCGGGAAAGTCATCAACACCTTCCATGAGATGAAGAAGGTGAGCAAATTGATGCTGTAGATCACACAGGTTTGGATTGGAACAATTTGGAAAGGCCAGACTGTTTCAAAAAACGGTCTGTATAATAAATTGCCATACTGTCAATTCTTGGCACTTAATCACCATAGATGAACTTGTAGCATGCATAATGCATACGTGGAATTTGACACCAAATTAGAATATGTTTTGGCCCACGTCCTCAGCGAAGGGTAGAGAGGGAACAAATGTAAAACTGGTATGTGCGGGGCGTGCCACCTCACGGATGAGGAAAGAGAACGGTGCGCGTCCTGACTTCTTGACCAGGCGAATGAGGGCTCCGGCGTCACCTGATGAGGAAATATTTCCGAGCTTACTCTTCTGAATCACCTGTCGATCGATACTCACTGTGAGAGCGAGCAGAGCAACAATTGGGAAGTTGGAGACGAGTCCTGACGGGCTCCGGGATCTAAAGCGGGATGCGCTTAGAACGTTAGGGTTTCGAGAAGACTCGAAGGTTTCGACTGTGTACGTCTGTTTGAGAGAGTTTTGTTGATTGATTGATTGATTGTGTCTGTTTAGAGAGAACATGGAGCTCCCTTATATATCTATCCGTAAGCAACTCGTGGAGACTACTCACAATCCAATGCGGACTCTGCAATTAGAATCCCACAAGGATACGTTTAACTCGCCAGTCGTGCGCTCCATGCAACACGTGTCAAACCTATCTCGCTTAGGTTTCGTTCCCTGCCTTACTGCATTTCATTTGTCGTGTAGTAAGCGAACTCAAACACTAAGCGACCTTATCCAGAGGGTGTTATTAGTCATTTCAACCCATCCTCGCAAGAACTATAGAGTCCCATGCGAACCGGAGATAAGGATCCCGCGTAGACACCGAATCTCGCAAGGTATCAGAATAAAAGCCACGTCACGTGCTGCCAAACCTTGCTACCCTTGATGGGCTAAAAAGGCCACAGGCATTGGCCCAAATGATATCCAAGTCTTTCTCGAGTCTTGGACCGAAAATGCCCACTGGGCTCAAACATTGCCCCCTAGGCCTTGAGCTTAATCCGTTTCGCAACGGATAAGCGAAAAGGCCTATTTAAGCTTTTTTATGGGAACTCGTATTTCAAAAGGTGCTGACGCTTCGGCGCTATCGCTTCCCTTCATCATTACGGCTTTTCGAATTTTGAAACGCGCTGACGTTTCGGTCGTCATTGCGTCTTTTCGTTGCGACCATTGATTGAAAGGGACGTTACGGTTCGTCTCCTTTATAAACCTCGACGCGGGTCCCCACATCTTACCATCGCTTTCGAAACAATCTCCGCCTTCTGCAAACAACCAAACCCCAGCACCAGACAGACTTTAACCGGAAACAATGCCTCCTAAACCTTTTGCCAATGACCCGAACCTGAACCTTACGGCGGCGACCTCTTGGTCGACCAGCCTTGCACGCCGCTTCGCCACCAACCCGCCTCAAGGAACACCAATCTATTTCCTTGACACAGGGGCGGCTCTGCTTGGCCCGACTCCTTCAAAGCCCCTGTCCGACGCCGACCTTAACCATTACAACTCCCCCGTGCGTCGGCCAATCTTGGCCCAGCGGCGCGAACCGGGAAACTTTTCCACCTGGCAAGCCCGCTCTCATGTAAATGTCCGGGTCGGGGAGTGGCCCAGCGCAACCGCGGAGGAGCGAACGTGGTACGAGGAGCGCCTCCAGACCGATCAGACGATCTGGGAAGCCACCGGAATTCATGAGGCCATTGCCTTGAGCTTCTCGCTGCCCTCTCACACCGATCGAGCGCCTATCGCTGCCATGGCCTGTTTGTGGAACAGCGCCACCAACACCTTCGACTTCCCTTTCGGGCAGATGGGCATTACTCTGCTGGACATCCTCGCCATTACTGGGTTGCCAATCCACGCCAAGCCGTATGTGCCAGGCGACTTTGCGTCGACCGAGTTCCCATACGCCTGCAATTTGGGAGCCCGCCGCGCCCTGAGAATTTCATACGGGGCATGGCGGAAATTTTACATGGGCCACGCGGAGCCGCATGAAGGAGGCATCGCTTTCTTGGAGTACTGGCTTGACAAGTTTGTCTTCTGCGGCAGCGCTCACAAACCAACCGGGAGATGGACCAAGTTGGCTGAAGCGCTATACAATGGGGTTGAAGTCGGGTTAGGGCAACCCGTATTAGGCGCACTCTACCGGACTCTGCATCTGCTGTCGCTGAAGCCTTTCCACCTTTCTGGCGGCCCTCTGTGGATCCTGGACCTATGGACGCAGCTGTACTTTCCGCTCTTCCGGCGAGCCCCGGTGGAATACCTGCCTGAAGATCGGCTGCTTGGCTTTGCGGTGTGCAGGAATGACGCGAATCGGACTCCTCTGTCCTTCTTCGCTAGCCTGTCCATCCTTTACAACCACATCGAGCCACCACCGACTATGGATATGATGGTTCGCCGGCGCCACCCTGAGGTCCTATCGACGGGTTTCTTCCCCCGCCAAGAGTCTGACAACGATGCGAGGACTGCCTTCGTAAGAGCAACCTCATGCTGCGACCTCCAACTCGCTGAGGATGAGCAAGGCTTCGAGCTATATGCTCCCAACCACTTCGCAAGGCAACTTGGTTTTCATCAAGGGATTCCTTACCCGCTTCTCCATTCAGTCAACAAGTACACCTCGTGGAGGAAGATTGGCGAGTCTGATCGAGTCACCCCGCTGCAAAATCTCTACCCTCTTTCTCCCAACCTGCTGGAGATCGAGCCTTCGCTGGGCACTGACCCCGCTTACCTCGCTTGGTGGCGATCCTTGTCTGACAACCATTGGGAGTTCCCAGACGACGCTGTCTTCGCTGCCGTCTTTCGTCCCCTTTACGACACTTTGGGCGAATCAGATCGCACCATCCTCGATGGCCAGCGCGATCATGCGGAAAGGGGTTCTGGGGCTGCGACAAGAACTAGGCTCGCGCCTCCGCCAGTTCCTACTGCTCGCCGCCCGACGGGGATCGTCATTCGAGAACGCGATCCCACACCTTCGGTATGTCACTAAATGTGTGCATTTTGAACTTCCTTTGTCATATTGATAAAATGCTTTCCTCTAATCCTCTTTTTCTCTTCTCAGTCTGCCCCCCGCCGGAGAGACGTTGACAGGTCCGCAGTTGCCAGAGGAAAGGCACCTGTTCGAAGGGAGACTGTGGCGGGCCACGACAGCGAGACTGCTCCTGTCGTTCCTCGGCCAACGAGCGGCGAGAGCTCGCAGAAGCGTCCTATCGAGGACGAAGAGGACTTGCTGGAGGACGTGCAGTACCAGCGAGAGTATGGCTTGGTAAGCGACCCGGTAAGCGGACCACTTTGAATTAAATTTTCCTAAGCCAGTCAACAACTCGCTAACTTTGCTTTTGACAGGTTCGCCGCACTCGACCTCGCCTCGCTGTCGTAGAAGAGGCACCCGAGACAACGGATGTCCCATCTCCAGAACCATTCAGCGTGGATTTGGCCCTGCAGAGGGTTACTGAGGCAAGCGCGGAGATGGATTTCGAGGTAACTGCCGAAGCCGGCGAAGAGATGGTCATTGAGGAACTTGCAGCGGCAGGCGCGGAAACGGTTGCCGAAGAGTCTGCTGAATCTAGCGAGGAGGTGACCTTTGAGGAGACTGTTGAGGCGGCTGCGGAGGAGACTACTACGGTCATCGAGGGGGCCGACAAAGCTAGCGAGGAAGTCATACAGCCCTCCTCTCCAACCGCCGCTTCTGGCGAAGCTGGTCCAATCCCAGAACCTTCCTTGGCTCTGGTTGAAAATGCAGCCCTCGACCAGTCCAACCAAGTCTCTGATCCTACTGCCCCCTTGGCGACTCCGCCCGAAGGCCTTCAACTGATACTTTGGGCTCCTCCTCTGCGATTGGGCCGCGCGGGTCATTCCGGTGAAGTGCCTCCGGCGGTTCCAACAAAGGCCTTTACTGCCCCCTTGGTGGAGACAGAGACAGCTCGTGGCACTCCGCCACCCTCTCCAGAAATTGAAGCGGCTGCCGAAGTTGAACCAGTCACTCCGGTCCCAACAAGGAAACCTGGCGAGGATTCTTCTTCCTTCAGTACCCGGGCCGCTCGTCTTTGGGCCCGAACTACTCCGCCTACTGATCCAGAACCCATCCGCTTAGCTCGGTCTTTCCTTCATGGGTTGTTCCATCACGGCTCTCGCCCGAACGTCTTTGACTTGGTAGGACGTATTCGCGAGGCCCATGAAGCTCTGGATCGACACCTCGCTGGCGGCAATCCTGTTCTGGACCAAGCGCTGGAGTTGGCCGATGCTGTCGAGTCGCAGGCTCGCCGAGTTTTGGATATTGGTGCTCAATCGGCCTTTCGTGAGCAAGCTCGCCGCAACTTGGACAACCAGGTGGCGAACCTCTTGGCCGAGCTTGGTGAAGCTGGCATTCCTGGAGCGTCTTCAGAGAATCCAAGCGCTGGCCATGCTCGGCGAGTGGAAGCCCTGGAGGCTCAGATAGCAGAGCTGCAGGCTCAACTTGCTCGGGCTCGCCAAGACTTGGCCCGCGCTTTGGAAGTGGAAGCTCGTTTGCAGGCCGCGGAGGAGGCCCAGGAGGCTTTGGACTCGGCCGTGGCCGCTGCTGAAGAAGTTCAAGCCCAAGCCTATGAAGAAGAGATAGCCTTAGAAGGCATGCTCTTAGAGTTGTATAGGGTTTGTAGGCGTGCGTAGGTTTAACTGTATTTGCCCCCTTATGTACGAACTTTAATGATAATATCAAAGTTGAAATTTTCCCGCTCTTTGCCAACTGTTCTGTAATAACTGTCGGGGAAAAAAATCCTTTTCCGAGATTCAGCGACGGTTTCCAATGTAACTACTCGCTCGGAACGCGGGCAATCATTATTGAAAAACGCGTCTGACCTTATCTCCAAAGCCCGTATCTCGGAGCAAATATTGCATGGGGGACAACTGTCAAGCGCACCATCGCCCCTTCCGCCTATAAAAAGAAACGTTTGGCCGGGGTGAAGTATCAGTGAAGTCTTCTGCCCCCTCACCATGATTTCTTATTCCCTTCTGTTCATCCTTCTGTCCCTGCTTAGAGCAAAGCCCTCAACCATATATTCCCCTTCTTTGCTGATTCTGAAAATCTACTCTCAGGCCTAGAGTGATTCTGAGAATCTACTCTCAGGCCAAGCCTTTGTTCGGCCTGACCAAAGGTCGGGTACCCTCTGCCTTGCGCCTGCTGTTCTATCAGCGCGTGAGGCTCTGCCGGCCATTCAAACGGAAGACTGGTGGTAGCATGAGGGATCCTGACCCGCTGGACCTGTAGCTTCCCAACACTTTCTGTTGGGTCCAGGCCGGCGTCAGGGTTTTGGCTGATCTAAAGCTGCGAGGCGTCTGCCAGCTTTGAGCGAAGGACGCCGCGGCAGACTTCTCTTTAGCCAAGCGAGCCGGGACGAGGCTCCAGTATCTGTAGATCTATGCTTTTTTTTTAAATGTAAACATAGTCTAATTTACCTTTTCTGATCAATGTAATTGCTTTGGCCGCAAAGCCATAATTCGAAACATGTATTGAACAAAGTCAAAAAGGGCAAAAATAAATGAATTTATTTTTTAGGCCTCTGGAATAGGCCCCAATCTTGTACTAGTCTTTGTGTTTAGACTTTGCACGTTTACAGAGAATAAAGAAAACAATAGAAATTTTTAGGGCCTCTGGAATAGGCCCCAATCTAATACAGGCCCTTTTTAGGCTGGTACGTTACAATGTATTCTATTAGTCTTCTGTCCCGAGTTGCCCCCTAGTGTTAGGCGGCGGAGCGAGTACGCGATGGCGCGTAGCACTATTGACTGTGGTGGCGGGATCTGGTGGAGGTGTAGGATCCTCGCGTTCCCAGACCCCCGCAATGTGGCGCTTGAGGAAGCGGCCATTAATAGGGTTGCGATGAATAGTACCGTCCAAGTCGCGCAAGTGGTATGCCCCCTTGGGAAGTATTCGGTGAATAATAAAGGGTCCATCCCAGCGAGCGGACCACTTGCCCCGACCATCTGTTTTGTCCCCAAGCGGGAGGACTGCTCGCCACACCTTCTGGCCCTCAGTATAGCTCTGCCCGCGCGTGATTTTATCATAGGAGCGGGCGATGCGCTGTTTTTCCAGGACCAGGTTGTTGAAGGCGGCGACACGATGCTCGTCTAAATCTTCAAGCTCCTGCCACATGGCTTGGACGTAATCCTCGCCAAGTAGTTGATGCTGTTCCTGGACGCGGAGCGAAGCGATATTGATCTCCAGGGGAAGGACGGCGTCGTGACCGTACATGAGAGCGTACGGTGTGGTATCCGTTGGGCCTCGCTTGGAGGTGCGGTAGGCCCACAAAGTGTGGTAGAGTTCCTGGTGCCAGACGCGAGGGTTCAACTCCAACATCTTGCGGAGGATGCCAAGGATAACCTTATTACTAGCCTCCGCTTGGCCATTGGACTGTGCATAGTATGGCGTGGAGTGTAGAAGCTTGATGCCGTAATCGTTTAAGTACGTAACAACTGAATCGGCCATGAAAGCTGCCCCCCTGTCCGTAACGATGCACTCCGGGATACCAAAGCGTGAGATGATGTTGCGGAAAATGAAGTTGCGCACCGAGTTAGCAGAGGCGACTTTGAGTGGTTCGGCCTCGACCCATTTGGTAAAGAAATCGGTGGCAACGATAATGAACTTGTGCTGCTCAGAGGAATGGGGATGAATGATGCCCACGAAATCCATTGCCCATCCGCGACACGGCCAAGGTTTGATGATAGGCTGCAATGGGATGTTAGGAATATGTTGCACTGGTCCGTGAGCTTGGCAGTCTTGGCAACCTCTGGCGAAGGCAATACAGTCTTTCAGCATTGTTGGCCAGTAGTATCCATGGCGGCGGATCAGCCATCGCATTTTGGGCCCGGCCTGGTGCGAGCCGCAAACGCCACAATGGACTTCGCGCATGAGACGTTTAGCTTCGTTTCCGTATACACAGCGGAAGTCGTTGCCGTCTTCCCCACGCCGCCGGAGTTCGCCATTGCGTAGTACAAAGTTTAAGGCGAGGAAGCGGATTTGCCTGGAATGAGCAGCATCGTTAGGGTTCTGGAGGTAGGCGATGAATGGTAGCCGCCAATCCTCGTCGATGGGGTCCAAGGCTGCAACTTCTGGGATGGCGTCCCGAAATTGCCCCCTGGCGATGAAAGAGGGAAGAGTGCGGCGTTCGACTTTGAGCAGGCGTTCGCGCACTCCGTCTCTCAGGCTGAGGCCAGACGCTATCTGGGCGAGCTCGTTGGCAGCGAAGTTAAATTCACGTGGTATGTGTTCGATATACACGTCGTCGAACCGATCCAGTACCTCGAATGCCTTGCGCAGGTATGGCTCAATTGACAAGCTTAAACATTTGAACTTTTCTACAAGCTGGTTAACGACCAACAAAGAATCACCAAAGATCTGGACCTCGCGGACTCCTAAGTCCAACAAGATCTCTAAGCCGATGATTAGTGCTTCGTACTCGGCCTGGTTGTTGGTGCATTTGAAGTCGAGCTGGAACGAGTAGGAGAAGCGATCTCCAGCGGGATTAGTGATGGCTATCCCGGCTCCAGCTGCTATGTCAGTCCGTGAACCATCAAAGTACAAGGTCCAAGGAGCGAGTGTCACTGTGGCGAAGTCCAACTCGCGAAACGCTGTGAGCTCTGATGGTGGGTGATGGGCAAGAAAATCCGCTATTGCCTGTCCCTTTACTGCCTTTTGCGGAACATATTGCAACGAGAATTCGGACATGGCGAGGATCCACTTGCCGATGCGTCCCCGCAAGATAGGGCGAGAAAGCATGTATTTGACCAGGTCGGATTGAGCGATGACGACCGTGGTAAAGGCAAGCATGTAATGGCGCAGCTTGCATCCTGCAAAGTAGAGAGCGAGACATAACTTCTCCATGGGCGAGTAGCGTGTCTCACAGTCTGTTAACACCCTGCTGAGGTAATAGACGGCATGTTCTACCCCGTTTTCATCATCCTGGGCCAGGAGTCCACCGATGGATAGATCGGCGGCGGCGATATAAAGTTTGAGCGGGGCGCCGTCACGAGGCGGGATTAGGACAGGTGGGTTCGTAAGGTAGTCCTTGATTCGATCAAAGGCCTGTTGATGTTGTGGTTCCCATACGAACTCGGTTGCCCCCTGGAGCTTAAGTAAAGGGGAAAAGGGTTGGACCTTCCCTGCCGCGTTTGATATGAAGCGGCGGAGAAAGTTGATTCGCCCTAGTAGCTGTTGTAGCTCCTTCTTGGTAGTGGGAGGCGAAGCGGTGATGACCGCCTGTGCTTTATCCTTTGGGATCTCGATGCCCCTTTGATGTACGAGGAAGCCAAGGAAATCACCGGCCTCCGCGAAGAAAACGCACTTGGCGGGGTTCATCTTGAGGTTATGTTTGCGCATCCGTGTGAACACCTGCCGGAGATCTTCCACGTGGGTTGCTCGCGATTTGGTTTTGACTACCACATCGTCGATGTAGACTTCAATCAACTTGCCCAAGATATCGTGGAAGATGAGGTTCATGGCGCGCTGGTACGTTGCCCCCGCGTTCTTAAGGCCGAAGGGCATGACGACGTACTCGAACGCGCCAGTGAAACCAAGGCAACGGAAGGCGGTCTTGTGTCGATCCTCCTCGGCGACGGGGATTTGATGGTACCCGGCCGTGCCGTCCATAAAGGATAACACCTCGTGCCCTGCGGCGGCATCAATAAGTAGGTCAGCCACAGGCATGGGGTATATGTCCTTTGGTGTTGCGTTGTTTAGATCTCGGTAATCAACACAGACACGCATTTTGCCATTTTTCTTGCGGACGGGGACGACGTTAGACAACCACTCGTTATATTTGGCTACGCGAATGATTCCCGATCGGTGCATGCTTTCGATCTCTTCTTTAACCACGATCTGGGTTTCAGTTCGCATGAAGCGGCCGTCCTGCCGAACTGGGCGCCGGTCGGGATAGGTTGGCAACCGGTGGCAGACCAAGTCTGGGGACAAGCCTGGCATATCTTCGTACTTGTCGGCGAAGCAATCCCTGTATTCGCGTAATAGGTCAAGGAGGGCTTCCTTTTCTTCCTCCGCCAACTTTGCACTGATGGAAATAAGTAAGGGCTTTTCTGCAGTCCCTACATCAACTTGTAAAGTGGGGTCGCGGACTTGAGGTGGAGTGTCGTCCAAGGCAGCAGGAGCTAACTGAATAACTTCTTCCTTGGTATCGGAATAATCCACTACTTCATCGACATATTCCATAGTCGCGACCTTGTCGTAGGCTTCGCGTTCTGCCCAGTACGAAAGGAGTCTTTCGCACAAGGACTCGCCAGCCTCGCGTGCCTCCTCGGAAAGGGCACTATCCATCGAAATGGGGTGTGAGAGTCGCGATGGTGTGAGGACGTTGCAGATCGTCCTTCGCCTGGGTAAGTCCCCATCGCGTTAGATTGGAGGCCGTTACTCCGTATGGGCGGCCCTTGTGATCGACGCCTTGAACATCCAACGGGCCCAAGTCTGTATTATAGTATCGGGCATCGTTGAGGTTGGCGGAAATGGAGAAAGGCCGCGGGTCGGCCTTGATGATGACGGACTCGCGTTTCTCGGTGTCCCAGATCATGAGTTCTTGGTGCATGGAGGAAGGCACGCAAAAACTTCTGTGGATCCAGTCGCGGCCGAGGATCATGCTGTAAGAGGAAACGCACTCGGCAACGAAAAAGGTATAAACCCGTGATGCTGGCCCGACCTTGACCCGTAGGAACAGCAAACCTAGGGTCCTGGACACCTGTCCTGTAAAGTTTTTCACCGTTAAGGACGTTGTCTGGATCATTGAGCGCGGGATGTCGAGGAGCCCCATGGTGCGGGTTGTGACGACATTAACCGCGGCACCGGTGTCGATCATGACCTTGTTGATCAGTTTCCCTTGGACCTCTGCCGTGATATACAGCGGTCGCATGTGGGTGGCCATATCCAGGGTTGGTGTAGAAAAGGTCATGGTTGGCCTTGGTGCGAAGCTACTCGAACTTTCCTCTTGCGGAGTGCCATCGGCTGGGGCCAGGACTGGGCCCATTTCGCTGCTGCATGGCGGGGGTATGCTGTCATCCTCGCTGACGATGGTGATGTCCGCCGCACTGCAGGTTGTGTTTGGTGGAAGGGCGTATCGTTCCGAAATGAAGAACACCATCCCGACCTGAAACGAAAAATGTTCGGAGACTGGGACCAGAGGTGTGTCAATGATCCCATGTTCCCCTTCGAGAACTGCAAAGGCGTCTGCTTCTCGTCTGAACCCTTCCTCAGCTTCCCAACCAGAGATCTCTATCATATTGCAGGTGAATGACTCAGCCTGCTCTTCGTCTTGCTCCTCCTCTAGGTTGAGCCGAGGTTCTGAATGTGCCTCGTCGGCTTCCTCATTCTCGCGGAAACGTTGGGCCATTTGCTCGGCGAGGTTAGGACTGGAGGGTGCCGGTGTCTCTGCTGGTGGCTCTGAAGCCTGAGTTTGCCGTGGACGCCATACTGGCTTGGGTGAAGGCTGAGGATCCCTGGCTGGCTGCCTGTCTGCTGCCGCAGGAGCCTTACCGCTGTCTTCTTTCCCTAACTGCTGCAGGGCAGATACTCGGGGAACCATCCTAGTCTCGGGTTCCGGGGTACGCCGTGGCCGAGGCTGTTGTGGCGATGGTGGCTCCCTTCTGGCGTCAGCCTCTGGATTTTGACGTTCTTGTCGTCGTGAGGGCTGAGGCGGCTCGCGTTTAGACTCTGAGTCCGGAGTCATGAACAACTTTCGCCTAGGACCGGTAGGTGGAGCCTTGCCTTGATCGGGCTCCGGTGACGGCCTACGTCTGGAAGGCTGCTGATCCCTCCTCCTGGTAGGCTCCGGTGATGGATTGGGCCTAGCAGGCTGTGGATCCCTCCTCCTGTCAGGCACGGGTGATGGATTGGGCCTAGCAGGCTGTGGATCCCTCCTCCTGTCAGGCACGGGTGATGGATTGGGCCTAGCAGGCTGTGGATCCCTCCTCCTGTCAGGCACGGGTGACGGCCTGCGTCTGGAAGGCTGCTGGTCTCTTCTCCTTTCAGGTGCTGGGGATGGCCTGCGTCTAGGAGGCTGCGGATCCCTTCTTTGTTCAGGTGGTGGTGATTGCCTGCGCCTGGGAGGTTGCGAATCCGGCTTTGGTGGAACCGTGAGTCGGCAGAAAACATTTGGCTTGGGCGCAGGATCGTCACTGAACTGCTCGCAGATCCTTGGAGATGCGACTGGCGGCATCTGAAGGACTGCGCGCAGACCTTCTGCTTCCCGCCACATCCGCTCGGGTGTCTGGGCGAGCTGCGAGGGGCGTATAGCGCCCTCGTCGACAGCCCGTAAGGCGCGTAGGATGCTGCCGTACCGCTTCTGGAGCTTGCGCTTCTTGGACTTGCTGATGGTCACCGCCTTGCCCCCTTGCTGCGTGTACCAAACCCCTTCCTTGATCGCTGATTTAGACGTCGGGGGAATGTAAGGGTTGGTCAAGACGCCGTCACGAGGGCTTGGGGCGCCGCTACTGTGACTTCCACTGCTGGACTCTGAAATGTCCATCTCGCTTGCGGTAGGGGATGGAGGTATTGCGGCTGCCCAATGTGCGGCAACGTATGTCTCGAGACGCGCTATCCTTTTCTCCAGCTCTTCGCGAGTCCTGGGGCTCGTAGGCTGGGAACCTTTGGCGGGAGACGGTCTGTCGTCCCTCATGACTGCTTTGCCCTTATCCTTGTAGGAGGGGCGGTCTGGTTCGAGTCTTGCGACCAACTGTCGAGCTGGGTCGTTTGTGCTCCTCGTCTGGTTATCCGGGAGCATGTAGTTGTTCGCCGGCCGTTTGCGGTTTCGGCCTGGCGGATCGGATGGTCCTGCATTTGGTGACAGGTCTAGTGTGATCATTCGCTGGCCGACGCGAGGCCAAGCGAAACCAGCAGTTGCGATTGTAAAGCCGCCCTCGTCCTTGAAGCAGATGTATCCAAGGTCAAGCCAGTCTTGGATCTGGTCTCGGAGCTGGCGACATTCGCAGGTCCTGTGCCCCCAACTGTCATGGAAACTGCAATGGACGCGCCCGTCCCTATACTCGCTGTATGGCAAGGAGCGGAGTGTGACGAGTCCAGCCTCTCTGAGATCTTCTAAGACCTCGTGTGCCAGACTTTCATTGTAGGTGTACTGGCGGCGCGGCTGGCGGGTATTATCGTCTCCTTCCTCGCGGCCCCTTTTAGGCGCGCGACGTCGCTCGTCGTCCTGGGCTTGGTCAGCCCAGTTGACCTCGACCATGCCCACTACGGGCGGGAAAGGGTCTACATCGACCAATGAGGCCGTGCTACCCGGTGCCTTCATCCTCAGCTCGCCTGAGTTTAACCAAGTCTGCAGCTGGTCTCGGAGCTTGACACAATCCTTGGTGTCATGATTGTATACGTTGTGGAAGGCGCAGTATTTTTTGTCCTTCAGCTCCTCCTTAGGCGGAATTTTGTGGTCCAGGCGCACGTACTTCGCCTCGATTAGGTCATTGAAGACCAAATGGGCGTTCTTGGCGTCGTAAGTGTACGACTCATATTCTGGTTTGGTCCAAGCAAAGGACTGGATGGTGATCGGCTCGCGGGTCATCTTCAAGTTCTTCAGTTTGTGAGCCACTTGCTTGCCGGTCAGCTCTACCGCGCCAATGTCGTCCAAGTCCTGATCTGCATGGGCTGGCTCCGGCCTTTGATAGTAGGGATCGTGAGCAGGGGTTTGCATGCTGAGTGCCCCCACGATCCGGTTCTTCCCTGGGACATAGGTTCCCTTGGAAGCGTTGGCCTTATCGTCCAGCTCGTTCAGGATGAGCTCATAGCTGCCAACCTTGTTGATTAGGTCGCCCATGGAGCTGAAACGCTCTCCATGGTGCTTCAGCCGCTGGCGGTGCTCCAGACCCCGGATAGCCAATTTGATGGCTTCCTGCTCAGGCAGCAGGTAATCGCATTTGGCCTGCTGGATCTTGAAGCGCTGGAGGAAAGACACTCCGGACTCCATGATCTGCTGGCTCATCTGCGTGAGGGAGTCGAGGCCGACTTCGGGCTCAATTGTGCCGTATGTCTCCCGGAAGAGACGTTCCATGGTGGGCCAGTCTGGAATTGACCCTGGCTTCAGTCTGGAATACCAGGTGAAGGCGGCTCCGGACAGAGAAGTCCCGAAGAGCTTGAGCTTCAGCATATCATCATTCCCGTATTGGCCGCATTGGACCTTGAAACGGGCCATGTGAGTTGCTGCATCTTCCCTTGTCTCCCCAGAGAATGTGGTGAAGACGATGTTCTTGAACCCGTGGGGGAAAGGATATTGTGCCACGCTATCTGGATAGGGGTCACGGTAGTGCAAGCTAGCATCACCCTTTCCGGTGTGCTCCTTGACAATGCTTGAGATGAGTTGGCGCCAGTCGGCCGCCGTTACTGGTGCAGAATCTGCCCCCTGGTCATGGGCATGCCATGCGGAGAAACTAGGGGCCTGTCCGACGTTCTTATGAGTCGAACTGGAATAAGCCACGATCGGGTCGTCTGGCGTCCCCATTCCTTGCGGCGCAAGAGCATCGGTGCCCTTGAGTGTGATCCTAGGGCTGCATGGCGAGGGTAGACGGGGTGGTGTCCTTGATGAGCTGGCCCCCAATGTAAATTGGGGAGCCTTCTGGCCCCCGACCCTCGGATTTGCCCTAGGACGTTCATTTGGCGGGATATACCTCGAGCCCTCCGCTGCACTTGAACTGGTGGAGTTCAGAGCGTGATTCTTCGGCCCTTGGGCCCGAATCCAGTCTTCCATCTGCAGGACCCTCGTACTCAGGGTATCATGGCGCTCTTTGTAGTCTTCGAGCTTTTCCATGCTGTTTTTGCTCCCGAAGAAGGAAGCGTCCTGCTGTTGCTGCAGCTTGGTGTCATGGTCATTCAGACGATGGGTTTGGGCTTCTAGGGCCTTTGTAAAGGCCACCTTGCTCTGATCCAGTTCAGTCTGGATCCTTTGCAGAGAGCCGGACATTATGTCCTTGTCCTCCCTGATTGTGCCAACCACATAGTTGAACTCCTCGCTGAGCTTGGCGTGGTTTTCCTGGTTTGCGAGCCAGATCTCCTTGTCCTTAGCGACCTTCGCAGAGAGGTCTTGGACAATTTGCTGAGTTTCTTCTGCCTTCAAGCCGCACTCTCTCCTGAGCGCGCCGATCTCATTCTTGAAATCGCTCCTCAGTTCTTCGAACATTCTGCGGACCTCCTCTGTGGACAGAGCAGGTCCCGCCTCTGGGATTGGTTGTGAGTTTGCCATTGTGGGCTTAGTAAGGTCGGGGTTGCCGAACCGATTGAGAATCTCTTCTTTAGCGAGAGATCTGCAAGCCGCGCTGTTATGGGGCTTGTATTGTGGAGCCTTATGCTTCAAGCAAGAAAGCGAAGGTCTCCGGTAGGGGGAGTTGTCAAACTTCCCAATGATTGCTGGAAAAATAAACTCCCTGGTCCCACTGGGCGTGCCAATGTTTTGGCCCAAGTCCTCAGCGAAGGGTAGAGAGGGAACAAATGTAAAACTGGTATGTGCGGGGCGTGCCACCTCACGGATGAGGAAAGAGAACGGTGCGCGTCCTGACTTCTTGACCAGGCGAATGAGGGCTCCGGCGTCACCTGATGAGGAAATATTTCCGAGCTTACTCTTCTGAATCACCTGTCGATCGATACTCACTGTGAGAGCGAGCAGAGCAACAATTGGGAAGTTGGAGACGAGTCCTGACGGGCTCCGGGATCTAAAGCGGGATGCGCTTAGAACGTTAGGGTTTCGAGAAGACTCGAAGGTTTCGACTGTGTACGTCTGTTTGAGAGAGTTTTGTTGATTGATTGATTGATTGTGTCTGTTTAGAGAGAACATGGAGCTCCCTTATATATCTATCCGTAAGCAACTCGTGGAGACTACTCACAATCCAATGCGGACTCTGCAATTAGAATCCCACAAGGATACGTTTAACTCGCCAGTCGTGCGCTCCATGCAACACGTGTCAAACCTATCTCGCTTAGGTTTCGTTCCCTGCCTTACTGCATTTCATTTGTCGTGTAGTAAGCGAACTCAAACACTAAGCGACCTTATCCAGAGGGTGTTATTAGTCATTTCAACCCATCCTCGCAAGAACTATAGAGTCCCATGCGAACCGGAGATAAGGATCCCGCGTAGACACCGAATCTCGCAAGGTATCAGAATAAAAGCCACGTCACGTGCTGCCAAACCTTGCTACCCTTGATGGGCTAAAAAGGCCACAGGCATTGGCCCAAATGATATCCAAGTCTTTCTCGAGTCTTGGACCGAAAATGCCCACTGGGCTCAAACAGAATATGCGAAGAAAATATTATCCAAATTAGTTGAATATTTGAGTTATCCTTAAAAAGTCAAAGGAAAGGCTATAAATTATTTTATATTTTGTTCCGAATCATGTAACAAAAACATTCATTTGCAAATTGAAATTGTCATTGCAGTTTTCTTTCGAAGTTGGTATACTAGTAATTTTTGGCCAATTGGAGACCCGCTACAAAGAAGAACTGAGGAAAAACTATATGGCAGTGAACAAAGGCTACAATTCATTTCCCATAAACATTCCTGGAACGCCATACAAAAAGGCTTTGTTGGTGAGTTGATTTGAATTTGCATGCTAAGTAATGCATTCTTGCTAGATGATTTTTTATATTCGATCTATTGTGACACTTCAAATAAGTAGTCGAACATTCAACATAAAAGTCTCTGATATAGGACAGCTTGAACAAACATTTGAGTCACAGCTTGACAAAACCTTGTTCATATCGTGATTACGCTTCAGACAAACTATGAAACAAGAGCTAGAGCGCACCTTGTCTAATAAGTTCTCCTCGATCTCATTATTCCCTTATGTGTTTTAGGCGAGGGAGAGGCTGAGGAACATTATCGGTGACATTATCCATGAGAGAAAGGAGAAGAGGTTACCTGAAAAGGATCTGTTGGGTTGTTTGCTGAGCTCAATAAACGAAGGAGGGGAAGTTTTGAGTGATGACCAAATCGCAGACAACATAATAGGTATTCTCTTTGCTGCTCAAGACACCACAGCCAGTGTCATGACCTGGATTTTCAAGTACCTCCATGACGAGCCAAAAATCATAGAAGCTGTTAAGGTATTTGCTGCTCCATCACATCTTGATTTCCATTGTTGGATAAGTTGAAAGCTCGACCATATTCTCTGTGTCTTTTAAATCAAAGACATGAAAACTATGTATAACAAGTTCAATTATTTTGATAATAACCACTAGCTGCTTGCTTAATTTGCAGGCCGAACAAAATGCAATTCGCATATCAAATGAACAAGCAGGTAACCAACCATTGAGTTGGGCAGACACCAGAAACATGCCAATTAGTTACAAGGTACATATTTACACATGCATTATCTTCCATATACATTTAGCTATATGAAGGCTAGCTTTTTCTATACGTACATAGTTCTAAATGTCGTCTTGTTATTCTTATCATTCTCAGGTTGTGTTGGAGAGTTTGAGACTGTCAAGCATTATATCGTTCCTTTTTCGAGAAGCTGTGGTTGATGTGGAGTACAAAGGTAATTCGAGGAATATATTTGTGTCGATATTTTACTTGTTACGCGATAGTGTTGAATGGTAAAACAATTTAGTTAAAATGACATTCATGATTTAAAAGAAGTTAATTTTCAAGTCACTTGGTTGATACTGTCACATCAGATTTTCCCTGCCTACTGTTGTTGTGTTCCAAGACTAATGATCACTGCAATGACGATTCCCAGAATTAGCAAGAATGCATTATTTTTGTACCAGCAAGAGAAAAAAAATGAGGTGTAGAAGTATGATTGGTCTTTGGAAATTGTGGCTGCAGGTTACTTGATTCCAAAAGGTTGGAAGGTGATGCCTTTGTTCAGGAACATTCATCATAATCCTGAATTCTTCGCCGACCCTCAGAAATTCGATCTTTCTAGATTCGAGGTATGGACGGTGACTGGCTACTGTTTTCTCTATCTTTATGGAATTGCAGTCATGACCAATAAAAGAGTCTGATAATTGAAACTATCTAACTTTGATCCATGTCTAGATTGCACCAAAGCCAAATACATTTATGCCATTTGGCAGTGGAGTCCATGCTTGTCCAGGAAACGAGCTTGCTAAGCTGGAATTACTGATCATGATCCACCATTTAGTCACCAATTTCAGGTTTGTTATATACAAGTCCTAAAAACTATGTTTGATTTGAGCTTGGAGAATTTGAAGTGAAACTTTGCTATTGTTTGTGTTTTGCAGGTGGGAAATTGAGGGATCCCAAAGCGGGACTGAGTATAGTCCATTTCCTGTACCTCTGAATGGACTTCCAGTCAAACTTTGGAAATTAGAATAGGGCTAAGGGGAGCCATACCCTCCCCAACTTAACCTCATCTAGCTTTTTCTCACATATTCTATTCTCTCTGTTTGCTCCCATCCTAATATTGCTGGGGGTAGTACGATGCCCTTCATTTCTTTCTTCCCAAAATTTTGGTGTTGCGATTAATCTTTGTCATTCTAGAAGGAATTTGAGTTTAATTTTAACTGCACAGACTACAGATATTATGAACTACACACAGTTCACATCATCTGCAATCCTAATTTGCACCAAACTGACCTTGATAAGAACATATATCAAACTTTTAAGCAGAAAATGGGCAACCATGTAATAGCATTTATCGGAGAACCCAAATGAACTGATACAGGAACACTTTCTTTGCTTATATGTGAGAACATAATATTTGCAGCATATAGCATATTACAACCAGCACTCATCAATTGCATCGTACAGATTGCACAAAGAACTATATTATACAAACCGGTCCAAAGCACTCATCAATCATCATATATTTCTAGGGATCGATCACTATAAATTTACAGATTGAAGTCTGTAGGCAAAACCTTATTAGCTCAAAGCAATTGAGATGTTGCAGGAGATGTGTATTTACGAATTGCTGCAGTGATCCTCTCCTTGTCTCTGGTTGGGAATGCTTCCAAGAGAACACCGTCTTTATAGAAATGGAAGAGGGGCACCGTCTGCATCATTTCATTTCATCTTAAAGTAAGAGCAAGCACTATGGAATATAAAGACAGATACATAGTGGATCAGTATATCAACTGGTGCAGAAAAACCATACATGTAGACTGTAAAGAAATGAAACTATAAGCTCGGTGTGTAAGTACAATCAAGTGTCCTCAACAGAAGTCTTATACAACATCATTGCTCTCCAGGATAGGATTAAGGAAAGTTATTACCAGAGGAATTTACCTTAATTCTAAGCCGGTCTGCAACCTCGGACTGTTCATCATACTCATCAATTACCTGCAGCAAATTCCCTTGTATAACTGTGTATTGAGCTGCTAAAAGAAACTCCAACAACTTCGGAGAAAATAAAATAACATACAACTCTCCATGCTATACTCACATTGTGCTTTAAGAAGATTACTTCAGCTTCTCCTTCACCAGCTCTCTTGCATAACTTTGAAAATCCTTGCTCTATGTACTTGCAGCTTCCACACGAAGTTCGATAAAAATCTACAACAACTAAAGAATTGCTTTCTTTGGCCGCATCAAGAATTTTGAAGAATTCCTCATCAGTATAAAATTCTCTAACACATTCAACTGGACACAGATCATCATCTTCATCAGACAAATCTCCTTGACTTTCATCAGCCACTCTGATCTTCTTTATAGCACGAAAGCCATGGCTAAACTTTGAAACTTCCCAACCTGTAAGTCTGATGCCAGGGCATAATCTAACATGCGTTCTCTCAGGAAATGAGACGGGAATTTCATAAGGATTTTTTAAGATCGGTTTTGATCCAAAGTTGAATGAGGCCTCGGCCTTGCTATGAAGAACATTCTGTCTATGCATGACACCAAATGGCAAACCTCCAAACAACAGCGCTTAAAACAATGATTCTCTCAGAAAATCTCCTTTCAGATCCTGGACAATGCTTTGCCAGATGAGCTATTGATCTTCTATATCTTTACTTTCTATCATCTCCGCTGGTGTACGTAGTGTGCACAATTAACAGAAACATTAGGGTCTATTGTTACAAAAATAATAGTAAAAGTTCAAGCAGAATCCAAAGTGAACCTAGTTTCTATGATTCAATGATTTGGGGAAGTCTGCAACTCTGCATCTTTAGAGTAATAACACAGATGCCGTTTGATCATTCTAAACGGTTGTTCACATAGTTTGGAAACATTTCATGCGACCATATAGATACAACATTCTCATTTATAAATCAGGGACGACTGTTTAAACTTCAAGAGGCAATTTTGAAGACATATATTCTGAAACCAATGAGAGCAAGGAAAAATCATTGGCTGGAAACAAAACCAAACTAGTCTCAAATTTTCAGTCTATTTCTGGGTTTGTTGGAATTATCCCAGGTGGTAACTCCATGGGTGTCATTTATCATAACTAGTTCAACAAGGACTATTCCATTAACAGGTAAACTTGATCGAACGGAAACGAACAAAGTAATGCCTAAACTACTGACAATCAACGATGGCAGACTCCAAATGCAGAGACATGAACTAAAAGCTGATTAGAACCTTGCTTACCTCAGGAAGTTGAGGATTGTCTTTGCCATATCTCACTTCTGAAAATGCTACGAATGACATGAGGCCACGACACCCACCATATCACCTATTTCCAACTGACTCCCTCTTCCGTTGCTCAATCATTGCACTCACATGGGCCTAGCCCAGTTAAGTTCGGTTAAACAAAAGAGCGGATGTATGACGTCAGACAAGAACCCAGATAAAAAATGGGCGTGGTTGGAAAGCGTGCCTGATCCGTTATCTCATCTCTGGTAATTAATCGTTCGCGCTTGATTTACACACGCCATTACTTGTATCGCCCCGCCGAACCAACCAACCGACCAGTCATAATAAAACGACGTATCTTTTGCTGTTTGTTGTCGTCGTCGGCGAAGAAGAGATGGGGAGCAACGATGAGCTCAAGTCGGAGGCGTTGCTGGAGCAGATGAAACAGCACCTCACGACCGACGCCGGTAAAGCCATCGTCAAGAAGATCGGCCTCGTTTACCAGATCAACATCGCACCCAAGGTAAAACTCTATCAACCAATCAGGGCTCTTGAACCGACAAGTTCTAATCTTGGGAGTTTGATTGCAGAAAATTGGGTTCAATGAGGTGATATACACCATTGATCTGAAGAAAGGGGAGGTGAACAAAGGTTAGAGTTTTTCCAATTTTGCGGAAATTGTTTCCTTTGTTTAACTAGGCGTGAGATTAGGGGCTGAAATATTATGGAATTTGCAGGGGCGTATGAAGGAGGAAAGGCGGATGCGGTGTTTTCGTTCAAGGACGATGATTTCATGAAGATAGCGCTGGGGAAGATGAATCCCCAGATTGCTTTCATGAGGGGAGCCATGAAGATAAAGGGCAGCATGAGCGCTGCCACCAAATTTACACCCGACATTTTCCCCAAGCCTTCCAAGATGTGACTTGGCTCAGCTGCATTAGGAAACAAGAGGGCTTATTTACTTGGCTCCAATAAATTTCTGAAATACTAGTTTTTACTTGAATGCTATAGCTAGAAATCGATTAGAGCGAAGCGCACTATAATGTCTCAATAAGCTGCCAATTAGGACCCTGGGAATTTTCTATCACTCTGTATTTGCTTTTCAGTTCTTCACTTGTTTGCAAATCTGTCTGCCTCTTTTTATGTTTATTCAGCTCGCTGTTTCTGTTGCTTACTGCTAATGAAAAATGCTCTATCAATGTGAATGGAATTAATCGTCGAGTCGTTTACCTGCAAATTTCTGTTGGTGGATCGATAAAGATGAGAAGTAGGTCGTGATAGAGACTCTTTGTCTAATCCAGCTCTCCTTCAGTCCTTCATGCCTGATCATCGTCTTTGTTCCTAGTTTTCTCTTTCTTGTCGTTTTCAGAACTTATTAAATTCTTCTAGGAACTACATTAGGGTGGTCACTGTTTGTCTGAGCAATAAGCCCGTCTAGCTCAGTTGGTAGAGCGCAAGGCTCTTAACCTTGTGGTCGTGGGTTCGAGCCCCACGGTGGGCGTTTCTTTTTCGTTACTCTCTTTTATCCGCTTCTCCCTCTTCTTTATTTTTCGGTCGCACCTTTGTAAAGCACCAACGGTAAAGTCTGGCGCCAAACTGCAGAATATGAACTTGGCCTGTTCTATTGGTTTCTCCACAAAGCCAAGCCTAGTCTACTTCCATTCTCTTCTAAATTCTCACATCCAAACCAAAACCCCAAAACAAGCACTACTTCTTTTTCCCAACTTCTTTGAGAACAACCTCAAACCCAATGATCTCACTTTCTCTTTGCTTCTAAAAGCTTGCACGTCTTCTTCCTCATATCTAGCTTCAGGAAATGCCAAACTAGAAGTAAATCAGATTCATACCCACCTGTTAAAATCGGGTTTTGACCGGTTTGTTTATGTGGGTACAGCTCTTCTTGATCTTTACATGAAATTGGGGCGAGTGAGAAACGCTCAGAAACTGTTCGATGGTATGCCTGAAAGAGATGATGTCTCATGGAATGCAGTGATTTGCGGGGTTTCGAAGAACGGTCATCATTCTGCGGCGTTGGAACTCTTTGTTCAGATGTGTAGAGAGGGATTTAGTCCGGGCCATACGACTTTGGTTAGTTTGGTACCGTCTTGTGGTAGGCATGATTTGGCTTTCCAGGGGAAATCTGTTCATGGGTTTGGAATTAAGGCTGGCCTTGATTCGGATTCGCAAGTGAAGAATGCTCTTGCCTCGATGTATGGCAAATGTGGAGATCTGGAAGCGGCAGAAGTCTTGTTTGAAGAGATTGTTTACAAGGGTGTGGATTCTTGGAATACTATGATCAGTGCTTATGGCCGAAATGGTTGCTTTGATGAGGCCATGTTTGTGTTTAGACGAATGCGAGGGGAAAAGTGCAAGCCAATGTGGTGACCATGGTAAGCCTTCTGTCAGCAGATGCCGATCCAGAGTCTACTCATTGTCATGCCATTAAGACTGGTCTTGTAAATAATGCTTCTGTGATTACTTCACTGATTTGCGAATATGCAACAAGCGGAAATACAGAATCCGGAGAACTGCTTTACAAGTCATTGCCTCAGAAGACTCTGGTTTCCCTAACTGCACTTATTTCAAGTTATGCTGAGAAAGGTAATATGGATCAGGTGATGGAGTGCTTTGCTCGCTTGCAGCAGCTAGAGATGAAACTAGATGCAGTGGCTATGGTTAGTATCCTCTATGGGATAAAGCACCCTGCTGAATTTGGCCTTGGACTTGCTTTCCATGGTTATGGATTGAAGACGGGGTTGGCCGCTGATTCATTGGTAGTAAATGGGTTGATAAGCATGTACTCGAGGTTTGACAAGATAGAGGATGCGTTTTCCTTATTCTCTGAGATGGGTGAAAAATAATTGATTACTTGGAATTCTTTGATATCAGGCTGCGTTCAAGCTGGAAGGTCAAGTGATGCCCTGGAGTTGTTTTCTCAAATGCAAATGTCTGGACATAGTCCAGATTCTGTTACTATCTCTAGCTTACTATCTGGGTGTTGCCAACTTGAGTACTTGAAATTTGGGGAGGAACTTCATACTTACGTACTAAGAAACAACTTCGAAGGAGAAGATTTTGTCGGAACTGCTCTTATAGACATGTACACCAAGTGTGGAAGAATAGAGCATGCTGAAAGGGTGTTCAACAGTATAAAAGAGCCATGCTTGGCAGCATGGAACTCAATGATCTCATCTTATAGCTTATACGGCTTAGAACATAAAGCTCTTGTTTGCTTCTCCAAAATGCAAGAACGAGGGCTGAAGCCTGATAAAATCACATTTTTAGCAGTATTAGCTGCTTGTACACATGGAGGTCTTGTTCAAGAAGGAAAAACATATTTCCAAATGATGAAGGAAAAGTTCAACGTAATGCCAGGCCTGCAACACTGTGCTTGCATGGTTGATCTCTTCGGCCGCGCCGGTTTGTTAGACGAGGCATTGATGTTCATCCGGTCCATGGAAACAGACCCTGATTTTGCAGTTTGGGGAGCTCTACTGAATGCTTGTAGCATCCATCAAGAGGTGAAGCTAGGGGAATACATTGCGAAAAAGCTGTTCTTCTTGGACTGTAAAAGCGGTGGCTTCCTCGTGCTGATGTCAAATCTCTATGCAGCTAAAGGAAGATGGGAAGATGTAGCAAGAGTGAGGGAGATGATGAAAGTCACTAGAGGAGATGGCTGTTCAGGAATCAGTGTTATTGAGATGACTTCACTGCAAGCAACTTGAGCAACATGATGGGCCCTTAATGGGCTTACAGAAGGATCCGGCCCATATAGAAATATGACCAGTCGGTTCTTGTACCTAATCTGTAGGTCACTCTCATAAACCCTAAAAGTAGCCCAAAAAACCGCAAAAGCGCTCCCATTTCAAAATTCAAACTTTGGTGTTCCCCAATAGTCATCTCTCTCAGATCTTCAAACCCTAATTTTTCTTCATCTTCGAAAATGGGTGGGGCTCACAGCCGCGAAGATCTCGAGCTCATTGACTCAGACGACGAAGAGCAACAGAGCGAAGGGGAGGAGTGTTTTCAGGACGCGGAGGAGAAGATTCAGAGATCGGCGGAGCGCGGTGGGCCCAAGACGCCGGCGTCGGTGGATGACGTGGAGGCAAAGCTGAAGGCGTTGAAGCTGAAATACGCGTCGGCGTCGAAGCAGACGACCCCGAATCTGAAGAATGCGGTGAAGCTGTATGTTCATGTTGGTGGGAACACGCCCAAAGCGAAATGGGTAACCTCTGAGAAACTCACATCTTATTGTTTTCGAAAGACGTGTAGAATGGAGGTTGATGATGAAGAGGAAGATGCGGAGGAGGATGAGGAGAAGGAGGATTCGTGGTGGGTGTTGAGGGTGGGGGAGAAGATTAGGGTCAAAGTTTCGGCTGAAATGCAGTTGAAGACTTTTGGGAGGGAGCGGCGTGTCGATTTTGTGGCCCGGGGAGTGTGGGCTATCAAGTTCTTTAATGAGGAGGACTATAGGGTTTTTGTTGCTAAGTATACTGATTGTATGTTTGAGAATACTTATGGATACAAGGCGACGGAGCAGAACAGGGTTAAGGTGTATGGGAAGGATTTTATTGGGTGGGCAAAACCGGAGGCGGCGGATGATTCTGTTTGGGAAGATGCTGAGGATGGTTTGCTGAAGAGCCCGGGGTCTGCCACCCCGGTCAGAGTGAATCAGGACTTGAGGGAGGAGTTTGAGGAGGCGGCACATGGAGGGATACAGAGCTTGGCGTTGGGTGCATTGGAGAACAGTTTCTTGGTTGGGGACTCTGGCGTTCAGGTTGTTAAGAATTACAGTTATGGAATACAGGGGAAAGGTGTTTATGTCAGTTTTGATGATGGGAGTTACAGAGGTGGGTCGAGTGTGGCACACTCCACCCCTAGGAAGGCTCTGCTGATGAAGGCGGAAACGAATATGCTGCTCATGAGTCCAATGAAAGAGGGGAAGCCTCACACAACAGGGCTTCAACAGTTTGACATTGAAGCTGGAAAGGTTGTGACTGAGTGGAAGTTTGAAAAGGATGGGACAGATATTACAATGAAGGATATCGCAAATGACAGCAAGGGAGCTCAGTTGGATCCTTCAGGGTCCACATTCTTGGGATTGGATGATAACAGGCTTTGCCGTTGGGATATGCGTGACAGGAAAGGGATGGTTCAGGATCTTGCAAGTGCTAATACTCCTATTCTCAATTGGAATCAAGGGCATCAGTTCTCCAGAGGAACTAACTTTCAGTGCTTTGCTAGTACTGGTGATGGCTCAATTGTTGTGGGGTCTCTTGATGGGAAGATCAGGTTGTATTCAATCAATTCTATGAGGCAAGCCAAAACAGCTTTTCCTGGCCTTGGTTCTCCTATTACGCATGTGGATGTTACATACGATGGAAAGTGGATTTTGGGAACAACTGACACCTATTTGATCCTCATCTGTACCATGTTTACTGATAAAGATGGGAAGACAAAGACCGGCTTTGCTGGGCGTATGGGGAATAGGATTTCTGCCCCAAGGTTGTTGAAGCTCACTCCTCTGGATTCTCACTTGGCAGGCACTAATAACAAGTTTCGTAATGCTCAGTTTTCATGGGTAAGTCTTTGATCTATAGCCTATTAGAGTTATTTTTGTTTGCCATTAGTTTGTGGGATTTCCAATCATTGGTTTGCTTCATTTCTATTCTCTGTGGTGCTGAAACTTATCTCAATTTTTTAATACCTTAATTTGCATGATTTAATGGCATTCCTTAGTATCATGGAGCAGGAAGATAAATTACATGTATGTGTGTTGGAGTCTATGGTGTCAGAATATTTGAGTGTGTTTCCCCTTTCTTTTCCCTATATTAGAGACGAGCATATGCACTGTCGAGTTGAGACTCCCAAATGTCTTCTGTCATAGGTTCTAGTTTGATGGATTTCTTCTGCATGTGTGTTTTATTATATATCAGGACCATTCATTGGTTCACTATCCTTGCACGGTGTCTAGTTAAATAGCTTCAGGATTTCTTTTTCTTCTTGAAAATTAAGCTTGAATCGTTGTTTATTTATCTCTGTTATACAATCCATACACAAGTGACAACACTCTGGTAACTTTTAGTTGTAATTTTGTGAGTTGTTTAGTACAACATAATTATTTTTGTTTTATGTATCGTTCAGGTCACAGAGAATGGGAAGCAGGAGCGCCATTTAGTTGCAACTGTCGGAAAGTTTAGTGTGATTTGGAATTTCCAACAGGTGAAGGATGGGTCACATGAGTGCTACCTAAATCAGGAGGGCTTGAAGAGCTGTTATTGTTATAAGATAGTCCTGAAGGATGATTCCATTGTTGATAGTCGCTTCATGCATGACAAGTTTGCAGTAACCGACTCACCTGAAGCGCCGCTTGTGATTGCAACCCCATTGAAGGTCAGCTCCTTCAGCATATCCAGTAGGCGATGATGTTCAGAGACATGACCCTTCATCTACTCTGAGCTTTCTTAGCTTGATCGATGAAGTTTTAAATGCTGAATGCTTGATCTGAGCTTTCTTAGCTTGATCGATGAAGTTTTAAATGCTGAATGCTTGATTAGGGCCATATGTTGTTTAGGTAATTTCAATATGGAATGATGTCTGATTAGTAATCCATTATTAGTGTCGCCAAGTTCTTAAGTAGAACATGATGTGCTGCGTTTAGCAGCCTAGTAGGGGACTCAAGAGGAAACTAAAATGTATTAATTTGCTACTCCATGGAAATTTCCAGCTTTTGTAGTAGAATGATATTCTCCCCCTTAGGAGCCGTTGGATTGTTGCATCAAATCAGGACATTTCTCTTTCTTTTGTTTTTCAAAGTGGACCCTGTGTTTTAAGTAATTATTTATAGGTGTAATTTGTGGACCTGTTGTAATTTGAAAGGAGCTGTTGATAGAAAGATAGTGGAAGAGAAATGGCAGTCTCAGCAGGAAGAGCTTTCCTTGTGCAGCCATCTTCTCTAACCTTTGCTTCGCATAACAATTTACTGAACCACTCATTTGGTACCACAAACACATCCTTGCTTGTTAAACTAGGAAATGCTAGAGGTTTTGCACGACAAATGGTTCGAGCCCAGGGGCGCCCTACATGGCTTCCTGGCCTCGACCCCCCAGCATATCTGGATGGAAGGTGAGTCCCTCCTGGGACTGATCGTTTTGGTCTCATTGTCTTCCTCCTTAGTTTTGATACAAGTTCATTCTCTGTTGGTGGGTTATTTCTTCCTTTTAATAGCTTGGCTGGGGATTTTGGGTTTGACCCACTTGGGCTTGGAGAGGATCCCGAAAGCTTGAGGTGGTATGTGCAGGCAGAGCTTGTTCACTGTCGCTTTGCAATGCTTGGAGTTGCAGGAATTCTCCTAACAGATGTCAGTAAATCCAAACAATTGATTTAGATTACATTCTTTTGGCATTAGGATTTTCATTGATACCAACCACGTATTGTAGATAGAACGTTTGAGGCCTTAAGATTTGATATATAGCACAAGTAGTTAAACTTAAACACAGGGTCCAGGGCTCCACGCCTTGCCTTTCACTCAGTGAAATAAAAAGAAGCTGCATCTTTTACTTCATTAAGATCAATGAAGGTCATTTTCGTGCAATGCTGATGATCGTCTTAATACTTTGTTGCAGTTACTGCGTGTAACAGGAGTTCTCAGTATACCAGTTTGGTACAATGCAGGTGCAGTTAAATTTGGCTTCGCCAATACAGAAACTTTGATCATTGTGCAGTTCCTTTTGATGGGGTAAATTCCCATTATTAATCATTGATCCCTTGATGAGTTGCTGGTAACAAATGAACTACATAGTTTACTGAGTTTGCATATAGTTTGTTTAACTTTCGTTTTCGCCTTTCCTGCTGTGCTTAGATTTGTTGAAACTAAAAGATACATGGATTTCAAGACTCCTGGATCTCAGGCACAAGATGGATCCTTCTTCGGACTGGAAGCTGCATTAGAAGGCTTAGAACCTGGGTAATCTAACCTGACTCAAAACAATGTTTCCATGTCCATTTTGAATTTGAAGTTGGTAATGTGTGCATCTTTACAAAGAACATGTTGATGATGAACAGGTACCCTGGTGGTCCATTGCTGAACCCTCTTGGTCTGGCGAATGATATCAAGAATGCTCACGAGTGGAAGCTTAAAGAGATTAAGAATGGTTAGATGTGATGTGTTTTCTCTATTCAGATGACAGAACCTTTTTCCATTTGGTTCTAAGTTGTTATTGTTACAGGACGGCTCGCCATGGTAGCCATGCTCGGCATGTTTGTGCAAGCTTCTGTTACTCATGCAGGACCTGTTGATAATCTTCTGCTGCACCTCTCCGACCCATGGCACAGGACCATTGTTCAGACCCTTGCTAACTCTGGCTCTTAAATGTAAACTGAAGTATGTCTTTGCATACATGTAAAATGAAGAAACGTTAACTACTTCACTTGTATGATTGTGCAAAGAAGAAAAAGATGACAAATTATGTGGAAACTGTTGGTATCACTTGTATATGGGTGAAGAAAAAACTCAGGACCAAAATAATATTCATTACAACATCCGCAAACAAACTTTTACAAGAGCTGACTTTACATTTCAAGCCTACACATAACAGAATCACTCTTGTTATCTCTTCTCAGATAAGCACCAATAACGACCTTATTTCCCCAAAACCTAACCAGCCATACAATCCTTATAATGAGCAAAATTATCACCCAATCAACTTATCATACAAATAATAATATACCGACGTCAACATGTACAGTGAAGTAAATAAATCTGTCAGATCAAATCCCCCGCATTTACAGTAACTTGGAGAGAAATCGCCCTGAGAAAAGATGTAAACTCACAAGAAAGATATGCACTAGTGTCCATTGCGGGCAGCGGCTGTATTTTTCGCATGCTTTCTTCTGGCCAAAAACATAAAAATCCGCGGGAAAAATGACTTCTTCTTCTTCTTTCCACCCTTTACTTCTTGGGGGGATGCCTCACTTTCAGTGACATTTCCTGATGCAGGCTTGGGGCTTGAACCATAGGGATCACGTACTGCAGAGACAAGTGCCTGGTCAAAGCCTTTAGGATCTTTCATACCCTCAAAACTAGCCCTTGGGCTTTTAGTGTGGTTTACAGCTGCCTGACCAGGTTCACCAAGCTTTCGTCGTTGCTCGTGTTCGGCTCTCCACTTCCTCAACTCCTGTTCAACACCCAGTTTCCCTTCCTTGGCTTTCTCAGCCTTCTCCATTGCCATCTTGAGTCCTTCTTTTCTCGAAGCCATTTCCCTATTCACTTCTTCCAACTTCTCCAAGCATCTCAGCTCAGACTCCTTGGCCACCTCAATTTTGGAACTTGCAGCAGCAACTCTCGTGTTTGCCTGCTCCTCTGCCTCATGGGCACGTTTGCTGAGCTCATAATACTCCCCTATATTGAGTGTTACTCCGGGGGGTGAATCAGCATCAGCAGGGTTGGATCTGGCTTGCTCACTCTCTTGCAATGCTTTGATTGCTGCTAACGCCAACCTTTCAGAAGCCCTTGCAGCCTCTATTTCCTTTTGTGCTGCTAATAATCTACTCTGCACAGTACTTGCTCCAGCCTTTGCTTGATCTGCTTCTTCTTTTGCCTTACGCAGATCTTCACCAGCCATTTCAGCAAGTACCTTTGCCTCGTCAGCCTGTTTTGCTGCGTGCTGCAACTCTTTGGGTAGCTCCACCATTTTCTCTTTGGCATCTTTCTCCTTCATCTGAACTAGAGCTATTTCTGACCTAGTCCTGTTCAGTTCAGCTTGAAGAGATGCCACAGCCACTGATGCCATTCCTTCTCTTTGCCTAATGGTGGCAAGAGCTGATTTCTCACTTTCAAGTTCAGACTTCAATGCCGAGGAAGCCACCTTTAAGCAATTTACTTCAGCGATTGCTTTCTCTACGTTGAGCTTCACTTCCTCCAGCTCCTTCCTTGCTGAAGCAACTGCTGCTTGTATATCAGTATGAGTTTTCCTCTCCGGTTTTTCTTGCTCATCATTCAATTGTCCTCCATCACTTTCGTCCTTGAATCTTGATTCCATATAAGCAGCTAATTCAGCTTTTAAATCAAGAAGCAAGGCCGAGGCTGTGTCTAGTTTGGACTTAAGATCCTTAGCTGACAGAATTTGCTGGTTAAGTCTCTGAAGCTCCTCTTCTGCCTGCTTAATCTCCTTTTCCCAATGATGAGAATCTTGTTCCTTGGCCATGACTGCCCCAATCCTTTGTTCCTCTGCTTCCAAATGGGCAGCATGTGCTGACTCCAATGCCTCTTTTGTGGAAATCAGTTCAATAGTAAGATCTTCAACTGTTTTCTCAACTTCCTTAGATGCAGAAATGGCCTCTTCGGCTTTTTTGATAGCCATATCTTTCTCAGTCACTAAAGAAGCATATTCCTTGTGCAGTGCTTCGAGCTCCTCTTTAACAGATGTTAGCTCTGTCACTGCAGTTGTATGCCTTGCCTTGGCAACCTCAAGCTGTGCCTTGGCCGCCACACTGGCCTCGTCAGCAATACCTTGCTCCATCTCTTCCACCCTTAGTTTGGCAAGTTCCGAGTCTTGTTTTGCCTGACTCTCTTCTGTTTGTGCTCTCTCCAGGTTAAGCTTCAATTCTTCTACAAGGCGCTTTGTGCTGTCCAGCTCCTTCAATACTTTTGTTTTCTCATTTTCAGCAATCTCGGATCGTCTCTGATACTCCGGAATCTCCTCCTGTGCTTTCTCCAGTTCTTGCTCCACAAGTTTGCGTCTCTGCATAACCAACAAAGAACTTGCATGTTACTTTGCCAGACATAGGTACACTTTCTGATAAGTGTGATACTAAAAGCAAGTTTGGGCAAGAAAACTCATATTAATAATCAATTATGGACTCCGAATACATATCGGCACACACACACCCCCCAAAAAAAAAACAAACAAATAAACAGGTAATAAATAGGGAAAAAAAGGACTTGAGAGAGGTGTTAATACTTGATAGAGACGGGTCTAACAAAAGAAAAGGCAAAGCAAATATACCTCCACAGTTTGAATTCTATGGGCTTTCCAATCAACAATTCCCCCAAATTTGGAAACAGCTTCTTTAACTGATTCAAAAGGAGCAGTTGTATCAATAATGCCTCTGCTCTTAGCACTGTTAGGAGTATCAAAACCTCCTGATTTTTTTGCAGACAAGCTAGCATACTTTACATTGGGTGATAATACTGCATTGTTCGCATAAGCTAGCTTAGCACTCTTGGGAGAAAAGGTTGCTTCAGATTTAGTAAATGCAGTTCTAGAGGTCTTTATACTGGGCAGAGAACGCGCAGTGGATGGCATTGCAATGTCAATATTCTGAGGAAAAGCATCTGTGACAGTATTCAGCATATTTGTTTCTGTTTTCTCGGCTGCAATACTTGAGGTTGAGGCTGGAGTATCTGTTGGAAGATGTTGATTTTGTTGTAATAATTGGTCAACATCTTTAGGACCAGACTCTTTCTTCAGTGTATCCTGAGTAACCGTAACTGTTGAGTCCGATGCGGTGGTATCTGTTGGAAGAGACCCATTTTGCTCTAGGGATGGGATATTTGAAGCATGTTCTGCAGCTGGTAATTTACCACTTTCTACTGTTAATGAGGTAGAAGCCGGATTATCTGCTGGATGTAGTTGATTTTGTGCCAGAGATGAGACATCAGAAGCACTTTGTGCAGCTTCTACTTTAGACTTCTCGTTCTCTAACAAATGACTGTCACTTTCAACTCTGCCATGCTTTTCTGGGTTTGTAGAAGCATCCTTACCGGCGTGATCATCATGGTGGTTGGATGAAGTGGATTCTGGTGGAGACATTTTTTCTGCAACTCTGACATCCTCCATTCCAAGAAAGTGGAAAGGAGTGAAGTGAGTTTATCTACAATCGAATAAATGAAACTGGATCAGGCAAAAAAAGAAAGTAGATTAAAGTAATGAAAGATTATATGAAACTCAACCAATCCTGAGATCTTCAGTTTCAGTAGTGCATTAAAGCAAACATATCAAAGCTTTTGGCTATACAGGAACCTATATACCATAAGTTACTACTATCATGTAACAATACTAAGTGTCCAGGTCTCCCAAATATGTTAACAGATTTAACACTCGCATGCTTGATCTACAAGCAATTTAATATAGAAATAAGAGTAAATACAGATATATAAGACTAAATCATTATTAAAAAAAGAAAAAAAGAAAAAACAGAAATGTGTATCATAGCGGCTATAATTTCTCAGCATACAGAATCATGCATCCTAATCAACAAAGGCGTGTAAGATAAATCAGTTTTTTTTTCAATTCCTAGTTTTTTACTAAAAACAAAAATCCCTAGTTACAGGTTTGCCGATATTTAGCAACACAACAGTTCGAAAAACATCATGTTTAAGATCCAAAGTTAGCTCCTTTTTATAAAATGTCTGCAAAACGAATATCCTTTCGGAATCAAAGATGTGTCTACCCTTTAGATTTGATCTCAGTTTGTATAATTCAGCAACCATTCTCCACAAACAGACTCCAAGCTTATAAAAATATTACCAAAACCAAACAATGACAATCATAAAACACACAACTACTCGAGAATAAAACAACATCAACAGTAATATTTGAATAATTCAGTCATATTCATCTTCATCTAAACTTCTGAAGGTCTGAAGCCAATATGGTAATAGAAATATGAACCCAAAATCATGTTCTACAAAACTTCAGTAATTATTATTTCCATGGTAAATTTGTTTCCCCATTTTTCGAATTTAAGCTGATGATGAAGTTATCCGAATAAGGCCATATCCGAATTTACCAGAAATTCTGGAATTTCTGGTATTCATTGACTTTGAATATCCAAATTTTTTGGATAAAAGGATTAAAGAGCTGCATGGCTTCATATAGAAACAGCCATTACAAACGTCACAAACAATCCAGAAATCCAAAAAAAAAAAAAAAAAACCAAAACTAATAAGGAAAAAGCGCGTACCTTTATTTACACAACCGATTAAAGTCTACACAGAATTCAAATTTGAAAGCGGAGAAACTCAGAAATCTAATCAGAAAGTGAAACAGAGCTGCCGTGCAAAAAATCGGAGCTTTAAGCCAAAACTGAAACCAGAAGAAAGAGAAAGGAGCGGAGGAGACATTACCTGTATAAACCAGACGAGCGAGTGGATTGAAATCGACGATGATTAACGATTTGCTGAAAATAGCCAGAAACAAAATTACCGAAAAATTAAATTGAAATTAGAAAAACTCGAAGAAATCGCAGCTAAAAATAGGAGCGAAACGGAGAGCGGAGCCTACCTGGTCCTCCACACACGGACTCCTCGATCAATCTCTATGCTCTCTCTTCTAGCTAGTCTCAGAAATTTTCAGTCTTTATTTTTATTTTTATCGAAAAAGATTTGGTTTTTGAAAATAATCTCAGAGGCTGTGGTTTTCATTACTCTGTTCTCTCTGGTTTTTGGGTTTTGACCAGAATCGGAAAGGGCGGGGGGTTCGGCTCGGCTCAGCTGCCCTTTTTGGTCCGGTTCGCCATGAAAATTTAGAAATTAAAACTATTAAAGCAGTAATGAAATATAAATTAATGAAAAAAAAAGTGAGAAAAAGCTCATTTTGATGGGATTAAACTAGAGTGTTGGAGAAGATAAGATACTCTAATGTTTCTTTAGAAAAAGGTACTTATGATTGTGTTTGGAAGGTTGCTTTGCTATTATAGATGTGGATGGCCACTAAGTAACATGTATCTTAATTAGTGTATTTGCAAAATAAGGAAAATGCTTATTGTTATCATTATAAGCAGATATATCAATCATGTTATACTGTTAGAGTATTGAAACATGTTTAATAGGCCGATTTAAAGTATTTGTAAGGATATATCAATCATGTTATATTATTAGAGTATTAAAACATGTTAATGGGCCGATTTATGGTATTTTCGAAACATACTTTAACAGGCTTAATGATATAACGGTTTGTATCAGCTCTGAATTTTATTGTATTAAAAGTTTAGAATGGTTTATCTCATTTTTGAATTCTAAACGATTAATTCTACACAATTTAGACATATGATGACTTTCAATAGTATATATGAATTTAATTTTTATTAAATGCAAAATGAATGAATATGGATTTTGATCGGCAGGACAGGTAATAAACCAGGAGATTCAGACAAAAAATAATAAAAACAAAAGATACAAAAATAAATAAAGACATGCACCGGCCACCGAGGATTACGTCTCTACTCTCGATTAGCCTGGTAGAGCGTGGCGTCAATTCTATGTCAAAATGACCCTTTTCTCCTCCGTAGCGCCGCTCCTTAAGCTAAACAGAGGTGGGTAATTGTGTACAAGTCACGTGTTAATTACGCGGTTGACATAAATTGCATGTGCCAGTATGGAAAATTCAAGTAAATGTGTCCAGAGAGGCCCAACGGTCCAAAACACCAAAGTCCAAACCAGAAAAGGATGCCAGAAAATATGTATATTTTTCTGATAGTGATGCCAGAGAAAATATATAAATACAGTCGCAAGTTCCTAACCCCTCATTTAATAATCTTGATCCAGAAAATGTCGTTATTTTTCTTCATAATCTAAAGCTGGGAAAATTAGCAACCATGGAAGTATTTGGGTTGTTAGTGACTATACAATTCCATAAGTCCAACGTTATCTGAGAGTGAGAGTAGTGAAAAGAGGAGAAGAATCTTTCTATTTTGTAACTTGGATGCAGAAGAAGAATAAGGCAAATGGTTTGGGATTTGTGGAGGGCAGACCCTTGTTTTCATTTTCATATATAGTTCCATCATGAGGTGTGGACGTGTGGTAACAACACCTTGAAACTTGAAAGCCAGATGAGGAGGGCAAAGAGGGTGCAATGCCCAAGTTCAAGTTCTACTTGTTTTGTTTTGTTTTCTGGGATGAAGACACAATGGCAACTAGTGGAAGATTGCTGATCATAAATCTCCTGGTTTGGACTTTGGAGAATGAACTGCTCGTGGAGAAAGCCCAATCACATTTTGTTCTGCATTTCTAATCAACGTTCCTCTGGGCCTGCCGGGCTATCAGCTTAGTCACCGACAATACCCTTTTATTCTTTTTTCTTTTTTCTTTTTTTATCAACTATATTCAAATTTCTTCCACGTTATTATGACAGGTCAAAGTGAGAAGTTTGATCAAGGAAAAAAGGAGGTTCGAAATTGACATGTCTATACCTAACTTACGTTAGAGATAAATGCAAAAAGGTAAAGATAAAACACATAGAGCGCATATGTCTACATCTTGTATTCAAGAGTTGATTGTGAACAACACATCTCAATCTATTTATATATAACGATTAGAGATAAATTCAGTTTACTATCCTGAACTTTTGGTCTAAAATCAGTTCGATACATAATCTTTTTTTTTAATCAGTTTAATCCCTAAACTTTCAAAATGACATCAATCTCAACCAAAATGACTAAAATAGCCATTGTTACGGTTTTACTTAATCTTTTTACTCTCTCTCTCTCTCAACTTGGACCAGCATCGTCTTCAGCACCAGCAACTCCATCTGATCGTCTCCCAAATCGTGGCATTTACAAACCGACTTGATCAGCTTGGTCAACAACTTGGCATCGGCGCCACCGGAAATGTCGACCTCGCCGCACAGGTATCCGTGCGCGATTAACTTTTGGATGCAATCCACGGCGGGATCGGCGATCTTCAGAACTCTGGACGCGGCGGCGTTGATGAAAGGGCTAAGAATCGACTCCGCGTTGGCGAGGGAGTACTCATCGGAGCCGCCGTCGTGGAGAGGGCCGGGCTCGGAATTTGGGCTGACTGGGTGGGAGGCTTTGTCAAGGTTGGAGAGGCGGTCGATGACAGCCTTGCATTTGCTGGTGAGCTTGGCGTGCTTGCACCAGGAGGCGTTCTTAATGATCTTCTCTAGGGTTGGAGAAACGACATGTCGGAGACGGGAGGCAGCTTCTGAAGAAGCCATTCCTAGCGGTGGCGACGAGTGGTGGCGGGGCTCACCGGTAAGCCGGATCTGGAATAATGGGTAGGCGAGTTGAATTAGTTGTATAAAGAGAGTAAAAAGATTAAGTAAAACCGTAACAAGGGCTATTTTAGTTATTTTGGTCTAGATTGATGTCATTTTGAAAATTTAAAGGTGAAACTGATTAAGAAAAAGATGAGGTATCGAACTGATTTTAGACCAAAAGTTCAGGACAGTAAACTGAATTTATCTATAAAGATTAATAACAAATGACCTAACTACCCGTACATGGTTAACAAACGGTAAGTCAGTAATCAAGGCTAAGAACATGATGTTGCATTGCCCCCTTTTTTCATGGTTACAATTACAAACTCGACGACATAGACAAGGGATTAAGTATGGAAATCATGCATGTTGATCTGAGGTCACCTCCAATTTTGTCATGGAGTCTGTGTTGGACTTGTCGCGTAAGAAAGGGAGAAAGAGAGCGAGTGTGAGACCCGTCACAAAAGTACATTTCTAACTACTCTCCTCTGTCTCCTAATTCATCTTTGATCTTTGCTAATCATGAGGATGCTTGAGAATCAAGTCACCTATTGGTATTTCAATTGTTAAACTATTAATCATCTATCCTAATCTTGTTTTGTGTCTGTGATGATATAGCATTGGTTTTCCTGGGACCAAAAATTTTCAAGGCATTATTGAAATATGAGACTTAATTAGTTGGTACACCTAAACTAGTGCTGCTCACCCATATATTTCACCATCGGTCCAATATATATGACATTCCAAACAATCCTTGCCTTGCACCCAAATCAAATCGCTGAGTTGCTTCCCTTACTAACATATAGAGACGACCAACTCCGTCTCAAATTATTTTAGCAGCAAATTGGCAAGTCTTTGCTTCTCTTTTGTCCAAAACTATTAAGAGCTAGTGGGCATTGTCCCCTATTATTAACTATACATTACTAACATGTCTGTTGACGACCCTATATATATCCTTACTCAATTTGTATCCTAACATTCTAGAGTAAGCTCGAATAGAATTCAAGACTCTAGAATGGAAGTTTCAGACACGAGTCTAAACTATATATGTGATTCATGGATCGGATTGTATGAGTAAATCTATATATAGTAAAATGGAGAGCAAAAATCAGAATATAACTTGTCCGAAGTATACATAATTAACTTCCTAGAATCCTAGAGTTGATCTGGCACTAGAATGTGGCAAGGGGCCAGTGCGTCTTTCTCAGTTATGTAAAATCTGTCACTGTGATAAAACTGATAATTTATCAAGAAAAACATCCGGCCCACATATGATATGAACACAGGGGCATTATGTATATTAGTAAATGATATATGATTCTAAAAACAAAAATTTGTAAGTGGAACAAGCAAAAAGAAAATGTACAAATCCTACTCATCTTCCACAGTATGTTTCCGCCTAAGATCTGTAATATTGATTTCCCAGTGTCCATTAGGAAACTTCAGTATCCTAGCCTTCCTCCGCTCCCAGTTCACATTAGTCCTTCTCTCCTTGGTCAACAGACAAAACTTCTGCAACTTCTCGTCCAGCTTATCGTGAATCTCCCACCACCTCCGGTGTGCCGCGTCACTTGCGTACACGTACTGGTTTTGTATGTCCCAGTTACAGTCATAGTCCCTGTAACACAGCCATGGCTTCAACCCCAAGTAATGTATCGAGTACAGCTTCGGCGGGTCCGCCCCGAACAGCCCGTCCTTTTTCTTCTGCTCGAGCGTGGTGTTGGACCAGAAGTTCTTCAAGTAGTTAACCCTTCTCGGAAGTCGGTGCCACCACACGAAGATCTCGTTGAGGAAGCCCTGGTCGCTTCCGTTGTACGAAACGATGTCGTCACGGTGGTCCATTAGGTGCTGGAAGGTGCAGTTGGAGGGCTCGATGATCATGACGCCGGAGTTGAAGAGGTGGATGTCGTTGCCGGTGGCCGACATCTGAGGGAAGTGGAAGAGGAGGTCGAGGTTTCGGAGTACAACGATGTCGGCGTCGATGAAGATGACCTTGTCATAGTCCGTGAGCTGCCAGAGGCGGAACTTGCTGTAGTTGTACTCGTTGTAGGTGCCGTTTTGGGCTTTAGGGTTTCGGATACGGTTTATGAACCGGAGCTTCCAGCCGGTGGCGGCGAGGGCGTCGCGTTTGGGGGCGGAGATGGAGTCGTCGAGGAGGAGGAAGAGGTCGCGCTTTGTGCCGGTTTGGAGGAGGCTCTGAGCTAAGGTTATGGCGCCGCAGACGTAGGAGCCCGTTGTGTGGAGGACGGTCACGTAGGCTTCTTTGGCTGCATTCTTTGTTGAGCCTTGGATCTTGGACAGGTCATACACTTCGTTGATTCCTGCAACACATAATATTCCTATTAAATCCTCAATTCTAACGGTGCTAATGTCAAAAATTCAATACTCTAAAACTATTTTAAAGTTTAGAGCCGATAAGACTTCAGATAAAACTTGAGGGGCAGCCGCACTAGCCTCGTCTAGAAAAGAGAGGCTAGAAAAAAAGTTAAGACTTGAGCTAGCATACCTTGTCCCCAGAGAGGCAAAGCCAGATTGCAAGAGCCAACAGGCAACGACACCTTTTGCTTCAACTTTGCCATATCTGCCTCATACAACCACCAATCTCCTTCTTGTTTCACCAAGTCACTGCACCTAAAAATCTCAAGCATTGGCCTACACTTGCTCCAAAACACCACCTTTGTCTTCAAATTCCTGTCCTTGACTCCTCTCTTCACGGCCAGATTCGCCGCTATGAGATGGACTTGCAGCCTAAACACCTCCCTATTCCACCCCTCCTCCGGGTACTTGCATGGCAATTTAGCTACCACGAGGTTCATCCTGTCGTAGATTCGGTACTCCGGCATTGGTATCTCCGGGCAAAATGGCACATCAGTCTCTTCCTCTTCATCAATCCACTCAGGAAATAAATCCTCCCATTTGAATAACTCTGAAACCCGGTTGAAACGAACTGGTATGACCTTTCCAAACCTCTTCCACTCGCTGACATCATCTTCCTCCATATTCACCATCCCAATCTTAATCCCCTTCCTTATTCTTCCTTCCAAAAAGCTCGGCACCTCCATTTTAGTACTCGCATTCAACCCTTCACGCCGTGTGACTATATAATCTTCTTTTGTCTCCTTCACTACCTGCTTCATCATCTTAACGCCATCATCCACCTGTATAGATACAATATTAACATCAAAACATCGACGATATATAATCAGGAAACATCAAGTACAATGTAAGAACGAAATAATGACGTAAAATCGAAGGGGAGATTACATTAAGAGAGGGATAGTCTCACCTTACCCTTCTGATGGCAGTCACTAAATGAGCACCTAAGCAGAGATACTGCTGCGTTCTGGTAATAGATAGTGGCAGACGGCTGGAGAAGAAGACCAGCGTAAACAACAAAAAAGAGAGCAAGGAAAACCAGGTTGACTCGGATGACCAAAGCCTTCGAAGAAGCGATCTTCGACAGCTTCTGGAAACCATTTCCTTCAATCATCTTAACCTTTCTGGGGTTGTGATCACACCGATCGATCGTGCGTATTTATATTGTACACAGAAGTTTCTGCTTTACGGCAAGACTTGATAAGCACTAGTCGATCATGGTGATGACTAGAACATTTGAGAAAGGAACTTCAGCTACAGCTAGCTAGCTGCGGTGGTTAAATTTACTTAATTGGAGAACTCAGACGGCGAAAGATTAGAATAAACCTCAAAGAAAGCAAAAACCATATATAGAAAGCTCCAAGTGTCGTTTCCTTGTTCTTGTACTTCGTTTCCTTCGCAACAAACAAGCTGGGAGCTAGCAAGCCTTGCTTTGCTTCTTCCGCTTGTTATTCCCAGCTGATAATAATACTTAAGGTTATGGAGAGTATGTGTTTTTTTTTCAATTCCATTTCTATCCTTGGCTTTTCTCCACTCTACGCCTTTTGTGAGTTTCTCCTTGCATGATTTAAATTTCTTATTTTACTCCAACAACTTTCTTGCAAAATTAGATGCATTATGAAATGTGTTGAACACTGGTACTAGTTTTTCTCTTCACAAATTTTGTCTCTTAATGTTAGAATTAAGGAGGGAGAGAAATGGCATTATAAGTAGTCTTAAGTAAACATTAAGGTAGGGAATTTAGAAATCTTGAAAGAGAGGTAGCCGTCCCTCCAACTCCATATTTGTAAGCATTAAATATTCAACACATATTTGTTGCTAAATAAGTCAAAAGAAACATGACATCCACACATTCTTAAATAGTTTTAATAACCCTTATGTACCTTTGCAAAGGATTCCAAGAGAGAAATTACCTTAGAGAGCAGTTCAGTTCTGGCATGAACTGCTTCGGCGTGAACATGAATGTTTCCGCTGTCTCCTCTAGTAATGTAAAGCTTTTCATGAGTTTGTTCGCTGGAACCATCTATTCCCACTACTGAGCTCTCACAGTATATAAAGGATTTAACTCTATCTATTTTAACATCCTTCTGGGAAACGCCACAGCCAGCTCGTACAACACCTTTGTCATCACTAACCTGTCCCTCTACTGAGTGTGGACTTGAACCACCCGAACCTGTGATATTGGATACAAGCACCTTCACATTGCCATCATTTTCAGTTACTCCAGACTCATCCAATTCTCTGCATACTCTAGACACTATACCCCGGGAGTTTAAACATGAAATTAGACTAGCTTCCTCCACATAACTAGGTGATTTGTCAAAGCCAGACAGAGGATCATTGCCTATCTGGGCATTGCAGAAGGCGGTCACCCCCCGCAAAGCACAATCAGGTAGAGATGAGCACACTCGGCTGTGCTCGGAACTAATCTGCATATCTTCATCGACTCCACTCTCCAAAATATCAGGACAAGAAAGACGAGAACTACCCTCTTTCCTAGCTTTCTTGGTGGCAAGACTAGTGGACCATTTCACCTCCAAAAGGTTGGCTGCAAACTCAGCGCGCTCCAAAGAATCCGCCCTTTGAACCTTGCTATCATCACCCTCTGCCTCCTCTTTAACCATCATTCTCTCCTTCATTGACCTGCTTCCAAATATCCCAAATATCCGTGACTTCCGGGAATTAGTCCTGGACATTACCTTCCCATTGCACCTATCTTTCTGATCAACAATCAAACTTTCAGCATCATAATTGCAACTTTTGGACTTCAATGGCTGCCTCTTTTCTCGAGATTGCTCATCCGTCTCATCACTGGAAGACGAGGAAGGAAACAACACAGATTCCCCTTCTTTTGCATCAACCTCCCTAAGGAAGTAAGCCTCCCCTTTATTATCCAAATACATGTGGAAACTAGCTTCCTCTCCATTTACACAAATGTTCACCACCTTCTCCTTGGACTTCAAAACCCCTTGAAATTTCGCAAACCGAACATTCCATGCCGAAGACTTGAAGCTCCCATCTTCTTGTTGAACTACTATAACATCCACAGCTCCACCAAAAGGGTGAAAAGGCCCCGAGACGTTGTATACCCCCCTCGAGATGTAACTCCCTAACCTCCCAACCGCATACATCCTCTCCTCTCTGATATCTCAAACCACCCAATTCCCAAAATCTCGAAAATCAATCATAATTTGCAAAGCCTGTTGATTTCCTCAAGAAATCTTCAGGCTTGTTACCTCAAAGCAACAAACTTTAATAAAAGCCGACACCAAAACTACATCAAAATTCAATCTTTGAGACTACCCAGATGACCAATCCGCCAGACTACATTATAATTCAACAACCCAAATGATTAAAAACCATAAATCAATCGTCTTTAGCTCAACACAATCATTGCATGAATCAGAAACTATCAATACCCCGCTCAATGATTCAACCCTTTTATTCAAAACAAAGAAAACAAACCAAGAAAGCAAGCATTAATCTAGATACCAAATCCAAAGCCTCTTAAAAACAAGTTGTCTCTGATCAGAAACACTACCAAAGACAGAACCCAATTAAAGAAAGGTGTTGATAAGCAAGAGGGAAGACATTAGCGGTTGGCCGGTGCAGCATATTCGGTTCTTATTTATTCGAATGTACCGTCGAACTATTCCTCATTAAAATTCCAACCATAATTTTTAGACAAAGACTAAAACATAAACAACACAATGATCCATGCTTCTGAGATATAACAAAGTACGAAACTGACCTGAATTGGAAGGGAGGTACGAGAAGGAAGAAAGAAAGAAACGGGGTTGGAGGGCCTACAGAGATAAAGATCGTAAGTTTTAACTTGGGTATGTTTTCTTGAAAATCTCAAATAGGATCACGTTAGCAATGCGTCTCTGTTTTGGAAGTGGCAATATAGTTAGGTGGAGATTTGAACTCTGACGTTTTTCTTTATTACGTCATTCTTTGTTTTGCCGCCATGTGGGTTCTCAGCAGCATAGATTAGATCCTTCTGGATCATTATCATAGAGAACCAGAGGAGCTGTACACGACCCCTATATGGGAAAGAGGAAGCATTACGAGAACATGAACATGCTTAGATTTTAGGGTGTGTTTTTATTATTGAAAATGAAATTACGTGATGAAATTTATAGGCATGTGGATGACTTCTAAAATCGTAAATGAAATGATAAAAAAATTAATTTAAAACATGTCATTACGCTTGATCGATATCTACACTTAATTTTGTACCGTTTGTATTCATGGTTAAAATGTAGTAAGAAATATGACAAGTTGGCCATCCCTCAACCATGGTGAGGTGCGTAAGCTGTACGTTTATGACCGGATATTTGAGTTGTGCTACTTCCGATACTATGATGCTCTATGATCAAAATTATTTGTAGAACTAATGCAAGGTGGAAGTTGCATGCTCTATGATCAACAAGCCAAGTCAATGTTGTGTTGTAACTATATGATATTTTAGTTACTTGGATGTCAACCCTCTTAGGATACACTTCAAAATCCAAAAGACGATAAAGATGAGCAACTTTATCTATAGGTATATGCATGTAGGGATACTCAACTTTGTTACTTGAATGTTCTGGTGCTAATTAGATTTGAATCCATCATGTCCACTGTGTTGCACCCTAACTCACTACCAGAAAATGGGTCTTGGGCGACGAAACAAAAAAAACCGGGCGACAATTTTTTTTTTCGTCGCCTAAGAGGGAACTTAGGCGACGATTTTTTTTTTCGTCGCCCAAGGAAAAAAAATCGTCGCCTAAAGTTCAACTTTAGGCGACGAAAATAAAATCGTCGCCTAAGAATACATTTCGTCGGCCAAGATAGAAACTAGGGCGACGAAACAATATTTCGTCGCCTAAGAAATTTATTTCGTCGCCTAAGTTTTTTATCCTTAGGCGACGAAACTGAGATATTTCGTCGCCCAAGATTTTTAATTCTTAGGCGACGAAACTCAAATATTTCGTCGCCCAAGATTCTTCTATATATTGAGAGGCCTTCATCGTTGTCCGGTATGTGGGACCGATAGGTATAAGCGGACTCCCGCAGGCAACAGGAAACCTGTTAAGGTACTTCGCTATTTCCCGTTGAGGGATAGGCTGGAGCGGTTGTATATGTCTTCAAAGACGGCCGAAGCTATGAGATGGCACGCTGTGAGGGAGGTGCATGACGAAGACCTCATGGTACACCCTGCTGACGGGGAGGCGTGGAAGCATATAGACAGGGAGTTTCCTCATTTTGCTTCAGAGGTGAGGAATGTGAGGCTCGGGCTGTCATCCGACGGGTTCAACCCTTTTGGGACCATGAGTCTTTCGTACAGTATATGGCCGGTCATTTTGGTGCCTTACAACCTTCCTCCATGGATGTGCATGAAGAAGGAATACAACATGTTGACCTTGTTGATTCCGGGGCCCGGTTATCCAGGTATCTACTTTCCCTTCATATTGTATATATTGCTGTTGGTTCAACACCTCTCCATTTATTGTTTTTGTTCTATATTGTTGGTCATATATAGTCGTTATCTGAATTTGTTGTGGTTGTTGTTGTTGTTGTTGTTGTTATCCAGGGAAGTGTCTCGATGTGTATATGAGACCGCTGATTGAAGAGTGTAAATTGCTTTGGGAGGTTGGTCATCCCACTTATGACTCCCACAAAAAGGAGATGTTCCAGATGCATGCCATGATTGTTGGTACCATCAGTGATTTTCCTGCACGTGGGATGTTGTCCGGCAACGTTGTTAGGGGATACAAGGCTTGTCCTGAGTGCCTTAGCCTCCAGGGGTGCAGCAATCATTGCAACAAGATAGTCCGGATGGGTCACCGTGCTTACCTACCACATGATCACCCCTGGCGGATAGATACCGGGGCATTTGATGGGACCGAAGAGAGAGGTGTGGAGCCGCATAGATGGTCGGGGGAAGAGATTTTAGCAGTGCTGGATGAGTATGATTTTGGGCAGCTCAGCAATCATCCCGATATTGTGGCCAGAATACCTGAAAGACCAGACAGGTACAAATTCTGGACACATAAGAGCATATTTTGGGAACTCCCGTACTGGAGTACGCTGTTGATCAGGCACTACCTAGATGTGATGCACATAGAGAAGAATGTCTGCGACAGTGTGGTAGGTACAGTGCTCAACTTGGAGGGGAAGACGAAAGACGGTCCTAAGGCACGCGTTGATCTTAAGAAAATGGGAATCAGAAAACATCTTTGGCTGAAAGAGGGGAAGAAAAAGATGCCTTGGGCTCCTTACACCGTGAAGCCTGATCAGAAGACCCAGATCTTCAGGTGGATGAGTTGTGTGACGTATCCCTCAGGCGTTGCAGGAAATATAGCCCGGTGTGTGAACTTGCGGGAGAATAAGATATACGGCTTGAAGAGTCATGACTGTCATATTCTGCTACAACGTCTCTTCCCTGTTTTCATTCGACCGTTCCTTCACCGTCAGGTAAATTTGTGGTTAAAATTACGGTTAACCTGTCGTTGTTGGATTTTATATTAAATTTGTGATGTGTGGTTGGCCAGGTTGTGGAGCCGTTAGTAGCGCTGTCAAGATTCTTCATGAAGTTATGCACAAGGGAAGTGAGAAAATCCGATCTCCGGGAAATGCAGGCAGACATCATATACATCATGTGTAAATTCGAGAGGATCTTTCCGCCAAATTTTTTCAATATCATGCCTCACCTGATGATCCATCTTCCCCAGCAATTGTTGCTTACCGGTCCAGTACACTTCACTTGGATGTATCCCATGGAAAGGTATGTTTTATTCACTTACATCTCCAGAATACATATATGTACGTACATGTTCAATAACCATAACGTATAGTTTGCAATCTTATATTTACAGGCAACTTGGTGAGTACAAAGATTATGTCACTAATAAATCCGCGCCTGAAGGATGTATAGCTGAAGCATATATTGCGCATGAATGCGTCACCTACATGAAGTTGTATTTAGGAGCGTCGTTGGGAGCTCCGCAAGCCATGGAGGAACATGCGCCGCGGTTCAATCTCTCTATAGTTTCCAGTGATGTCGAAGTTGGTGGAGCACGACTGTCCGCCGAGTATGCATTGTCGGATGAAGAGATAGCCATAGCGCACTGGTGGGTACTAATCAATTGTGAAGAAGTTAAATATTGGAAAGAGTTGCACCTAAATTTTCCGGAAGTTGATGGTGATCTCGAGTACCACAACATGACGTTCGCAAATTATTTTCGCACCTGGGTACGTAATTTAATCTTCCCTGTTATATATATATATATGTAATTATTTTCTATTGCATATATTTTCGGATATTTACAGTTCAATATCCGTTACAGATGGACATGATTAAATCTGATGATAATCCAAACTGGTCGCACGAACTATTACTTCTTGCGATGCAACCGCAACGGGCTAGAGTTTATCCCACTTGCACAGTGAATGGCGTCAAATTTGTATCTGAAGAGAGAGACAGCAGACGAAGAACACAGAATTCTGGGGTGATGGCGAAAGGTCATGGCCTTGACTATTACGGTGTTCTCCATTCAGTGGTCGAACTGGTTTATGCGGAAGGCATGAAAGTGCATCTGTTCAAGTGTAGATGGTTTGATACAGGCGCACAGAGCATGAAGATGGATCAGTACGGCAATTTATCGGTCAACACTGCTACAAGCGCCTACGAAGATGACCCGTTTGTTTTTGCGACATCGGTAAAACAAGTGTTTTATCTTGATGACCTTGCCAGGGGTGACGCGTGGAAAATAGCGAACATTGTGCATCCTCGAAACATTTACCGGGCGGCTACACTTGGAGTGACCATTCCAGGGCCAGAGGCTGATGCGTATCAGGAGCCGAACGCAGTAGGTATTCATGATGTAGCTACTGTTCGTCAAAATAATGTTAAACATGGTCGAGTGCTCAGAATTCGTGACGAAGATTCAACCTTTATTGATGTTGATCCAAATGAAGAAACAGACGACGACTCTGACGACGAATTAAGGCATAGATTACCAGATATTAATTCTGATACCGAAGAAGACTCATCGGATGACTCAGATTACGAGCCTTAGCTTAGTTATAATTGAGCCTTAGCTTTGTAATTGTTTGTATACTAAAAGAATATGTTTGTACTAAAATAAATAAAGCACATTTAAATTTCATTGTACAGGATTTTTTATTTTTACTCTTGGGCGACGATTTTAACAAATATCGTCGCCCAAGTATTATCTTGGCCGACGAATTACCCTAATTTCGTCGGCCAAGAGTAATCCGAATAATTAAAATAAATAAAACACATTTAAATTTCATTGTAAAGGATTTTTTATTTTTACTCTTGGGCGACGATTTTAACGAATATCGTCGCCCAAGTATTATCTTGGCCGACGAATTAGGCTAATTCGTCGGCCAAGAGTAATCCGAATAATTAAAATAAAATAAAACACATTTAAATTTCATTATATTAAATTTTTATTTTTACTCTTGGGCGACGATTTTAACGAATATCGTCGCCCAAGTATTATCTTGGCCGACGAATTAGCCTAATTTCGTCGGCCAAGAGTAACCCGAATAATTAAAATAAAATAAAACACATTTAAATTTCATTATATTAAATTTTTATTTTTACTCTTGGGCGACGATTTTAACGAATATCGTCGCCCAAGTATTATCTTGGCCGACGAATTAGCCTAATTTCGTCGGCCAAGAGTAATCCGTATAATTAAAATAAAATAAAACACATTTAAATTTCATTTGAATAATTAAAATAAATATCCCGGGTATTTATTTTTTACCAAATTTTTATAGCCCCGTAAGAGTCTCGTCGATTGTAAACTATTCTCAGTTGAAGGTCCGGCCAGATTACGTGATTTGGAGGGTCGAATAGCCGTTTCCGTTCGTTTAGGGGTTTGACCGCGTTGATTGACCGGACGGATCGAGCCCTTATCTTTGTCAGATGGAGCTGAATTTTTTTCCACCTACGTAATTCGTTATGCTGGTCAAATCTGACGGTCGGTTTTCAGTTCCTCTTCTCCGATCACCAAACTCACGTTATATGTACTAATGTTGTATAACTTTTTTATATAAGTGTTTAGTTTAAGTGTCGTTTTGAAGACAACGTATACGTAGAGGCCTCAAACACAAAAAAGTCGTGAAATAAGATATGACCGGAACGGTGAAATACGTCAACCCGTGAAAAATAAAGATATTCCGGTAAAATTTCGGTGCCGGTTGTTTCGGTTAACGAATTTTTCTCTTATTTCTACCTAGTGGCAGCCCTATCCTCGTCGCCCATTTTTTACCAAATTTTTATAGCCCCGTAAGAGTCTCGTCGATTGGAAACTATTCTCAGTTGAAGGTCCGGCCAGATTACGTGATTTGGATGGTCAAATAGTCTGAATTTTATGATAGAACGCTTGGCCGACGATTTTCTTCATCTTGGGCGACGATGTTTATAGTGAAGAATGTCGTCGCCCAAGTAGACTATCTTGGCCGACGATTTTCTTCATCTTGGGCGACGATATTTATAGTGAAGAATGGCGTCGCCCAAATATACTATCTTGGCCGACGATTTTAAAAAAACAGGGCGACGACTTCAAAAATCGTCGGCCAAGACTATAAATATCGTCGCCCAAATATACTATCTTGGCCGACGATTTTAAAAAAACAGGGCGACGACTTCAAAAATCGTCGGCCAAGCTGCTCTTGGCCGACGATTTTTACAAAACAGGCCGACGATTTTTACAGAATCGTCGCCCAAGAACGCCAGTATAAAAGACAAAAATTTGGAAACCCTAACCATTTCTTCAGCCGCCAAGCCCTCTCTGCCCTCTCTCTCTCCGAAAATCCTCTCTCTGCCCTCTCTCTCTCCCTCTCTCCGACCCCGACCCCGACCCCAATTCGGAACCCCAACCCCGACGTCGACCCACAATTTAAGGTATAACCCTAAAACCCTAAATTGGTTTTAATTGTTTTTGTTGTTGTGATAATTGTAAATTGTTGTTGTTGTTGTTGTGATAATTGTAAATTGTAAATTGTTGTTGTTGTTGTTGTGATAATTGTAAATTGTTGTTGTTGTGATAATTGTAAATGGTTGTTGTTGTGATAATTGCAAATTGTGATGTACGGTTTAGGGTTTACGGTTTACGGTTTAGGGTTTAGGGTTTAGGATTGTAAATGATTAAATAATTTAGGGTTTATTTAGGGTTTAGGGTTTACGGTTTAGGGTTGTTGTTTAAGGTTTACGGTTTACGGTTTAGGGTTTACGGTTTAGGGTTTAGGATTGTAAATGATTAAATAATTTGTAAATATATTGTAAATGATTAAATAATTTTTGATTAAATAATTAAATAATATAAATTATAATTGTAAATATATTGTGGAAATTTTGTAAGAAATAATGGATTATTTTTGAGTAAGGATGTAAATATTCGTAAATTAATTTTTGTGATGTAATAATTGCGAATTAATGTAAATAATTTGTTATGTGAATAAAAAAAATAATAAATCCTATAATAATTATTAAATTTTATTTGTGCTATTATTGTTGATAAATTTTTCGAAGTTTATGGTTATTTTTTGTGAACTTAATTATAAGACGGTAAAATATTTTTAATAAATTTATGGTTATTTTAAACAGGATGGCCAAGAGGAGATGGCCAAGAGGAGAACTTCTGGACAAGACGGCTCGGACGGTACCTCAAACAACCCGTCGGAATCACCGTCGATCGGGTTTCCGTGGCAGTTGACGGCCCGACGTGAGGCGCTTAGGGGTGGCGCAAGCGGCTCGGGTTCTGCTGGGCAGTCGGGTCCCGCAGCGACGGCTCCTCGTCATCCACCCATACTTCGCCGGTCGCGATCCCGCAGCGACGCCCCCACACAGTCGTCCCCGACCGACGGTGATGGCGGGTCATCCGGGGTCCCTATGGTGCCGTCCGGCCTCTTCCTTCCTCCGACGATACCGGCGATACCTCGCGTCGATGAGGAGGGTCGACCGATTCGGGAGCAGCTCCCGCATGTGGCACCACACGAGGCCTATATCTACCGGGAGTTTCCCACGCCTCTTCATCCCGTGAGGGTCTCCGAGCAGGCGGACGTAGACGAATCCGTCGGCTCAGCCTCATCCTCAGGTAATTTATTATTACTTTTTTGTCGATTTACATTTTTTTTGTTGTAAAAATGTATTATTAATATTAAATTTGATTCACAATGTCACAGCCGCCGGAACGAGAAGGCGGAACAGGAGAGGCACCGTCAGCAACAAGGGACTCGATAGGGCGGTCGAGTCCGCTGGACGGATCGCCATCCCGTTTTCCAACGGGAAACCGGTGGACGCCGCGTTGGGAAACCGGTACACGCGCGCCGCGGGAGGCACCATCCGCTCCAGACTCCCTATGTTGTGGGGAGTCTGGAGCCAGGTTCCTGATGGAGTGAAGGAGATGCTCCATCAGTCGATGTCGGTGAGTTTACTCAATCAATTACTATTTTTTTAACTAATAAATTATTTAATTATCGAAAAAAATACTAACAAATTCTGGTAATGCAGCAATGGTTTGTGGTTCCCGAGGAGGGACGTGACTGGGCGGACAAGGCCCATAGGGAGAGGTACCTCTAGCTATTTAATAATTTATTAAATTTTATTTTTTTAATAAAATTATTAATATTTTTTTTGTATATGTAGGTTCAAGGAGTGGAAGCACGACCTCCGGGAACACTGGAAGAAGTACGGGAGCGACCGTTCGGGTACCCCGAAGGAGTTCGAGTATCGGGAGTACGAGTGGCGGTGGCTTCTTGTCACGCAGTTCAACGACCCTCACAAACAGGTAATTCGTAAACAAATTTGAATATTTAATTAGTGAATTAATTATAATTGTATGTTTTTAAATATTTACTAACGATAATTTTTTTTTGAAGCACCTCGCCCGGGTGAACGCTGAGAACCGGCAACAGAACACAACCAACCATCGTGCCGGTTCGAGGCCGTTTTCGGCCATCATGGACGACGTGCGGCGAGAGCGGCCAGAGGAGAACCCCTATGTGGGGACCTTTCAGAGGGCATATCCTCATTCTGAGGAGGATCTTGTAAGTTCCTTATATTTTCTAATTTTTAATTTTAATTACATTTTATTAAATGTATATTAATATATTTTTATAATATATCCAATTAGGCGAGGGTGAGGGAGGCGGAGCAAGAGGTTATCAGAGGCATGGTGAACGACACATGGCCGGGCACGGCAGAGGATGACATGTCAGAGGCCATGTCCAAGATTGACACTTCAGATCCTACCGTTGGGGCGCGGATTATGGCCACTGCCTTCGCGCAGCGTTCCAACACCTACTACTGCCGGGGTATGGGAGACGCTGGAAAGGGGATCCTGAAGACGACGCCAGGATTTCAGCGCAAGGGAGCCGCCGGAGCCTCAAGCAGCAACAGCTAGACCACTCGGCTACAGGATCAGTTCGCAAGCCTACAGTCTGAGCTGGAAGCCCAAAGAGCGAGAGAGTCTGAGCTGGAAGCCCAAAGAGCGAGGGAGATGGCGGCGATGGCGGAATCATATGCGGCTTCCAATGCTGCGCATATGGAGCGGGTGAATGAAGTCACCAATGCCAACCAGGCGGCTATGGGACAGTGGATGACTGTCTGCATGTCTGCACTTGCGGCCGGACAGCCGTTTCCGCCCATGCCTACGCCTATACCATTACCTCAGTGGCCCCATCCTCAGTGGCCCCAGCCTCAGCAGCAGCCTCCTCAGCCTGACCAGCCGCCGCCTCAGGACTCTCCGAACGGGAATGATGAGTTAGATTTCGGGTTTCTCGATCCATAGGCAGAATTTTTGTAATAAATTATTTATAAATTTATAAATTTGTGTTATTTTTAATTAAATTTTAGTATTAGAAAACTTTAAAGAAATGCCGAAAAAAAAAATTCCAGCAAAAATTTAAAAAAACATTATTTATATATTTAAAAAAATTATTTAATTATTTAAAAAAAAAAATTTAAATATATCTTAGGCGACGAAATTTCTAAATCGTCGCCCAAGATTTAACACCTTGGCCGACGAAAAAATAATATCGTCGCCTAATATGTAGTGATCTTAGGCGACGAAATATTTATTTTCGTCGCCCAAGGTTAGAAGATCTTATGCGACGAAAAAAATTTTCGTCGGCCAAGGTGTTAAATCTTGGGCGACGAATATTTTTGGGCGACGAGAGGTATATTTTAGGCGACGAAATTAGTATCGTCGCCTAAGAATTACTCTTAGGCGACGACGGAATTAAATTTCGTCGCCCAAGTTCTTCACCGACGGACTTCTGGCGACGACTTCTTGGCCGACGACATGTCGTCGCCTAAGTACTTAGGCGACGAAATTTTTAAACAGGGCGACGATTTTTTTTCGTCGCCCAAGACGTATTTTCTGGTAGTGACTGGTAGAGTTGTCTATTCTTCTATACAAACTTTTGTTCGGTTCATTTGGTTTGGGGAGATTAGTCCAGGCCTGTTTTGATTTTGCACCACATGCCCAACTATGGTTTCCTTTTTGATTTATTCAGTATTAGACCGAATTGATTAGTCCAAAGGGATTTATTTATAAGGAAATAATGGAAAACCTTATGCTCCTCTTCTCAAAACCTAGCCGTTATGGCTTGGTTTCTCAATCACAGCAATCGACGCCGGTACCAAGCCGCCACACCCGATCCTTCCTAAACCTTCGTTGCCTATTGGCCTGGGTCTCCAACAGCGCTTGACGCCGACTCTAAGTCGTTCCTTCTCGGCATCAAGCCCTCTTGTGGAAGCAAACCTTATTAACCTTTTGTGGTTAAACAACCATGGAGGTGGAGGACGAAATGCCGCCGAGCATGGATGTGAGGTGGAGGGTTACTTGTTAATATCAGCGATCACTGTACTGACGGAAGAGATTTGGTAGCCGTCGGACATGGCTGCGAGCAAGGATCAAAATCTCTCATTCTGGGTTTGGACTCCGATTAGTGAGACTGAGTCTGAACTTGAATTCAAGAGAGCTGCGCTTCTTCAACTAAAAGATCTGATGATGATGTCGGCGGGTACAGGGACGCCGGTGACGAAGCCATCTTGGTTGCCATTAGTGCGATCGGAGATTTTCGGCAAGCGACGATGCAAATCTGCTAGGGTTTGAGAATGGACTCGGGTGTTTGGACCTGGGTCTGGCCTTAAGCCCATCCAAAATCAAATTTGGAATTGGGTTATTTGGCCTGATTTCAAACTGATTGTGGCTTAAGTCACATGTTTGGATAACTTGACAGACTGAGCAAGCTAGCTGCAACTAGATGGATTCATGAGGCTTGGAGTGCCGCAATTGAGCGCCTTGACTCCAGTTTTTATGTTTATTTGGTATCTTGTTTTGTATCTAGTTTAACCCTATGTTAAGCTCACTTATTGTTAAGCTCACTTGAATAAGTGAACTAATTATCTAATGTAATGGTGCTTTGATGTCATTCTGGCATAAGTTTATTAATAAAATATTTGGGGTTGCTATCTCTTTTCCCCTAAAAAAAAAAAAAGATTAGTCCAAAGACATACAAAGTGTAGCAAATCTTCCCAGTCCTGTCTGTAATATATATCAAAAGAAACAAAAAGACTATATAGCATTTGTGTTTTACATATGAGGTTTAATCATGATTAAAATGATAGCTTATTAGCTCTCCTTGAGCCCAACAACATAAGCTTTTGTAATGTCTTCCTTGGTGATTGGGAGAACGAATCATGTACACTTGTAGTGGTCAATAATTGCAATGCTTTTGATTGGGAGCTTATATCAGATTAGCACTAATCTCAGAGAGCGCATCACAAAACCAACGAGCTTGTGTCCTAGTGTGCACTCACGATAGTCTTGTAAACAAACGGTTTTTGTTGTTGTGTTCTTTTCCTTTTTATTTTCTTTTTTGGTATACCTAAAATGATTAAAAGGAACAGAAGGACAGCATTTTCATGTGGATCTTAAATTCTTGATTTTGTAGGATTGTGAATGTCGTGAAATCATTATAATTCAATTTGGACGTTTGCACTGTACTCTTCTAAACCGTGCAAGCAAATTCAATTTGAAAAATAAAATTGGAATGAAATGATAGTCGGAAATAGTTGAACGGTATCTATTTCGACTAACGTTTTTAAGACTACTTAGACATGGCATGTAAAATGAAGTACGAAAATGAAGGGAAATGAACTACATATGAAAAATACGAGATCAAATACATTATGCAATTCTAGATAATGTTCTAACAAGTCATAAACTCATTAAAAACAATTAGTCATCATATCTTAACCAAACCATCATGGTTCAATTACAGACTACCAACACCTGATGCACTTGATCATGTCTTTGATGTGTCAAACTAGACCAAGCACCTTCTGCATTATAGAACTTATTTATCTTTTTATGATTATTGTACTTGCGATCACTTTCTTGTGTTTCAGATCCACGAAGACCATTGCATCGAGTCCAATTAATTGGTACCATCCTCCTTTTCATATCATCATCCCCTACACACTTCTTGTTTCACATGAACACTTCCATTAGAAGAAAAAAAAGAAAAAGGGGTCCGTCTTCTTTCTCATGCACTGCCTCTTTTTGCGGGGACTACCTCTTTTGCGGGGACTAGATATTGCTGGTGCTAAAGTTCATTTGTTTCTTTTAATTTGATCCCTCGTGAATTTACTTTAGTGTGCGATGATTTTATACTCATACGTATGTATGGTTGATGATTGTATTGGTTTTCCAAAACTTTGGATGATGGAAAATCTTGATGGGAATTTTAAACAGAATCTCATTTGGTACTTGAAAGAAATGATGATCACTTGCCACATGAGTTCCTTCTTTTTCTGGAAGTTGTTAACATGCAGCGGCTGCCTTTCTTGATTGCCCTTCATTATTTGAAATTTTTTTGTACTTGCATCATCATTTCTACTTGTTCATCGCATTTTCTACAATATAACATTTAACAGTCACAAAATACACGCCATAAAAACTCATTTTTGAATGCAGTAATCTATTTAAAAAGTTCATTGTATCGAACTCATTGAGACATCTTCATATATACAATTATATATATATGAAATTCAATTTGTATGCAAATTAACATTACAACATAATTTACCCCAGGTTCTTTCCCGTATCTACTACTCTAAGCATTTGATCTTCTCTTCTGTGGCAATGGAATTCTTGCAATGAGCAATTGCAGCTTGAATTGCTGCTTGCAACTCTTCCATGGTGCTATCGTTGGTATTAGTAGGAGGAGTAGATGCTCCTGAAGTTGCTAGAAGAAGGCCACTATTTGTTGGAGATGTTCTCATTGATGCTGGTGCTGAGAACTCTCCTCTCCTTCCTCTCAAGTGATGCCCATTTCTGGGGCTCAAATTACCCGAAAACGAATGAGGCTGCCTACTGAAATGAACATTCTCTTTTCTTCCTCTAAAGAACATTAAGGGCCTGACCATTCTCGCATACCTCTTTAGTAAATTACTCACATCAAACCTCATCTTGCTCTTCTGCTTCATCCCCTCCTTGTCCTCCCTCTCTTCGCAATCTTTTCGCCGTTTTGGTAACCCGAAAATGGAAAAGGACTTGGACTTGGTTCTCCCCCTCGTCTCGCCATTGTGGCTCTTGCCGTCTTGGATATTGCTGCTGCTGTTGCTCTTCTTCTTGTTGATGATGTTGTTGCTCTCAATGCTGGTGCTACAGTTGTTGCTTTCCTTGGTTGGTTCTTGATCGTCCACTAAGTCTCTAATGGGAAGAGTGAAGCTGTCTAAGGAGTCAGTAGAGGAGCGAGGAGAGACAGGAAGGTGAGAGAGGAACTGCAAAGGAAGCAAATGGCCATGGAAGAAAATGTCATCTGCAGGAGACAAGTCGATAGCGAAAGAAGGTGGGGTTTTGGCTTTGTTGCTGTTGTTCTTATTACTATGATCAGGGAGTGATGCGGAAGAAGAGTGATGAAGAGAGATTGTGAAGGAGAATTCATGAGAAGGAGAAGAGGAAGCTGATGGTGGTGAGGCTGTAGCTGGTGACTGTGGCTTTTCTTGCAGCATGTTGTTGCCTGCAGCTTTTTTTCTGGTCTTTTCAAGCTGATGGGCGGTGTCCATAACTCAATCAAGGATCAGAACCCAGTTCCTGATTCTCTCTATCTCACTCACTTATTATAATCAGGGTCTTTGGCTTCTGTGGTTGGGTAGAGAGAGAGAGAGAGAGAGAGAGAGAGAGAGAGATAAGGGGATGAGGAAGCAGTGGAGAAAGAGAGGGAGAGTACTAGCTGCAGTTGGGTTTCAAGTGTCTTCTTATGAGAAATATGCCACATGACACATTTGCAAGCAACAAAGCTTTATTGTCATGCATTATTAATATTTAGAGAAAAAAGATGGAGGATAGAGCAAGGCTGTGGTGCCCAATGACACCAAGGAAAATTGGAATGAAATGAAAAATTTAGCTGTATTGATGATATAGGATGCTGGGTCCTTGTCAAAATCTTACAGCTACTGCTGCTGGGAGAGGAGAGATGAGATTTGGGAAATGAGGTCACAAACATCCAAATTTGCTCCAAAAAGGTAGATGGCATTGGTGAGGCAAGGACTTGGTTTTTGGGTATGAGTCTTTGTATTTAGTTGTTTTGCCAGGAGGGTAAGGGTCCCCAAAGACCAAGCAAGGTCATGATCACGTACACATTGAACCCATAAATCAAATCAATCAAGGAATCTTTGAATTTTCCTTTTTATTATTAACCCATAACACAGCAGCCTCCACTTATTTTTTGCTCCTCCCTAAATCTATCATGTATTTTATTTCTATGTGCACCCAAACCAGAGAAACCACAGCAGGCAAGGTGTTCTTGTTCATGGGGTATATAGTCTATCTAAGCCAGAATGGGGCAAACCTGTATCGTGGGATACGAGGTAAGATGTCACTTATGGAAGCTGAGCTTCAACAAGTAGAGTTTTGATCGAGGAGATAAGATTTCAAACCAAGCAATGTGGATAGATTTCTTTCATCTTGACCATCTTGATTCTCAACCTCACGGGCTCATATCTCTGTCTTAGTTGTCTATTTCCAGCAAAGATTTTTATTCTAAATCTCTGAAGAACAATCTAAAACAGGTCGATCTTTCACGCAATCTTTTGCATACTACAAATTGCAAAAGTGGATGCGAGAAAAATACCTTATACATTGTCGAGAATTAAATGCAAATGATTGATAGTTAAATGTCAGAGAAAGGAGGTAGGGGACCTATATAGATATAGATATTCTGTCTTAAAAGGATCATTAACCATGAGACCTGGGGACCAATACAGAAGAGTTCAACACATGAATCACACCAACAGAACTCGAGTGAAGCAAGAGAAAAATCATAAGGTTCTATCCTAGTTAGAACATACAGAAGAGTCATAGGGGAATGAACACAGAACACAGAACACAATACACAGAGCACGGATAACAGAATGACAACGAAACAGTAGCGATGAACAAAATTTTAAAGTTCGGTGCAGAATGGTAGACCCTTACACACGTGCACACAGTGGTCCTTGATCAACATCCGTATTAGAGGAATTTTGTTCATATAGTTCAGGTCGACATCTCAATCATGCAAGCATTATTGTGGTTGGGACTGACTCATTCTCATCACTTCACCATTCAAAAATCTTATTCTAATTTCTCACAAGGATAAGAGTAGAAGAAACAGCAACATGGAAACATGGCATAAAACAAAGATTTCGCACTCAGAGACCATATGCAGATCTTATGAAAGTTTCCCACTTTATGCTTTTGCCGCTAGCCACTCGTATTCTTATTCAATCTTCCAAGACAAGCTAACACGAACACTACCTAAGAAAGATGAAGAGGTAACAAACAGAAGCCAGCTGTCAGGGTTTGTGAATGGTTTCTATTTGATCAGAGGCCCTGAAAACCATACAGAAGAGTTTTCTTTCCAGTATAATCAACTAAGAGCTGAAGATGCCATATCACCATTACCAAATACTTCAGGTCGCGATTTCTCCTATCCCCAACATGATTTTCATTACAATAAGGCAATAATACCAGGTGAAAGGCACACCTATACTACAGACGGAATTCAACAGGTAACTAACCTAAAAAAGACTATAGTTCTAATCTGAAAAAGAAAAAAAAAGTTACTATTGTAAAAGAGAAGGTCTAGCAAACTAGCAAAGTTCAGATGTAACTTTACTTCCTTCATATTTGGAGCAAGCCTTAATCATAGAATAACAAATAAGTGAAACTTTTAGAAGAAAGAAATATAGATAAAGGTACAACATCAATTCAATAGCACACAGCCAAGTCAAATAATGGCAACTGACACCCTTTTCTTTCATTAAAAACTTACAACTACAGCAACCATTTTACATTTCATTATGAGTGGCATGAATAAATGTAGCAAATAGATAAATCAGTCAACTCCGCAGTAAGGGAACTGAAGTACTAAATTCTCACAAAAGAGAAAAAAGACATCCAAATAAAGAAAAGGAAAATAAATAGAATTAAAAATAAATGTCAATCTTTCTATTAAAGAGCTATCTTCCCTAATTGTGCAGGAAGGATAACTACTAGAACAAATTCATACAGACAAGCTGACAAAAGAGGGAATTTTTTTCCTAATGTGTAATGAATCTGTCTTGGGTCTCATCAATTTCACCTATATTATAATATTACACTGAAGCTTGCTGTCATGCATTGTTAGCTCTGTAAAATAGAAGGGTATCAATCCAGAGAAAAAAATTACCTCCGACGCATTGTCATGAACAAGCAAGTTCATCCAGCCTCTTCACAACCCATTATAAGGGAAATCAGTCACTGTTTACGTCACTCTGAAGTCAGAAAACAGATCTTAAAGAAAGCACTAACTGGAATCTTCTGACTTGAAACATTAAAAAATGAGAGAGGTCCGCATAGGTTCCTGAGTTGGGTGCCCAAATCGATCTTGTTGTGTAAATTCCCATGAGAAGTTGAAGGGAACTAGTATCAAGAGAAGCACCACGTTCCTACTCATGAACAACTTCCAAGTAATTGTTAGTGCTCTCAAACTGCAAATAAAGGTGAAGTTGTTTGGCTAATCACTATCGCTGTCACGTCGATCTGCAAGAAACATGAGACAGATGAGTTGAAGGGCATTTTCTCTTTGATTAAGATAAGAAAACAAAACCAAATAAAAACAAATAACCATAAAAAGAATATAAGATACGGGGAAGGTTGTCATACTTCCTGATGGTCTTTTCCCTTCCATAGCCTCTCTCTTCTCTTGACAACTAGTGCAAAGGAAGGGGCCATCCCACGGTCGCAATTTTTCTGGGTTAGAGGATGAGCCGGAATGTATTGAAATACCCTCTCCTGGTTTGATTTCAACTTGACAAACGGCACACATAAAGAGCTTAAACATGTTGCAGAGTGGGTACTTTGAATCTAACCTGTATTCACAAAAATGATCTAGTCAAAATCCAGCAAACCTGCAGAAACACCCACTATACAAAGTGCCACGAGTAATGAAACAACTCCATTAAACACAGTTCCACAGCTACCAAATAAATTACATACAACGATACAAATGAAGTAAAGGAAAGCACATAGAAACTTGCCACTTGATGTCTGGTCCACAAATAAATAAAAGAAGTACCACAATAAAGATGGAAATTTAAGCACAAACCTTTCGGAAAGAGAAGCAGAACCTTCCTCAAATATTTCCTCCACCGTGTCTGGTTCAATATATTCTTGTTCAACACTTGAAGATGATTCGCAAGGCTTTTTCTTAAACATGGACTTAAAAACTCCTTTTCCCCCTTGCCTCTTTGGTGGCGCCAATGGAGCTGCTGGCTTCTCCTGTGGTAAAATGTCAATCACAATACAGGTTGTATCATCCCGCAGTCCCTTTGCCCCAACAGCATCCTGGAATCAGAATATAAAATCTGTAAGACATAGGTCGATGCAAGAGAACTAACCACAAGAGTGCTGGCAAAGCATCTATATTTGTCTAGGTCAAGGGACTATACCTATCACACATAAGATAACAAGAGCAAACTGAAATTTACAAATATTTCTGCACCTTGACTATTTGGGCAGCTGCAGCATCTGGAGGCATCCCACGACAACAGTCAAGAGCTTCTTCTGCAGACAGAGCATCCCATACACCATCACTTGATATGATCAGCCTACCACCAGCAGTAGACAACTGTAGAAAAAACAAAAAGGATAAATAAATATCCACATTGCCCTTTAAAATAATTTCAAACTGAGAGGTAAATATTTCCAATAATCATGATAGAAGAATTAATATTTGTTAAATCTTAGAAAGATCAGAAAAGGATACATGCATATGGAATCTGAAACATAGACACTGAATATTGGAAAATGGATGGAGATAGAAAAACACCTTCATTTGCTTTACATAAGGAACAGGAACAATGAACTCTCCCACATCCATATCACCAATGGATCTTGAAAGGCACAAGCCACCAGGCCAACACCTCAATGGACCAATCTACATGAAATAAATGTAATCATTAAATGGTTTGTATAACCTTCTAATTGGAAAATGCACTGTGAAAAATACAAATCTTACAATGGTGAAAAAAAAAAAATACCTCTGCCCCGCCGCCAGTATTAAGCCTACCAACCTCACCACCACTTGAAGTGATACGCAGTCTCCTGTTCAAGTTTAGTTAAAATACAGATAGGTGTTAATGATGATATCAATTGATAACTGTCAGGAAAATACTATTAAAAAAAAGCTTACTCGTCTTCGCTGCATTCTAGCCTATGATCTGCTGATAAATAATAAACTCCACCTTCGGCAGGTTCAACAATGCAACGAGAATCACCAACCGATGCAACAGATATTACCCATCCCTCTATAATTACAAAGGTGACAGTGGTTCCTGACGTTTGAGCTGAAAATGACAGTAACAATGTATATAAATATTATGCACTCAGGAACCAGAATCAATAACTTTGGCTCTTATTAGATGGCATACAATGGTTAAAATTAAAATCCAGTTTTATCAACTCTCCAAACAAACCCACATATAGACAATTGGGCATAAATTGTATTACAAGAAAAAAAAATGACGACCAGAAAAAACTTAAGGTACAATGAGGCATGTCTTTTATTCTCATCAAGATCAGTAGTGGAATAAATACCTCTCTCTTGGAACTCTTTGTCTGTCTTGACAAAGCCTGCTACCAATGACCTTGGCAAAGCTGCAATCCATTCATCTCTGTTAAGATCTGAAGGAATAGCGGCTAAAATATTGCTCAGAAGATTTTCCTTGGAGTATATAGCGGCTGCAGACCCGTTATGCCCATCAAATAGCTGCAAGACATAGGCTAGTAAGAATAATCTAAAGAAATTACTTGAGCAATTTGCTTCAATAATGGTTTCAGTAGGCTGGTAAAAATTGATATAGCATAACATAAGACCTCCAAAAATTGGATAAAAAGAAGAGAAAAACAATAAAATCGTATACAGCCTAGTGAGGAGATCCATCATAATCCTTGAAATGGCTCAGAATTGGCTATTTAGGGTATAAACTACCTATCAATTACATATCCAATGCTTGTAAAATTATGCAAATAGCGACAGGATGTCAAAAAACATCCACCAAAACTAGGTGATTCTAGGCATTTATCCCCTCGATAATCCATTTGACATTCAGTCAATACAAGCAAAATACCAATGAGAGAAAGGAAAATAAAAGTATACCGCAAAAACTGAATAGGTAGAAACTCCATCCCCCACAACTCTTTGACAATCCGTCTTCACCATGGTGAAATCCTCCCCTTTCTTGCTCTGACTAGCCTGACCATATATAATCTCGGGCCTCTCAATCTTCTCATTGGCCAATTCTCGCTTTAGCAGCACGGAAAGCGGGACCGTCTGATGATTATCACTCCTGTTGTTGGACATCGTTTCACACTCCTAATAAAAACACAGTCTCTCCTCCTAACTCTAATTCTCCATGCCCAATTCTCAATCCAAATCCTGCAGAAACAGAAACAAATAACACCGTAAACAAAACGCACCGTTTCCTCCTTCCAAATCAAATCTCTCCTCTCACAATCTCCAAAATAACTACAGAGATCTTTAAACGAAACAAATGAGCGATATTCTAACAATTAAAAAAAATGAACAGCAATAAGCAATCGTAATGTGGATGTTAATTAACCGGAATCGGAGAGATGAAAAGAGAAATTACTGTGTAGGGAGAGAGGGAACGAAAGCAGAAGAGAGCAACGGCGGTTTAGGAGCGAAGAGGAAGAAAGTGCGGCGCGGCGAATACGACGATTATTTGGTCTGATCGAGAAACGCGGACCCCGGCGCTCTGCGGAAATTCCATTCCATTCTTCAACAAAGAAAGAAAATAGAGAGAGAGTGCGAATATGAAAAGCGCAAATGAAGCTGTTCTTCTCCTTTTCTTTCTTTAAAAATAAAACTAAAATTACGGGAAACAAAACTCACTGGCGCTGGCCATTTTTGGGGGATTCGGCGCTGCCCCCACATCAGCCGTTTAGAGTTTAGACACGGTTTTCTGGAGCCGTTTCACTTGTGTGATGCCAAAGAGTCAAGTGGATGACTCGGTAGATCTCCCTATTGCGGCCCAGGAGGTGGGGCCCACTGGACCTCATGTTTGATTGAGGGAATCTGTGGGGGTCGATTAATTAAGACAAATCAGGGAGGTTAAACTAATTAATAAGATGATGAATTGTCGGGTTTTCAATTTGGATTCTAATTATTGGCTGGCGCCGGTTATTTGAGGGAAGCAACGAGGAGGCCTCGATGTAGCAAATCTCGTCCCACTCACACTATATCGAGATTTTTTTAAAAAAAATTCATCCTAAAATAATATTTACATACTTACACATTGTCATAAATAATCGGAAGTAACCACGTTTCCCTTTTATTTTTCTTCATTATATTCAAAAAAATATTATATTTAGTTTACATTCTAAATGCATGAAATGAACATAATTTCGTTCAAAATAACTACATTTCATTTTTATTCTCAAAAAAAAAACGTTTCATGAAAAAAATAGATCTATAATCTTTTAACTTCTCATATTTCTTCACATAAAACAAAAACACAAAATTGTCCTACTACTAACTCAATTGTCTGAGGCAGCCGTGTTAGCTCTGTTTTGGCCACGATCCTTTGTATGGGTAGAGAGATAATTTAACAGTTTTAAAAGTAAAATGAAGGGTGCGGACGCGGAACATAGATGAGTTAGTACTGGACTTCTGATCAAACGAAAGGGATCCTGTTGCCATCTCGCGGGCAAAGGATTACGAGTAACCTTCATATTCGCTTGCAATTGATAGTCACTATTGTAGCGAGCAGAGCAACTAATCGGGACAGTAAACAAAGACGAGACCAAACAGGCTCTGTAAAGCTAAGACATGATGCAATTTAGCGTTAAAGTTTCGAGTAACTCGAAGGTTTTTTGTAATTGTTGTATGAGATGATTGTGTGTGTGAATGATCCTCGAACCCTCCTTATATAGGGGTTCGTAGTTAACCGATAAAGATGCAATCACAATCTAAATAAGATCCTGCTACCAAAGTCACACAAGGACTCGTCTTACTTGCGAACTGAGCAATTGAGTGACGTGTGTCCAGTTGTATAAGTAGACTTCGCTTAGGTCACATGTATTGACCCTCCGTTATTGAAAACTTTGTAGTCTTCGACGCGAACTCAAACGTCAAAAGCTTTCTCATCCCGCGAGATGTCACAGTCCTCATAAGAACCCACCTCGCGTGCCTCCAAAGCTCCCACTCTTAACAGAATTTGCTTTTAAAAGGGCCACAGATATTTTGATCAAAATGTTATCCAAGACTTATTATCTAATATTGGACCGAAATATCAACTAGGCTCAAATATTTGTGCTATCTCTAATGTTTTAGCCACACCAGTAAATTTGGGTATGCAAAGTCTCTTTTAGTCGTTGCGGGCTTGCCACCGCGCGGACGCGGAATGTAGTAATTGTAGTAGTGGAGTGCACTTAGCCTTCTGCTTCTAATCAAACGATTGAGGATGGAGAGAGCACCAACTCCACCGCAGGGTTCTTCATATCCGCCTTATGTATTGGGTAAGGACTTACAGTAGTCCGTTTGAGCGTCACAATATCGATATTCGACATTAGGTTGAGCAGAGCTTCAACTGAGAAGGAAAGAAAAAAAAGACAAAGCTATGGGGAGCGAACAAGGAAATGAAAACAAAGCTTCGGGGAGCCTGTAAAAGAATAGGGTTAAGGCATGATGCTTTATCGTCGAGGGTTCAGCTATGTTGAAAGTTGTATTGTATTTTTATTGAGTTGTTAATTGTGTGTAGAGTCCATATCCTCGAACTCTTTTATATACACTTATTTTAGGGTCACAGGTATTGGCCCAAAGCATATCAAAAACTTGTATAAATCTTTAACGATAAATGTGACATAAGCGATGTTAATATCACTTATTGGACATGATTATGCTTCGACGAAGTAACTACTTGCCTATGTATGAGTCGTGTTAGAACACCTCATGAACACTTGCGAGCCTTGAGGACTTCATACTACTGGATGCACATACACTTGCATACATGTGATTAAGGAATAGAAACCTTAACACATGCAGTCTCTTCCACTGGCGAGCCACACACATTAGCCTTTTATGTAATTAAAGATAATTGCATTCTTATCTAATCAAATGTGGAGCTCGCCTTATCTAGTCCATGTTTTGTATGCAAACTCTTCTTTTTGTTTCTTCGCAAAGTCCTTCTCCTACATGAAGTCTCCTATGCAGAGTCTCATCCTCGCACGCAAATTGTACATCTAGCTCGCATGACTTTGTTGGCGGACCATCACTTGTAAACCCATTATTTCGGGCTCGCCGATGTGACGTGGACCATAAATTTAATTAATATTCACTTTAGATAATTAATGTTTGATAAAATATTAATTTAAGGGGTAAATAATCTCTTTTATATCTGGGGGAAAAAAAACTAACCACAATGTTGGTCAGGTCTTCGTCACACTGAGATCATGAATTCAAGATACTTAATCATTACATCCTTTATATGTCGTCTAGTTGGATATCTAGAGTATGATTAACATTAAGATAAGGGAGGAGTTTTGGGCCTGACCTCAGAGGGCCCAACTTCTGGGTTCCAACCTACCCCTTGACCTCCACCTGGAGTGTTTGCGAAATTCTCGGCGCCAGTTTATCTCCAACCCAGTGTCCTTGTGCAGCAAATGCCCGTGAATTATTGCCTTATTAGATAGGAGGTGTAGTCACACAAATGGAAAGGCGCGTCTGTGAGAATGGAGAAAGACTATGCGCGTGAAATAAGTCATAAACGGCTCGACTGGCTCGTAGATCAACCGGCTCACTGGCTTATGATACTCAGGCGCCGCAGAAGATCGAAGCTCTCCTCCAAACGTGTGCCAGGGCAAAAAGCCAGACGCAGAAGCATGTTCTAATAAATCGCTTCTGCAAGCTGGAAAAGCTCAACCTTGCCAAGAAAGAGTCTATTTTGTACCACAGGAAAATCTGGTATTGAATAAACTTAAATAAAACCACCAACACCTTCAACCACAACCAAACAGCTCACTTGCTTGCCCATGTTAAGAAAGAAATTCACAGAAAAAAAAAATGGTGAAAAAGAAGAAGAAAGAAAAAAAGAAGAAGTCACGAATGTTAGTCAATTGCTTCATACTGAATGCGTTTGCCATGGCTAGTTTGAGGCTCTGAAACGCACATGCCCATAAGAAGTTGCCTTACATGCCAAACAACATGCAATGTAGCTGTCTTCCTCCATCAATATCTGCATAGATAGAAGTTTTATATATAAATCAAAGGCAAAAGATAAGAAGAGCTGCCATCCATTCAAATTTGCTCAAAGGTTCATACAGTAGACATCTCAATATATGTTGATTGGAGATGATTGCTCTATGTCTCCTAAAACTAGAAATTTTCACAGAACATGAATGGTAAAACTTCCTATTTCTCTTGCAGCAGATAAAGGGTCATTCACTCCAGCAAAATGGATATAAAAGCTATCCCAAAAGTTTTTAACCTGCAAAAGAAAGTTGTGATGTGAGGAAGGATTCGATTCAGAGAATTAAAGATCTGAGATTAATGTAATGGCTTCAATGTCTTTGAGATAAAACTTTCTTAGAAAGCTGAGATTTACAAGACAAAATAGGCCGATTTTGGATTATGAAGGCCATAAGTTGTTAGTTACATGAAGGGGAAGTGACTTTGTACACTTGCATGCCAGTATGTCAGCCAAGACATTAGGAGCCACATGGTTTGTATACAAACAGATAGATGCATGCCCCTGTGCCCTCATTTCTGGCCTTTTGTGTATATATGCAAGTTGCTTGATTTATATATTCATAGAGTACGTAACTACCCCCTGCATCTGTGTTTCATAGAAAGACATTTCTTTTCGTTTAAGATCATGGCATACGCAGATCTTCATGGCTGAGTAATTCTGAGACCAAATCTGGTTCACAAGAAGCAGATATGCTATATATTCAACAAAAAAGAGAGAAAGTTCCTCTGTTTAAGATTTAGGAGTTACTAGTTAATTTCTGTTTGGTTTGATTAATTAACCTATATTAATCTTAAAGTTGAGCAAACCATGGGCTTGACAGAATGCTAATAGAATGTGATATCCTATCATTTATATAGATCAATTCATAGAAAATGTTATTACTGATTTTATATGATGAGGAAGAGAATAAATCAAATCAGAACATTGCTATTTCATTGACAGTAGATATGTTGAAAAAGCAATGGATATGAGAAGAAATAAACAATCGACTTCTGGAAGAAAAGAATACCTAATTGATTGGACTGCGTTAGAGTGAGCATAATACTATTCAGGCCTTTCTTTCCACCCTTATAATGTACACCTGGAAGCAGAACAAAAAAATAATGAGATACAAAATTTCAATTTTGTAGACAAAGAACAGAACAGTCAAGATATCAGCAAATACTTTGTGGGGTTCTTAAATAGTTGGAATAAATGGTGTCGACAGATATAACATACAAGTCTGAGTTGAAATTTTATGAAGGGAAATTATTAGTTGTAAACCTGTTTTGGGTCTCCAAACAGAAATGATATTATAAACTCAAAACAACCCGTTTCATAATCCACCATTATACTATATCTATCTTGTATTCGTGTTTTAATGTAAACCCTTTCCATATCAAAATGTGAAAATCAATCACCTTCATTGTTGTAGGCTTGATCAATTGAAAGACTACTGCATCCCCATCCACCAAATCATGAGCTACTGCAAATCCTTTCCACCCACCGCTGAGTCCTGTCTTCCGGGCCAAGTAAATAGTCTCGTACTCATTACCCTCTTCGTCTACCAATGTCATAATTTCATCTTTCTTTGAGAGATAATCCTTGCAGAATTGGACTTGAAGACCCTGTTTGCAAAAAGAGAAATTTAGACAAAAGTTTATAAAGCCCTGGCAGAATTGAACATATTTACAGTCATCAGGCTACTAGTGGACCGAGTTGGTTCTTCCTTCATACACAAAATAATACACAGAAGTTAAAGCCAACTTATTCTAGGACAGTAGGACACACTAATAAGGTCGGTGGAATCATTTTTCCAAACACAAATTTTGTGTCACATCTTCAGGTTAAATGATAACTACCACAAGGCTAACTTCCAATTAACTGATAACTATCACAGAGCTAATAATCATCAAAATTATAACAACATTTCCCCTAGAAACACAGTAGGAAACTCTGAAATCTCAAAAAACATCAGCAATATAGTAAATTGGTCATCATGGTTAAAACATGCAACTACATTTTTGATAAAAACAGAAGAAACCTTCAACTAAAACATAACATAGTAAGCACATTGCTTGATCCTTACCAGCCAGAATCCACCAGTGACATGTGATTGGAGCATTGTTTTCACAAGGGTCGGGTAATCAGACCCCAAATCCGACTCCAATTTCTCAGCTTTCGCCATAGCATCCATTCTATCTTCATACGAAGCATACACCCGATTCGACAGATCCCTATGCTTAGATGTAGAACCAGAATACCTTCTCGGTATCACCACTCGCTCAACAACATCCTGTCGCATCAAAAATCACAAAACATAGACATTCTGACCAAAAATCCACCATATATATATATATATATATATATATATTTGTAATCAAGTAATTAAGGGAAAAATGATGAAGACCATTTCTTTGTAGACAGGAGCAGCAGGAAGATTTGCGACGCGGGAGGACCTCCTCACCACAACCATCTGCTTCTCGGCCTTCGGCTTGGGGGTCCGCTTCATCTGTGACGATCAAAGACAAAGAGAACCCAAAATGAGCTCTTCACACACAAAACACAAATAAAAATGTGCATAAGAAAATAGGGTTCAGGGTTAAGGGGCTTTACAGGGGAGGGTTTAGGAGAGGAAGAGGTTTTAAGAGCAAGAGAAAGCTGAGGCAGGTTGAGCGCCTCCATTCTCTTCCGGTTTTCCTCCATCCTCTGCTTACGACTCTCCTCGTATGATACTGTCTTGGGTTTCGCCATTGTGAGAAATCACAGTTTCTGAAATTTGGGTTTTGGTTGTTGGCGATTGGAAACAAAGCAAGATGTCGATATAGTGATGATAGTGGTGGAGATAGAAAAGAGCCTAGGCCAGTCGACCGTTGGGTTCCCACCTCATATGGAGTAAATGTCGCATCACCCGCGGGTGGGTCACAGCTGGAAATCTGATTGGTCAGTGGCGATTCTTTAATTCTTTTTGAACGGGAAAATTGGGGGAACTGGACTCCTATCAAATCAGCGTTAAATCCGATACCTGCTGCACTCAAGCGTTCAAATTCAAATTTGACAGTAATTAAGTAATTAGTAAAACTTTGCTTTAATCTAGCCAGTAACTAAGTAATCAGTAAAACTGGGTGAAATGGGGCAGAAATTTAGGACGAGATTACTGCGTTTCGTACAGGAAGGAGGGATTGGATTAACCTTCATAAACATTTAATTTCAATAAATCTTACGTAGATAAGCTGACATTGATATAACCGATCAATGACTTGGTTAGAAGATGAACCAAAAGTTATAACACAAATAAATTGATATCCATGATGGTGCATCCAAATGGATATATTTGATATTTCTAAATGAAGTTCTATGTTCATGTCTCTTAATGGACATCCGAATATGATCGCTTCATTGCAAAAACTACATATAACCACCTGATAACATTTGGGGGTTTCTGATATACAAAAATCATTATCTAGGGACAAATGAAGCTCATTGCACTTGGATAGTCCTTCACTAAACCTGCAACAAGCAAAAAGCTTGAGTGAGACTAGCTAGGAATGAACTCAGAAAAGATACAACGTAAATGAGGAAGCAATGCAGACAACACACCAAGCCAAACTTGGCCGTTATTGGATCAATGAAAGACATTAAACCGTGAATTCATTCACTTTTTTGATGGAAAAGCTATATCTGTTTATCTGCATCCCAGTATCTTGGCCAATTCTTTAGAAAACACAAGCACAGTTCAAGTTGTCTATATGTAGAAGTAAATTGTTACTTTTTCATAACACCTGGGTTCATATTTCATACAAATACAGCACACATGATCCCAGCATAGATATACTGAATCATGGTAGAATTTGAATTTGCTATAAGCCACTTCAAAAAAAATCTTTCCTTAAAGAGTGTCAGTGTGAACATATTCTTAACCATCTTAATCTAGATACATCATAAACATTTTACTAATATTATACATATCTTCCTTCTTACTAATAGTGATCAACTGCTAACCCATAAACCTATCTAAGTTTCACAGCAAAACAGACAAGGAGATTATCAATAGACATAGACTCTGCTAAACATCTTATATATAACTCAAGAAAGCAAAAAGGAAGATTGAATGCATGACTACTACAATAGAGTTGGTGAGTGTGGGTAAACATTGCACATTGCACTACAAATAGTAGAAAAAATCATTACTGGTCCAAAAGAAGAATTATTAACAGAAATAGAATCATAGATAATAGATTGTTAGTTCATCGTTAATGAACTCGTTTGAGAAACAAAAGAGAGCAATAAGTAAATTTAACTACTACATGAGTTAACCAGCTTAACATCTAAAATTACCTCAACTGACCTAACCTATGAGTCAAGTAACTTTTTGCACTCTTTAAGAGCTTTCCACCCTTATGATATACACCTGAAATAATAACACAAGTACAGTTAATTTTAAAAAAAAAAACATATAGGCTGGATAAGAAAAAAGCAAAGGGCACGTATCTAGCTTGAATCATTTGTATCTACTGTAAGATAATATACATATTTGCACAATTCCCTCCTAGAGCATTTTGTTGCTTAGAAAGAGAATCCTCTTACAGTTAAACCAAGAAACTGTAAGTGGTCCTTATTTAGAGTTGAGTATGTACTTCTTGCTGGTCTATTATAAACTAGTATACTAATCCCCTCAGTCTTGGCCTCTTGGGGTATAAGAATTTCTCATGTATCCACCTAAGTACTCATAACAAAGTTTAAAATGATCACCTTGAATGTTGTAGGTCTAGTCAGCTGAAATACCAATGCATCCCCATCCACCAATTCATGAGCAATCGCAAATCCTCTCCATCCACCGCTAAATCCTTTTTTGTTCTCCAAGTATACAGTAGGGTACTCCTCGCCTTGTTCATCTACCAACGTCACAATTGCATCACGCTTAGGGAGGTACTTCCTGCAGAAAGAGAGTGGAAGACCCTGTTTCAAAACGAGAGAGAATATTTAGAAACATAAATACTAGCAAGACTAAATTGGTCCTTACAGTACTTTATACATGAGATTAAGGTGTCCATAACATGTGTACTTTTACACTAGCAATGCCATACAAGAACAATAGAGCACAAAAAACAATGGACAAGTGAGATAGTGGAGATATAAACCAATTATATTACCATCCAGAATCCACCAGTGACATGAGATTGGAGCATTGGCTTAACAAAGGTTGGGTAATCGGACCCCAAACCCGACTCAAATGCCTCAGCTTTCTCAGTGGCCTCAGCTCTGGAGTGCTCATCAGCATATACCCGGTTGGACAAATCCCTATGCTTTGAAACCCTCCCATAGCTTCTTGCTACCTTCACCTCAACCTGTCAAAAATAACCTCAAAGATTGCAACTTTTTTTCCCCAAATTAAAAAAAATAAAAAATGAGCTGAAAAATAAAAAAAATGGACTCACTTCTCTGTAAACAGGGGTAGGCTGGCTGGCGACGCGAGCGGACCTCCTGACCTCAACAATCTGCTTCTCCACTCTGCGAGGCTTCTGGCGCTTCATCTGAGAAATGAAGAGAAGAAGACAGAATGAGCTGTTTTTACAGAAATAGACAAAGGGTTTAGGGTTACCGGAGAGGGTTTGGGAGACGAGGAGGAGGTACGAAAAGCCGCCTGAGCGAGCTGAGCCAGGTTGAGGGCTTCCATTCTCTTCCTGTTTTCTTCCAACCTCATCTTTCGGGTTTCTTCGTAGGACATGTTTGTCTTCGCCATGCCTACTTTTTCCAGATGAAACCAAACAGACAGTTCTCAAGTGTAGAAGAGGAAAGGGTGGGAATCCAAGATTTGAAAGGACCGGTCCTTTTTAATTCTCCATTTTGGAATCAAACTCCTTCCGAATTACTCGGTAGCCATTCTACCCAAAAAATATATATAAGAGAAGTAGTGCGGACTGGGCCTTTTTACGGCCCAGGGGGAGACGTTGCGGTTTGGAAAAAAATTAAAATAACTGAAAGGACTATGGTGGATTGATCAGTTCTGTTCATGTATGAACTGGAGGAAATGTGCATAACCAAAAGACAAGTACACTGATTTACATGACACAAGCGCAACATCACCGCACCAGCGACAGCAACATTTTCTCATCAGTCTTTGTGATTAGTATTTTATCAAACCCAAATCCTTGAGCCAGGGTAACACCTCCTCCAATCCTTCCTTCGAGCTTCTAGGATTATAATCCAGCTCCTGCTTGGCCTTCTCACACGAATACGCCCATTGATGCCTTAGAACATAAACAGTCTGCACCCAAAATGAACCACAACAAAACAAAACTCATAAGACTAAAATCTCCCACAAGCAGACATTACATCAAGAACCTAGTCGAAAAACAAAAAACACATACCGGTGGACTGATCAGAGGAAGCTTCCCTGTGACTCAAGAGACGAGAATCGACACCCATCCATAGGCCTCAATCAGCCACAAGGGGATGTTAAACTTAGGCCTCTGTGTATGAGTCAGAACAGCAGCTACATCAAACACATGCTTAAACGATCCGTTTTCGCCTGTAAGCAGATACCTTTCCCCAACTCTACCTTTGCTCATTGCTCCAATGTGGCCATCCACCACATCTTCGACATGGCTAAACGAATACCTATCAGTCCCGGGGCCTATATACCCCGGAAATCGTCCATTGAACCTTTCTATGATCATCCGAGCAACCACATTGCCCGCGGTGAGCTTTCCGGGACCGTAAATCACTCCGGGATAGAGCAGCACTATTGGCAACCCCTCTTCCTGCGCAGCTTGTAACGCGATTTTATTGGCGGCGGCCTTGGATTTCTCGTACTCCGTGCAGAAGAATCTCTCGTGATGAAACTGTCATAGCAGAGACTTGATCAGCAATGAAAATCAAAATTAAATATTCATGAAATTTCAAGAATGACAGCTGACCTGAGACTCGTCGGCGACGTGGCCGTCGGTGGATCCGAGAGCGAAAATCGAGGACGTGTAGATGACTTTCTGTACCGTCTTGGTCTCCCTGATCGCTCTCAGCACGTTCTTCAATCCGCCGACGTTGACCTAAAAAGAATCGGAATTGAAAATCTGAGCTGGTGAGATTGATGAATTGGGAGCTGAAATGATGAGATATACTTACGGAGAGAAAGTCGGAGGGATGAGGAAGCCAGGGCTCGACTAAGGCGGCGACGTGGAAAACGATGTCGCAGCCGGAGAAGGCGGAGAGGAGGGAGTGGAAGTCGGTGACGTCGCCGTAAACGAGTTCAAGGGAGGAGGAGGGTGGAGGGAGGGAGGAGAGGTCGCTGGTGGGACGGACCAAGGCGCGAACGAAGTGGCCCTGTTTTAGGAGCTGGTGGCATAATCTTCCTCCTAGGTAACCGGAGGCGCCGGTCACGGTTACTTTCATGGCCTCCTTTCGCCGCTTCACCACTGTGATCTGTCACAGAGCAAACAGTTGACTCCGATTCAACAAAGTTTGGCAATTTTTTTTTTTTTTCAGAAGAGACTAGTACAGTAGTACTTCAGTACGACGGTTGTGTCACGTGCGACCAGTCAACGGTCGTGCGACACGTGTTTTTTTTTTTCTCACAGCTGCGAATTCTCTGGTGAAGCAATGAAGGCCGAAACCATCGCCAACCACGACGATCTCCTCTCACATATCATCTTCTGCCTCGAAGCCAAGTCCCTCCTCCGCTGCTCTCCCTCATTTCCAACCCCAAATTTCGAGACAGCCTCACCCTTCAAAACCCTACCCCTCCTCTCTCCGCCTTCTTCTTCCTCTCCACCTCTTCGGATCCATATCCTCTCCCTCCATTCGCTTCCGGAGCTCCGATGAGCCAAGATTCTCTAGAGAAAGGAAGAAGAAGCTTTGCCGGAGAATTCGCAGCGGCAGCTGTGAAAAAAAAAACAAAAACACATGTCACACTACCGTCGGCTAGTCACATGGACACGTGGTACGGCCGCCGCGCATAAGTATTTCTAAAAAAAAAATTAGAGAATCCTACGTAATTGTAATCTAATCAGGTAAGAGTGGTACGGCCGCCGCGCATAAGTATTTCTAAAAAAAAAATTAGAGAATCCTACGTAATTGTAATCTAATCAGGTAAGAGTCGTAAGTAAGAGCAAATGCATCCATTTTAATGGGTTGGACTAATCCTCAATCTAGGTTAATATACTATTTATCTATATCAGTATTTAATCTTTGGTCCCTAATATTATAATAATGAGATTAATCCAAAGATCAATTACTATTCACATTATATAAAGTATATGTTGCATTTTATTATAGTCCGTCAGATCTTGATCAAAATGGTCTATATTAAAAGGAAAATTTTAAGAATAATACACTACTACTGATAATTAAGGTTTCTCAGCTTTAGAAAATAACAAATAAGTACATGAACTAATAAATTAAGTCTAATTATCATCCATGCCGTTATTACCACCGTTAAGCTTATATAAATATTAATATTTGGAAGGGTGGTTTGGTATTCTCACTCTAATATTTTGTCTCTTAATTACCAATTCTCTCTCTCTCTCTTACCAGTTCTCTCTCTCATACCAGCAAGACCACAATTCTCTCTCCCTCGTACCAGCATGAACAACCTGCAAAACGAAACAGAAATTCTAGCCAAAGAAGCATATAATTAGCCAGCCCAAAATCAACACCTAGTTGATCAATATGTCCCAAGTCCATCTCCCCAACAAAAAAAACATATTAAACAATATATTTCATGAACTCAGCAAACAAAATTTTAATAATGCAAAATCAAATATTTCAACAATTTAGATTGGAAACCAACTGAATTGCAATTAACAAACCAAAAACCAAATGAGAGCAATGGAGATCCCAGAACACTTTTTCTCCAAAACTCAGCTCCAAATCTCCTTTCCATGCTTTCTGCAATCCAAGCAGAAACATGCTCATCTTTTTCTATAAAAAATAAAATAAAATAAAAGCTTGCGCTCATCCTCGTACATGGAACTCCTAATCAAGCAATTTCACACCAAAATTTCATCAACAAATCACTGAATCAAGACACTTGCTAAATGATCCTACCATGATTTATCAATAAATACATGAATTTGGCATATGTAAGGCAATTGACTAACTGATCAATGAAGATCATCATTTCTTAGTCTCTCTTAATCCTTCGTTGTTCCTACCTCCCCTGCTATGCCTTCACCTACAGCCGAGAAGCCCAAAGAAACCATTTCTATCATTCCTCCAAGCTAAGTTGCCATCAACTACACCAACTTCTCCGGCCAAGCCCAGTGCCGTAACCACGCCCCAGCCTACAAGCCATCAGCCGCCAGAAGACTGACTCATCTGAACCTAAATTTTCTCACTTCCTCCATTATTCTTTATTCTTTACTTCTCCTTCTTAGATCCATAGTTTCCCGACCCAGAAAACCAAGCTGATATATCAATCTAAAAAATTAATTTTTCAAAAATGAAGAGACAACTTTACCCTTAAAAATATGCCAGTAAGCATGTCAACTAACTGGAGCTATGGACGGTATGTACTAAAAGTGGGTTGGGTTGGGTTTGTTAGCTCATGTACTTGTGTGTTATTTTTTAAAGTTAAAAAACTTTAATTATCAGTGATTCAAAGTCCATATACTGTTTTTAAAAAATTTTCTATATTAAATTACCATTGAAGGATGTAAGATTTATCCCTCATGTGCAAACTTGAAAAATTGGCCTAAGATAAGAGATGAGTTAATTCTTAACCCAGATCATGGTCCATCTAGGTAGATCCCGCATCGAGCCCAGCTTTAATCTAGAATAATTTTCTACCGATGCAGTTTTTGGTCCAACCCTCAATCTAACCCATTCAATTGGACTCTCATTTGCTCTAAGAATGGTGATCCTGAAATGAACCAGGTTTTACATATCAATTTTCTGTTTAAGTTTAATTTTAGGTGATCTTTAAATTATTTTTAGAAAATTGCGGTTTTCTTTGGGAGAAGATTGAACTTGAGAACCATTATTTGAGAAATGAAACACAGATATTGTCTATATATTGAAACTGATATTAGATCTCTATTCTGGAAGTGCATGATACTGGAAGAAGTAATATCATGGCCAAGTCCTGGTATATGTGCTCATTACTATATACAGAAGTTCCTTTTACATTTTACAACTTCCTCTAGTTTTCGTTAAAGTTATTCATTTTGGTCTATCCTCCTTATTGCAAGAAAGAAAAAACAAAGAAGCCAAAAACTTCAGATCATCCCCTAAACCTTATTATAGTCTTGAGCGACGTATGCACTTGATTGGGTTTAAAGGGGCTTGCCTTCTTCTAAAGCTAAATGAGCGGCCATTTCCATTCAAGGAACTTGATTTTATGTCCCAATTCTCGATGTTTTTTGGAACACAGACTTCGAAAAGAACCTGACCAAGAACTCCATGGGCATTTATGGTTGGCGTTGCTGGGTCAGAGAGGTGAATTAAACCTTCATCTTGCACAGACCCTACTCCGTAATATTCTGTTGAGGTGGGCAAGAAGTCATCACTGGATGCCAATATCACTCCTCGGAACCCATTTGAGGCTCCTGCAGCTTTCCTAAGGCTACTGATTGGCTCAACCACGTCGTCATGACCTGCCTGCACACACAAGCTTTCTCCTTCCAGTTGTCTAATTCTCTGGGAATAGACTCCAGCTGCTTTACCAAGGAGCTCAGTTACAGCAGCCTTGTAATCAATTGGATAATGCCTAAAATGACCTGTGAGTGGCAATATGTAAATCCTGTTAGAAGATTCCTATGTATTTACATGTTACAACTAGATATCAAAGCAAGTAAATCGATGAAGTGGGGAGGCAATGCTAAGACAATTCTGGTATCAGCACAAAGACTTCTACTTCATAGCCACACTTTGATGCAAACTTGTATAGTCACTACACAGTTGAAATGAAGGCAATTTTATATTAATTTATTCCAGCTTGAAGTTACACAATTGTAGTTAATTCTCCTCCTGATATGCACAGGCCAATTAACCAAACCTGCCCAGAACGCTGCTGGGTGCTCAGCCCAAAGGAAGAAAAAAGTGATGATTGAAAATAAACCATTAACTTAACTGCTTGTCTTACCACAAAGATCATGTTATAATGGGAAACATAGTGCATTTAGTAGTAATAAAATAGTCAAGCATAGCATTCATTATCATTAGCTTTGAGGTTGAGTTTAAGTTATGAAGCACACCTACATGAGGAGAGCCATTCCATTTTACTAGTTTTACATCCGCCCCAAGTTCTCGTAAGCGTTCAGCAAAATTACAGATGACTTGATAGGGAGCAAGATCGTCATTTTCTGAGCATAAAATGAGATACGGAGCCTTCATACCCTGATAAGAATGACGCATAATTAGTAACAATGTAATTCTAAAGCATATAGGCAACTGCAGTGTACTAAGATACTTACAACAGTGGAGTAGAGAGTCTGCCAATACTCGGCACGTTGTGACTCGAACCTGCTGAGGAAGAGAGCATCAAGACCAGAAGCAATGCCATGTGCCACCCATGATGCTACTCTTGGTGGATGGGACATTTTCAGGACAGTTGGGTGAAGAACAAATTTAGTACCGAGATCACTAGTAAAATCCACTGGGCTGGAATCATATATATGGCCTGATATACAGTCTCTAACCAGTCGACAGTCATCCTTCACAGCCAAATAAGGAAATTAACAAACTTGTACAAAAATAATGCTTCTAACTTGCAAAATATAAAACACTTGACAAACTGGAACACACAGTGTTTATACTCTATACCACCCAGTAGAAATAACAACACTGGGGACCTACTAGACGAAGTGGGACCCACTGAAGCTCTATGTAACGGCAACTCCTTTTGGTCTCCTTATGTGATTATTACAACAATATATAAATTTCTTTTTGTACATTAAATTATCATTCAATAAAAATCCAAGGAAATGGGGAAAGAATGTATACCAGATTCAGTTTCGATTCACAAATTCCCTCAATTATCTGCAGAAAGGAAATAGCAGCCAATAACAGTTGCTTCATTAAAAGGATGCTACATTACATGAACCTGAGAACTTCTTTAGAATAAAATATGAAACACCATACTGAAAGAAGTTTACCTGAAGAACTTGGTACATACAAGCTTTTGGACCACCAGAAAAAGAAGAAAATACCACAGGGCAAGGCTTAACCTTCATCTCCTAGATTTAGTATGTAAATAAAAGAAATTATTACACATTAACAAGTAAAATCAAATTCCAAACAGAAAAAGGAAAAGACGTGTGGTCTTTAGTTATTATTCTGTGAGGTCAACAGTTAATACAACTTTAGTCTCTTGAGAAATGTGGGACTTCCACTCAAATGCCTAGATCTGGATTGAGAGTTCTTCAGATAGGTTAATCAGTAAAGACAATCTTAGTTTGATACTATAGTTGATGAGACAACAGAACTGACCTGAACAAGTTCATTTACAATATCAGTTGCTAGAGTTGTGGCCTTCTCAGGGAAGAACCTGCAGACACACATTATGTCTATCAAACACTAGTCCAACGTCAAAGCATGCACAAAAATGCCACCCTCTCATTTTAGAGGCAGCAATACATGTGAATCACTTCAGCCTTTCTTGGTCCATAGAAAAATATCTCGTCTTATAAGTATGTATTTACAGAATCAAATCTGGAAATACAAGTATTTGGCATAGACTATCCATCCCCCAAATTAATCTACTTTCAGCATGGAACACTGATTTCATATTACAAAAAACATTCAAGCACAAAACATGTCCCATCAAGGCCATTCAAACAAGGTTAAACAGATACCATTTCTTTTTGCATTCTCTTGATTTAGCATATGGAACATCATCAACTATCAAACCTAATTGTCCATACCAACAACGTACTTGCTCCTTTAAGAAACAACTTGCTCGCAGATGTTTGGCAGTAAGGAGACTAATAATAAAATGAAGCGCCTATAGAAACAAAATCTCCAGACCCAGAAACACCACTAATCGCAATCTCATTCAAATTACAATCTCACTCAAATTACAATAAGATACAGTCAAACCCAGAAATGAAAATGCCCAGCAACAGCTTTGGTGAAGTCAAAGCAGAAAGCAGAAACCTTGATGCAAAAGCAAAACTTAGAACTCACATATTGAGAAACTGAGAGTGGCAGACTAATGAGTTCCAACCCAGAGACGAGTAGAGCTGCACATAGTTCTTCAAATGCTTCTCGTCGCTAGACATCCATGCGAACGCCACCACTATCCCTTCAATCCCATCCTTCCCCCTCTCTTTTCTCCCCCAATAATACCGACCCCCAAATCCCCACATCTTCAATCTTTCTCCACAATCCTCTCAAACCCAGCCTTCACCCAAAACTTTACTTATTCAACATATGAAAGTCAGAGACAAAAGTCACAAAACCAAATTGGGTAAAGTAAAAGATTGAAGCTTTAAGCTTCCGGGTTGAGCTCCCAAGTTAAATTTGGAGGCTTTGTATTTGGGCGTGGCCAACCTGGAAGCCTGTTTGGACTTTCTGCAATTTCTTGTTCTGATTTTCTGAAGGCTTTTCTCTCTTACACTTCGCCACAAAAAGCGTGCCACATCCATAGGAGAGCTGGTTTCAGTTTTACAAAACAACTGAAAATACCAACCTAGCCCTGGTACCTACTCAGGCAATTTACGTGAATATCCCTATTCGCACTAGCGTGTCGAGCGCGGATTGGTGGACGTCTCATGGTTTGGGATAGAAGGATAGACCTGAAACAAATTAGCCACTGACGTGAAGGCTAACAAATCTATTTGTCTTATTCAGCAATGCTCAGCTGACTTGTGTTCATCAGTTCATGTTCCAAAACAAAGAGAAAAGCTATGATCTTGATGCACTATTTATGTTCCATGCAGCTTTCTTTTTCACACCACACAAAGAACTGAACTTGATTCTAATTTTTGGTTCTGGTTGGTGTAATATATATATATATATATATATATATATATATATATTTTCAACTTGCTTCCAAACAAAACAAATTAAGTTTGATTCTATTTTTTCTTCACTAAAATCCTAAAACCCTACCTTGGCAAAGAGGAAATTGAAAAATTTAGAAAATTACAGTACAATTTCAAAGAGGATGGAGCAAGTTGACTAGAGTAATATGGCTTAAAATTTATCCTAAGAGCATTGTAAGTTATTTTAAGGTACTCCTTATCTTGGCAAGATGTTTATATAAGGCTAGTAGGCAGATAAAGCCACTGTATATACCATGGTTTCAGCTGATAAGGCCAGATTTGTCTTCATGCATCCCACACCTCACAAACTGATCATATATACAATACTGTGTACAGCACACAGATGCTCGCACACACAAGGTGATGACAAAGTTTTAGTTTTCATACTTGTCCATCCATTACCTAGTAGCCAAAACCATTTCCTCAGAAAACCCTTCGCTTTTCTTTGTCTAGGTTATTAACTATTTACATTTCTGGCCTGCGCGGAGCTTGGATCCCCTACAGCTGATGCGGTGAAACTCCACACACCAAAAAAATGAAATGGAGTAAAATGTTTAAGCAGGAAGTAAGAAATTAAGATAAGCAACACTTCTGTTAGAACTTAAGTTTTGCATAATTCAGGAGAATGAGTGTTCTAAGTGTTACTGAGTCATCTCCACTAGTAATTTTTCAAGTGCCTCACTTGTAAGAGGAATGTACAAGCAATCCTGGCCATCAGAATGCCTTCTGGTCTTGACCAACTCATGATCTTTGAATTCTGTCAAATGGGAGTTGAGCATAGGACGGCTACCAACAAGGAAGCGTTCTCGACAGGTTGTAAACAGATTATCAATTGGCATCCCTGAACAACAGATATTATTGAAATGGATTAAGAAAATGTAATAGCTCTGAGAATTCATATAGGCTTGTGGGTGCTTACCTTCTTCTTCAGACTGAGATAGTTGATATTCTGCAAGAATTTTGAACACCCCCTGGGCATTGGGTGTCAAACTCTGTAAAACTGCAACTGCATTTTTGGCCGTTTGGGTGGTATTGCCATGAGCTAGAATCAAGGGAAAGAATATTCCTTCAATCTTGTATGGCGCAAAGGTAGGAACATGATACCAGCACCAGTTGAATTGAGTGTGAACCATCTTCTTGTCCCACACTATCAAATGAAAAAAGGTGTGACTGAACTTGACTACATAACCAACTTTTTAATGCAACATTTCTTTCATACAGACAGTTTAGCAGATACTTGAGGACAGATAACGGTAGGATTAAACATAAAAAGGAGTTTAGCAGATATTTGAGGACAGATAACGTTAGAAGTAAACATAAAAAGGAAATTTCACTTCCCCAAATATGGAATTACTAAGAAAGTAGATGGCATTAAAAAACTGAACAAACACAGAAACAAAGAAACTATCATAGCATGACACTACCAGCTAAAGTATTATCTAAAATATAACAAACACTACAGAGAGTAAACTTACAAAGAGGTGCATTCACATGGTCAATAGAGGCCACAATACGAATATTAGGACACGAAGCAACTCTTGCAAGATACTGTTGGGTTTCAGAGTCCCTTAATCCAGGTCCATCAATGTTATGAATGATTACACACACAAGAAATTCACTTGTCCTATCCTCAGACACATCCAAAAATGCAAGAAGATCCTCCACAGATCGAGAACTATAGGGTTGTTGATCTTTGGATGAGCTCTTCGAAGGAGTCCTGCGTTTGGTTTTCAATTGATCCCATAGAACTTCAGCTAAGGATGTCAAAACCTATATTTAAACATAAGGCAGTACATTAACAAAGATGGTAATATCGAATGTTGCCTATCAGAACATAGTTCTACGAAATGGAACAATCATATATTTCTGAGGAACCATATGCCAGCTAAACAGTACCTGCTTGATATTTATTGTTGGAAGATATCCATTGATAACAAACGCCGAATACTCAGTCAGGGATGTTGAAACGAAATCTTCAAGCAAAGTTTTTTTAGACCCAAACCCGTACATGAGAAGTCCAAGACCACACCTAAGAACATGAAATAAGGTGAATACAAGCATGTCAATAAGTACAGTACAATGTAAGTAAGTAGATAAGCATACAGTATACTAAACACACAAGACCAGTTGCAGAAGTTGATAGGTTAAAGGGAATTACAAAAGGCAGATCACGGAACTTTAAACTCCAATCTATGTCATATTGGAATTAAAACAATAAATTAACGGGCATAAAGTCCAGAAAACATTCAATGGCTAAAAGAATATAATGCAGTCCCTGAGATAGAGAATATAACTTCCTACAAAATGAATGAACCGGAATGTAGTAAAAGAACTATGATACAAAATGTGGCAAAATCAGCAATGGAATGGAACAAGTCTATCAACTAAGAATGACTTCAAGAAATAACATTTAGTGTTAGCCTATATCCAACACTGAATTTGAAGCCAATAACCTTTGAATTGGTACAACCCTTACTCTAGAATCCCAAAATAGTTAGCTATCCAACATTAGATTCAAATCTGATGAAAATCATAATCACTCTAAACAATCCTTATTCAAATAGCATTTAGCAAATGATGACTGATCAATGTATAAAGCAAATTCATACCTGAGATCAAAAGCCCATCTGGGGTACAAACTCTTATAACTGCTAAGCAAATCCTCGATCTCTTTCTCATGTTTGGGTTCAATATTAGATAAAGCTTCCCTCAGTTCCTGCCCATTTCACAAACAGATTCCAAAGTTTCAAACTTTAACAAAAAGCAACGAAATTTGATGAGAGAATTTTACGGAATTGAAGGCGGGGATACCTGTTCGTCGACGATGTTGATATCGGAGAGCTTAGAGTGGGATTTCACGGCGGATCCACCGAGCTCCTTCGCCAGAAAGTAGTTTCTGGAGAACCCAAACTCTTCGTCGTCGGCGTCGTTCATATCCATTGCCCTTCGATTTGAGTTTTACCAAGTTTGACCAGAGCCCCAATCCTAAGCTCTGGTTTCTTGGTGCCCTAGTTAGTTCTGTACTTGCTGATTTTCCCGCGATTTTTACCATCTCTGCGGGAATAAGGGTTGGGCTGAGAGTTGGGCCTTTTCGAATGGCAGAGGAGTGGCCCAATTTTTATTGGGCTTCTTTGGTTGTTGTATAGACATGACGTATTTAATGACGTGACAACGGAAAGTTGTTATGGCAAGCAATAATGCATAGAACACCACGCATTTATTTTTGAGGGGTTTGATAGGGAAACCGATAAATGTTTAAGATGCTTTCTGATTTTTGCGAACAGAGCAGAAAGATACTTTATTAGTTTATTATAGTGTCTAAAACTAAGGCCACATTTGGTAGTCAAGATAGGATAATAACTAGATTAGATTAGGATAAGAATGGATTTGAATTAATCTTTTCATGTGTTTGTAGTACAGGATTAGAGTCGGCATAGATAGATGCAAAAATCACATCCATCATTTCATTCTTCATCTTCTTTCACCGGAATGAACTAAGACTCCTCCCAGTCACTCCCCAAGATGCGTATCGGCCAGCGCCGGCCATGATGCTATGGCCCTCTCCCGGCTTGTCTTCCCCGTAGTGATCTTTACAACTTGTTGCTCTTCTTCGCTGATCCAGATTCAGATAGTGCATATCCCGGATCCGGATTCTCTATTTTTAGATTTATTTGGATGTCTTATAGTCATTAGACGAAATAATGATGACATGTTGGTCTTAGATTGTACTAAATCCAATTGTTAGAAGTCATCAAAGCAAATACAAGAAACATAAATCCAAGTAGAGAAAACCAAATGCGCATATCCCACCTTTGCAACAAGAGATGAAATGCTATCTAACAAGATTTAAGTTTCCCGATCTTGTTGTGATCACCACCAAACATCATATTTCATATTTTTTTGTCATATCCAGTCACTAATCCGTGCAAACAAACGCAACCTAAATGTTATATTTGTCAGGGATTTATATTCGTCATGATTCTTTATTCGAAACTTAACTTAGCTTACGTTCCGAGAGAATCTAGTCATTTAGTTAGTTCATAACAATCCCAATTAACATAACATTAATAGCTTGATGAAATATAACATAAAGTGGCAAATCATACAAAAGCCTGTAAAATGTTAAAAGTAGAGTGAGTTAGATATTTAGGTCTCCACTTTTGAATTTGATGGATCCTGAATATATAAAGAAAGAACTGGTAGAAAAACTTTCATAACAAGGTAAAAAAATAAAAAGATAATTAGATGTAGGATACCAAGTCAGTAGACGTAAATTAGTTGGATTCATGTATCAACAGTCTAAGTAAATCATTAACAAAATTTCACACGCGTCTATATAATTCAAGACCGAATAAGAGATACAATTTGAGGACAACTGACAACTTATCTGCTTTCATCTATTTTTGTATCCAACTAGTCTACGTATATATTTTTGGACCGAACTGCTCTATCTCCTAGTTTTGTATCTGCCTTCATAGATAGGTACATTGATGTGCGTCCATGAGTTTTCATTTAATAAAAGGAAAAGAACAAGACGTAGAGAAAAAGGAACACACACACGGGGACCGTGGCGTCTGATCCCTGGCGCAGGATAGCCAAAGGCACATGACACAAGGCAAATAAGGTTTGATTGATTAGCTTCTCCACCACTACCGAGAGAGAGAGACCAGCAATCACGGAATCATTCTCCCAGAAACCCATCTTCTTCCCTAATCCGGTAACCCTATTTAATCCCCCCCCCCCTCATTCTTGTTCCCCACCTAATTAAACCTCTTTTAACTGTCTCCTAATCACCAGAGCTTATTACATCGGAAAAAACCCAAATCGCAGCAGCTACCCAACTCCATTCACTTGCTACTTACAACATCTGGGGAGTTTCTGGGTTTGATCTGGGTGCTGATCTGTGGAGAGAGAGGCTATGGTGGGATGAAGAAGAGAGAGAGGAATGGCTCGTGGAGGAGGAGAATGGGGAATTCATAAAGCGGTTAGAGGCAAGTGGGCTTGTTCTTACAAGAAGACCACTCTCATCGTTTGCTGCATTAACATTGTTATTGCTCTCTATGTTCTTCGTTCTCTCTACGCTTCTCTCTACATCTATTCCGACAGAGATTCACCTCTCGGTACTTTTATCTCATTTGTTTCTTCATGATTTCCGTATTTGATGTTTTTTGAGACAAACCCAGTTTGCCAATTCAATGTTTGAATGCATGTTTTATTAAGGAAAGATTTTTGTTTTTGGCTTCAATTCAGCTGTTGAGTACACTCCAGATCAGATTAGGAAAATGGAGGAATCGGTTAGGATTCGGAAATCAGCTGAACCTGTAGAGCTTATTAGATTGGTAAGGGAAAAGATTCGAGTCTGATCTATTTTGGTTGAGGATTTACTGGGATGTTGGTTTTTGATGAAGGGACTGTTTGTTATGACAATTAGGTGAAGCAACTGAAGAAGGAGCTTTCTGACGAGCTTTCGGTAGGGGTTGAATTGCCGGAGTCTTTGAAACTGAAACTAACCAATGAGATAATTGACAAGTTAAAAACATTGCCTCCCAAGGCAAATGTCAGTGAGCAAAGAGGTTAGTGCACCTCAATTTGAGTTATTTTCGCCTGCCTGTCTTTGCGATTCAAGATTCATGCAGTGTATTAGTTGGTAGAGGTTGTAAAATTTAGATCTTTTAGGACTGCACGGCTAAAAGATTCTACTAGTACGCACCATGCCGCACTCTCCTCCTTGAAATGAATACAAGTATGAATTTACATTTTCATATTTGTGGGGTTTTACACACTCATATCAAACTAGATCTAAGTGCTGATGAGAAATTCTTAAGGCGTGGTTGTTTTTGTATTGTTAGTCATGATGGAATGAAGTCTGCTGTTCTCCTGAGCGCATTTGAGATAGATTGGTGCAGGAGAAATCAAAATATTCTTATCACTGTTATATACCTAATCATTATTTCTTTCAAGTAATACTAATAATATGACTTATTAGTGTTGGGAGCATGCTTTCTTGTTTGTCGTATCTCTTATGGAAACACTTGATCATGTAGCATCACATGGAATGCTTTCTGTTTCCCAATTCGAGTGATAGAACTAGAATCTATAGAAGGAAATAACAATAATTGAACTGAAGTTTATATCTACAAACAATCTATGGGGAGCATACCAGGTATCCAATTTTTTTTCAGTAATAGAACTAGGAATTTAGGATTGAACGAAATGACAATAAGGTTTATATATACAAACAAACTAGTGTGTCTGAAAGAGTTTAAGGCGATGTTGTTTTTCTTTCTGTTGGGTTCTGTTCTGTTCTTTATCCATGTTGTTTACTTTTTAATTGAGGATCAACCTGATTTCTGATAGTGTCATAGCTTCTTGTTCTTTTCCATTTTCTATGACAACCAGATTACAATAAGGATGTGAACCAAGTGTAAATAGTACATTTTAAGCATATTTGCACCTCTCTAGAACTATATGAATGATTGGTGACAGAGTAGAGCAGAATCCCTAGTTAATGCAGCTCCTTTTGCTGATATTTCTGTTTTTGGTGGGTGGTGGCCTGGATAATTCTTATTCCACCAGTAGGAATTACAATATTATCCATGCAACTTGGGACTTATTTTATTTATGCGACTTTGGAATTACTGTATTTCTGGTGTAAGAGCCTCTTGTGTATGTTTGTTTTTGAAGTAGGGTTTTTCATGGTTGTTAGATGTATGCATCCTGTGTGTTTCACTTTCAATTCTAAATAAGTTTAATGGATTCTGACACAGCGGAGTATATAGGTTAACAAGCGATTAACCTAGAAAGAACCAAGATAAACTGGAATCCACCAGAGTTTGAGAAAAGTTCTCGTTTTTGATTGATAATATGAAAGATAAGTCTAGCAGCCACAAAGAGGCGCTTAAATACTGAAACAAAACCCTAAGGCGCTAACAAAAGGCCTACTCAAGCCCATGGGTCGAAAATAAAATAAAACCAAAAATAAATAAAGTCTTAAAAAGGCCCAATTCTACTCAGACCTGTATTTTACCGATTTTACCTTTCCTGCGAGCAAGCTGTTCTTCAATCTTCAATGCCATCTGTTCTACATCAGTCTCCTCTTCTGGGGAAGAACTCGACCCCGAGTTAACACCATCTGGATAAAGAGACTCATCGCCACGGAACTCATGCAAATCAGCAACATTGAAAGTATTAGAAATTCCCCAACTGCTCGGCAACGCCACCACATAAGCATTGTCATTAATCTTCCTGAGAATCTGATATGGCCCATACTTCCGAGGTTTCAACTTGTTGTAGGTGCCAACAGGAAACCTCTCCTTGCGCAGAAAAACCATGACAGCATCACCTTCCTTGAATACTTTAAGTCTCCTCTTCTTATCGGCAGCAGCCTTGTTCTTGGCATTAGTCACCTCCAACCTTGCTTTCACCTCGTCTTGAACAGATTGGACATCCTTGGCCATGCCTTCAACAGCAACACTAACACCTGGAAGCCTAGGAAGCTTAACCAAATCAACCACATGCTTAGGAATAGCAGTGTAAACAATGGAAAAAGGTGACCTCCCAGTAGCACTGTGAACTGCACTGTTATAAGCAAACTCCACCTGTGGCAAAGCATAATCCCACTGTTTCGGTTTATCTCCACAAACACTACGCACCATATTTCCCAAAGTTCGATTCGTCACCTCTGTTTGACCATCAGTTTGAGGGTGAGCAGTGCTACTACGGTTCAAAACTGTCCCAAACATCCTCCATAAAGTCGTCCAAAAATGGCTCAGAAATTTCACATCCCTATCCGATGTGATGGTCTTGGGAACCCCATGAAGACGCACAACCTCCCTGAAAAACAGTTTGGCTATGTTAGAAGCATCTGCTGTCTTCTTACAGGCTATGAAGTGCACCATCTTCGAAAACCTGTCAACCACCATAAACACCGAGTCCACTCCTCTCTGTGTACGGGGCAGCCCCAAAACAAAGTCTATAGACAAATCTTGCCAAATACCATCAGGAACTGGTAAAGGTAAATAAAGACCAGTATTCTGAGACTGACCTTTAGAAGCTTGGCAGATGTAACAACGGCTGACAATGGCTCCAGCATCCCTCTTAAGTTGTGGCCAATAATATCGTTCCTCAAGACTGGTAACAGTCTTGTCACGACCCAAATGCCCACTAAGACCCCCTCCATGCAGATCTCGAATCAATTTCTCCCGTAAAGAAGTCTTTGGGATGCACAACTGATTACCTCTGAATAAATAACCATCACAAATGAAGAATTCACCAACGGGACGCTCCTTGCACTGCTCCCAGATCTTTTTGAAGTCCTCATCATCCGCATATAACTCCTTTAAGAACTCAAACCCAATGACTTCTTGAGCCAAAGTGACCAGCAAAGAAGCCCTCCTACTCAACGCATCTGCCACCCTATTTTGAACACCAGATTTATGCTGAATGACAAAAGGAAATTTCTGTAGAAAACTCACCCATCGTGCATGCATATTGCTAATACTCTTCTGGCTATTTATAAACTTCAGGGCTTCATGATCTGTGAACAAAACAAACTCCTTATGAACGAGGTAGTGCTCCCATAACTTCAATGCACGGACCACAGCATAAAATTCTTGATCATAAGTACTCCACCTTTGTCGAGCTTCACTAAGCTTCTCGCTCATAAATGCTACAGGCCGCTTCTCCTGTGACAGAACAGCCCCTATTCCCACACCACTCGCATCACATTCAACCTCGAAAACCTTTTCAAAATTTGGAAGAGCCAAAACTGGTGCAGTGCATAACTTCTCCTTAATCAAAGCAAAGCTCGTCTCTTGTTCATGACCCCATTGGAATTTTCCCTTTTTCATGCACTCAGTAATAGGAGCAGTAATAGTACTGAAATTCCGCACAAACCTCCTATAAAACGTAGCTAAGCCATGAAAACTTCGTACCTCAGAAACAGTTTTAGGAGCTGGCCATTCTCTGATTGCTCGCACTTTCTCCTCATCCACCTGAATTCCGTCCTCACCAACCACAAACCCCAGAAATAATAGTTTGTTAGTGCAGAAAGTACATTTTTGCAGATTGATGTACAATTTGTTTTCCTGCAAAACTGCCAAGACTTGACGAAGATGCAACAAATGTTCTTCTTTTGTACGACTGTAGATCAGAATATCATCAAAATAAACCACTACAAAAGAACCAATAAAAGGACGAAGCACCTGATTCATCAACCTCATGAAAGTACTCGGGGCATTAGACAACCCGAATGGCATGACCAACCACTCATACAACCCCTCCTTGCTCTTGAATGCTGTCTTCCACTCATCCCCATGCTTAATACGAATCTGGTGGTATCCACTGCGAAGATCAATCTTTGAAAAGATTTTAGAACCCTCCAATTCGTCCAACATGTCCTCCAAACGAGGAATGGGAAACCTGTACTTAACAGTAATTTTGTTAATGGCCCTGCTATCGACACACATTCGCCACTGCTTATTTTTCTTTGGGACTAACAAGACAGGAACTGCACATGGACTCATACTTTCACGAATGAACCCCTTCCTCAATAAATCTTCAATTTGTTCCCGCAGAATTTCACACTCCTTCGGACTCATGCGATAATGTGGTAGGTTTGGAAGGCTAGCTCCCGGCACAAAATCAATTTGATGTTGAATATCGCGCATTGGTGGAAGTTCATTAGGAAGATCTTCCGACACCAACTCTTGAAACCCTTTTAATATCTTCTGTACCTCTAAGGGGATCTCGATTTCTTCCTTGGCAGCAGTTAATAGCCCTTTCACCACAATTGGAAACACCATCTCAGCCTCCTTCATGTCCTTCCCCATGTCAGATTCATTGCTGCTCACTATCAGGAAGTTATTCTTCGGCCCTGTAGTACTACCGGCCGGTGCTAATGCAATTTTATGGGTCTTCCACATAAACATCACCACGTTGTCCCTACCCTTATGAGTTGCATCAACATCCCACTGCCATGGACGACCTAGCAGAATATGACAGGCATCCATATCAAGTACATCACAACGTACCTCATCAGAGTAGTGTTTTCCAATCGAAAGAGGCACTTTGCACACTTCTGTAACTCTTTCACAAGGTCCTTTTTTCACCCAACCTAGTGAATAAGGGGCGTTGTGAGCTTCTGTAGCCAACTGTAGATGTGCCACTAGCTTCTTGGACACGAAATTCTCACAACTTCCATTGTCCACTATAAGGTTGCAAACCTTATTCTTCACAGTACAAAAGGATTTGAAAATACTATGACGTTGTCCTTCTTCTTTAGGAGCCAACAACATTCGTTGGAGTACCAAGTTGACTCTTTCTGAACTCTCCTCTGTGGCGAATTCAGCTCCCTCATAAGGATCCGACTCCTCCGACTCTTCTTCTTCGTACCCTTCTGATCCATCCATGATAACTAGTTGCCTTCGACCTTCAGGACACTCATGAGACCTATGACCCTGCTTCAAGCATCTGTAGCAAGTGATTCCAGCAGGCTTAGAATATGGATTTTTATTACCAGTAGGTCCAACTGTAGTTCCCTTCGAAATAGGAGTCTTTGGGTTTGGGGTTACTCCTTGATTCTGAGGGATTTGTTTTCCTGTTTCTGCTGGGACACTGGATGACGCAGTAGAATTCCTGGAGTAAGGAGTTCTCTGATAAGACCTGTTTTTCTCCAACATCTCTGCTTTCGATGCAAAATTCGAAGCATCAGCTATGGTCCACATGTGTTGCATACCGATCTTCTCCTGTATGGACGATCGTAGACCACTGACATACCTTGCTATTCTCTGATTTTCAGTTTCTCCCAAGTCATTACGTTCCGCAAGACGTAAGAAATCGTCTGTGTAGTCGTTCACTGTTCTGCTACCTTGCACGCACTCGAGGTACAGACGATATAGTTGCTGCTCATAGTCCTTAGGCAAGAATCGGTCTTTCAGCAAGCCCTTCATCTTCTTCCATGTGTGAATTTTTGGCTTCCCTTGCCTTGTTCGAGAAGTTTGTACTTGGTCCCACCAGTTTGAAGCACTACTTTTCAGTTTCCACGCAACCATCTTCACCTGTTTGGACTCTGGGATCTCCATGATTTCGAAGAATCTCTCCACTTCTACTAACCAGTCAAGAAAATCCTCCAACTTCATATGGCCTGAAAAAGTTGGGATTTCTGCCTTGACCCTGTAGTCGCCGCCTCCTACAGCAGGTCGCGCCACTTCTTCCTCAGGTTCTGACTCACTTGAGTCTTGATATTGGGGTTGAGGTCGTGGTTCCCTTCTTCCCCGATTTCCCTGATTGCCCTGATTCTCGTTCAACAACCTTCTCATCTCTCCCATCAGTTGAGTTGTTACCTGGGTGGTAATCTGATTTGTTAAAGCAGCAAGTTCTGCTCTAGTAACAGGACTATCATCGTTACCGGCCATGGATCGTTTCACAAGCGATAGAAGACAGGGAAAACCTGCTCTTGATACCACCTGACACAGCGGAGTATATAGGTTAACAAGCGATTAACCTAGAAAGAACCAAGATAAACTGGAATCCACCAGAGTTTGAGAAAAGTTCTCGTTTTTGATTGATAATATGAAAGATAAGTCTAGCAGCCACAAAGAGGCGCTTAAATACTGAAACAAAACCCTAAGGCGCTAACAAAAGGCCTACTCAAGCCCATGGGTCGAAAATAAAATAAAACCAAAAATAAATAAAGTCTTAAAAAGGCCCAATTCTACTCAGACCTGTATTTTACCGATTTTACCTTTCCTGCGAGCAAGCTGTTCTTCAATCTTCAATGCCATCTGTTCTACATCAGATTCTTTCACTTGTGTAGTACACATATTCTGCTCAACAATGAAATTTTCAAACCTGAGAATCCCATATACATTCTAATTGTAAAACTTGACCTTTGCATATCTACAAACCTTGAAAACTATCAATACCCGTGTTTATTAACTGTTATTACCGATTATTGCCGAATATGACAGTGTAATGAGCTGAGTGATACATGATACTGTGATTTAGTTCGATCTGTTATTTACTCGTCATGTCCATGGTGTTTTCTTAAACAAACAGACTTTGCTGAAAGATGGTGTACCGAAAAGCTTGAACAATCTAAACAGGTGGTCCATGAGAGAGGGACTTTAAATTCATCAATTTCGCTGGAGGAAGCAGGTATTCTAAACTCTGTTCCTTTTTTGTGTACTTTAATCTTGTCTGTGTATGAAACAAGTCTTTTAGTAAAATAATCAGTGGTGTTTACTATTCTGATCTTCATTGTCTGTAGTAATGCTAGTAAAAGCTTTGGAGTCTGATAGGACACAGATGTTGGAAGACATCGGCCTTTGGATACCGTCTGAAGTTGTTAACAATGAACATGACGATAAACCTGAGGGTGAACTGGGGGATGAGTTAGGTATTTTATCAGTTCCTTTTCTACCCCCACCTCACTGCCCTTTTTATGTACATTCCTAGAAGTAAAGGCCATGATAACTATCTTTTCAATTTTGAGTGAATATTTTTTTTTCTGCCACATACTTATTCTAGTATTAATGTAATGATCTTTCCCTCTTGAAGATGAAATTTTGCCCGGCAGGCCTCTTCCACCTGAATGCCACGCCGAACTTCATACTGATTATGATGGTGCTGCTGTAAGATGGGGGCTTAACCACCACAAAGAAAGTGCAGCTGACTGTTGTCAGGCTTGCTTGGTTCAAGCAAAACGTGCCAAGCCTAATGAAAAGAAATGTAATGTATGGGTTTATTGTCCTGCTGAAGATGGTTGTCATTCTCCAGATATCTATGAACATAGACTTGGAGAGTGCTGGCTTAAATTTGTAAGAATTGAACAACTTTTCATTATTATTTCTATGAAGTTTTTTTTTTTCAGATTATTTCTCATTTATGTGGATTCACTGGGGTCTATTATCCTTATTTCTTTTAATAAAATGCAGGCGGAGACACCTAAGCTTAATTTTAAGGACAAGTATCCGGAGTCATATAGACGTTCACACCCATCTGCGCCGTTTATAGTTCCTTGGGCTTCTGGCATTGTTGGTGCCGCATAAGAGTATTGTCCAACAAAAACGACAAACTCCTGTCATTGTCAGGTGACCTGTGTAGGTTACCATGTTCTGGGAGTACTGCAAAATGCATGAAGAGACTCTGCCGGAATCTGTAATCATTGTCTCCCTGTGTTTGTTATATTTTTAATTGTTTTGTGAAAAAGATAGAAGTAGGGAGAAATTTTTTTAGGGGACTCAAGGCCCGGGTAAAAAGGGTATGCTCCATGCTGTTGTTGTTTCACAAGTCATTTTTTGTAACACGGATTGTTTCATGGTCTTGGTGCTGATGATTCAAGATAAAGAAGTCTTGGTTAGAGGCGAAGTGAGTTTTGTTAGACATATGAAAATTTTTCCTGTGAATTATTAATTAACGGGAAATGTGAGTTTCTGTTTTTGAAGACTTGGTAATGCTCCTTTTCCACAAGTGAATCCAAGTTTTCTTCTCTTTTGTACTCATCGGTTGGTTTTGTAGCTTTGAGAAGTTAATAATCCCATTTAGAGGCCAGTTCCTTATGCCTGATTCACTGTAAGGTTGATAGAGTCTACATAACTGAATCTCATTCAGCTTGTTTGATATTTGTTATTTTATTGTTCAGATGAACTGGACTTGAATGAAATCTGTGTATAAAGATGAATGTATTTTGGTTTAGAAAAAAAAAAAAAAAAACAGAGTTCGAAGAGATTGTCTTTAGGAGAAGGCATGTCTCCTCCACACATATCATATAAATGACTTAAGTAAGATGACACTAATAAAGATGCATGGTGATCCTCATATTTAGAGTTTGAATTCCCGACTCATTCAGGCATTGGAATCTCATTTTCTATGATGCAACAAACAAACAAACATCAATAAGCAACCAACATATATGAAACGTTGTACGCACTACATATACTTCTCTTGCTCCCCAGCAGGGCCCAACCTTAAATTTCAAGACTTGAGAGGCAAATTCTGACAATTGTGCCCCCTAACATCATACAAGATTTTAGAAGACCACAGTAACAACACCACCACCTTCTCGCTAGATCCATAATCGTCGCACCGGTAGCAGCTCCACCCAATTGCTATGCGTTCCCCCAACCCTCTATCATCCACAATCGTCCTCCCAATCATCCTCCACCTCGGATCAGTTCTGAACACCCCAAACCCAATCAGAAAATCTATGATCTAATCCGACTGCGTCAGAACCCCATCACCCCCTTCCGTCTTTGCTTCGATTTGGGGTGGATGAGGAATTGACGACGCTGCTTGGAAGTTCGGAGGTCGGAGCCCCATATTTTTTGGGCCTGAGGCTTGGGCCTCACCTCAGGTCCGGGCCTGCTCCCGAGCTAGCTAGAGATCAAGCATTGGCGGCATCTTCTAAAGTCTTACTATAGTTGGCAAGCCTCCCTGCCATGTCTCACAGTACACACTAGTTCTCCGTGTAGAACGGGCACGACCCAACCCGACCCGGCCTTTGTTCAAAACCTAATAAAACCCAAGCCCAAAATGTTCGTCTTTCTTATTTGTTGTCGCTGAACTTGGAGAGCTGCCCGCCGAAAGCACAGATAGAGAGTTTAGTCTTTTCACGATTTCACCGGTGGCACAAAGTCAGATGAACCTGAAGGTAAGACATCCTATCTGTTTTACTTTTCGTTTTGATTGAATTTCTACGCAACCCGTTTGTAATTTTGGTTCTCAAGTTCGGCACTTTCTTCAATCCAGTGTTCTGTTTACTAATTCTGGAATTCTGTTCGTAATTATTTGAGTTATAACATGATTTATTTGAAAACCTCCCGATGTGTGTTTACAGATGAGTAAGAGTAAATATTAATGAGATTCAAAAAGAAACCACAATGAAAGATCAGCTACTATATTCATGAATCAAGATCAAGCCTTTTATATATTTTGGCCCTGTATGCATCCTATCTGTGGTTTAACATGGAGAATGGTGAAATGGGGCAAGGTTTGTGTGGACCAAATGTATAACTGGAATCCTCGAATTCTTGTGTTGGATGTTGGTTTCCTTGTTTGTAGTAGTAAATCTTGTTAGCTTAGCAACTCTATTTAATGCTTTATCTAGATCTTTTTAGCAGGTGTTTCATTGTTTAGGATAGGTAAAGTTTTGTGGTGTGGCAAATTGAATCATATCCAAGCATTGAGATCAATTGCTAGATATCATTTTGTACACTGAACTTAAGCATGGTGATTTAGATTTTTCTGTAGATAAGTTACTTAGAATGTTTCGTTTCATATGCAGTGAAAGGTCAATCTGATAGCAAGTAGAGCTCCCTGCCATGACGCTTGGCAATAACTCCATTCGTGAAACTCACTATGACATACTATCAGTGAAGGAAGATGCAAGCTATGAAGATATCAAAACAAGCTACAGATCTGCCATCCTTAATAGTCATCCCGATAAACTGCAAGCTACATCTGAGTCGGGAGATAGATTCTTGAAGGTGCAAAAGGCTTGGGAAATCCTCAGTGATTCGAGGTCTCGTGCACTTTATGACAACATGCTAATAGCTTCTAGACACAATACTTTTGTAGCCGATGATATCAGCTTAGAAGATGTGATAGCCGAAGACGCAGGAGAGGTCGTTCAACTCTTTTACCAGTGTCGTTGTGGGGATTATTACTTTGTTGATTCTTCTGAGTTGGAGAAAATGGGGTACTCTTTGTTGAGAGATGGTAGCAAGTTATCTTTTGAGGCACAAAGTGCTCTGCCAGCATCACTAGCCCTCCCTTGTGGGTCTTGTTCTTTGAAAGTTCGTATATTGATCAATCCAGACGATTTTGTTTCTATTGATCATCATCAATGAATGTTGTGATATTTAAACATACTTGGCTTGAAAGCTCTAAATACAAAACCCAGTGCAAAGTTTCGAATGATTATTTTGTCCATTGATGTGGATGTGACTATAATCAATGATTTTTGAGTTCTGATTAATTGAACTGAGAGCTTGGATTTGAGAAAGGGTGTCTTTTGGAGTTATGATTCATTGAACTGAGAGCTTGGATTTGAGAAAGGGTATACAAAGGTATCCCTCAAATGTTAGGCTTTCCTCACAAACAAGTCGACGCCACAAGTTATTTTTCCCTTCTGCTAAATAAAGACACTTGCCAAGTAATTGATCCTTAAACTGTTAGAACCAGTTCAACCAATTCTCAATCCGTTCAAGAAACTTGAACGCCTACTTCCCTCTTTCCTGGTAAGAATTCTTCTTGACTTTCCAAATTCGTGTTTGGTATAAAGATTCAAGTTTTATTAAAAGATTTGTGTTTTTGAGCATTCCTGAATTGGAAACAGGGTTCTGATCCCAACTCCCGGAAATGGGTTCTTCCCAGAAAAGCTCCCAATGGAGGAGCGTCTTCGACGGCGTGAAACTCAAGACCATCCCATCAATGCCAGAAGCTCTAATGGCCGAGATTAACACTGCAATCTGCAATCTTGAATACGCACGCGCCACTGTTCTTCTCGAACCCACGTCCCCTTCTTCTTCCTCTTCTTCAGTCTCCAACGATGAGAGCTCCTCTGCTCAGCCTCAGTTTGATGCCCGGAAAGCCGATCAGGCTTATAAGGCAGGCTGTGCTGCTTTGGCTGCTGGGAAGCTCGATGAGGCCCTTCTGTCATTGAACGTTTCGCTTTCGAAGTGCCCACCTGATCAGACGTCTGCTGTTGCAAAGCTTCAGTCTCTTATTTCTCTCACGTCTCAGCAGCTGCACAAACCCACCAACTGAATTTATTGTTGCCTTCTTTCGGGGCGGTTGTATTAGTGCTCCAGAGTATTGAAACTTTCGAGTTCAGAGCTGTTGGATTAGCTTGTTGTATAGAATTTTCGCCATGTTTTCTGCCTAGTTTGGAGTTATAATCAGGCAACTGCAATGCACCTTTTGTTGAGAAAAGTTGGTGTTTCCATGTTTATGTGGTAGCATACAATGTGGTTTTGGAAATAGGAATGTGGAGCTATTAAATGAATCTAAGTTGATAGGATGGTGATGACTTTCATGTGGCTTTAAGCTTTACAGCTCAATATAGGAGGTTGATCATTGTCTAAGATGTGTTTGATTTTCTGGTTATTTGAGATTATATGCTTTCTGTTATGATGTGTCATTGAGAAATGAGTCTGCAGTACTGTTGTTATATTGAAAATGGAGGAAAGTAGAGGATACTTATTACATGATAATGATGATATTGATATGAACCTGCCATGTTGTTCAAAACAACAGTTCTGTTAAGTTTTCCTTTCTGCATTAATAGGGCTTTTACCAGTAGTAGCCTGATATTTCTTTCATTGCTAGAATTTTAATCCCCAGGGAATCTTCTGTATCAAATTATACTCATGAGGATCCTCTGTTCTAGTTTTCTTCACAATCCTGGGGTTAGATGAGCCTGGAAATGTAAAATTTCGTCGCTGTAGTCTATTCTTGCTTCAACTGGAGTCTCGTTTGTGATGTTTTACTGCCCAAGAAGTCTCAGTGTTACTTGTAGAGAAAGCAGCTACCTTTTGTGTTGCATAATCAGATTAAACTCGTTTGATTGTTCTTCATGAAAGTGAAACAGAATAGGAACTAATGCTGAATTTCTTTTGTTAATTACATCGATTTCTTTTGTAAATTTGACAAAAAGCAATTTGGGGGTTGGTAATGCGTCCTAGTTCCACCATGACTTTAGGCCAAAGTGAAAAGATATAAGCTACAGCAGAAGCACTAAATACAGGAAAAATCAAGGAACCGACGAATTAAATTGTCTTTTTATTAATGGCAGTCTAATGTAGATAAGCGTTTTAATCCTGAAAAAGAAGTTTACACAATTGATGGTGGTGATCTGTTAAAACGTCTAAATGCATTTTTAGCTTAGTCTTTACCTCAAAGGATACAAAGAAGCAATATATTCGCCTTCAGAATAAGCTCCAAGGCCACTATCACGCAAGCAGGTCAATTTTGAACATCAGGCCGAGCAAGAATGGAGCATTAAACAGCACTAGCTTTGCTGATATCATTGCCATTTGCACCATCAACGCCCTACACGAAAAGGAAAAGGCTCCATTAACTCCAAGCATGAGCATCGTTTATCATGAAGAGGAGGAGGTGCCAAACCCTTCAAAAAGATCCAAGTTTCTTGCTGCATGTCTCATGGATGCGTTTTCCAACTGCCATATGTCTCGACGGCTTCAAACTTCAAGCCCAGAAGCAGAGGATCACCCGGCAAGTGATGACTTTGAAGATGAACAGGAAGTAGTCACTCAAAACTTGGATGAAGATTATATATGCACATGAAGTTTTGGTTTTCATTTCTCTTGCTAACCTATCAATGTTTTGTATCAGCTGATTGTATCTGCAATCCGGAGCCGCGCAATGGAAAAGCTGAAGCGCAAGCCGAGCAGTTTGAGTTTGACAGACAGTTTTTCTTGGGTTTACTCTACGAAAACTGGGGAGCTATACATAACTCAAAAAGCAGTGGAGAAGAAAGAGGAGTGTGAAGATGAAGAAGATGATGAAAAGGAAGAGTTCTTATCAGTGGCAAGTTGCTTCTCTTGCTGCTCATCTAGTGCTGCTGCAAGTAGAGATGTCTTTCTCTCTGTCAAGACTAGTCTTTCAAGATGTTCGAGCCTTGATGGTTTTGAATTCAACTTCAACGACTTTCAGAAGAGGCAGTCCATAATTCAACAGCTGTGCCACTGTGAGGGTTGGCCGTTTGGCCTTTGCCGGAAGGCTGTGTTGCTTCCGCCTCTGCCCAAGTCTCCATCGGAGTCGTGGACATGGCGCAAAGGGACTGTAACAAAATCGAAGAGCTTACCCTCCAGATCACACACAATGACACCAAATATAGTGCCTACTTAGAAACGCTTGCCATTGCTGAATAAGAAAGCAGTTACAATTACAATAATTTTTCTCTGTAAAACCATATGATCCGTTTCATTGTGATTTATGGAAATTCTACAATACGTAGTCCCATAGTACATTTTGATAAGAAAATTATCAACTATGAAATTATTAAAGCAGATAATAGCATTGGCTGCAATGTGTTCTAATGAAACTGTCAAATAAAACAACATCTGACTAATGGATTCCCTTATTACATTTCTTATTAACTGTCCCGCAGATGAGATGAACTGCACAAGTATATATAAATCACAAATTAACCGACTTATAAAAGCAACACTCAGCAGAGGCAAAAGAAACTGATCAAGACCATATCAGAAAAGCAATCGCATGATTGCATTATTCCATTCATAGATCAAAAACACTAACATGTTCTTATTAACTGCCATCAAAACCTAAATATCAAGGTTTTCTAGGAGAGTTTGATTGGTCTGATTTCAATTACAAACATGATCGCGAAACACACGAAATCTTTCAGTCAGTAAACAATCCAAAACTCTGTGACTAAGCTCTTTGCTCAACATATGACCCTGATAGTCCAGAAGTTCCGAGAACACTGACCTGCAATCAATACATAAAATCATATTAGTTAGCAAGCAAATATATATGCATTGAATCACAGGCCGGTGTGAAAGTGGCACACAGGAGAGTCCCTACAATTCAGGATTAAACAAACTACTAGAGTAAGCATCTCTCAGGTTTACATTAATGCCTTATTGGGACATAAAGTCATATGAGGAAGTCAGAAAGGAAAGACTTGCATTTGATCACAGACTGCATGTGAATGTGCTAAACTAGAGTGCCTATGCTGCAGGTAATACCCAAACTGATACAGTAAGCATTTCCATGGTTTATATCAGTACCTTTCCCCACTCAGAACCAATGCCGCTACACCTCATCTTCAAGTATATCAGCCTGGTTCCCAACTCAGTCTCCACCTTCTTCCGCAAGTAGGTCTCATCAGGCCCAAATGCATCCAAATAGGCAGCGTAGCGACTGTAAATCGTCTTCAGCGCATTCACATACTCATCCGACAACTTCTTCACATTCTACACAAACATTTCAAAACAAACACATTAAAAATAATTTCACACGACCACAAACAAGAACAAATAAACAAAACAAGACAACAAATCCCACAAACCAACACCGACTCCAATACCTCTCCGCTGATACCAACTCTGTCATCCATATCCATCTTCAGCTGCATAACCATCCCTCCAAACTCCTCCACAGCTTCAGCGGCACGCAACACATTGGTGAGATGCTCTTTGCCAGCCTGGTCATCAGTGTTCTTAGACAACGCAGCCTTGACTCTAGTGACAAGAGTACTAGGGAGCTCATCCCAACTTGCAGCCATTAAGTCCTTGAAAGCGTAGAGCAGCTGAGGGTCTCTAATCTCAGGAAAATGACCCACATCGTTACTGAAACACCGCACCCTCCCCAAACTCGTCGAAAGAGGAGACCTCTGTTCATCTATATATAACAACACTTAATCAAGCTCCAAACTTTTACACTAATCACTCACACAAATTCATACTGAAACCCAATTGGGTTTTACTTTTAACATCATATGCGATCAGTAAAAATCGGTTTTTGGATAAGAGAGAGTACCGAAAGATTGGTTCTTGGAGTTTGGGGAAGCAAAGTTGAAGAGGGTTCGAGCAGCGCCGACAGCGGAGTGGTGGTGGTGACGTGGCAGATGATGGGTGGCGGCGGCGGCGGTTCGGTAGGATCTGGAAGAGAGAGAACGGTAGAGGGATCTGAGAGCTATCATCTTCTCCATGAGTTTTGCCACCAAAAACGATTGAGGAGGAGACGGGTCGTTGCACTGGAATATGAAAGATGACACCTTTTGACGATGGCACTTCAGGTGGAACTGACACTGGATTGGGTTGGGCTACTATGGTTTGGATCAATTCAGGGAACACCAATATACCCAACTTATATTTTCTTTATGACATCATAATTAATATCTTCTTCTTCTTTTTTGTTATGTTCACTACATATCTTAGTTTTTTTTTTTTAAGAATGGTCGGTGCGGTTTGATTAATGAAATCATAGAATACAAGAAGAAACATAGGGCCTAAACCCTAAATTAAAAAGAGTGACGTATTCTAATATGCATCACTTAACAAAGAGCGCATTATTGACAACTCTATATTCTTTAATAATGCAGTGACATAACGAAAATATAATTTTACTAAGGATAAACATCATAACGATTAATAATGCAACTTTTCTATTATGTTGCAGCACTGAATCATATCTGGCGACCATATGTTTCATTTTGCTACTAAGAGGTCATTTGACAAAACAAGGAACTTGCAACTTACCTAGGACAGACAAGACACGCAAGGTGCCGGGACAACGCTCAGTCGCTCATATCTTTTTGTTGAAAACAGTAAATAACTAGAAGCTAGTAAAATAAAAAAAACACAAAGCTAGTAATATAATGAAAACTCACTGTTCACAACAAGTGAAACAATGAAAACCTGAGTTATGATTGTGAACTTAGTCAAAATTGTACGACATAACATTTCCCGACATTAAGTAAACTCCACTTCAAAGTAACTTTTTTATTAATACAATAAACGACTTCGAAGTTCAAACACAATAGTAGTCAAGTCACTAATCAATTTTGAAAAAGAAAAAAAAATCAATTATTGGACCAAGTATTACAGCTCCACAAGACGCAATTATCACGTTGTTGATCATAATTTAATGAAGCTTGATCACTTTCGTAAAAGTCACAAATCAACTGATAGAATATCAAATTTGTTTAAAGAGAAAAACTGACATGTTTCTTTCGATGGTGATCAAAGAATTTTGTTGGTAGGTGCTTACATAACATGTTTATACTTTTGGCTTCAGCTCGAAATGAATCCATCATTTTGTTTCCCCTTTGTACATTGTTGGTACCCACCGCCAGAAGAAGAAGGTCAAAAATACACCTACAATTTTGGACCAAAATAATGCACGCTAGTATGATGACTCTGATCGGACACAGCCATATAATATGCAAACAAAACCTTCCTTCTCCTTCACCCCTCCTAGACTTGTCTTGACACCTCCTTCCTTCCTTATCTCCCTCTCTGTTCATCTTCTTCTTCATGGGTTCCAATGAAGTCTTACTCGATGTTTCTCCGTACGCGCGAGTACTTAAAGATGGAACAATCGAGAGACTTAACGGAACCCAAGTTGTTCCGGCCGGGTTAGACCCTCTAACCGGAGTTCTATCCAAAGACATCGTCATTTGCCCGCAAACCGGTGTCTCAGCCAGACTTTACAAACCCAATATCACTGAAACCAGTCCAAAGCTTCCTTTGATCGTTTACTATCACGGTGGAGCTTTCTGCATAGCTTCAGCTGCTGAGCCACTCTACCACAACTGCCTCAACATGCTTGTTGCTGAGGCCAGAGCCATTGCTGTTTCTGTTAATTACAGATTAGCCCCTGAGCACCCACTGCCGATTGCCTACGAGGATTCCTGGGCTGCGCTTGAATGGGTCTTCGGTGGTGAAGAACTTGACGAGTGGGTTAAGGATCATGTTGATTTGGAGCGAGTGGTTTTGGTGGGAGATAGTTGCGGGGCTAATATTGCACACCATTTGGCCTTGCGGGTCAAGAAGTCCGACCCGGACCCGAAGGTGAAGATTGCTGGGATTGGGATGATACATCCTTACTTCTGGGGGAAAGATCCGATAGGCCGGGAGGTGGCAGATTCGTTCAGGAAGTCGATGGTGGATACATGGTGGAGTTTTGTGTGCCCATCGGAGAAAGGGGGTGATGACCCGCTTATTAACCCGTTTATCGACGGATCTCCAAGTCTGGAGGGGTTGGCTTGTGGTAAGGTGCTTGTTCTTGTTGCAGGAGATGACATACTGAGGGACAGAGGGAGGCTTTACTATGATGAACTGGTGAAGAGCAACTGGGCAGGAAGCAAAGAGTTGATTGAAACAGAAGGGGAAGATCATGTGTTCCATATCTTCAATCCTAGTAGTGAAAAGGCTAAGACCTTGATCAAGGATTTGGCTTCTTTCATAAATCAAAAATAGTGCAAGTTCAGTGGAAGAAGAGAAACAAAGGTATTTCTGGTGTGGGATTCCTCGTCATTCTTGAATATGCCATAGTATTCCTATGTACTTTAATTCTTCATCTAAAACAAAATGTACTTTACTACTGTTGCCAGCTTTTTAGTGATTTGTCACATATGCATGCAACTGACAATTGAGATTCAGAAGCCTATGATCAGTACAAATGAAGACTTTGGTTCTTAGAATAATCAATATTATCTAACTATCCAACTTAAAGAAAGGGGTAAATTGTGTTCCGCGTTGCTGTGAAAATCTGTTATTCCTTGATAGTTGATGATGATAGTGAAGCAATGCAATCAATTTTATACAGTAAATAATAAAAACATGGTAAAACTTGTTAACTGGGAATGAAAGTCAGGAAACAGAAACTCTCGTGCATACATTTTAAGTTTGTCTTAAACCAGTCTTGCATGTTCAGTACTGAAACTCAGTTGTGCACATTTGCATGCTGAAGTCTAGAACACAACAGTATCGAGCATGGTTCCCAAGGTCTGGACTATGTTTGAGGACATTAAGTTGGACACATGTTCTTCTAGGTGCTTCTTGGCATCTTGTCTTCCCACATTTGCAATCGCAAGCTTCTCTGGAGACAACTCATCCTCCTCCTGCACGGCCTTGTTGTACTTGACAGCTAGGCCCAACATCTCCTGCAGAGACCAAATGAAAGGAAGAACAATGACGTTGTGCGCTAAATAGTATGTACCCCCATACATCAATCAAAATCAGCAACTTTCATACTTGCTGAAAAAACAATTCCAACTTACAGAGCCAGAGATGTGGAATCTACCGCCTAATGGTGCCATATCTTTCTAGCAGTTTGTTCTAGCTTTATTAGGTTAGGACTTGGATTTGTAACTAGGGCAACCAAGATGAACCTTTACATGTTATTCTTAAACTATAATTATAGCGTGTTTGGAGACTGAAGGTCAGCCTATTTGACATCTCCACAGTTAAAACTTGCATAATTGAACCTTAGCACATCCTACCACTTGAAAGCTCTTACACAGATTTTCAGGTATATGGTGTCCCTAAAGTTGCCTTTCTTTATCGTCTACACAACAGTCGGTCTATTAACAATGAATAACCTCAAACTTAACAAGAAAGAACACCTAGAATACTCAATGCCAGCAGAGTAACCTCCTTCCATATTGGTAACTTAAAGTACATGCTGTTTAAAAAAAAAAAAAAAAAAAAAAAAAAAAAAAAAAAAAAAACCATGACAGTACAAAACCACTAATTTGCAGTAGGCGATATCTTTACTTACCTGAACAGTTTGCTCATTTGTTTTTGAATGAGCATCAAAACGTTTTAGGGTCAGCCCATCAGTCCATTTCTTCTTGTGAAGGTTAAGCAACATCTTCTCCTCAAGTTCATTCTTCCTGTAATTGATTGCTATAGAGTAATAATGCCGGTTTAAACCATGGATCAGAGCCTGAAGAGGAAATTGCATAAAAGGTCAAAACGTTGCTACTGCAGGCAATGGGGTTGAAACTGACTTGTTGGGAACTTACTTGAATAGATGGTTTATTAAGATGGCCAAGATTGGATGTGGTCTGCCGAGGTTCTTGACCAAGCATCATAGTCTGTGGGTTGATAAGGCGGAAGGCATCAATGACCACCTTCCCCTTCACACTCTGAATTGGATCCACCACCACAGCCACAGCACGTTGATTCAAAGCTTCGAAGCTCTAGAAAAGATGAAAAGTAAAAGAAAATAACACATTTGGGTAAGTACATAACCAATAGCCAATAAACAGCTTACTCTTTAGTCAAAGCTACCATCAACAAAGGTAGAACATTAAACCAATCCGATTTGAAAAATGCAGGCACAGAGAAATGATGTAAACAGGCATAGCTTATTCAAACCCTTGGAAAACCAACGAGGAAAATTATTATAAGAAAGTAGGCTGCAGCGTATGTACACCGATACCAGATAGAGCACCTACAGACTCCAAATATTTTCTTTAAAACAATGATATCAATACAGAAATATATGTGACACACAACATCCAGATAAACTAATAATCAATCACAACCAATGCATGCTTACAAACTTTTATTATATCAAGAAGACAAATAAACCTGTGTCAAATGAAAGAGGTAAAGTAATAAGACTACCTGCTGCGTATTAATGTCCACACCAGATAGCCAACAGCCGAATCCAGGATGCGAATGGTACCACCCTACAACCATCTCCGGTCTGCATTGACAATTAAAAGAGTTTATACATGAAAAAGAAGAAGGGATAACTAGGGGTATATCTAACAAGACTGTTGAATGCAAATGACAGATGTATGCAAGCAAGCAATGTGGGTGGTCATCACGTATTATTACTTATCTCTTACACAAACTTCTTTTTTTACTTGTAGTTTCTCATGAATAATGAATCATACATGGGGATTAAATAGAGTTCCCTACTATGCTTGAGCTCCTTACAGAAAAGCGTCCAACAGCATTCTAGCATTCCTCATTAACTGTTCATTATTTAGTGTTCAGTTGGACATACATTTTTGCTCAAATAGCACATAAATCTATTACTAAAAATACAATGGCAACAACTACCCTGCAGCTGGCTCATCATTCAAAGTTAAAGAGCACATACCTTCCGGTCTGCTTGAGCATATCGAGCATGTTAGTCTGGAACACATGATCGACTGCTTCGACACTAACACCAGTACCACTCTGCGGCATAGCAAACACATCCACAACCTTAACAGTATACTCATCGGTAAACTCTCCCAGCATCAAGCCCATGACCTCCATAGGCACCCCCGCTCTTCCTATTAATCATCAAATTTCAAAATAACCACTATGTAAATACCAAAACAAAACTCGAATCAAATCTTTAAAATCCACCAGAAAACCCTAATTGAAATCTGCAATGCACAATTTCGCTACAATCCATTACCCTAACAGCTCAGATAGGTTTTCCAAGTCCATGAATCAAAAGCTAAGAAAAAACAAAAACCAAATCCTAATTAGGGATTCAGATTCGAGCTAACAGACCGTACCGTGCTTTAGCATCTTCAACAGCGCGAGCGAGGAGATGTAGACCTGTTCTGAGGAATCTAGAGTGGGCGAATCCGGCGGTGGGTGACCCAGAGCTCCTCCGGCGCCGGCGAACATCCTCTGTAGTCTCTCCATCCCTGACATTCAGAAGCACCTTTCTTTTCTGGTTTTGGGTTCTAAAATACAAGTGCTTTCCTTTCTAGCAAGACGGCTTTGCTTTTAATACTTTTTATTTTCACTTGGAGGCCCAAGAGAGAAAGCCTCTTAAAACTGTCCGTACTGGCAAGGACATAAGAAGGCCCAAGCCTATCTGAATGAGACTAAGAGACTGGTGATAACGGAGATGGTTAAGGCCTTAAGCCTTTAAAAGTATCTCTCAGTTGCAAATTTGCAATGCTCAAGACCCAATGGCTAATGCGTTGGAACCCGGTTAGCTAACATGGCATTTCAGCCCCTCTCATGACAATAACATTGAGCAACATCAACTCTGTTTAAACTTTGGGTAAGGGTTTTACACGCCTGGATTGTGAGACTAGATGACACTAATAGGGATTTATACGGTTGCATTACGGTTCCCACATATGAATATTTATGAATGACTAAGATCACACTGTGTGTCTATGTATAAAGGAATTTTTGTTGTTTGTTATTGTTTGTCAAGGGGTGGTTTTTCAAGGAGGACCTTATAGGATTACGCAGACCCATAGATCTTTGTCATTTGATTTTGGTTACGAGATCATGCTACTTTAGCATATACGTGTGTGTTATGGTTCGAAGGAAAATTAACCATTCTAGCTCATACTTGTCCAAATCGGCGGCCAAGTTTCAGTTGATGTTAATAGTTTGGAATTCGCTTGCAAAATCACCTTTTGTTTTAAACGTTGTAATTGTTTTTTTTAACAGGAAACGTTGTAATTGTTTTTTTTAACAGGAAACGTTGTAATTGTTTAAGCTATTCCCTAATAAAATAGCGAAAACTGACAGAATCAGCTTTGACAAATCTGGACACGGAAGTAGAAGTGCATGGAGAAATTCATGGATGCATGAATGGATGCTTCATATCAACTTGACTTCGACGCAGTGAGTGATTTAGACTCTTGTGTGTAGGTAGACCTATTACGTAATCAGCAATGGTTGGTTCTAGCCAGTCGGGGTTAGACCTAAAGATTTGAACCATCGATGGTCGGTTCATTCTAGCTAGTTACTGTTCAGGATTCCAAGGACTCATTCAACTCCTGCATTTTACATGTGGTAATAGAATTTAGGTCAAAAGTTTCGACATATGTTAATTAACTTTCTTTTAATCAAATAAGATCAGATTGCTTCATTCGTTTTTGCTCTTTCTCTTGTGCGTTACACTTTAAATTTTTTAAAGTTATCCAGCTTTCTGGGTTATCTTAGTTGAAGTTTAAAAACAGAGCACAGGGAAAATAGATATCAGTTATTTAATCCTTTACAAAATTTCATCTGGTGATTAAGGACCTCTATTAGGGTATTGATAAACACAACTAGTCTTTGACGACCTCGCTGCATTATTGAAATGTCGTGTTGAAATCTTCTGCAAATTGAAGTCTGTTTATGTGTTTGGAAAGCTACTGATCGATTGGTCCTCTAGGAAACGACCTTGTGACGCTAGATGTAATTAGCCACGTACCTAATACTTCTAATTCTTGATTTGACTGCTTCACTTGCAATCTTCCTTTTGATTCTTCTTCGCTTGAAACAATCTCAATCAGTCATGAAATAAGAACAAGAAAGCTGAACTGATTCACTAGTGAGATTATTCTAGCATGAACATTCGATGATATGTTACTCCTCCATTCACGGTGTACGTGTTAATGTTTTACATGTTGTGACTTGTGCCTGTGGAAGATTCAATTGCTAATACAAGTCTCTGGCACTTGGAAAATTCTTGAGCAGATAGAAACTTGTCAAACTTAAAAACTTGGAATGCTATTAAACTACAAGTTTGAAGTCAGATTTGGACGAGAAAAGATCTCTATATAAAGCGTAAGTATCTTAGGGTTGCTAATTAACTCCATTCCTCCTCAGCTTGTAGCTACATAACCTGCAACTTCAAACCTCTCGGTTCACAACTACTCATCCACTGCGTTCTGTATTTGATTCATAACAACCTGTCCATCTATCGGCAATGGCGCCATACATGGAGAGAGCACGATCATTCCTTCAGTCTCCCACTTATGGAAAGCTCGTCACTGTTCTTAGCATCGACGGAGGTGGAATAAGAGGGATTATTCCCGGGACTATGCTCAGCTTCCTAGAATCCGAGCTTCAGGTATATTCATCTATTGATATTCCGAATATATAGATACATTCAAACACAAACAATTTGTTTTCAATGTCGAACGTAAGTACAAAAATCGTCCAAATATCACTTGATGAACTTTGCATTAACATTAATGGCTATATATGTTTATGCAGAAGCTGGATGGTGAAGATGCAAGACTGGCAGATTACTTTGATGTTATCGCAGGCACCAGCACAGGTGGTCTTGTCACTGCTATGCTTACTGCCCCAGATGAAAATAACCGTCCCCTATTTGCTGCTAAAGATATTAACGATTTTTATCTTGAACACTGCCCTAAGATCTTCCCCCAAGACAGGTATACAAAGATAAATGTACCTACAGTTCTTTTATATTTACGCGCATCTTGGTTAATAATATTGTACCTAACAGCCTTCTGTATTTTGCTTCTACAACAGCACCCCGCTTATTGGTGAAGCTGTAGAAATGTTAAAAGCTATAAAAGGGCCAAAATATGATGGGAAGTATTTGCATGATATAGTCAAGGAAAAGCTGGGAGACGTAAGATTGAACAAGACATTGACTAACGTCATAATCCCAACTTTTGATATAAAGAGGCTTCAGCCAATCATCTTCTCCAGCTATCAGGTTTGCTTAATTATTTGTATCTCTAGAATATGTTGATTAAAGTTTTATTTACCATTTCAAAATGGTCCTCCTTAATTATAAAGTTAGGAAGGCCAGGCCTTGATTTTGTGTATATGTTGGTAATTATTTTGATAGGTTAAAAAGAAGGATAGCTTAAATGCTTTACTCTCCGACATATGCATTGCAACTTCAGCAGCCCCAACTTATCTCCCAGCGCATCATTTTGAAACCCAAGATTCCAGCACCGGTGAAGCAAGACAATTTGATCTGATTGATGGTGGAGTCGCTGCTAACAATCCGGTACATGTTAATTTCGAGCAACATGCAACTTCGTGTACTGATCATAGATGATCATATAGCATTTATTTAGTGGTAAATCTCTTACATATAGAATTCTATTCTATCGTTGTCAGGCCTTGGTCGCTGTAAGTGAAGTAACAAATCAAATCCATCAAGGAAATCCAGACTTCTTTCCTATAAAAGCAACTGAGTATGGGCGATTCCTAGTGATATCACTGGGTACTGGTTCGGCGAAATGGGAGGAGAAGTATGAGGCCACAGATGCAGCTAGGTGGGGCGTTTTGGGGTGGCTAACCGGAGGCGGTTCATGTCCACTGGTTGACGTTTTTACTCAAGCTAGTAGTGACATGGTTGACTATCACCTCGCTACGGTCTTCCAAGCTCTTCATTCTGAAAAAAACTACCTTCGGATTCAAGACGATACGCTGGAGGAAACAGTGTGTTCAGTTGACGTCGCTACGCATGAAAACTTGAACAATCTTGTAAAAGTTGGAGAGGAATTGTTAAAGAAACCGGTTTCCAGGGTGAACATGGAAACTGGTATGTATGAGCCTGCCCATCAGTCTACAAATGAAGAGGCTCTCGTAAGGTGCGTATGATATATCATTTGTTGGATCCTATACATCTCGATCACTTGTCCATCTAACAGTCTCATGTATAGATTCTTATCTTTTACTTTGTTTTGTTTTGTTGTAATATCTGATAACAAGTAAATTAACACGTACAGGGTAGCGGGAATTCTGTCTAGAGAGAGGAGGTTTCGTGAAATGAGATCACCCCATGGGAAGGCTGCAGGCGCCGCAGCAGCTACTACTGTCTGATCCCATAGTTAATTCTGCTACAGTGCTACTGATCGATGATACATTATTATTAGTTAATTCATTTGGTTATAGAAATAATCACTCGTGATTAAAGTAATTACATATTGCTAGTGTAATTGAATAATTGTCTTTCCCAATAAACACCAGTTAACTGGTCATTATTGTCTGCTCCGATCAACATGTAAACATCAATCCACATGTACTACTGAACTTCTCGGACATGAATCTTCTCTTTTTTTGGCAAGTGACTATGAATTTTCTTGTTCTAATTGGTTCTATATATAAACTCTGAAAATGGTTGGTTTCAGTTTTTTTTTTATTGGATAACAAGTTAATTTCAGCACCACGCACAAATTCTAACAACTGCTAATAATCGTTGAAGTTCAGTTAAGAAATATTCAACCAACTACTTGGAGCCATGCATTGATTATACTCGTATTATTGAGTAGCACCCATGCATGCACTGGCAGAACTATATTGAGAACAAGGCACCCCCTTAATTTTTTTGAACTTGTGTATTAGGCTTTACTAATCAAGGAATTTGACATAATTAGATGTAAAAACTTTCTAATTTAGAGGTTTGCCCCCCATTCCTTTCCTATTAAACTATAAACACCATTTTTTGTTACTAAGTTTAATTTATCCAATTTATTTCTCTTACCTTAATCAACTCTTGTCATATCATATTTAATCAACTCACCATAATGAATAATTTCTTTTTTATCATTCTATTATGTACAAATACTTTATAATTGATTAACTTATTTCAGTTATTTCTCTATGTATTTAATGAATTCTAAATTTCATATTTTGTTTTCAGTTTAGTAACTTTTTTTTGAACTGTCCAATACACAAAAGTTAATTACCTTTTGATATTGTATATATTCATATACAGTTATTTAATTTTTGAATACTATATATTTTCACTTTATAACTCGGCCCCCCTTAATACCAAATCCTGGCTCCGCCTCTGCATGCATGCATCTTCACTTGCCGTTCAACAACTTCCCATGGACCGCGTTAGGCTAGGTATATATATATATATGTATATATATATATATATGTATATATTTTTGATCTGCGAAATTAACTAATTGCCAACTAAGAACCTTTTGACAACAATATATGCCAATTAGAAACGGCTCGATGTAATACTGTTGACCAGCGTGCTCGATCACTGGTGCTTAATCAATCGACTGACAATAGTCTAATGTACTCTTGATTCTAGCTTCCATGTTCTGAAAATCGAATGCTTTGATTGACATCTTCCTGTTGATTGATCTCTGATCAGTTCTCAAACAGCTACTATAAAAGAAATATTTGAGCCAAAACAAGAAATGCAAAAAGAAGAAGAAGAAGAACTAAACACCAATAACAAAGCTTTTCTCAATTATTTCATGAGGTGTCTATACTGATCATCTATCAATTTGTTAAATTTCGTGTAATTACTGGTGGATTCAAATGAGTATTGAGATAGGTTAGGACGGGTTAATAATCAATTAGTAGTTTGAAAAAACTGGATTAGGCTGGATCCAACTTAAATTAACTTATCCTTTAGCAAAGTAGCAAGCAACGTACAAGTTTTTTAGATGGGATATCTATATATAAAGCGTTGTAATAATATTCAAAACTCCTACTCGATCCGTCTCAGCAGAAGCTTCACACCTCTCAGTTTCGGTCAACAATGGAGATGCCTAATCCCATGGAGATGCCTCTTCACGGATCCGCTTCTCTTCCAAATAAATTCATGGGACCTAATTTCATCAAGAGAGAGAGATCGATCATTCCTTCAGTCTCCTACTTATGGAAACCTCGTCACTGTTCTTAGCATCGATGGAGGTGGAGTCAGAGGAATTATCCCCGGCACTCTTCTCAGTTTCCTTGAGTCTGAGCTTCAGGTGTAGCTATTTTCACCTCTCCAAGCCTATTGTCATCTAGCTTGAGTTCGATACTCTAATTTCAACAATCAAAATATACGTTTCGGTGTGACCAAATTTCATTACATCAAGCAAATGCATTAACGTTGCTGGGTGTGTATGCAGAAGCAAGACGGTGAGGATGCAAGACTGGCAGATTACTTTGACGTCATTGCAGGAACTAGCACCGGTGGTCTAGTGACTGCCATGCTTACCGCCCCGGATGAAAACGGCCGTCCATTATTTGCTGCTAAAGATATCAACAAATTTTACCTTGATCACTGCCCTAAGATATTCCCCCAAGATAATTGCAGTATTGATTGTCTTCCCTTGTACGTTTTCTAAACCCCATCGATAACCTAGCTACTGGTCTTCCATCTATAGCTACTTCTCTCACCCATTCGTGTTTAGACTCCAGTCAATTATCTATTTAATTTCATTAATTTCATTTTTTTTTTGAACAGCACTTCTGTAACTGATGCGATGGCAGCGGTAAAAGCTTTCAGAGGGCCAAGGTATGATGGGGAGTATTTACATAAAATAGTGAAGGAAAAGTTGGGAGAAACTAGATTGCATCAGACATTGACTAACGTCATAATTCCCACTTTTGATATAAAGAGGCTCCAACCAACCATCTTCTCCAGCTATGAGGTTTAATTTGTTCATACATTTCTTTCTCTTATATGCATGTCATTTCTTATAAGTCATGATACTCTTTATAGTATGTAGTTCTTGATTTTGCAGACATGATGATATAGATATATATGTAGGTGAGGAAGAACAGTAGCCTAGATGCTTTACTCTCGGATATATGCATTGCAACTTCAGCAGCCCCAACCTATCTTCCAGCCCATCATTTTGAAACCGAAGATTCCACGACTGGTCAAATAAGAGAATTTGATCTCATTGATGGTGGTATTGCTGCTAATAACCCAGTAAGCTAATGGAGCCTAAGAACAATGGCAATGATTTACATCGAAGACATGGTCGATTTGAGTAGTTATCAAAAAAAATTTTGATAATTTTTTTTTTCAGGCACTGGTGGCTGTGAGTGAAGTGTCCAAAGAAATTTTCACGGGAAATCCCGACTTTTTTACAATGAAGCCAACAGAATATGCCCGGTTTCTAGTTGTATCATTGGGTACTGGATCAGCAAAATGTGATGAGAAATACGATGCCCAAAATGCAGCTAAGTGGGGTATTCTGGGATGGTTGATCGGAGGCGGCGGCGGTTCCTGTCCGTTGGTTGATATATTTACTCAAGCAAGTAGTGACATGGTTGATTTCCACCTTTCTACAGTATTTCAAGCTCTTCATTCTGAGAAAAATTACCTAAGAATCCAGGTATAGATACTTCTGTGCCTGAAATTTACTGCATTTTGTGGATATATGGTGAAGTAATAACAACGAACATGAATCACTGGTAAAATGGGCATAATAAGTGACCAAATTATTAGGGCATAATAAGTGACGATTTTGATTGAAGGAGGACCATACCTCTTCTTGAAAACGCTTTTAGCTCCAATATCTCTACCAAACCAAACATATATATCGACAACTTTTTGATGATGTTTTCATTCCCCCTTAATTATGGTTTTATTTTCTAGCTGGTGAATAATATGTTGATAAGCAAAAACTATGGCGCAGGATGATGATTTGGGCAAGACATTGTGTTCTATGGACATTGCTACACAAGAAAACTTGCAAAATCTTGTAAAAGTTGGAGAAAACTTGTTAAAGAAACCAGTTTCCCAAGTGAATTTGGAAACCGGTATCCATGAGCCTGCCCATCATTCTACCAACGAAGAGGCTCTAGCAAGGTACCTAGCTATTAGATTTTATAGTGCTACAATGATACGATGTTTTTTCATCATAAGTTCAAGAAACACCATAGAACTTAACAATCGTTTGTGTTTAACATGCATTAATATTGTGCAGGGTTGCTGGAATTTTGTCCAAAGAAAGGAGAGTCCGTGAAATGAGATCGCCACAGGGAAAGAAGGCCACAACAATAACCAGCTCCAAATTGTCAAATTTGTCATTCTCCTTAAAAAATGTTTAACCAATTAATATATTGTTCTTTTTTATTAGGTCATTAATTGGTATTCGAAACAACACCCAAACCATCATTAATAGATTACATTCACAAACTATGAAATTTAATTTCATGCATAATCGTAACTGAGTGGGGAATTGTTTACATGTACGTCTCTATCAATAAATACAACTTACCATCTTGATCGTCAGTGAACTACTGGAAACTCCCATTACCGGCCGATAAATTTTAGTCCGCAACATAAGTGACAGAAAATCGTCACTAAAACTTTAGTCGTTGCTAAAGCCCGGACTGTTGTATATAAATTTTGGTTTCTCTGCGACTTGCGACCAAGAAAAGTGCTTCTTTTTCTTTTCATTTTGTTCTTTTGTTTCTTTCTAATTTGGCCTGTCCTAGAAGTTGTAAAGTAGGTTAGAAACACTTCAGCAATCTTGACTGACAAGTCCATATATACAAGAAAATTGTTGCTGAAACTTCAGTGGATACCTTTTCGATATGCCAATGGCGCACGACAAATATTACTTTTCAAATTAGCTAGTCCAGTAGTAGTTGGTACTAGCTTCATGTCGTCTTTCAAGTTCTAGTGACTTGCTGGTATCAATCATAATCTAGCTGACTAATCGACGACCAAATGGTCAAAGATTATGCGACAACCCAGTATCCAGCGTCTACTTCTTGAGAACCAATCAAACCATATATTTAAATTAATTAAGGAATTGGTGAGGGAATAATTCGTATATTATTACTGCAAATTCCTTTCTACGTCTGGAGCTAGGCCATCTAGCTCGATTTAAAATAAACGAAACCTTGCTTTCACAAAAATATAGAAAATAATACGTCATGTTGAGCACCACACATGTATAATGTTTGATTAAACCTACAAAAAGTCCTGTAATTAAATTTGTTTCTCTTATCTGAAGAAACCGGTAACTCGATCTAATCAGTTTCTGGGTTAATCAGCTTGCGCTTTGGTACGTGGTTTTCCTGTGAGGAACTGAGGAACTGAGGACTAGTTCCTGCAGTACTGTTCAGACAATTTACGCGTGTGTCTGGTTGTGGCGTGTCCTCGTTGGTTTTTTCCCTCCCCTTATGGTGCCTTAGGTTTGCATAGTTTCTTTTTATAGTTAATTGCTTATGTTCTTGGTGGCTTGACGGAAAATTACAACCCCGACCGATTCCGTCATTCTCGGGTGTTTATGATCGAAAGCTTCAATTTCAAGAACAATCTTTCTGGGTTGTATAATTACTGATGAAGATTGAGATTGGGTCATATACGAAATTTGAAAAGTGAAAACTTTCTATTTATGGATCAGATACAAGAATGATTACATAGATCAGCTTGACTGTATCCCACGGCCAGGATTTATTGAAACGTAAATACACAAGAAATTATAGAACACCATCATTTCCCTTCATTTCTTACAAGAAACTATAACTCATACTCTAATACTAAGAGAGCCATTAGAACTAGTTTTAGGTATAGCATGTCCATGGGGGGATCTAGCAAGGCGAAGCCACTTCTCTTCAGACAGTAATTTTGCAAACCTTGTAAGAGCTTCTGCATTAGTCTCTTCAGTAAAAGCCTCATAATTACCCGTCTCTAAATTAACTCTAGAGACTGGTTTTTTCAATAGACCTTCACCAACTTTCAAAAGATCATCCAAATTCTTCTCTTCTGCTATATCCACTGAAGAAACTTGCCCAGTTAGCGTGTCATCCTGCAATTGTTAAATATGGATCAGTTAAACTAGCTTGGTTAAATTTGCATTGTTGTCTTGGACGATTACAGTAATCATATTTTAATTTTGTTGTGCAAAATTAGAAACTCAGATGTATATTGAATTATTGATGGCAGCAGCGTTAAATACCTGAATTCGAAGATAATTTTCCTTCGAGTGTAGGGCTTGGAAAACAACTGACAGGTTAAAATCGACCATATCAGAACTTGACTGACTGAAAACATCAATGAGTGGGGTACCTCCACCGCTGGTTAACCAATCCAACAAACCCCATTTGGCAGCAGCATGGGCATGATATTTCAGTTCTATCTTTGGTGACCCAGTTCCTAATGATATGACTAGAAATCGACCATAATCCATGGGTTTAATGGGAAAGAAGTCTGAACTTCCCTTGAGTATTGTCTTTGTCACTTCACCAATAGCAACTAAAGTCTGGAAATAAGAGAGAAAAAAACCATATGTTTATGACTTTGAGGCCTAGGCACATTTAAGAGGTATATCTTATATATAAACATACAGTATTAGACTGTCATACTATAAATGTGCTTACCGGGTTATTTGCACAAACGCCACCATCAATAAGGTTAAATTCTCTAACTTTGCCTTGGACGTCTTCTGTTTCAAAATAATGAGCTGGGAGATAAGTTGGTGCGGCTGAGGTTGCAATGCATATATCTCTGAGAAAAGCATCGGAACATGGCTTGCTTTTCACCTAGCCAAATTAAGTAAGTATTTACATCAACTGTTGAATAATAAGCTTGTAACATAACAAATTAATTTTGAACTCTAGAAATGAAAAATATCAAGAGAGCAAACCTCAAAGCTGGAAAAGATTGTTGGCTGGAGTTGTTTTATGTCAAATGTGGGAATGACCACATTAGTCAATGTCTTGTTCAGTTTTTTATCCCCTAATTTTTCCCTAACTAAGTTGTGGAGATATTTTCCATCGTACTTTGGTCCTGCTAGAGCTTTGATGATCTTTATAGCATATGGAAACAATGGACAACTGTTGTATGCAACATTAAAGACAAAAATTAGTAACTAAGCTAATGAAATATCAAAAGTTAAACTGATCACCTTCTAATTAACATGACAACATCACTTACTGCCTCTGGGGGAAGATTTTAGGGCAGTGTGTAAGGTAGAAATCCTTAATGTCTTTTGCGGCAAACACAGGGCGGTTGTTGTTGTTCTCGTCTGGGGTTGCAATCATGGCAGTTACAAGACCACCTGTGCTAGTCCCGGCAATCACATCAAAATAATCTGCCAGTCTTGCATCCTCACCATCTAGCTTCTGCAACATGCATCCAACATATCCTATTAAATCAGTACTTGATATATGATCATTATCAATATCCGTCTTTCAGCAAAATGCTAGATGATCACATTGAATCTACTATTTCTGCAGCAAAATTCTACCTGAAGCTCGGATTCAAGGAAATCAAGGATGGCTGCTGGGATAAGGCCTCTTATTCCACCCCCATCAATGCTCAAAATAGTTACCAGGTTTCCGAAAGTTGGGGGCTGTAGAGGTATGCTCTGTGTTCTTTCCATTGTCAAACAACTAAGAGTTCTAGTTGCAGATATAAAAGTCAAAGCAGGAGAGAAATGGCCAGGGGAGACTTTGAGCCTTGGAAGATGCTTTTAGACAATAGACAGAGTTCTTGATTCACTTTGTGAGTTTCCATCGACAGATTAAGTATGGTACTTATAGCGTACTACTCCTCATGCACCACTCCTATCCCAAGAAACAACCCAGAAAGAGATTAGATAATGAAATATTTGTCAATGATTTGTCATTTGTTTGAACAAATTATGCAACTTGGACTGGCCTGTCTACTAATAATGGAGAATTGCCTTATCCAGTCAAACTGTATACACACTTGGCTCTTCTTTACTAGAAGAAAGCTCAATATTTGTTCCCCCTATGTTAGGGACAAATCATAATAAGTGAGAATTGAAGAACTTTAGGTGAGACTCTCCATGAGACTTGTAGGTAAACAATGTGAGATAATACACAGTTTGGCCAAAACCAAATTTTCCCTCATGAAAAGGCCTATACTATCTAAAGCAGCAGCTTCTATCTTAAAATGCAAGATTTTTTTGTATGGTCGCATACAATGCACATGCGTGGCTTGTAAGATTCCCTAGTTTCCAAGGATATATTAGAATTCTTAACGCGCTAGAGTTTGATTCGTGAAAGACTGCGATGAACCATAGCTGAATGCAGCCTGTTTTATTGCTATATGGCCTGCCAACTGCAGAATGCATTTGTAAAAAGATTGAATGGTCCATTCAAATTTGCCCGCAGATGTCTATATACCAACATAACTTGAAGAAGTTTCTATGGTCATATAATTTTCATGGATTTTGAATTTTATCAAGTTCAAAGGAATTAGAATGATCGACACTTTAGTAGCCATAGCTGCGATCTAAAGTGAATATGTAGTGAATGACATATTCACTGTCCATTGGTAATAAATAGATACAGATTACTGTAGTTGTGTCTCCTCCTCCACCCTCTTGGTGCTTTTTCTTGACGCTAGGAGTCACAAACAACGATAGCTTTTTAAGCATAAGGTTGCAAGATTGATCCAAGCTAGACAAGATATGATGGAAGCAAAAGACTAAGAAAAAAGCACACTTGGATTTGGACATTCATTCCCTTTGAGTAGACAATCGGACCACACTTATAATAATTGTGCAGTTTGGAATCATATCTATCCTATGTTAGCATAATTAATTATGTACTTAAGAAATAATCAATGGCTAATTGGACTGTGAGATAGTCCAAAATCCCTGTTAATTATGGTGTTAATCATCTTGTAGGTGGTGGATTGTTTGAGGATAATGTGTTAAGACTATGGCTGTCTGAGATGGATGAAAATGGGAACTAGCTAGCTTGGATGAAAAAGGAAGCTTGAACTGGGAATAACGGTGGTGATGTAAAGGTGGTAGAAGCACATGGTGAGAGAAAGAGAGCACAAGGATGAAGATAGAGGTGGTGAAGGGAATAGAATAAAGAGGCACCAATGCTTCACTAGCTGCAGCTAGCACATTCTCTCATCTGATCCAGCTTCCATGCAGAAAAAGCTACTGGAAAACAGTTAAAAAGAATGTTTAGTTTTCTTCAACCATGTGGCCGCCCTCGTGCTCTATATACTGACAACATTGAGTTCGAATTCTCTTGTTTACATGAAGGTACATGAATATTTTGTCAATCGATAGATCAGCTGCGATAAAAGCTTCGCTCAAGTGATTTGAAGGATGCGATTTAATGATAAACTTACATGAACAATGTTATATTGGTTTAAGTATCAATATGGATGATATTATTCTATTCTATTACGGAAGAATTCGAAGCTAGTCGGGGTGAAAAATGCACTTCCTCGAGATAGTAATATATTGCAGAATGAAAGAGATAAGTTAACTCACAGGGTTGAAAAAAACTGACCCAAAAATGAAAGGTTGAGGTGCCTTGTTTAAGAAGGCACAGGTTATACTGTTATAGTATCATATGTGGGATTAGGACATTAGGTTGAAGCTTTGGAGGTAAGTGGTATGCATCATATCAAAACAGAGCTATCTCCCATACTTGGCAAGTAAATTATTAAGGAAAACAGCTAATAAGAACATCTTTTTAAGGTAAGTATGAACAAACTAGGTAGAGATTTTTCCTCAGCAAATTAAGCAAATGAAGCAATATATGTGGGGGCCTCATTTCACATTCTGGATAGTTGCTTGGTCTGCTTCCAAGCTAACGGTCGAATTCAGAGAAATGGAATGAGTGGGGAAGTTAGGTATTGGGGTCACTAAATGCAGGTTCCCCGGCCTTGATCGAATGGTGTGCATCTCAAATATATAACACATTCATACTTTTATAAACAGCTCATATGCAATCATACAAATTTCAAGTTGAACTTATTTATTAACTTCATATATTAGTGCATAATGTATACGTACGGTTGATGATTACATACAAAGAAGCTGACCCAAAAGAATTCTTGATTGCTAGCTAATTTTCCTTTATTTATATGTGTAGAGAGTACATATTTCCGAAATAGGAAAATATATACACATAAATTATTTCCCAGCCTATCAGGGTTTTATTTGGATACAATCAAAGAATTAAAGAATGATCAAAGTATATGGGATCATTTGCCCCCATACTTTGAACTACAAGAAACTGTTATTTGAACAGTTAATGAAAAAAAAAAAGTACAACATTATGCTATTGTGTAATCTATATATATGTATAGAGGAATTCAGAAATTTTGGATATAAGATGCATCAATGTGAGTTCAGCTTCGGCTTGGGCATGACATATTTACCTTGGGGCGACCTTGCAAGGCGAAGCCGCTTCTCTTCAGAGAGTAGTTTTGCAAACCTGCACATTGATAATCAGAACTTTCTGTTAGTATAATGTATGTTATACATAGATATTGTTAATTTGTTGCATTTTCAAATAAAATATAATACTAGAGATATTGGAGAAATTAACAACGTAATATATGTTTGTACTTGTATACCTTATAAGAGCCTCCTCATTGGTCTCATGATTGGAAGCCTCAAATCTGCCATTCTCCAAATTAACCCTAGACACAGGTTTCTTCAATAGGCCTTCTCCAACTTCTAGGAGATCGTTCAAATTTTTCTTTGTGGCTACATCCACTGAAGATACTTGTCCACTTAGCGTGTCATCCTGCGTTTTCATTTCCATTGATCAATTATTAGATTTGTCTTTGTCAAAATTTATACGATTATTAGTTTCATGGCTACCTAGAAGAATAAAATTACACAGAGATAATTATAATAAGAACCTGAATTCGAAGATAGTTTTTCTCTGAGTGAAGGGCTTGGAAAACTACAGACAGGTGAAGATCGACCATATCGGCACTTGCATGACTGTAAACGTTTATGATTGGGGTGGAACCACCACTGGTTAACCAACTCAAGATACCCCATTTAGCTGCGCTCGAAGCATTGTACTTGTATTCAGATTTTGGTGAGCCAGTTCCTAATGATATAACCAAAAACCGTCCATAGTCCATGGGTTTTATAGGGAAAAAATCCGAGCTCCCCTTGATTATTTCCTTTGTAACTTCACCAATAGCAACCAGAGTCTGAAATCAAAGCAGAAGTATGAGTTCTGGGTTATATATATGTTCTAGATCAACGATCTTGGATGGTATACATACATAATCTTATTTCTAGTACTTACAGGATTATTTGCAGCGACACCGCCATCTATAAGGTTGAATTCTCTTACTTTCCCTTCTGCGTCCTCAGTTTCAAAATAATGAGCTGGAAAATAAGTTGGTGCTGCTGAGGTCGCGATGCTTATGTCTGAAAGCAAAGCATCAAAGGATGGCTTCGTTTTCACCTGATGTTATAGCATGCATAAATATATGTTAGATTTACTTACTCCAGCTATAAGTATAAATACCATCGCATGCTATAAGTGGATTGATATTAATTCTAAACAGAAGAAATAACAAATGTGCACGTACCTCAAAGCTGGAAAAGACTGTTGGCTGGAGATTCTTTATATCAAAGGTAGGAATGACAACGTTAGTCAATGTCTGATGCAGTTTCTTGTTACCTAGCTTTTCCTTTATCAAGCTATGTAGATACTTCCCATCGTACTTTGGTCCTACTAGAGATTTGATGATGCTCATAAGATGAGGAAATAGCCACCATCTGTCGAGGGTTTAAGAAATTCAAAGCTGATTAGTTATTTAATTACTTGAAAGAATCCAAAGGTACGTAGTGAATTTAAGATAGATAGGGTTAAACGATATTTAGCAAACTACTAATATGCAGGCATTACGTACTTCTTCTGGGGGAAGATTTTAGGGCTATGATTAAGGTAGAAGTCCTTTATATCTTTAGCGGCAAACAGCGGTCGGTTATTCTCATCTGGGGTTGTAAGCATGGCCGTCACAAGACCTCCGGTGCTTGTCCCTGAAACCACATCAAAATAGTCCGCGAGTCTTACGTCTTCCCCGTCCAGCTTCTGCAAAATGATCGATGACGTCATTATTACTAGATGGTATAAGTATAACATATCAATCAACAGAAAGTAAATCAATCGAAACATATATAAGAGACGGCTATATATTGGTCATGAAAAACAAGACATTATTTTTATATTTAAATTTCTCTACAAGAATGTCGCAGCTTATGCAAAATGATCAAAATGTTAGGTCTATTGGTTGATCAACCTAGGAGAAATGCACGACTGCACGAGTCGGACTGCACATCATGATCACAATGTATTGACAGTAGAGTACTTTAGCACTTAACTACTACGTATCTATTGTTATATTTGTATTATGCGCCAATGTGATTACTCTAGGCCTCTAGCACTGCATTACTGAGATCGGACATACATGTACATGTTGGCATGGACAGTGAATACGATAATTAAACTTGAAATTCAAGTGCGCGCATAACCCTAGTTTGGTTCAAAACTGATATATTTAGGGTTCATGTGCTACGTACCTGAAGCTCAGATTCAAGAAAAGCAAGGATGGTTCCTGGGATTAACCCTCTTATTCCACCTCCATCAATGCTTAAAACAGTGATTAGGTTTCCAAAAGTTGGTGGCTGTAGTGGGATGCTTTTGGTTCTTTCCATGAGATTGATTGAGAAAGTCTGGGCTGCTGCTATATATCTGTGAGAGTAAATTGAGGATAAAGAGATTGTAATTGAACTGATGAACTTTAGAAGAAGATGTTTTAGGATAATAGATCGAGTTCTTTGGTGAATTCATATTTGAGAGAACAAGTACAGGTATTTATAGACTCCTCCTAAACTCATAATATTCCTAGAATCAACAAGTCATTGGATCAAGTTGCCCCCAAAGTGTTTGAATAACTGGAATGTCAATGGATGAACGATTGAACGCGATTCAAAAAATTTGACCCGGTTTTGTACAACTTCCTGGATATGGTTCAAGTTGGACCGCATGCACGTATAACCATATAAAATTATTAGAATGTTCATCTCATCAAGTCCATCATATCCTCTTTGCTACAGCTTAATGTACATTGTTTCCGTACATTATGGACCACAGTTGCATTTGTGAGAATTGCAGAATAGTTGGTAAGACTCTAAGAGAATTGTAGGTAAGACTGAATAGCTGAAGCATATCGAGGGCTAGCAAGAAGAAGACAGGTGAGTTAGGCCTAATCGATATCTTCTCTTAAAATCGCCTTATTCTGAAGCTAAACCTTTACCAAGAAGCCAAAGCCTTGGATTGTTAATTAGTTTCAAGTTATCTTTTTGAAGCCAACATACAGTGAAGGCAATAATGGTGAGATTGATGATGCAGCAATTCAAGGAGATCATACTAAATCAAGTTTTACGCAGAATAAATCAATTCGATTCGCATAAGGCGGCAAGGATTATCGATCAACCATCGCATAGAGGCTTGGAAAGGTCAATATATGTGATAACTTGCCAACGTGATTGATCAACCATAACAGTACAAGGACTTGCAAGAAACTGATCGAAAAGATTGGTACGTATAGTATACGAACGGTATACCATTCCATTAATTTGCCTCTGTACTCTAACCAGCTGCAATGATGATGACAGATACGGAAGATCCAGGAAATGTTCATAATTTAATCATTTTCTATTTCCCATGTTTCTCCTGTTCCGTGATTTTGTGTTGAATTTGTCATATATTTGTTAGCGTAAACTTCAAATACACTATAATCATTTAGGATGATCATCAAGTACATCATCTTCAGTGTTGCAGATGATAAACCGAAATTGACCGTACATACATGGATTTTGTAAGAAAATAAATAGCTCAGAAAGCTCATCAGCTGTATCAAAATCAACCGCAGGACGTCATCATGAGTATCGAAGAACAGACACTACAGAGGCTTAATTAAGCTAAACCTAATCCTCCAGCTGGATCAGGCGCCCTTGAGTCTTAAGTTCTAACATTAAGTAACATATCAATTTCCTTCTGTTATATATATGCTTAATGACAGACGTCTGTTCTTTCTCCAACGAACTCTGAGTATATATTCAATCTTTTGTCTCTCGTAATTTGCTGAGTTTGCTGATGATTAATTCAAGAGACTACATAGGTATATAATCTTGTTTAAAGAGATCGCCCTCATAAGCACTTCTTACTTCATGTAAAGTCTTCAATCCAGAGTTTACCTGATGTTCATGATCAGAATAAGAACCCTAGCCTGCTCTTGGAGCATATATAATATATATCTATATGACTATATATATACGTAATCAGTTTGATCAATTTATTTTATAGTCAAAATATATATTCTGATCGATCAAGGGTGAAATAATCATACTCCATGCACGTTCCATGAATTGAAGGGATTGTTTATTAATTTATTAAAGAAAATGATATGCAAAGACGCAAACATGATCATGAGTTGATCTAAAGGGTTTTTATACGTGTTAAGTTCTTTCTGCCATTCTGCAAGTATGTATACACACACACTACTGTACGTTCTGTATATATTCTTCTGCTTGGCAGAGATGCATATCCCTTTAATAAAAAATGGGTTTATTCCAGATTATCGAATATATTCATCACGTAGAAATACGTAACGTACTATCTATAAATATTCTATTCGTTGTTAAATGTTTGTCAATTAATTTGTTTTAGTGGCCAAATATCCTTCTGGTCAATTAGTTTTAGTGGCCAAATATCCTTCTGGCTTTTTGTCAAGCACTGTTCTAAAACTAGGCTGCTAGCCCGTCTAGGCGCTAGAAGTCTGCCCATCGCCAGATCGAGTAACGTCTAGCAAGTTTCCAAGCCTTGGCTATATGCAGTGTACGTGCTGAAATCCCATCTAAGCGGCGCGTGTATACATGCATGTTGCGCACGTAATAACGTCTAGTGAGTTTTCAAACCTTGTTATCAAGTGATAAAAACATTAGAATTGGCAATATCCGATGAATCGCATGACCGTGACTTATTCCATTACGTGGAGTTTATACAAAATCGACTTTACAATAATTTTATACCATATTTTTGCTCAAGATTCCCATTAATTTATATATTGTGGTAAGCTAACTAGGTTAGGTGAGAAGCTTGTCCAGCAAGATAATTAAGAGTACTTTGAGAGAGATTAATTGAAAAATGACTTGTTGAACTTGAAAGTAGTACTTTTGATCTATGGAAATAATGAACAGTTTGTTCCTCCCTAAAAGAGAACAATATGTTCTCCTACGTGTCCAGAAAACTGAGCTTATGTGAAAAATTGAAATGGTTGCAGCCATATCTTGCAAGCTATGGTTAGATTTCATATATTCTTTCATATATGTCTGTACATTAATTGTCTCAAAACTTCATAAGCTGCGAACTTGCTTGTTCTAACATAAATACAATGCGCAGCGGAAGCGTGGTGGGCCCATAACCCACAGGTCCTAGGATCGAAACCTAGTTCTAATACCATGATAAGGTAGTATGGGGTTTACATCCAAAACCAATTGGCAATGAGTGAAGTGACTTAAACCTTTATAAACTTACAGGTAGGGTCTCATATTCCCGATGTGAGATTAATATCTCAACACAAATGAACTTAGAAGGATCGGATTGACCTGTAATATTAGATAATATCTGCCCCCTCGTTAATTATTAGTTCTTTTAATTTTAACAGAAAATTAGTTTCGAAGAAAGCTTTGTCCTAAAGAAGGGGCTGGTAGTGCGTATTATTTGATATAATTAGTACTTTAGCAGATTTCAGACTTTAGAGCAGTACCTAGTGCTCAAGCACTCATCAGCTTTTCACTGAAATGAATAAATTTTATCTTCATAGTCTGAGTGGTATGTGTCGTGGTCTATAGTACAGAAATTTTCCCTTCTGAAACTTCTCAGTGAATTTGAACCTAAAAAAAAAGTTGTGAAAGCGCATCCTGCAGATCAACCAGAACCCATGAGAAACACGAGTGATAGCATACCTGCATGCTCAAACTAGTAAAGGAAACAGAAACACCAGTTTTTTTGGTTTACAATGGTGAAGGCAAACTTTGCCAAAAACACAAAAGAAAAAAGAGAGAATGAAGACAAGTAAATTATTTGGTATTATTGGGTCAAGTGAGTCACTATAGCCCAACATGTGTGATTCACAAATGAGCAATAATTGTTCTGCGGAATCTGCCGGTAGGTGCTCTGCCCATTGGGGTAGGATGAATGCAGGAACGCGGGTGGTTGGGGTTCGGAAATCTTAAGTGTGAATCACGTTCTAATCCACTAATCCATGCCTGGTAGGAAAATGTTACATGAACCTGGTTGGAATATAGGAAAACAATAAAAAGCTAGACTGCATTATTTGTGACAAAATTGTATGCAACGGTAATTGTACTAATTAACAGTTAGTAATTAATGAATTAACCCTACTAAAACATGCAAGATAATCAAGTCCCCTTCATAGATATTCAAACCAATGTTGTACTGTACTCGATCAAGAACTCGATCCGAAAAGGCGAAAATTAGTAAATTTCTTAGGTTAAGCACTAAACAGGGGTATTCTGGATTATCGATCTAGTATCATATGTTTGATATTCATTATATACTTGTTGGTGTAATTGTGATGACAATTTAGTTCATACGTACGCGTACCCAAATCACCTTGATTCATTTATAATTTTCATGCATTGTTCGAGTTTTCATCCTAAATATTATTACTAGTCCCATATATAAAAGCTAGCCTAAATTTTCCCTAAATTATATGTCTTCCCACGTACTCTGCGTTTTCAACAGATCGAGGATAACATTTGAAAGATACAGAAGTATTTTGAATGGAAGAAAGATGAGCCACACGTACATATTCTTGAAGTTAGAAACTGTGTATACCAGTCATCTTTGGATTTATGAACTGTATATTATTGATCAAATATCTGAGTTAACTTTATGATCTACGTGCATCACATGAACTGTTGGTCATTATTTTTCTTGTCTTTGTGAACATCAAGATCGACTTCCAAGAATGAATGGCAAGAACAAACACAGAGCTGCAGCAAGCATCCAGATTGAACAGGGGACCATTCCTCTAGATCAATCAGCTAATCACACCAAAGCTAAATTCAGTAGTATACTAAAAACAACCACAGTTCTGCATGTCGATCATTCACACCAGAAAAACCACACGATTTAAGCATGCTGCAAAGACCCTCCAAATAAAGGACAAACAAATCGTGTTTCACAGAAAGAAAAGAGACAAGAGAGGAAGCGATGCGCCCCATCTTAATTGGGATGCTCAAACATATCGTCCACTCGAATTGACAAAGAAAGTCGATCAGTTTGGAGATAATATCGCGTTTGTCTGAAATAATTTGTAATGTAATCCCTGGGCCACTTATCCTGAGTCCTGACATGTATTGCATTTTCCGTTTGGGCCTTTGTTGCTCCATATCACTTGAGACAAAGAAACATCTACTTGATCCGGGACCATAATATTTTTGTTTTGGCAAGTTAATTAGGTTCAATAACTCCCATTTCCGGAAACATCCGAAAGAAACACCTATATTCTCTTAATCAAACTCGTGAATGAATTCCAGGCATATAACCTAAAACGCATCGGTAATAATAGTCGTAGTATTACGTAAAAAGTAAAGAATCGTGAAATCTATAGCACAACTTTAAATGAGAAAAACATTTAACTCCATGGGTTAATTATATTTTCTATAAAAAGATAATGGAAAATTTTATGATATGTGCATACACGAGTTGGTTCAGGTGTGGACTGATGAAAAATGACCTAGATGTTTGTATGCTTGCATATATAGTTATTTGGCTCAGTTTGCAGTGGGAACATCCACATTCGAGTTATTTCGATATCGCGGTACGTGGTCACAAATGTGATCAATATGAGTACATAAAATGCTATATCAGAAGTCTTCTTTACCCTTTCATGTCTACATAAGGTGATCGAGTGTTAAAAATGTTAAAAGGTATATTGTGAGAGTATAGTTTTTATCTAACAGATTTCCACATGCATCGAGTATCAATAACAAACAAATTATGGGAGGCTGGAAGACCTCTAGCTATATAAAGCCTACACAAGCTCTGTAATCTCCACTCCTCATCATCCATCTATAGCTAATCGATATTCCTAGTTCATAAGTTCTTCAAGTTATCTCAGTTTTATTTAGCTAGCTAGTCCAGATGGAGAAAGCAAGTGCAATCCTTTCCCACCCCCCTCCCAGTCATGGAAAGCTCATCACTGTTCTCAGCATTGACGGAGGTGGAATCAAAGGGATTATCCCTGGAACTCTGCTCAGCTTCCTAGAGTCCGAGCTCCAGGTGATTAACAAAAACAAAAATGTTTATTCATATATGTGTAACTGTTTTGAATACTGAACACGAAATTAACATAAATTACTGGTGGTTATGTTATATATATGCAGAGGCTGGATGGTGAAAATGCAAGGTTGGCCGATTACTTTGATGTTATTACCGGGACTAGCACAGGTGGCCTTGTCACCGCCATGCTTACTGCCCCAAATGAAAACAAACGTCCCCTGTTTGCGGCTAGCCAGATTGTCGATTTTTACCTTGAACACTGCCCTAAAATCTTCCCTCAAATCAAGTAATTATATCTCCAAAACTAATTTAATTAATTGAAGGGTGATTATTACTTACTAATATGCTTAACAGATAATTAAGCCGTCATCTTAATTTTCTTGTGCATTGTATATACTGTCCACAGGACACTTTTTGGTGACGCCTTAGGTGACGTCTTAGAAAATGCAAAGGGTGTATACGCACCAAAATATGATGGCAAGTATTTACACAAGCTTATCCAGGAAAAATTAGGAGACAGACGATTGAACCAGACATTGACCAATGTTGTGATCCCAACCTATGATATTAAGTGCCTCCAACCAGCTATCTTCTCCAGCTATGAGGTTCGTGTCTGTCTGATCTTTATGAATTTTTTTTTTATACATGTAATATATATTTTTGGTGCTCTTACTAATTTATAATGTTCTTAATAATAATGATAAATACCTATTACTAATATATAATGTTCTTAATAATAATGATAAATACCTATTACTAATATATAATGTTCTTAATAATAATGAGAAGAAATACCTGTATGTTGGTTTTCAGTTGAAAAGGAACAAGAAAATAGAGCCTCCTCTACTCTCTGATATATGCATCGGAACTTCAGCAGCACCAACTTATCTTCCCTCGCATTGTTTCAAAACCTCAACAAGAGAATACCATCTCGTTGATGGCGGAGTGGCTGCTAATAACCCGGTATGAAATTTATCTATCACTTCTCAAGCAATAAAATTTATCATCGAAAATAAAAATTCACTTGTGTTAATTATACTTCTCAGGCTTTGACTGCTATAACTGAAGTGACAAAAGAAATCAAGAACGGAAATTCGGATTTCTCTCGGATTGTGCCAGCTGAGCAGGGAGATAGGTTCCTACTTGTATCATTGGGTACTGGTTCATCAGAAAAATCTCATTATGATGCCGATAAAGCAAAATGCTGGGGAATTTTGGGATGGTTGATGCAACCCGACTTCAAATGTCCATTGTTGGATGTACTTGGTGAAGCCAGTAGTGACATGGTAGATTGCCACATTTCTACCATTTTCCAGGCTCTTTGGTCTGATGATAACTACCTTCGAATTCAGGTACACAATGATAATTTGCTCTACTAATATGGTCATGTATGGTGCTCTACGGCATCCTGTGTAATGCTTTAACTCTAATGTGGTAGGATGACAAACTGGATGCCAAACTGAATAGTATGGATAATGCCACGAAAGAAAACTTGAGAGACCTTAAGAAAGCGGGAGAGGCGCTGTTAAAGAAACGAGCTACAAAGCTGAATTTAGATACCGGTATCCATGAGCCTGATGAACGTAATATTACTAATGAAGAGGCTCTCAGAAGGTACTTATTGATTACAAATTACTCTCTCTATCTCTACTATATTTGTATCAAATTAAGCTATATGTTTTTCATTCTTATTACTCTTATTAATCAACTATGTGTTTACTTAATCAATTTACGTATGTAGGGTGGCGAAAAGGCTCTCCCAAGAAAGGAAGGAACGTGCAATCAGATCATCAGGAGCACAAGCAAACCCAGCATCAGCCAGCTGATCGATTGATAAGCTTGAGATCAGTCGATATTTCGAATAAAAATAAAAGCCCATTACATATAGTGATGATGTCTATATATGCTCAAGACTAGTGTTTCGATTATCTTGTAATTTTCGATCAGTTTGTACTTACTGAGATTATGTTCTCAATCAATAATACCAGTTTACTGCCTTGTTATATGCGATGGCACTAGCTTGTTCTGCATTAGACTTCATCTGGAAGCACTGAAGCAGTAATTCCCATGAGTTTAGAAACAATTAGGGTTTCCACCTTCATCTGGTGGCCATCTTTATTAGTTTTATTCAATCACGATATGAGATTACAAACATATCTTTTATTACTTTTCAAACATTATATATATAAACATATAGACTACTTCCTTGTAGACTTTGGACATATCAGTGGGACTTTGCAACATGTCCTTGGGGAGACCTTGCGAGGCGAAGACATTTCTCTTCAGATAGCAATTTTGCAAACCTACAATGAAAATATCAGTTGCGACTTGTTATATATTAGCTATATATAATGTATAAGCATATATTTTTACCATCTTATATATTGAAACATGTTGGGCAATTAGGGTTTCCAAACATGTTTATGTACGTATGTATATAGCCAGTCTGCCAGGTACCTTATAAGAGCCTTGGCATTAGTCTCATAATTACAAGCTTCGAATTTGCCCGTCTCTAAATTAACCCTGGAGACTGGTTGCTTCAATAGTCCGTCACCAACTTTGAGAAGACGGTCCAGATTCTTCTGTGTTGATATATCTACAGAAGATACCTCGCCACTCAGAGTGTCATCCTGTAGTTGTTCATTTCCATCCAAATTATATGTGTGCGTCAATTATAAATCAACTCAACTCCAATTTATGCTATATATGTAGATGCTTATGTATACCTGAATTCGAAGATAGTTATTCTCCGAGTGAAAGGCTTTGAAGACCGCAGAAAGATGCAAATCGACCATATCAGCACTTGCTTGACTGAAAGCATCGATCAATGGGGTGGAACCACCGCTGGTTAACCAATTCAAGACACCCCATTTAGAGGCAACATGAGCATTGTATTTGAGTTCAGCTTTCGATGAACCAGTTCCTAGTGATATCACCAGAAATCGTCCATAGTCCATTGGTTTTATAGGAAAGAAGTCTGAACTCCCCTTAATTATTTCCTTCGTTACTTCACCAATAGCAACCAAAGTCTGCGAGGGCAAAAATACTTGGTTATTTTTTCTTAATATTTTACATTGTCTACGTGATAATACGAGAATTGAACATACTGGATTATTTGCTGCCAATCCACCATCAATCAGATGAAACTCTCTAACTTCTCCTTTGAGGCCGTTGGTCTTAAAAAAATGAGCTGGAAGATAAGTTGGCGCCGCTGAGGTTGCAATACATATGTCCGAGAGTAAGGCATCAAATGTAGGCTTATTTTTCACCTGTTCATCCCATAAATTTAAGCACACGCACATCAGAATTCACTTAAATATATCATTGCGGTTAATTTCTTTTGTTCACCAGTTTCGACATAAGTAAAAGTGAAATTGAACTGGGGATGAACCTCGAAACTAGAAAAGATAGCTGGCTGGAGACTCTTTATGTCAAATGCAGGAATGACAACATTAGTCAGCGTTTGGTTCAGTTTCTTGTCACCAAGCTTTTCCCTAACCAAGCCGTGCAGATACTTGCCATCGTATTTGGGTCCTGCTAGAGCTTTGATGATCTTTCTAGCACGAGGAAACAGCCAACCACTGTACGTAGACGACAATGGTTTAACAATGTTATAGAACTAAGAAAAATATTAGCCATCCAAATAATTAAGAGCTCGAAAAGAAATAAGATTAGCATATATTAACGTACCTCTTCTGGGGGAAGATTTTGGGGGATTGCGTAAGGTAGAAGTCCTTGATATCTTTGGCAGCAAATAGTGGACGGTTATTCTCATTTGGAGCTGTGAGCATGGCTGTTACAAGACCACCTGTGCTTGTCCCTGAAATCACATCGAAATAGTCTGCAAGTCTTGCATCTTCACCATCCAGCTTCTGCAACATCGATCGTTGAAACATGAATATTGAACTGATTGATCAAACAAGTAGGTGCATATAATTTATAAGTTATGTATGTATTTTCTACCTGAAGTTCAGACTCAAGGAAAGCAAGGATGGTTCCTGGGATAATCCCTCTTATTCCACCGCCGTCAATGCTCAGAACAGTGATTAGGTTTCCCAAGGTTGGGGGCTGCATAGCGAAACTACTAGTTCTTTCCATAGCTAGGAGCAGTTTGAACTTTGATCTAGCTCGATCGATCTAAGAGAGGCTTTGGCAAATTGGTAGAACAGGTTCTTTAACTTTTTTTTGATTGAAGAACAGGTTCTTTAACTTGGTGAATGAGTTTCCATTTGAAAGATATAGGGGGTATTTATACTTGAGCTCCTAGCTATCAGCTATAGTGCTATACTATTCAATATTCATCATTTTTCTGGAAATTAATTAAGTAGACACGACCATGCATGCATATATGCCTAACCAAATTTGAAAACTGAAATTGTTTCCAGGTTAATTTGAAATGGTCGATTAATAAAATTAAACGTTTTAATTGAGCATGGCGCTTGTACGTAATTAAGTAAATTAACATTACTATCACGTAATTAACAAACATCAGCTGAAGTTTTTGTTTGTTTGAAAGGTTAATTAAGCTGAAGTTAATCCTCCAGCTCACGAATGAGTACGTAGTTAGTCCAGAACCAATTAAGTTTAATTAAGTATGTGCCTTGTCCGTAAAATGTGTAAATCATGAATAAATATGGAAGGCATGCAAAATATCATCATCTCTGCATTTTATTTTTTTGGAGTGTTCTATATTTGTACGTGTAGATTAGTCACAGGCTCACAGCTATTTTTAGAGTACCGTACGTTAGACGTCGTCTGATATATAATTGGATCGGAATTAACTACATTATAGTTGATTAAATTAATCATGTTCGTCATACCCGCCGCCGTGGATGTATATAACTAGGTTACTCAAATGATTTCTATACGTAATGAATTCTATAAGTTGAAAAATATGAAATTTATTTCGGTAAAACAATCGACACATGCGTTAAACTAATTAAGTTAAAACTCCTATTCTCATAATATCTAGTACCAAGCAAGCCAGATAGTTAACCCTTCTTAAGTCCTTATGATGATCCCTGATTGAGGATTAGTTGAGTGTTTTCTAATATCAAAATATTAAGCCAGATAATTAACCCTTCTTAAATCTTAGGCCTCATTGATACTCTACATAAGTGTTCTAAAATTTATTATCGAAAATAAAAAGTCACTTGTGTTAATTATACTGATCAGGCTTTGATGGCTATAACTGAAGTGACAAAAGAAATCAAGAAAAACAGAAACTCGAACTTCTCTGAGATTGTTCCAGCTGATTAGGGAGATAGGTTCCTACTCGTATCATTGGGTGCTGGTTCATCAGAAAAAAATCTCATTATGGTTTATGGTTTCTGAGATTAGAATATAATTTGCTTAGTTTATGGTATAGAATGATGATGCTATCTAAAGAGATAGACCTATTTAAGTATGTAACCACATCCAAGGAAACCAAAATGAAAATAAAGTGTTACGTAAACTCATTTATTTTAGTACCCAGTACCACCAAACACAGTATTAACTAAACTAGACTCCTTATTTAGCATAGTCTCATATAGTCTTATAAAACAAACATGCATTATGAGTTTTAATATTGATTTATACGTTAGGGATCAAAATTGTGTAAATAAGGCTACATTCAAAATTTCACACAATGCCTCATATTACACAGGACCGGCCCTGATGCCAATTTAGCAAATTTCTGGGGAATTATGGGATGGTTGATGCAACCCAACTTCAAATGTCCTTTGTTAGATGTACTGGGTGAAGCCAGTAGTGACATGGTATCATGGACCCTCTCATGGACCTTGCAGCAGGACTTTGGCGAAACCGTTTCTCTTCATGTAGCAAATTTGCAAACCTACAATGTTGCGACTTGCTATATATTAGCTAGGATAATCATATATGTTACCATTTTATATATTGAAACCTGTTGGGCAATTAGGGTCCCCAAACATGTTTATGTACGTATATATATATAGTTACCTTTTAAGAGCCTCGGCATTAGTCTCATCATGACCACAGGGTTCGTATTTGCCCGTCTCTAGATTTACCCTCGAGACACGTTTGTTCAACAGCCGTTCACCAACATCGACAAGATGGCCCAGATTCTCCGGTGTCGCTATATCTACGGAAGATACATCGCCACTCAGTGTATCCTGTATTTGTTCATTTCCATCCAAATTAGTATGTGTATTTCAATTAGGGTGCGGTTATTTCCACCTTTTTATTTTCTTTGTTCACCTTATATGGTCATGTCACTCTACATTTTACATTTTGTTAAAAAAATTATAAGATTCAAATATGGGTGGAGAAGTGTGAGGATTAATGTTATTTAATTAAATAATCAATTTGTTTGTTAAGTATTTAGTCTTCTTTTAGATTTGGATATGTATTACAAAATTAATGTACTTATTAGTCATTTTACACTTGGGTAATATAGTGATCTTTCAATAATTCAAATGTTCGTAGGGTGAACAAATAAAATGGTAGGATGTCAATAGACTCATCATTTAATTATAAATCATCTCAACTCCAATTTATGCTATATATATAATATGATAAAAAAAATAGGTCAAATTAAGAAAATCCGTATCTTATTTAAGATAAGGAGGTCTTTACCTGAAAAGGTCTATATATATTTCTCAAGGACATCCTTAACTTAACTATGGTGCAGATTTTCTCAATTTAACTTGTTTTTCGATCATAGTCAACCACTATATATATATATAATATACTATTCCAATGAGGGATCCCTTTTTTGTTCATTTCTAAGGATATGATATTTGATGAACTTCTCGATCACAAAATCACATTTCTACCGTTTAATTTGTAGATTTATATGAGTAGATCATTTAAACAAATTTTTAGAAGATTTGATGATCATTAAGTCGTCCAAAATTTTGATTTATTTTTAATAAAGTTAAACGGTTCAGGTTTGTCAGAAAGTGTTGAATTTATTATTTAATCTCAGTCATCCAAGATCATTAAAAAACATATATAATTGTGAGTTGCTATCCCTAGAAATGAACAAAAAAATAGATTCCTCATTGGAAAGACTTTATATATATATACATACAGTTTCTATCCAGAGTGAAACTTCACGCTGAAACTAAAATGTGAAAGTCCTTATTTGACTCACTTTTTCGTCATATTTCTACATTTCCACCTTATTTAACTCAATTTTGAAGAGATCTGTTTATATACACTTAAAAACTGAATGGTCAAGATTAGAAAATATGATCAAGAAATCCACAATATAGTCAAGTTAAGGACATCCTTAGCAGTATATTTATAAATAGAGAAAAGTTCACCATCAGTCCCTCAACTCTTGTGGCAAGGCCAACGTGATGCCCAACTTATAAAAAATACCAACGTGATTCCTGCACTTTACTTTTCATATCACCGTGAGGCCTGAGGCCATTTTCCGTCACGGCTCCGTGTGTTTGGTCACGTGCTGCGCACGTGACCACACCAAAAAAGGGCATAAAAGACATTTTAGTTTATGGGAACCAGAATCGAGTAAAAACCCGATCTCCAACACTCGAACCACCATTTTCTCAAAACCTAAAACCAGATCATATCCAAACTCTCCCAAAATCGCCAAAAAGAAGGAGGTAACTGCGGGCACAATCGTGCGAGTCAATTGGAGTACAAATGGATACACCACTACTCATCCCTCCTCCAGTTTACTGAAAGAAAACCAAAAGAGCAGAGCGGAGCAAAGCTATGCATAATCAAAGCCATATCGGCTGAGGTCTGGGTAATTGATTTCGTTTCCATTGATTTCAGGCAACACTTCATTATGGGCTTCGACCTTTTTCACCCGCTTGGGCGATAAGGCTGTTGCGTCACCGGAGAATCGCCATTGTTGCCGAGAAAGGCCAGGTATGATTTTGGCACTGACCCGTATTTGGGAAATGGTCATTCAGCTTTTCTATCTGTTTAACGTGGTTGAAAGTTAGCTTGGTTTGAATCAGTTAGTCTTAATTGTATTAGTTATGTGAAAACTAATCGTCCTTTTAATGCGAAGGGAGGCATTATTGTTTCATTTTACATTGATTAGTTCTTTCAGGTTTTGGAGTTTGCTTGGACCAGGAGAGCAGGATCAATTGCAAATGGTAAATATTACCATCAATGAAGTGATGGTATGGTGTGACAGCCATGTTTTTGTAGTAATGGAACTACCGAGACTTGGACTATTCTTCTTTCTTGGACCACTTGGATATACTGATATACATGATGTTTTTAGTTTTGTACTTTTTTTTTAATTGTTCTATCAGTTCTTAAGAACTGTGAAGAGTTAAGCTTGCTGATGAGAATTCTCTTTGTTATTCTATCATTGTTAAACTCTGATGTTAAATGCTACTGAATGAATTTGGTGGCCATGTAAATTGTCTTTTGGTTTTCGGGGAATTGACAGTTTATTAGGGGTTTTGAGGGTAGGGTTCTTTGAACTCTGGAAATTAGAGGCCGGTGTTGTTTGGGGTTTTGGCAAGTTTAGATTTTTGATATAAAACTGGAAATTAGGTTATGTTGTCAGAGTATCATTACATCTTCAGCTATCTTCATTTCATTGTTTTGTTCATCTCTGTTTTGGATTTGTAGTGGTTATTTTTCAATTTCAGTAGGGATTTACAGTGCATGGCGTTGATCAGATTATATTGATTGTAGACCAATACTGTGATACTCCAATTATTTTATAGTTACCCCTCTCCCAGTCTACAGTTCCTAGAAAGTAGAAAACAAACAGGAAAAGAACATCAGAGCCAGGAATCTAAAGGAGGAGAAAAAAATATTTTTCTAATCGGCGGACGGTTTGTAGACTCGATAATTGATATTGGGTAATTTTACTTTCTTTCATTCACCTTTTCATCCTTACACTTTGGGTCAGTCTTGATAATTGTTATTAGATTTTTGATTTGGTGCCATGATGGTAATAAGGATCTGAGTTTCGGGTTCTGGATAGATATCAATTGTTGGTCGGACTTCATTGGAAATCAATTATCAGATTTGATAGGGGCCTGGATGCTAGCCAAGAGCGAAGGATAGGGGACCTTTCCTTGCCTGCAAGCATTATTAGATTGTAGTATTTGTGTTTCAGTATTTTCTCTTACCCAGTGCTTCATTTTGGTTCTGTATTCATGCCAAAAAGAATATTTTTCTTTTATTTTCATAGAACACACATTCGGGTGGGTTAGGAGTTTGTGATTGAAATGTACTGGCCATTTTTTCTTTTCAATTTGATCGTTTGGGCTATGTTGCAGACGACATCAAAAAAAAAAAAAAAGGAATGACAGAACCAGAGGTTGACCCTGAAAGAGATTATAGGACAATATCTGCTTATCAGGTAAAGAAAGTGATTTTTGTTCAAGTTTTATTTGGTTCTCATGACTTTTCTATCTCAGGTGATTATTGAACAAATTAATGACAACCAGAGTCATGGTGATTATTGAACAAATTAATGACAACCAGAGTCCAGATGCTTTTCTTGATTGGTGATTTCTTTGCAACAATGGCAAATTTGCAAACCTAGAATAGAGATGGGAACTAGACAAAGAATTGTATCTTGAACTACTGCTTATCATCATTCTGGTGGTGTCAATATGATGATTCTATGTTGTGATTCTCAGATGTTGTACACATATTCAAACCTTGAATATTCGGTTAAGCTATAGTGAGAATTAGCCTTTTACTGTTATTATTCCTTGAATGTGTCATTTCAGCTACTCCATGTCTGCCTTTTTGGAAATGTACAAGAGAATATTTTGATGTTGCATTTCATTTCATTGTTCAAGATTGTTGCCAGTAACAGATTGCCCAGTAGGAAGGAAAAGAAAAGAAAATTAGGTACACAATGAAAATTGGCGGGAAAAAAATGCAACAGTAGAATTTGAAATTGGAGGGAAGCAGAGTTTTTGAACTCGTCATAGGGTTATTTCTGTAAAATGTCTTTTTTTGGTGTGGTCACGTGTGCAGCACGTGACCAAACACACGGAGCCGTAACGGAAAATGGCCTTAGGCCTCACGGTGATATGAAAAGTAAAGTGCAGGCATCACGTTGGTAGTTTTTATAAGTTGGGCATCACGTTGGCCTTGCCACAAGAGTTGAGGGACTGATTGTGAACTTTTCTCTTATAAATATACCTGAATTCGAAGATAGTTTTCCTCCGACTTAAGGGCTTGGAAGACCACAGAAAGATGCAAATCGACCATATCGACACTTGCTTGCATAAAAGCATCGATCAACGGGGTGGAACCACGTACCGCTCGTTAACCACTCTATCTCACCCCATTTGGCGACAACATGAGCATCGTATTTGATTTTAGGTATCGTTGAACCAGTTCCTAGTGATATAACCAGAAATCGTGCATAGTGATCCGTTGGTTTTATTAATAAGAAGTCTGGACTCCCCTTAATTATTTCCTTCGTTACTTCACCAATAGCAACCAAAGTCTGCAAGGGTAAAAAAAATACTTGGTTAATCGTTTACAATATTATTGGCTATATGATAACATGAATATTGAACATACTGGATTATTTGCTGCCAATCCACCGTCTATCAGATGATGAAAGTCCCTATCTTCACCCTCGTTGCTGTTGGTCTTAAAATAGTGAGCTGGAAGATAAGTTGGTGCCGCAGAGGTTGCAATACATATGTCCGAGAGTAGGGCATCACATGTTTGCTTATTTTTCACCTGTTTCACCCCATAAATTTAAGCACACGTACTCTTGTGTGTGTGTATATATCATTGCATGCATGCAGTCTCGACATGGCAAGTAATTTAACTGGATATGAACCTTAAAGCTGGAAAATATAGTTGGCTGGAGATTCCTGATGTCAAATGCAGGAATGACAACATTAGTCAGCGTTTGGCTCAGTTTCTTGTCCTTAAGCGTTTCCGTAACCAAGCCATGCAGATACTTGCCATCGTATTTGGGTCTCGCTAGAGCTTTGATGTCCTCAAGCTTGTCCCTAAACAGCCGGCCACTGTAGATGATAATGGTTAAATGGTTATAAAATAAAGCTAAGAAGAAATTAGTGATCCAAATTAATTTTTACATATATACATTTGTGTGTGTGTGTTTGAGAAGATATACATATATACAGTCTGTGTATGAAGGTATAAGAATAATTGGTAATCCTTATCCTACAAAACACTTGGAGATTCCTTTGAACAAGAACAAATTTCACTACTTTCCCATATGGTCTCAGGTAAAATATGCATATGCATATCACTGTTTTTTACAGAGGTTAGCAGTCTTGCTTGCTATCATAGTATTGAGTTTTTTGTCTGTCCAATTTTTTTTCAAAGGGTCTGTTATATTAGTTTAATAGGTCTTTGCTGCTTTTCATATTCAAATGGACAACTGGGTTTGAGGGAAGTGCTTTGGCGCTAAACCAATCTAAGGGTTTGTTATATTTATCTGTCCGGTTTTTTTTCAAAATGCCTGTTATATTAGTTTAATAGGTTTTTGCTGCTTTTCAAATTCGAATGGACAACTGGGTTTAAGGGAAGTGCTTTGGCGCTAAACCAATCTAAGGGTTGAGATCTTGTGTTATGCCAACCCGTGACCAAATGGTTTGATGCTCAAGGCTCCAGCTTGGATTCTATGATACATTATCCTACACAATAGTCGGTCCCTGTGTTATTCAAAGACCTGTTGCTTTCGACTGTGTCAAGGTCCATTAATGGACTGAGTAAGAGGGTTTGAAACCTCTTTGCTTCATGCTTTGAATCATTTCTGTTTTAGGAAAGATTTCTTTGTTTTATTGAAATTACTCTTGTCATCTCTTCCTTTGGATACATCACTCTCAGTATTGTAGACAAAGACTACTGTCCAAATTTTCCTGAAACTTGTTAAGGTCAGCTTGCATCATCTTTGATGTTTTGTCTGCCTATATATATCTATAGCTTTAACTTTGCACGTTAGTTGTTGAAAACTGTCTTATTGAGTTTTCTGTGTTGAGTCTAGTTTTTAGCTTGCATTGTTTATGCTGCTCTAAATCTTCTTTGTACTGTAAACCTTAGAGCTTGAACTCAAAACTTCTTTCATCAACTCATATCATGTTGCATACCATGAGGGATGTGTAGTGCAACCAACCCAAGAAGCGTTCAAGGTTGAATCCGCTAGTGGTTAGCTGAATTCACGAATAAAGCTTCTGAAAATATTCCATATTGTAAGAGCTTAGAAACAAGAGAGGAAATAGGTCTAGACTAGTTTGGGACTATGAGGGATAACATTGTGGTAGTGTATCACTATAACTATTATTCTTGTAAGAAGTTACTTCAACTTAGTGGAAAAGTTTTGTCTCTCAAGAGTTAGAGATACGCAGTTTTTCTCCCTGTATTCAGGGTTTCTACGAGAACAAAAACATTCTTGTGTTATTTCTTTACTTGTTGTGTTTTACTTTCTGCAAACTTGTATACTGTGAATCTGAGATAGCAAAAGCTATTGCTAACCTCAGATACTAAAGTTATCGAAAATTAAAAAAAATGCCTATTCACCCCCCAGGACTTTTAAGTGGTATCAGAGCGGTTCCTAGCTTTCGCTAGTAAGATCCTTGGGTTTTTAAAATGGGTGATAGAGGTACTTCCGTGAACTGTCCTCCACTATTTGAGGGAATGAACTTTTCATAATGAAAAATCATGATGACCGCATTCTTTATTTCTCAAGATGATGGGAAACAATGGATGATGGTTGAGGATAGCTGGTCAGCTCCAGAACGGACCTCGATCATGGTAGGTGCAAGTGTACCAAAGCCTAGATCTGAGTGGACTGACTCAGAAAAAATTACTACTCGAATGAATGTCAAAACTCTCAACAGTTTGTACTCGGCTCTCTCTGAGGGTGAGCGCAAATGGATCATTACCTGTGTCTTAGCCAAACAGGCTTGGGAAGTATTGCTAACAACCTACAAAGGTAATGAGCAAGTGAGAGAACAAATGCTCCAAGATCTTTTGTTAAATTTTGACGAGTTGAAAATGTCCAAAGTGAGTCAATAGATGAGTTTTACAGTCGCATTTTGAACATAACAAATCAGTGTGCCAGTCTTGATTCTTCCTTATAGCAATCTAGGATTGTCAGAAAGCTTATTAAAGGTCTTCCTCCCAGTTTTGAGAATAAGAGAGTAACCATACAAAAATCCAAGGACTTGAGAACCTATTCTTTAGAAGAGCTAGTAGGAAACCTGAAAACCTATGAAGCTCATAAGAAGAGTATCATGAAAGAAAAATCCATTGCCCTTTCTTCCGTTAAGGAAATTGAGTCAAGCCTACAGATTAAGATTCTTGAGGATGTTGAATACAGTCTAGAAGAGTGTACCCTCCTTACAAAACAGTTTGAGAACTTTCTCAAGAAACGGAGGAAAGCTTTTTCTTCGAATCGAGGTTTTGGAAAACCAGGATTGGTGAGTCATCACAAGATAGGGGTCACGACAGATATCCTAAAAATTCCCGTGCTGAACCTTCTCAGGATAGAGGTCAAGAGAGAAACCTTAAGAGTAAGAGTTCTCAAAGAAACGATGTGTGTTTTGAGTGTAAGGGTGTGGGACATAGAGCTGTTGACTGTGCAAATAAGAGGATTCGCCCTCAGAAGGCTCTTGCAGTCACCTACAATGACAATGAAGAGGATCCCTTGTCTGATCAAGAGGAGGACATTGTGGCTTTCATAGCTCGGGTTGTCCCTGATTCCTCTTTAAATCATAATGAGAAACTAGTTGTCTTCATTGCCACGGTATCTCAAAACGAGACTCCGGAGGATGATGAAGATGATGTTGGAATGCAAAAGTTCACTAAACTTGTTAATGCATCGAAGTACATGTTATCAAAGATAGACATTCTGACCAAAGATCTTGCAAAGTGTGAAAAAGAGAAAGCAGAGATACAAGCTGAATTGTTATCCCAGCAAAAAGTGTGGACAACTGAAAAATTGAGTCTAGAAAATTCTCTTAGAGGTCTTAAGGCTGATAAGCTAGCGCTAGAGGTTTCTCTCGAAGAATCTTAACAACAGTTCACTAAATTCTCAATAGGGTCTGAAAAACTGACCAAGATGTGTGAAATTGATAGACCAGATAAGAACAAACAGGGTCTAGGGTTTGAAACTGGTGAGAACTCTAAGAGTAGTGGAACTGTGTTTGTCAAAGGCAAAGTTCCTGATGTTAAAATTGTGACTAACAAGGGTGAGCCTTCAAGAAGATTCAAACCTACCTGTCATCACTGTGGTGTTCCTGGTCACATTCAACCTTTTTGTAGGAAATTCCAAAATAGCCATAGCCATCCTAAGAGAAACCAAGAGTTTTCCAGCTTTCAGAACAACAAGTCAGTTGCAAGTTTCTTCACATCCTATCAAGCCACTCTAGAAAAATCTCTACAGGAATTCGCTAGAATAGCTAAGGGTTTGTCTGTCCCCATAGTTAGAGAACCAAACAAAAACTTAGCTTGGGTTAAGAAGAAGGAATCTAGACCTTACACTCTCAAACCTTCACCCACAGATTCGAAACCTTTTGATGAGTGTGACAGTGATCTTGAGCAGGAAACCATTGTCTGTTTCTTTTCTCGTGTTTAGACTAGTCTAGTATGTGCTGAGAAGTCTAGAACAGTAGCAGTATGTCGCGTAGCTCTTACAGCTCTCACAGCACGTTGTGCTGATTCTTGGTATATAGACAGTGGTGTTTCGAGGCACATGACCGGAGATCCCAAGTGGTTTTCGTCCATGGATGATGTACATCCAGAAGGGAATGTTGGTTTTGAGGATGGAGCTCGAGATCCAATAGTGGGAAGCGAAATAGTAAATGCCCATGGTCTCCCTTGTCTGAAAAATGTCCTATTGCTCAAAGGTTTAGAAGTAAGTTTGTTAAATGTAAGTCAGATTCTTGATGAAGATAATTCTGTCACATTTGATAAGTAGAAATGTGTGGTCTTAGATGGTAAAAGGAAGAGCATAATGAGAGGAAAGAGAACAAGGGATTAATGCTATTGTGTTGTGGCAAAAGAGAAGTTCTCACCACAACTATGTTTTAGATCTATGATATGTGAGGAACCTTTAGATCTTTGGCATAGACAAATGTGTCACTTGAACCATCAGGATATGGTAAAGCTGTCCTCAAAAGAAGCTGTCAGAGGGGTACCAAAGCTTGCTGGTATTCCCCAAGGTATGTGCGGTGAATGCAAAGTTGGTAAGATGACTCGAACCTTTCATCCGTTGTTAAATGCTAATCTTACTACTCATGTTCTTGAACTGTTGCATTTAGACTTAGTAGGACTTATTGAGTTGAGACTAAAAGCATTGGAGGTAGAAAGTATGCTCTTGTTATTGTTGATGATTTTTCTAGATTTACTTGGGTGAGATTTTTGTCTAACAAAGATGAAACTTTTGAAAATTATTACAGTGTTGCTAAGAGAATCACGAATGAGAAATTGAATGATGACATGCATATAGTTAGAATCAGATCAAATCAGATCATGGTACTGAATTCGATAACTCTTATTTTGAAAATTATTATGAAGAGTTTGGTGTGCATCATGAATTCTCTGTTCCTATCACTCCACAACATAATAGCATTGTAGAAAGAAATAATAGGGTTTTTATGGAATTACCTAGGGTTATGCTATCTGCATCTGGTTTTGACCATTTTTTTTGGCAGAAGCAGTAAACAATGCGTGTTACACCTTAAACCGTATAATTCTTAGACCTGGAACAACCATGACTCCCTATGAGATCTGGAGAGGTAGGAAGGCAAATATTTCTCATCTCAAAGTGTTTGGAAGTCTGTGTTTTATCTATAGGGACATGGAGTATTTGACAAAGTTTGATGCAAAGAGTGATAAGGTGCGTTCCTTGGCTATGCTAGAAATAGTCGAGTTTATCGGGTGTATAACAAGAGAACTTGCAAAATTATGAAATCAGTGAATGTGGCTGTTAGTGATGCTCTTGTTTACAAGAATGATGAATGTGTTTTTTCTGAACATGTATTTGAACAGGAAGCTGAACCTTCCTCATCCGAAACCAAATCTGATCAAGGAGATGATGACTCAAGGATGGATGATGACACAGACCTTCCAGGACTTGGGAAGGATGTTACGCTTGTCAGTCAGCCAATTCACTGAAGTGGCAAAAGACAAGTTCAAAAGGACCATGATCTATCCCATGTAATTGGGGATATGTCTGAGCCTAGAAAGACCAGGAGTAAGGCTAGTTGGTCGGTGAGTAATTTCTCAGTGTTTAAATGTTTTGTTACTATGCATAAAGAGGACATCAACATCATTACATACTATGAATTCATTTCTATAATTGAGCCGAAAAATGTGAAGGAAGCCTTGCTTGATGTTGATTAGATCAATGTATGTCATGCAAGACGAGTTGAATCAGTTTGAAAGAAGCAATGTTTGACATTTAGTGTCTAGACCTAAGGATAAAAATGTCATAGGAACCAAATGGGTGTTCAAAAACAAAATTGATGAAAAATGTATTATCACCCAAAACAAGGCAAGACTTGTTGTGCAAGGGTATTCTCAAATAGAAGGTCTAGATTTTGATGAGACCTTTGCTCCTGTAGCTAGACTTGAGTCAGTTCATCTTCTCCTTGCTGTTGCTTGCTATTTGAAGTTTACCTTGTATCAAATGGATGTGAAAAGTGCTTTTCTGAATAGTATTCTCAAAGAGAAAGTGTATGTGGAACAACCCCCAGGATTTCAGAGTCATACCCATTCTGACCATGTCTATAAGTTAGATAAGGCTCTCTACGGTCTCAAACAAGCTCCTAGGGCTTAGTATGAGAAGTTGTCAAACCACTTTGTTGACCATGGGTATGTGCAAGGCTCAATTGACAAAATGATGTTTGTCAAATGTACCTCAGAGCACATTATCATGGCTCAGATATATATTGATGACATAGGGTTTGGGTCTACTTCTCCTGTTTTGGTGCATGAGTTCTCTGAGCTCATGAAGAAAGAGTTTGAAATGAGTCTTTGTGGTAAATTAAGCTACTTCTTAGGTCTTTAGGTAGTGCAAAGTCGAAATGGCCTATTTATCTGTCAATCTAAGTATGCACATGACCTTGTTAAGAAGTTTGGGATGGAAACGGCCACTGCCTTCCCCACTCCCATGAGCACCAGTTGTAAGATTAGTGTTGACCTGTATGGTATTAACGTGGACCAAACCAATTATAAGAGTATGATTGGTAGTTTTATGTATTTGACTGCTAGTAGACCAAATATTGCTTATAATGTTGGTGTGTGTGCTCGCTATCAGGCTAATTCTAAACAATCTCATGTCAAGGCAGTAAAGCGCATAATTCGATATGTTGCTGGGACTCATGATCATGGAATCAAGTACACTTTTGACACCAATGTTGAGATTGCAGGATACACTGACTCAGATTAGGCTGGAGATGCAAATGACCGAAAGAGCATCTCTGATGGCTGTTTCTTCGTAGGAAACAATCTTTTTTCATGGCATAACAAGAAGCAAAATTGCATCTCTCTCTCTACCGCTCAAGCTGAGTACATAGCAGCTGGAAGTTGCTGCACATAACTTATGTGAATGAAGCAGATGCTTGCCGACTATGGCTTCCAGCAAGGTACATTATCTCTTTTCTGTGATAATACCTCTGCCATAAACATCTCAAAGAATCCAGTGCTTCATTCTAGGACCAAGCATATAAAGATAAGATATCATTTCGTTCGTGGCTTGGTTGAAGAAAAATTGCTTGAACTCACTTTCATTCCGACTGAACAACAATTGGCTGATTTGTTTACTAAACCACTTAACAATGCTAAGCATTTAAGTATGTGCAAGGCTATAAGGTTGTGTGACAACAAGTAAATGCTTCCCCTGCTAGTGTGTGTGTCTTCAGGGTGTACATATGTTCTGAAAATATATATATATATATATATATATATATATACATGTTCAGTTCCTCTTTACAGGTTCAGGTTAGAGAATCATCTTGGTATCTTTAGTCAGTTTCTGAACTTGACCTAGGTGACTGTCTATCTTTCCTTTCCTTGATTCAGTCTTACTTTTTTCATAGGTTTGTGCACATGTTCTGATGATGTTGTTTGTGGTCTATCTTTTATTGCAAATATGAAGTCCCCTTTTGTTCACTCTTAATGATCACTATGGTTGCATTAAAACTTGGGCTGTATACTTGAGATGATACTTCATACTAAGGGGGAGTTTACATTCCAAACTAATCTCAAAGTAAACATTTCTTGGTCGTCGTGAACAATACAAGGGTGGGCAGAAACGAGGTTGGTTTGAAGATTGAGGTTCAAAGAACTTAATGATCTAGGCTAGTCTCAAAGTACACATTCCTTGGTTGTGATAAACGATATAAGGGTGAGAAGAAACGGGATTGGTTTATAAGTCTGGTTGGAACAAGTCTGAAAAACTCTAAATGAAAATCACAAATGACCTCTTGAACTCGCCGGTCCTCCATTTATCTTGTTATGCAGTGGGGATCTCTGAGATGCATTCTATTCTTCGATGAGTTCAGATGATGTGTCCATATGAGTGTCCTTGTTACACATATTGTCCAAGATCAACTGATCTTGTGAAGCAATGAAACATTCTCTGCTACTTGAACCTATGAGGATGATTTCTCAGTTGAGGCTATGATGTTAATGATGGACTAAAATAAATTCATGGTTGAAAGTTGCCTTTGGACCTTAAAATAAAATTATGGAGAAACAAGGATGGAAGGACCAGATGATATCCCAACATGACATAGTTTCATTTGACAAATACTCAGTTGTTGGCCTCAAGTTTAACAAGCACCATGTGTATTGTCTCACTTACACATTCACTCTAAAGTGCTGCAAATAAAGTTAAAGACCATTAGGACTTGTCGCTATCACAAACCTATGTGATTGGTTTTTGTTTGATCAAGGTTTGTTTGCTTGTTATGATATGTCACCTTGTGAGTCTATGCTTAAACTGACTTTAAAATTCAAAGATGCAAGTTGAATGGTCTCTTTCCTAAGCTTATTTGTGTAGTCGTTTTCTTCATATCTGTTATTCAGAAACAAACAACTTTTCACTTTATCATATGCATACTCTGAGGGGGAGCATAGACTTGAGTGGTTTCTAGGTGTCGGTTTTCTTTGTCTGCATGTGCTTACATAGATCTTCCATAGTTTCTCATTGGCTGCTCTGGGCAGTGTTGGTTTGTCACGTCTTATAACATCATCATTGCATGGGTTTGGATATTTAATTATTAATAGCCGTTTTGAGCAGTTGGGATTAGTGACTTGACAGTTTTCGAGACATTCTGATGGTGTCCAATGCTTTCGCCTTCTCAGTAACCTGCCTTTCTCTCTTCTTCTTTTCCATTCGAAACCCACTCTCTCCCTTTTCACTATCTTTTCACTTCCTTCTCTGCAAATCCAAAGCTCCTCTCTGCCACAATGACAAACCCTCCTGCTGGCCCTAATTTTGTTAATCTCGGTGACGAACCCATTATGAAGGAACCACTGAACTTGCTGCCTCTTCAAGCAGAAGTGCCCTTCCTTGGATGCCAATCCTTGTTGCTTACCGCTACCCTTAGCGGTCCATCCATAGCGGACAAACTGCAGGCCCTACTGGGCCCTGCCTCTTCTGTTGCTTCGGGTAAGAGACCTCGCTCTCCCTCCGATGAAATTCCAGTCAAAGTCGCTAAGCTGTCGATTTCCAGTAGTGGTGGCCCATTCTCTGGTTAGATCTCCGGTCCGGTCCCCTTCTCCTTCCATTGAGGTTGCATGGACAAAGGTTCCTGAACCAGTCCCTAAGCCCAAGTCTAAGCGCTGCACCTCAAAGCGTCGTGCTCCAAGGCCTATCTCTCCTCCTAGGACTGAAGCTCCTTCTGGCCCTCATGCTACTCCTAATCTTGGTATTACTAAAGATTCTTCCATCCCCATTCCTCCTCCATCTTCCAGTTCCAAGCCCTCAGGTCATTCCAACCCAATTTCGGCCTCTCGAAACCTTCGCTCTGGTCCTCATCATGCTGTGGATCGAGGCAAGGCTCCCATAGAGGAGCGAAAGGTACCTCCCAAGAAACGGTCTGGTGAGTCTGCCTCTACCAATTTACCCTTGTCTCTTATTTTGAGTTTGATACCCTTCGTGCACTTTTCAATACCTTTGTGGTGGGTAAGAAGATTGTGTATGAGCGACCTTTAGCTTTAGATTCGTTTAATCCTGAGATTAGGAAGCTTCTTCAGCATTGGGAATGGGATCATGTCTTAGAATCCTTTCCTAAGGTTAACAAGACATGGGTTCAGGAGTTCTACACCCATTTTCCCAGAAAGCCCCTAAAAAGGTTAAGATTCAGCATCAAACCCCCATTATTGTTAGGGTTCGGGGTAAGAATGTAGATGTGTCTCCTCTTGGGATTCGTGCTAGTCTTTCTCTCCCTGAGACAGCACCGAATGCTATTCAGTTTTTCCTGGCATTCATTGACTCTATCTCTCTTCAGGACTTAGGTTCTGCTCTGTATCAGTCCTCCTTCCCCATTCCCGCATTGACTACTCCTCATCTTTCCAGCCAATTTATGTCTGAACTCTTCAAAATTTTAGGGTTTGTGGTGCGTTCTCTGCTTACTACTACCACCAACACCAGTAAAATTACTCATACTCAAGCTGCTTTGATCGAGTACCTAACTACGAGTCCCGTTAAACCAGCTTTTCCTGCCGAGTATTTTATATACAAAGCAATTTGGTCTGCTGGTACTTCTCTTCGTAGTTCTAGCTCTCTGGTTTTTCCTGCTATGATTACCAAGCTCTACTTGGATGTCGGTGTTCCCACCATGGATGGTGATGTGTTTGCACAGGAGAATGAAGCTGTCGCGGTTGACAAGCTATCCTTCGCTAAATCTGTCGGTCAATCTGGTGATGTGTTTATTAAGCCTCTTGAGTCCACCTTGTTGAAGCAGGAAGTTAGGCATTAGGTCTCTAATGTCGTGGCTACCTTGACTCAAGTGTTCACTTCTCAACTCTCTGCACTAACCAAGGAGCTAAAGGAGCTGAATGAGTCTGTGGTGTCCCATCGGGCCTCTGCTATCCCCTCTGCTGAGACCCCTATAGAGGATGAGGAGTCCCCCTCGGAGGCTAGTGAAGATGTGTTCGGCTTTGATGAGACTTCTTCTAGTGATGGAGAGGAAGCTGTTTAGTTCTTTGTTATTCATGGTGTTCTGAGTTTAGGGCTGTATTCTATGTTCTAGTTGTAGGTGTGTTATTTTTTCTGCTTCATTTTAAAACCTCTCGGATTTTTGGGTCTCTATTTTCCCTTTGGTATTCCTTGCCAAAAAAAGGGGGAGATCTAGTAGCTGTAGTTGTAGGACTGCTACTTATGTGTTTATAACATTGTTGGTTTTTATGGCTGCTTAATGAAATACCCATCTTTTGGCATTTTGGACTATTTGGTTTCTTCATGCATAAACTGTTATTTCTGTGATTCTTCACTTGTTATTGAGTTATCTCTTGCAGGTTTTTCTTCGTCCAACAAAAGCATGTAGTGTTTTGTGAAGGAATGCCAAAGGAGGAGATTGAAGGTATAAGACTTTGTCCTACAAAACACTTGGAGATTCCTCTGAACAAGAACAAGTGTGACTACTTTCCTATATGGTTTCAGGTAAAACATGCATATACATATCACTATTTTTCACAGAGTTTAGGAGTCTTGCTTGCTATCCTAGTACTGAGTCATTTGTCTGTCGGTTTTTTTTCAAAGAGTCTATTATATTAGTTTAATAGGTCTTTGCTGCTTTTCAAATTCAAATAGACAACTGAGTTTGAGGGAAGTGCTTTGGCGCTAAACCAGTCTAAGGGTTGAGATCTTGTGTTATGCCAACTCGTGACCAAATGGTTTGATGCTTAAGGCTTCGATTTGGATTCTGTTTTGGCCACGATCCTTAGCGAGTGGATGAGAGGTAACTAGTGAGCAAAGAGAAAGGGAGATGTTGAGGGCGTGCCACCTCGCGGACGAGGAAATGGTGTTGTGCGAGATCTTGACTTCTTGATCAGGCGGAAGGGTTCCAAGTGCCACCTCATGGACGAGGAATTTATGAGCACAAGACAATTCGATACTCACGGCAAGATGCGAGCAGAGCAACAAAGGGAATCAGAGTGATCGGGGGCTAGTCCAGGAGGGCTCTGAACTAAGGCGTGGATGCTTTTAGGGTTAGGGTTTCGAGTAGCTCGAAGGACAACTGGGTTACAGTTTATTTGTATTGTTTGTAAAGATTGTGTGTGTAGAGAGAGAGAGAGAGAGAGAGAGAGAGAGAGAGAGATTGTGAGAGGGCTTCAACAGGGAAGCGAAAGGAAAGCTCCGGGGAGCGTCTGGGGGTTCGACTGGGTCGAAGGCTGTTTCAGAAAGTTGTTTGTTGAATTGTGTAATAGAGAGAGAGAGTTTTCTATAAGCCTTTCAAACCCCTTATACAGTAGCTTGCCTTCCGCCAGAAGAAAGATAATCAGAATATAAGTCAAACTCTAAAACAGAATACCACATGGTCACTGCTTCACCCGTGCGAACCAACCATCTGCATGACGCGTGTCCATTTCACACAACACACTTTGCATAGGTCACTGCCTCCGCGCTGCTCAACTGTAGAGTCCTATGCGAAATCAAATTAGGAAAGTCCTTATCCCACGAGGTGTCACAATCCTTGTGGAAACCTATCTTGCACGCCCCTGAAGCTCGCGAGACTCAAAAAGCTTTTTCATTAAAAGGGCCACAGGGATTGGCCCAAAGCATGTCAAAGATTTGTAGGAGTCTTTAACGGTAAATGTGGCGTACGCAGACTCCGCCTGTTGCTTCTTCGCGAAGTCTCCTACTTGAGCCAATTCGCCTAAATATATTTCGCCTCGCCTTAGGACTCCACTCCTACGCGAAATGTCACCTCGCCTAGCCTAAGCGAAGTCATCTCTGCAATTCTGCTCGAAGTCCATTTCGCACGCAAATTCCTTTATCCAGCTCGCGTGATCTCACTGGCGAGCCATCACTTGTAAACCCAAAGAATTTGAGCTCGCCGGTGTGGCATGGACGAAAAACTTAATTAATATTCACATAGACATTTATTGTCCAATAAAATATTAAATATGGCGTAAACAGATTCTATGATACATTATCCTATACAATAGCTGGTCCATGTGTGATTCAAAGACCAGTCGCTTTTGACTGTGTCAAGGTCCACTAATGGACTGAGTAAGAGGGTTTAAAACCCTTTTGCTCCCCTGTTTTGAATCATTCATGTTTTAGGAAATGTTTCTTTGTTTTATTGAAATTGCTCTTGTCATCTCTTCCTTTGAATACATCACTCTCAGTATTGTAGCTAAAGACTACTGTCCAAACTTTCCTGAAACTTGTTGAGGTCAGCTTGCATCATCTTTGATATCTTGTCTGCCTATATATATATATATCTATAGTTTTAGCTTTGCTCGTTAGTTGTTGAAAACTGCCTTATTGAGTTTTTTGTGTTGAGTCTAGTTTTTAGCTTACATTGTTTATGTTGCTCTAAGTTTTCTTCGTGACTGTAAACCTTAGAGCTTGAACTCAAAACTTTTTTCATCAACTTATATTATGTTGCATACCATGAAGGATGTACAACCAACCCAAGAAGCATTCAAGGTTAAATCTGCTATCTGCTATCTGCTATCTGCTATCTGCTAGTAGTTAGCTGAATTCACGAACAACGCTTCTGAAATTCGTGACTGCAAACCTTAGAGCTTGAACTCAAAACTTTTTTCATCAACTTATATTATGTTGCATACCATGAAGGATGTACAACCAACCCAAGAAGCGTTCAAGGTTAAATCTGCTAGTAGTTAGCTGAATTCACGAACAACGCTTCTGAAAGTATTCCATGTTGTAAGAGCTTAGAAACAAGAGAGAGAATAGATAGATCTAGACTAGTTTGAGACTATGAGGGATAACATTGTGGTAGTGTATCACTAGAACTATTATTCTTGTAAGAAGTTACTTCAACTTAGTGGAAAAGTTTTGTCTCTCAAGAGTTAGAGACACACAGTTTTTCTCCCTGTATTCAGGGTTTCTGCGAGAACAAACACATTCTTGTGTTGTTTCTGTACTTGCTGTGTTTTACTTTCTACAAACATGTATACTGTGAATCTAAGATAGCACAAGCTATTGCTATCCTTAAATACCGAAGTTATCAAAAATAAAAAAAAAAGGCCACCCCCCTCTAGGACTTTTAAGAGCTATGCTCTGATGAAGTATTAATTAAAAGCTCGAAATAAGATTAACATTAACGTACTTCTGAGGGAAGATTTTGGGGGAGTTCGTAAGGTAGAAGTCCTTGATATCTTTGGCAGCAAATAGTGGACGGTTATTCTTATTTGGAGCTGTGAGCATGGCTGTTACAAGACCACCTGTGCTTGTCCCTGAAATCACATCGAAATAGCCGGCGAGTCTTGCAGCTTCACCATCCAGGTTCTGCAACATCGTTAAAGCATGCATGAATGCATGAACTGATTCATCGAACCAGTAGGAGCATATTGCATATAATTTATAAGTTTTGTATGTATTTTCACCAATTTGACACATGTGGTACCTGAAGTGCAGACTCAAGGGAATCAAGGGTAATGGCTGGTATAATCCCTCTTATTCCTCCTCCGTCGATGCTCAGAACAGTGATTAGTTTTCCAAAGGTTGGGGCGCAACTACTAGTTCTTTCCATAGCTAGGAACAGTTTGAACTTTCAGCTAGCTTTAAGAGGCTTTTGTAAATAGGTAGAACAAGTTCTTTAACTGGTGAATGAGTTTCCGTGTGAAAGAAATAATAGGGGGTATTTGTACTTGAGCTCCTAGCAGCTATGCTACTCATCATCATTATCCTGGAAATTAAGTATAGACACCATGCTAATTAATCCTCATGCATGCATGCATGCCCCACCAAATTTGGAAGCTGAAATTTGAAATTGTTTCCAGGTTAATGGTGGACAATCAAATTATACGTTTTAATTGAGTATAAATATTACTATCACGTAATCAACAAACATCAGTGACTACAACAGGAGAGCTAACTAAAGTCAGTACTCGGCTCATGAATATTTGAATATTGAGCAAGTCCAGAACCAACTACCAGAGGCGGATCCAATTCACAAGCAGGTGGGGCTCAAGCCCAACCCACTTTGGTGGGGAAAAAAAAATTTCTATGTACCCAGCCCACCCCAATTCTAAACCCACCCCAATTCTATGTACCCGTCTCTCACTCTCCTCACTCTCCCTCACTCCCTTTTACCTAATTTATACACCCAGCCGGCCAGCCCCGTCTCTCTTACTCTCCCAGTCTCCCTCACTCTGTCACTCAGTCACTCCCCTTTGGCCTTTCCCATATCTCTCTTACTCAGTTACTCTCCCTCACTAGCTCACTCAATCACTACTCAGAAGCTCTCTCGATCTCTCCTTGGCTCCCTGCGAGTGACACCAGCAGGCAGCAGCCCCTCTGCCCCTCACGGCCTCACGCATCCGGCATCTCTCCGACGACGACATCTCCCGTATGTCTTTGCTAGATTTGATGGAGTTCTTCTCTTGTTTTGTTCTTTGAATTGAATTTAATTTGGTCTTTTTGATTTGTCCAGATTGGGAGGTATCCGGCTGGGTCTGGTGTAGCTGTGTAGTGGTGTTGAAGCTCCTCAATTGAAGAAGAAGCACTGAAGCATGACAGGTTTGTCTCTAAGTATGCTTAATAATGTTGATTGTTGAATGACATTGTGTTTGACTGTTTGAGGTTGTTGATTTAATTGATTACCGCAAATTGATTTAGTGTGGAATATTACTGATTTTGCCTAATAGATTAGTGTCACTAGTGTGTCTAATATAAGTATTGTCTATTGATCAGTAGGTGTTGTCTGTTAGAGAAAAATGTCAAACCCCGGGCCAAAACCAAAGCGATTGAAAAAAATTACTGGATGGTTTCAAAGGACCAATGTCTCTGGTTCAAGTTCAAATTCGATTTCTAATCCTTCCATATGTTCTCCTAACTTTGAAAATCCACCTCAACCTTCCGAGTCTCCAAGTACTGATGATCCACCTTTCGAGTCTCCAAATACTGATGATCCACCACCACAAGTTGTAGAGCCACCAAATATGGTCAATGGTCTTGAACGGGATCCGGGATTACGTCCTCCTATATGGAAATATCCAGCTAATGAGCGTGAGAGTGTTCGGAAAGCCTATATGTTGTTGGGGCCGTTTCAACCAGAGTTGGATTTTCCATTATCAACACATGGGGGTCAACAACGTAAATTTCAGTCTTCTTTGTACAAGGATAATCCATGGATCGAGTATTCAGTTGCTCTTGATAAAGTATATTGCTTTCCTTGTTTTCTTTTCGACACTGAAGGTTCCCGCCATCAGACATTCACTGTTGAAGGGTTTAGGAATTGGAAGAGGGTTTCTGGTAGTGATAATTTGTTGCAGAAACATATAGGGGGCATTACATCTCCACATAACGCTGCAATGCAAAAGTGGGATTTGTTAAGAAACCCAAGAAAACAAATTGAAGCAATTATTGAGAAAAAATCACAGAAGGATGTGGAAGACAACCGGTTGAGGCTTAAGATTGCTATAGAGGCAGTTAGATTGTTAGCTAAGCAAGGAGCTCCATTTAGAGGCCATGACGAATCTGAAGGTTCCTTGAATCAAGGATATTTCTCAGAGGTCATAAATTCATTTTCGAGAGTAAGTTTGGATGTGGAAAGAGTTGTGTTAAATGCTCCTGGAAATGCTAAGTACACCAGTCCAACAATTCAGAAGTGTCTCCTTAATATTTTGGGTCACAAAGTGAGGACAAAGATACGTGATGAAGTTGGCCTTTCTAAATATTGCATTCTTGTCGATGAAGCAGTAGACACTACTAGTAAGGAACAGTGAGAGATATGCGTGGTCACTTTTTACAATCTTCAAGTGAGAGATATGCGTGGTCAAGGGTATGATGGTGCTAGTAATAAATCATTGTTTCTTCAAGAGTGTCCTTATGCATATTTTGTGCATTGCTTTGCTCACCGTTTGCAGTTGACATTAAATGCTACAGCTCAAGGAGTACATGACATTTGGGAGTTCTTTTCTACCTTGAGTTTCATTGTGAATTTTCTTGATTCTTCTGCTAAGCGGCATTCGGCTTTAAAAGAGATGAGAAAGGAGGAAATTGCAAATTTGGTAGCTTGTGGTGAACTTCAAACAGGTACTGGTGCTAACCAAATTTTTACTTTACAACGAGCTGGTGCTACTCGTTGGAGCTCACATTTTCGTTCTATTAAGGCTGTGATTGAATTGTTTAGCTCAATAAAGATTACTCTTACTGATATGGTTAAGCATGGTCCTATGGAATTGCAAGGACAAGCTAGGGCTGTTCTAAAGAGGTTGAGGTATTTTGATTTCGTGTTTTGTTTGCTTCTAATGCACAAAGTAATGAAAATTACTGAGGTTCTTTGTCAGACATTACAACGAAAATCTCTTGACTTTGTGCATGCTATGAAGTTTGTTGAACATACAAAAGATCTTCTTCAAGATATGAGAGAACATGGATGGACTGATTTAGTAAGCAATGTTGAATCTTTTTGTGAAAAGCATGATCTTGATATGCCTGATATGAATGCTTCGTATAAGGATGGTACGGGTCGTGATTGCCAACAAAAGAATTTTATTACATTTGAGCATCATTACCGTATAGAAGTATTCAATGCTGTGATTGATTTTCAGTTGAGTGAGTTGAATAGAAGATTCTCAGAACAGACATCCGAACTCCTTATACTTAGTTCAGCTTTGGATCCTCATGATAATTTCAGGAATTTTAAATGTGAAGATGTTTGCAATCTTGCAAAGCAGTTTTATCCAGAAGATTTTGATGATGGTGAAATGTGTGCTCTAGAATTAGAGTGTGCATTTTATGAGAAAGATATGCGTAGTGATCCTAAGTTCCAAAATTTGGAGTCCATTTCTGACTTAAGCCGCACCTTGGTTCAAACAAGGAAGTCTGAATTTTTTCCGATGCTTTATAGATTGATTTGTTTGGTGTTAACTATTCCAGTTTCTACTGCAACCACTGAAAGGGCATTCTCAGCTATGAACATCATTAAGAACAAACTTAGAAGCAAAATGGGAGATGACTTTCTTGATGATTGTATGGTTATTCATGTTGAGAAAGAGTATGCTGATTCTATTAGCAATGATGAGGTGATTGAAGAGTTTGAAACTTCATCGACTCGTAGAGTTAGATTTAGCTAGTTTATGCTTTCTTGTTGTACTGCATATCATATTTAGTATTGTTTAGCTTGTATAATAGTTCTGCATATGCATTGGAGGGGTAAGGATCATTATGTCCTCCCTTGACTAGGTGTACCATTTTCTTGCAGTTAATAAATAAATTTCTCTCGCACCGACGAGATTTTTATTTATTTATTTATTTATTTTTTGGTTAGGAAGTTCAAGCCCACCCAAGATTAAAATCCTGGATCCGCCCCTGCCAACTACTGTAAGTTTAATTATTAATATAAGTTAGTCTTCCTAGTGGCACCGATTCATGGATCTCTCGGTTCGAGAAATAAAAATAAAAGGATCGAACCATTTCTCTTGATTCTTTTTCAAATTAGATAAATGTTGGTTGATCGTATATTTCATTATAGTTCTATGATTTAGTGTTGGTAATTAGCTTGATAATAATATAATAATGAAAAATGATTATAGGTCTTAATAAAGTCTAAAATTTATGACTTTAATTATATGTGACATCTTATATCACATAGACACATCATCAATTTAAGAAATTATGTCATATTATTTTTAAGTAAAAATACAATCTTAACCTTTTTGAATCCAATCCTCTAGATTATTTTGTTTTTATTCTATAAAAATATTTTTAAAGTCATTTCTTTCATTGCTTAAATTTAAACACCAAATATAATGTAATATATATGTATGTATTTTTGAAATTATACTCGTTCGAAAATATGAATATATTCATTTGAATGTGTGTGTGTCTATATATATATATATATATATATATATATATATATATATAGTTTTTCCAAAGAATAAAATCTATGTATGTGTGTGTGTATATATATTTGTTTCTGCACAATCCCGGATAGAGTCACAGAAGCCAAGGCGGATCTGATGGGTCGAATGGTCTCTTTTCTTACTGCCCTACAAGTAAAAGGATGAATGGGAACTTCTGGTCTTTCCTCCTCCGATGCTTAAGTCAGTATCTGTTGGTTCTAGTGTAATTAATAAGATAGTTTGTCATATCTGACAAGCTCGTGGTTGAGCTGTATTTATAGTCCAATGTGTGCTCCCTCTGCCAGGAAACCGATGTGGGATCCTTACCCATGTTCAGTTTCAAGGTAGACTTCTCTTATGCCTTCTGTAGTCGCTTCAAGCCCAGTATTACGACTATGATTAAGCCCGGCCCATCCAGCTTATGGGCGGGAACCTTAAAGCGGCTACGGTTTTGTGGTGGAATGTCTGCTGATTTATAGGCTAGGGAGGTTGTTTTATGCATAAACGACTACAATATTTATATTCGACCAAAATTTTTTATATATAAATAATTCTTCCAAAAGAGGATTCGATAGAATATATATAGGTTGATGTTATTAGCATACTTTTTTGTTATTAACACACCCTATCTATTTTTCTATATTCACACATTTCAATTATATTTACAAACTTGCCACTTAAATTTGTTTCATGACTGATTCTCATTACAGATGTGGTGTGTTAATAACACAAAAAGAGGTTTTAATAACACTAACCTTTAAACTTCTCAAACGCGCTTATGACAATTTGCTCCCTACCCTTACTCCCCACATTCATCCTCACTCAGCTAGATGCATGACACATGTGCCATTTTATTTAACTTATCTAACCATGATTAACAATATAAATATAAATTTTTTTATTTAATTTAAATTTGTGAGATTATGCATTTGCTTTTAAGAGTTAGGATTTAGGGTTTGAGATTTAGAGTACAAGGTTTGGGATTTAGGGTTTTAGAGTTGTAGAGTTTACTTAACTATGTCTAATCATGATAAAAGAAAGGTTTAAATAATAAACCCTAAACCCCAAACCCTAAACTTTAAAAGCAAATGTCTAATCTCATAAATTTAAATTAAATAAATAATTTTAGATTAATATCGTTAATTATGATTAGATAAGTTAAATTAAATGAAACATGTGTCATGCGGTGGGTGAAGATGAAGATAGAGAAATAAAGTGGGGACCAAAATAGAAAAATGACACTTATCCTGCAATGCTATTAATGCTATGCCAGTATATATGCAACCACATCAGAGTAAAATAGTGTCGAGCTATATGGGCTTATAACAGGTGGTCTTAATTGTGAAAATTGGGCCGTACGGAGTTCAGTAGCCCATACAAAATAGCCCATTATTTGGCCGAGGTTCGCATATCCCTCAACAAAATCCCTTTGGTTCTACACTCCACCTTCCCCGTATAAATCGCGGAATTTCCTCCCGCCATGGAAAAGCCACTCTTCCTCTTTTCTTTTCTCCCAAACAAATCCAAATTCACCCTGAAAAAAATATTTCCCAAATTTTCATAATTCAAAAGAAAAAAGAAATGATGCTTCGTCTCTGCTATAGAACCCGTCGCTACTGCTATTACCTCTTCCCTCACCACCACCGTCTTCCCCGTCTCTTCTCCACAAACCCCATCGAGTCCCCCACCAATCTCAAAAATGCCAACCAACTCCCTCCTCCTCCGCCACCCCCAATTCTCCACCGCCGCCCCACCCCTATCTTCCCCATCCCCACCCGCTCCACCTTCCTCGGCCTCTCCGCCGCGATCACCTCCGTCGCCATCGCCTCCTACGCCGTCATCTCCGTCGCCGACTCCGACGACAAGTCCTTCAATCCTCTCTACGACGGCGTCCGAGGCCTCGCGAGCCAATCCGCCGAGTCGTGCCGTAGGATCATCCACCACGCCAAGCAGACCGGCGTCACCGCCTCCGTCCTCTGGCACTCTCTCCGCTCCGTTTTGTCCTCCGCCAACCACGAGGTCCGCTCCGGCTTCCAGCTTAGGGTTGCGGCGCTCCTCGCCGATATCTCCGCGGCCAATGCCAGCCGCAGGGCCGCCATTGTGGGGGCCGGAGGCGGGGCCGTCGTTGATTGGCTGCTCGAGTCGGTGGCGGTCCCAAGGGATGGGTCCCGCACTCAGGCGGAGTCGGCCAGAGCGCTGGCGTTCTTGCTCGCCGATCCTAATGTCTCAGCCGCCGTGCTCGGCAGGCCTAACGCCGTTCCCAATCTCTTGAGGTTTATCTATTCGTGCCAGCCAAAGCAATCCAACAAGGTCAGCTTTCGATTTCATCTCTTGAAATTTTGTTTGAGTTGTGATCAATGTTTTTTTGCAAGCAATTTTACTGAACCTGTGAGAGTTGAAGTATTGAAATTAGGGAAATTTTTTACTCAAGTAAGGAAGGTTTAGACTTTTCGATTAGCATTTTTGTTATTGAGTTTATCTGTGGAATTAGAAATGTACTTGATAGTTGATTATTGTTCCGATGCATTTAATACTGTGGTAACACAATTGCATTCCTCTGGTAGCAGCGTTTGGTACGTAGTTCACTTGAGGTTTCTGATTCTTTGAGAGGCAGGAGCATGCTTGTTGCTGCCATAATGGATATTGTCACGTCCCACTGTGATAGTTCGGAGAAGGTGTCTTTTAAGCCTTCTTTGCCAGGTGATGCTGAAACACGGGATATAGCGGCTGCCCTTCAAGTTATTGAAGAAGGTGGCATGCGTTTGGATGATTCAAATGAACATGAAGGTGATGAGGATGGTGCTAGTGGAATCAAGGGTATTGGTATAAAATTCCTTGGGGGTACATCAGTTTTAGGACTATCAAGAACGAGTGGACTTATGGAGTTGGGGAATTCTGGTAATAGTGATGTAGAATCAGTGAGGGTAACTAACCAAAATCTTCTCCTGCAAAGTAATCATGATATAGCGCAAACCAACTTGTCTTCAGCTGTCGTTCCTGGGCTCTGGGATGATTTAACTTGTCAACATGTAGCAGTTCCGTTTGCTGCATGGGCATTGGCAAACTGGGCAATGGCATCAGATGAGAATCGATCACTCATACAGGAATTGGATGCTGATGGAAATGCTGTCATGACTGCTCTAATGGCACCTGAGAGATCAGTGAAGTGGCATGGTAGTTTGGTGGCTCGCTTGCTTTTAGAGGATGATAAGTTACCCCTGAATGGTTCAGTATCTGAATGGAGTTCCAGTCTTCTTTCTACTGCTTCACAAGCAACTAAAAATAAAGACATTCCTTTGGCTCAGGTGGCTTTGTCAGCATTTTTGGTGTCTGTTGAGAAAAGCCCTGAAGCACGGAAGATAGTGATGGAGAAGGGTCTTCATCTGATAAGAGACACTGCTAAGCTGACAAAGAAGCATAAGCATGTGCAGGAAGCCTTGGCAAAGGCATTAGAATTGCTATGTACTGGAGACTTGCATTTATCTCTTCAAGAGGGTCAGAAGTGGTCTGGTGTATTACTTCCATGGGTTTTTAGGCAATCTTATTCTGATACCGTATGTGTTTCAGCGATAAAAATTCTCTCTCACATTCTTGATGACTATGGACCCCATTCTGTACCAATTTCTCAGGGATGGTTAGCTATTCTGCTAACTGAAATTCTGGGTTCCAGCAAGGCATCATCAGTTAAAGGCAATACTCAGCCTAAATCTGATACAGTTAAGGTTAGTAATTCTCTTCTCCCTTCCTCTTATTCTGTTAGGACTTTAGCATGCTATGCCAAATCTTTTTGTAGGCTCCACCACTCATATACTGCTTATCTGTGTTTAGAATTGTTCATGTTGGCCTTAATTTCTTTACTCATAAAGCCAAATACTTTTTGCAGACTCAAATTGATCAGGCAAACATTCTTTTGGCTGCACAAACTGCTAATCAGTTGGTGGCAGCTGTTGTTAATCTAGCAGTGAAACAGCTAGGAACAACCCCTGATTCTGTTGATACATCTCCACTGGCAGACCTTCTTTCCATGGAACCCTTTTCCGCCCCATTAAAAGCTCTAAAGAAAGATATTGTGCCTAAGGTCGATGTGGCAGATTCTGCAGTGGCAACCTTGAAGGGAATCAAAGCACTGACTGAAGTTTGTTCTGCTGATACTTTATGTCAGGAAAAAATAATTGATTTTGGGGTCTTATGTTTGCTGAGACGGTTTTTGTTGCGTGATGATTATGAGAAACTTTCTGCAATAGAAGCATATGATGCTTCTAAAACGCTTGAGGCACAAGACCGAACCTCAAGTATGCCCAAAGAATCATATACTGCAGATAGTAACGATCCATCTAGTGTCAGAGTTCCACCTACAGCACACATTCGTCGGCATGCAGCTAGGCTGTTAACTATCCTCTCGCTACTTCCCAAAGTCCAGAAAGTCATTATAGAAGATGAAACTTGGTGTAAGTGGCTTGAGGATTGTGCTAATGGTAAGATCTCAGGTTGCAATGATCTTAAGATACAAAGCTATGCTCGAGCAACACTATTAAATGTATTAGGTAATCGCCGCATTGATAGAGATTCTGCAAATGATGACAGTCCTGATGCTGGTACCACAAACAGTAACAAACGTTCTCCCAGATACGGTGACAATATATTTTTAATCAATCCTGAATTATCCCATTGGAAATGTCCTGAAAAAGTTGAACAAGACACATCACACCAGGATGCATCTTCTTTAGATGGGGCTATATCTCTTGAAAGTGAGGATAAACCTGTGACCAGTTCTGTGGGTGCATCTCACAGCGGCACAGGCAATAGGGAGCCTCATTTAGATATAGTTTTCGTGCATGGCCTCCGTGGGGGGCCTTATAAGACTTGGCGTATAGCCGAGGACAAGTCATCCACCAAGTCTGGCTTGGTAGAGAAGATTGATCAGGAAGCTGGAAAGCTGGGAACATTTTGGCCAGGTGAATGGCTTTCAGCTGACTTCCCCCAAGCTCGTATGTTTACCCTTCGATACAAGGTTTGTTTTGGTGATTAGTATTATAAAATATGTTGTTTCTTCAAATTTCTCTCCAAACACATCACCTGTTCCCTTAATATACACGCTACATTTTTTGAAGATTGGTGCTTTTTTATTTTATTTCTTATATGGGTTGCTTCCCTCATTGGCATGGCATCTAACTCGTAGTTTAAATGTTATGCAGTCAAGTTTAACGCAATGGTCTGGCGCTAGCCTGCCCCTTCAGGTCAGTGCTTTCTGTTACGACAGAGGCTTTCTACAAGATTTCATTTCTAGTAATTTCGAATCTAGTGACTTGAGGACTTAGGTTTGCTACACTTATGGATGTGTAAGTTGAGTTGATTTTAGCAAATCATATACAGATGGGCCCTAACAATAGGGCTCAATTGTCAGTGGTGTTCACTTATAAGTAGTTTTTGATCTTCTACTTTGGTCTAGATGTTTTTTAGTTTTTAAGTAACTGTTCCTTGTGTTGTTTTTGTTGCCGGACTATGCAGGAAGTTAGCTCAATGCTGTTAGAGAAGATTCTGGCTGCAGGTATTGGGGATCGACCTGTTGTTTTTGTGACTCATAGGTATGCACAGTGTTTCTTGTGTGGGCAGCAGGTTGACAACTATTGTTGCTTTTGGGTGTCACAGCATAATTACTTGCTGAAGTTTCTGTGGATTGATTTTGTGGAAAGTTCTCAAGTTTTAACTGATTCTACTCTATTTTGTTGCAATAATATATCATATCCTCTATTTTGCAGCATGGGGGGTCTGGTTGTCAAGCAAATACTATCTAAAGCAAAATCAGAGAATATCAATAATCTTGTAAACAACACCAAGGGAATTGTATGTCTTAGTAGTCGGTATTTCACTTACAATGTAGTTCTTCTTGACCTTTATTATCATTTATAAGAACTCTGGTGTCCTGCTGTGATATCAGGTTTTCTATAGCTGCCCTCATTTCGGAAGCAAACTTGCAGACATGCCTTGGAAGATGGGATTTGTGTTGCGCCCAGCTCCAACTGTTAGTAAATGATCTTTATAAACAAGATGTTTTCATGCCTAGACTACCAAATTTTTGATATTAATAATGTTTCTTCTTGATGTTTCTTAGATAGGGGAGCTAATAAGTGGGTCTCCAAGATTAGTACAGCTTAATGACTATATTCGTCACCTTCACAAGAAGGGGTCGCTTGAGGTCCTCAGTTTTTGTGAGGTAGTCAAAAGTAGTGTCTTTATGCTTTGTCTATACAGGGGTCTGTTTTAGCTAATAATTAGGTTCCGACTATTTCCGCAGACAAAGGTGACTCCAATTGTTGAAGGTTATGGAGGATGGGCTTTCCGAATGGAGATTGTACCAATTGAATCAGCATATCCTGGATTTGGTGATCTCGTTGTAAGTATGGTTAGGATTATTATAAACCATTTTGGAAACAGTTCTCATCATTCATTTATAAAGAAACTGAAGTGCCTTATATCGATGTGAATAGGCTGTAGTGTAGAGTAGACCTAGTTACTTCCATTATATGTTCCCTATCCCAAATTGCCACTTCAAGTTTTGAATGATCTATTCAGGTTTGGAACACACTAGTTCCTCTGTCTTTAAACTTGTGGCTCATAAGTACGTATGCTTGGAACAGGTATTGGAGTCAACAGATCATATAAATTCTTGCAAACCACTCAGCCGCAGCGATCCATCATACACAGAGATATTAGAGTTCTTAAAGAAGCTGAAAACCAGCTCCAGAAAACAGACAGCAGCGTAAAGAAAATACGCCTCAAACTTTTTTGTTCATGTATACCATCCCATTTCAGGGACCAGGCTTGGCTGGTGGTGGTTTTGATCAAACCGAGCTAAAAGTGTGCATTGGCACACACAGCCAGTCTAACGAGTTATCAGACTTGTATTTACGCAGCGGTAATCATCCATCAGAAGAGCGGCTGATTCTTTTGTACATTCTCCAACCTCAGAGCTATCAGTCTTCAACCCCATTATTCTTTGAACTCATTAACCATGTTGTATCAGTAGTGTAGCATTGATGATGTATTTAGACCTTACTCGTTAAACTCCCTGATGAGGGAGAATAATAGCTTTCAGAAGTATGAAAAACCCCTTGAGGCATCACGAAACACCACGCCCCACAAGCTGCAAGACCTGAATTCCCGTAAAAGGGGTAATTACTAGGAAAATTTTAGTATACCATATGGTATAGTATGTCTCACAAAATGTATGATTATTATTTATTGAAGAAACAATTAAATAATTATATAATGACTATTTATCTCTTTAAAAGTCTCTTATGTCGTACAATTAAACATATTTGTAACAAGTATGTTGTAAGAAGTATGTCATATCATACAGTACGATAGAAAAACCAGTTAATATTTATCTCTATTAATATCTACTAGGTGGTGTACCAAGCGTTGCTTGGGGCTTGACAAATGCATACAAACGTTAAAAAAAGGATCAAATATAAAAACGAAAAAGATGGATAAAAACGTTACTTTAACCCTTAAATTGTAAAGTTGTAATAAAAAGAAAAAATCAGGGATAAAAATGTAAATTAAGCATGTCAGTTGAGGGGCAGAGATGTAATAAAAACATAAAGGACAAAATTGTAATTTTACACCTCATAACACTGTTCATATCGAAATAGTATTAAATTTTGAGGAACGACGTCGTTTGAGTCTCTGTTCAGAGTTGAGAAAGTATCAGCTAAACACTAGAACACTGGCCGCAGGCCAGCAGCTAATTAGCTTTCGTCAGTCGTCACTCTCTGAAACTCAGACAATGCAACTCGCAACGACGTCGTTTATGGACAAAGCAGTTTCACCTCCAGCAAGCTACACCCTTCCAATTCCAACCAGAAACCTCCCCTCCCGCTTTCTCTGCTGCTCCAATCCGAGCACCGCCGCCTCCCCCACCTCATGTTCTCCGCCTCTGGTTCCGGCGACCACCGGCACGGCACCGCCGGTCGTGAAGCGGAGGACGAAGTACCGGAAGCAGTACCCTGGGGAGAGCAAAGGCATCACGGAAGAGATGAGGTTCGTCGCCATGAGGCTCCGTAACAGAAACGGCAAGAAAATCGACTCTCAGTCCGACGGTGAGTACACTCATAGCGAGAGTGACGATAATGCCCCTGACGAGAGTGATGCTTCCGAATCCGACGGCGAGAAGGAGACGTGGCAGCCTAGCCTACAAGGGTTTCTGAGGTACTTGGTGGACAGTAAGCTCGTGTTTGACACCGTGGAGCGCATTGTTGATGACTCAAACGACGTCGCTTGTTAGTTTCTATCTTTCTCTCTTTGAATTTGAATTTGAATTTGATCAAGTAAAGTTTGGTAATTTGGAGTGGTTTGGATTGCCAGACGCGTATTTCAGGATGACTGGATTGGAAAGATCAGAAGCGATTTCGAGAGATTTGGAGTGGTTTGGGGAACAAGGCAATGTGATTCCGGAACCCAGCAATGCTGGAGTTTCGTATGCAAAGTATCTGAAAGAGCTTTCTGAAACTTCAGCACCAATATTCCTATGCCACTTTTATAACATTTACTTTTCACATATCTCTGGTGGGCAGGTCATTGCAAGACGGGTACTTACTGAGCTTTGAAATCGTCTCATTCGATTTAAAGCATTCAACTTTTTGTGCTTAATGATTGTCTAGTATGACCCAATTTACATAAAACAAGGTGGCTGTTTCTTGTATGTGGGAAACATGTATTTTATATGAAGTAGCAAGATAGGTACTTTACTGTTGCCAGTTTGCTTCAAGCCGTAAACTTTCTTTTGAAGTTATCCTACTACTTTGTTTAACTATTGTCGGATAGATGACTTGACTTGGAAATGGGAACTTGTTGGTTTTAGGTATCTGAGAGGCTACTTGGAGGAAGGGAGTTGGAGTTTTGCACATGGGAAGGCGATGTGCCAGAGTTGATAAGAGGTGTTCGCGAGAAGCTCAACAAGCTTGGAGAGGTCAATAATGTCTTGGATGCTGTCTTGTATTCACTTTGAGTGAGTTAGTTTTAGCGGGGTTACTATATCTGCTTTACTATTGTGATTGCAGCACTGGAGTCGAGATGACAAAAACAAATGCTTAAGAGAAACAACCAAGTCATTCCGGTCTCTGGGGCAGATAGTTCGCCTGATCATCTTAGAAACCAAGTGATCTCAAATTGACACCTCAGAAGCTCACTCATGGGTGAGCCTGGATTTCATTTTTGGTAGCTCCAATTTTTGAACATCAGTTGCTGTATGATAAAAACGTTGTTTTCTATTCTGTTTACCAGGTAGCGTGGTTGTACTGTGGACTATATTAATACAAAGGAGGTTCATCACCAGAACTGAAGTGGGATGCATCTCCGGAAAGAACATCATCTTTCCTGGAAATTTTCTGTTGGACTCGAAAGGCTGCACAGCACAACAAGTACATTATATTTCTGAGCCTCATTGTGCAGAGCAGGAACTTTGTTTTTCTCCCTCTTTCAGGCACGAAGGTCTTTTAGTCTCTTCAGCCCTTTGGATGGTTTTGAGTCGGTTGATTACAAAGTGCTCCTTTTTAGGGCTTGGTGGGTTCATTAGGTTAGGTAATGATAGAACTATGTGTTCACTGTAGTAGGTGATTGGCTACTGGCCCTGAAGTACTACATAGATAGAGTTAAAGCTAGTTCACCTTCAAAGCTGTGCAGAGTGAAACTTGTCGGCAGTGTATCATTTGTCAACGAAGAAATCCCTGAACTCTGGCCTTTCGCCCCTCATTAACAATTAGTTAATTATGCTATTGATTATCAAATCCTATCTGCATTGATTATTCTTCTGTATTCATACATATAATCACAGCTTGGATTCAGAACTTCAAGAGCCAGTAACATGCATTCCAAATTAATAATGGCTCTTTTCACAGCTTGGATTCCAAACACACAACAACGTCAATCACACGTCCCTGTGTTTTCGAAGATCGATGCCATCCCTCTTCTGCCAAGACAGAGAGACACACTCGCTTCGGAGTCCCTAAACTTCTGAGCTTGCTTGCTTGGACTAATAAGTTATGATCAGCATCGACTAATTGAAAGTGAAAGAAAAAAAACGTTCTTGTGAAATGTCATATATAATTATGTAAGCAAAGAAAATAAAATATTGAGCTGAAACTAAGATTTGAAGCTAACAGGAGAAGAGCGTGCTGGTCGTAAATGATGTCGTTCTTCACGAGGAAGAGCTTCAAGCCAGTATAAAACGTATACTACCTCATCTCCCCTTTCTGTACTTCTCTTTTTCTGCAACTCTTAAGAGGGAGTGAGGGACAAGAAGACGAAGATTCGATGCCGATTTATCTTTCTTCTCATCGTCTCAAGATGGATGAAGAACTGTGTTTCTTCAACAAGGTCTGTTATGGAGTTCTTTGCCTCCTAAATCCTCCTCTCTTTTTCTTTGTTTGCAGTGGCTTTCATTCATTACTTACATCAACTAAACAGATGTTTCTGTCTTTTCAAAGATAGATTGTAGTTCATTGGTTATAGATATTGACTTGGTAATTGGTAGTTAAAATACAAGTCTAATATATGTATGCAGACTATTCCAGCTGATATTTTCAAGCTATGACCTTTTCTTTAGCATTCGTTTTCTCATTATAGACAAACAGAAAAAGACACATTATAATCCCACTAAGAGGTTTTTTCCTTCTTGCTGTTTCTCTATCTTAATGGGGGGATCTTAGATGGAAACCACAGTATGCTCCTCTCTCTGTGAGTGTCAATTTCTTGAACTAACATTCCCACACACAACACACACAGTTGTGTTCTTCCACTTACCATGCATTCAACTGCTTCTTGTACTTTTCATCAATTCTTCACACTGACTCTTAAACTTCATTACAGGATACACTCGTCATTAAGACTCCCAAGAAAACTCCACTAATATTGACGATGGTGGTGCTACTTCTTACAATGGTTTGTGGAGTTCATATCTGCATATTCTTTTTGAAGCATTTAAACACTAATAAAACGATGATCAAGTTCTTAAACATCGAGGTGATTGACCACCACAATGAATCATGCCTTGATCCTCATCTTGAGCAATGGGAAATCCCCTATGTGCATTACCCACAACCTCAAACGTTTAAGAGGTAACCTTGCCAATTCATTGATGCATTTATTTGCTTGATTGCTATGCACTGACTCCATACTTACAAGTGCCAAAAATAGTGGTCTGATGTATGTATCATTTATAGGAATGAATGCTCCTGCAATCCGGTACGCTACTTTGCAATATTGTCAATGCAGAGATCAGGGAGTGGATGGTTTGAGACACTGTTGAATAATCACACTAATGTAAGTTCTAACGGAGAAATTTTTTCGATCCCGGATAGGAGGCGTAATGTTTCTTCAATTTTGAAGAACATGGATAAAGTATACAATCTTGATTGGTTTAGTAGTGCTTCCAAGAATGAGTGTTCTGCAGCTGTTGGATTCAAATGGATGCTTAATCAGGTTAGCTACATACTAATGCTAGTGGGATACTTTGTAGCAATAGATTTGCTATCTTATTTTTCTTAAATCTGAATGGTACGTACTTGCTATGTAATATGGTGCAGGGTTTGATGGAGAATCATGAAGAGATAGTGAAATACTTCAATAAAAGAGGAGTGTCTGCAATATTTCTCCTCAGAAGGAACTTACTCCGCAGAATGATTTCTGTGCATGCCAATATGTATGATAAAGATGCTAAGCAACTCAATGGCACTCACAAGTCTCATGTACATTCTCCATTGGAAGCTCAAATACTTGCAACATACAAACCCAAGCTTAACGCCACATTACTAATCCCAGAGCTGAAGCAAGACGAGGAGACGGCTGCGAAAGCTATGCAATATTTCAATACCACTCGCCACATTGTTGTCTACTACGAGGACGCGATCAACAACCGCACTGTAATTACTATGCAGTTGTTCGTCATAATCAACTTGCAGATAATGCTACCCTTTTGAAAATGTCACTGATTATGAACTTTGTTTCGCAGAAACTCAATGAAGTTCAAGACTTCCTTAGGTTGCCTCTTAGAGAGCTCAGGAGCCGTCAAGTTAAGATACATACAACACCATTGTCGAACCAAGTCCAGAACTGGGGTGATGTTCAGAAGACACTGAAAGGAACATCATACGAGAGCTTCCTCGTAGACTAACAAATTTCTTCTTCGGCACCACTTTGACAGTGTGAGAGAGGATGTATATAACCTAACCATTATTAGTTCACCCATCTTATTTCTTGGTTATAGAATCAGATTTTGGCAAAATCAACTTCCTCTATTGTTTTGGATCAATTGTATCAACCTGCTTCTTAGCCAGTTCACCTGCATCCTGTGTAAATTTGGTAGTAGAAAAGAAACTTTGTAAATTCATCATTTTGAGGACTCCTGCATATACTTCATCTTCAGTATCTTTGGGAAGTACTTCGTAACTTTTATTTGCGACAGACGGGTCATATACCAACTTAGCTAGGCCTCAACTAAACCAATTCAGATTAGAAATTGGTTAGCTGGACTGATAGGAAATGAAGACGTAAAATAGTAAAATACCAACAGAATACTAGCTACTACTTCTATTTTCTTTTCTTTCATTGCTAACTAAGGAAGGGGGTACTACATTAATGTTACAAATAGAGCAAGCCAGGATCAGCGAATTACTGACCCATCACTTCCTGCTATATCAGTGTTATCTGTTTGTTGAATTACAAAGTGATCAACTATCTTAACATTATGTAGTGGGTCTTGCTGAGCAGCTTTTGCACTCCATTTACTAGGAAACTTCCTCCGGTGGCTCATCTGTTGCAGCTGTTTTGGCTCCGCATCCCAATCAGGGTCCAGCTTCCATTCTTTCGGAACCTGCAGGTTTTGATTATAAGCAACTCTGAAAAGTCCCAAATAGGTCATTTAGAAGTAAACCAGCCTTTCTTACCCTATCAACTGCAAGAGTATACACTTCAAGATCCCCATCAGTATTGATGTGGAATCGAGTGAATGACTTGTAATTAGCAATTCGCAAGGAGGAGAACGCTTCGTCAAAGTGTATGTGAAACCAGTTAATGCAAACATATAGGTAGCTGCCGAAAACCAAAGAAACCACTGGAGTAGAGAAGACCCAAAAATAAAGACAGAAGCATAATATATACAAGCGCCCAATCTAGAGAGTGATTCCATCCCATTCTTGCATATATTGTTCCGGGTGACTGCCATAACCTGATATTATAACTTGATGATGAGAATCTAACAAATAAGAGGAAAAGTAAGTATATAAAAGAAATATACATACCTCTGGAACATCAAATGCAGACATGAAATACTTGATGCATGCTGGATAAAGACCGAACGTCCATTGTTCTATACGAGAACGCAGGCCTGTTGGATCAGGAAAGTGCTCACTCTCAGCTGTCCGGTACCACTCATATAATGTGTGATAACCTGAAAAGTCAAACTTTCATCATTAGAGAATATACTGTTTGCTACCATTAGCATTTTGGTCAAAACCTATCATTTGAGTAAGTAAGAAATAAAAATAAGGTGTGAGGGGACTATAAAGATGACAATCATTGTACATATATATGTTCTAAACCTTCAAAGGGCATGTTTCCATCTGCTTATACCAGCATATGTATCTTTATGTCATATGAATATATTAGGTCACTCAATCAAATACTAAAATCGTTTCACTAATCTGACAGTAGATAATCACACAAATTAATGTTCAGAACAAAAACCCATGATAAAAAGAATGGCCACCTGAAGTTCCTAGTAGTTGATGCTGGACACACATCTCAACACCCAGTTCCAACAGCAACATAAGAATCAGAGCTGCGGCCAGGTGCGCAAACACATGAAGAACTCCAATCATGACCCGTTTCTTCCGAGACACTTTTGACGGGACAAATGTAATTGCCACAATCAGCAACACAACAGCATCTGCAAATGACACATAAGAGTGCTCCAGCATGTACACAAAAGCATTCCAGACTGTTCCAAAGAAAGACTTGAAGTGACCAGGAAATGAGTCCTCTCGCAAGATATGATCGAGCTTACACTACAAAAAGAAAAGGAGAAGTTAGAAATGCCACTGGCCAGTAAGGATGTAAAATTCACATCTGGGTAAGCAGAAATGAAATTATTTGGCATTTGGAAAATTTGGAATTTGGAAAGCTTTAAGAAGCGAAAGAACAAAAATTGAAAGATCGATGAGGTACATGTTATTTCAATTCCAGAAAAGAGACAAAGAAGGATATCATAATTGTTCAAATCCAACGGACAAGATGCAAAGTCTATAATGCCAAAGAACAGAGAAGACATTAAAGACTCACCTGAGGGAACATAGAAAAGACCAATAGAAAGTATATAATGCCACCAATGAAATCAAATTGCCAGTTCTTCTTCCGAAACTTTAAAATATTTCCTAAAGCAATCTGAAAGAAGTGAAGAAACTCATCAGCCCAGCTTTGAGATAATATACATACAAACCATGAACTTAACAGCAGCAGTTGGACAAACACTATGATTACAACTTACCCTACTTGAATCTTCAAATGAAGGATAAGCAGCCTTGGTCTCGTACGATGCTCCATAAAATTTCTTAAAATTACTAAATACATGTGTGGGATGTAGAAAAGCCCCACCACAACCATTTACAAGTAAATGTTGCACTTGAATTGGATCCCCTGACCTAACAAATGAATGACGCATATAATGATGCAAATCTCCAGCCACTCGTAGCTTACACCTTCCTTTCAAATGATCGCATATGAGGTGCGCAACATTCTTTCCAGAAACATCATTCCAGTACCAGTCAAGAAGCCAGTTTGGCTCATGTGTCATAATGATTACAGAATCATCTTCACCTACCTAAATGAAGATAAAGAAAAGAGAATTTACCATCAGACAACAGGAAAGGGGTAAAAAGCCCAAAGGCATCCCTGGTCAGTATATATTGCATCACATGTGACGGTTTACATGCATCAACACAGCATTAGCAGTCAAATCTGTGAGCCCTCAATTCAGGGCATAAGATCACTCTTAATTTGGTGTATTCAACATTTCTACTATACAAATGCAGAAATATATGATTATGAGTTATTCTTTTATTGACCAAAGAAATAAATATATGATTAAATTCTAATGCTGAATGTGAAAATTGTGAATTCTTCTTATAAATGGCTTTAAGGAGAGCAGAATGATCAAAGTAATAACTCAGAAAGTACCAAGTTGGTACACCATGGGTAAAAAGTAAAAAACAAAAAAACAAAAAAAAAACAGAATTTTTAATTTAGTGATAAATGGTTGAATGATGAAAAAGGAAAAAAATAAAAAATAAATACCTTGTTTTTAACTAGTTCTGAGAAGAATTTAAATTGGTATACATCAATATCGCCGTGGAGTGCCAGATCAAGACCAAATACCCACCATCTTTTAGGGAGTTTCAGAGCAAAATAACTCTTCTTTTGAGGCATAAGCCACCCACCCAACCAGCTCTTATGACATATATACCTCATAAATGTATGAAGTCCATCAAACCAATCTGTAATGCCAAAAAGAAAAGAAAATGTAACAGCCCCATATTAACAATCTAGCTTGTAGGTTAATATCTCTTTGGGAGAAGATGGAAAAAAAAGCTCAGATTGAGATATAACGCCTACCATGGTTTCCAGGAATGACAAAACACTGGGGCCCGTCATATTGCTTCAGTTCAGACACACCACAAGGTAGCTCAGGTTTATCTACAGCTATATGATCTTGTTTAGACCATGGAGGGGGCTGAAGAGCATACTCAAACGGACAAAAGAGACGCCTTTCATAGGTGAAGGATGATGGATTAGGATACCTAGAACAAAAGAGTGTCATATCAAACTAGATTAATATGTATTCAACTAGATTAAAGAAAAAAATCATTGTCAAAATTGTTTACATAAGCCTGAACCAATAAACAGCAGAGATAATAAGCGGTTAGCTCTCTCGGTAAACAGAGGTCCAAATGAAACATCAAAGGTAAAAGAAATTTGGAACATTTTTAGCTGTGTAATCTCACCCAAAATTATTAATCAAATATTTGATTTACGTAGATCATTTTGATTTAAACTACTCCAGGGCGTCAAAATCATTTTCAAGCACAAAAGGAATAGCAAAAAAAAGAAACTATTATTTTCCCAGAAAACAATTGTTCATATAATAATTGATCCCTCATGCCCTATTACTAAGCATAAAACGAATATTTAACTTACGCAAGATCTCCTCCAATAAGTAATAGGTCTCCACGTGGTAGGTTAAGTACATAATCATCTTTGCTAACATTGATGGAAGGCTGAGCAAGAAGCCGAGCCACAGAATACGATGAGTTACCACCGTCGCCAGTATCAGCCATGAAGTCAAACCATAGACCATCCTTCTCAACAAAATCATCAAATAAAAGATCCCCTTGGGAAGCTCCGTCACTGATCTTGCTCATTGCTGCCTAAAAATTGGAAAGAGAAAATAAAAGCGTCATCACAGCACTGAATAAAGGCCGATTCCAAAAACTTCATGACAATACATATCTATGTGGAAGAAGAAGAAAAAAAAAGGAAGAGAGAGAGAGAGAAAGAGACATTGAAATAAAGGAGGTAGAGAAGATGCCAAGAAGTTATAAGTAATAGGATAATGTGTATTAAACCCTTCTCAACTACTACACCGCCTTACAAAGATCAAATTCTGGAAAGACGATACATAGTAAATCATCAAAGATGATTAAACGATACATTTTCTTCCTTCATAATTCTTAAAGCATAAATCATCTAGTTATAGGATACCATCCACCTTATCATTTTTATCTTTGTGAATAACAAATAAGGGAACACATCTCACAATAATACTGCATGATGAAATAAATTCACAAACAAGTATACTTTCATACGGTATGAACTATCTTACTTGCATCATACGCATGTCAAACCGGCCAACAAAGACAGTTACTGATACCAGGAGGTCAAAAACAGTCTTGAATAAATCAGCTGATGTTCTGCAATGTATATCAGTAAAGGGAATGCAACTACATGAGTATATCTATCAACTCTCCACAAGTACAGCACAGAAATAAAGGGGAGATGATAGGGGGAAACAGAGAGAGATATATACCCTGAATACCAAGGAACCATATCCAAAAAATCAGGCTTCATTTGCTTGTTCTTTGACTTCTCATGTTCTTCTAAAGACAAAGGATGAGTAAGAGCCCACCTGGATATTTGAGGAACGAGAAGCATAAGGCAACTATTATAAAAGTAAAGAGGTGTAAGGCTATAATAAATCATCTAATCCAATTGTAAGAATCACATTATGCGATCAGTACCTATTTAGTATTTACCATATCTCAGTTTTAAGTACACATGCAAAGTAACTGTCAAACTATACAGGCCCCTTAGTGAGCAACAAGCCATTAACCAACTGTCCAAGTAGAGTCAATTATATAAACCATATACAGTAAAATACAGGTTAGTTTGTGGTGGTTGACCAAAAAAAGGATTAGTTTGAGATACTATACCCCTCCAAGGAAAGTAGAACGCCATCATATTACTCCATTCTTTCACTTTTCTTTAATTTGTTATACAATGAAGTGGCATGATAATAGAAGCAACAAGAGACTTTAGATAATATCAATTGTTTGGAGGTCACAAGCTCATCAGTTTCGCAATGTTGAAGGTTTTCTACTTCAATCTTCACAATCACATGTTCGGTTAACAAGAGAGATGGAATTAAATTATACAGCAACCAAGAACACCCCAGAAGAAAGTTCACCAGGTCATACCAGCAATTTGAATCCAACTATAGCCATGAAGGTACAAGAATAGACCATGAAATCCAAAATATCAACAGAGGGAACAATTAAGAAAGATTTCATTATCTACCAGAGACAACAATCAATTATTCAGGCATAATACATAAACCGTTGCATTACAAAACTTACCCAGTTGACCTCTCCACCACATAATTAGCAATATACAGGCCTATGAATGTAGCCCATAATGAGTATAATGGGGATATTCCATCCGACGAACCATCACATGAACCATTGCATGCTAACTGAGAAATGGAAATAGTAATAAATAAATAGATGTATGACAAATTGACAACTGAGTTATAACAATGGTATCATAAATAGCACAAAAATACAAAGTGGTGGGAAAAATCATTTACTTTTTCTACTTGTACCTCACCGTAAATGACCCACTTGGACAAAAGAGGATAATCACTAGCAGATCCCACCGGAGCAAACCAATATGAGCAGACCTCATCTTTCAGCTCATTCATTCGAAGGAATTTAGAAAGCCATGTATTTCTCTCATCTTTCTTCCAGAAATTAAACCAAGACAAAGAATTTCTTCGTTCCAGTTGTTTCTCTCTCAGGACAGCTCGGTTGCCACAATGACTGTAAAATATACAGCAGGCTACGCTAAGAACCTACATGAAGAAAATAAAAGATCCATGAAAAGACATCCAAACATAATAGTTTGTTACATGAACATTCCAAATTTCTTCTCTGCTACATAGCGAGTAAAATAATTAAATAAATAACTGGAAACATTAACAGTTAAAAAAGTGGTTTGAGGACTTACAGCACAGTTTTGGAGGATTGTCAAAATTGCTGGCCTCCTTCCAGCTACACGTGACACAAGACCGATGTACCAAAGGCCAATAAATACAATATGGAAGAAAAGAAGAAAGAGGACAGAAGTGACAAATACATTAAAACCCAAAGACAGACTCATCCTGATATCGACTCCCATTGATTTTAATTTTGGGAGATGATAGACAGCTGCCACAAAAATCCACGTTATATACCTGCAAAAGTAAATCCCAGAGTTAGAACTTCTATCGGCTCTGTATACCTGTGTATTAATCTATAAGAATTCACAAACACATACATGCAAGAATAATTTGGTGCAGGTGTGAAATAGGATTCATAGAAATGTACTTACCACCGACTGAAATTTGAATAACTTGGTTTGATAGTCTTCCCTATGAATGGAGATGAAAAGAAGTAGAAGAAACCCAGTAAACAGGCATACATTGACCACCACTTAATATTGTTGTCTAGCTTCTCTACAAGAGTATTAATGTTGTCGGAGGAGATAAAAAACAAGCAACCCACAACAACAGCAATTACGGCATGACGTGAATGCTCATGGGGATATGGATATGTATGGGTTAGGATTGTTCTAACCCTCTCCATTTTTAAAGTATCTAGAAAACCAGTAGACTGCTTACTAGGTCCCATCAAGTGAACTCGCACTGCTTCAAGTTACTACAAACAAACCAACAATCTGATTGCCTGAATCACCGCTTAAATTAACTCCAATATCCTGAGCAGAATAGATTAAAGGGGAAAAGTGTCAGCGCAGGAGCAACATTATACAGAACAAAAATAAAACTCACAAATAACTACATCCACGAGTTTTGATACCCATGCACAACACAGCTAATGTCTTCAGCATTGCAAGTTAACATCTTTGTTTTACTATCATTATTAAACTTAAAAACTTTGAAGATAAAAATACCATATTTTAATTTTAATCCCCCCACGAACCAGAAAAGGAAAAAAAATCCACTGACCAGAACTGGGTCATCAATTTCATCAAATCACACCAACTAATTCCAATCCCAACCAAACTATTGGAGCATGCACGATGCACCCAGAATCAAAACCACATAGACCCAACTCATTCAACACACAGACAAGCCAATCAAGATTTTACACTACTGAGCCCAAAAAAAACCAACCCAAAACTTTCTACCAAAAAAACACAAACCAAAACTGAACTTTAGTTACAACTTAAGCACGAAACCTACCGCAACTTACCACCATCAAATTCAAAATCAGCGCTAGAGAAACCAACTAATAACAACACAACCTAGGACTCGATTCCGTTAATTCGAACAGGAGCTGACGATTAATCGATCGATCAAAAAGCGAGGGAGATGAAACTGACCTGAAATCGGAGATTGTGAGAAGGGCGGTGCATGCGGAAAAGGAATTAAAACAAAAACAGAGACAGAGAAGCAGATAGGGGTGGGTTGGAATATTAGGAATGTCTGCGAGGAACCTTGAGCATTTAGGAAGAAAGAAAAAGGGTATATTCGTTTTGCGCCAAACAATTCTCTCTCTCTTTATATTTGTTCTGACCAGATTTGGGCTTTGGTCGGTTTATTTGAAAGAGTTTCCCCATCTTTTCCTCGTGGCGGTGGCACCGACCCGACTCTTTTACGCGGTAATTGACCGTTGGATGTAGACCTCGGCGCTCTCAACGGGTTGGGCTTTGATCTGGGCCTTGGGTAGCAAGACTTGGGGTCTCTTGGGCCTGCTAGGCACATCTCTTTTGGTGCCTTTTTCTTCTTTTGGTGTCGTGTTTGATTTCGCGTGTGAAATACAGTGAAACAAGTTGTCTGATTGTCTTGTCAAAAGTAATTTGATTGCTCATGGTTCCGAATACGATATAGCCGTGAGCCTCTATGCCACCATCGATTTGCCTAAATTCGTCAGGCCAGGCCTCCATACACACCGATCATAGAACCATCAGAATGACATTTTTTTTTTTTGAAAAATGAATAATTCATTAACCAAAGGACAAACCACAAGACCTGCAAACTCAAGACCTAAAAACTACTGATACCAAAAAACATTGGTCTTCAACTCGATCAAAATAGAAAGAGCGAGAGAAGACCGATAACTCACTAATCTATAGACCGAATGTCCTACAATCAAAAATAAAAAAATAACAACACTTGCAAATCTAGCACGCTCATCACCCATAATTGTTAATATTATCGTCGTTGTTGCCGTCAACAACCATATGGTAGTAAGGAGTACTAAACTAGAGCGTTGATGCAAGTGTACTTGATGCCCATCCAGTCCCAAAGCACAAATCATATGGGAACCCACAACCAAGAGGGAGAACTCCGTCAAAACAAACATCATTCAATCCACCGTTAGACGACTTGGGTTAACCTATTTATGACCCTTATTTCACTGGGGTCTTATAACTTATTTTATGATAAACTTGTAATTAAGGTTGCGTATTAAATTCCGATGACCCCGAGTTATGCAGGTAATGAGCTTCAACATATCTAGTCTTTTTCATTGCCAAGAATCCATGAAACAGGTACGCTGTAAGCACTAAGCACATGCATCCACCGAGAACGATAGTTGCAGGTCCAATCTCGACCTCGACTAGACATCTCTCTGCAACCAACAAAAGATACTGCCGTCAAAGCAAATCGAATCACTTGACACTGCTCCATCAATCCACCATCCATATATCGTGCAGGATCTTCGATCGTTTACCTTTCATATCAAAAGAAATATATTCCTCATTAACCTCATCATCGTCACCATGACTTACACACACACAAACACATTGTTTTCAACGATTCGGATTTGACATTTCGATCATATACTCAATCACGTACAGTACTTACAAAGCGAGTCACCATTTTCTACCGTCCGAACTGCGCGCACTCACCTCGCCAGACTCCATTACTTCTTCCCGGACCTAGGGAGCCAACCATGCACACATACAACTACAACCACCGCTTATCACTCCCTTCATTTTCACCAAGAAGAAAAGCGACCACAGTTCAACTGTTTTGAATTAACAGTATTGGAATTGGTTTCCTAGCTACCTGCATATATAGCTGGGGCTCTATAGGGGGCTGCCATGGAAATATATCTTTGGTGGTTGTGGGGTTTCAAGCACTGTGGTCCTTTCTTTTCCTAGAATGAGTTAAACTTGAAAACCTCAGTGCGCATGCACTTGGTCAAATATTTTAGGGGAATTTGATGTTACACCTAAAATTATAGACCCATTTTAAATTACACCCACATGTTATACTCTTTTAAAATACACTCAACTTATTAATTAGGTTGATTTAGTAAAAATATTAATATTGTTTATCTAAACAATAGAACTTGTTGTTGAACGAAATTGCTGAAATGTCACCAACTGAACTATTGCAATTAACAAGCTGTTTGGCCGACTCATTAAACATAATTACCCGGCAGCTGAAAACCCAGTTCCACAGACTACGCCCAAACCCTAAACCCTAGTCTAAACCCTAAACCCTAAACCCGGTTCCACAAACCCTAAACCCTAAACCCTAGTCTAAACCCTAACCCTATTTAAAATAGAAGAAAGTCAAGAGCCACATTTAGGGAATGTCTTCTCATTCAATCAGAAGGGAAAAATCTTCTAAACAAAAAACAAAAAAAACGGAAGGGCAAAAGAGTCAAGGAAAAGAGGGATACAAATTCCAAAAATAAAAATAAAACATATTAGGTAGGTTCAATAATAGGGTTGAGTGTAAATTAAAATGGAATATGAGTATAGGTCTATTTTAAAAGAGGTTTGGTTTTTTGAGTTTTTGTCTAATTTTCTCAATATTTTATCACTTGCGGTAATCTGTTTTGCACTTTTAGTAATGCTTCAAGATCCTCTATTAGTTTAGTTCTGATTTTCCCGTACGCTTAACCAAATCTTTGTTTCTTAAACACGATCAACCTTCATTGATCACCATTAGTGCATGTTTTGGATCCAATGTAAACGATAATTCGGAATCACTCTCTGTATGTATTTTATTGAACTAGTGGCTTCTCACGTTAATTTTCTTTAAGTCGTTTCCCACCCTCAGCAAATTAAACTTCGATTCCATTAATTATAAAGGTGTACCTGTTACAATATATGTTGCATTTTTTTGTTTTGTCGAAGGATGAATATATCTGTAGAATATCAGTGTTTCTTAAGTCGTGTCACGGTGTCTCATAATCAATCTGGGGTGGAGGACAATTGATCGAAGCTGAGAGAAATTAATCACAGGCTCAAGTAAATGCTCGACTAGAAAAATGGCATTACGTCCGTAAAGTTTGTATCGTAATCGATCATTGAAAATTCGAAAGGAGTTAGCATTCGATCATAGATTCCTATCATGAATTCATGATGAACCAGCAGCGTTCTTGTTTTCAAACATTTAGTTTGTAACCTTTGGAGTTTGGACAACTATGATAGTGATCCTCGATCACATAACAAATCCTGATATATATGAAATAATAATAATAATCATAATAAATTATTATGTATATGCAACTTTAAGTCTTAGATATAGTTTTTGTTCTGATGAACTTTTCTGATTTAATGTTGCGTGATCGATCTATATCAAAGCAAACAATGGTTGTCTCAACATAATCGAATAACCATTTACCTCAAATCATCATGCACAATTACAAGATTTAAATCAAGTATCATACTTAATTTTGGCAAACGAAGATCATGATGACATCTACTGATTTAGTGTTACTATATACTTGCAGATCGATTCCTAGTTTCCCACTGAAACTGGTTAACCTACTGGCAAAAATATCCAAGAGGCAGAGAGTACTACACTATTCAAGGTCAACTTTTGGGTTCGTATACCAGAAACGACGTCTCATGATCAGGGGGAGACTAGTGGCATGATCATCGATGTCTTGCACCATCAGTTCAACCATTAACATTTCAATTCGTTCATATACTGATAGCTAGCTATCTTAACTAGAGTTGCATGCATGGCACTATAGTAGAATCTCCACAAAAGTCTAAGGAGCATTGGAGCAAGAACCTTGGAGTGCATGTAGACTTGTAATATCATTCACCATTTACATTTACTCTTTGACCTAGCTTGCTCATATAATATGTAAAGGGTTTCGCTTCACTACACCAAGTCTCCTCAAAACTCTATAAATATCCTTCATTACATTCAGTTGGAGGCACAGACCTTTTCTCGCCCGTCTCACTCTTATCTCGCTCTGTCTTAAGCATTTGTCTTCTCTAGCTTCTCATTAGCTTTCTAAGTCCGCTAAGTTTCTCTCATGGCAGCCATTGTCAATAAGCTTATGTTTTCCGGTGTTTTTCTTCTTTTCATGATTCTCTCTTATGGAGTCATTTCCACTGAAGAAAGGTTGTTGAAAACAACATATGGAAACAATAGTCTGAATTACCAGCAGCTGCGGCGGTACCGGTTAACAGCTGCAGCAGATTCTGTACCTGTGCCACCCCCGATAAGTAATGACAGCACTAATAGTACTCTTGCTGGTACAGTCAGCAATGTCGAAAAAGGCGATGATTTCAGACCCACAGAGCCAGGCCACAGTCCCGGTGCCGGTCATGATCATGGTCAGTCTGATGAACCAGGAACAGTAGAGCTAAACCAGTAAACCCGATCCACTCTACTAATATGGTTCCAAGTTCATGATTACTGTAAACTATAATCACTTAAGATTATATGCCTGTGACTATAGTTGAATAATTTGGATGTGAAATTTGAGTGAGCTTGTATGTAGGGAGTAGATGATCTTAGCTATCCATAGAGGCGCACGATATGTAAATATGTAAATATTGTTTTTTTTTTCTTTTTTCTTTTTTCGATTGAATATGTAATATTGTTTCCTTCCCTCTGTTCATCGTTAATTAGTTGTCATGCCATTGTATCAAATTTATCACTTAATTAATCAAGTTGGACTCTCTTTTATACATAAACATTGAATCACTTTTATGTTTTTTAATATCATGTTGTATAAATTTAATATTTGGTATAAATTGTATGATGGTTTTGATCACAAACCTATATACTTCAATTAATTATATGCGGTCAGAGATAGGTATTAATCCTTTTTTATTCTCCAAGCTTACGCTACTTCGGAAATTCATGCAAATTTCCTTTAAGAATGTATATATGATGATTTTCATTGCAAACATGATTTGTAGGAGGAAAAATGTTCATTTAGTACTAATTTAAATCTATCATTATTTATTCTAATGATGATTTTTTTCATAAGCTTATTTCAATATAAGGTAATTTTTTTTAGGCCCAAATGCATAAGTCTTTATTAAAGTTTTAACAAACCATATTATTTTAAGACTATTTTACCCTCATCCCTTAAACATACATAGAGAGAGTGGAAGAGAGAGAATACTTGACCGGAACCTCACCGGACTCTGGTCACCGGCCGCCGGACTTCGGTTGCCGAATTCCGATAACCGATAACTCGGTTACTAATCCCCAGTAACTTAAATTTTCTCCGGTCGCCGGATTCCGGTCACGGTTACTGATCCCTAGTAACTTAAATTTTCTCCGGTCGCTGAATTCCGGTCACTGATAACTCGGTCGCCGGATTCCGGTCACTGATAACTCCGGTCGCCGGATTCCGGTCACTGATAACTCGGTCACTGATTTTTTTTCCAAAATGTAATCTCATTATCTTTTTTTTGTCTTATAAGCATGTTATCAATAATAATTTTGTTTGTATTAGATGATGTGGTATAAGCTTGATGATCCATTATATTTATATGAACTACTATGTGATTGGCAGACATGATCGGTGGTTAACACGACCAACCATGGTAAGAAGGAGTCGGAGCACCACACGGGGCGGCTACCTATCATCTTCAGGGTGGTACACCACAAAGAGAAGGGTGAGGAATTTCCTGTTATCTCATCTTACACAGAGACGTATGATACAGTCAACGACCCTAAAGCTGCTAAGAATCTTGTAAGTTCATTAAATTTGGTGCAAATAGCATATATATATTGTGCAAATAATTTTCAGTTGGTGCAATTAAATAATTTTCAGTTGGTGCAGATGCATTTGTGTTTTGTCTTAGTGAATGTGAATTTGTTATTGTAAGTTTCATATCTATGTAGGAATGTGAATGTGAATGCATTTGTGTTTTGTCCATCTTAATGTGAATTTGTTACTATTGTGTATATTATAGAACAAGTTATGATATCAGTTTTTTTATATTAAACTACAAGCCCTGCATATCATTCACCAGTCATCAACATCAACTAACTCAACCAAGTTATGACCAAAACCCAAACCAGTAGATAAAGAAATGTCCTTGTTAACTATCCCTAGTAAAACATTTCTCTTTTATATACATAATTGGTATTAAAGCATTTGTCTATTGAGCTGCAAATATAAGTAAAAACTGGAAAACTGTTTTTAAATAAGTTGGTTCATTCCCTTTTAGATGAAGTTGTATATCCTGCTTAAGTCCTTGTATATCATGCTTAAGACCTGATCATTAATTGTTATGTTCTTTAAACATTGCTTGTCTATAAGTTCAATTCTTCATTTAATAGATTTACATGCCTGCAATATGTAGCAGGTTCATAACAGTTTCATCATTCTCCCATTTATTTTCCTTCACTACTTATCAAACTCTTAACTGCAATATGGATTTAAATTCCAAATCTAATTACAAGCTTATCTCTTATGTATATAATATTTACAGCATTTTTTTTAAATGCAGGAGGAAATGCAGAAAGAGGCCTCTCAATTGAAAAATGCATAGAAGAATGCAAACTCTGACATCTTGGAGGCTGAGCTCCCACCTTTGGAGTGGTCAATGAATATTAAGGTGCTTGAAATATGAGTCGGCAGAAGAGCTGGGAAAGAGATCCGTGGTCTTGGAAGAGCAGGTGTCCGACAGTCATCATCTTCCACTCCACGTTCTCGAGTTCATGAGGTGGAGGAGAGATTACATGTCAAGACCCACCCCCAATTTCACCTTGAAACCTGAAGTGAGTCTTGCGGGGTCCACCTCCAATGAAAATTTATCAAAAAACTCAGCAAACCTCCTTTGAAAATGGACAACCCTAACTCGAAAAATTAAAGAATTACCCTCCTATAACGAATTAACCATCCTCCAATTCATTTCATAAATATCCAAATAATATAACAACTTCAAACTTCAAGTATTCGAAAATATAACATAGATCTTAGCACATCACCGAAATATTATACAATAACTTTAAGAGTAATCAGAGCTGCTAAAGACTAGAGGAAGTAAGAAAAATACACTAATATGTTAAACATGTAACCTACTGGTGAAAAGCGGTGGAGAAGTGGGTAACTATACCTCGCCTCCTACTAGTGTCAACTCAAACTCTGCAGACCGAACATTTTTAAAATGAATGACGCAGGGGAAAAACATTCACAAACGTTAGAGTGAGTTAACAAAAATCAATTTAATAAAATAAACAAATAAAAAATATTTATGTTTTCCTAGTTTCCATAGAAAACATGTTGCATGCGACAACTCAAAAGCTTTTAACTCAAAAATCGACTAACACGTGACTAATCTCGCTAGTCTCCCATACTTTATAATAAAAGCCTCTCAGGCTAAACTATATATATATATATATATATATATATATATATATATATACATTTACACTTGTCATATTCCTTGTACGAATTTTATGAATAAATAAGAAAAATAGATATTCATACAAGGCTACGATGCTTGCGTCTAACGCTCACGTCGGGCCATACTGAAATTTTTATCTCATTATGACGGAAAAACACGAGTGTGTATACGTGCTTATTCCCTATATGAATTGCTATATTCATATAGAGCTACGACGTTTGCGTCTAACGCTCACGTCGCGCCATAATGAAATTTTACCTTATTTGGAAAAACACGTATAGCTAGCTAGCATTTATATACATATTATTCTCGTAAATATCCATATATATAAATTCACCGAAAATCTCATTTTCTGTAACTCTCCAAAAATGAATGAAATCGTCACATTCAAATGACGTCAAATGCTTCAACAAAAGAAATTGCTCAACAATAAACTATTGCAAGCATATTAATTAAAACAAAGGTCCACTTACAAATTAGGCCTAAGCCTAATGTCAGTCCGAAACCTCTTTTGCTCGAGGCTCCTCACGTCCTGTTCCAAAAATATAATTAAATCCCCCAACTATAAATCAACGCTTATATAAAAATAGGCAAAAATTAAATGTAAGTTTTCCACGCTCATCCATGCCTAACGTTGTTATTCTTAATTCGCTTTGATCTGTACTTCACCAAAATTACCGACATTCTTATTAATACCTTCTACAGTCCTAACAATAATAATTCAACAGCCTTATTCTACCCCATTAATCGCCAATCTTCAAACCTATCCAAAACTCCTTCAAAATTTCCAAATTTCACATCAATAGACTCCCCTTAAGAAAACACATCTAAAACTATGAAAATCCCCTTAACAGCAGTAGCTGGCGGCCGACTCCTGCACCCTCCAATGCCTACCAAATTTTAACAGCATCTTCCTCTCAATCACCTCTACAACTTTTCTAATTAGCATCAAACCCAATTTCAGCCTTAATTAGGTTAATTGAACCAAAACATTAAATTAAGTCATAGAACTTCAACTCATCGATTCTCTTTACCCAGCTCAAGAGGGAGTGAATCCTTTGGAGGGATTGCTGCACGGGATGAGGGTTTTCAAACAAGCCAAGCGGCTCCGGCTATGGCGGCTGAAGGAGGGAGCTCCAACAAAGAAACACTACGGGCAGCCGGACCTTTCGGGCTCAATATCTCCCTCAAGGCAGCGCTAGGGAGGCTGCCATTGGTCCAGGAAAAAGGCTGGGTTGACGGTCGACCGTTTGGGACCGGTGCGGCGTCTTATGGTGGCCGGATGGCGGCGAACGGAGCTGAAGCAGATCCGGCAGGGAGAGAGCACGAGAGGGAAGAGAGAGAAGAGAGAGAGAAATGTTTTGGGCCACTATTCCAAACCGGTCCAACACCACTAAATAAAAACCCAATTCCAAAAATTAATACCCCAAAATAATACCCTAATAAAACTTACCTTTTTACTAGCTAAAATTTACTATTTTTACCGTCCTCAAATATTTCTCCTACGAATAATTTTCTCCGAAATAATTGTCCCTCAATACCCCTCTAGGGACCTTGAAACTATAAACTGATTGACGAAGACGATAAAACTCTTATTAATACCAAGCTAGTAAATAAGGTAAAAATTTAAGAGTCGGGATGTGACATTACATATTGCTAAGGAGAGGGCCGAAAAAGCTGAGGTTGTTGTGCAAAAAGTTAGTGAAGAGATGACACTGGTGAAACAACAACTAGCAGCAGTGATGTCTTTTATGGCGCAACAGACTGGGTGTCCTCCACAAGTCCCTTCCCAACAACTTTTAGATGAAAATGATGATGCAGGGAACAACATAGAAGTTGAGAGGAACTAGGTACATGCTTCACTATATATTTTGGTTTTGTTTAGATGGATAAGCCCTTAAAGTTAGGTTGTTGTGCAGCTGGTTTTGTTTAGTTGGAGAAAGATATGCTAGCTAGATGGAGAAGCCTTTAAGGTTAGGCTGTTGTGCAATTAGTTTTGTTTAGTTAGTGGAGAAGGATAGGCTAACTTGCTAGGATGAATGAATGATTTTGTTTAGTTATCAAGGTGTTACTAAAGACTTTGTATGAACAAATTATTAATATTGAAATATTATTGTTTGCTAAATTTACAGTTTTATATTTTCTGTGTTTATAAAAAAACTATTTAATAATGAAACATGGAGGAAAAAGAAGAAGATAAAAGAAACAAGTTTAGCCTCAGTGAAAGAACTTATGTGACGAATAATGGATTTTTCGTCGCATAAGTGAAGCAAGCTTTCGTCGGCAATTGAACTCATGTTTTGTCGTTACGCAATTATTGACGACGAAATACTATTCGTCGGAACATCTATACGACGAATAATGTATAATTTGTCGCATAAGGTAACCAAGTTTACGTCGGCAATTACACCCATGTTTCGTCGTTACGGAATTACTGACGACGAAATACTCTTTGTCGGAACATCTATGCGACGACATTTCGTCGTATAAGTGGACACGTATTTTGTCGCCTCTTTCATATGCGACGACATATTATTCGTTGCATTAGGATCTTAGTGACGAATTTAGATATTTCGTCGCATAGATTCTTATGCGACACTACTTATGCGACCGACTTTTCATCACATAGGTACCTATGCGACGAATAAGGCCTCTTATGTCACGAAATGACTTCATCTCTTAAGTCTGACATCCTAGAAGTATGGAGATGTTATTTGCCAAAGCATCTGGTTTTTTCTTTCTTTAATGTTTTCTCTCCTTCCTCATTCTTCAAAGTTCAAACCTAGAAACTGCTGCAGGCTTGCACAGTTGAACTCATTCACCTATCCATGCAAACATGACATCCATAGATCGAGAATTCGGTCCCAGCGTCCCATTCTTCTGTTGTGGAAAATGGTGGTCGGGTGGGACTACCACTCCGGGGCCGAGAGCACGCGGGTAAGACCCCTCCCCATGGAATGTTTTTCACAAGCGGATGATCGAACCAGTGACCTCCTTGCTACCAGGAGTATCGCTGTAGCGTTCGCCCAACTTGCAGGAACATTGTGCTACCAACTGAACCAAACCCCATGCGTCCCATTCTTCATTGCAGGAAGAAAAACTCTGCCAAGAAAATAGATCTTTGACTCTAAAGCTCAAAAAAAAAAAAATCTCAGAGGCATTTTTATGTGAAATTAGGCTCAAGATCAGGATGTGGAGAGATCGTGATTATATTGTATTTAATATGGGATCTGAGTTACAAGGAGGCTCATATGAACTCAAATGAGTTGATTTGATTGCTCTAATGTTTTTTTGATAAACAAGAACCCAGAATGCTTACGAAGAGGAGAAGAAGAGAAGATAATGGAGAGAGAGATAAAAAGATAGAGTTGTGGTGTTTATAACAAACTATTCTATCTTAACAATAATTTATTTTTAACAACTTGGTTGAAGCGAAAATCTTCTAAAATGTT